>CM046874.1:18193439-20593439 GCA_025667525.1 Glebionis coronaria
TATCTTACTTAGACTTTTTATTTACATGTATAGTTAATAACATTTGTCACCAAAAGTTTTAGTTACAAGGTACCCGTTAGCGCAACATACGATTACTCTACTAATTTATTAAGAATATATTTTGCAAGGCATCGAATCATACATTTATCTTATTTAAGAAATAATAATACATGTTTAATAAAAGAATAATCTTTTACTCTATAATTTAGTTCAATCCATTTTTTTTTGAAACAAAATTACACTTATTGTGTTTTGTCAGGAATCATGGCAATATGTAGAATTCTAAAAGATAAACTCTCACTTACTAATTTTGCATAAAGTTTTCTCACGCGTTATACTTGTACTGGCTTGTTGCTTATTTGACACCTAAATATTACTATGTATGTAAAACCCGCATAAAATACATGAAAATACAGATTAATTAAAACTTTATAATTAATTAATACACGACAAGTATCATGAATATTAAATGAATAACGGCCAGAATTACGTATATTAATTATTTATTTAATGACAAGTATTTACGTATAATAAATAATGTATGACAAGACTTAACACGATAATACACGAACTTAAGTTATGAATACACGATACACGGGAAATGAAATAAACACGAAAAATGTATATTAAAGGGGTGTTGTGGCCGGATATAAAAGAAAGAACCAAAGGAGGCCCCAAGCCCGGCCCGTTAACCATTTAATTAACAACTAAAAACACTCCATGTACATTCATTATTCTAGTTTTACAAAAATGACGAAAACTCTAGGTTTGGGAATAGGTGCCGCCGGCCAAGAAACAAGAAAAAGAGAAAAAATAAACAGCTTTTGATTTTAGTTCGGGTATAAATCGTGTGCGTTCATCATTGATTCAATCACATTCGGTATAACCAAACTTAAATCCTTCTTTTATTAGCTTTCTTTAATCATGAATTAATTTAAATAATTATGAACACATGAATTGTACGATTTAACATGTAATAGATCGGGATTGATTCAGGTTTTTAGTTTGGTTTGGCACGGAAACCGAGGCCAGAAAGGTCTCGGTGGGGTATTCGGCCAGCCAGCCGAGACATGGTGGTCTCAGTGGTTGGGCTTGTTTAGCAGCCGCAACAAAACAAAACCCCACAGTGGGGTGTTTGTTCAGGTAGTGGCAACTAAGAGCCTAAGGCTCCTGGTGGGAATTTTGGGCCGACAGGGAGAACCGGCTGTTGTCGGTGTGAACATGAAACCATGCAGCCACAAGCTTTGGGCAGCGGCGGATGCCTTGGTCACGCAGTGGCAACCCGCATAGCAAGGGGCTGCAACGAGGGGGTGGTATTGTTTATCCGGGTTTTCGTGCAACCGAGACCATGATGGTCTCGGTGGGCTATGTTTGTGGGGCGCGGCCAAACCGAACACCAAAGGGGGTGATTGGTTATGAATTTTGCTAATTTAATTTTGGACTTAGGATAATTAATTATTTTAATTATTAAGGAATTTATCATGGCCCTAATTTAAATCAATTAAATTAAAGACTTAGCTTATTCAATTAATTACGTTTTAACCATTGTTTAATTAAATTAGTATTTACTTTTAATTTAATTATACAACTATCAAATTTATGGTAAAGTTTATTAATATAAATCATACTATACTATTAATTAATAATCACTTATAAATCATGTTATATTATTAATTAATAATTATTATGTTAGACTAAAATATTTATTTATTAATAAACTTTACTATTATATCATTTAATAAATCATGACTTATGAAATATGTTCATTAAGCTTCGGCTTATATTATATGCTTATTAAACAAGCTTATTACAATTTATGGAAACTTACTATTTATGGAAACTTTCTATTTTTGGAAACTTACTATTTTTAGAAACTTACTATTTTTTGAAACTTACTATTTATGGAAACTACTATTTTTGGAAAGTTACTATATATAGAAACCTGCTATTTTTAGAAAGTTACTAACTATAAAACATCAAGTATATTAACACATGAAACATGTAATACGTTAATCAAGAGCACATGAAACACTAAGTAAGAGACGATAAAACATGAATGAGTAAAACAAGTCAAGAACAAGTAAATTAAACAAAGAACCAGTAAGTATACATGAACATACAAATCATACAAGTCCTTTATTATGTAGCACTTGTGAACTCGGAGTAGTACGTGCCACCTTTCATCTTTTTTTATTTACTGGACATAAGGTACGGATATTCGGTCCTTCAGTAAGGATATTTTCTTTCTATGCATGATTAGGATTCCCCGTCTGCTGCAAACTGTTTTTCCCAGCTTTCAGTACATAATATGTTTTCATTGTTTGTCATGCTATCATTTTAAATTGCTTGAGTTATATACATGCATGACCATGTCCACCTAGTTATGGAGGTACCATAACCATGACACTTGAGGCACCAGTGTCATGAATCTTCCGCGACGAGAGTGATTTCTCGCGACGTCCCTTCAGGTGACTGTGGTGTGTGCTCTACATCCGTCACATTGGAGCTGATCCCTCCACCCAGACTTATATATTAGAGGCCACCCCTCTAAATGCATGACGAGGTCACCCCTCTAAGTATTCATGCACGTTGATACTTTTTGTGACTTATATGAGCTCATTGGCATTTAAACTATTTTTTGCGTGCATTAAAACTTAAGACTTTTCAATTATAAACCAGTTTATGAGACATGTTCCAGGTTTTCCAGGACTTACACATATTCTGCTGCATTTCATATCTTTTGCTTATATTTCAGTTATTCTTTTCATGTCATTATATCCGTTCACTGAGCGTATTGCTCAGCCCCCATATTTTCTTTCCATGTCCCATACGACGGGTACACATGGACGAAATTGATCATTTGAGAGTACGTGCATAGGATGAAAGCTACCTTAGACTTCTTATCTTTTCTGCATTTTATATACTTATGCTTGGTTGGACAATGTTTAGTTCCTTTTCCTACGTCATTTACTTTATGAATTTGAGCTTATGTTGGGAGCTGATGTTTGTTTCCGGCTTCCCTTTATGGTCATCTACGTTTTTAAGACATATTACCTTGCATGCTTTGATGACACGCCATAATTATTACGTAACGGTCTACTTATCAAAGTGGGTCGTTACATTTATGGTATCAGAGACCAAGGTTTCGACCTGTAGGCTCTAAAACTTGACCTGTGACTAGTGGGTAGTCACCAGGATCTTCCTAAACTTACAGTTGATTTTATTTCATGTATCATTATTTTTTCTTTTAAGTTTTGACTAGTATGAATTGAACCATATTCGTTCATACTTAGCCACATGTTTCCTTTGGAATTTTGACTAGTGCGGATTGAACCATAGTCGTTCACACTTAGTCACATGTGTTCTTTCAAAATTAGACTGGTATGGGTTGAACCATAGTCGTCCATACCCAGACACATGTCTTTCTTTCAATTTTGTGGGCTGAACCATAATCGTCCAAACCAGCAATTTTCGGATTTTGTTGTAAATACTGTCAAACTTCTTTCATGTTCTCATTAATATCTCATGTTTCTAACCGATTAATAATTTACTTTCCTTTGAAACTGTAAAATAGTTAACACACGCACAGATGCGGAACTCGCTGTAGTTGTCAATGCAGATTTGCAGGCTATGCTTCCCCAAATCAACAATCAAATTCGGGCAGAATCCAGGCTATACCAAATCATGCAAATCCACCTCCTCCTCCACTAGTCACACTCCACACATGGCTGGAACGCTTCAACAAGCAGAAGCCTCGATCATTTGAGAAGGCAGATATCCCGTCAGATGTTGAGAACTGGAAATCTCATATGGAGAAGATCTTTGATGCCATGGGTTGCGATGGGATATACAAGGCGAGGTTGGCAGTCTAGAAGTTTGAGGGTGTTGCCTTAGCCTGGTGGAAGGCTTACAAGCAATACAATAGGGGTGAGGCATGACTTGCCACATTGACATGGGCGCAGTTGAAGGAGTTGTTCTACAATCAGTTCTTCCCTAGAGCTAAACAAGAGCGACTAAAGAGGGATTATCATGATATCCGTCAGAAGGTGGGTGAGACTAGCACATAATTCATGCAACGTTTCCTCAAGCTAGCTAGTTTTCTTGGTGAAGCTGCTGGCACAGTAGAGGATCAAACGAAGCATTCTGTTGGGCTCTTCACACTTCGATTACTGATCGTCTGTTGTGTGCTACATTCACCAATGTGGCACAAGTTGCTTATGCAACACGTAGTTTAGAGATTCTTTAGGAGAGGGATGAGTTTGACGAGTTGGATCGACCCGAAAAGAGGTATATTTCAGTCATCAAGCATTACCATCTCATTCATATTAGTACTTTTCAATTATATATCATGCTCTATTCAATTGTATTTTTCAGACAGAAGGGTGGAGACTGGTCCCAACCGGCCACTTAGTAGAATAACTACAGGGACCACGATCAGACTAACGACCGCAATGGGTCCTACAAGTGTGGCGGTAGTGATAACTACCGTAACAATGCCAACCACTCCAACATAGTAGGTCCCTAAAATTTAAACTCTTCCATGTTAAGCTGATGTTTGACACAAATTCTAACATTTTAGCATTATAACAGGAACTTCGGTAACGGGCGTGACTAGGACAACAAGGGTCAGCAGCCCAACCATTCAGCTCAATCTGGTATTATAACCTAAAACTTCCAGTGTAGTCATGTTTATGTCTCAATAATCATGTCTCACCCATATCTTTTGAATCAGGCTCTCAGCTAGAGAGGGTACCCAGTGGAGGGTATACCCATCCCATCTACACCACTTGTGAACGAAGGCACCCTGGACCATGTCATCGTGCTGCAGGTGTCTGCTTCAAGTGTGGGTAAGTTGGTCATCTCATGAAGGACTGCAAGAAGGGGGAAACCGTTGGTACATCAGGACATGCCCCTAAGAAGCATGTTCCATCCGATCGTTTTTATACCATTACTCGAGACCAGGCTAACAAGTCTTCAAGTACCATTACTGGCATACTATTTATGTTTGGACATGCTGCCCGCGTTCTGTTTGATACGGGTACGATCCATTCTGTAATATCTACCACATTTGCTACTCCTATTAATAAGACACCTACACTACTTGATAACGTGTTAAGTATATCCACGCCTATTAGAGACTCTGTTCGCATTACCCATGTGTATAGAGATCTTCCCTTAGAGTTTGATGACAAGATTCGTCCTGTCGACGCACTTCCTTTGGACATGTGCGAATTTGATGTAATTTTAGGCATGGACTGGTTAGCAGCACACCGCGCTACGATCGATTTCCATACATATAGAGTCATATTCGGCAATATTCAAGCTCCAGAGTACATTCAAAATGGTTTCCTGCCAGGGAAATCTATACAAATTATTTCTTCCTTACAAGCACGTGTGTTGTTATCTCATGGCTGCAGAGGTTTCTTAGCTGATATTCATGACACTACTACTGAAGTTCCATCTATCCATGATCAGCCGATTGTTTTAGAATTCCCAGATGCATTTCTAGAAGAACTCCCAGGTATACCACCTATCCGTGAAGTGAAGTTTGGAATTGAGCTTATTCCAGGAGCTGAACCTATCTCCAAGGCTCCTTATCGCATGGCTCCCATTAAGCTCAAGGAGTTGAAAGATCAGTTGTAGGAGTTACTGTAAAGAGGTTTTATTCGCCCGAGTGTGTCATCATGGGCTGCACCGGTGCTGTTTGTTAAGAAGAAGGACGGTAGCATGAGATTGTGCATTGAATACCGTAAGCTAAGCAAGATCACGATCCGAAACCGTTATCCCCTCCCACGTATCGATGATTTGTTTGACCAACTGCAGGGTGCTAAGCACTTTTCAAAGATTGATCTACGATCAGGCTACCATCAGTTGCGAGTAAAGGAGCAAGATATTTCTAAGACTGATTTTCGCACACGTTATGGTCACTATGAGTTCGTAGTTATGCGTTTCGGGCTCATGAACGCTCCAGCGGTGTTCATGGAATTGATGAACCGAGTTTTCCATGAGTTCTTGTAAAAATTCATCATTGTATTCATCGATGACATAATCATCTTCTCGAAATCCAAGGAAAAACACGAGGATCATCTTCGCACGGTACTGCAGATTCTTTGACAAAAGCAACTATATGCTAAATTTTCCAAGTGTGAATTCTGGTTAAGTAAGGTGGCGTTTTTGGGCCATATTGTTTCAGTAGAAGCGATTACCATAGATCATGCGAAGGTTGAGGCTATCACAAAATGGCCAAGAGTGACATCTTCAACAGAGGTTCGTAGTTTTCTGGGATTAGCTGGCTATTACTGTAGGTTTGTGGAAAACTTCTCACGGTTAGCCTTGCCTTTGACTAAGCTGATGTGTAAGGGAGAGAAAATTTTCTGGAATGATGAGCGAGACAAGAGCTTTGAAGAACTTAAGAAGCATTTGGTTTCTTCACCTATTCTTACTCTCCCATCTGGCACAGGTGGATTTCAGATTTATAGCGATGCTTCGGGAAAAGGACTTGGATGTGTACTCATGCAACATGCGAAGGTGATTGCCTATGCATCACGACAGCTTAAGCCTTACGAAGAAAATTATCCCACTCGTGATCTAGAATTAGCAGCAGTTGTATTCGCACTCAAGATCTGGAGGCTTTATCTTTATGGTGAGTCATGTGAAATCTTCACTGATCATAAGAGCCTCAAATACATCTTCACTCAGCGAGAATTAAACATGAGACATAGACGATGGTTGGAATTACTGAAGGATTATGACACCAACATTCAGTACCATCCTAGTAAAGCTAATGTGGTGGTTGATGCTTTAAGCAGGAAATCGGGCATGATTGCTGGCATTAAGGTGGAAAAAGAAATTATCTGTGATCTCGAGCGTTTAGATATTGAGCTTTTTGTACGTGGACAACATGGTTATTAGGCTAATCTGAGAGTTGGGTCAGACTTAATTTCTCAGATCAAGGCAGCTCAGAAGGACGATGGTGTGATATGGGCGATTATTTAGAATATCGATCAGTGGACATAATTTCGTATAGATGACGAGGGCATTGTATGGTATGGTACTAAGTTATGTGTTCCAGAAGATCTCACTCTTAGAGATGCTTTGTTGACTGAAGCTCATAGCTCTCCATTTTCCATTCATCCAGGTTCCACAAAAATGTATCATGACCTCAAGCAGCATTTTTAGTGGAGCGGTATGAAACAAGATGTGGCTACTTTCGTTTCTAAATTTCTGACCTGCCAGCTGCATAAGATAGAACATCAGCGTGCTAGTGGTTTACTACAACCATTAGAAATTACCGAATGGAAGTGGGACAAGATCTCCATAGATTTTGTTACCGGTTTACCGCAGACTCAGAAGAAGCATGATGCTATTTGTGTCGTTGTCGATCGTTTGACCAAGTCTGCACATTTCCTTCTAATCTGAAAGGATTACCCAGTTAGCAGATTGGCAGAAATATTCCAACAGGAGATCGTGCGACTGCACTATACTCGGTCAGATATCATATCAGATAGAGGTCCACGATTTACATCTCGAATCTGGAGATGTTTGCAGAAAGCTTGGGGCACCAGACTCAGGCTTAACATAGCTTTTCATCCTCAGACCGATGGTCAGTCAGAGCGTACTATTTAGACTTTGGAAGACATGTTACGTGCTTGTGCATTAGTGTAAAACCCGCATGCTTTTACCATGAATAGTGCCCTTAAGATCGTACGTCCTAGATTAAAACTTACCTTATTCAGTATTGATCACATTCATGTGCTATTAATCAAGTAAGTACATACGTGTATAGCATGATAAGTATCGTTTACGTACGAACTCATGATAAGCAGTTAATAAGTATTTCACGGGAACATAATTAAATCATGATCACCATTAAAACACGAACTAAAATAATCACGTAAATACATATAATATAATTACGAGCATAAATAAATACGTTAAGGTACGGTAAATAAATAAACAGAAACACTTTAAACACGAACACGTTTAACCACGAACGAACACGAAACATCAGGACACGAGAAAAGGTACGGGTACCCCATGTGGGGCCCCATACCCACGGCACACCAATCAAGGTGGGCTAAGCCCATGGACTTTTAACATGAAAGGGGGGGTTATGGTAAAATTCATTTCATTTTCACATTTCAAGGAAATAAGCATTTAACCTAAAAAGTTTTCTCTCCTCCTCCTTGGTCTCTTTTTGTGCCGCCACCCCTAAGACCACCAAAGGTGGTTGTTGATTGATCTTGATCACAAAAATCATTGCTATAAACCGTGTTTGTTCATCCTCTTTCAAGCTACGTATTGGTATATCATTCTAAACCTTTCTTTTTATTTCTTTTTAATCTTTAATTATTTTCATGAACATGTTATTTTTATTTTTGTTAAAATATGATAATTAAACATAGATCTAACATGTTTTGGGGTTAATTAAAATCAAAGGATGATATATGAGGGTGTTTGTTTTGGCCGCCTAGTATAACCAACCCGAGGGGGGGTTCGGTTTGCTTTTAGCCGCCACCACCAAGACCATTTTTGGTCTTGGTTGGTGCATGTGGGACCCACGGCAGCAAGGGGGCACAAGTACCCCGAGTTTGGCTCGGGGTACGGTGTCGAGTTCATGCCCGATTCATGGTTCGTTGGTTAAATCATGATTTATGCTACATGTTAATATTATGAATTATGAACTTAGGATATAAATTAATTAATAACATGAGACATTAATTAAACCATGACTTAGGTTATTTTTAATTATTAATTTAGCATGATATTAATTTAACCTAAGTATTTTTATGTTATAAGTTATAATTAATTAATTATTTAAAACATGCTTATAATTAATTAATTTAGACATGACTTAGGTTATATTATTAATACATATTAATATACATTTTAACCTAAGTAAATTATTCCATTTTAATTAAAACATGTTATACTTTAATTAAAATGCTTAACCTATAGTTTAATTAAAATGCATGAAATAATAATTAAACTATACACTATATCATATGACTTAAGAAATAAGCTTATAAACACTTAGATTTATATTTTAGCTTATGCAACCAGCTTAATTCTAATTATGGAAACTTCTATTTATAGAAACTTAATTAAATAAGGCAACTAATCTAATCATGGAAACCTTATATATATAGAAACTTATTTAATTAAGGCAGCTGATCTATTTTTGGAAACTTTCGATTTTTAGAAAATGATCTATTTTAAGCAGTGAATTCTATTTTTGAAAACATTCTATTTTTGGAAACTTTCTATTTTTGGAAACTTTCTATTTTTGGAAACTTTCTATTTTTGGTAACTTTCTATTTTTGGAAACTTTCTATTTTTGGAAACTTTCTATTTTTGGAAACCTGCTATTTTTGGAAAGTTACTTATTATTACACAGTAAGTATAATAATACATGAATTACCAATAATACTTTATCAGATTAATCAGAGTACAAGGTAAACACAGATAGGGCTTTAAACAGTAAACCATGACTTAAAACATACAAAGTAAGCTAAGATGAGACATAAAACCCAGTACGTAATCAGTGATTCGATACTTATACACGTGTGTATTCATGTAGCGTTAGTGATCCAGAAGTAGGAGTCTTTCTTCCGTTCATTCACTGGACTTGAGGTACGGATTCCCGTCCTTTCAGTATGGACATTCTTTCCTTATTAGGATTTCCCCGTATGCAGCCAACTGTTTTCCCCATTATTTGTTTTATTGTTTTGAACTGCTTATGTTTAATTAGCATAATCTATTGCCATATACAAGCATGACCAGTTTCACATAGTTATGGAGGTACCATAACCATAACATTGGAGGCACCAATGTTATGACTTCCCCACGGCGGAGTGATTGCTCGTGGCGTCCCTTTCAGTTTTGGCCATATTATTATATCATGTGGGGCGTATGGGTGCATCCTAGTTACATGTTTTATTCAGTATTTCATGGTGAATGTGGTGTGTGCCTTGCATCCTTCACAAGGAGTTGATCCCTCCTACCCAGACCAGTATATTAATTAGAGGCATCCCCTCTAATCAGCATGATGAGGTCACCCCTCCAAGTATTCATGCACGTGACCTTTTCATGACCTATATGGGCTATGGTATATATATGTTAAAACAGTTTTCATAAGATAAACATAAGGCTTTTCAAACTATAAAACCAGTTTTCTCAATACTTAACCAGTCTACTCAGAACTTAGTCTTCCGCTGTTATATGTTACATGCTTATCCTATTTCATGCTATATTGTATATCCGTGCACTGAGCGTTTTGCTCAGCCGTTACTTTCCTTTCCATGTCCCAAAACGGCAGGTACCCAAGACTCGAGCATTTGGAGGACATGCATAGGATGGAAGCTGCCATAGACTTCTTCTCATGTTTCCTTCATATATTTATGCTTGTTTAGTCTTTCATTCAGTTCATTTACTTTGTTATGTTTTGGGCTTATGTTTGGGAACCGATGTTTGATTCTGGTTTTCCCTATGGTCATGTATGTTTTACTACATATTACCTTGTATGCTTTGATGACACGCCATAATTACGCGTGACATTCCATATATCAAAATGGGGTGTTACAATTATGGTATCAGAGCCAAGGCTTCGACCTGTAGGCTCTAAAACTTGACCTGTGACTAGTGGGTAGTCACCAGGAGCTTCCTAAGTCAACGCTTGTTATTCCACGTATTGACGTTTTTCAGCACCTTTTTTGTTGTTTTAACCATTACGTTTTCAGCACCTTGTTGTTTTAACCATGATGTTTTCACCAGTATCGTTTTACCAATATGGAATGAACAACCGTCATCCATATTTAGTTATGTGTCAGTGTCTATGCATGATGTTCCTAGTGAACTGTGATTATGTGAACTGAACCCCAGTAGTTCATAATTTTCACATAAAATTTTTTTTCTGTTAAGTTTTGACAATGACTTTTAATTATTTATGTTTCATGCATTCATGAATTTATATCGTATGTCATCTATTGCAAGAATTTTGACTAAGTAATGGTTGGTACAGGACTGGCCCTATTTAGTCGCATGTGCTTTTATCGAAACTTTTAACTTTGGGACCGACCCATAGGCGTCCCCTCGCCATGTCTTTTGTTTTGGAACCGACCCATAGGCGTTCCCTCGCACATATAAAGGTTTTATAAACTACATTACGCATTCATACACTGTTTTTCATGCATAAATTTTTTCTCATGATTTAAATTGGCATAAAAAAATTTTCATGTCCCCTCATAAGTTATTATGTTTTTATGTCAAGTATGTTTTCATACTGTCATGTTTAACTTCAGTTTCATGCTGATTATGTTATACACTTCTTTGTGATAGATGGTTTCATGTTTCTTCATGATAATTCCGTCTTCATGTTGATTATGTTTTACGCCTCTTTTGTCATTTACGTTGTTCTGCAAGACATTGTTAGATTTCATTGAATCATGCTTTCATGATAGTCATGGTTGGTTTTCATTGATCATGCTGTCAGGCAAATCATCGTTGAATTTTGTGTAACCACACTTTAACGTTTCCGTTATAACTAGAATGATGTCTATGCTAATGATGCCAGGTTATCATGATGGTTTTCCTAACCGTTTAACCGGTATACTTTCCTTAAATCATGACAAATGATCGACCCCATACCGATCATTTCATGTGCATTCCACGTGTACTCCATGTACCGTATTCTATGTGTATTACATGTACCTTAATCCATGTGTATTCCACTTGTAATACTTCGCGAGTATTCGCTAGTAGATTCTGAATCATCTCAGGCATATGTCCACTTGCTAATACTCTACAAATTACTGATGCTGCTCATAACTTGGAAATGTTACTAAAGGTTGATGTTGCTGACGTTCGGAGACGCTACGAGATGCGGATGCTGTTCACACCCTGGAGATCCTACAAGACGAAGACAAAGGCGTCGGAGCAAAGCAATTGGACGAGAAGATGCTTCACCATCAGACGATTCCCATCGATCATTTTCCCTATTTCTTAGTACATGTCACACGTCATTCGGCTGTCATTTCAACCATATGAGTGCAAACCGGTACCAGCCGGCCACTCAGGTGAATAGTTACATGAATCACGGTCATGAGAATGATCGTCATGGAACTGACAGACAGGAAGATAGTAACCAATACTATGACAGAAACTATCCTAGAAATCGCAACCGAGGCTCCGACCGCGGACGTGATCAGACATACAAAGGATCAGTAGTCCAACCGATCCGCCAAGTCTGGCATAATAGCCTAATATTGTAGTTCTATTGTTTTATGTCTCGAGACACATGTCAAGACATCAGTCAAGACACATGTCTTACGTATACTTTCTGAGGACACATATTAAGACACCAGTTAAGACATATTTCATGCATATAGTTCCAAGACACGAGTCAAGACACATGACTCACGTCCAACTATGGAACATTTCTAAGAAATTCAGGGTACCCTCCAAGGGTATATCCATTTTGTTGTGCCATGTATTAATCAGGCCACAAGAATTTCAATACCATTACCGGTGCATAAGTGAGAACTGTCACGTTGCCGATGTCACTTTCATTTCTTTCACCATATTTCATATATTCATGACCATGAAGGACGCCTTTCGTATTCCCACGTATACGAAGGTTTTCCTTCAGCTTAATGATGAGATCCAAGCTGCTAACGCATTTCCTCGGACAGACACGAGATGAATTTTATCCTAATTATGGACTATGAACATCACACCATGCTACGATTCATAATTATGTACAGTAATGTTCAGGCTCCTGAATACATTCAGCTTGATTTTCCATCAGGAAAATCCGTACAAATTATCTACGCTTACAAGCAGGTTCATTGTTAGCCATGGTCGCTAAAATTTTCTAGCTGTCAGTAAGACACGACTACTTAAGTCCTTTTACGCATAGCCAGTTGATTATTCCAAAATCTTCCTATACATTCCAGAAGAACCTACAAGGAGAAGAACGGTACCATGAGATTATGTGTCGACTACCGTCGACTTAAACAAATCATCATTCATGACCATTATTCTCCTCTACGTATTGACAACATGTCCAATCGACCTTATAGTGTTAATCACTTTTCCAAGATCGAATTCATGATCAAGCTGCCAACAGTGACGAGTGAAAAAGCAGGACATGTCTGTGACTGCTATTCGTGTACGACTCGGTCATGCTAGATTTATGATTTTGATTCAGTCTCATCAATGCTCCAACAGCATTATGGAGATAATAAATTGAGTTTCCATGAACTCCTAAACAAATTCATCAGCGTTTTCATTGAAGATAACTTGATTCCCTCTAAGCCTAGAGAAGAATAGGAAGACACTATCTGCACTATGTTGCAAATTCTATGACAAGAGAAATTCTACCCTGGAAATTTTTTTCCAATATCATTTCTGTTTGATTACAGTAACACACTGAATAACATGGGTTTTTATGGTTAATCTTACCATGACTCAGCTTATGCGTAAAGGAGAGAACCCTAAACTACATTAGCTGTTCTAGGAAATCCTACGCTAGGAGAAGTCTAGATTTAGAGACTCAGAGTTTCGCAAACTCCTATGTATGAAGTTCGATGAAGCAAGATACAGTTACGTTCATATCTTCATACCTGTCATACAAACAGGTTAAGATAGGACACCAACAGACTGGGATGTTTTTATCATCTGAAATTGTGAATCGAAATGGGACAAGATCTCCATGGGGTTGGTTACCAGATTAACGCAAACTCAGAAGAAGCATGATGCTATCTGGGTTATTGCAAACAGTTTGATCAAGTCTGCAGAATCCTTACATCCGCAAGGATTGCAGAACCAACAGAGTGATCGGACATGTTCCAGCCAAGGCTCATCCGACCACTGGGTAATCCCTCAGCTATCGGGTCAGACAAAGATTCGTAATTGTACTCCTAACTTACTTCACGTCTTCGACTTGCTTTCGCGCTCACGTTCATGACACTATTCACGTTCATGATCGTATTTTGGCTTACGATTTTACGTTCATTTCTTTTCTCATTCTGGGAAGTTTGCAAGAACTTGAGAGACCAGACCCAAGTTTAGTATAACTCTCCATCATCAGATAGACGTTTCACGTCATATTCCACGTCTCACCTTGTAGCGTTTGGCGTTACCACCATTATATTCTATGATCACGATATGTCTCACATGTCATGTTCATTCCACGTTCCTCATATCATGATCAAGATATGTTACACGTATCATGGATCACGATATGTTTACTCATACTACACTCGCCATATCTCCACGTAGCACGTTCAAAATTTTTCACATATCACGTTCAAAATTTTTCACGTACTATGTTTCTTTATGTCTCGCGCATCGTTTCTAATTATCAGTTAAGTCAGATTGTCTTGCATCGTAACGTTTCAGTTACCCTTGCACGTTAACTCTTTTTCCTCGATCGAATTTAGGGGATCTACCTTCAGTTGATAACAAAGAATTTCTTCGTATTCCAAGTCAAGGTCAGGAGGACCAAGATTTATCATTAGTGTCAGGATCTTCTGAAGGAACCGTTCCAAGAGGGAGGCCACTTGGGAACGGACAAGTTCATCCGGACTTCTTATCCATTTTTCTTTTATCGATTAGATATGTCCTTTCAGTCACGTCACGTTCCATGTCTTTTCAAGACATGTCACGTCCCACGTTCCCTTCTACCATGTCACCTTCATTTCCGTTATTTTGCATACCTTTCCAGTTTGATTCGGGTATGTTTCGCTTCCAGTTATGTTATCTATAATTCGGGGACGAATTATTCTTTTTAGGGGGGAAGAATTGTAAAAACCCGCATGCTTTTACCATGAATAGTGCCCTTAAGATCGTACGTCCTAGATTAAAACTTACCTTATTCAGTATTGATCACATTCATGTGCTATTAATCAAGTAAGTACATACGTGTATAACATGATAAGTATCGTTTACGTACGAACTCATGATAAGCAGTTAATAAGTATTTCACGGGAACATAATTAAATCATGATCACCATTAAAACACTAACTAAAATAATCACGTAAATACATATAATATAATTACGAGCATAAATAAATACGTTAAGGTACGGTAAATAAATAAACAGAAACACTTTAAACACGAACACGTTTAACCACGAACGAACACGAAACATCAGGACACGAGAAAAGGTACGGGTACCCCATGTGGGGCCCCAAACCCACGGCACACCAATCAAGGTGGGCTAAGCCCATGGACTTTTAACATGAAAGGGGGGGTTATGGTAAAATTCATTTCATTTTCACATTTCAAGGAAATAAGCATTTAACCTAAAACGTTTTCTCTCCTCCTCCTTGGTCTCTTTTTGTGCCGCCACCCCTAAGACCACCAAAGGTGGTTGTTGATTGATCTTGATCACAAAAATCATTGCTATAAACCGTGTTTGTTCATTCTCTTTCAAGCTACGTATTGGTATATCATTCTAAACCTTTCTTTTTATTTCTTTTTAATCTTTAATTATTTTCATGAACATGTTATTTTTATTTTTGTTAAAACATGATAATTAAACATAGATCTAACATGTTTTGGGGTTAATTAAAATCAAAGGATGATATATGAGGGTGTTTGTTTTGGCCGTCTAGTATAACCAACCCGAGGGGGGGTTCGGTTTGCTTTTAGCCGCCACCACCAAGACCATTTTTGGTCTTGGTTGGTGCATGTGGGACCCACGGCAGCAAGGGGGCACAAGTACCCCGAGTTTGGCTCGGGGTACGGTGTCGAGTTCATGCCCGATTCATGGTTCGTTGGTTAAATCATGATTTATGCTACATGTTAATATTATGAATTATGAACTTAGGATATAAATTAATTAATAACATGAGACATTAATTAAACCATGACTTAGGTTATTTTTAATTATTAATTTAGCATGATATTAATTTAACCTAAGTATTTTTATGTTATAAGTTATAACTAATTAATTATTTAAAACATGCTTATAATTAATTAATTTAGACATGACTTAGGTTATATTATTAATACATATTAATATACATTTTAACCTAAGTAAATTATTCCATTTTAATTAAAACATGTTATACTTTAATTAAAATGCTTAACCTATAGTTTAATTAAAATGCATGAAATAATAATTAAACTATACACTATATCATATGACTTAAGAAATAAGCTTATAAACACTTAGACTTATATTTTAGCTTATGCAACCAGCTTAATTCTAATTATGGAAACTTCTATTTATAAAAACTTAATTAAATAAGGCAACTAATCTAATCATGGAAACCTTCTATATATAGAAACTTATTTAATTAAGGCAGCTGATCTATTTTTGGAAACTTTCTATTTTTAGAAACTGATCTATTTTAAGCAGTGAATTCTATTTTTGGAAACATTCTATTTTTGGAAACTTTCTATTTTTGGAAACTTTCTATTTTTGGAAACTTTCTATTTTTGGTAACTTTCTATTTTTGGAAACTTTCTATTTTTGGAAACTTTCTATTTTTGGAAACCTGCTATTTTTGGAAAGTTACTTATTATTACACAGTAAGTATAATAATACATGAATTACCAGTAATACTTTATCAGATTAATCAGAGTACAAGGTAAACACAAATAGGGCTTTAAACAGTAAACCATGACTTAAAACATACAAAGTAAGCTAAGATGAGACATAAAACCCAGTACGTAATCAGTGATTCGATACTTATACACGTGTGTATTCATGTAGCGTTAGTGATCCAGAAGTAGGAGTCTTTCTTCTGTTCATTCACTGGACTTGAGGTACGGATTCCCGTCCTTTCAGTATGGACATTCTTTCCTTATTAGGATTTCCCCGTATGCAGCCAACTGTTTTCCCTAGTATTTGTTTTATTGTTTTGAACTGCTTATGTTTAATTAGCATAATCTATAGCCATATACAAGCATGAGCAGTTTCACCTAGTTATGGAGGTACCATAACCATAACATTGGAGGCACCAATGTTATGACTTCCCTACGGCGGAGTGATTGCTCGTGGCGTCCCTTTCAGTTTTGGCCATATTATTATATCATGTGGGGCGTATGGGTGCATCCTAGTTACATGTTTTATTCAGTATTTCATGGTGAATGTGGTGTGTGCCTTGCATCCTTCACAAGGAGTTGATCCCTCCTACCCAGACCAGTATATTAATTAGAGGCATCCCCTCTAATCAGCATGATGAGGTCACCCCTCCAAGTATTCATGCACGTGACCTTTTCATGACCTATATGGGCTATGGTATATATATGTTAAAACAGTTTTCATAAGATAAACATAAGGCTTTTCAAACTATAAAACCAGTTTTCTCAATACTTAACCAGTCTACTCAGAACTTAGTCTTCCGCTGTTATATGTTACATGCTTATCCTATTTCATGCTATATTGTATATCCGTGCACTGAGCGTTTTGCTCAGCCGTTACTTTCCTTTCCATGTCCCAAAACGACAGGTACCCAAGACTCGAGCATTTGGAGGACATGCATAGGATGGAAGCTTCCATAGACTTCTTCTCCTGTTTCCTTCATATATTTATGCTTGTTTAGTCTTTCATTCAGTTCATTTACTTTGTTATGTTTTGGGCTTATGTTTGGAAACCGATGTTTGATTCCGGTTTTTCCTATGGTCATGTATGTTTTACTACATATTACCTTGCATGCTTTGATGACACGCCATAATTACGCGTGACATTCCATATATCAAAATGGGGTGTTACAATTAGACTGGACAGGAAATTGGGATGACTACATCTGTTCGGTTGAGTTCGCTTACAACAATAGTTGGCACGCAAGTATCAAGTGTGCACCCTTCAAAATGTTGTATGGCAGGAAGTTTCGTGCTCCGATCTATTAGGATCATGTTGGTGAACGAATCATTGAGGGTCTAGAGATGATTGAGGTGACCAATGAGAAGGTCGCCATTGCCAAAGAGACGCTTCAGGAAGCTCGTGCTCGTCAAAAGAGTTATGCTGACAAACATTGCAGATCTTTAGAATTTCAACCTGGTGAGCATGTTTTCTGAAAAGTATCACCCGCACGTGGAGTCAAGCATTTTAGTATTAAAGGCAAGCTCAGTCCTCGTTTCATCGGACCGTTCGAGATCCTCCATCGTGTTGGTGAAGAATCGTATCGTTTGGCGTTACCTCCTTAGCTATCTCATGTTCATAATGTGTTCCAAGTGTCTTTACCCAGAGGTTACAATCATTATCATCTATGAATTGTCACGTATCCACTCGATCAGATACGTGAGGATCTATCCTATGTTGAGGAACTCGAGGCCGTTCTTGATCGTCAGAATCGGGTCATGAGGAGAAAGACTATTCTATTTGTCAAGATCCTTTGGAGGGACCATCCCGAGTGGGAAGCTACTTGGGAAACGGAGGATTCTATCTGGACTTCTTACCCTCATTTTCGTCTATGATTCGGGTAATGTCTTTTTCAGCTTCTCGTATCTCTAATTCAACATTCGAGGACAATTATTTTTTAGAGGGGAAGAGTTGTAAAACCCACATAAAATACATGAAAATATAAATACATGAAAATAATGATTAATTAAAACTTTAGTATTAATTAATACACGACAAGTATCATGAACATTAAATGAATAACGGCAAGAATTACGTATATTAATTATTTATTTAATGACAAGTATTTACGTATAATAAATAATACACGACAAGACTTAACACGATAATACACGAACTTAAGTTATGAATACACGATACACGGAAAATGAAATAAACACGGAAAATGTATGTTAAAGGGGTGTTGTGGACGGCTATAAAAGAATGAACCAAAGGGGGGCCCAAGCCCGCCCCGTTAACCATTTAATTAACAAATAAAACCACTCCATGTACATTCATTATTCTAGTTTTACATAAATTACGAAAACCCTAGGTTTGGGAGTAGGTGCCGCCGGCCAAGAAACAAGAAAAGGAGGAAAAGAAAAGCTTTTGATTTTAGTTCGGGTATAGATCGTGTGTGTTCATCATTGATTCAATCACATTCGGCATAACCAAACTTAAATCCTTCTTTTATTATTTTTCTCTAAACATGAATTAATTTAATTAATTATGAACACATGAATTGTATGATTAAAACATGTAATAGATCAGGATTGATTCGGGTTTTTGGTTTGGTTTGGCATAGAAACCGAGACCAGAAAGGTCTCTGTGGGGTATTCGGTGGGCCAGCCAAGACATGGTGGTCTCGGTGGCTGGGATTGTTTGGTAGTCGCAACAAAACAAAACCCTACAATGGGTGTTTCTTCAGGCAGTGTGAACCGAGAGCCTAAGGCTCTCAGTGGGAATTTTGGGCCGACGGGGAGAACCGGCTGCTGCCGGTGGGAACATGAAACCATGCAGTCGTAAGCTTTGGCAGTGGCGGCTGCCTTGGTCACGCAGTGGCAACCCGCACAGCAAGGGGCTGCAGCGGGGGGTGTTTTTTGTACGGGTTTTCGTGCAACCGGGATCGTGGTGGTCTCGGTGGGCTATGTTTGTGGGGCGCGGCCAAACCGAACACGAAAGGGGTGCTTGGTTGTGATTTTTGCTAATTTAATTTTGAAATTAGGATAATTAATTATTTTAATTATTAATGAATTTATCATGGCCCCAATTTAAATTAATTAAATTAAAGACTTAACTTATTTAATTAATTACGTCTTAACCATGGTTTAATTAAATTCATATTCCCTTTTAATTTAATTATACAATTATCAAGTTTATGGTAAAGTTTATTAATATAAATCATGTTATATTATTAATTAATAATCAATTATAAATCATGTTATATTATTAATTCATAATTATTATGTTAGACTAAAGTATTTATTTATTAATAAACCTTACTATTATTTCATTTAATGAATCATGACTTATAAAATATGCTCATTAAGCTTTGGATTATATTATATGCTTATTAAACAAGCTTATTACATTTTATGGAAACTTACTATTTATAGAAACTTACTATTTTGGAAACTTACTATTTATGGAAACTGCTATTTTTGAAAAGTTATTATATATAAAACCTGCTATTTTTAGAAAGTTACTAATTATGAAACATCAAGTATATTAACACATGAAACATGTAATACGTTAATCAAGAGCACATGAAACACTAAGTAAGACACGATAAAACATGAATGAGTAAAACAAGTCAAGAACAAGTAAATTAAACTAAGAAATCAGTAAGTATACATGAACATGCAACTCTTACACGTCCTTTATTATGTAGCACTCGTGAAGTCGGAGTAGTACGTTCCGCCTTTCATCTTCTTTCGTTTACTGGACATAAGGTACGGATATTCGGTCCTTTAGTAAGGACATTCTCTTTCTATGCATGAATAGGATTCCCAGTTTGCTGCCATCTGTTTTCCCTAGTTTTTAGTTCATAAAATGTTTTCATTGTTTGCCATGCTATCATTTTAAATTGTCTGAGCAATATACATGCATGACCATGTCCACCTAGTTATGGAGTAACCATAATCATGACATTTAAGGCACTAGTGTCATGACTCTTCCGCGACGAGAGTGATTTCTCGCGGCGTCTTTTCAGTTGCTTTGGCCATTATTATTATTATCATGTGGTGCGTATGTGTCCATCCTAGTACATGTTTTGCAGGTTTACAAGGTGACTGTGGTGTGTGCTCTACATCCGTCACATTGGAGCTGATCCCTCCACCCAGAATTATATTATTAGAGGTCACCCTCTAATTGCATGACGATGCCACCCCTCTAAGTATTCATGCACGTTGATACTTGTGGTGACCTATATGAGCTCATTGACATTTAAACTATTTTTTGCATGCATTAAAACTTAAGACTTTTCAGTTATAAACCAGTTTATGAGACACGTTCCAGGTTTTCCAGGACTTACACATATTCCGCTGCATTTCATGTCTTTTGCTTATATTTCAGTTATTCTTTTTATGTCATTATATCCGTTCACTGAGCGTATTGCTCAGCCGTATTTTTTTTTCATGTCCCATATGGCAAGTACACAGGGACGAACTTGAGCATTTGAGAGTACGTGCATATGATGGAAGTTACCTTAGACTTCTTTTCCTTTCTGCATTTTATATACTTATGATTGGTTAAACAATATTTAGTCCCTTTTCCTACTTCATTTATTTATGCATGTGAGCTTATGTTGGGAGCCGATATTTGTTTCTGGCTTCCCTTTATGATCATTTATGTTTTTAAGACATATTACATGCATACTTTGATAACACACCATAATTATTAAATTATGATCTACATATCAAAGTGAGTCATTACAATGTAGCTCTAAAAGGAAAAGACAACACCAAACAAAGTTCATTGAACAATGTTTATCACCCGGTAGATAGAATTAATGTGTCAAGACCATTCCACAAAAGATAGGTTTGTAAATTATTACAATATGCAACTCCATGTAGATTAATATTAACACGATTCAAATTTGGAAATGCAAATCATACTCTACATGTTAATGTCTTAACTTCATTTTAATTTCTTGATTGCGAAGGTCAGACAACTGGCTAATACATGGAAGATTAAGAAAGATTAAGGATATTCGAAGCTTGAAAGAATATTAACTAAAACGGATTTCGAAATCTCATACAGTGTGAAATGGTATTTATTATTAGACGAGTCATTTGCCAATATTTATTATGTGCTTTACATGAATTATATGTATTTTCTAACAAAAAGTGGTCACGTACATTATAGGTATTAATATTATAAATTTCTTGAAATAAAAAAAATGAGCATATTTTATGTAATAAAATAATAATATTATTTAAGAATCTTCATAAAAAGTAAAAGTTGTAGAAAAAATGGGAACATTTAGATCACTTGATTTTGACACATAAGTAAAATCGAACGAATTGATTAGTTGAATAAAAAAATCAAAACTGAATAAATTTAGTTCAAATAAAAAAATTTAGGTAAGAAATTTGAAAGAGACAAAAAATCATAAAAACATAGGCGTGAAAATTGTGTAATTAAAAACTTAAAAGAGGTGATAAATAAAAATTAGTGATTGAATTTTAAGTAAATTATAGGGACTTATGTGTAAATTTATAATTTTTTTTATTTTTAATTATGTTTCAAAAATAAACAAATACACTTTTTGACTTTATACCATCTAAGCTTTATATTTTAAAAAATACAATATATATGTTGTTTTACAAAATTAACGAATCACATGATTATAAATTTTCAAATGAAAACATAGATTATTGTATATTTATTTTTTGACATTTAAGAAAATCAAGCAATGTGAGTGGTGTAAATTATTATTAACAGGAATACAAATATCAAAATGAATGCACGACTTCAAGCATTAGTGTGAGATTCAAATAAATAGACGAGATTTTACATATTACAACGATATATATTATTTCAATGTAGTTACGTGCTACTAAGCAAACATAATGTCTAGAAAAAGGATAACCATAATTTCAGTTAAAGAAAGCCATATTTTACGCAACAAAAACCAATACAAATTATCAGCTGATATTATCACATAATAAAAAAAATATGTAAAACTCGTTGGTACATGAATATTTTAACTATTAAGTATTAAAAATTAAATATAGTTTTTATAGAAAAATATTAAACAATACAAATCATGATTTTATAAATTTTCACAATGTTTAACTTCGAAAAAATATGCAAATAGTATTACATGTTATACTATCCGTTCAAATTGTGTGTGTGTCTGGTTGATGTGAATGGTTAGTTGATTAATAATTAACACAGAAATAATTAGAATAAAACTATTGATAGTAAAAAGAGTATAAAATTCGAAAAAAAATTAAAGTGAGTTTTTATTAATTTACACGGAGAAAAAGTAAAAAAAACAAAATAATCAAACATACAAATGTTAGATGTTCTTAAAAAACATTTATAATCTACATAAAATCGAAATACCAAGTTATTATTTAATTCATTCTTTATTGCTAAGTTATAGGCATGCACAAGCATTAAAGCTAGTGTGTAAAATGAAAGAACGAATTCTTGTTTGTGTAAATAAATATACGATCCTTATTTTTTTTGGAAACGGCAAATAATTCAACGGACACCTACTCGTAATATTTCAACGAGCACCCCGGGTTCGAGCTCCGCATAGCGGGCAAACCCAGCCCCCAAAGGGATCTCCAGGGAGAATTCCCCACGTGTGCCCGTGTGAGGTATGAGTTACATTACGCTAATGCGACGACCACAAGGATCGAACTTACAACCTGCAGCCCACAGTGGTTGTAAACCCAGTGCATCGCGCCAGCTGGGCTGGAGGTCATTTGCAAATATACGATCCTTATACAATCAACTCGTGTTTTTCCTCTTTATGATAAGCAATAATCTTCGGGAAAAAAATATTCTTTTTTATAATGTGTGTTCAATAAAGACTCCCTTTTATATCCGAATAAATATTTTAAAAAACTTTATAACTTAATTGATCAATGCTAGTCATTTATGATCAAACTTACAAATTATGTATAACTTGATATCAATAATTAAATTCAAACAACAACATTAACCTCAACATCTATGTTAGTTAATCCAAAGTTAAATGTTTCATCCAACACAAATATTTAAAAAATATAAATAGATATTAATGCGTAAGAAATTTTTTATGGCTTTCAATCATGGAAGAAGCCAGTACCATATATGACGGGTGCACAAAACATTTTGTATCATAATTTGTAAAAGTTAAGATATGTTTTCTATTTATAAGTATACTAAGTAAATAAGACTAAAAACACATTTTCGAAAGACCGGGTGCATTTAAAATGCATTTAGAAGAAATCGATGTTTTTTTCGAAAATTGACAAATAAATTAAAAAAATCTGTAGGTGTCACGGATACCCACAAGACACCCTGGCTCCATCCCAGCTTTCAACCCGTTAAAAGGGTTTATCTTAGGAATGGGACCTTGTGAGTCTACCATCTAGTGAGTAGGCACGTCTAATCCTTTGTAAAGCTTCACCAGCTCATCTTATGCATAACTCTCGGATCGCATGGCAAACACTTGTATAATAAACTCTTGTACCTTTCACATGCAATTTATAAAGTTTCATCAAGTTCTTGTTTGAAGTTGTTAATTTCCCCGATTAGCCTGACACATGAGGTGAGCAATATATTTAAAGATACTTGTGTAGGGATTTGATGATCGTCCGCATGGCTTTTAAAACATGCACATTAGAAAACTAACAGAGAAAAATATGCATACCAAAAACCTAATAATCAGATCTCTTAAACAGTGATGTAACCTAATTACCACATACAAAGGGTGTTTTAGAAACTTGCTTGTTAATCCTGATACGCGTAACTGTGAAGATCCTTGGCCTTTAATAGCAGCACGAAACTCCTTCTTTTTTATCTTTGTTAGTGCAAATATTATGATATTTAAAATATAAGACATCTTTATATTTTGGCTATGGCAAAATGTAACTTTTAATACATAACGTAAGATGAGCAAGTTACTTGTAATCACATATGTATTCTTACGTCAACATCTCTCGACACCTCAAAGTTTGCATCCGACGTAAATAACTTAAGATAAATAAAAAAAATCATGAAACTTGTTAAGTGATCAAATATTATTTTTCCTAAACTTCATTTATAAAAATATGACAAAATATTTTTCACAAAAGTATTTTACAAAATTACTTTTAATTTAAGAGAATGTTTTACTAAAATTGCAAGTTTAAATATGGTTATCCCCTAAAACAACTCCCACCTTAACTAGATTAACTTTACTCACTAAAAGAAAAAAAGAATGTCCGCCTATGGACGGTTTCATATAGGGGACAGTTCTTTATCACTAAAGAACTGTCCTAGCATTAAAGAAACCATCCATATTCGATGTTCCTCTCGGCTTTCCTATAAGGGTAAAAGCTATACAATACCAACGTATTTATTCAAATGTACTGACTTTAAACACTTACTAATTTATCGCTAGACATTAACAATGAACTTTGTCTTTACCAATATGACCATGAAATGACTGTATTACCCTTGTCTTCTTTATTGCTGACTTAGTGTGACATTTTCAACTACATGGATAGAACATACCCTTTATTAGACTAATGAACAAGAACACATTATCCATCTCATACACGCAATATCTCTCTATACCCACTTGTCTTATAATTACCTCCTACACCATCCTAGTGGAAACTTCCAAGTAGTATGTTGAGTATGGTATGATCAACTCTTTGGCCTCTTTCAAACCCAAATCAGTAAAGCTTCGAACTTCCTTAATAATCTTAATATTTGATCCTGCATCATACACACCTTCCAATTTCAAATAAAACACACTTTTCTCCCTCTCTTTGGCCTCACATCCTTTCGCCTTTTCGCCCGCGCCTTTTACGCCTGTTTTTAAACCCATCCCTTGCATCAATACTACCATTATTGGCATCTCGTTTATACCTTTTTTTCCTCATTACTTCAGTTAAATCTGCTGATTCTAAAAGGGTTAAGTTCATTAGCTCATTGACTATTTCATTGACACGTGGCGATGGTCCTTGTTGTTGTGAGGTGCAAAAGGGTCTTATGATTGTATGTGTTTGAGGGTGTGATTTGATTGTGTTTTTTAAGGTTTAAAAGATTTGTTTCTTCATGTTTATGGGTTTTGGTTATTGGTGTGTGATCATCAATGGAAATGAGCAGGGTGAAGGTGATGGTGGTTGAATGTGGCAATATATGTAATTATGTTAAAGAAGACAAGTGTAATACAGTCATTTCAGGATCATATTTATAAAAACGTAACAAATTTGAAAGTTTATTGTTAATGTCTAGCGATAAATTAGTAATTGTTTAAAGTCGGTACATTTGAATAAGTCGTATTGTATATCTTTTACCCTTCCTATAAATATCTAATCATTTCAGATCTTAACTAACCCTTTTTGCACAAAATCATTTCTAAAATTCCATTATAATCTCTTCTTAATCTTTGATCATATACTTATTTAATCATGTTTTTCTAGTGATCATTCTCTAATTATATCTCCCTTGAGATTAAAGAGAAAAGCAATTACATCCTTGTGAAGTGATAGTGTCCTAAGTCAAGATATGATCGATGTGAAGATCAAAACCAATTTCTTGTATTATTTTTTAATTGTATAGATCTAAATATTGTGATCAGTTCGGAAGTATTGTATGTATGTTGGTTAGTACTTTAGTCCTCAAATTACATAGAGTATGGTAGATTGGTTCTAGCTTAGATTAAGACGTGACATTTATCTTAGTGTCAGTAAATAATGTAAAAAACTGGTTTATATGTTTAGACCTTGATACGCGTAGAACGTGTATAGTAATAATAGTGATTGATAAGTCCCGTTAGATTTAAAGATCACTTGAGGAAGAATGATAATTAATATCTCAGGTTCGTTTTCCATGAGGAGTCTAAAAATTGGATCTGAACATGTATAAATACTTCAAGGATCATTGGGATTAGAATGTGGATAAAGATATTGAGTCTGAGGAGGGTGTTTTAGAGGAAATAATTACATTAGCCAAGAGTATACCAGATGATGATTTCTTTGGAATGAATGGAACAATAGAACTACTTATCTCTAAAAATACTAAATGAGTAGAACGAATACAAATTTAAAAGGATGACTTGGAATGTGAGAGGAATGTGCTATAGTGAAACTTAATAAGAAGTGAATAGATTCATTATTGATGAGCAAATAAGTAAATGTGTTGTTTTGAAATCACATATTAAGGAGCACAAAAATGGGTAAAAAATTTAATATTGTATTTGGAAAATGAGAATAGTGCTATAATGTGAAGTATTTAAAAAGGAGGTGTAGTATTATTATTGGTTGGAACAACAATTTGATTTATGTGATGGTTGTTCATAATAGTGAAAGCTATGATATGCTTGGTTACGTCAGTTGATTCTAAGGCTAAATTCTTTTCCTGCTTTATTTATGCTGAAAACCATGGTAAAGATAGGAGAAGCATATGAGAATGTTATTGAGATAAAAAAAATCTATTGTTACTGATAATCCATGGGCTCTTATGTAGGACTGGAATGTGAGTTTGAATGTGGAGGATCACTCTACACGTGGTTTTTGTATGACTAATGATATGATTGATTTTAGAGAGTGTTCGGATGATATTGAAGTAGAAAATATTAATTTTTTTGGTCTTCCTTTGACTTAGATTCAGAGATAATCCTACTATTAGTATTCTCAAGAAAATTGATATAGTGTTTGCAAATAATAACTTCATAGGTACTTTCCTTCTGCTCATACTATATTTTTACCTCATCTTTCTTTAGATCATCGTCCCACAATACTATCTCTTCCTAACATTATTAAAAAGAAAGTGAGGGATTTTGAATTTGCTAACTTTTTTGCTGATAAGCCCGAGTTTATAGATAATCTTATAAGGGATGGGATACATAGATCAATGGGTGTAGAAAGTACAAGTTGGTCAAGAAAGCAAAAGCTCTTAAAGCCAACATGATAGATTTAAGATTGGCCAATGGTAACATTAGCTCCTAAAATGGAAGGGGAGCTTCTAAAAGTTCAAGATAGTGTTGATAGTATGACCCCTGCAATGCTCAACTAAAAAAAATCGAATAATAGTACATTTTTTCATGCGATACTAATAGCAAGGAAACATAAGAACAAAATTTGTGCTATTATAAATGAGCCTTGGGTGGCATATGAAGGTGATGAAGTTCCTGAACAATTTGTTAATCATTTTCAAACTTTCATTGGTTCCAATTTCACTATTCAGAATATAGATTGCAATATTATGAAGCCAAAGTATATTGAATGCCTCAGTTTCAAAGCTGTTAGTAATAAGGAGATATAAAAGCTACGTTTGATATTTATGATAACAAAGCGGTAGGGCAAATGGCTATACATCTAAATATTTTAAAAAAAAGAGAATGCCTTGAGAGACTCTGATTTCAGTCCTATAGCTTATTGCAATCTGGTCTACGAATGCATAAGCAAAATACTCACTAATAGAATTAAAGAGGCCTTATGTAAAATGGTGAGTCCTACCCAAAGTGCTTTCATCCGTAGGAGGAAACTAACTAATAATACACCTGGAATTGTTAAGAGGATATAATTAGAAGAATGGGGCTCAAAGTGTGGCAGATAACTGATAATATTATGATACTATGAATTAGGGATTGGGGATTTCTAATGAGGACCCTTGAGCTTATAATATTTTGATACTATGAATTGGGGATTGGCCCTTGAGCTGTTTGAATTCCCTAATGATATGATTAAGTGGATCTTGACATGTGTTAGTACTGCTGCATTGTTTAATAATGTCAATAGGGAGAGTCATGGTTATTTTAAAGGTGGTAGAGGCCTCAGGAAAGGTGATCCTATATCTCCCTACTTACTTATCTTAGTAATGGAAATGCTTAATGTGAAAATTCAAAGGAAAATAAACGAAAATCCTAAATTCAAATATTAGTAGGGGTGTAATCAAATGGAAAATCACATTTGTGCTTTGTTGATGACCTACTTGTTTTCTACCATACAGATATAATCTCTATAAAAGTAATAAAATATTCATTGGATAAGTTTAGCTAGATATGGGGTCTAATTCCAAACTTGAGCAAATGTATTATATTCTCTGGGAACTTAAAAAAGTAAATAAATAAGAGGTTCTTAATTTGTTTATTTTTAAGATTGGGACACTTCCTGTAAGTTATTTGGGTGTTCCGTTGGTCACTAAGCATATTAGTATTAATGACTTACAGTCCTTGGTGGATAGTGTGAGAACCAACATTAACTCCTGGATGAACAAGATGTTTTGTTGGAAGTGTGACAACCAACATTAACTCCTGGATGAACAAGATGTTTTGCTATGCAGGAAGGCTGCAATTCATCTCTTTAGTGTTGTCTTCTAATCATGTCTTTTGGGCATCAATCTTCATGTTACCTAAATGGCAATTAGATAGATTGATAATATGCTTAAAGGTTTCATGTGGTGCCAAGGGGTGTTTACTAACGGGAAGGCTAAGATTGTTTGGAAAGGTATTTGTTTCCCTAAACATCAAAGGGATCTTGGATTGAAAGATTTGAACTTGTGGAATGAAGTCCTATTGTCTAAACATGTGTAGAATTCGGTTGGCAAATGGATTGAAAGATTTGAACTTTATGGGTCAAATGGATCAATGTTTTTATGATCAAAGGTAAAAGAACATGGGAAGTGAGTGTTGAATCCAATGCTAGTTGTGGCTGGAATATATTCTTAGTCTAAGAGGCAAGATTAGACCTCATGTATTTATTGTTCTTGGAAACGAAAACAATACTTCCTTCTAGTGTGAAAAATGGTATAATAAAGACTAGAAGTATGTTTGCTCCTAATGTGATGAAAGATGACTACATTAAGAATGAAGCTTTAGTAAGTGAACTGTGGGACTTTAATGGTTGAAACTGACCTGATCTTTGCTGGATGTTTTTTTGGGCAAATGGACTCACCTGGTAAAATATATTAATAAACAAAAAACCGATAAGTATAATGAAATGAGAATGAAATGCCCCAATAACCTCAAGCTAATCTTGAACAACTACATAGTCATTTGACAGGCCAAATGCAAACTAGTGAAACTAGAGTACTACCATTAAATGAAAATTACATCAGGTAAACTCCAAAGTGACAAAAACAATTCACCATCCTTAGATTTTCTAAAATGGAACGATAGAAGCTTGAGACGAACCAAGCTCATAATAATGTAGTCAGCAACTTGCTTCACCGACCTCTTTGTATTCTTGAACAACCGTTCATTTCGTTCTTGCCAGATAAAATAGGCACATGCCGCCAAAACTATTTTTGTGATGACACTTCGAGATGATCTTCTTGTTTGCCATCGGCATGATAAAAGCAACAATATCATTAAAAATCGGGCCATCAAATTTAGACCAGCTAACCTTTTCACGTGATTCTAAATCTGTGTAGAAAACGAGCACTAAAAAAAGGTGTTCATGTGAATAAATCAGCGTTTCACAAAGTAAACATGAAGCCATAACATAACTAGATTAGTCCCAACTACATAATTTATCTTTAGTCTTCAACCGTTGCTTCATAATCAGCCAAATATTAAAAGCATGTCGTGAGATATAGTTTGAAAACCAAACAACATCATATCAATTAATAGTACTCCTGGATTGAATAGAATTCCAAACGGAATTCACAGAAAACTGTTTAAGAACCCTTGTTTCATTCCGCCACTCCAACTGATCAGGCCTATCAGCTCAAGCATTAAGTTATAACTTGTATATTGGGTTGAACCCAATCCAATGGGCACACCCAATCTGCTTGACCAAAGGGGCAATCACCAATGGCAGATACATAAAGGAAAAGACACAATGGTTCAAAACGAACCACCACAATTTTTCATTACACCCTTTCATTTAGTAATATAGAATATACAATTGTATTCATACTATGATGACAAATTCTTGATTATTAATATTTTTTTATTGCTTTTGGTATATTTTTATTTAAAGACCCGTGAATTGGGCCAACAATTGGTATCAGAGCCAACATCATCATATACCAAGTTTCGTGATCCTTTTTTTGAATCAAAACGACACATTCTTTATCGGTAAAAGAACAGTTTGCAATCAATTTTAACACAAATAAGAGAAATCATTTTTTGTGTTAAATCAAATCAAGAGGAATCCAACTTTAATGTCACCTAGGGATTAGAATCAACCGACAACAAAAAATGGTTTCACGATTTGCAAAGCTCTATTTCTTATTCAAAATAACATCAAATTCGAAAAAAACAAGATTCAAAACAGAAAACCACATCGAGAGGGAAACATAAGTCATCATCAAGGGAAATAATCAAATCATCAAAAAGGGAACGAACACACCTGATTTCTAAAGAAACAAGAATCACATCCTTAATCGAATCATCATTTGATTCAGGTTACCCACAAACGCCCAAATCTTGGACGAATTTTAAGATCCCTAATTTCTGCGAAATCCAAATTTTCGCACAACAATCAAGGGTATCAAGAAGTTCAAGAAGAACACACTCACGGAAAACAAGAGATATCACAACAACAAGGTGGAACCTAAAACATGATCAACCTGGACTTAAGGAAGATCACAACAACAAGGTGGAAGTAACCAAAAACATGATCAACTTGGACTTAAGGAAGATCACAACAACAAGGTAGAAGTAATCAGAAACTATGATCAACCTAGACTTAAGGAAGACCAAAACAATGAAGAAAAATATGATCAAGATAGACATAATGAAGATCATAGCAGTAAAGGTGGAAGTAACTGAAGAAAATTGATCTACCTAGATGTAAGGATGATCACTAGCACATATGAAAAACCCTAAAGATCTACGTCACAACGATTGTGATAAAGGAGGAGAATATTGGGCCGAACCCAACCCAATGGGATAATCCTAATCAGTTGGACCAAAGGGGCAGTTACAAATGGCAGTTACAATGGCAGTTACATAAAGGAAGGGATACAATGGTTCAAAATAACCATCACAATGTTTCATTACATCCTTTTGTTTAGTATATATAAAAAATACAATTTTATTCATACTATGATGACACAATTGTTTTTCTAAGGAGATTCGGTATCAAGTTAGGGACCTTGCTGGTATGAAGGACACGACTCCTGCCATTGATGATATTATTGCTCATATTCTTCCTATAGCGGATAGAAGGTCGTCATCAAGTATTATTGCAAAACTGGTTGTGGATGCATCGACTTATTTCGTATGGCAGGAACGAAATTTGTGGCTTTTTCAGAATTCTAAGAGGACGTCTAAACATGTCTTGGAGTGCATTGTGTCTCCTGTTAAGTTGAAGCTCCTCTCGTGCAGATTCAAAAAGTCCATAAATGGTTCTCATTTTGCTCGACTTTGGGACCTCCCAGAAGCTGTTTTTAATTAATTGTTATGATGTCGTTTTGTGGTTGCTTATGCACCTTTAGGTGGTTTTTCCCTATTGGTGTACTTGGTTATGTATTATTTTGAAAGGATCATATGGCATGTCATATGATTAGTGGTTGTTCAAGCGGTGTTTGAGGTAAATGTAACACTTAGTCACATTCTATTGTACTGAAATGATTTTTGGGATATTAATATATTTTACAGGGGTGGAGTCTCCTTTATCCAAAAAAATAATGAGAATATTCCTGGTTATTGATAAAGTTTTATTTCTTTTGTTATATTGTTCACAGTTGTATTCATACTATGATGACTGATTCTTGGTTATTAATAAAGTTTTATTGCTTTTGGTATATTGTTGATTTAAAGATCCGTAAATTGGGCCAACATTGTATTGTCAAGAGCCTATTACTTGTATTGTCTCATTTTTCCAGTTATAATTTAAGAAGAATGACAAAACTATGCGGACCAACAACAATGGTAATAAGAGGCCTTGGTTCGGTCTAATATGATTCTTACATTGTATACCTAAACGCTCATTTATTATATGGATGGCTATCAAAGGTAGACTCTCTACTCAACAAGGGTGAAAGTGTTATGCAGTTCCTATCATGCAATGGGGAGAATGATAGTCATAAGCACCTTTTTCTTTGATTTCACATCCTCACTTAAAGTTTGGGAGTTTATAAAGAAATGATGTTTTTTACTCTTAGCCATTGCTAGGAAGATGCCATTGTACAATTGAGCTGTTTGAAGTCCAACAAGTCTATTATGAGTATTCTCAAAAGGCTTGTAACAGGTGCTTGTGTGTATTATATATGACAGGAAAAAAACAAGAAGCATTTCATTTCAGAAAAAAGATTGGCAGTGTTTCGTCAATGTTATTATAATTTACAAATACTGTCATACTTAAACTGGCAAGTTTTAGATCGAGTGAAACCAACCACACAAGTTGCTAAATTTACATGTATATGGAAGATTGTATTAGCCAATAGGTATTGACCACAAACCCACAATCGTCTAACAAATAGAGGAAATGTGTTAGCCCTTATTTTATATAGCTAGCGTGTAGTATTATTATGTATTAGGATCAAGCCCGAGTCTAGAATAATCTTATACTCCTTTATATTGTACCAAAGATTATTCAACGAGACATAATTTATCCCTTCCTACATGGTATCAGATGTTGGGAATAAAATGTAGCCAGTACACTTGGACGCTGACAAGAAGAAAACAAGCGTTGATACAAAGAAAACAAGCGTTGACAGATCAAGCGTTGACAAGAAGAAGTCAAGCGTTGATAGGATGAAGTCAAGCACTGATAGAAAGATATAGTCTACGCGTATTATGTTTCTAGTTTGTTTCTAGTAAAGATAGGATCAACAATGTATTTTCTATATTTATCTTTACCTAGAATTGCTGATACGTAGACTCTTGTACAAGGCTTCTTATGTCTATAAAAGAAGACCTTTAGGTTTTGTTTCATATAAGTTTTCATACGTTTAACACTTTCATTGTAAGCAAGTTTGTTCTAATCAATCAAGTGAAAGTTTGTTTTACAATTGTTTGTGTGTTCTTGTTTGAGTATTAATTCCGCATAATACTTAGATTGTTTTATACACAACAAAGTTTCTCTACGTGTTTAACTTGATTTAATCCCGTTTACACAAGCTAAATCGATCTAAGTTTAGGATCAACAAGTGGTATCAGAGCTTGTTGACATTACAAGCAAACTGTCCTTCATGGGAACAGTGCTTGGTGATGTTGATATCATCTCTACTTTCCTTAAAAGCCTTGGTGATGCATGGAAGATTGAAGCAAGGTCTATAATTGCTAATAACACTCACAAAAGTTCTACTTTTGATGATGTTTACAATAAACTGAGGCTGATAGAGAATGAAACTCTTTTGGATCATGGAAGCAAGTCTACCAATGGAAACATGGCCTTCTTCTCACATAGTGAAGGTCAGTTTGATCAAAAGGAGTCATACATGCACCCAGTTACTGGATCAACATGTGTCAACGCTAGATCATACCCTGTCAACGCCTCACATTCAGACGCTGACACATACAAAATTGACTTACCAAGAGTTAAGCCTGCTGGTATTGATCTGGATACCGTGTGTGCATACATTGCTTCATTGCCCAATGGTTAAGTGATTACTTATGAGGACCTTGAGCAAATTAGTGATGAGCATTTGGAGGAGATGGACATAAAGTGGAATATGGCTCTTGCAAGTATAAGAGAAAACAGATGGAATATAAGATTCAAGAAGAAGATGACTTTTATTGCTAAGGACACTGATGTATTTGATAAATCCAAGGTTGAGTGTTACAATTGTCATCGTATGGGACACTTCATGAGAGAATGTAGATCTCCAAGAAGATCTGATGCTAGAAAACCCTCAAGCCAAATTGTTAAGGCTCAGGATCCCAAGGCCATGTTTGCAATGCAAGAAATTGATGGTGTTGGATGAGATTGGAGCTATTTGGCTAAGGATGAGGAAGAGAATAAAGCTTTGGTTGCTGAAATGGAAGAAGAAGAGCATGTTCACTATGCTCTCATGGCACACTCCTCATCTTCATCAGACAATGAGGTATATGATGATACTTTTTGTAGTAAGGGTTGTCGTCTAAATACTGAAAGACTTAATAAAGAAGTTTTAAGATTGTCAACAGATGTGGGTAATGAGAGATGCAAGTTGTCTAATTATCAACTTGCTCTTACTCAAACTGAAAAGGCTGTAGCTGAGTATAAGAAAATGGAGCTTGACCTAAAAGATAAAATCAATATCTTAAAACATGATTTAAATGCTAGTACTGATATTAGAAACATCATGGAGAGGGTAAATGCTGAATTACAGGCTAAGTTAGATGAGGCTATTAACAATAAGGATAATGTAGATCTTAAAATTAAGAGATTTGATAAAGCCTCACAAACCCTAGGAGAATGTGTTAGTAAACAAAGGGATTCTAGGGATATGAATGGGATTGGGATGAAAGAGTATGCTGGTGTTCCACCACCAGCTGGGGACTTCTATGGTGTCCATAGAAAGGACTTATCTTGGTCTGGTTTACCAGAACTCCAAGAAGAGGAATTTATTCCTCCACCAAGGATTCTTACCCTAGTAGAGGAATATAGGCAGAAGTTGACTGATTTGGACCAAAGGAAGAAAGCCAACCCTACCTTGTGTGTTAAGGGTGGCATGCTTAGTGAAAGCCCAAATGAGTCTACACCTATCAAAGTAACAAACCCAATCACTGGCAAGACTGTTGACCTTGGCTCAAACGTTGTTAGAAAACCTAGTATTAAATATGCAGAAATGTATAGAAAAACTAGGTCACCAAAAAGCCAAATTAGTGATGATGGAACAAGTTTCTTTTCTTCTAGACCTAGAGTTATGTCTAGAAAAGCCTGTTATACTTGTGGTAGTTTTTCACATTTAGCCTATAAGTGTGTCAACGTTTCAAAGGTCAACGCTGACAAAAAGTCAAACACTGTCAAACCCAAAAATTTTGTTCAGCAAAGTCCACAAGTTGTTAGACCAGCCCCATTCTTTACTAAAGGGTCTAATACTTATGGACAAAGACCTTTTCAGAAGACCAATACATGGTCTAATAGACAATGGGTTCCTGTAGCAAACCCTAGGTTCAATGCTGACAAGGATAATTTCAGCGTTGACAAGACCAAATCAAACGCTGACAGAAACGTCGCCAGACCAAATAATGGTAAATATTTGCAACCACAGGGAAAGGGGTCTAAAGATTCTTCTAGCTTGACATGGAGACCTAAGCAAGATCAAAACCCTAATGCAGATGGGATTTCTTAGACCTGTAACAGATTTAATTATATTTCAAAGGTCATCACAAAACCAATTGGGGTTAACTGGGTGTTCAATCCAAAAAGGGATGAACAAGGGGTTGTTATGAGGACTAAGTCTGTTCTTGTTGAACAACCAAATGAATGCAAGTCTGCTCAGGCTTGGGTTCCCAAAGAAAACGAATTTGTTTTCTTTATGTGTAGGGCATTCAAAAGCAGGTTAATGATTATGGCTATTGGTATAGTGGATACTCTAGGCACATGACTGGGAAGGAAGATTATCTCACAAACTTCACTCCCATTAAGGATGGTGATACAGTTTACTTTGGAGGCGGATATGGAACTATCACAGGCAAAGGAACTCTTCTCACCAACAATTTGTGTTTTGAAAACGTGTTTATGGTAAAAGAACTTGATTATAATCTGTTTAGCGTATCACAATTTTGTGATAACAAAAATAAGGTTCTTTTCAATGATACTGAATGCTTGGTGTTGAGCAAGGATTTTAAAATACCATATGAGAAATTCATTGATTATAGAACACCTAGGCATAAGGACATTTATAATGTGAATCTTAATGGGATTAGGATGAATAATAACTTGTCATGTCTTTATGCTAAGGCTTCAGTTGATGAGAGTAATCTATGGCACAGGAGACTAGGGCACATTAACTTTAAAAATATAAACAGACTTGTGAGACATGGCTTGGTTGATGGTTTGCCTGAAAAGGCTTTCCACAATGACCACTCTTGTGTTGCATGCCTTAAAGGCAAACAACACAAGGTCTCATTTAAGTCTAAACAGGTGCACTCTAGTTCTAAACCACTTCACTTGCTGCTTATGGACCTGTTTGGTCCAACTAATATAGAAAGCTTGAATGGTAAATCTTACTGTTTTGTCATCACTGATGATTTTTCAAGGTTTACTTGGACTTTCTTTTTAGCTTTGAAAAGTGACACTACTGATACTTTAATTAACTTTATTAACCAAATTGAGAAGAAGACTGGTAATGAAGTTAAGATGCTTAGAAGTGATAATGGTGGTGAGTTTACAAATAAGCTGTTAGATGATTTTTGTGCCAAGAAAGGGATTACTAGACAGTTTAGTGTAGCCAGAACCCCACAACAAAATGGGGTTACTAAGAGAAAAATAGAACCCTCAGGACTACGTTGGTTGATGCTCACTTTCCTATTGCTTTTTGGGCCGAGGCTGTGAATACAACTTGTTATGTTCATAATAGAGCATTAGTCAACAAGATTCATAACAAAACACCTTATGAGTTACTTTGAGGAAGGAAACCTAATATTGGTTTTCTCAAACCTTTTGGTTGTCATGTAGTTGTACTGGACACTAGTGATGCCTTAGGAAAATTTTGTGCTAAAGGTGATGAAGGATACTTCATGGGTTATTCAGTGTAGAGTAAAGGATATAGGGTTTACATTAAGAAGGAAAAACGTATACTTGAAAAAGTACATGTTAGGTTTTTAGAAAGTAAACATAGTGATCCTAAAAGTGGTCCAAATTGGTTATTTGACTTGGAACCTCTATCTAGGACTGTGAATTATATGCCTGTTACTAATCTAAACATTGTGAAGGTAACTTCAAATGTTGTGGAAGAACCAGTTGTTGATTTTTTAGGTACACAGGTTAATAAAGAGGTTGGATCACAAGCAGACAAATCATCACCCATACTTGAGTATGTCACTATTCCCATATGGACAGATGCATTTGTTGCTGCTGCTGCTTCTGGAAAGGAAAATGGTGGTCCCTAAGTATCACCAGTTGACAACATGCATGATCTTTCAGGCGCTAACAAAGGAAAATCTGGCGCTGACAAGACAAATTCAGGCGTTGATGGCTCAAACGTTGACAACTCTAATTCAGGCGTTGATGGCTCAAACGCTGAAAACCTTGGTTCAGGCATTGACAACTCTTTTGACCATATTTTCTCTTGCAATTTTGAACAAGGTGAACCTTCAAACAGAAATGGTAAGGTTCATACGGATGTTGAGGGAAGAGAGTCTGAAGAAGATATTGGTAACATAGAAGATGAGATTGAAGACAACACACTTTTTGAGGGAGGAGTTCTTACTTCTACATTGAAGGATCACCCCTCTTCTCTAATTATTGGTGATGTGATGTCTCCTGTTCAAACTAGCAGATCTCATCAGAATATTGGAGGATTTATTGCCAATATTAAAAAGAAGGTTGATACCCCTCTTGTTCAAGCATGTTTGTTTGCCTGTTTTCTGTCACAACAGGAACCCAAGAAGATTTTTGATGCTCTCAAAGAACCAAGTTGGGTGGAAGCAATGCAGGATGAGCTTCACCAATTTGCTATCCAGGATGTTTGGGAGTTGGTTGATTGTCCCAGACATGTCAGCCCTATTGGGACAAGATGGGTTCTTAGAAACAAGAAGGATGAAAGAGGCATTATGGTCAGGAACAAGGCACGTTTAGTAGCTCAAGGATATACACAAGAGGAAGGGATAGACTATGAGGAGGCCTTTGCACCAGTTGCAAGGATTGAGGCTATAAGGATATTTCTAGCCTATGCTTCTTGCATGGGCTTTACTGTCTATCAAATGGATGTAAAGAGTGCTTTTCTTTATGGCACAATTATAGAGGAGGTTTATGTAATGCATCCTCCTAGTTTTGAAGATTCAGAACATCCAGACAAGGTGTATAGAGTCAAGAAAGCTATGTATGGACTTCATCAAGCCCCAAGAGCATGGTATGGCACATTGTCCACCTATCTGGTGGAAAATGGATTCATAAGGGGCACCATAGACCAGACCTTATTTACAAAGAAGACTGGTAAGGATTTCTTACTTGTCCAGGTTTATGTGGATGATATCATCTTTGGCTCATCAAGCCCAAAGATGAGTGAAGACTTTTCCAAGCTTATGACAGACAAGTTCAAGATGAGTGCAATGGGGGAGATGAACTTCTTTCTAGGGTTACAAGTTAAGCAGAAAGAAGATGGTATCTTCATCTCTCAAGATAAATATTTAGCAGAAATCTTGAAGAAGTTTGGATTTTCTCCACATGAGAAAAGGGCTAGTACTCCTATGGATAGAGAACACCCTTGGGGAAAAGTTGGAGATGGAAAAGATGTGGATGTCAGGCACTATAGATCAATGATTGGTTCATTGATGTATCTCACAGCCTCAAGACCTGACATTATGTTTGCTGTGTGTGCATGTGCACGCCACCAAGTGACTCCCAAAGAGTGTCATATTCATGCTGTCAAGAGAATCTTTAGGTACCTTAGATGTTATCCAGATATGGGATTATGGTATCCAAAAGATTCACCATTGGAGCTTATTGCATATTCAGACAGTGACTATGGTGGTGACAAATTTGATAGAAAATCCACAACTAGTGGATGTCAGTTTCTTGGGAGTAGGTTGATATCTTGGCAATGCAAGAAACAAACAGTGGTGGCCAATTCTACAACTGAAGCAGAGTATGTTGCAGCAGCTGCTTGTTGTGGACAAGTCTTATGGATTCAGAACCAGCTGTTGGATTATGGGTATAATTTCATGTATACCAAGATTTTTGTAGACAATAACAGTACTTTATGCATTATTAAAAATCTTGTACATCACTCTAAAACAAAACACGTAGAAATTAGACATAATTTTATAAGAGATTGTTTTGAAAAGGGTTTAATACAACCAGATAGGGTTGACACAGAAGAAAATGTGTCTGATTTATTAACTAAACCTTTTGATACTGGAAGGTTTCAATACTTGGTAACAAGTATTGGAATGATCAATCTCACTTAATATGTGTTTTGGGATCTTTTTGTAAAAGTATGTACAGGATATGCATTGTTATTGGTCTTTTTGAGAAGTTAGATTTTCTACTTTATTTGTCTAACGCTGACAAAGGTTATCTTGACGCTGATAAGTGTTATCGTGACGTTGTCAGCAACATGTTAGTTTTGTGGTTTTTGATCTTAGTGTGCAGGCATTGTTTGTAACACCCCCAGATTTATACAACTCAATACAGCGGAAGACTCGTTGGTGTTACGGGATAGCACATTACTCACATCATAGACAACGCTTAAAAATCGCGTCGTTTAATAATAAAGCATTTCCATTCATAAATATCAAGTTTACATAGGTCCCAAGTCATTGTATTTCATACATGTTTTACAAAGAATTTGAATGGAAATTATTATTTAAGTGCGGGCCATGAATTCTTGTTGTCTTCCCGAGAATTACCTTCAAGTACCTGAGATAAAACATGTTAAAAGAAAAGGTCAGCGAAAATGCCGAGTGAATTCATAGAGTTTAATGAAATCCGTCAATATAACATCGGTATAAAATTATTACCGAAAATCGTTTTGTACAAATCTTTGTAATAGGCAATAAAATAGCCGAAGTCATTTTATGAAAATCCTTATCAAAAATCATAATATAGGCTTGTGCCTTCAAAATCATTATACGAACCATTGTCGTTAAAAACATCACACAATACGTTTTATAACGTTAAATAAAAACCGTATATGAATATGGTTATGTAAAACCAAAACACGAACATAAAATCAATAATAAGACCCCGTATTGCTAGTCAGGCAATATATAGAAATTCGGTGCGTATAGCAGTATTTCGTTAATTGGATTATTATAAGCCGCATGACATTGTTACTTTACTACAACAAACAACGGGTAGCTAGCCCGAAACTCATTTGCCCATCTAAATTAGCGTGTCGTCACAATAATCACGCTTGTGTAAATCTTCTCATACATAAATTCGCTTACCAATCAATGTGGCTAGACGGGGATCAACCGTCAAGGCGCGAACTGGGGTGATCGTCCCCAAATAGTACTATTATATGCATAAGCGTCTACCAAATCCCGGTAGTTCACAATTCATGCTAATGGGACTTTTAGTGACATAACCTAAATTTAATAATCCATTTCATTTCATCTATTGGGTCACTTAATCATTCATCGGGTCATACAATCATTCGGGTCCAAATCAATAAACAGACAATCGGGACAACTAGTGTCCTATTTTATCAAAACTAACATGTTATCTCCCTCACGGGTTTATAAAGCATTTCATAAAAACATTTAAAAGAGTGCGAGGCTATGAACTCACGTTGATGTGGGAAGGCGGTTATCGGCGATTCGGATGTACGGTACGTGCTTCAATCACGGAAACCTAGACAAATAATACTCGTCTTAGACTTTTGTCCAATGAATTTATCAAAATAACAATGATGATTTTATATATATGATGATGATCATGTGGGTCTATATATCTTTACTTATTCATTATAGTGTTTATGTGTTGGTAACTTTTATACTAGTTACACTAGCTCAACTTGTTTACATTTTGGAGGCCCAATAGGCCCATTACAAGCCCAATACATTATATTAGTCCATTTTACACTTTTATTATCAGTATTATACTTTATATGTTGGGCCCAAATGGGTTAAACCCAATAAATAAGTTTATAAGTGTTTTACTAACTAGTCGGGTTTATTGTCCATTAAGGCTACTTTGGCCCGTTAATGTCTATATGTTGTAAAGTTCGGGTTTTATCGGTTTTTGCTTGTTATATATGTTTATACATCAGTATGTGACTTTTAAAAACTTTACATTAGACGGGTTTGATCGTCTAAGTTTTAATTGGCGAAAAACGTTAATTTTACGGTAATAGCCGAAAAAGTCGTAAAAATCATGTTTATAGTTTTATAACTTATAAAACTTATCAAACTACCATTTTTATAAAAAGTCCATTTATTTATCTTTATACATATTTATATAAATGTAATATATAAGTTAGTGGGTTTTAATTCAAGTTTTATACTATATTTACTTGAGTGCTTATATAATACTGTTATACTTTAATTTCCAAAATCTGATTTTTACTTTTTCTTTCATCATTTTTACCATATCTTGAGTTATACAAGGAGATAGAAGCTCAATTTTGGACACCATAAACTACATGATATTTTATACGATTAACTTAGTTTTAGCTACTGCTCAATCCAACTCTAAATATCCCTAACAGTCCGTCCAAAACTGACTATTCAGATTGGTACTCTAAACTTGTTTTGATCATATCTCACTCATTATAATGATGCCATTGCATGGACAACTCTCACATGTGTACAAGAACTAATAATTACTGTATATTGATTCCACTTGGCCATTTTATCAGTTTAACATTTGGTTACTTACTGTTTTTATACAGCCTACCATTTAAGCAAGATTTAACCATTTTTACATGTAGTTTGTCCATCTTTTTACTCATGTTTATCAAATCTATCAACACCAAATCCCCACATAATATTTATAATCATCATTCATCATCATATACATATACATAAGTAAAAGAAATACAAGATTACATAATCAAAATAACAAGAAGATGGAAAGAACAATTTTTGTACCACCAAGGTTGTGTAGTTTATGATCAAGGCTTGGATTTTGATGGCAAAACTTGTGATAAACCAATATCATCTTCAATCCACCAATCTTAAAGAACTCCTTGTGGAAAATCAGCCCTAAGACTCCATAGAAACTCCTCTTTGTATGTTATAATCACCTCCAATCTTCAAGGCTTCAAGAGGGCATCATCTTGTGCAAGAATAACATAGGATTTCATGGATAAATTTAGATCAAATGGGGTGTTTATGGTGTAGGTTAGACGAAAATGGAGCTAGAGAGAGAGAACGTTTGGTTGGTTTGCATGTAAGAATGAGAGAATAGTTTGTGCTAGTGGTTTTTGATAGTCTTGGTGGTTTATGCATGCACTAGGGACATGTGTCCTTAGTGTTATGTTAGCTTTGACACATAGTTGTTGTGTTGGAGAAGCCTTAGCCACCCATTTGTATAGGGGTGGGCAAGTGTAAACTTGTCCCATCCCTATTAGTTTACTGGTACTCCTCGATTCTAGTTTCCTCGATTTGCGTTCCCTCGGGTCGTTTTACGAAAAACGTTTTTATAAATTATGAATCAACGGCACAAAATGAATCTAATAAAAATTGTCTCATCAAAAACGGTGTTCGAAAACATAAATACGTAATCCTAAGGTTTCCGGTTTAGTCGTAAAGGACGTTAAATTAAGATCGTAAGTCCTAATCTCTTCTCGTAAATTTGTGAGTTTATGAACCATCACAAATTTAAAATCCCAAAATAATATTCACGGATAAATTTATTTTCCTGAAATGTCGGACTGTCACCAAAACAGTGTATGTAAACGTAAGCACGTAACGTAGAATCCTCCGGTTTAGACGTAGTCGATGCTACTTTAAGACGTAAATCCAAATTACTTCCCAAAAATAAGTGAGTTCATAATATAACATTAAAATAATATTTTTAATTAATATTTGAGAATAAAATATCAACCATAAATTGACGAATTGTCACAGCATTTACCCCTAAACATGATCTTTGTCCTCAAAGATCATCTTATCTTACTACTCGCTTCTTATAGAGTTAAAGCCATATGGGTATTTCCTCCACATTCGGTCTTTTCTCACAAGTGTAATTCATTATAATTCGCGAGTTTCATCAAACATAACTACGGGAATAAGATCAGTCTTAATGTTGACTTACTTTCTCTATCCATGATGTTCATGGGTTTTTGATGAATGCAACTTTTCGCCGATCTAAACTTCACTAAGGAATAGCCAGATTTTCACTTGATAGGCATTTTATCAAGTTCGATTTACGAAACATAATTCACGCAGCCCTTGAAGTCATAGGGTAGATCCAGCTTATATGCCTTTCAAACCAATTTTTACATCATCTCAATAGTCCCATACAACGGGGACTTAATTCCCATGATCTTTCAGATCATCAATTCATCTTTCTATGGTGAAATTTTTTGGCATAACTTCGCTACCCATCCTGCACTTCAAGATCTACATTTCATATTCACATTACCTCCTGCCCACTACCGGCAGTCAATAATCAGATCCTAATTTCAACAATCATTTCAGGTCTCGCGGGTCGAGTATTTTGTAAGGTTAGGTTCTCCATCATAGGAAATCTTAAACCTAAAAGACATGTCCAACTCACAATGGGTGTATGTCGGATGTCTTCATTCCAACTCCTGCTTACAGATGCTCTAATATTTAGATCCTAACAAGATTCAATCTAGATCCTAATACGATGATTATCAATGATAATCTTTCCAAAGGAAAACGATTATACGATTCATTACCAAAGGTCAATCATTCAAACATAAAACAGCTCTAGTATTTTGTATCGTTACTTTACCTCGTCCCTTCGATTGGGGTGGTACAATACTCTCATCAAGATTCGTTCTCAATGACTTCTGAGCAAATCTCTAGAAATTCGATGTGAAGCGAGGATCTTGATAGAGATGATCTATACGGCACACTATGTTTTCACAACTGCTTTAAATACAAAGAGTCAATTTCTTCATCAAGAATCTATCATTAACAGGAATGATATTAGCAGATTTGGTCAGTCTGTCGACGATGACCCAAATCGAATCAAATTCAGATGATGACCTTTGCAATAGTTAGACGTTTACTAATATATGAGGCGGTGTCTGCCTTCATAATTTGCCATTAAACTTCTTCTGATAATGATACATTAAATTAGAAACGACAGGAATAGAATACTTATACTTATAAGATTCCAACATAACTATATTTCAAAATCTCCATTTTTAGGCAACCTCAAGTGGCCTTTTAATCATTTAGTGCTATCGGCTTCTCAATTCTAATGGTTCACATTAGCCGCGAACCCCTTTTTATTATCCATATTATCCTTCTTACAAGCATTGTTTATTTTACATTGTTCGGCAATTTATTTTGCACCTTCATTATTAAGGAACATGTCCTAATTGGTTCTTTATCTTTTCTATATAATGTGTCAGTAATTACATTCACCTTTCTTTATAAAATAATTATCATGACCGTATTCATTCAAAAATTCCTTCTTTATATTTTCTAAGTTTTAGTTTCGTCTCAACTATCATTTTTATCTGTTTTACTCAATCCGACGTCTAAAGCGTCGATAATTATTACAAGTAATTAAATAGTAAATATTTAATTTTATGAAATGTAAAAGTAAAAGTGTTAAATTTTCTCAATTCGTCTAATTATAGAAAAATGTTCAAAATAAATTTAAATTTAATTAACATAATTTTTGTTGATTTATCGGAAATAATTAGTAAGATCCGTAAATGTTCGAAAAACCTTCGTTTATACTTTGATCAAAATTTCCTTAATTGAAAAGCAAAAATTGTCGTTTCAAATTTCAAGTCATGGTTTAAATGGTTTCCTCAATCCCTCTTAGGTTATCTTGAGGTATACACAAAAATTCACCCCTAAATAGGAGTTTAGTTAAATGATTTGTGTATAAGGAAATAATCCCTTAATAATCCTTTGTTAAAATATCTGTCAAAACATATTTCCATTTTCTTTTTAGTAAAACCCAAAGCCTTAATGTCTCAAATCTTTGAAAAGTCATTATAGATTCCATTATCTTATTAATCACCCACGGTCAAATAATGTAAAGGATTTAGTCTTTAATCACATGCTAAATATTTAAGGTACATGTTTTCATTGTTCGGCCAATTTAGGGCAGTCTATAACTAATTATTAACACATTCTTATTATTATAAACAAACAAATGGTTCTTAATGATTACAAGCATGAATTTATCCAATTTCAGCCTACATACATGATTCACCAAATTTATGGATGCTACATGTGCATTGGTCAATCCAAACGACATCACGTGAAACTTATAATGTTCGTTACAATTTCTAGATGTAGTGATTGGAATATATAATCTTTTTCGCAGACGCGAAGTTGATGATAACCATGTCGTGGATCAAATCTTTAGAACATACGCTAGAACCTTGTAAATGATCGAACAATCTATCATCTTGGGTAGTGGATATAGATTTTAATCGTCAATTTACTTAGTTCACGGTAATGCAACAAATATAAGGAATGATAACACCATAGCTATTCATGATGACGAGCTTGGTAGAATAAAATCTTCCTCCGACAACTCTCTCAGTTATACGGTAATTCCTTTAATTCAGATGGTGCTGACGTACAGTGCATAAGCCACAGGTGCAGCACCGGGAATATAATTAATACCAATTTCAACTTGCCTTAATGGCGAAAGTCTAGGTAATTCACCAACAAATACCTCCTAAAGTTTCAGATAACGGAAACATCTTTTAATAAATTTACTTTAAGTTCTTTCTAGATTACAAGATCTATGACTAATTTACAACCATTCACGGTATAATTTCAAGTCTAAATACAAGATATGGTCATCCATCAAGAATTATTTAGATCACTTTTTATAATCAACATCTTATCATTTAGGGGAATTCTATTCGAGTTCCCATCAATTAATACAATGTCGTCATGTCATAATCAATCAATCCATTCTACTGGCACTATCAACTTTCCAGTTTTGTTACCATTGATAAGATGTGATCTTCTCAAAAGACTAATATAAACTCATAATCCTTCACAAATTCAAGGATATCAGGAGACATAACTAACCTTTAAAAGAGTAAGATTAACGCATAATCTATGCGAGAGAATTTCAATTCAGATACTGACGAAAACATTTAATGAATATGAATATATCCCATGTTTTCATAATTTGTGTACGCATTCGAAAGCTCCTCGGATCGTTACCCAAGTGATTCAAATGAAATGATAAGAACGTCGATACATCCAGTCGGGTATCAACACTCGGTAATCAGATACTTTTCCTAAGAATCTCACTACGAGAGAATTGGACAAGAAAGAATCATCAATTGTCAGATAAGACAATTTCCACAGATGAGTAAATTCGACTCAGAAGAATAGATGCTACAGGCACATATGTAAGTGTCCCTAACATTATGTCCCTATTTTTCACTTCTTACAGATCTCATAAAATTAAACCTTTCACAATTTTTGAAGAAAATGTAGTGTTTATTAATCAGTTTTATGGTGACTACTAATCAGCCTTGCATGGTCCATTCCAAATTGTATGTAGGCGCGCAACTATATAAAATTTCAAGATTGACGATGCAATACTCAGTTCGTCAAAATTTTATCATCATGTTTATAATAAAAACATTTTCATGCTTAATTCTTAAATAAGAATCAATAATAAATTTACAAAGATTTTCTTTGTTCTGAAAACAATTAAGTTTTCCAAGGTGTTTTATAAACCACTTCATTTCGATAACAATCACTTATAAATCTCATTTTGAATAATCCTTATAGTGATGAAAATTCAATTTTTCTCAAGGGATACTGTTTTATCTTATAAAAACAATGAGTGATCTGCAAAAGAGTGATGAAAAGTTGTTCACCAAGAACTAACTACAATATACTAGGAAATGAGCTTTAGCCAAATAATCATGAGGTTCATGACCTCGATGGCACTCAAAAAGAATAATCCACAACGTAACTCAATTCGAGATGAGTACTTGTTCAATGGTTGCATCACTAATGCGAGCATTAGGATGAAGCAATAAAAGATAGATAACATCGATACATGTAGAATTTAGCAATCAAATGTAGTCTTTTCATTAATCACAAACAAGTCAGAATTGTACCGTAACACATTATGTGTCACTATGTCATACAATTCCAAGAACTCATCCTACCAACTGAAGTCTGAGTTAAGTTAGGGATTTAAAAAGATACCACAATGAATACTAATCTACAAGAGTCATTAGGTGTCCCACCTGTCCCGGAAGATCCATCGGTCCCAATTCAGAAGAAGATTTCTTCAATTTATTTATTGGACACTGGGCATCCTCGTCAGTGGACAATGGTCTAGGATCAACCCTTAACACGAATCTACAATCAATTAAAACCTTATAATTCAATCACAGAACTTAACAATCTCATATTCCATACGGGTTAAATATTACTTTATTCAAGTTTTAACCAATTTTATACTCAATTCGATATCCTACCTCATTTTCCAGTACTTTCAACCTTATTATTAGACCTTGAAAGGGCAATAAAAGCTCAATATGAACAACACTTAATTTCCAATCCTATAGCTCTTACAACAATAGTTATCAAATGAGTCACTAGTATGAAATGAATCACACATTCAGTTAGATTTCTTGGAAAGGTACTAGTGGCATGAGGCTTTTGGGTAATGGTTCCAATGACAGCCTCAAGTGCAACATTCACCCTTTCGATTTCAAATTTAAGAATTGGGTGACAACGAATCAGGTGACATCTTTCTAGGTGGTAACGTTTTGTCAAACTCCATTCTATAAGGAAAGATCGTCATGACATCGATATCAGATTTAATCTCGCCAATTCTTCTTTAATATCACAATCAACTAATATCAACATTTCTACGAATATCAACCGTTTGTTGGGATCATAATTATCCACAACTTGGTTTAGATCTAGAATAGCTAAAATTCCTACGGGAATAGCTTCGATTGATTTGCTACGGGAGTTAGGGTTTCTTGTGACAATCTACGTCGTATAAATACCTCGTATAAATATAGAAATAATCATCAAACAATCATGTAATAAAATTACATCATATATATATATATATAATCCAAGTTATATATATATATATATATTAAAATAATACTTCTCAGTCTGTCCTTGTCGGTAACTCGGGAATTCTTCGGCACCGTTATAGTCAAAAGATTTTTAGACATTTTGTGAAAAATGTTTATAGTTAAAAGATTTTGAAATGTTTTATTCAAAACCTTGGTTTTAAAAATCTTTCGTTCTCTATAACGAGAGCTCTGGTACCAAACTGTAACACCCCCAAATTTATACAACTCAATACAGCGGAAGACTCGTTGGTGTTACGGGATAGCACATTACTCACATCATAGACAAAGCTTAAAAATCGCGTCGTTTAATAATAAAGCATTTCCATTCATAAATATCAAGTTTACATAGGTCCCAAGTCATTATATTTCATACAGGTTTTACAAAGCATTTGAATGGAAATTATTATTTAAGTGCGGGCCATGAATTCTTGTTGTCTTCCCGAGAATTACCTTCAAGTACCTGAGATAAAACATGTTAAAAGAAAAGGTCAGCGAAAATGCCGAGTGAATTCATAGAGTTTAATGAAATCCATCAATATAACATCGGTATAAAATTATTACCGAAAATCGTTTTGTACAAATCTTTGTAATAGGCAATAAAATAGCCGAAGTCATTTTATGGGAATCCTTATCAAAAATCATAATATAGGCTTTCGCCTTCAAAATCATTATACGAACCATTGTCGTTAAAAACATCACACAATACGTTTTATAACGTTAAATAAAAACGGTATATGAATATGGTTATGTAAAACCAAAACACGAACATAAAATCAATAATAAGACCCCGTATTGCTAGTCAGGCAATATATCGAAATTCGGTGCGTATAGCAGTATTTCGTTAATTGGATTATTATAAGCCGCATGACATTGTTACCTTACTACAACAAACAACGAGTAGCTAGCCCGAAACTCATTTGCCCATCTAAATTAGCGTGTCATCACAATAATCACGCTTGTGTAAATCTTCTCATACATAAATTCGCTTACCAATCAATATGGCACGACGGGGATCAACCGTCAAGGCGCGAACTGGGGTGATCGTCCCCAAATAGTACTATTATATGCATAAGCGTCTACCAAATCTTGGTAGCTCACAATTCATGCTAATGGGACTTTTAGTGACATAACCTAACTTTAATAATCCATTTCATTTCATCTATCGGGTCATTTAATCATTCATCGTGTCATACAATCATTCGGGTCCAAATCAATAAACAGACAATCGGGACAACTAGTGTCCTATTTTATCAAACTAACATGTTATCTCCCTCGTGGGTTTAAAAAGCATTTCATAAAAACATTTAAAAGAGTGCGAGGCTATGAACTCACGTTGATGTGGGAAGGCGGTTATCGGCGATTCGGATGTACGATACATGCTATAATCACGGAAACCTAGACAAATAATACTCGTCTTAGACTTTTGTCCAATGAATTTATCAAAATAATAATGATGATTTTATATATATGATGATGATCATGTGGGTCTATATATCTTTACTTATTCATTATAGTGTTTATGTGTTGGTAACTTTTATACTAGTTACACTAGCTCAACTTGTTTACATTTTGGAGGCCCAATAGGCCCATTACAAGCCCAATACATTATATTAGTCATTTTTACACTTTTATTATCAGTATTATACTTTATATGTTGGGCCTAAATGGGTTAAACCCAATAAATAAGTTTATAAGTGTTTTACTAACTAGTCGGGTTTATTGTCCATTAAGGCTACTTTGGCCCGTTAATGTCTATATGTTGTAGAGTTCGGGTTTTATCGGTTTTTGCTTGTTATATATGTTTATACATCAGTATGTGACTTTTAAAAACTTTACATTAGACGGGTTTGATCGTCTAAGTTTTAATTGGCGAAAAACGTTAATTTTACGGTAATAGCCGAAAAAGTCGTAAAAATCATGTTTATAGTTTTATAACTTATAAAACTTATCAAACTACCATTTTTATAAAAAAATCCATTTATTTATCTTTATACATATTTATATAAATGTAATATATAAGTTAGTGGGTTTTAATTCAAATTTTATACTATATATACTTGAGTGCTTATATAATACTATTATACTTTAATTTCCAAAATGTGATTTTTACTTTTACTTTCACCATTTTTACCATATCTTGAGTTCTACAAGGAGATAGAACCTATTTTGGACACCATAAACTACATGATATTTTATACAATTAACTTAGTTTTAGCTACAGCTCAATCCAACTCTAAATATCCCTAACAGTCCGTCCAAAACTGATTATTCAGATTGGTACTCTAAACTTGTTTTGATCATATCTCACTCATTATAATGATGCCATTGCATGGCCAACTCTCACATGTGTACAAGACCTAATACTTACTGTATATTGATTCCACTTTGCCATTTTATCAGTTTAACATTTGGTTACTTACTATTTTTATACAGCCTACCATTTAAGCAAGATTTAACCATTTTTACATGTAGTTTGTCCATCTTTTTACCCATGTTTATCAAATCTATCAACACCAAATCCCCACATAATATTTTTAATCATCATTCATCATCATATACATATACATAAGTAAAAGAAACACAAGATTACATAATCAAAATAACAAGAAGATGGAAAGAACAATCTTTATACCACCAAGGTTGTGTAGTTTATGATCAAGGCTTGGATTTTGATGGCAAAACTTTTGATAAACCAATATCGCCTTCAAGTCCACCAATCTTAAAGAACTCCTTGTGGAAAATCATCCTTAAGACTCCATAGAAACTCCTCTTTGTATGTTATAATCACCTCCAATCTTCAAGGCTTCAAGAGGGCATAATCTTGTGCAAGAATAACATAGGATTTCATGGATTAATTTAGATCAAATGGGGTGTTTATGGTGTAGGTTAGACGAAAATGGAGCTAGAGAGAGAATGTTTGGTTGTTTTGCATGTAAGAATGAGAGAATAGTTTGTGCTAGTGGTTTTTGATAGTCTTGGTGGTTTATGCATGTACTAGGGACATGTGTCCTTAGTGTTATGTTAGCTTTGACACATAGTTGTTGTGTTGGAGAAGCCTTAGCCACCCATTTGTATAGGGATGGGCAAGTGTAAACTTGTCCCATCCCTATTAGTTTACGGGTACTCCTCGATTCTAGTTTCCTCGATTTGCTTGCCCTCGGGTCGTTTTACGAAAAACGTTTTTATAAATTATGAATCAACGGCACAAAACGAATCTAATAAAAATTGTCTCATCAAAAACGGTGTTCGAAAACGTAAATACGTAATCCTAAGGTTTCTGGTTTAGTCGTAAAGGACGTTAAATTAAAATCGTAAGTCCTAATCTCTTCTCGTAAATTTGTGAGTTTATGAACCATCACAAATTTAAAATCCCAAAATAATATTCACGGATAAATTTATTTTCCTGAAATATCGGACTGTCACCAAAATGGTGTATGTAAACGTAAGCACGTAACGTAGAATCCTCCGGTTTAGACGTAGTCGATGCTATTTCAAGACGTAAATCCAAATTACTTCACAAAAATAAGTGAGTTCATAATATAACATTAAAATAATATTTTTAATTAATATTTGAGAATAAAATATCAACCATAAATTGACGGATTGTCACTTTGTTAGCATTGTACCATTGGATACAGAGTTGCTTATGGATCCTTGGAGACTCATTGGAGCATGTTTCAATTTATGGATGATGGTTGGAATATTTATATTCCTATCTTGACATAAATTTTTATTTACATGCATATTATTTGGCAACTTATGTATCACAGTTTAAGGGGAGGTTTTAGGAACCTTTAGGACTTTTGGGTATTCTTATAATACTCTTATCACAATTATAGATTGTGTCCACAGGTGAGTATGAGTTAGTTTTCTATCTCATGAGGCACTGTAGCATGCAAAGTTGATATACTATGCATGCTGCCAAGACCTTTTTGGCCTAGAATTGAATGTGGTCTGATGAGAGACTTGGGTATGATTTATATTGGGTTTACCTGGGAGTTACAAGGGATTTTATGAGATAACTTAATTGTTAAGAATCTTGGTTAGCAAGGGACACTAGAGGACTGTTATGTCTATCTTGCATAAGCAAGTGTGCATAATTAGACAGTGCTTGCCGCCCAATTATAATTTTCAGTTTATAGGTTATCTTCACTAGGATAATTACTTTGTTAAGGTCCTTTTTCATTTTTATTACTTTTATTTTTGGACGCTGAAAAATATATATCCAAGCGTTGTTGTGACCAATTTAGACGTTGACATGGCTTTTGCAAACGTTGACAAGAATATAGCTGTTGGGCGTTGATGGGTTATTTTTGACCGTTGACACTCATTGGGACCTACCCAGTTGTTATTTTTGACGAATTTTGGGGCCGTAATTTTGGGAGTAGATAACTTTTAATTAATGCACAAGATAACTTATTTTCTTTTCAACATTTTCATCATTGTATTTTGAAAATACTTGCCTTATTTTTGACCAATCACATGTGCCTATCTCTCCTATATATTTGGCTCCTATTTTTTTTAAACATGGTACTCTCATATTCTTGTCTAACACTTTTTCTCCTATAATTCATCTTTCATCACTCTTTTACAAACAGTTTTCTTCAACAATGGCACCAAAGTTTAAACCAAGTGACTTGGTATTGGGATTCAGGAGTCAGCACAATATGATTGCTTATTTGGAGGCTAATGATACTTTGTTTCCACAATACACTCAGATGGTGGCGTATTTGAATGCATCTCCTCTTAGGTATGCACTTTCTCATGCTCCTCTCATCCCTGTCACTCATATTAAACAGTTTTGGAACACTGTCAGTTCCTCAACGCTTAATAATGTGACTACATTAACAGCTATTGTTCATGGGCGTACTTGGGTGGTTACTGAAGCCTTGGTTCGCCAGGCTTTGCATCTTAATGATGCAGATGGTATACCCACTCTCCCCATTCATGAGATAGAACAAGGACTTTGGGCTTTGGGGTATCCTTTCCCTGATGAGGGTACTTTAAATAAATCTCATAAACAAGAATTTCCCCCAGCCTGGAAGTACCTCATACATGTCATCCTTCAATGTTTGAGTCCCAAATGTACCGCACATAATGAAATTAACAGATCTATTGCTAGTGCAATTGTGTGCATTACAAAAGGGCAAAAGTATAATTTTTCAAAACTAATTTTTGATGGCATGTGTAAAAACAAGGGGAATAAGATGACTTTGGCTTATCCCAGATTTTTACAAATGATTTTTGATGACCAAGGGTATTGCACAAGGGATCATGATGATTTTTATGAGATCCCTGTGCAAAAGAAAGCTATTTTTAGTAAGATGAACTCACCCCCTCACCGTGACTTACCCCTCACCCAAGCTACGCTTGATGTTATTGCAGCAGCACAACCTCAACCTTACCCACAACCACAACTTGACCCAATACCAGATCCCTTACCTTCACCTCAACACATGGAACTTGACCAAGAACCCTTCAATGCTGACACGTTAAATGTTGGCGTTGACACCAGTAATCCAAACAATGACACCTTTCCTTCACAGACCCAAACACCCCTTAACCTTCAAACTACCACTCAATCCACATCATCTTCTACACCCCCTGAATATAGGTTACAAAAACGCCCAAGGACTACTAGAGTGTTCTCCTCTAGTGGTCCTAGCCATGTTGCAGAGAGAACCACCACTACAAGTGTGGTTGGTGCTATGGATGAGGCTGGGACTATTGGTACTCTCTTAGATGCAGGCCAGGCCAGTCCTAACATCTTTAAGACCTCATGACTCTACTTTGGGAGGTCAAATACCCATTCTAGAGGAGGGCAGATTGGAACCATACATAATGTTGGAATTGAGGCTGTCTGCATTAGCTTGCAAAAGCAAAATGTAGACCTGGTACAAACAGTCAGTACACAAGGCCTTGAACTCAAGCAATTGAGGGAGAGGATTGTTCTTTTGGAGGATGCTAACAATAGGCGTGGAATGGAGGAATCTTCCAAAGGGGAGGATGAGCAGATTCATGTGAGTGACAAAGGCTCACATGATGGAGAATCTTTGGGTGTGGCTGAAGCCCTTACCGAATTGAAGAAGCAATCAGGTTTTGATACATCTTTGGTTACTCCTACAAACTTGAGCTTGTCCTTTACAACAATGATGGAGCAGTTCACAAGAGGCGCTGAGATGAGTAAGGTGAGCGTTGACAAGCAGACTTTGGACGCTGACACACAAAGCGATGACAAGAGTAATTTGGGCGCTGACACTCAGGATTTGAATGTTGACAGACCTACAGATATGGGTGATGTATTCCAGTCATCAGCTATCATCAAAGAAGTGTCTTCACATGTACCATCATCATCTTTACCCATCATTGATACATTAGATAAGGGTAAAGGAATTTTGGTAGAAACAGAAGTTCCAAAGGATGCAACACAAGTAGAGTTTGATTCAAAATTGGCTGCATAACTTGTGGAACAAGAAATGAAGAAGGTTGGTGAATCACCATTTGTTGTTACTTCTGAGGAACAAGAAGGAAGTGACGAAGAGAGTTCAGATTCAAGTGTGATGATAATTGAACAACCAGAAAGACTTGAATATGGTGATGAGTTGGCAAGAGAGAAGCTTAGAGAGTTAAAATTGCAAGTAGATTATGATATGCCAGAAGTTGCTCAGATGTACCATGCTTGGGTAAGTATGGATAGGGAAGACTTGGCAGACCTTTGGAGGTTGTTGCTGGTCAAGTATGAGACTGAAGCACCTACTTTAGTCAATGGAATAAAGCTTTGGTCAACATTCAAGAGAATGTATGCACCAGAAGAAGAAGATCCTGTTTGGAAGGATCTTGAGGATGATATCAGTGGACTTCAATGGCGTTTGTATTCAGCTATTGGTGTGTATTATTTGAGTTCTACAAAGTTTGTTGAGTATCTTCTTGTAGATGCTGAGTATCCCATGTCCAAAGAAGTTTTGGAAAAGATGAAGACAACACAGCTGGAGATTGACTATTCAAGTGACGTGGCCAAAATTAGGCATGTTTATTACCAATATGATAAGATTTGTAAGATTCCTCCTAGTTCTTAATTTTTATTCAGAAACTTGATTGCTAGAGTAGATATCAAGTTTAGGGGAGGATTGTTGGGAATCAAATGTAGCCAGTACACTTGGACGCTGACAAGAAGAAAACAAGCATTGATACGAAGAAAACAAGCGTTGACAGATCAAGCGTTGACAGGAAGAAGTCAAGCGTTGATAGGATGAAGTCAAGCACTGATAGAAAGATATATTCGATGCGTATTATGTTTCTAGTTTGTTTCTAATAAAGATAGGATCAACAATGTATTTTATATATTTATCTTTACCTATAATAGCTGATACGTAGACTCTTGTACAAGGCTTCTTATGTCTATAAAAGAAGACCTTTAGGTTTTGTTTCATATAAGTTTTCATACGTTTAACACTTTCATTGTAAGCAAGTTTGTTCTAATTAATCAAGTGAAAGTTTGTTTTACAATTGTTTGTGTGTTCTTGTTTGAGTATTAATTCCGCATAATACTTAAATTGTTTTATACACAACAAAGTTTCTCTATGTGTTTAACTTGATTTAATCTCGTTTACACAAGCTAAATCGATCTAAGTTTGGGATCAACATCGTAGAAAACTAATACGATCTAAAACCCTACTTCCCTATCGTCCAAAAAAAAGTTTGTGTTGGTGATTTGTGCTTAGGTCACAAATCCACACATAAATCACGATTGTTGTTCATGCTTTGGTCACGGGCTTAAATGAAAAAAAAATTCTTTTTGTTTTTCATCAAATGTAGTCAAAACCATCAATCTATATATCCATATTCAAAACACATAATATTTGTGTTGACTCTCGGTGATAATCATCATTGATTGGTGCTCATTGTTTATTGGTTTGTTCTTGCTACAAATGTTGACATGATCATTGATCTTGTTTTGATCTAACATGACCGGATCTTGGACATCTACTCAGATGCCCACTTTCATTCAGGCCCAACAAGAGATATTGCTTAACTATGGTTTTAATACTAATATGGTTAAAACTATAAGTTCTGGTGGTGCTCGTTCATATTTAACAAACGGTAAACCTAGTGTTGTTGGAACTTTGTCCCAAATGGGGGTCAATGCTAGCAGGCATGTTTCCCCATATCTAAGTCCACCTGGTTTTGAACCTTTGGCACTCTATACACATATTGGACAACCTACTGTTTTGGGCCATCAGACACTTTCTACGGGTCTGGTTTAGTTCACTGCTCTCGGTCCATCAATAGCCTATTATCAGATGGGTTTCAGTCAACAGCATGCGGGTCAAGAGGATTTCAGCGCTATACCCCTCCATGATCCTACTACTACTACTATTGGTGTATGGAACATGGACACAGGTGCGAGCTATCATCTTAATGATTCTACTAGTAGTCTTAGTGACGTTTTAAATTCGTGTATGTATCCGTCTATCTCGGTTGGTGACGGTTATGCTATACCCGTCACCAATACGGGCCATAGTATTTTGCCTACTCCCTTTAGGTCTCTTCATCTTAAAAACGTTCTAATTACTTCTAATATTGTCAAAAATTTAATTTATGTTCGTCAGTTTGTTCTTGATAACAATTGTACTGTTGAATTCGATGCGTTTGGTTTTCCGTTAAAGACTTCATGACTCGTCGGGTGATTCTCCGATGCGATAACACATGGGATCTTTACCCGGTCACGGTTCCACTCCGATTCCTCATGCCTTACTTGTCAGTCAACATACGTGGCACCAATGACTTAGACATCTAGGAAGTGAAGTTTTATGTTGTCTTGTTTCTCATAATCTTATTTGGTGTAACAAAGAGAAACCTCCCGTTCTTTTTCATGCTTGTCAATTTGGCAAACATGTGATGCTTCCATTTTCTAGTTCCAACTCTTTGGTTACATCTCGTTTTGACATTATTCACTCAGATGTGTGGACTTCACCCGAGTCTCTCAGGTTTTAAATACTATGTTTTATTTTTGGATCACTATTCTCTTTTTGTTTGGGTTTATCCGTTGGTTAATAAATCGGATGTCTTCTCTAAGTTCATGTTGTTTCGTACTTATGTCAATACTCAGTTTCAATGTGAAATCAAGTCGTTTCAGTGTGATCATGATGGTGAATCCGACAACGCGCCTTACATACATTATTTGCCTCTAAAGGTATTTAGTTTCGGTTTTCTTGTCCTAAAACCTCCCAACAAAATGGCAAGTCCGAAAGGCTAATTCGCACCATCAACAATCTCATACGCACCTTACTTTTTCAAGCTAACCTCCCACCTCTTTTTTGGGTCGAAGCCCTCAATATGGCCATTCAGATATTAAACTTTTTACCATCCACTACCATTAATAATGAAATACCTTATACCACATGTTTGGAACTGACTCTGACTATAGCCTTATATGCACATTTGGGTGTTTAGCACCTACTTATGCATTTTTGGATGATTCACCTGATATAACCCCTCCAACCATTCCTGTTACTCCATCAACTACACAAATGAATTCTAACATACATCCCATCACTACACCACTTAATGAAAACCTCAACTTACCTATTACCTCCAACCACTCTGGAGCGGCCCAAGATCAATCACCACAAACACCAGTCGACTATCAAACACCACACAACATGACCCATTATCCCTCCTCGACCCAACACCAATCACCAGCCCGCTCTCCACCTATGCCTACCATTACACCCATGACCCAAGACCAAACTGTTACTCACCCGCATATTATTCCAGATCCACCTTAGAACTCAAACCCTGTCTCGGTTCATCCCATGGTCACACGTTTCTGTGTCGGGACTAATAATCCTAATCCAAAGTATGATTGTCATGTATCAACTTTCTCACTGTTACCTAAGTCTTATCGAGATGTGTTTAATGATCCAAATTGGCAAAATGCTATGTGTGATGAATATAATGCGCTTATCAAAAATAGCACTTGGACTTTAGTACCTCGACCTGCATCTGGTGGTTAAACCACGTACTAATCGGACTGTGTTGGAAATACATTTTTACGTATTTAGAAAGGATCGATCACTCCAATGATATATTCAAGTATTAGGCTCGTGATCCAATATGTAACATATAGCCCACCAAAGCCCACATGTAGGGTGGCTATATAAACCCCCTCCTAGCATGTTAGGAGGGGTTGGTCATTTGTTATTTCACTTCTCATTTAATCAACCTTCTCATTCTCTCCTTTCTCTCTCTACCTTTATCTCTCTAGTTCTTCCTTCCCTTCCATTCAATAGATAAATCATAACATTGCTAAATCTTTAGAAATTTTAGACCTACAATTGGTATCAAGAGCCTTGGTTGATTATTCGGATTGGCATGTTCTTTATAAAAAAAATTCGTGGGTTTTGATTCTATGTAGCTTGATTCTTGAACAAGTTTTGCTATTACGGTCTTAAATTTTTCTTTTTCCTTGATCTTTAATACTCACTTTTTAAATTACAAATATTAGTTTTTATTCCTTTTTTATATCGATTTGTCATTTATTGTCTCGATTTGGGAGTGTTGTCACAAATGTTTCTCATCAGTTTTTATATACTTTCTATAGCTATTGTTTGTCTTGATCCTTGCTACATTTTGTTTGTCCCGATCTATAATTTTTCTTTAGTTGTCTAAATTCATATATGATATAATATCTTTTGTTTGTCACAAATTTAATCAGTTTCATCAACTTTTTTATTGTCTTCATCAAGTTATCACAACTTTTGTCTCAAACATCTTTTGTCTCGATACAGTCATAAATTTTTGCACTGTCTTCATCAGGAAACAGGTTTGTACGATACGATCTGATTTTTTTTGTGATCGCATAAACCCTGGGGGTTTCTACTTGCGATCCAAAGTCATGATCACATCCTACGATCACCACTTCGATCACAACTGCGATCCCAAGTACGATCACGGTTACGATCAAGTGAGTACGATCCCAAGTACGATCACCGTTACGATCACTGCCTACTATCACCAATACGATTGAGGAGTACGATCACTGGACACGATAGGGGAGTACGATCAGTGAGTACGATGACTAGTTGAGATGTATGACTGCGATGGAGTGTTATTGTGACTTGTGACTGCGATGGAGTTTATTTTTACTACGATGGAAGTTCACTAGAATGCGATGACTTACATTAAATTTTGTGATTTGACCAAAGTTTTGACTCGACTCAACCATTTGACCAAATCAGACAAGACTCGAACACCCTCGATCACACAATCAAACCAACCCCAAGTCTAGAACTGTTTTGTTCTATCGACCACAAGGACTCGGTAAATGACCCCACTCGACAACCAAAATGGACGGACTTCACAATCTGGACTTAAACTCAAACACACCCAAACTCAAACCTAAGTCGACTAGAATCCAACTGCCTCAAACATACCACACCTAAACCTCTCACGACTCGAACACACAAACAAAGCGCAACACCAACTGAATCAAACTCTTCAACAACCCTGACTCGATCTCAAAACTCACCCACAACCTCAAGACACACCCACGACTCAAATTGAACCAATACAAATCAAGATCTCAGTCATTCAAAAACCTTCATTGATCGTAGACTCATAACGAAATTCAAACACATGCAAATACCTACCTGAGATCTTTCTAAAAAGATCTTCAAGCTGTAATACTCAGAGATCTTGAAATCTATATTCGTTCATCAAATATAATTCGTTTATGGGTAATCTGATTTCGAAGGTTATGATGAGATTGGGTTTGAGGTGATGCGTTTTAATTGATTTGTTATGAGATTAGGATGAGATTTCATGAGATTGATTATTTAGTTTGTGACTGCGATGGAGGTGAGATATTTTAGGTGAAAGAAAAAAACGGATGAGTTTTTATGTTTAGGTGTGTGTTTGATTGTTCTTTTTCATCTGAGTGGGACGGAGTTTCTATGTGAGTGAAAGGCTGTGAATTTTTCTTTTGTAACTGCCATGTTTTAGCCACGTTTTTACTCTCTATTTTATTTAGGGCTGTGTTTTTGCCACGTTTTTGGCACAATTGTGAGTTTTTAGGCCTTGTCTAGTTTAACAAAGATTATTAACCAAGTTGTATTTTATACACGTAAGTTTTTGTCTAAGTTAAATCGGGTCGTGTTAAAGTAATTAAGTTTTTAGGTCGAAAGGATATCAAGTTGTTTAATTTATTTATATCGGGTTTGTATTATCATCAAGAAATCATTGAGCCGAGAAAAGAAACTTTTTATCATCAAACGAGGATTGTGACGAAATTTTATGGTTTATTAATTGGTTGATGTGTAAAAATCTCGTAAATTCGACTTCACGATTTCTTCACGAATTGTAAAATTCCAAATACAACTACTATCACGATCTTTTTTCATCATAATTTAATGGAGTCTTTGAATTCGACTTTTCAAGAGGGAGAATCGCATCAAATGAAAGTTAAAGCTAGAGAAAGTAGAATGAATTTATTTCTACCACTTCGGTCCCATCTGTCGAACATTTCTCTACTTAAAGAAGGAAGCGGATTTGTGACACTCTTCTTAGCTTTCCTGCTTCTCTACATTGAACTATACATCAACTCGATGTCAAGAATGCATTTTTACATGGTGACTTATCTAAGACTGTTTACATGCATCGGCCTCTAGGTTTTCATGATTCTGCGCACCCTGATTACGTGTGCTTATTACAACGGTCTCTTTATGAGCTTAAACAGGCACCTAGTGCTTGGTTTTAGTGTTTTGCATCTTACATTACCCGTATTGGGTTCTCTCATAGTCGTTGTGACACATCTTTATTTATCTACAGCCAAGACACATATACTACTTATTTGTTATTATATGTTGATGATATTATGCTTACTGCTTCTTCTGAGACTTTGTTACAACAGATTATTACTTCACTACATCCGGAGCTCGCTATGACAGATTTGGGACCTCTTACTTATTTTTTGAGTATTTATGTTACACGAGATTCGTCTGGGTTATTCTTATCTCAGAAGAAATATGATGTTAATATTCTTGAGCGAGCCAATATGGTTAATTGCAATCCTAGTCGGACTCTTGTTGGTACAGAGACTAAGCTAGGGGCAGATGGTGATTTGGTATCTGATTCAACTTTATATAGGAGTCTTACGGGTTCTCTATAATATTTGACTTCTACTCGCCCGGATATTTCCTATGTTGTTCAGCAGGTTCGGCTCTTAAGAGGATCTTAAGGTATGTTAAGGGAACTTTGGATTATGCACTTTAGTTTTTTGCATCGTCCACTACCTCCTTAGTTGCTTATTTTGATGCGGATTAGGCGGGATGCCCTACTACTCCTCGATCTACTTCAGGTTATTATGTTTTTCTTGGCAACAAGTTACTCTCTTGATATACTAAGCGTCAACCGACGCTTTCTCGTTCTAGTGCAGAGGCAGAGTATCATGGGGTTGCCAATGCTGTTGCTGATACTTGTTGGTTACGGAATTTACTTTATGAGTTCGATTGTGATAACGTCACTACTGTTTTTTATCTTGTAATCCGGTTCAACATCAGTCTACGAAGCATATTGAGATTGACATCCATTTTGATCGAGATCTGTTTGCTGCTGGTGAGGTTCGAGTTCTTCATGTTCCTTCCCGTTATCAGTATGCAGACATTTTCACCAAAGGATTGCCTTCCGCGTTGTTTAAAGAATTTTGCACCAGTTTGAGCGTCTAGGGTCATCCCGCTCAAACTGTGGGGGAGTGTTAGCCCGTATTTTATATAGCTGTCTTCTAGTATTATTATGTATTGGGCTCTAGCCTGAGTCTACAATAATCTTATACTCCTTTATATTGTTTTTTTGGAACAACATATATATATTAAATAGAAAAAACTAGCAAGAAGCTAGAAATTACAAAGGATTTTTTAACCAATCTAACCAACTATAAGACATATTGCCTCTATGACAAAGCCAAGAAAAAGAAAACGTACGAATATTATCAAAGATATCACTTTTACTCATCGGATTTAGGGAAAAAGTAACGCTATTTCGGTATTTCCAAAGACACCAACAAGGAGAAGCAATGATAACGGATAAACGATGAGTTCCTCGCATAGAACCTTGTCAAGACGCTAGCCAAGATCTCATTTGCTCAAGAGAAGTAAATGGAGGAATATTAACATCACACCAATTACGAATCATCCTCCAAAGCTCAGAAGCAACTGCACACTCGAAAAAAGTATGAGAATTCGACTCAACGTTCTTGTTACACATGGGACACAAGATAGATTGAATATCCAAACCGCGAGATGAAAGATTCAATCTATTAGGAAAACGATCTAAGGCCATTCTCCATAAAAATATGTTGACTTTGCGAGGGAGCACTTTGTCTCAAGGAGTAGGAGAACCCGACGAAGGAAGGAGCTTGCTATCAACGAGAAGACGTATTTCACCAACCGAGAACGTACCATCTTCAGCTACGACCAAACACAAGTATCCTCTTCCACGTTTATGTCGACTTTACTGATATCGACGAGAATGTCTCTCAAAGAGGCTAAATTTGTCACCCCAGTATCATCCCTAGACCAATTCCAGTTCCAGTCACCATTGGCAATACGATCTATAATAAGGAAATCATGATCTTGATCTAAGCGATAAAGTCGGTTGTACCTGGTGCAAAGTGGAGAATCTCCTATCCAAATGTCTTTCCAAAAGTGTGTACGAGTACCACACCCAACACGGAAACGAACGGGATTAAGAGGAAAAATATCTTTCGAATGTAGGTAATTGGACGTACCTATAATCCTCGACCAAGTACCATTAAAGTTGCAGCCTTGAGAATAAAATCCACCCTCCCTGCCATGAAAAGCTTTAATGATTTTTACCCAGAGATTATTTGGAAAACGAAACATCTTCCATCGCCATTTTTGAAGAAGAGCGAGGTTGAAAGACTTTAGACTACCAATATTCAAACCACCATTTTCATATGACGGAAGAATGTTTTGCCATTTAATCCAAGCCATCTTATTGTTATCCTTTGAGCCCCCCCAGAAAAAAGAAGCACGAGATCTCTCTAGTTCTTTAAGAATGAGCTCAGGAGCTTTGTAAATCGATAGATAGTAAATACTTAGGCTTCCAAGGACCGACTTAATAAGAGTAAATCTACCCTCGATGGAAAGAATGTTAACTTTCCAAGAAGTGAGCCTAGATTGGAACCGATTAATCAATGTTTGCCAACTGGATATATGAGACATATTGGAGCCAATCGGAAGACAAAGATACGTGAAAGGAAAAGAACCAGGAGCACAACCTAAAGCACTGGCCATGGAAGAAACATCTTCATTAGAAACTCCAATACCGTAAATGTTGGATTTTTGAATGTTGATCTTAAGTCCCGAAGCTAGATAAAACACGTGGAACACACGAATGATATTATCTAAATCGTTAGGATTCCATTATGTGGTAATGATCACATCGTCCGCGTAAAATAAGTGAGATAAAGTGACATCGGAGGAATTAATCTTGATTCCATGAACAAGGCCAGAAGATACAACACTAGAGATAGCACAATGGAGACCCTCCATGACGAGGATAAATAAAAAAGGTGAGCGGGGATCGCCCTCCCTTAAACCTCGTTTAATAGAAAATTTCGAAGTAGGATTGCCATTGATCAAAACAGATGCTCTAAAAGAGTTGAAACAAGCTTTAAGGTCCCGACTTCATAAGGTCTGACTTCATAAGGTCCCAGTACTCCTTTATATTGTACCAAATGATTATTCAATGAGACACAATTTATCCCTTCCTACTAAATGATGGGAAGAATAAAAAGATCATTCTTGATATGTGTCCTTAAAAAGTTCTGTTCAAAAGTGCTTTTGTATGAGATCAAGAGTGTTTGGGATAAGAATAACATTGTATGTATGATCAATAAGGAATGTATGAATTTAACATTTACCTCTACACCGGAGGTATGATGTTTTTTTATACTAGTTAGTCTTCTCCCTTATGGTGTGGAGTTACTGGTCATGGTATGGATGACATGTAGCAGCCTTCTAGTATACTGCAAAGGGCCTTATACCTTGATTACTGAAAACTTTCTACTCTGACTTAATCCTAAAATAAGGTGGATGATGTTAGATCACCTTGTTGTGTATTGTGTATTTTGATAGTTAAAGGCACACCAATAATCATAACGTAGGTTTCCTGCATTGGTCGAATGCTAGCTTGATGAAGCCTAGGCTGTTGATTTAGCTATCATTCAGGGTGTTTGAGTGATTGAGCTAAATGCAGTACTCAGAAATGTAGTAAAGTGGGATTGTATCCCTGAGAAACTCCAAAGCCCGTGAGTGATGCCATAATTGGAAATGTAGCTCTAGGTGGTGTATCTAAGTGAACGGGAGGCTTACCCTTTCCTTGTGATGAACTTCCATAAGAGCCTTCATGTTCAAGGGGTGGGTTCCCTTTAGATGTGCGTAGGGTGTTTGGCGGGGTAAATGTAGCAATGAAAAGGGGTTCCTCCATGTTTTTCTAGCATTTTACGAACAGTCACTATGGCTTGTTGTGTAAAAGCTAGAAGAATGGACCGTTAGTAGCTACATTGGCTGCAACTTGGTCTAGTGTCAGAGATGTTTAGAGTTCAACAGATGTATGATTTGTTAGACATATTCAAAAGGATTGGGTCTCCTATGCCTTTATTAAATTTGTTAAAAGTATTATACACTTTCTAGCAAGCTTGTTATGTTCAAGGACTATTGTGTAATTATTTTTTCTATATCTTTCTTGTTGTGTATAATTTTTATTTATACAGGGACTTAAGTGCAAACCAAGTTATTGGGAGTTGTATATAGCTGGATCGTTGATTGACTCTTTCATTCATTCATTCCATCACACACACACAAAGATAAAATCTCTCTCAATCGTTCAGTCACGACTTGGTGGTTTCATGAAGTTTCCGGTTTAGATCATCTTGATCTATTACCTATAGTTTGGTTAGGGTGTTTGTAGTGTGAGTATTGTTTAGATTAGATAGGATCCACCTGGTGGGGTCTATCATAATTTCTTTTGTATTCGTTTGGTGAGTACCTGTGTTAGAGACTCATCTACTTGTGTTTATTATTATAATAAAAGTAATCACTAAGGGGTGGTTGGTTGACTGATTAGAATCGATCTTGCTGGTTTTGATATCAGTTTTACATGGTATCAGAGCCCTAGGTTGACTCTTGAGGCTCAATTGGTGTTGCTGGTGATTATTAGGGTTTTATCTTGAAACCCTAATTTTTGGGGTTTTTGGTTAATTGGTGGTTCTTGACGGTTCTTGAGTTGTTAATCGTTGATTAACGTGGTTTTTGATCGATTATGAAGGTCAATTTGAAGAAACCCTAATTTTTTTATTTTAGGGTTTCTTGATCTGGTTGATCTGTGGGGTTCTTTGGGATCATTCTTGTTGATTCTTGGTATATTCTGCTGTTTTTTCGCTCTGTAAGTCTTCTTTTCTCTTAAGTGAATCTTACTTGGTCAACGGGGAGCAAACAGGCTGATTAACATCTTGACCTACCACCATTTGAGTGGATTAGATACCTGCTCTGGTCAGTCCCATTCTCGTTGGTTAAGTTTTGAGGAGCTTGGGTGTGAGTTCTCTTTTATGTTTTTTAGTTTGTTGTTTTTCTTGTTTCTTGGTTTGGTAGTTGGTTTAGCTGATTCTTGGTTTGGTAGTTGGTTATTTCTGTTCTTGTTTGGTTGGTTTAGTTTCTTTTATTGTTTCTTGATTTGGTAGTTGGTTATTTCTGTTCTTGTTTGGTTGGTTCTGTTTTTCTCTTGGTTCTTGTTATTATTTGTTCTTGATGGCTATTCTTATTAATTCTTTAGATCAGAGTAATCCTCTTCATTTGCATCCTGGTGATTCTAATTGTGCATCTATTGTTTCTGTTAAATTGTCTGGTGTGGAAAACAATAGAATATGGGCTTGTGCCATGAAACTTGCTTTACAAATTAAGGGTAAGTTTGGTTTTGTTGATGGTGATTGTGTTAGAGATACTTATCTTGCTAGCCTTGTGTTTCTTGCCCAATGGGATAAATGTAATGCTGTTGTTGTTAATTGTTTACTTGGTTCTTTGACTCAGGATGTGTATCTTGGTCATGTGTTTTCTGATAATGTTGCTAGTGTTTGGGCTGAACTTAAAGAGACATATGATAGGATTGATTATTCAATTGTGTTTAATTTGCTTCAGAAAATTAATTCTTTTAAGCAAGGTGGTTTGCCTGTTTCTGAGTATTGTCATAAATTGAATTCTTATTGGAGAGAGTTTGATATCTTAACTAAGGTTCCTGATTGTACTTGTGATGCTGGTGTAGAAATTGCTGATCATAGAAAGTTGCTTAAACTAATGCAGTTTCTTATGGTTCTTGATGATGTTTATCAACCCATAAGAAGTAGCATTCTGACTAGGGAAGTCCTTCTTGAAGTTAAGGATGCTTTTCTTGTTATTCATAGAGAGGAATCCCATAGAGGGATTCCTTCTAGTTTTGTTAAGATTGAAAAACCTCAAGTGTCTGCTTTTGTGACTAAGACTGTTGATGATAAGAATAAAATCGGTAATTGGTCTGGTGGTAATACTGGTAATGGTAATAAATCTAGTGGGAATAGTGGTGATAATAAAGGAAATTATAATTCTTTGTTGTGTAAGCATTGTGGGTTAAACGGTCATACTATTGAAAGGTGTTTTGAAATTATTGGTTATCCTCCAGGTTTTAAAAAGAATCCTAATCTAAAACCTGCAAATGTTTTTAATAACACCAAAAGTAACAATGTGGAGTTTAATAAGGATAACAGTAATATGTTTTCTTTGAGTAATGAGAAGATGCTCAAGTTAATGACTCTGCTAAATGATAATGGTTCTTCTTCAAGGGTTCAGGCCAATGTGGCAGGTATTGGAAATTGTTCATTTTTTAATTGCAATGTTTTTTTTAATCAGCATTTTTATAAGTTTTTTTGTGCTACTGTTAGAACTGATGGGGTGAGTTATCACTTTGGCTAGATTATTGATTCTGGTTCCAATCAACATATGACTAACCATACATAAAATATGTTTAATCTTGTTGATGTTTCTGATTTAAAACTTACTGTTGGACACCCTAATGGTACATTGGCTAAAATCACTCATGTTGGGAACTTGAAACTTAATAATGATGTGATTTTATTTGATGTTTTGGTTGTTCCTGTGTATTATGTTAGTTTACTATCTGTTAATAAGTTAATTAAAGATAGTAAGCTTAAAGTTAGTTTTGATGAATCTAAATGCTATATTCAGGATTTGAAACAAGGAACTGTCTTGGGGACTGGTAGTGAATTTGCTGGTCTATATTTGTTTGATAAGGCTAATAATGTTCCTGCTATTAGTAATTGTGAGTATTTTACATGCTTTGTGTCTAAAGATGTTTAGCATAATAGGTTGGGTCATCCTGCTAACCAAGTTTTACAACTGTTAAAGAATTCTTTGGAACTAAAACATGTTAATAATGATTTACCTTGTGATGTTTGTCATAAGGCTAAGCAAATTAGAGAGTCTTTTCCTCTGAGTGAACATAAATCTAAGTGTTTTGGTGAACTTGTTCATCTTGATGTTTGGGGGCCTTATAAAGTGGTTAGCAAAGATGGATTCAGATAATTTTTTACCATAGTTGATGACTTTAGTAGATCTGTGTGGGTGTATATGCTTAAAACTAAAGATGAAGTTTTTCAAATGTTTGTGACCTTTTATAATTTGGTTTTAACTCAGTTTAATAAGAAAGTTAAGATTGTGAGATCTGATAATGGCACTGAGTTTGTGAATAAAAATATGGGTGATTTTTTTTAATACTATAGGAATTGTTCATCAAACTACTTGTGCATATACTCCACAACAGAATGTTATTGCTGAAAGGAAACATAGGCATTTGCTTAATGTTGCAAGAAGCCTTAGGTTTCAGGGGGATTCCTCTTATGTTTTGGTCTGAATGTGTTTTAACTACTGCTTATTTGATTAACAGGCTTCCTTCCTCTATTTTAAATGGTAAATCTCCTTTCTGTCTTATGTATGGTAGAGAACCTAACCTTTCTCACTTACGAAGTTTTGGGTGTTTGTGTTATGCAACTGTTTTAAAAACTAATGATAAGTTTTCTGAAAAATCTGAAAAGTGTATTTTACTTGGTTATGCTAGTGGAAAAAAGGCTTATAAACTTTTTGGTCTTGAAAATAGAGGAATCATATACTCTAGAGATGTTAAGTTTTATGAAAATGTTTTTCCTTATAAAATGAATAATGATCAAGTTTTAGAGTCTTCAAATAAAGTTTCCACTTTGAATTTTTTTGATTATTTTGAGTCTGAAAACACTTTCAAAACTTCAAGACCCAATGATGATGAGGAAGGGGATACTCTTTTGTGTAGAGAGGGTGGTGGTTCTGCTACTGAGGAAATAACTAATAATAATGATAGTCAACCAGATGTTGGTTTTAATCAAGCTGGAAATGACTTAGTTACTAGTTTACCAAGTAGTAGTAGGAGACTAACTGCAACTCCCATAGGAGAAACAGATAGATCTGAGGGCAATTTTGGTTTAAACAATGAGGTTCTTGATAGTTTTTAAATAATGAGACAGGGGAGGTTGGACAGAGGAAGTCTAATAGGGTTACTAAGTTTCCTGCCAAATTGAATGATTATGTGCTTAATACTTCATTAAGATATGGATTGTATAAGTTTTGTAATCATGATATGCTTGATATGAAGAATTTTGGTTTTACTTCTAGACTTAATAAGAATTATGAGCTTACTTGTTATGAAGATGCTTGTGATGATCAAAACTGGATTAATGCTATGAATTTTGAAATGCAAGCTTCATATGAAAATGGTACTGGGGATCTTGTTGACCTTCCTATTGGTAGAAAGCCTATTAAGTCTAAATGGGTTTATAGAATAAAGTATCTATCTACTGGTGAAATTGAAATATATAAAGCAAGACTTGTGGCTAAGGGTTGTAACCAGAGGGAGGGTATAGACTATGAGGAGACTTTTAGTCCTATGGTAAAAATGAGTACAGTTAGATGTTTGATTGATTTGTCTGTGCAAAATGGCTGGAGTCTTTATCAGATGGATGTTAATAATGCTTTTTTGTATGGTGATTTGAATGAGGAAGTCTTTATGATTCCACCACCAAGATATTCTAAGCCTGGTGATAAAAAGGTTTGTAAACTTAAAAAGTCTTTATATGGTCTTAAACAAGCTCACAGGCAATGGAACAACAAGCTTTTTGAAACTTTGTTTGATGCTGGTTTTGTTCAGTCTAAAAATGATCATTCTTTATATATCAAAATTGATGGAAAGATTAAGTTGTTCTTGCTTGTTTATGTGGATGATCTTGTGTTTACTGGTAATTCTGAAATTGAGATCGATAAGTTCAAAAAGTTCTTAAATAACAGATTTAAAATCAAAGATCTTGGAGAACTTAAGTATTTTTTGGGAATTGAAGTTCTTAAAAACTGAGAAAGGTTTGTGTTTAAGTCAAAGAAAATATTGCTTAGAACTGTTAAATGAGTATGGGTTGTTGGCTTGTAAACCAGTTGTCACACCCTGGCCAGAAAATATTGTGCTTGCTCATAAGGAATCTGATGGTGATAGTTATTTGATTAATATCACCAACTATCAAAAACTAGTTGGAAAGTTAATCTATTTAACTTTAACTAGACCTGATATTTCTTATGATGTACATTGTTTAATTCAACATATGCATGCTATTTTATAGTCACATTTTGACTTTGGTTTGAGAGTGCTAAAATATTTGAAACTTGAACCTGGAAATGGTATTAGCTTTAACAAGAATACTGAAGGTTATAAGGTTGTTGCTTACTCTGATTCTGATTGGGCTAAGTTTCCTATAACTAGAAGGTCAGTATCTGGTTATTGTGTTTATATTAATGGTAACCTTGTAATCTGGAAAAGCAAGAAGCAAGTTACCTTGTCTAAATCCTCAGCTGAAGCTGAGTATAAAGCAATGGCAGCTGCTACTTGTGAGATTATGTGGGTTGTCAAACTTTTAAGTGAGTTTGGTATAACCAAGTTGCTTCCTGTAAGCTTGTGTTGTGATAATAAGTCTGCTATGCAAATTGCTGCTAATCCAGTTATGCATGAAAAGACCAAACATTTTGATATTGATGTCCATCTTGTCAGAGAGAAAGAAAATTTAGGTCTTATTAGAACTGTTAAAGTGGATTTTAAGAATCAGATTGCCGATGTTCTAACTAAGGATTTGTGTTCATTTCAACATGCTCTCTTGGTCAAGAAGCTTGGTATGGTTAACTTGTTTGGTTTACAAGCTTGAGGGAGGGTGTTAAAAGTATTATACACTTTCTAGAAAGCTTGTTATGTTCAGGGACTATTGTGTAATTATTTTTTCTATATCTTTCTTGTTGTGTAAATTTTTTATTTATGCAGGGACTTAAGTGCAAAGCGAGTTATTGGGAGTTGTATATAGCTGGATCGTTGACTGACTCGTTCATTCATTCATTCCATCACACACACACAAAGATAAAATCTCTCTCAATCGTTCGGTTACGACTTGGTGGTTTCATGCAGTTTCTGGTTTATTTCATCTTGATCTATTACCTCTAGTTTTTTTTTGTAACCGTGATTTCCAAATCATTGGCCGACTAATCCACGGGGTTTGAGCCCACCGCCACACAGACTCAAACCAGGTAAAGCCCTCCCTTTTCAGGAGGTTGGCGTGGCCACTTCAAGGTTGTTTGCACCTAGTGGGATCTATTACCTATAGTTTGGTTAGGTGTTTGTAGTGTGAGTATTGTTTAAATTGGATAGGATCCACCTGGTGGGGACTATCATAATTTATTTTGTATTCGTTTGGTGAGCACCTGTGTTAGGGACTCATCTACTTGTGTTTATTGTTATAATAAAAGTAATCACTAAAGGGTGGTTGGTTGAGTGATTAGAATCGATCTTGTTGGTTTTGATATCATTTTTACAAAATTGTTTGTAACATCTCTAGTGGTAATATAATTCACTTTTTACCAACAAAAAATAGACAAGACAGAAAGAGAATCAGTTCATTCTGATCCTCATTTGTCTTGGCACTTCACTTGCATTTGGATATAATATATGCGTATCCAATCTTCTCCATGACACAGAAACACATTACCAACAGAAAGATTGCGAATTAATTAAATTATATTACGAAGCAATCAAACAGACAAGGTACAGATCTGTTGGCTTCGGTCTAGAAGACACCTCTTGTTGCTTTTTATAATGGTATACTGTATTTTTTAATTATATTTAATGCATTAATATTTAAAAGAATTTGTAAAAAAAAGTGTTGGAGGGTTAGCACCATTCGGCCCATTTAAACCCAAATCCAGTTGACTAATTACCCATCTGGATGTGACCAGGACCATAATTTCTGCATAAAATTATTAGGAGGTGTCAAGTGTCTATGCAATACAGTTACTCATACAATTTACTCGCTATCTAATGTATTAGTGAATGAGGCTTAATATCAAAATAAGGATATCGGCGAAGTCTATAGTTTGGTCACTGGTGAATGTTTGGTGAAACACACGATCTCAAAACATTTAACTAGACAGTTTCAACAACCTTACTTCTATGACTTCTAAACTGGTCTTAGTCTTTGAATGGGATTCAAAGCAGCAATAAAGGGCATTCATCCACTGTTATTGCCCACTTCAGTTATGAGTTTCCTATGTTTTAAAGTTTAGTTTCATTAGTCTTTATTTTGGTTTTTAAACTTCGTCAGTTTCATGTTTGAGTAGTAATGTTTCTTTAGCTATAAAATGATAGGAATCATTGTAATGCAATCATCAGCAACAAGTATTTCCATTTCCACTGTCACTTTATTATTCTTATGTATATTTCTTCCATACTGATAACCAACATTTGGTATTAGAGCGATTGTGTTGTGTTAGTGTATGGTCAAGTGTATGCCAAAAATAACCATGGTAACTTCATCGTCATCTTCGGTTAATGATGAAAATGTTCAGAAAGGTGGTAGTATTACTATCCAGTATCCGATGCTTACAAAGACTAATTACGCAGGGTGGTCTTTGAAAATGCGGGTGAATTTGCAAGCACAAGGAGTGTGGGATGCAACTCAGCAAGTCGATGTCAAGGAGCGACAAGATCGGATGGCACTCGCAGCCATTTACCAGGCGGTTCCAAAAGATGTGCTAATGATGTTGGCTGAGAAGGACTCGGCTAAGGAAGCGTGGGAGACGCTTCGTATAATGCACATAGGAGCTGATCGTGTAAAGGAAGCCAAAGTACAAACCTTGAGAAGTGACTTCGAGGTTATTCGGATGAAGAACGATGAATCAGTTGATGATTTTGCCATGAGATTGAATACAATTGTAACTGGTATTCACTCAGTTAGTGAAACAATCCAGGAGATAACCGTGGTGAAAAAGTTTCTTCGGGCTGTACCGATCCGCTTTGCAAATCGTGACCTCGATCGAACGATTTGGAGACTTTCGGACCATGACCGTGGAAGAAGTTGTGGGTCGCCTCAAGACCCATGAAGAAAGACTTAGGGGATATGGAGATCAGGGAGAACCATCACTATTGCTCACACATGCTGAATGGTCATCACGTTCTAAGTGAACCGACGAAAAGGACTCGTCGAATTCCTCGAAGGGAAGAGGAGGAACTAATGGCCGAGGCCGGGGACGAGGCCGAGGTGGTGGGCGTGGTCGAGGTGGTGGTCGTGATTCTTATACATATAAGAATGATCAGAAATATGTCCATAGAGATAAAAGTAAGGTCAAATGTTTTGCTTGTGAAAAATTCGGTCATTACGCGTCAGAATGTCCGGATAAAAAGCAAGGTGAGGAGGCAAACCTCACCCAATCTGTTGATGAAGAACCTACTCTTATGATGGCAATTTCACAAGAGAATGCTTTTGGAGAAGTATTTTTGAATGAGGAGAAAGTTACTGTAAATCTTCTTCAAACGGGTGAATCTCGAGTTGAGTCCGAAGTGTGGTATCTAGACAATGGTGCTAGCAACCACATGACTGGAGATCGTTCAAAGTTTCACGAGCTAGACGAACGAGTTACGGGCCGAGTGAAGTTTGGAGATGGGTCTACTGTAGCAATTATGGGGAAAGGATCGATTTTATTCGATTGCAAAAACGATGACCAACGACTCCTTAATGGGGTGTATTTCATCCCAAATTTAAAAAGCAACATTATAAGTCTTGGGAAAATGACAGAAGATGGGAGTCGGGTTGAAATGGTTGGATGTTTATTGAAGGTTTTTGACAGAAGTAACAACCTTCTACTCAAGGTGAAAAGATCTTCCAACCGTCTTTATAAAACTCTTTTAAAGACGGGTCGCCCAACATGTCTACTTACGAAACAAGAAGAACCTGCTTGGTTATGGCATTCTAGACTCGGGCACGTGAACTTTTACTCACTACGGAGATTGGTTGAAAAGAAGATGGCATCAGGTGTCCCAATGATTACTCACCCAAATCAGGTGTGTGAAGGGTGTGTTCTAGCTAAGCAAACCCGTACTCCTTTCCCTGATGAATCCATTTCTCGAGCTCAAAAACCTCTGGAACTTGTACACGCTGACCTGTGCGGTCCGATTACACCCACTACTATTGGAGGAAGTAAGTATTGTTTCCTTATAGTTGATGACTATAGTAGGTGGTCATGGGTTTATATGCTATTAGGAAAGTATGAATTCTTTGATGCATTCAAACGCTACAAGAAGATGATCGAAGAAAGTTCGGGGTATAAAATAAAAACTCTCCGTACAGATCGTGGGGGAGAGTTCACATCAAAAGACTTTGCAAACTTTTGTGAAGAAAGTGGTATAAAGAGGCATTTGACAACACCTTATTCGCCGCAACAAAATGGAGGTGTACAATGGAGAAATCGAACTATTATGGAGATGGCAAGGAGCCTCCTCAAAGGAAGAAATGTGCCAGGAGAGTTTTTGGGTGAAGCCGTTAGACATGCCGTTTATCCACTGAATCGTTTGCCATCAAAATCACTTCCTGATATTACCCCATATGAAGCTTGGTTTGGTAAGAAACCGAGCCTTGAACATTTAAAAGTTTTTGGTTGTGTTGTCTTTGCAAAAACTACAGGTGTTCATCTTAAAAAGCTTGATGATCGAAGCAAAAAGATGGTGTACTTTGGAGTTGAAGATGGAACGAAAGGCAATCGTTTGTACGATCCACAAGACATGAAGTTGCGGGTTGGTCGTGATGTTGTGTTTGATGAAAAAGAAGGCTGGAATTGGAGTAAAGACGTGGAAGAGGCAAGACCAGTAGCCAACATCTTTACTATAATCAAACCACAACCCCAAATACCACCACAAACTCCACAAAACAGCCTCGAAAGTGAACCCAATGAACCCGTAAGCCCTCAAACTGCACATGTCAATTCTGGAAAACCAACTTTGGATATGTCTGATTCAACTCCCACTAATACAACCCTTGAACCATTTTCATCATCCTCTACACATACGACCAGCCCCTCATCAGCATTCGGGCCTAGGGGATTTCGTTCTTTAGACGCTCTCTATGATGAAACCAAAATTGTGTCACTTGAACCCGAAGAATTAATGTTGTTGGAGACGGACATACCTACAACCTTTAAAGAGGCAGTGAGTATCAAGGAGTGGCGTGAGGCTATGCAAGCCGAATTAGAGTCGATTGAAAAGAACAAGACATGGAAACTCACTGAATTGCTACCAGGTCATATAGAAATTGGTTTGAAATGGGTTTATAAAGTAAAAAGAGACAACTTGGAAAATGTGGTGAAGTAGAAAGCACGACTCGTTGTGAAAGGTTTCGTACAAAAGAAAGGGGTCGACTTTGATGAAGTTTTCGCACCGGTAGCTAGACTCGACACCGTAAGGCTCATTCTTGCCTTAGCAGCCCAAAATGGGTGGATAGTTCACCATCTCAATGTCAAGTCAGCCTTTCTTAATGGAGATCTCAAAGAGGAGGTTTATGTTACTCAACCTGAAGGGTACGTCAACAAAGATGATGGTCATAAGGTGTTTAAACTTTTCAAAGCTCTTTATGGTCTACGACAAGCACCTCGAGCTTGGAATGTTCGTTTAGATAAAACAATGAAAGGCCTTTGTTTTACAAAAACTTCTCAAGACCCGGCTGTTTACACAAGAAATTCAGAAGGTAAAATTCTTATTGTTGGTGTCTATGTTGATGATTTAATTATTACCGGGTCAAATACACATGACATTATCGAATTCAAGGGGCAAATGAAGAACGAATTCGAAATGAATGACATGGGGCTGCTAGCTTATTATCTTGGAATAGAAGTTTCTCAATCGAAATGGGGAATAGCCTTACGACAAACAGGTTATGCAAAAAAGATTTTGGAGCAATTTGGAATGCAAGAGTGCAACCCGGTAAATTTCCCCATGGAACCAAAATTGAAGGTCGGTAAAGACGAAGGTGGGGAAGAAGTTGATCCTACTGAATATAGGCGAGTGATTGGGTATTTGAGGTACTTGACTCACACTCGTCCTGACTTGTCATTCGTCGTTGGAATTGCTAGTCGTTTTATGGAAAAACCGACAACTTTGCATTTTAAAGTTGTAAAGCACATTCTAAGGTATGTTAAAGGTACTGTTAACTATGGGCTCAATTATGTGAAAGGTCAAGAAGTTGAGCATTTAGTCGGATTTTCGGATAGTGACCATGCTGGTGACGTGGTTGGTGCTAGAAGTACAAGCGGTATGATTTTCTATCTCGGAAGAAATGCGATTACATGGCAATCTCAGAAGCAACAGATTGTTTCTTTGTCCTCGTGTGAAGCTGAATTTATTGCAGCAACAACAACAGCATGCCAAGCCATATGGCTTACAAATCTTGTAAAGGAACTAACGGGACGTGATATTGCCCCTATCACTTTGTTTGTTGACAACAAGTCAGCAATTGCTCTAATGAAGAATCCCGTGTTTCATGGTCGAAGTAAGCATATTAACATTCGTTTTCACTTCATACGGGAGTGTGTTGAACATGGGAAGATCATAGTGGAATATGTAAAATCCACGGATCAAAGAGCTGACATATTTACTAAAGCCTTGGCAGAAGTAAGATTCACTGAAATGCGTAATGTACTCGGTGTGACTCAAACCGAGCTTGGTCCAGTTTGAGGGGGAAAATGTGACTTCTAAACTGGTCTTTAGTCTTTGAATGGGATTCAAAGCAGCAATAAAGGGCATTCATCCACTGTTATTGCCCACTTCAGTTATGAGTTTCCTATGTTTTAAAGTTTACTTTCATTAGTCTTTATTTTGGTTTTTAAACTTCGTCAGTTTCATGTTTGAGTAGTAATGTTTCTTTAGCTATAAAATGATAGGAATCATTGTAATGAAATCATCAGCAACAAGTATTTCCATTTCCACTGTCACTTTATTATTCTTCTGTATATTTCTTCCATACTGATAACCAACAACTTCAACAAATGTTTTTTAATGACTAAGGAGTTTTAAATATATGAGGGCTAACGAGAAGCTGGAGTGATAACAAATGGATTAGCTTCCATACATACGCTTCCAATCGACCATTATAAGTATACTTCTCTCAAATAGCCAAAATATCATATCGTTCCTATTAGCCGTATCTCTCACCATAATCTGGGCAGATTATGGTGCACACGCGTTTTTCACCTCTATAGGCTAATGTTCACAATCTTCAACAATTTCTTTGTCTGAGTATATAAGGAGCGCCCAGTAGAACCGCAACCACTGCAGATACATAATTACATCTTTCTACGCGTCTATGTGATTCTATGTAGTAAGGAATATTCCATTTATATCACCTTTGATGCTGTCGAATATGATAGTTGTTCTCTCTTGGTAGGCACAAAGTTGCATTGTACTTATCTTAATGAATTAATCCTTATACTGTAGTAAATTTTGTATATTAGAAACAACTTCTGAACCTACCTTGTCTATAAAACTGCCTGGGGAATCTGGATTGAAAGTGATCAATCCCATTCCTGAACCTCTATAGGGACCATAACATACAATCATTCTAGTTTAGCACAGACGTAGAGATGACGAAACCTGCTCAGAAATGATTAGCAGCCAGGTTTAGCTTAGATATGAGAAATATTGATCTATATTATTCATTATGATGAACGTGTGATGATGAAATCAAAACGATGGAACATCTGATGAATTTATGCATCTTGTCTCGCTGAATCTGCATTGGAAAATTTTGATAGTGGGGGTTTTCCTGACTCAGAATAGCCACATAAAAGGTATAATCACTTAGAGAGAAGAAAAGATCACACAGCATGATAAACCTGAGATGCTTAATTATAGCTAGAAATATCTTATCAGTACGTGTGATTTATCTGGAGATTCGAAACATAAAATTATTTATTTCTAAACAGTGCAAGAGTCAGGTTACGAATACTTAAATAGTTTCTTCTAATTTTGCTGGATCAGTAGCAGGATTAAGAGCTCACAAATAATTGATTTGGAAAGACAAGTTCTCTAACAGCCAAAAGGTTTTATAAGAAAAACATAAAACAGCATCCATAATTGGGAAATACTACACACCACACTTCGGACAACAACACGTGCGGAAAAAAACTAACGACATGTGATTATCGAATCTATGAACGAAACCTTAGGGCACTGTATCTATCTAAAGGAAAGTCAGCAACTGAATTTATTTGACGGGCTTCGAATCTATCTTTTCCACCAAAGATGGAGTTATTATTTTTAGCTTTTTACAGCAGCCAAAAAGTGGTTTTAGGCACAGCATTAAAGACATTAGCAGCTTAGAATCTATCTTCTTTTGGAATACAATGCCAAACGCTTCAGTGACATTTGTAAGAGGAGCTGAGTAACATGGAAGTTCCACCATCCTAATGACACTGGACCAGACGACATTTCTAACAAAACTACAGCCTGCAACACATGATTGTCAATCTCAAATTTTGGCTAACAGAAAGCCCGTAGATGAAATTCTGGGCTGATGTCATCACGAAACAGGTTTAACGGAGTCAGAAGCCTTAAATACGAACACACAAGAACTATGATTGTAGGACCATGTAAAAATTATAGCATGCCTTCAATGTACAACCTTATAGAAGAAGTAAAGAATCCTCCAGATGAGTTATGCGACCAGATCAACATAATTATCAGACTAGTTTGGATTCGGCAACCTAGATCTCATCCGTGGACAGCCTTCTCCCATTCCATTTCCACCAAATCTCAGAACAATGATCTAGCCATTCCATCCAATGGCGTTTGAGCTTCATATTTCTTACTTATCGTATTTCATTAAAATTACTCGCAATAAGCTAGAGATACTATATAACAACAATAAATTTACTTAAGCAAATGCACCGGAGCCAAACACCCTGGTACTCCTATAACCACTATGACAACACCTTATACCTTGTGCTCCACAACTGAAAGACTATATTAACCAAATGTGAAACACTACGATTATAAAGTAGGTTTGTTTCTTTTAACACGCAAGTTCAGTCAAGGATAACTAAACATGTGCATATTTGGCATTACCTCATAGGTATATGCCAAGTGCATCCACGTTAAACCTGAGATACTTATAGCTAGAAATATCTTACCAGTGTGATTTATCTGGAGATTCGAAACATAAAATTATTTATTTCTAAACCATGCAAGAGTCACGTTACGAATACTTATTTAGTTTCTTTTAATTTTGCTGCATCACAAGCAGGATTAAGATTTTACAAATAATTGATTAGGAATTATGTTTATACAACTTCTCTAACAGCCAAAAGTTTTTATAAGAAAAAAGATAGCAAATGAATGGCAAATGAGTAGAAATACTACAAATCACACTTCCAACAACAACACGTTCAGAAAAAAAACTAACGACACGTGATTATCGGATCTATGCACGAAACCTTAGGGTCCTCGATGTATCTAAAGGGAAGTCAGCAAATGAATTTATTCCACGGGCTTCGACTCTGAGTATCTTATCCACCAAAGATGGAGTCAGCATTTCAAGCTTTATACAGCAGCCAAAGTGGTTTTAGTTTACAGCATTAAAGAATTTAGCAGCTTAGAATCTATCTTCTTTTGGAATACAATGTCAAGAGTTTGAGTGACAATTATTAGAGAAGTAACATGGTAGTGCCACCATCCTAATGACACTGGACCAGACGACATCTCTAACAAAACGACAGCCTGCAACACTTGATTGTCGATCTCAAATTTTGACTAACAGAAAGCACGTAGATGAAATTCTGGGCTGATGCCATCATGAAACAGGTTTAACGAAGTCAGAAGCCTCAAAATACGAACACACCAAGAACTATGATTGTACGACCATGTTAAAATCACGGCAGCTTGCCTTCGATGTACAGCCTTATAAAAGTAGTAAAGAATCTGCCAGATGAGTTAAGCAACCAGATCTATTTCATTATCAGACTAGTTTGGATTCGGCAAACTAGATCTCACCCGTGGACAGCCTTCTCCAATTCCATTTCCACCAACTCTCTGAACGATGATCTAGCCATTCCATCCAATCGCGTTTAAGCTTCCTACTTCTTACTTATCGTATTCCTTTTTCAAACCATAGAAAATCTAATATAATAAATTTCCATCCTCAAGACAAGGCGATGGAAAGAGAGCTTAACATTGCAACCGAAAACTATAATCCCGTTAAGCTATCTACAGAACAAAATTTACCTACTTCCACGTTACCAGATATTCTAGATCATTTACCTAAACAGCATACGGATTTCATTTAAACTACTCGCAATAAGCTGATAATATACCAACAATAAAATCACTTAAGTAAATACACCGAAGCCAAACACCCTAGTAGTCCTATAACCACTATGACAACACCTTATGCCTTGTGTTCTCCACAAGTTGAAAGACTATATTAACCAAATGCGAAACACTACGATTATAAAGTAGGTTTGTTTCTTTTAACACGCGAGATTAGTCAAGGATAACTAAACGTGTGCATATTTGGCGTTACCTCGTAGGTTAATATTAAATACAGAAAATTTACTCAAGGATATACAACAAGGAGTCTGATGTGTTGGGGCTAACTAGAACTGCTGCGTCTTTGTTAACTTACTGTTAGTGATATCATCCATTGTGTCAAGCCTAGATCCTTGAATATCATGCTTGTAAATAAATTGTGCCATCTTGCGAGCACCAGTCGTGTTTCGGCCTAAAGTCTAACTAATTAACAATTATAGGATATACTGCATATAGATTAAGTATAAATAAAATATGTAAACACACTTAAACATCCAATAAAAACTACAATTCAGATTACACAGCAGACCTAGAAAATATCCGGAAAAACTATACAGCATAAATAAAAACAGTTCCAAATACAGGTTTTGAAATATAATCAATTACGATTCAGTTTTGTTGTCTCCATGATCTCCATCACCTTTCTCATCTTCTCCACTGCCCATCCCAAAGCGTGACAAAAGATCAATCGTACCATCATTACTGCGACCTGGATCCTGATATGTATCATTTCTTCCTTGAGAAAATCCACCGTTGTTATTGCCCCTACTGTTACAACCAGCATTATTTATATTATCGTTGTTTAGGTGGTATGGTCCAAGCAACCTAGGCCTATCATAAGATAGCAATTGCCTGTCGTTGAAACTCATAGTCATGGACCGACCAAAATAACCTAAGGGATATTGGGTGCTTCCACGGGGATTAGGTACAGGAGGAACTGGGGACGCAAGGGATTCCCTATTAAACGAAAGGTTGTAATCAGTGTAACTTTCAGTGGGATATGAATTCGATAAGTTCGGTTCCCCACTCTTCTTTCTTCTTTTAGCTCTTTCTTCCCTGTGGGAATTTTGGTGGCCGCCCAATGCCTGGGCGGAAACGAACATTTTTGTGCAAAATCCGCATGGGTAGGAGATCCTTTTAATCTTGTCCCCACAGCCATCATTCATTTGGGACACCCCAACATCTACCTCTGGTAGACCAGAAACTAGTTCAGAAGTTTGCTCCTTTAATATGTTTTCTTGAGCATTTAAGGCTGAACCCGCTGCGATCTGTTTCCCTTTTGCATTACTGGCCACCTCTACCTCTTTTCTTTCCTGAACAATTATTTTACCCTCATTACTGTCCGGTATCTTCTCATTCACATCTTGAAAGACAACATTGAGATCTAATGAGCTGATAATAATTGTATCAGCAGGTACAACGGGATACATGTTTTCTTGAGTATCCTTGGATGATTCTGAAATCTCTTTCCCTTTAGAATCCTTGGTCTCCAAAATATTTGCCTCCTCAAATACGATAGCACCCTCGTTAGGGCACGAAATTTTCTCCTGAAGGTGTTCAGATGATGGAGCCTTGCCCTTCCCTTCTGATTCTGAGTTGTTGGATGGTTTTCCATCCATTTCCATGACGCACTTTTCTTGAGTATCCTTGGATGATGATTCTGAAATCTCTTTCCCTTCTGCATCCTTGGTCTCCGGAACATTTGCCTCCTCAAAAACGATTGTACCCTCCTTAGGGCACGAAATTTGCTCCTGAAGGTCTTCAGATGATGGAGCCTTTCCCTTCCCTTCTGATTCTGCGATTTTGGATGATTTTCCATTCATTTCCATGACACACTTAGAGAGAGAAAGATATAGATAGAGAGAGACACACACACAGAAAGAGAGAGAGAGATTGAAAGAAACTCAGTGCACAAGATGAGTAAAACAACAAGCACTAAATAAGGATTAAAGTGAGATAATGATATATATATCTATCTTGAGACAATCATACTTCAGCATTCACATTGTCTAAGTTCATAATCCCAATAATAAAGTTAATGTATGCCAGTACTATAATCATTTATGAAAAAGTTTATAAAATTATGAAGAGGAATAAAAACTTGTAGACTACGATGAACATCCATTTTAAGCTTAGCAAAAGGTAGATATTAAACTTTTCCATAATTTAATGCATTTTAATTATGTGACATGTTTATAAAATTTAATAAGGTTTATACATACGGACAGGTTTATAAAAAAAAGTTTTACATATTAATGTTATAACATAATTACAAACCATTAAAAGCTTTACTTTAGTTACATGAATCTTTTCTGAGCATTAATCTTTGGTAGAGTTAATATAATCTCTAAAGGAACGAAAAATAGATATAACTTATCACATATCAACCTCGTATTTATGTTAATTAATAAAACTAGCTAATTTGAATATAAATAAATAATCAAAGCTGATACAATAAATGATTGTGAAAATGAATTATCATTAGCAATCTGAATATGAAGGCGGAGATATCAACAACAATGATACCCAATTAATCCCGCCTAACTAGGGTATGGGAAGGTAAAATGTGGACAGATCATCGCTACGTTTGAGTGAACCCGAGGGTAAAGAGACTGTTTACATGTAAACCTCCGGCGAGCAGATATATTATTGGTAAAACATAGTATGAAGTCATTTAGAGATCACGAAAATTAAGTTACTATTTTGTCTTAATATTATCTTCACCCTTACTGATAATAAATTTGTTAGAAATCCTTAAGAAACAACATTTTCAAACCAAGACTTAAATGGCATATTTGGATTATGTATATTATTCCCTTGAGCATTTAGTACATTCTTAATAATATAAATGCAGAGGTAATTAAAATAAGTATGAATTAAATCATCAAGTCTTTACACTTAAATTGAATATTTCTAACCTATATAGTCAACAAAATTAAAACAACATTCCTGTATGGTTACAAAAGTTAACAACAATAACTCTGAGGATCTGATAGGATTGGAGATGAACCCATGCTATATGTGATGTTATCTCAGTTACCACTTAAAAGAATGAGAAAAATGCACCAACCTTCTAAAAAAAGGAGCACTTTGAAGTTTATCGAACTACATAATACAATGTTTCAATTTTGTTTGCTTAGGATCTCGTCCTAATATCGGCTACATCTAATTTTATTATAGTAGTTGACAACTGATAAAATCTTCATAAGACATAAAACAACCCTGATAAGATCAAGTTCGGCACGTTATGTATCTTGGTTTCTTTATGCTCGAACATGGTAATTAGAGGCTAGACTAAAATAAAAGTGAGCTCGAGCCAAGTTTGATAAAGGTTGAATCGTTTGCAAGCACAACTAGAAATGAACTGATACATAAACATATATTTTATACATATGTGAGTCATGCTTCAAAGTTCATTCACTCGAAACACACAAACTTTATTCCTAAAACAGGTGAAAACCAAAATAGGAAGAAAAAAAGAAATACATCTAAACATTCATCCAGTCCAAAATACATAAAACACAAACTTTATTTGGAAAGCAGAAAACAAAATAAAATAACGTCAAACTTTTCTTTTGGAATTAAAGCTTTAGGTCCAAATCAGCATCCTCTTCATGGTTATCCACTTGCGGTACACTTCCTTGCGAAGGTTGAACACTATGACGGTTATGTAACTCTTGTGGTGGAGGGACGGGGAAAAGTGCCATTTTTCGTTTTCCTCCTTGAGATAAATATTCATGAGGCTCGCTACTACTTCCAGCTTGAGACTTCGAAGAAGAAGTAGAACCTGTAGCTGTCAACAAATACTTTAAATCAGCAATGCTAGTGTTAGCACCAACACGTATCTTACCCTCCATCACTTGTTTCAAGCCAATCAATGCTAGCACATCCTTTAAAGGCACATCAGTATGCCCCGAACGCCTGTAGTGATCCAAAGCTTTGTGGATCATGGACTCATATCGCACCCCAAGTGCTGACTTGCCATGAGGTTTTGTGTAGCTTTCTAACCGATGGTTTACATTACGAAGTGAAGCTACAATTGGGTCTTCTTCAGGATCAATAAACGAGTTATGAGGAGCACCACGTGTTTGGCTGCCTATGAGGGTTTCTTCAGGATCCAAAAAAGAGTTATGAGGAGCACCACGTGTTGGGCTTCCTATGAGGGTTTCTTCAGGATCAAGAAAAGAGTTGTGAGGAGCACCACGCGTTGTGCCGGCTATGAGGGTTTCTTCAGGATCAAGAAAAGAGTTATGCGGAGCACCACCGCGTGTTGGGTCGCCTATGCGGGTTTGTGTTGTATTAGCACCAATGCACTGAGGGGCTAGTCCTGATGGGTGTTTGTGGGTATATGCCGGGTTTGCCAAAGGGGGCATAGATGATGACCCTTTCAGGCTGCTTGTGGTTATAGCCAAAGGGAGCCCATGGGCATAGGTCCACGTGAGTTCTTGGGTTATTATGGGATTAACCATGGGGTTTATAGGGGCACTACCTGATGGCCTTTCAAGGAAATTTGTCGGTCTAGATAAAGGGTGTTGAGGGGGATGGGGTAATAGCGGACGGGGGAAAAGCTTATGCCGGGTACTTAATCTTTTTTGACGCTCAATCTTTCCATTCAGGAGCGGCGCATACTCGCTCTTGTGTACATTTCTGTGACCAGCCAGAGCCGTTTGTTTTGAAAATTCGGGTGCGCAAGAGGTGCAAGAGTAAAAATTTTCATTGCTAGTCTTCTTATTAATGGGCGAGCTTGATTTTGAACCACGAACCATCTTCCACCTGTGATTAATTTTTTTGCCTTCATTCTTAGCAGCAACACACGCAGAAGATGCATCATCTACGACAGATTTGCCTTTCAACTCTATGCACGTGCACGTTCCTTGAAGAATGCCAGCAGCATCTTGGGCTGGACCAGGCTGCTGCAATATTCGTGCCTCAAACACACAGTACTGACAGCGACACATAGTATTGATTTGTTAAGGAGATGGAATATTAAACAAAGTTAACCTTGCTTAAACAGCTATGATGCTTATGAACTAGAGCGATCAGAGAATGAATCAAATGTATTTGATTTTTGTAGGTGCTGATAGTTAAGGCCTTGGGGCTCCTTTTATAGTGAGCATTAACTCCAGTTTGATGCTAAGAACACACTATTCACGCGTTACAAGCATAACCAACTTTTTCATCTATCGCTAAAAGCCTTAAAAGCTGAATATGTTGAGATTAATTACCTTCATCCAGCTAATATCACAATAAAAAGGTAATATTATACGGGAAATGATAGAATCACATATTTGTTACAAAACAAAATACACAAAATGATGTGCCGTTACTCGTGATTACTGTTGGCTTCAAATATGAGATGATTGTAAAAGAAAGAGTGAGAATAACATTCATTAACATTACACATCATTATGGATTTTATTTATTTTTTTGTGAAAATTATGTGGTTCTATCATTCTTCTATTGTACTCGACACTTCATCTTTTTACTATAACTAAAGAAACATTTTATGACTGCTCCGACCGTTCGATGTGTACGTTTATTTAAATGATGTAGTCCTGTACTACGCATATTCTATACAGTTCAACGTGGCGATAAAAAAGATGAACTGATCAACTTATAATACAACTATTACTCGTTTGATTTCTGAAACATGCATTAGAAATAGTAAACTAGCGAGAAGCTAGCCCATACGATAAATCAGCGGCTATACTACGATATACTGCAATTAGTATAATGATAAAATCATATTAGATCAAACTTATTCATTTATTATGGAAATTAATGATATTTATTTTAACTAAATTACACTTTTTCCTTAGAATTATGATATGCTTTATTACAATAAGGTATTTATTTCCTGTAATTTAGTAAATGTGTATCCTTTTTGCAAATCAATGGGTAACAATATCACGTTTTAAACCATGGGTACATAAAGTTTATCATTGCATTACATGAATTTCATATAAACCGCAAAGTTTAAGGAACGATGATGCTTTTTTTAGTAATAGCATATGCGTGAAATTCGATGAACGACTCAAGAACATAACCTTCTATGTTTGCTGTTACTTGCTTGAGATTTTTATCCATAGATAGTGTGACAAAAAATAAGCATTATTTAGCTAGAACTTAGTTACGGCGATCAACAAAAATTAAACGAACAAATAAATAACCATAATATTTCTATACCATCCAGTATCATTGATATATTACAGATAGAGCTACATGTCGGGTTCATTTATTTTATTTTTTTAAAGGCATTTTTCATATAAAAACGCTCTAGCAAGAAGCTAGACTCGGGAAAAATAATCCTTGGTATATAGTTAAATAGCTTTTAGAAGCTCGTTAAAGAAATGGAATTATTTTATTTCTAACTATTATTGTATTCAACTTGATCTGATTGATATGTCTGGATTAATTTAAAGTTGCATACATAGAAAAAAAAATTCATGCTTAAATTTGTTACTTAGTTCAAACAATTCATGTGTTTCGGCATGACAAACGTATTTTACTGAAAATTAGACAAACTCGTCACATGGAAAAAAACGAAATACCAAAAGTAAGAACATACGGAGTAATTCTTTTGTCATGCTTTATGCATTAAGAGCTCACATGTTTCACATATATGACGACGAGTACTTGCGTTTGAACGATTTTACAAAGTGTATAAAAGTTCCGTTCAATGAGGAAAAAAGAATGAGGTGCAATGCAACTTTAATTTTGATTTATACTATACTCAAATAAACTTCTTAAAACGCTTAAATTTCATCTTTCAGGATTTTACATATGTACCTAAAAGGCTACTGTGTAAACAGAAAGATTAAGGTTTAAAGAATCCACAAATGACGTTCTATACGTATAATAGTAGTTTTATAAGAAGTTTATAGAAAATGAAAACAGCTAGTCAACGCGCTGGAAACAAAAAATTTCTAATTTGTGACCTATGTTTCCGCAAATTAACGTGCTGAATGTATAACAAGGGAAATGACCATTTAACCACTTTAACCACGAATGGCACATGTACAACAGAACACCTAGGTCCTTGCTAGTTTAATAAAATCGCCGCTCAAAAAATTACAATGGAACAACGAAATTCACCCAGTAATATCTAGTTTGCTGTGACAAATTAATTAGAAGGCCAGTCTAATTACAAGCTTAGTTCTCCTATGCCAAAACTGACATTCACCCACCCATTTAACCATCAGTCATCTACAAGATCCGATTTAAACTTTCAATTGTAGTGAGTAGTTGGTATTTAGGTCCCCGTCGCTACATTCCTTTGGAGTCTTAATTTCCGATCATTCTAGTTTTTAATTTGTGTGATTAATAAGATAATCATATTCGCACATAATCTTTATGAAATCAAAGTATTATGCCTAGATATAATCTAGCTACTGCGAAAAATAAAAAATTAATTATGCCGCAGTTTGTGTTATTTTTGACATAATCGCAGTGAGGGAATTTGTTATGGACCTGTTTTAGTTATTACTATTATTTTCTGCTTTTGGTTTCAATTTGGTATACCGCAAACATTTGATGTCTTTATTGATTCGGATAGACAGATTTTTATGTTCGGTTATAGTGTTTATAACTCACCAAATAATTGTGTGTGTGCATATAAGTTTAAATTACACGTGTGAGTAGAATTAACATCCATGTGAGGCCATTAGCAACGGTAACTTTCAGTGACTTATATACTATTCCAACTAAGGATTGAAGAAAATAATTTGTTATATTACGGGCTGTAAAATCCCCTGACAAATAACTGAAGCTTATGTGTCAAAAATTTCAATGTGACCGAAAAACTGTGCATTGCAAAATACCCTGACTAGTGAACGGTTGTATTGCTTAACTCAAGTTTTATTCCCACATTTGAGTTTCACTCTTACCCATGTTTCACACTACTTTTGTATCTATCATTGACAAAGCAAACATTTATATTAGACTAAATTTCAATTTTTGGGGCTTACGGTGTTGCAGCATATCAATACTCGTTAGTTCATAGAAAGGTGGCTTGAGAACAGGATCAAGTGAACTTGGTAACTTCTGTTAGGCTGATTATTATATAATGTTTTGAAGAAGTGTTTTAGACTGGACGGGCTGATATCGTGGAAGTAAACATGAAACAGACACAACAAGTTACTTTCTAATTATTACTTGACTTCCCACATAAAACTTACGTGATAACACTGATTTCTAATACATCCGCATCATCTCGTAAAAACTAAAAACATAACTGACATTAAACTATACAACATAACTAACTTAAACAAGTAAAAGAAAATGCAAAGTAAACTGCTATTTTAGATTGAAACAAATAAGCAGAATATTTTTATGTTTCAGCTAGCCACTTTGGCTACTTATTTGAGTTTATCTCTCCTTTAAACTGAAATATATATTCCATCCTTAGTTATGGCTTTCATCTTAAGCTTGTTCATCAATTTTGTGTTAGGAGTGTCTCCCACTCGCCACATGATTCAATCCCAAGTTAGCCATCATAAAATATAGCCATGGCTTCGTTAACTTCTTCAATCTTCTCAGATTCCAAAAGATCTTAATTACTCGCCACATGATTCAATCCCAAGTCAGTCATCATAAAATATTGAGTCATGGAGTCTTAAACTTCTTCATTCTCAGATTCCAAAAGATCTTCCTCATCTCCAATTTCTTTATTCACCCTCATATTTGCATCCACATCCATGTCACCATCACGGTGACTTTGAAGCTCACCTATTCGTAGCTTGTTTGCTGGAAGGTTTGTTGCCCATGACCAGGTTGTTGGTCTTCCCATCTATGTAGCACCGAAACGGGAACGGCACGGGGATACGGGATCGATACGGGAACGGGAAACGGCAAAAATAAAAAAATGAAGATACGGGAACGGCATGGATACGGCAATAAAAATACATAAAAAATAAATATATTAAAGAAAATTTATAATAATAAAGCATTTATTAAGAAAATTCAAAATAAATATTTATTGATTTAATTCTATACTTCAAAGTAAATATTTTCTTTGTAGTCATAAATTTTCTTTTTGACTGTAAATTGGTTAAATTGTAAAAAATTACCTATTACCAAAGATAAAATTAACAAAACTTACTTCTTTTCTATGTTGACAAATGCAAAGCAACAAAATTGCTATATCCAGTTAAAAAGCAATTTACTTTAAAAGAAAGAAAAAAAAGTCAAAAAAACCAACTGCCACACACAACTTTTGTGCTTTCCTAGGACAACTTGGATAAAATATTCAACTATTCATCTTCTTCACCATTTTAGCTAACGTATGTGTTATTTCCGGCGAGTTTTTCTTCGTTTTCTTTATTTCTTCTTTTATATTTTTAGATGTAAGCTTCCAAGGTGGTTCCTAACTTATTTTAAAGGTGGTTCCCTAAAAACGGCTCCAGAATCGGTCAAGAAACGATTCTCTGTATTAGGGATCGGTCAAGAAACGGTTCCGCGCCGTTTCGCAGGAGAATCCACTCCCGAGCTGATCCCAAACGGGCATGGCACCCTAAATGGCGATTCCGTGCATCATAGCTTCCCATGCACTTCCCTCCTTTACTTTCACATCTCCTCCTTCCTCCTTTAGTTTCGCACCTCTGTACACCATTACATTGTGGTTGCTTCCTCAACCATGATGTTCAAATTCGGCACATGATAATCATCTTAAGTACGAGTTTGTGTTGGAAAACATAATCCATTAATCTTTGTATTAGGAAAAGGATGCAAGAAAGAAGAAAAAATAAGCCTTGCTGGAAAAATCTATGAAGTCTGTATACTACTTGGTTTGGGTCGCACGCCAACAAACCCAAACCCTATAATTAAGGCAGCAGTTATATAACGATTAGATGTATCATTTACTTTTAATGAACGGGTGCTTCAATTCATGAACACATCGATCCAATCATTATAAACAGATTAGGATTTCTGTAATAAAATGCAACCCTTTCATATTCAATATATCAAATCATGTAACCCAGATCATTTTTTGTTCTTTATCTTTGTAAAACTATTATCACTTTAGATAATAGGATCATACCAGATTAGTTGTGGTGATTTCTATCTTGTTTTAATCTTTGAACTTGTTTTATTTATGAAAGGTTTTGATTCTAAGTTTCTATCTTGTTTAATTCTATTTTATTAAGATTTTCTTCATGGTATCAGAGCCTGGTTACTCTGAAATTGTTAAAAAAAATTAGGGTTTCAAAAATATTTGGGGTTTTTTTAGTTGATATGTTTTTTGGATAGATCGCTATTGAGATAGCTAGATTTGAAAGATTTTATACTTTTTTCTTCTTTATCGGTCCTTAAAATTAATTTTTTAATTTTAGGGTTCAAAACTTTTTTGAGGGTTTCGATATTCTTTATGCTCTAATCTTATTTTTGCTACAGGGAAGGTTCTCCTTTTATCTATTGCTTAGATTTGTTGCTGCTCTACTTTTCCATAATTTTTCAAATTAGGGTTTGGTAGGGAGGTTCTGTTTCTTCTAGACTAAGTGAATCTAGAAGAAGTAGTTCGATTGTGCTTTTGTGTATGCACTATAACACCTCTTCTCTTTCTCCTTATTTGTTGGTGGTTGATTATTTGGTTCCTTACTCTCATATACGTCTTTTGGCTGTTTATGGTTATTGGAATTATTACTCTCTCTTTTGCTGGCTTGTTTGTTATTGGGGTATTCTGTTTATTTGGACCCTTAATCATTGTCTTGCCCTTGACCTGTCACCCTTGAGTGGTTTGGAAGCCTGGGAACTTTGTTGACTTTGATTAAGTTCTTCTTTTGGGGGGCTTAGTTTCTGTGATTGCTCACCATGACTAGTGTTCATGGTGACACGGACACTGAACAACAAGATGACCAGATTGGGGAAGAATCTGTCACCTTCGTCAGTAAACTTGACATTAGCGACCCTTTGCACCTTCATCCAAATGACTCTGCCACATTGACTGTGATTTCTATTAAACTCAAAGGAACTAAGAACTATCAAATTTGGTCTAATGCTATGCTTTTGGCTTTGAAAGTAAAAAATAAAACTGGTTTCATAAATGGGTCTTGTAAAAGATCCCTAACTAATGATGTGTTGGGAAAACAATGGGACAGAGTCAATGCTGTGGTGTTAGGTTGGATTCTTAATTCTATATTTAATGAATTGTTTCTTGGTCAAATTTTCTCTAAGAAAGCTGAGCATGTTTGGAATGATTTAAAAGAAACCTATCATAAGGTTGATGGGTCTGTGATATTTAATCTTCATCATAAAATTAACACCTTAAAGCAAAATGGTTCCAACTTGTCTGATTATTATCATAGTTTGAATGCTTTGTGGAAACAATATGATGCTATGGTAGAACTCTCTAATTGTGTTTGTGTTACTACTAATGAATTCAAGAATCATAACAAGTTGTTGAAGTTGATTCAATTTTTAATGGGTCTTGATGACACTTATATGACCTTTAGGAGTTCTATTCTCTCTAGAGAGGTTTTACTAGATATCAAAGATGCTTATGCCATCATCTCTAGTGAGGAGTCTCACAGAGTTTCTTTTGGCAATTTGTCTGGTATCTCTCAGAGGAATCAGACTTCTGCTTTTCTTTCAAATGGGCCCACATAAAATGTATTTCAAAGCCACCAGGATGTTAACCCTAATACTTTCAGACCTAGTGGTGGCTTTAGACCTAACTATAATAGCAGCCCTAGACCTATCATGGTCAATAGACCTAATACTTATAGACCTTAAGGGAATTCTGAAGTGGTTTGTGAAAACTGTGGGTACAATGGGCATACTATTGATAGGTGTTATAAACTCATTGGGTTTCCTATTGATTTTGGGAAAAAGAAATCTGGTCAAAATTCCAAAGGGAAAAACTTTTCTAACAACTCTGTTGGATCTAATTCTAACTCTGTGTTCTAGATGAACAAGTTTCAACTTTACTCTCTCTTATCAAAGAGAACACTGGTTCTAAAAATGGAGTGCATGCCAATATGGCAGGTACTTATCTTAATTCTAGCAAAGTTTTTAATGATAACTTTGGGAAATTTTTTTGTTCTAATATTTATTCTAAAGTGACTCAACATGGGAAAATTGTTGAATCTGGGGTAAACCAACACATGACTAATAATGAAAAGGAATTAGACAATGTGTTTGACATATCTCACCTTAAAATTAAAGTCAGTCATCCTAATGGTACTAAAGATTTCATATCTAAGATTGGAAATCTAAAATTGGGAAAGTGCCTCGTCTTGTTTGATGTGTTGGTTATACCTGAGTACTGTGTTACTTTAATATCTGTGCATAAATTAGCCAAGGACAATAAGATTTTTGTGGTATTTGATGAAAATGAATTCCTCTTTTTGAATCATGATTTGAATTTGAGAAACATTCTAGGGATGGGTAATCAGTGTGGTGGTTTATACTACTTAGATACTAAAGGTATTAAGAGTAATGCTAGTCAAACTGTCCCTGTTTGTTATCTATCTTACTATGACTGGCACTACAGGCTTGGCCACCTTGCAGACCCTGCCTTAGACACCTTAAAGGATACCTTGAAAATTGATAAACATGATAAATATGACTACTGTGAAGTGTGTCAAAGAGCTAAACAAACCAGAAAGCCTTTTCCTTTGAGTGACCATAAGACCAAGTGTTTGGGGGACATTGTTCACCTTGATTATGGGGTCCTTATAAGGTGACATGTCACACTGGCCGTAGATACTTTCTGACCATTGTGGATGACTTTACCTGAGCTGTTTGGGTATATCTCATCAAGTCTAAGGATAAAAGTTGTCACTTTTATTGATGTGTTTTATAAAATGATTAAGAATCAGTTTAAAAGAAACATTAAAGTTTATAGAAGTGATAATGGTACTGAGTTTGTTAACCAGACTTTCAACAAGTTTTGTAACAACAATGGCATACTTCATCAAACTTCATGTGCTTATACTCCATAGCAAAATGGGGAGGCTGAAAGGAAACATAGACACCTTTTAAATATGGCTAGGTGTCTTATGTTTCAGGGGGAATTATTTTGAAATATTGGTCTGAATGCATTCTAACTGCTACTTTTCTTATTAACAGATTACCCTCTTCTGTGTTAAATGGAAAGTCCCCTTATGAAATGATTTACAATACTTTTACTAATCTCTCTCTTATCAGAATGTTTGGCTGTTTGTGCTTTGCTACTATTTTGAATGGTCATGATAAACTGTCTAATAGATCTAAAAAATGTGTTATGATAGGTTATTCTAATTCTCAAAAGGGCTACAGGCTTTTTAGTCTTGATAGAAATCAGTTCTTTGTCACTAGAGATGTGAGTTTTTTTAGTCTATATTTCCTTTTAAGGATTTTGTCTCTAAAAACAAGCATGATGAGTCTAATGTCCCTAGTGTTAGTCAAGATAAAAATATGTTAAACTTTTTTTATTTAGATAACCCTGAGCTACCTAATGATGATGAGAGAGTAACACTTAGTCATAATAGTGACCATGAGTCACATAGTGAGGGTAGCCACTCTCCCAATCAAGGGAACAATATGGACACTGTTGATTCTCCAAATATTGGAGATGATGCTCATAACAGTGATGCTATTAAAGTTGGGTTGGAAGAGGAGGCAACAACACTTGATGATAACAATGAATCTGAAGGTCACTTGGATCAAAATCCAAGCTCTTCTACTCAGGGTGTTAGAAGGTCTACCAGACCTTCTATTTTTCCAAAAAACTATAATGATTTTGTGGTTAATTCCAAAGTTGAATATGGTCTTGAAAAGTTTGTGGGGTATTCAAAACTTAATCAGGAGAACTTCTGTTTTACCACCCAACTTAACAAAAACAGTCACTACTACAAAAAATGCCATACAAACTTGTCAAAATAGCTTATGAAGAGTGGTTTTAGAACTACTCTCCAAAGGGGGGTATCTCCATGATCGAGACATATGAAAACCAGTTATGCAACCAGTCTCTATTATAAGAATCGACACCGGTTCTCACCCTAATTATGGGTCTCCTTAATTAAATTAAGACACATTTTTTATTGAAAATAGACACCGGTTCTCCAACAGAGACATCCAACCTATCTTTATACATAGTAAAAAAATATGTTTTTATCCTAAAACATGTCTTTTTTAACATATTTTTAATTAAAAAAACATTCTGGAATTCTTTTATAAATTCCAAAATTTACAAATTTGACCCACTAAAATAAAGAAATATAAATACAACAAATATATATAATGTGCTTTTGATGGACCTGAATTGTCAAAACCAACAAAATAAAGCACACTATGTCAATATTTCTATTTAGCTTAACATAAAGCACATAAAACTTCAAATCAAATAAAGTCACTATAATTCAACAAATAACTATAAAGAAAACAACTAGAATTCAACATAATTATCTAGGTCTCTCTCGCCACAATGTAAACCATGCTCCAATGATCGCGTTCAACTCTTTCTTGTCCAACGAACGCTCGTTACTCCAAGCAGCCTGTAAGTAATATAATGAAATGAACATATCAGAAATCTAAAAAGCAAGAACTCGCACGGTCACTGAAGTACTGAACTAAACCATTCTAAACCCAATTCATAATCAGAGATATCCAATACAAACAGTCCACAAAATTAAGAGCCACAAAAAATGGATAAATAAGAAATGCAAATGCAAAGTATGTTTTACCGTGCCGATGAAAATTTCTTGTCTAAATACTCTGTTCTTATCTAAATACTCTGTTTTTTTTGCATAATTTGATCACCAGTGTTGTAAATATCGGTCATGGCGGCCGATATATCGGTGATATATCGCTTGGCGGTGGTCCGCCGCTACGCCATGGAGCATATTGGTCAAATATCGGTAAAAAATCGGTTGACTTTTGATTTTTTATTGCTTTTTATTGTGTTTTTATTTTTTAATGTAGATTTTACAAGATATATAACTAAAACTAATAAATACATTGATAAAATTATAATAATATATAAGAATTCCAGATTTATATTAAATAAATATTAAAAATATATAAAATAATGATAAAAATATATAAAATAATGATAATTTATAGTACCCGCTGAGAAATTGATATATTGCACACAAAACGATATGTCGCTTGGCGGTGGTCGATCGCCGAGCGATATTTACAACCTTGTTGATCACATCAGATAATTTTTTTGAAGCAGCCATTCTTTCTTGTATCCAACTGATAAATGAAAAATAAGAAAAGAAGAATGAAGAATGAAGACTCGAAATTGAAAGGTATGAGAAGTAAAGATCATCGTATAAAGAATGAAGATCTATACATGAAAAATAAGAAAATACGAACACCTACTTGTCCCCATTGAAGATGGTTTAAAGAAGTATCGTGTCCATAGCCATTGTTATTTTATTGCGAGTAGGGCCATACCTTGGACAGAAACAAAAAAAAAAGATCATACCTGGGATAAAAGTTTTGAGATATGCATATTCTATTTTACTAACCAAGTGTCAGCCAGGACTGGTGTAAAAGTACTCCTCCTCCCTCCGCCTAGCATACATCATATCAGTATTTTTAATAAAGTATTTTTCATAAGGTCAGCTTGAGATCTATTCACAATCCCCACCCACGGATGTTGCAGTCAATAAGCTTTGCCTTTTGGGACCTTGAAAAAAGATGGTAATAGACATCAATATGGATATGTAAAAGAGGTGGCAAAGCATGTCAAGCAGGTTGGGAAATGATATGAAACCTGTTTTGGTCAAAAAATATTAAAAAAACTACACAAGTTGAGTTTGGTTTTCCCAATGTTGTATATGTCCATACTTGTTGAAAATTTTTTCTTACTAATTAATTTCAAAAGATTACATAATTTATGAAAGAAATCTGGATTCAACATTCCAAAAATCACACAAATACGCCAAAGGGGGGACATGCTTTTACAAAAATAAAATGATCAGTTCAATCAGATGATATAGGAAGTCTATGCATCTAATATTAGTGACTTTTGACCGATTCCCTATTTGACTTTTGGAGAGTAATATGGTATTAGCTTAATGATTCACAAACAAGATATAAGTCTAGAATTTGTCAGTGAGATTTAATGAAAAGAAAGATCTTAAATCTAAAATGCATTAGTTCCTTTGTCCATCAGATCAAGCTTGGTAAACACACCAAAGGTCCTTTCACCTGATCAGTTGAAGATTTAATGATTAGTAATGGATTCAAGGGACGAAAACAAGAGTATCATAGTAAAATCATAGAAGCCAAGCGTATCGACAATATTAACGTAAGAATACCTGTAGGATCCTGTGACAATCTAACATTTTCAGGTAGTAAAATATTTTCTCGTATAATATTTTGAAACTTATTTTTGTGTTGGTTGACGAACTCACAATTTACGGATTTAAATTTGGGCTTACGTGCATAATTTGGCGTCTTTTACGACTAAACCGGAAACCTTAGGATTACGTATTTACGTTTTTGAACTCCGTTTTTGATGAGACAATTTTTATTGGATTCGTTTTGTGACGTTGATTCATAATTTATAAAAACGTTTTTCGTAAAACGACCCGAGGGCACGCAAATCGAGAAAACTAGAATCAGGAAATACCCGTAAACTAGTGAGATGGGACAAAACACATTGTACCACCCCACTAGCTTAATGGGACGGCTAACTTGACACCACAACATCAAGGTGGCATCAAGTTAAGCAACTTACACCAAGTGTAAGCCTAAGCTTACATGTTAAGCTAACCATACCACTTAACCTTCCAAAACTAGCAACTACTTCTCATTCCATCATTTCTTACATGCAATCTACTTTAAAATCCTCTCAAACTCTCCCTCTTGCCGTCCCAAATAAACCAACAAACAACCCATTTGATCTTTTCTAGCCATAAACCACATGTTTACTAGTTCTATTAAGGTGTTCTCTTGAAGCCTTGATCATTTGGTGGCCATATTAACATCTTTGGAGGTGATTTGCTTGTGTCCTAGGGCTGATTTTCCAACCTATGTTCTTGATATTTGATGGTCTTGGAGATACTTGTTGTGTTCATCAAGTTCTTGTCTTCCTAAAACAAGAAATCAACTTCGATTGGTAAAGAAGATCATCCTCTCCATTTTTCTCTTGTTATTTTGTAAAGAACAAATGTATTTTCTTTCATTTTGTATATGTATATGATGTATATATGATGATAAAAATGTTGTGTGGGGATCAAGTGTTGATAAGTATGCTTAAAAATGATGATAACTATAAGAAATGAAGCTAAAATCTTGATTATTTAGTTGGCTGTATAAAAACAGTAGATAACTAAAAGATGAACTGATAAAATTGCATGTTTTGATCCATTTACAGTAAGTAGATGATGTTATACACATGTGAGAGTTGGTCATGCAATGGAATCAAAATAATGAGTGAGATATGATCAAAACAAGTTAGGTGGTGTAATCTGAATAAGCAGTTTTGTAGGGACTGTTAAGGCAACTTAAACTCAAAATGGGCAGTAGCTATAACTAAGTTAAATGTAGCACATATTATGAAGAACTTGTCATCCAAAAATGAGCTTTTAAGTCATTATAGAACTCTAGATATGTTAAAAATGGTGAACATGAAGTTAAAAATCAGATTTTTGGAAATAATGTTTATTATTATTATATAAGCACTCACATTATAATGTATAAAATGTAAAAATATAAACCCACTAACTTATAAAACTTATTTATATAAATGTATAAAAGGTTAATTAAATGGGTAAATTATATAAATGGTGGTAAAATAATATTTATAAGTAATAAAAACTATAAACTTGATTTTTACGACTTTTTCGGCTATCGCCGTAAAATTAACGTTTTTCGCCAAATAAAACTTAGACGACCAAACCCGTCTAATGTAAAGTTTATAAAAGTCATATACTGATGTATAAGTAACTAATACAAGTAAAAACCGATAAAACCCGAACTATAAGAAATACGGACATTTACGAGCTAACTAAACATATTGGACTAATAATTGGACTTAATAAGATAAAAACTTGTAAAAAGAACTTATTGGGCTTAACCCATTTGGGCCCAACATGAAAAGTATGTATACTGATAATATGGGAATAAAATGGGTAAAAACAAGTTAAGGAACTTATAAAAGACTTAATGGACTTAAAATAGGTAAAATCGGTAAAACTAGTGAACTAGTAAGACGTTACCAAAACGTAAACACTAAATTGAGTAAACAAGGATGTATAAACCCACTTGATCATCATCATATGTACGAAATCATATATATATATATATATATATATATATATATATATATATATATATATATATATATATATATATATATATATATATATATATATATATATATATATATATATATATTATATATATTGTTATTTTGATAAAAGTCATTGGACCGAGTCTAAGACCGATTATTATTTATATAGGTTTCCATGACCGAAGCACGCCCGTAGCCGATAATCCGCCTTTCATTAACAACGTGAGTTCATAGCCTCGCACTCTTTTAAATGTTTTATAAAATGATTTGTAAACCCGCGAGGGAGATAACATGCTAGATTTTTATAAAAATAGAACACAAGTAGTCCCGATTGTATGCTAAATGATATGGACCCGAATGATGCTATGACCCTATATTCGAGACTAAAAGGATTATTAGTAGTTAGGTTATGTCACTTAAAGTCCCATTAGCATGAATTGTGAACTACCCGGGATTTGGTAGACGCTTATGCATTTGATAGTACTATTTGGGGACGATCACCCCAGTTCGCGCCTTGACGGTTGATCCCCGTCGTACCACATTGATTGGTAAGCGAATTTATGTATGAGAAGATTCCATAGCGTGATTTTTGTGACGACACGCTAACTTAGATGGGCAAATTGTTTGTCGGGTTCGCAGCCCGTTGTTTTCATAGTAAGGTAACAATGTCATGCGGCTAATAATAATCCTACAAAATAGAACATATATAATTCAAATACAATGTATCCTATATATGATAACGACGCTATTAGCGATGAATATATTACCTATCATGGTAATATAGAGACTACGGTCTCATGGATGGTTTAAGATGTATGCTTGATTTATATATTGCCTGACTAGCAATATGAGGACTTACTTCCGATATTATGCTTGTGTTCTGATTAAAAATGATTGTTTTTATATAACGGTTTTTATTAAACTCTATGAATTCACTCGGCATTCGCTGATATGATTTTCGCATGTTTTTATCTAAGGTGCTTGAAGGTAATCCGGATGGAGATCGACTCTGATGGCCCACACTTAATATTAAAAATGTTCATTCGATCTGTGTTTTGTAAACTTAATGACCTGTATAATTTGGGACCTGTTGTACACTTTTAAAACTTTTATCGAATGAATGTTTGTTAAACCTTGTACAACCATTTATATGTGTTGTCTATGATTGGCGTTATTGTGCTATCCCGTAACACTCTAAAAGACCCTTCCGTTGTACCGATACGAAAAATGAGAGTGTTACAGTTTGGTACCAGAGCTCTCGTTGTAGAGAACAAAAGATTTTAAAAACCAAGGTTTTGAACAAAATTTTTCAAAATCTTTTGACAATGAACATTTGAGAAAATATTTGAAAAATCTTTTGACTATAACGGTGCCAGAGATCTCCGACGTTACCAACAAGCCCTACTGAGAAGATATATATTTTGATATATATAATTTAATTTATATATATATATATATATATATATATATATCGTGGTTTCATTATGTAATTGTTTAACTAGTATGTTATCCTAATACGAGATATATATATATATAAATGCAGATTGTCATGGCTGACCCTAATATTCCTGTAGAAAACCATGCTATTCCCGAACCTAATATAGAAGATGATCCTTATTTAGACTTAGTAGATTATGATATTGATGATGAGGAGGAACCATTTGAGGATCCCGAGCCCGAGTTAGGACTAGGAGATCAGATTACCCCTCAGGTAGACTTGGTATAGAATGAGATTGAGAATGTGGATATTGAGAATGTGGATATTGAGAATGTCGATATTGAGAACGATGATGAGATTGGATTAGATAATTTAGATGACGAGATTGACGACGAGGATGTCGAGGAGGACGTAGGTATAGATGTTGAGGTCGATGACGATGAGGATGCCGAGCTTATTTATCCGTATGATGTTCCAGAGGGCGAGCCTTTGCCCCCACCAGTTTGTTTGTCTAATTCTGAGGATGAGTTACCTAGGGATGAAATGTCTGAATCATCTGAATCTGATTCTGAATCAGAGGAGGATGAGGATGACGATGCACCTGACGGTACTGATGGTATTGCTACTCGTAGACATGAGATAGGAGAGCCGTCTAGTACTCGAGAGGCTACTCATATTGATGGTCTTGCACCATGGGCCTTGAGACGTGATCTAGATGCTTCCCGTGTTAAGAGTTGTGTGACAGAGGTTGGATTAGGTGTTGTTCAGACTTAGGTTACTTATTTGGAGTCGAAGACAAAGGTTGGCGAGAAAGAGCGGGAATTGCTTAGTTTGGATTTGAGTGATGTAGAACGTGGTTTGAATGAGGCTTTTAGGAGATTATCGGTGTTGGAAAGTGGTGAGTATGCTGCCATGAAGAAAAAGGTGAATACTATGGAGATTCAGTTGAGTGTAGCTCGTGCGATGCGTGAGAAAGCCGAAAAGGAGTTGAATATATCCGTGGGATGGAACAGTAGATTTTATGCTGACATGGTTGAAAGAGGAGTAATCCGTAAGCGCCCAGCTGAAGATGTGTCTAGTGATCGTCCGACGAAGATTCAGAAGACGATGGATGATGGACCATCTAGCGGTTCTCAGTAGACCAGTCTGTGTTTAGTAGTGACCTTTATATCTTTTGTGCTTGTAGCTTTGACCGAACCGACTTGTTAGTAGTAGACGTGGCACGAATTTTGAGTGTATATAGTGCTAGAACTTTGATATGGGATGTACTGAGACAATACTTTTGTTTCAGATCGAATGAAATATGTATCTTGTCTTGAATTCCATATTATGCCTTATTTGTATCTTGATTATGAATTCGATCCATATTATATGAATCCTTTGTTGGATGAATGCTTAATACTTTGAAATTGTGGAATTATAGAACTATGCCGCCCAAGAAGGCTGTGACTGAGGATGATGTACGTAGGATTATTACGGAGCAAGTTACCGCATCTATGACTGAATTTATGGCAAATGCTAGAAATGAAGCTGGCGGTAGTGGAGCTGGCGGTAGTGGAGCTGGCGGTAGTGGAGCTGGCGGTAGTGGAATTGGCGGTACTAATGTGAATGTGAATGCTAATAATGTGAATGCTAATGCTGGAGGAAATGTAGGAAGACTTGGAACTAATGCACCTGAAGTTGGTGGCTGTACTTATGTGACGTTCATGAAGTGTAAACCTCTACCTTTTAATGGAACTGAAGGTGCCGTAGGATTAAGCCAGTGGATTGAGAAGATTGAATCGGTTTTTAGGATTAGTAAGTGTAAGGAGGAAGATAAGGTGACTTTTGCTATGGCTACTCTTAAAGGTCGTGCGTTGACTTGGTGGAACGGGAGAATTGCTTTCATGGGTCTTGATGCTGCTAATGCTACTCCTTGGGCTGAAATTAAGAAGTGGATGACTTTGGAGTTTTGTCCTCGTAGTGTGATCATTAGGTTAGAACAGGAGTTGATTCATTTGAGAATGAAAGGTGTGGACATTGATAGTTACACGAATCGATTCCATGAGTTGGCCTTGCTATGTCCTCGATTGGTCGAACCCGAAGAGATCCGAATTGAGCAATATGTTAAAGGGTTGACCAGGAATATCCGGGGGGACGTGACATCATCTAAACCACTGACAATTGATGATGCTGTTCGAATGGCTTACCAACTCATTGGACAGATAATTCAGGATAAGGAAGATGAAGCCCGTGTAGGTGAGAAAAGAAAGGGAGACGGTGATCGTGTAGATAGAGGTGATAATAGGAAGAATTTCAATCGCCGTCAGAACCAGAGAAAGGGGAATGCAAATGCTCTTACCAACAATGCACCGCGCAACGATGATAGATGTCCTAAGTGTGGCAACAAGAGGCATGCTGGCGACTGCTGGAAGTGTCGAAATTATAGAAAGCTTGGACACAAGGTTGAAAGGTGTAAGAAGGGAACCATTTGCTTCAACTGTAATGAAAAAGGTCATAGGAAATCGGAATGCCCCAAGTTGAAAGCAATTGTACCTGGAAGAAACCCCCAGGGTGGTATCTACCAACTTGGAACAATTGAGGTGAAGAAAGAGGATCTGAATGTCGTTACCGGTACGTTTTTACTCAATAATCATTATGCTGTTGCTTTATTCGATTCGGGTGCCGATAGGAGCTTTATATCCACTAAATTTAGTGCCCTTATTGATATTGAACCTGTTGAGATAAGTACCAGTTACGAGGTGGAATTGGCTAATGGTAAATTAGTGAAAACTAATAAGCTATTAGAAGGATGCTCTCTAAATCTCTTGAACCATTCCTTTCCGATTGATTTGATGTTGATAGAATTAGGTAGTTTTGATATTATTATTGGTATGGATTGGTTGTCGTTGAATAATGCTACTATTTTATGTGGAGAGAAGAAAGTTAAGATTCCTCTTAGGAATAGGACGTTAGTAATTGATGGTAGTCGAGGTGAATCCCGTTTGAAAATCGTTTCATGTATTAAAGTCCAAAAGTACATCAGGAACGGTTGTGAGTTATTCTTAGCTCAAGTGACCAGGAATGAGTCTAGGGAGAAACGATTGGAAGATGTACCTATTATTTGTGAATTTCCTAAGTTATTTCCTAAAGATTTACCCGGACTTCCACCGATAAGGCAAGTAGAGTTTCGAATCGATTTAATTCCTGGTGCTGCACCGGTGGCACGTGCGCCTTACCGATTAGCCCCTTCTGAATTAAAGGAGTTATCTGAGCAACTTAAGGAGTTGTCCGATAAAGGTTTTATTCGACCAAGCTCGTCGCCTTGGGGAGCTCCAGTCTTGTTCGTTAAGAAGAAGGATGGATCTTTTCGTATGTGCATTGATTATAGGGAACTGAATAAGTTGACAATTAAAAATCGATATCCTTTACCTAGGATTGATGATTTGTTTGATCAACTGCAAGGATCTAGTATGTATTCTAAGATAGATTTGCGGTCAGGATATCACCAACTTCGCGTCCGTGAAGAAGATATTCCTATAACTGCATTTAGAACTCGTTATGGACACTATGAATTTCAAGTAATGCCATTTGGGTTAACTAACGCACCTGCGGTTTTCATGGATTTAATGAATCGAGTGTGCAAGCCCTACTTGGATAAATTTGTGATTGTGTTTATTGACGATATTCTAATCTATTCTAAGAATGAAGATGAGCATAGAGAACATTTGAGGATTGTTTTGAAGTTGTTGAAGGATGAAAGGTTGTATGCTAAGTTTTCGAAGTGTGATTTCTGGTTAGATTCTGTGCAATTTCTTGGTCATGTGATTAACAGAGATGGAATTCATGTTGATCTTGCAAAGGTTAAAGCTATTAAGAATTGGTCTGCACCGACAACGCCAACGGAAGTGCGACAGTTCTTAGGATTAGCTGGCTATTATAGGCAATTCATTAAAGAATTCTCTTTGATAGCTAAACCCTTGACTAAGCTTACTCAGAAGAATAAACCTTTCCTTTGGGGAAGTGATGAAGATGGAGCATTTCAGACATTGAAGCAAAAATTATGTAGTGCGCCAATCTTATCATTACCCGACGGGAGTGAAGATTTTGTAGTGTATTGTGATGCATCTCTTAGAGGTTATGGAGCTGTTTTGATGCAAAGAGAGAAAGTGATAGCTTATGCTTCTAGGCAATTAAGGAAGAATGAGGAGAATTATACTACTCATGATCTTAAGTTAGGAGCTGTAGTCTTTGCTCTTAGATTGTGGAGACATTATCTGTATGGCACCAAGTGTACGGTATTCACCGATCACAAAAGCCTACAGTATATTCTCTACCAGAAGGAATTGAACATGAGGCAACGAAGATGGATAGAGTTGTTAAGTGATTATGATTGTGATATAAAATATCACCCAGGAAAAGCCAATGTTGTTGCTGATGCGTTAAGTAGGAAAGATAGAGAGCCTATCAGGGTGCGTTCTCTAGTCTTGACCGTGCACAATAATTTGCCTGAGAAAATTAGAAATGCGCAAATAGAAGCTTGTAAGAAGGAGAATTTTGTTAATGAAGGGTTCCGAGGAGAAGGAGATCCTTTAGAGGTTAGAGCTGATGGAGTGAAATGCTTAAGAGGTCGTATGTGGATACCTAAGTTTGGAGGCTTAAGAGATTTGATTATGTTAGAATCCCATAAATCTAAGTATTCCATTCATCCGAGATCTGATAAGATGTACCATGATTTGAAGAAGTTGTACTGGTGGCCGAATATGAAAGCTGACATAGCTATGTATGTTCTTCAATGCTTGACTTGTGCTAGAGTCAAAGCGGAACATCAAAAGCCATCAGGACTACTTCAACAACCAAAGATTCCTGAATGGAAGTGGGAGCGAATTACAATGGACTTTATCACCAAGCTTCCTAGAACATCATCTGGAAACAATTCGATTTGGGTTATTGTCGATAGACTGACCAAATCAGCACACTTCATTCCGGTTAAGGAGCAGTTCTCACTTGAGAAGCTGACTCGAATATACCTTGATAATGTTGTATGCAAGCATGGAGTGCCTGTATCGATCATTTCAGATCGAGATCCTAGATTCGTATCGAATTTTTGGAAATCTCTCCAAAGATCTTTGGGAACGAATCTCGATATGAGCACTGCTTATCACCCCCAGACTGATGGGAAGAGTGAAAGGACGATACAAACACTAGAAGATATGTTGAGAGCTTGTGTGTTAGACTTTGGTAAGAATTGGGATAAACATTTGTCGTTAGCAGAGTTTTCGTATAACAATAGTTACCATTCTAGCATTAAGGCTACACCGTTTGAAGCTTTGTATGGTAGGAAGTGTAGATCTCTTGTATGTTGGAGTGAAGTTGGGGATACCCAACTCACGGGACCGGAATTGATCCGGGAGACTACGGAGATGATAGTTCAGATTAAGAAGAGGTTGTTGACTGCCCGTAGTAGACAGAAAAGTTACGCGGATGTGCGGCGGAAGCCAATGGAGTTTGAAGTGGGTGACCGAGTAATGTTGAAAGTATCGCCATGGAAAGGCGTTATAAGATTTGGAAAGCGAGGAAAATTGAATCCCCGTTATATTGGACCCTTTAAGATTTTATCTAGAGTAGGTCCGGTGGCTTACAAACTAGAGTTACCCCCAGAACTTCATGGTGTTCACAACACATTCCATGTATCTAATCTGAAGAAATGTCTAGCAGTGAGTGATGAGAAAATTCCGTTAGGTAAGGTTCGAATAGATGGGAAGTTGCATTTTATTGAAGAGCCCGTAGAAGTTATGGACCGTGAGGTAAAGCAACTGAAACAAAGTCGGATACCTATTGTCAAGATCCGATGGAATTCAAAGCATGGACCGGAGTATACTTGGGAACGAGAGGATGAAATGTGGAAGAAATATCCGCACCTCTTCTATTTCAATAAGAAACGGACATCCAAATGAAATGGATCACGAGGACGTTGATCCCTTTTAGGAGGAAAAGCTGTGACAATCTAACATTTTCAGGTAGTAAAATATTTTCTCGTATAATATTTTGAAACTTATTTTTGTGTTGGTTGACGAACTCACAATTTACGGATTTAAATTTGGGCTTACGTGCATAATTTGGCGTCTTTTACGACTAAACCGGAAACCTTAGGATTACGTATTTACGTTTTTGAACTCCGTTTTTGATGAGACAATTTTTATTGGATTCGTTTTGTGACGTTGATTCATAATTTATAAAAACGTTTTTCGTAAAACGACCCGAGGGCACGCAAATCGAGAAAACTAGAATCGAGAAATACCCGTAAACTAGTGAGATGGGACAAAACACATTGTCCCACCCCACTAGCTTAATGGGACGGCTAACTTGACACCACAACATCAAGGTGGCATCAAGTTAAGCAACTTACACCAAGTGTAAGCCTAAGCTTACATGTTAAGCTAACCATACCACTTAACCTTCCAAAACTAGCAACTACTTCTCATTCCATCATTTCTTACATGCAATCCACTCCAAAATACTCTCAAACTCTCCCTCTTGCCGTCCCAAATAAACCAACAAACACCCCATTTGATCTTTTCTAGCCATAAACCACATGTTTACTAGTTCTATTAAGGTGTTCTCTTGAAGCCTTGATCATTTGGTGGCCATATTAACATCTTTGGAGGTGATTTGCTTGTGTCCTAGGGCTGATTTTCCAACCTATGTTCTTGATATTTGATGGTCTTGGAGATACTTGTTGTGTTCATCAAGTTCTTGTCTTCCTAAAACAAGAAATCCACTTGGATTGGTAAAGAAGATCATCCTCTCCATTTTTCTCTTGTTATTTTGTAAATAACAAATGTATTTTCTTTCATTTTGTATATGTATATGATGTATATATGATGATAAAAATGTTGTGTGGGGATCAAGTGTTGATAAGTATGCTTAAAAATGATGATAGCTATAAGAAATGAAGCTAAAATCTTGATTATTTAGTTGGCTGTATAAAAACAGTAGATAACTAAAAGATGAACTGATAAAATTGCATGGTTGGATCCATTTACAGTAAGTAGATGATGTTATACACATGTGAGAGTTGGCCATGCAATGGAAACAAAATAATGAGTGAGATATGATCAAAACAAGTTAGGTGGTGTAATCTGAATAAGCAGTTTTGTAGGGACTGTTAAGGCAACTTAAACTCAAAATGGGAAGTAGCTATAACTAAGTTAAATGTAGCACGTATTACGAAGAAGTTGTCATCCAAAAATGAGCTTCTAAGTCATTATAGAACTCTAGATATGTTAAAAATGGTGAACATGAAGTTAAAAATCAGATTTTTGGAAATAATGTTTATTATTATTATATAAGCACTCACATTATAATGTATAAAATATAAAAATATAAACCCACTAACTTATAAAACTTATTTATATAAATGTATAAAAGGTTAATTAAATGGGTAAATTATATAAATGGTGGTAAAATAATATTTATAAGTAATAAAAACTATAAACTTGATTTTTACGACTTTTTCGGCTATCGCCGTAAAATTAACGTTTTTCGCCAAATAAAACTTAGACGAACAAACCCGTCTAATGTAAAGTTTATAAAAGTCATATACTGATGTATAAGTAACTAATACAAGTAAAAACCGATAAAACCCGAACTATAAGAAATACGGACATTTACGAGCTAACTAAACATATTGGACTAATAATTGGACTTAATAAGATAAAAACTTGTAAAAAGAACTTATTGGGCTTAACCCATTTGGGCCCAACATGAAAAGTATGTATACTGATAATATAGGAATAAAATGGGTAAAAACAAGTTAAGGAACTTATAAAAGACTTAATGGACTTAAAATAGGTAAAATCGGTAAAACTAGTGAACTAGTCAGACGTTACCAAAACGTAAACACTAAATTGAGTAAACAAGGATGCATAAACCCACTTGATCATCATCATATGTACGAAATCATATATATATATATATTGTTATTTTGATAAAAGTCATTGTACCGAGTCTAAGACCGATTATTATTTATATAGGTTTCCGTGACCGAAGCACGCCCGTAGCCGATAATCCGCATTTCATTAACAACGTGAGTTCATAGCCTCGCACTCTTTTAAATGTTTTATAAAATGATTTGTAAACCCGCGAGGGAGATAACATGCTAGATTTTTATAAAAATAGAACACAAGTAGTCCCGATTGTATGCTAAATGATATGGACCCGAATGATGCTATGACCCTATATTCGAGACTAAAAGGATTATTAGTAATTAGATTATGTCACTTAAAGTACCATTAGCATGAATTGTGAACTACCGAGATTTGGTAGACGCTTATGCATTTGATAGTACTATTTAGGGACGATCACCCCAGTTCGCGCCTTGACGGTTGATCCCCGTCGTACCACATTGATTGGTAAGCGAATTTATGTATGAGAAGATTCCATAGCGTGATTTTTGTGACGACACGCTAACTTAGATGGGCAAATTGTTTGTCGGGTTCGCGGCCCGCTGTTTTCATAGTAAGGTAACAATGTCATGCGGCTAATAACAATCCTACAAAATAGAACATATATAATTCAAATACAATGTATCCTATATATGAGAACGACGCTATTAACGATGAATATATTACCTATCATGGTAATATAGAGACTACGGTCTCATGGACGGTTTAAGATGTATGCTGGATTTATATATTGCCTGACTAGCAATATGAGGACTTACTTCCGATATTATACTTGTGTTCTGATTAAAAATGATTATTTTTATATAACGGTTTTTATTAAACTCTATGAATTCACTCGGCATTCGCTGATATGATTTTCGCATGTTTTTATCTCAGGTGCTTGAAGGTAATCCGGATGGAGATCGACTCTGATGGCCCACACTTAATATTAAAAATGTTCATTCGATCTGTGTTTTGTAAACTTAATGACCTGTATAATTTGGGACCTGTTGTACACTTTTAAAACTTTTATCGAATGAATGTTTGTTAAACCTTGTACAACCATTTATATGTGTTGTCTATGATTGGAGTTATTGTGCTATCCCGTAACACTCTAAAAGACCCTTCCGCTGTACCGATACGAAAAATGAGAGTGTTACAGATCCACCTCCTTAGCAAGTTTAAAAGCATCTGGTGTTCCAATATCTTGGTTGGCAAGTGGTATTTCTAGTATGATAGAGGTGGGGTACACCTCATGTAATCAATGTTATGTGTCAGATTTAAGAGTGGCATGTAAAACGAAAACCATTAAGAAGAAATTACTAGTGCTTACCAGAAATAAGCCTAGATTTAAACTACCTTCTCAGCATAAGCTCAAACGATCTTTTCAGTGTCTTCCACAATGGTTTCAGGTTGTCCCTCTGCGAATAATAGGCTCTTTAATAAACGAAACCCAAATCAATCAGATAATGCAATGACAGTCATAGACGGTAAAGAGTAATACCAACAGTAACTATAGTCAGTACAGGTAGATCGATTAAAGTCTTGGTTTTAAAAAGCGAGAAGCGGTCTGTTGTGCTAAGGGTCCGAAGCGAGAAGCGCCGGGCAATGAGACAAAAGCGCACGCCTTTCGTAGACGAGGCACTTACTTTGTACACAACAATTGTGACTTTGTTAAAACCCATAATTCAAACTCTTCGAGCTTAAATGTCATATTTAGACTAATGAAAGTCCAAATGTCATTTTTAAAACAAAAAACCATTTGAGTTTAAAAGTCCACTCAAACCCTTTGAATTTAAATGTCATTTTTAGAACAAAAAGCACTTGAGGCGGTAAAAAGCGGTCCACTAGGCATAAAACGCACCGCCTCCAATTGCTTTTTTTAACGGCTGCGCATTAGGGATCCCGAGGTGATGACCCCATTGCCTCGCCTCGCTTCACTCCTTAGGCGTAAAAAGGCGCGCTTTTTTAAACCAAGATTAAAGTTAAGTTGACAACTGTAGAAAAAGGAAGTAGTATCATATGAAAGGTAATGTAGAATGTGCGTAGCAAGATTACGTGAATACTTATGACGAAAGCCTACCTCTAGGGGAATATATGCTGAGATGAATTGGAATTGGAGATACTTGTTTTAACTTCCTAGTGATTCTGTGTGTTTCATCTTGAATCTCTTGACTTACCAAAATGCTTGATACCCAAGTACAAGTTTACATATATCTATGTTATCAAATTAAATCTCCATCATTTAGTTGGGATTAATACCCAAGTACAAGTTTACACAACGATCATCAAACACTAATTTATAATCCAAGATTAGAAGAACAAATTCAAAATGGAACGCTACAAGTGTGGGAAAATGGGTCATTTTTCTTACGAATGCAGTGAGCAGAAGGTACACACTAAAATGCTTGATTTCAGTTTTACTTATCTTACTTTCAGTTGTGTCATGTTGGGTGAATATATCTTTATTTGGACTTTCGACTCAGAGGCTACATGCCACATAACAACGCATTGAGCAGATTTCGTAGATTATCATCAAATTCCAAGAGGAAGTAAATATATATACATTGGGAACGATACATGGTAAACATACTATGGTACTGAAAATATGGATGAAAGTGTGACAAAAATCAAGTCACGCGATGCTACTTTTATAAAAGATGATTATCCTAGTAAAAGTGGAGTTACAAAAGAAGTACAATTCTATGAATTGGATGACGTAGATTCAATTGCCACTAAGCAGCATGTTAAAAAGCACAGTTCTTCTAAACTTCATAGGATAAGTGGGAATTATTCTACAGAAGGAACTAGTCAAGTTGAGTTAGATACGACTGAATCTCAATCAGCTCAAGTATTAATTCATAAAGAATCTCAACCATTTAACAGTAAACAAGGAAAAATTCCTCGTCATCGATTTAACATCGTAGGAGATTCTTTTCTGATAGATTCCAAACATCATGTTGAATCTGAAACTTTTATGGTTGATCCTTTCAATGAAGAGCCCAAATCTTTTAATGAGGCTCTTAAAACAGTCGTCATAGCCTGGAATGGACTTAAGCTATGCAAGAAGAGATGGATTCCATGAAATCAAACAAAGTTTGGGACTTGGTTAGATTACCTCATGGACGTCATGCCATTGGATGAGAATTAAAATAGATTTACACTATAAATTAAAAAAAATGATTAGAGATTTACCTTTGTTTACTTAATCTTTAACCCAAACTTACACAAATGACCTATTTTCTTCAAACATTCCATCGAGCACTTGACGGGCATCTGGAACTTGTAAGATCTAAATATGAGAGAATGATATTGATTATCCAAAAGAGTAAAATTGAAAAAGTTTATTTTCGTCAACTCAATTGGTCAGACACCAATCCTACCCTTCCTTGAATGAATCAATGGAATTGATAGTAGATTAGAAGAGTTCTTACAAACAAAACCTGATGAATAAAGAAACCATTAGAGGATCTAAGCCATGTTGTAGTAATACTTAATCACACAAATATGTAAGCTATGATGACAGATTAGGACTTATACGCAAATTTCCCACAACTTATTATTGGTGGATGGTGAAGAAAAATTAAAGGAAGAAAAATATAATTGTTCTACACCCTAGGATTCATACCACATAAATGCTTACATACACAAAAGAGGCTAAAACAAATGAAGAAAAAAAACAAATTAACACAAATAGGAGAAGGAGGAGGAGCAGCAGTTGTAGCTTAAAAAGCGTGTTCTTGAGATCTAAATAGTTGTGTGAAGTTTTTTTTTTGGTTTCTGTTGTTTGAGGTTAAAAACGATAAAAATTCGTGAAATAAAAGACCTCCCAAAATGTTTTGGAATAAAAAATAGGATGGAGATATCCGGCTCTATTAAATGAAAATCCAATTCATTATAAAGAATAGTTATTTTTTTTAAAACAAATTTCTTCTTGGTTTCTTTTATTTTTGTTTTTTCCCTAATGAGACTGCTTTTTATAAAACCAGTCTTTATCAAGGGGTTTTCATAGCCTTTTTGTAGTAGTGAGTGAACCAAAAAACTTCTTAAAGCCTCTCAAAATCTTTATTGGGTTGATGCTATGAATTCTGAACTTGTAGCCTTTCTTGAGAATGATACTTGGGAAATTTTTGAACTACCAAAAGGTAGAAAGGCCTTAGGTAGTAAATGGGTTTGGAAACTAAAATTTAAGTCTAGTGGTGAAATTGAAAGATACAAAGCTAGGGTTGTTGCCCAAGGCTTTGGTCAAAAGGAAGGTATTGACTTTGATGAAACTTTTGCCCCTGTTGTTAAGATGGTGACTGTTAGATGCTTACTTAATCTTGCTGTTATGCAATCTTGGCCTGTTTTCCAACTTGATTTTAATAATGCTTTTCTTTATGGTGTCCTTGATGAGACTGTTTACATGAAACCACCCAAGGATATCTTCCTGGTGGTGAGAACATGGTTTGTAGGCTTAAAAATCATTGTATGGACTTAAACAAGCTCCCAGGCAATGGAATGATAAGCTAACTGCTGTCTTAAATGAAATGATTTTATTCAAAATAAATCTGATAATTCCTTATACACTAAGTCTCTTGGTAATATCTTTCTTGCCTTACTTGTATATATTGATGATATCATCATTACTGGGAATGACATTGTTGAGATTGAGAAGTTTAAAACTTTTCTGAAAACTAAGTTTATGATTAAGGACCTAGGTAAGTTGAAATATTTTTTGTGTATTGAGGTTGTTGATACTGATTATGACATTTTCTTTAATCAAAGGAAATATGTGTTGGACCTTCTTTCTGAGTATGGTATGCTTGGTTGTAAACCTGCTAGCACCCCCTTGGTTACTAAACTTGCTATATCTAATGAGGCCACTATTGATGATCCTTTTCTTGATAATGTTGTTGATTATCAGAAGCTGATGGGTAAGCTTATCTACTTGACCAATACCAGACCTGACATATCTTATGTAGTTCACTGCCTAAGTCAATTCATGCACTCTCCTTTGAAATCTCATCTTAAGATAGCCTTTAAGATGATAAGATATCACAAAGGCTCTCCAGGTTTGGGCATTCACATTAAAAGGACTTCTGTTATGTTTCTTAATGCTTATTCTGATGTTGATTGGGCTAAGTGTGTTGTCACTAGAAAATCTGTTACTGGTTATTGTGTGTTTGTTAACAATAATCTTGTATCTTGGAAGAGTAAAAAACAAAATACTTTCTCCAAATCTTCCACTGAAGCAGAGTATAGAGCTCTTGCTTCAGTGACTAGTGATGTTATCTAGATCTTTAAGGTTTTAAAAGATTTACAATGTGAAACCTTTTGCCTGTAACTTTGTACTGTGACAGTAACTCAGCTATCAAGATAGCTGCTAATCAAGTCTTTCATGAAAGGACTAAACATTTAGAAATTGACTTTCACTTTGTAAGGGAAAAATTTTCTAAATGGTGTAGTTAAAACTTGTAAGGTGGATTCTGCTAATCAAATAGCAGATATCCTCACCAAAGGTCTGGATACATTGTAACACAATATCCTTTTGAAAAAACTTGGAATGCTTAATTTGTATGAGGTATCTGATTAAGGGGGATGTTAAGTTTTTGGACCTAATCAGATGCATTAACTAACTCTCAAGGACTTATTGTGTTTTGTTTTATAGTTTCAGTTACTACTTTGGACTTTGGATGATTGCTGCTTATAACTTGGAGGACTCAAGCTGCCAAAGTGAGAAAGGTCTCAGCCCATGACAGCTCAAGCCCATATCTATATCAAGCCCATCACCAACCTTTTAATGGCTCTATTGCTTTGATAAAACCCTAGACGCTCCCATTATTGGAGTTATCTAGGTTTCTTATTTGCGTGTGTTTATGAGTGTTCTCTCTCGTTTTTCAAATCATGTAACCCAAATCATTTTTTATTCTTTATCTTTGTAAAACTATTATCACTTTAGATAATAGGATCATACCAGATTAGCTGTGGTGATATCCATCATGTTTTAATCTTTGAACTTGTTTTATTTACGAAAGGTTTTGATTTTGAGTTTCTATCTTGTTTAATTCTATCTTATTAAGATTTTCTTCAGATTCATTAGAGGGTTCACCCCATCTTCTTTGTTCTTATAATTCACTGATGATTATGATGAAGATCATGATGATTGTTTGATATTTTGATCCTGGAAACAAAGATGCAAGACGTGTGCAAACAGTGTTATCAGAGCGAAGAAATCAAACAACACATCAATACATGTTTCAATTATATCAAGAAAATCTTCCTTGGATAAAAAGGAAGCGGATGAAGAAACTATCAGATAGTAAGGAACAGTTTGGCCAAATTTTTGGTGCAATTGCATAGATCTTTTAGACTAGCATGATCCTGGAAATAAGGATGAACATGTGCAACATATTCCTGGATATAAGGTTTCAACAAATAAAGATGAAGACTGAAAGGAAACAAAAAACTGCATACTATGGAAGAGATTCAAAAAAGAAGAGAAAGAAACATGGCTGCGTGTTTTATTGCAAAAGAAGGAAAGAACACATCATGTGTTCAAGAAGAAATCACTGGTTCGTGATGAACCCTACAACCGTGATGGATAGAAAAGGAAATGAAGCAAAAAAAGAATATTATGAGATGATAAAACTTTTGCAACACAAAACAAAAGCCATGAAGATTGAAGAAGGAACGAACAAGAAGATTGAAAAAGACACAAAGATTAACATATTAGGGGGGAATATGTTGGAAAATATAATCCATTAATCTTTGTTTTAGGAAAAGGCTGCAAGAAAGAAGAAAAAACAGGCCTTGCAGAAAAATCTATGAAGCCTGTATACTACTTGGTTTGGGTCGCATGCCAACAAACCTAAACCCCTATAATTAAGGAAGCAGTTATATAACTATTAGATGTGACATTTACTTTTAATGAACGGGTGCTTCAATTCATAACCACACCGATTCAATCATTATAATTAGATTAGGACTTCCGTAATAAAATGCAACCCTTTCATATTCAATATATCAAATTCATTATACGGTTCACCCCATCTTCTTTGTTCTTATTATTTACTGATGACTATGATGAAGTTCATGATGATTGTTTGATATTTCGATCCTGGAAACAAAGATGCAAGACGTGTGCAAACAGTGGTATCAGAGCGAAGGGATGAAACAACACATCAATACATGTTTCAATCATCAAGAAAGTTTGCCTTGGATAAAAAGGAAGCGGATGAAGTAACTATTTCTAACACCCCACCAAATGCTATGCGCAGCGGAACTACAACATTTGGGTGCTAGGCAGTTATCATCGCACACAAGATATATCAAACGACTCCAAAGAGACGTAAAAGTTTGAACTTAAATTAAAAATTGTTAAAAATGTACATGTCTACGGTTTTCCAAACCCAAATGATACAACAGAGTTTGCGTTTCAGTCCCCATGAATCTCAACCCCAAAAGATACAGTTTTCACAACAACATGACATAAAGTTTAAAATATTCAAGTAAGAATGGGAGGAAAAACAAGTAGACGCCAAGCCACACACACAACTTCCATCCAATGCATGCTCCATGCTACACTTCACCGGTTACCTGAAACACATGCTAAATTTGGTCAACAAATAATGTTGAGTGGAATTCATAGGTTTTACAATCATTTTTGAACATATGTGTTATAAAAATCATTCACGATCATTCATAGACTTGTCGATCAAACAATCTATTTTCAAGGTTATGACAATTGTGTTTAAGCTCATGACACTAATCCGTTAACTCAATCACCCGCGTAATAATTACCGGCGTGATTCAGATGAAACCAGTGCCCCTTCTAAAGGCATCAGTTGCAATTATACCTTATCTCTTATCACAAATTATCCGTCCGCAGGGGGTACCCAACGTACTAGCCCTCGTATCGGATAGGGTCGTCAACCCCATAGTACTATCACTTTGTATAAGCGGCTATTTTCAATCCACGCTAGGATTAAACAATAGTTAATAGTTCATGAAATTAGGGCCTTTTGCAACTAGGTACTCAACACAATTTCTAAGGCAACATTCAGGTCCAACAATCATTCATGACATATGTTCATTTTGGAAAACTAGCATGCATTTCCCTCGCGGGTAAAACAATTTAAAAAAATAATAAGCGAGGCTATAAATTCACACCTTATATATAAAGTAGTCGGCGATTCGAATGACGATCACTGACGATGATGAGGATGCCCGGTAAAATCAACACCTATCAAACCAATAACGCGTAATGAGTAATCTCATTTATATACCTTAAGTACTCTATATAATACATACATATTATTCAATTGTGATAATTACAACTCACACCAAAACCAAACAAATAAGTGTTACTCGTTTAATACCATTTGTCCATGTTATTAACGTTATTCCCTTTTACACATTTTTCGCCGATACTTACCAAAAGTACGGACTGTTTTACTAGACTTAAACCTTTTTATAAAAATTGGGAAAATTCTCAAAAATACCTTAAGACCTGTAGAAAACACATTTTTAATCCCATTAAAAGTTTTCGCTTTTACGACCCGTTACTCAACACTTTACCAACCCTACGTTTTTCGGACTGAATTTGCACTTTGACCAAGTCGGACTCATTTGACCCATTTAAAACATACCATTGACCCATTTGACACCTAAGTCTAATAATAGACTCAAATATGCAGGTTTGAGACCAAAAATCAACCTTTGACCATTCACCAAACTATACCTATGGTCCCCGGGATTTGACCTAAAACCAAGCATAATTTCAGATTATGAAGGTTTTCATCTCCCGGTACACGATTTTCAAAACATCATAACTTTTGACTCGTTAGGATTCGTAAGCTCTATCTTATACCAAATTGAAGCTAAGAAGACGCTCTAAAACTATATCCTAGTCACAAGACCTGTTTACAAAATAATTTTTAAGAAAACACTTCAAACTCTCTGCCTAAAATTACCTATCTCAAAATCAATCCAACACTCGTTTCCAAACCCATTTATCGACACTAGACATCAACCTAAACACTCCTAATTATACCCAATCATACTAATCAGTCCTAAACACTATAATTATCATATCCATCATAAAACCCAAACACAAAATCAAACATGCAATGGGTTCTACCCATTCAAAAACATCTAAAAACAAGAATAAATACAAAATCCATGAACAAAATAACAATCACCATGATCCCCCAAACACCCCCTTTGTGCCGTGGGGTTTGTGTGATCAAAACCCCCCAACCAAATTGATTTTGGTTGGTTTGTTGAGTGATTACACATCCTATATACATGAATTAAACATGCATACATCCAATTTAACATCAATCCCACTTTGAAAAATCCATTGATTCTTGGAAAAATTTTTGTGGATGCATGTATGATTAAAGTACATGAAAAGGATGGGAATGAAGTAATTAAAGGTGGTCTAAGCTTACTTTTAATCAATACAAGCTAGAAAAAAAATGGTGGTGGTTTGGGTGGTTTTGGCCGTCGGCCTAAAGAGAGAAAAAGGGAGGGGATGAAAATTTTTTGAAGTGAAATGTGTTTAGTATGTGTTTGTTTCTTCCTTTTGTAAAATTGGGAGGGACGTGTGGTGAAATTTTAGCTTTCTTTTGTCCTCAAGTGAAAACGACCTCATAAGTTTACGGGATTGACTCATTAGTCATTTTGGAAAATTTTACGGGAGTCGGGGATCATCCCGAACACTCCAAAATACCTTTAGGACACTTTAAATGTACCCGGAAAGCAATAAAACTCACCCGACTCGACTTAACACGAACCGAAAGTAAAATTCTCGAAAAATTATTATATCGACAAAACGACAATAATCATAGAAATTTGGGCATCCATCGGGATCGTAGTCGTCATCGTTCTTCTTAAATCGTCAATCGTCAAAATTATGACCTCGAATACCGGTTTCAACCAAAATGATAAAATATATATATCAAATAAAATTTATTAAAAATTTCAAAAATAAGCGTAATTTAGGGTAAGGTAAGTGACCTCGGTTCTAGGTATTACATCCACCCCTCCTTAAAGAGAGCGACGTCCCGGCGCTCGCCTCTTCTTATACTCACATTTCGTGCCACTGGAACAGATGAGGATACCTTTCCTTGAAAAAGTCCTCACGTTCCCAAGTGTATTCCGGTCCACGCCTAGAATTCCATCGAACCTTCACAATGGGAATTCTTCTATGCTTCAGCCTCTTGACCTCTCGGTCCATAATTTCCACGGGTTCTTCCACGAAATGCATTTTGTCGTCCAGTTGAATCTCGTCCAAAGGAATCACCAATTCCTTATCCGCCAAAATCTTCTTCAAATTTGATACGTGAAACGTGTCGTGAATAGCACTAAGCTCGTTCGACAACTCTAATTTATACGCTACTGGTCCAAGTCGTTTAACGATCTTAAATGGTCCAATATACCTCAGACTCAACTTTCCTTTCTTCCCAAAACGAATTACACCCTTCCACGGCGAAACCTTAAGCATAACCATATCTCCGACTTCAAATTCCAACGGTTTTCTTCTGTTATCGGCATAACTCTTCTGTCGGCTTCTCGCAGCAAGTAATCGGTTCTTGATTTACACAATCTTCTCGGTCGTCTCCAAAACCATTTCGGGTCCAGTCAACTGACTTTCCCCTACTTCACTCCAACACACAGGTGATCTACACTTCCTTCCATACAACGCTTCGAATGGTGCAGCCTTGATGCTCGCATGATAACTATTATTATACGAAAACTCCACTAAAGGCAAGTGGCGTTCCCAACTTCCTCCAAAATCAATCACGCATGCTCAGAGCATGTCCTCCATCGTCTGAATAGTTCGTTCGCTTTGGCCATCAGTCTCCGGGTGATAGGCCGTGCTCAAACTCAATTCAGTGCCCATCGCACGTTGAAGTGATTTCCAAAATTCCGAAGTAAACCTACTATCGCGATCCGAAATGATCGATAAAGGTACTCCATGTCTGCAAACAATCTCCTTCACGTACACACTGGCCAGCTTCTCCATACTGTCCGTCTTCTTCATAGGTAAGAAGTGAGCAGATTTCGTCAATCTATCCACTATTACCCAAATCATATCGCATCCACTAGGAGTCCTGGGTAAATCCGTCACGAAATCCATAGCGATTCTCTCCCATTTCCCTTCTGGGATCTCTGGTTGTACCAACAGCCCAGACGGCTTCTTATGTTCGGCTTTAACCTTCGCACAAGTCAAACACTTACTGACGTAGCGAGCAATATCCGCCTTCATATTCGGCCACCAATAGACTTTCTTCAGGTCATGATACATTTTATCCGATCCAGGATGTATCGAGTACTTCGATTTATGAGACTCGTTCATAACCAAATCTCGTACTCCAGGCTTTCCTTCCTCAGATGGACACAACGGTAACCAAATCCGATTCTCGAAATATCTTAGCCCGTATGACCTAACCACAAAAAGAGGTTTAAACATTCTTCCCAAGTTCTCAGCATCAACATTCTCTTTCATTAAACCCTTCTCTTGAGCCTTCAGTATTATTTCGGTTAAATCAACACCCTCAGTCATCACTAAAGCTCTGACTCTCAAAGGTTTCTCTCGATCCTTCCTACTAAGTGCATCCGCTACGACATTCTCCTTACCAGGATGGTAGCGAATCTCACAGTCATAGTCACTCAGTAATTCTACCCATCGCCTCTGTCTCATGTTCAACTCCTTTTGGTCTAAAATGTGCTGCAAACTCTTGTGGTCAGTGAATACAACACACTTCGTCCCATACAAATAATGTCTCCACAATTTCAACGCAAAAACCAGAGCACCTAATTCCAAATCATGCGTCGTGTAGTTTTCTTCATTCTTCCTCAATTGTCTCGACGCGTAAGCAATCACCTTCTCACGCTGCATCAACACAGCTCCATAACCCTTACGAGATGCGTCACAATACACTACAAAGTCTTCGGTTCCTTCAGGTAATGACAATATCGGTGTAGAACATAACTTGTCCTTGAGTGTTTTGAAAGCGAATTCTTCCTCATCTCCCCATTCATACACCCTATTCTTCTCGGTAAGCTTTATCAATGGCTTCGCAATCAACGAAAATCCTTCGATGAATCTCCGATAATACCCAGCCAAACCAAGGAATTGTCGAGCTTCAGTCGGCGTTGTCGGTGCCGACCATTCCCTGATCACTTCGACCTTGGCAGGATCCACGCGAACTCCTTTGCTATCAATTACGTGACCAAGGAATTACACAGACTCTAACCAAAACTCACACTTCGAGAACTTCGCATACAACTTCTCTTTCTTCAACAGATCCAATATCTTCCTCAGGTGCTTCTCGTGCTCTTCCTTACTCTTAGAGTAAATAAGAATATCATCGATAAAAACAATGACAAACTTATCTAGGTACGGCTTGCATACTCGATTCATAAGGTCCATGAATACTGCAGGCGCGTTTGTCAACCCAAAAGGCATCACTCGAAATTCGAAGTGTCCATACCGCGTACGAAAGGCAGTTATAGGGATATCCTCCTCTCTCACACGCAGTTGATGATACCCTGACCTCAAGTCGATCTTTGAGTATACACAGGAACAGATCAATTACAAGGTTCAAATAAGACGTCAATCCTCGGCAATGGATACCGATTCTTAACCGTCAACTTGTTGAGCTCTCTATAGTCAATACACATCCGAAATGACCCATCTTTCTTCTTTACAAACAACACTGGCGCTCCCCAGGGTGATGAGCTCGGTCGAATAAATCCCTTATCCATCAACTCCTTCAGTTGATCTGATAACTCCTTTAACTCTGATGGTGTTAATCGATAGGGTGCACGAGCAACTGGTGCAGCTCCTGGCATCAAATCGATTCGAAATTCTGACTTCACGGGTGGGTGGTAAACCCGGCAACTCGTCTGGAAAAACTTCCGGATATTCGCGAATTACAGGTACCTCTTCTAACTTTGCCTCTAAGTCACCATCACTAGAAACTTGTGCCAAAAACACATCGCATCCATCTTCTACATACTCCATCATTTTCAAACAAGAGATCACTTTCAAACGAGAAGTGCATTCATCTCCCTTCACAGTCAAGACTCTATTCCTCAATGGGATCTGAACTAATCTCTCTCCACAGACGATCACGGCACTATGCGCCATCAGCCAATCCATTCCAACGATCACATCGAACGATCCTAGCTCTATGGGCATTAAGTCGATTTCAAAAGCGTAATTTCCTAACTCCAAGGTACACCCTTTCAGTATAGAATTTGTACTAACGATTTTCCCATCGGCTAATTCCACGTTATAACTAGTCGTTAACAATACCGGTTTTCTATCGATATGACGACTATATTTAACATCTACGAAACTCTTGTCGGAACCAGAATCAAACAATATACTAGCATAACAAGCGTCTAGCAGAAACGTACCGGTAACCACGTTAGGGCCTTGTGGTTTATCAACCGTCCCTACTTGATACACAGCAGCAGCATTGTTAACTCCTTGCCTGTTTCCAGCCTTCGGGCAATTTCCTTGCTTATGTCCTCTTTCTCCACATCCGAAGCAAACCATCACCCTCATAGCATTTGCCCCAGTAGCTACCCCTTTTGCTCGGCAATCTGACATCCTATGACCCGCTTTTCCGCACTTGCCACACGCAGGTAGGCAACTCCCTACATGGTACAAATTGCATCGACCACAGTGGGGATTCGCCTTAGCTCCTCTAGGGTTTGTGACATCCCTCATCCCATCATTTCTTCTCTGGTTGAACTGCTGATTGCGGTTCTGACCTTGGTTGTTACGGTTTCTACCTCGGTTTTGACCTTGGGATTGATTACTCTGAGCTGCCTCCCACTTCCTCTTGTTTCCTTCAGCGATGAAGTTCTTCTTGTCTTGCAGTTTGACATCCATAAGCGCGTGAGCCATTTGGACTGCTTCATCGAATGACCCAGGCTTAGATGAAGTCGTCTCGCCCTTGATATTACTTGACAGACCTTTTATGTACTGCTTCATCTTCTTGCTATCATCGGCAAAGGCATCGGGACACAAAAGGCTCAATTCATTAAACCTCCTTGTATACGCAGTGATATCATTGTTTCTCAAAGTCAAGTGCCTAAACTCATCTTCCAATTGACCCAGCTCCTCTTCGGGACAGAACTTCTTGGTCAAAAGAGCCTTAGTAGCAGTCCAAGTCCTCGCATTTGCTACTGCTAATCCAACAGTGGCTACTTGATTGTTCCACCAACTCAAGGCGTCATCAAGAAAAGTGGCAGCTGCAAACTTGACCTTATTTGCCTCTGAACAACCGCTAATCTCAAAAGTACTCTCGACCTTCTCTAACCACCTCCTGAGTTCTAGGGCTCCGCCAGTTCCACGAAACTGCGTGGGACCGCATTTCATAAAACTAGAATAAGTACACTCCCTCGGGGCTTGTTGTCTCCCCACATTTCCGCCTTGATCTGGGTTTCGGTTCGCTCGATCTGCTTCGAGTGCATTCGCAATGGCTTCCTGAATCATTGTGTTCACACGGGTTGCTGTTAGCTTTGGAGGCATGGTGAGTTCTCAAGTACACCTCTCTGCAAAGACAGGGAAAATAGAAAAACAATGTAAGTATACACATCAAGATTAAGATGGATTTCTCTTTCAAGACATAATATAAATACAACGACACATCACTACAAGGTTACTAATATTCATCAATTCACATCACAAAAGAGCAAATTAAAGACATATCACAGATCATGAAAGGTAAGCATGGATTGTATTGATAAATCAACCAAAATTGTGACAAGTATTGCCACTACAACCATTCACCATAAAACTTAAGTCATCAAGTTTTTCGTCACAATACCATCATAAAAAAGTCTAAAATAGTTCGATTACAACGATCAAAGATAAAATAAAATACAAGTAACTAGTCATGTGGTGATCCACACGACCTCTTGGATGGCGGTTCATCTTCATCCTCCTCGGGCTCTTCAGCGCTGTCTTCCTCGTCCTCTTCGTCCATCTTCCTTTTTCCTTTGTCATTCGGCCCACATTCAGTCGCCTTCTTCGTCCAAGAAGTAGACCCACACTCAACTGCTACCTGATTTCCCACAGTGATACAAACACCTTTGGCAGGTGGCTGGACCATAAAATCATTAGCCTCCATTTCCAAGTCATCTACAAATCTCCAATCTGGTGGCAAGGATGCTGTCACTCGATGCTCCCAACTTTGCATCCTAGTCAATCTCGCTTGATCCTCCCTAACTTGTTCAAGACTGGCACTCAGGTTCGCTATCATCGATCTCAGATTGTTGATATCACTCTTGTTTGCCATTCCATCAAATTCAATCCTTGAAGTTCTTGCCAATAACCTCTGGTGTGCCCTCTCATTCTTATCAAACCTCTTGATTACCCTGGTCTCCACCACGTACCGCTCGTACATCAACCTATCCATTCTCCTCAAACGACCCTCGGGATCCCAATAGTTTCTCGGCCTCGGAAAATAGACCTTCGCGATGTTCTCATGAATAGATTGTGATCTCGACGCATTGCTGGATTCCGCACCACTCCCATTACTTACTCGAATAAACCCTGGCACCACCCTCAGGTAGTCCTTACAATTGTCCATCGGGGGACGAACGGGTTGCTGATCATATCGGCCGGTCGGAGGCACTTCATAACCTTTCGGCAAATTTGGAGATTGAAATAATTCAGGTTCGGTCTGACCGACAGCGTTCTCGGGAATTCCATCATCCACCTGCTCCTCTTCCTCAGAATCCTTACTACCATCATTACTAATACTGAAGTTGTCCACGTCACTTTCGTCACTGTCATTTTCCGGCTCTATCGCTTCTTCTAGAGCGATCCATCCATTGTCATTATTCGGCGGGTTCGGAGGAAACGGTCCCCCTTCGTGTCCTACGACGTAATCGTCTCCATTTCCGTTAGGCGGTACCTCGGCCATTCCTGCAATAACAGAGAATTTTGGAGGGTACGTAAGATTACAATTCAATATTTATAAATACATGCATGCAAATGCAATGCAAAGGTGGTACACATGCCCAGAATACGATAATATGATGCTCATGCATATATAATACAAGAATTACGGTATCGGGTACTCCACGTATAATTTCAACGTTTACATATAGTAGTTCAATATCTACGTAATAAATACCCACATATATACTTCAACTCAAAAGTATACATCAATACCATGAATACAAAAATAAACCTTACCGGAGCCATGCAGGATAGTTGTGTGCTTGGACAATTTCTTACGACACCAAAAGTTATAGTTTAGGAATTTTCAAAACGACCTAGTTCTCTATAACTCATGGCTCTGATTACCAATCTCTAACACCCCACCAAATGCTATGCGCAGCGGAACTACAACATTTAGGTGCTAGGCAGTTATCATCGCACACAAGATATATCAAACGACTCCAAAGAGACGTAAAAGTTTGAACTTAAATTAAAAATTGTTAAAAATGTACATGTCTACGGTTTTCCAAACCCAAATGATACAACAGAGTTTGCGTTTTGGTCCACATGAATCTCAACCCCAAAAGATACAGTTTTCACAACAACATGACATAAAGTTTAAAATATTCAAGTAAGAATGGGAGGAAAAACATGTAGACGCCAAGCCACAGACACAACTTCCATCCAATGCATGCTCCATGCTACACTTCACCGGTTACCTGAAACACATGCTAAATTTGGTCAACAAATAATGTTGAGTGGAATTCATAGGTTTTACAATCATTTTTGAACATATGTGTTATAAAAATCATTCACGATCATTCATAGACTTGTCGATCAAACAATATATTTCAAGGTTATAACAATTGTGTTTAATCTCATGACACTAATCCGTTAACTCAATCACCCGCGTAATAATTATCGGCGTGATTCAGATGAAACCAGTGCCCCTTCTAAAGGCATCAGTTGCAATTATACCTTATCTCTTATCACAAATTATCCGTCCGCAGGGGCTACCCAACGTACTAGCCCTCGTCTCGGATAGGGTCGCCAACCCCATAGTATTATCACTTTGTATAAGCGGCTATTTTCAATCCACGCTAGGATTAAACAATAGTTAATAGTTCATGAAATTAGGGCCTTTTGCAACTAGGTACTGAACACAATTTCTAAGGCAACATTCGGGTCCAACAATCATTCATGACATATGTTCATTTTGGAAAACTAGCATGCATTTCCCTCGCGGGTAAAACAATTTAAAACAATAATAAGCGAGGCTATAAATTCACACCTTATATATAACGTAGTCGACGATTCGAGTGACGATCACTGACGATGATGAGGATGCCCGGGAAAATCAACACCTATCAAACCAATAACGCGTAATGAGTAATCTCATTTATATACCTTAAGTACTGTATATAATACATACATATTAGTCAATTGTGATAATTACAACTCACACCAAAACCAAACAAATAAGTGTTATTCGTTTTATACCATTTGTCCATGTTATTAACGTTATTCCCTTTTACACATTTTTCGCCGATACTTACCAAAAGTACGGACTGTTTTACTAGACTTAACCCTTTTTATAAAAATTGGGAAAATTCTCAAAAATACCTTAAGACCTGTAGGAAACACATTTTTAATCCCATTAAAAGTTTTCGCTTTTACGACCCGTTACTCAACACTTTACCAAACCTACGTTTTTCGGACTGAATTTGCACTTTGACCAAGTCGGACTCATTTGACCCATTTAAAACATACCATTGACCCATTTGACACCTAAGTCTAATAATAGACTCAAATAAACATACCATTGACCCATTTGACGCCTAAGTCTAATAATAGACTCAAATATGCAGGTTTGAGACCAAAAATCAACCTTTGACCATTCACCAAACTATACATATGGTCCCCGGGATTTGACTTAAAACCAAGCATAATTTCGGATTATGAAGGTTTTCATCTCCCGGTACACGATTTTCAAAACATCATAACTTTTGACTCGTTAGGAGTCGTAAGCTCTATCTTATACCAAATCGAAGCTAAGAAGACGCTCTACAGCTATATCCTAGTCACAAGACCTGTTTACAAAATAATTTTTAAGAAAACACTTCAAACTTTCTGCCTAAAATTACCTATCCCAAAATCAATCCAACACTCGTTTCCAAACCTATTTATCGACACTAGACATCAACCTAAACACTCTAATCATACCCAATCATACTAATCTGTCCTAAACACTCTAATTATCATATCCATCATAAAACCCAAACACAAAATCAAACATGCAATGGGTTCTACCCATTCAAAAACATCTAAAAACAAGAATAAATGCAAAATCCATGAACAAAATAACAATCAACATGATCCCCCAAACACCCCCTTTGTGCCGTGGGGTTTGGGTGATCAAAACCCCCTAACCAAATTGATTTTGGTTGGTTTGTTGAGTGATTACACATCCTATATATATGAATTAAACATGCATACATCCAATTTAACATCAAATCCACTTTGAAAAATCCATTGATTCTTGGAAAAAATTTTGTGGATGCATGTATGATTAAAGTACATGAAAAGGATGGGAATGAAGTAATTAAAGGTGGTCTAAGCTTACTTTTAATCAAAACAAGCTAGAAAAAAAAATGGTGGTGGTTTGGGTGGTTTTGGTCGTCGGCCTAAAGAGAGAAAAAGGGAGGGGATGAAAAAATTTTGAAGTGAAATGTGTTTAGTGTGTGTTTGTTTCTTCCTTTTGTAAAATTGGGAGGGACTTGTGGTGAAATTTTAGCTTTCTTTTGTCCTCAAGTGAAAAAGACCTCATAAGTTTACGGGATTGACTCATTAGTCATTTTGGAAAATTTTACGGGAGTCGGGGATCATCCCGAACACTCCAAAATACCTTTAGGACACTTTAAATGTACCCGGAAAGCAATAAAACTCACCCGACTCGACTTAACACGAACCGAAAGTGAAATTCTCGAAAAATTATAATATCGACAAAACGACAATAATCATAGAAGTTTGGGCATCCATCGGGATCGTAGTCGTCATCGTTCTTCTTAAATCGTCAATCGTCAAAATTATGACCTCGAATATCGGTTTCAACCAAAATGATAAAATATATATATCAAATAAAATTTATTAAAAATTTCAAAAATAAGCGTAATTTAGGGTAAGGTAAGTGACCTCGGTTCTAGGTATTACACTATTAGACGATATGGAATAGTTTGCCAAATTTTTGGTGCAATTGCATAGATCTTTTGGACTAGCATGATCCTGGAAATAAGGATGAACATGTGCAACATATTCCTGGATATAAGGTTTCAACAATTTAAAAAAATAAGACTGCAAGGAAACAACAAACTGCGGACTATGGAAGAGATTCAAAAAAAGAAGAGAAAGAAACATGGGTGTGTGTTTATTGCAAAAGAAGGAAAGAACACATCATGTGTTCAAGAATAAATCATTGGTTCACCGTGATGGATGTGATGGATGGAAAAGGAAATGAAGCCAAAAATGAAGATTATGAGATGATAAAACTTTTGCAACACAAAATAAAAGCCATGAAGATTGAAGAATGAACGAACAAGAAGATTGAAGAAGACACAAAGATTAATAGATTAGGAGGGAATATGTTGGAAAAAAATGCCACAAGAAAGAAGAAAAAACAAGCCCTGCTGGAAAATCTATAAAGACTGTATACTACTTGGTTTGGGCCGCATGCTAACAAACCCAAACCCTATAGTTAAGGCAGCAATTATATAACGATTAGATGTGTCATTTACTTTTAATGAACGTGTGTTTCAATTCATGAACACACCGATTCAATCATTATAAACAGATTAGGATTTCTGTAGAATGCAACCCTTTCATATTCAATATATCAGATTCACCAGAGGGTTCACCCCATCTTCTTTGTTCTTCTTATTTACTGATGATTATGATGAAGATCATGATGATTGTTTGATATTTCGATCCTGGAGACAAAGATGCACGACCTGGGCAAACAGTTTGTGTAAAATCCGCATCTAAATGCCATGAACAGTACACTACGTAAGCATACAAACCAATTAAAACTTTCCTTTTATATCATGGACACGTGTCATGAATATTAATTTCAGAAACTACGTACGTGTTAGTGCACGATAATAATTACGTACGTGCAAGTACACGATAATTATTAAGTATAATAATTATAATCTCGAGCATATAATCACGAACCTAAAACGCGAATATGTGAACTACGTATATTTATTATTTCACGATAAATATTAATGACGTACAAGTATTAATTATAACACGAATAATTAACCACGAACTAACACGAATATATTAGCAAATGAACACGTAAATTATTAAACATGAAAAGTAGTCGGGTTTACCCTAGTGGGCCCTAGTAGCCGCGGACAGGGAAGGAAGAAAGGGCCCAGCCCATTTGACTTTTGACTAAATTAAGGAAAAGGAAAACACAGAAAAACATAACACTAAATTTTACAAAAAGAAAAACCCTAGCCTTTCTTTTTGCCTCCTTGTTGCCGCCGGCTATACACCACACCACAAGGGTGTTTGTTTGATTTTGGGCATTGAATTTAGATAGATCGTGTTCGTGTTTATTAACCAAGTTCATCCACGCATTCGGTAACCTCTTAACCCTTTTCTTTTTATTCTTTTTATTGGAATCATGAACATATGTTAAATAAATCTTAAAAACAAGTAAGAACACATGTTAGTAAATCAAGAGAACGTAAAAAGAATTGGTTTGGGTTGGTTTTTGGTTCGTTCGACACTCAACCGAGAGCCCCAGGCTCTCGACTTGTTTTGATTTGCACCACCAACCGAGACATCAAGTCCCGGTGTGGTTGGGTTCGGTCGGCAGCAAGAAACAAGGACCCCGACTCGCGTCAGGGTGGCCTTGTGGTTGCTGTGGGTCTCGGTGCAGAGCAGCAGCACCACCGGCTCGAGATGGTGGCTGCTTTGTTCTAACAATGGGAACGGAAGCAGGGCAGGGGGAACCACCGGCAGTCAGCCGGTGGGTACTTTGCTCAAATAGTGGCACCGGCTAGGCCGGGTAGCCACTGCTGCGGTTTTGACTCGGTCCGGTTCATGGTTCGGTCTGGTTCATGGTTCGGTCTAAATTAAAACACGGGTTTGGTCAGAGGATTAGTTTTTACAAGTTATACATTGTACAAGTTATATATTTTATCAAGCAAAATTAAATTAATTAAAACATGACTAGTATTTAATTTAATTTAATCATGGACTTAGGTTACAATTATTTTGAAAATAATACATGTTTTTAACCTAAGTATTTTACCATTTAATTAGACTATAGTATTAATTAATTATTAAAACATGGACTATAAATAATTAATAAATCATGACTTAGGTTATAATTAATGAATTATTAATACATGTTTAACCTAAGTATTTTATATGTCTTAATTTAATTAAATCGTATAACCTATAGTTTATTTAATTACCACGACATTTAATTAATAAACTATACTAATAATTACATGACTTATGATATTTAACCAGTAAACTTAAGCTTATATTATTAGCTTATTAATCCATCTTATTTCTAAATATGGAAACTTTCTATTTAAGGAAACTTGTTGTTTTTGGAAACTTTCTATTTTAGAAACTGATATATTTTTAGAAACTAATCTATTTTTAGAAACTTTCTATTTTTGAAAACTTTCTATTTTAGGAAACCTGCTATTTTTAGAAAGTTATTTATTATTACACAACAAGTATAATAATACAAGAATACAAGATAATACTTAATCAGAATACATGGAATACATGATTAATACAGTATAACATTTAAAACAGTAAAACAAGACTAGAACATATAAAACAAGCTAAGAACATGCAGTAACCAGTTACGTACTCAGTAATCAGAATACTTATACATGTCCCTTATTAATGTAGCATTAGTGAGGTCAGAGTAGGACTATTCATCCTTTCGTCTTTCTTCGTTCACTAGACACAAGGTACGGATTTCTCGTCCTTCAGTATGGACATTCTTTCCTTATTAGGATTCCCCGTTTGCAGCCAACTGTTTTCCCAGTATTGTTTTATATGTTTGATTACTTATGTTATATTAAAATCCTAAGCCATATACATGCATGAACAGTGTCACCTAGTTATGGAGGTACCATAACTATAACACTGGAGGCACCAGTGTTATGACTTCGCCACGGCAGAGTGATTACTCGTGGCGTCCCTTTTCAGTTTTGGCCTATATTTATTATCATGTGGGGCATATGGGTGCATCCTAGTTACATGTTTTACAGGATTTTAATGGTCAATGCGATGTGTGCCTTGCATCCTTCACAAGGAGTTGATCCCTCCTACCCAGACTATTTAATTAGAGGCAACCCCTCTAATTGCATGACGAGGTATCCCCTCCAAGTATTCATGCACGGTGGAACCTCATGACCTATATGGGCAATTGGCTAATTAATACAGATTTCATATAAAAACATAAGTCTTTTCAAACTATAAAACTAGTTTCATGAACATGTTTCCAGGTTATCTAAGACTTTTACATTTCCGCTGCTATTAGTCTTTTTTGCATATGTCATTTCATGCTATACTTGTATATCCGTTCACTAGGCGTTATGCTCAGCCGTTTTCCTTGCATGTTCCCAAATGGTAGGTACTCAAGGGCGCTCGTAGATTATAAGAGTAGGTGCATATGGATTGAAAGCTATCTAGCCTTCTCTACTTTATGCATTTTCCATACATTTAGCTACATCATTTCTTTAGATATTGTTTAGTCCTTTTCCATTTCAGTACTTATGTTTATGTGTGATGAGCTTATGCTTGGACTACCAATGTTTGTTTCTGGTATTTCCATTCATGGTCATTTAATGTTTTTAGACATTTACCTTGTATGCTTTGATGACACGTCATAGTCACGCGTGACATTACATTTACCAAAATAGGGTGTTACAGTTTTTTCTCAATATGTGAAAACATATTGTTCCAGTTTCTTTTACTTGAACCTTTGCCTCATCACCAAATAAAACACTTCCGACTACAACTTCTTTCATCTTAAAAGATAGACTTTTATCACCAAACAAATGAATCCTAGCAACCGCATCGAGATACCATTAGAGATACTAACGACGTACCCTCTGGTCTGTGTCGATCACTACTACAAAAACTGCCAATAGCAATGGCAATTAATCGTTGCTAAACTGCCCAATTTCGTTGCTATCTTGCCTTAGCAACGAATTTAGTAACAAACGACCTCTGTAGCTATATCACCCGTTGCTAAGTGGCAAGTCGTTGCTAATTTCATTGTCATTGCTGATTAGCAATGAAAAATGACATCGTTGGTAAATTTACCATGGTGTACAGTCGTTGCTAATTATGTGATATAGCAACAATTATGGACCGTTGATATTTAGCAACAAGCTATCATTTGCAATGCTTTTAGATTTTTGGGCAACGAAATTATAGTTGCAAATATAGCAATAAAATTCATTTCTAAATTAATTATGTTTCAGAATGTTGAAAGATAATATGAATCCAAAATGACTGGAACTACATTTTATAATCCATTCACACAATATATAAAAACCAACACAATTTATTTCACAATGATAAACACAGTTACATTATGAATTCCAAATCAATGTTATATTGAAGATTAACAAATCATTATCGTTTAAAAAACAAAAAAAAACAAACATTCATACACAACTAACTTGAAAAGCTAGGAGGAGCGTTCAACGAGTAAATGGTTAGTGGCCAATAGCGGCCTAGTTGATGGCATTCCTCTACCAGCTAGCACTTTAAAACCACCAAGCATAGAACATATTCAACTTGAGCAAAAACTATAGCTTATACTTCAACGCATACTTCAAGAATCCGCAAACTCTAGCAAGCATCCACATTATGTAAGTACAATTGTGTATCTATAAAATAAGCATCAAATTAAAGACATGAATGTTACTAGTAATATTTTTCAACTATTAAACTGATCAAGTAACGAAGGCACAAATTGGATGCGCATGTTATTCTCGAGAACCACAGATGAGACTGTAAATTCCAATGGTCAAACTCATGTTCTTTGTGTTTATATGATTTAGTATAAATTTAAGGATGACCTGACGGTTAAAGAACCCAGGATCACTAGTTCTCAACTCATTACCGCCACAAGTCAAGTTAACTTGAAATTAAAGTTTTAAAATTAGACAAGCATGTTATTCTCAAGAAGCACACATGGGACCACAAATTCCAATGGTCAAACTCATGATCTATGCGTTTATATGCTTTAGTACAAGTTTAAGGATTATCTGACGGTTAAAGAACTCGAGATCACTAGTTTCCCTCAATTAATGATTATACGTTACATATATTGACATAGTTACACTATTTTGGTCATAACTCCTTTATACGAACCGCCTTTTTATGGTTCAAGAAGCCATTGGACCACAAATTCCACCGGTCAAACTCATGATCTATGCGTTTATATGCTTTAGTAAAAATTTGCGGATGATCTAGCTGTTAAAGAACTCAGGATTACTATTTTCCCACAATTAATGATTACACGTTACATATAGACATAGTTACACCATTTTGGTCATAAATTCTTCCTACGAACTGCGCTTTTGATGATTCAAGAAGCTACAAAACCGAGAGATAAAAATCCAGAATGTTTGCGTTGGATTCGAATCTAGTTTTCAGCTCATTACCGCCACAAGTGAAGTTAACTAGGAATTAAAGTTTTAAATGTTATACACAATTGGATGAGCAGGTTATTCTCATTAAGCAAATATGGGACCGCAAATTCCAACGACAAACTCATGATCTATGTGTTTATATGCGTTGGTACAAATTTGAGGATGATCTGACGGTGAAACAACTTCAGATCATTATTTTTTCCTCAATTAATGATTACACGTTGCATATTGACAAAGTTACATCGTTTTGGTCATAATTTCTTCCTATGAACTGTGTTTTTGATGACTAAAGAAGCTACGAAATCGATAGATAGAGATCTACAATGTTTGTATTGAATTTGAATCTAGTTTTCAACTCATCACCGCTAGAAGTTAAGTTACCTAGGAATTAAAGTTTAGAATGTTATTTATAATTGGACTAGTAGGTTATTCTCAGGAAGCACACATGGGACCGCAAATTCCACAGGTCAAACTTATGATATATGTGTTTATATGATTTAGTACAAGTTTGAGGATGATCTGACGGTTAAAGAACTCGGGATCACTATTTTCCCTCAGTTAGTGATTACACGTTACATATATATAGACATAGTTACACCGTTTTGATCATAATTTCTTCCTACGAACTGCGCATTTCATGATTCAAGAAGCCATAAAACTGAAAGATAGAGATCTACCGATAAATGTAGTAAAAAGAAAAATAATTATAAATGAAATTGATTTAATATTTGCATTTGTAATAGAGATTGGGATTTCTCTCCACCTTATAGATTTTTCATAAAAATATTCAAATTTTTTTACCAGTAATTTTTGTAACCAATGGTTCGTTGATGTTATACCAGTTTCGTTGCTATTTTACCAATTTAGTTCCAATTTTAGCAATTTCGTTGCTAATAATTTTATGGTATAGTTCAAAATTTAGACTTCGTTGCTAAAACTTTTGAAACGAAAATTTTAGTGAAAGTCATTGCTTAAAAAATGTTCCCACTAAATTTTGAGTAAATAGCAACTAATTTAACAACGAAAAGTCATTGCTAACCAAAGATATCAATTTTGATTAATTTCGTTGTTCATGCTTGAATTTAGCAACGACTTATTGGTTGATGCAAAATTTTCGTTGCTATTGGCACTTTTTCTAGTAGTGGATGGTCTTCCCTTCGACACTATTCACACGCTACTTATCTAAGACATACAGTACACTACTTAGCGTAAAACCATTCATCCACAATGGTTACTAGCAGGGAAGTCGCATATCAAAGACCCGTACCCTTTGACCCCCTTCAAAGGGTATCCTACGAAGATCATACAATCGAATCCCCATTTGACTTATTCTTCCCCCACGTTCACCTCTAACCGGGCTTCCGGCGAAGAAAGCGGATGTGGGCACTAAACCCAGTGATTGACCACTAATCATGGGACACCTCCATGATCTCCTAAAAAGGCGCTATAGGTCATAGCGAAGATATTTTCTTCCCCTATAAATAGTTTGGTCTATTTTCCAACTCAGGTAAGTTGTCACACACTATTTTATACTATAACTACATGCTCACCACATATATCGAATACTTATTATCACGCCGGATGTGTTTGTATTTCTTATTTTCAAGTTACAAGCATCTTTTCTGGAACTCACAACCCCTCAACCTTCAATTACCATCGTAAGGCCTCCTCGTGAAACTATTTGTACAATCAGATACCAACATCATCTTTATATGCCATGAGTGCCTCTTCTTCAAAAATTTCCTCATACGTCATCATAACTATTTCATCAAGTTTCTCTTCTTCTTCAATCACGAGGTTTATATTTTATCCCTATCTCTAAGTACTCTACAATTTGCATAGCGACCAGGCTTACCACAATTATAGAAATCATTTGCACCATCTTCCACCATCTTTGGGAACTATAATTTCTTGCATAGTAGCCTGGCTTGCCAAAATTATAACAATCATACGAATAGGAATGACTTTTTGTATACTGATTCTAGCCTCTTCCACTGCATCTACCACGACCAAAACCACTCCCACCAAAATTTCTTTCTCTTTAGTGTTCGTTTCTTTCTCTTCCATGTTCGTTTCTTTGTACATACATTGTTTTTGCTTCCACAATCAAGTTTTTTTACAACACGTGATCATCAAATTACTCTTTTTTTTATATTTCTTTGTTCATGTGCCTCCAACAAACCGCAAGATCATCGACTGTCATATCTTCTATATGCTTTGACTTTGCAATCGGACACACCACATTCTCGAACTTCTCGATTAGTAATCGTAAAATCTTCTCGGCAACTCTTGCATCAGTTAGAGTTTGGTCGTCTCACTTTAGTTGTAACACGACTATTTGTAGAGTAGTGGTTTAATGTGAAACACGTTTTGTTCCTTCATTTTCATGGCCTCCAACTCACCACTTAGAGTTTGGAACCACATTTGCTTGCATCGGTCAACCCCTTTGTACAACTTTTTCAATGTTTCCCATACCTTTTTTGATGTTGTAGCCTAAGTGATTATCTCGAACCCTGACTCCTCCATCGATTGAAACAAAATATAAAGAGTGATTTTGTCCTTCACATGTTTCTTAATCCATGCCTTCAACAGAATCGTGGACATAGCTCCAACTTTAATTATACTCGGTTCTTTATACCCGTAAGTCAAAACCTGGAGGTTGTGTTACACACACTCACCACATATATCCAATTTGTAAACATGGTTAAGAACTTCACTACTCTCAAACCCTGAAGGTTGTGTTACATAAGCTTCTTCCTTCAGTTTTTTGTTCAAGAATGCACTTATCAAATCCATTTGGTATACTTTATAGTTCAAGTAATTTACAATGGCAAGAAATATGTGTACAACTTCAAATATGTGTACAACTTCTACTTATGCTATATTTTTACCTCATCTATTTTCTGATCATTGACCAACATTACTATCTCTTCCTAACATGATTAAAAAGAAAATGAGGGCTTTTAAATTTGCTAACTTTGCTTGAGTTAATGGATGCTGTGATAAGGGGATATAGATGGGAACTGAGATAAATGGGTGTAGAATACTAGAATGTACAAATTGGTCAAGAAAACGAAATCTCTTAAAGCCAGCATGAAAGATTTAAGTTGGGTTCCAAAGTGTGTGAGGTCTCAAGTTCAATTACCACTAGGTGCAAACAACCTTGAAGTGGCCACGCCAACCTCCTGAAAAGGGAGGGCTTCACCTGGTTTGAGTCTGTGTGGCGGTGGGCTCAAACCCCGTGGATTAGTCGATCAATGAGTCGGAAATCACGGTTACCAAAAAAAAGATTTAACTTGGGCTAATGATAATATTAGGTCTTAAAATAGAAGGGGAGCTTCCGAAAGTTCAAGCTAATGAGTGTCATGGTTATTTTAAAGGTGGCACGGTCCCCAGGCAAGGTGATCATGTATCTCCCTACTTATTTAGCTTAGTAATGGAAAGGCTTAATGTGATTATGGAAAAGGAAAATCAAGGAAAATCCTAAATGCAGATATCACTAAGGGGGCAATCAAATGGAAATTTCACATTTGTGCTTTATTGATCACATACTTATTTTCTACCATGGAGATTAAAATCAGTAAAGGTAATCAAAGATTCCTTGGATGAATTTATCAGGGTATCGGGTTTAATTCCAAACTTGAGAAAAAATAATTTATTCTTTGGGAACTTAAAATAAATAACTAAACAAGCGATTCTTAATTTGTTTCCTTTTAAGATTGTGTTCCTTCATATGAGTTACTTGGGTGTTCCTTTGGTCACTAAACAAATTAGTATTAATGACTAACAGCGCTTGGTGGATAGTGGGAGAACAAGCATTAACTCTTGGATAAAAAAGATGTTTTGCTATGCAGGAAGGCTACAATTCATCTCTTTATGTTTCCTAAAATCATGTCTTTTGGGCATCTGTCCTCATGTTGCCTAAAATGACAATTAAAGAGATTGATAATTTGCTTAAAGGTTTCATGTGGTGCCAAGGGGTGCTTAATAAAGGGAAGGCTAAGATTGCTTGGAAAGATATTTGTTTCACTAAACATCAAAGGGATCTTTGATTGAAAAATTTGAACTTGTGGAATGAAGTCCTATTGTCTAAACATGTGTGGAATTTTCCTGGCAACATAAAGTCTGTATGGGTTAAACGGATCAATGTTTTTAGGCTCAACGGTAAAAGCACATGGGACATGGGTGTTGAATCTAATGCTAGTTGTGGCTGGAAGCATCTTCTTAGTTGTCAGGCAAGATTACCTCATGTTTTTAATGTTCTTGGAAATGAAAACAATACTTCCTTGTGGTATGACAAATGGTATGATAGAGATTAGAAATGTGTTTGGTCCTAATGTTATGAAAAATGACTACATTAAGCATGAAGCTTCAGTAAAATAAATATGGGACTTACATGGTTGGAAATGACCTAATGTTTGTTGTCAAGAGCCTATCAATAGTATTCTCTCATTTTTCTAGTTACAAATGCAGAAGAATTACAAAACTATGTGCCTTGGTTTGGTATAATATGGTTCTTACATTGTATATCTAAACACTCATTATTATGTGGTTGGATATCAAAGGTAGACTCTCTACTCAAGATAGGTGGATGAAGTAGAATTTGGTGAAACTGTTATAAAGCTCCTATCATGCAATGGGGATAATGATAGTCATAAGCACCTTTTCTCTAATTGCTCAGACTCACTTAATGTTTGGGAGTTTATGAAAGAAATGATATTTTTTTTACTATTAGCCATTGCTAGAAAGATGTCATTATAAAATTAAGCAGTTTGAAGTCCAACAAGTCTACTATGATCATTCTCAGAAGGCTTGTAACAAGTGCTTGTATGTATCATATATGGCAAGAAAGAAACAAGAAGCATTTCACTTTAGAAAAAAGAAATTGGTAGTGTTTGGTCAATGTTATTACAAATACTGTTGTTATGTATTAGTCTTCCTATTACCTAAAGAGTATGTCTAGGGGTCTTAGAGTCGAGCTTAAACATGTATTACCCAAGTAGTCTAGAATAAAGGTCAGTTGGTTGTTCTTAGCCAAACCCGACTCGTAGGACTTTGTAATGAATCAATTCCCCCTCATCTATATAAAAGGAGGTGAAGGGGGCGAGATTCACAACATTTCTTTATCAATACTAATCGATATTAGATTAGGGTACATACCTTGTGGGTTCTTTAGTTTTTTGTCGATGCTTCTTTGATCGTTGTGTTCCGCATCCAGTTTCCAGGCTTGTAGTAGATTGCGCTACAAGTGGTATCAGAGCTTTGTGTCGAAGATCCTCGCTGGTTTACTAGGATCGATCAAGATTCTTGGTGATTTAGGTTCGTGGACATCAAGGATGGAGAGCGGCAGTAGTAATCGACGAAAAGAAGTGTTCTTCTTCAGATCGCCAAGTGGTGGTGGTTGTTTTTGTTTTGTGTCGGCTGTGTTACAGAGAAGATAATAAAGAAGAAGAAAGAAGAAACACGTCGTGTGTTTTGACTGTTTTCAAAAGTCAATACATTTTAATATTTCTAAGGTTTGGACTAGTTTTTTATTATTGGGCCACTTAAAGTTTATTTGGGCTTATATAAAAAAAAGTCTAATTATTATGTTTGTTTTCATATAAACAAAAGATTTACTTTGTAATATTTTTAGCACAAGGGGACTTCGTAATTTGTGATTGTGAGGTTTAATATATCACAAGGTTTAGTGAATTATCGAAGGGGTCTTTTTTGCTTTGTGATTGTGAGAATTTTCACAAGGTTTAGCAAATCAGAAAAGGGATAAAGAAGCGTTGAAATGTGTATAGTTGAAGTTAGTTTTTCACAGTTCTTAACAAATTTAAAGTCCTAACAAGATCGAGTTTTTATTTTTTATTGGTTGGTAAAGTATTTGGATATTCTATAGCTAATTCAAACAAAGCCTTGCTAAAATGAAAAATATAGTCTACTTATACGTAAAACAAAGTGCACAAACCAAGTTTTTATTCAATTAAAATGCTAAAATGTAAATTCTACAAACTATAAGGACTGAAAATGTAAATTCTATGAGAATTAAATGCTAAAAATAGAAAGTAAAAAAGTATAGGGACTAATTATGCTAAAACAGTTAACTATATGGGCTAAGAGTGAAAATTATCCAAACAAAGTAACTAAATTTAACTAACTTGAAAACTGAATAACCTCTTTTGAACAACTTTGAAAATACAAGGACTTAATCTTTTGCAAACCCTAATTAGTGGAATGATTAGCCTGATTTAGAAACTATTTAAAACTAAAAGGACCAAAAAGCAATTTTCAAGACTTATTTAACAAAAACGGGTTCAAGACTAAAATAAGCTCGTTTGAGCTTGTTTCTTAACCAAATAAGCTCAAACCAATTTCAAACGTCTTAAAATCAAAATTAAGCTAGACCTTTCCAAGGAATTAAGCTGAAACTGGCTAAAACTCTGATAAGCAATTTCAAATAAGCTCAAAATAAGCTAACTGATAAGCTACACATGCACTACTTGATTTTATTAAAGAAACTTGTTAAACAACTCAAAAGAAGAATGGTAAATCTAGTTTCAAGGAAAATGATCCAGTAATAAGCTCTAAATTTGAAAAAAAGCTAAAATGAGCTTATGTTGACTTTTGTTGACCAGATTTTTCAAAAAGCTCAAATTCTCAAAACCTACTCATGAACACTTTCTACATGGAAATATGAAAGAAAATCAGCAAGTTTCTGAAGCGGAAATTAAGATATGAGAAATCAGTCCATGTTTTTATCACAGGGAAATGCAATTGCTCAAGTGCTTAATAAAGTTCTTATTACTCACTCAAAACTAGATACTGTATAATTTCCTTCTACACACTAAAACTTCATATATTGAGTGATGATTAAAAGCTGGTTTGAAAGAATTTCATCAAGAAGCAAAGATTTGCCAAGAAATTGAAAATCACTACTTTCTGAAAATTTTCTAAACAAAAACTAACCCAAACCTTTTTGTGTACCAATTGCCTTTTTGACCAATTCCTTGACTTAAAAATGACTGAACTGGATTAGTTATGACTAAGTGACTTGAAATGAACTAGAATTTTCCAATTACTAACACTTAACAACCACTTGTAAGCTAATCCCAAACACCACTTATCTGATCAATATCAAACTTTAATGAAGAAATTTTAAGCAATTGGTTCAAATGAGTGAAAAGAAATGTCAAACTAAGTTCAATAGCTAGAATGAAATGCAAAGCAACCAAAAGCAAACAGTTAAACCAACAAGAACTCAAAATGATCTAACAAGCTAGAATGACTGATTAAGCTGAAAAACAGGACAAGTATAAGACTGATAAGCAAGTATTAAGCTACACTTAAGCTACTATAACACTAAGATCAGATCAATTACCAGCTAAACACCTTTTATCATACAATCAAACAAGAATTAACTAGGTATTAAGCATGCAACCAACACTTGAGTGGAACAAGAACTCAAAACATGAAACCTTCTAGCTTAGGCCTCCATTGGGGAGTAGAGAAGCGCTGAGCTTTCTAAGCTAGTGCTAACCACCACCTTAGCACTAGAAACAACCAAACATCTACAATTCAGTAGCTACAATCACCATAATCTCCATTAATGAACTAGAAAGCTTCAAAATCAACTAGAACTGCAACTGAAATGAACTGAACAGGATCAACAGCTACAATCTTCTTAATCAGCTAATCATGATCAAATGGTGATCATAACTAGCTAATAGCAGCAACAAAGTAACAAGATGCAGGATAGGAACAGTAGAATAGAAGTGAAGAATTTGGAGGGAAAATTGAAGTTTTATTGATTATGGATGAAAAGTGGTTACAAGATTAGTTACAACTACCTAACAGACTCTCAAAAGGTTGTCAAGCTTTTGAGAGTTGTTAACTACAACTATGAACTGAATTAAGAGAGAGAGCCAAAATTCTAGTGTGTGTGTTTTCATACTAGCTACATTAAAAGAAATGAAGGCTAATCTAGGGTATTTATAGAATGCAGATGTGAAGTAGTAGGGGATTGTGACGTGTCAGAACCAATCAAAAGCTTCCACGTGGACAATTATGCTTAACTGAATTTTGCAGGTGAAGAACACTTTTGGGGATTTTTGATTGAGATGTTGTCATGTTAATTGAGTTGTATGGCTGTATTCCTCTCTCAAAAACGATCACTTTTCATGTTTATATCATCTTCTGAAACGCATCCTAGCTCAAACCCGATCCTGGCAATTTTCGTTGAAGAAGATGACACGTGTCCAATTGTGGTTGGTTAAGGGAGAAGCACACAGATCATTATCCAAAGTGGATAAAAGGAATTATTGAGTGGCGTTGTTTCATTGGTTGAGAAGAGAAGTAGTGCGCTGCACTGTTTAGATTTTGTATTTATTGATGGCGGCTGATAGTGGCCAGGTGGCACTGAGTTGGCAAATCCTTGCCTCTTGAATCCTTGCTTCCCATTGGTTGAAGGCTAATTCACACGGATCAAGCACATATAACTTCCAACAAATGGCAGAAATGACCCTTGTACTTGGTAGTTTTGTGATTTGAGCTATAATCTTCATTTCTTTGACAATTTCAGTCCTTCAACTTGTATTTTTAAACATTTAAGCTCTTTGACTTGGTTGACTTGAGAGTTGACCATATTTGACTTTGATCTTGACTTTGACAAATTTACACTTTTGGTCCTTCATCTTTGGCAGATTGTCAAGATAGGTCCTTTGTCTTCAAAGTCTTGTCACTTTTGATCCTTCTTTGTCTTTTTCATCCAATTAAGCTTGATTTTTCCTTTGTTTGTTTTAAATTATATCCTTCTTACCTATTTACACACAAACACAAAACATACCACATAATTCCGCTTTATAGCACAAAGTTTAGGTATTTTTCTTGTGTTTTAGGGTGATTTGTTGATAAATTGATATGAGTTTTTGCTCATATCAAATCCCCTGCACTTGAACATTGTCATGTCCTCATGCAATGCTATATTTTAAAGCACAAGTTTACATTTTCCTCATAATTAATCCACCTTGGCCAATATGGAATGCATCTACACTACTCTACACTATATGATGCATGATTTTGATTTTTAACAATGCAATGAACAAAATATAATTCTATCTATATTTTTTTGGTTTTTCTTGAAATGGTTTTGATGGAAATAACTCATAAAGAATTCAATGACTTTGATTAGGGCTTGGGTACCATGGACACTTATCACCCTCAAGTTTCACTTTCCCATACCAAGCTTAAAAATGGGATCATTGCATTCACAAGTAAAAAGGTGCATCAACTTATTCATGACAATTAAATGTGGAACCGATTATTAATTGAGCAAATTGCTTTTGGGCAAATTTGTCATTATTTAAAGCGTGAAGTATAAGAAATGTAAAATCCAAAAATAAGGAAGCACGGTTTTAATCCTAAGTAATCCTCTCATCCATTACTTGAAAAACCGCTCACAATTAATATAAGTCCGTTCCAAGAGTAATAAGTCATTTGCCTTATGTGTAAAATCCTTATGTCATGCATTAATAAGTAGCTACACACTCGCTAAGGAAAGAAAAAAAAATAAAACTCACGCAATAATTTACATCCGCCATCTTTTTGAGACTTTGGATCTTCAACCCCGCAACCCGTCAAGGTAATATTGGATTGGACCAATCTATTGAATCCCTGCAACCCGTCAAGGTAATATTGGAACTCAATAGTCACTATAATTAACACCACACTGCCCCTCTTGGGAGTCTTGTATATATATATTTTTTTTTCTTTTTCTTTTTTTTCTAGCCACTCATTTTTTTTAAGCCGCTCTTATTTTTCTTTATTCCTCACTAAGAAAGTTTAAAAGAATAAAAGGAAAAACACCCGCTAAGTATTGAGCATGACATAAGTCTAGTACACATAAAACGTTCTAACTTAGAATCTTAAAACGTACTTATACCAACCATGAATGATTAGACAAAAATGCATAAGAGATTACAAACTGATTAAAACCGTTCTTGATTATTTATTAACATATATACATGCGAAGAAAATAGAGGTAAAGGAGAGAAGGGTTTAGCCACAAGTAATTATCATGAAGTTTATCTAGCCCTTTTATACTTGCTTCAACTCTATCATTTCCCATTCTCCACAAATTTAAAATCTCAAATAATCAGATTAGTGGATGCTTAGCCTAATAGACCAATAAACGACTACATGGTTAAGGATACTAACTAGAGAATGCTTGATAAGCAAACTCGGGTTGAGTCAAAATATCCATGGTGGGCCTAATATGTCAAAGAAGTCTAAATTTGTTAAACCATGTTTTTATTATATTTTTTTTTCTTTTTATATATTTTTGATGAAGAAGAAATATATATACAGTGCAAATGTGTTATGCAAATGAAAAAAATGATTGATGCAAAAATTATGAATGCATATTTTTGGTGGCCAAAGTAAATCAAAAATTTGAAAAATGTTTGAAAAATTAATTTTACAAGTTATCATGAAGGACAATGACAAGTTCTAGGTAAGGTCACTTTGATAGAAGACCTCCCTACACTTAAGCTAAACATTGTCCTCAATGTTTAAGAGCATGGAAGTATAAAAACTTCCCCTACACTTATGACAATGAATAGACTTTGCTTAACCCAAGTTAAGATAAGGGCAACTATTGGTGAATTCATGTTTAAGCACAAGGTGTCAATGAAAGATCACAATAGTAACAAAGTGAACCGGATACAAGGGCCTCCTCCATAAGCTCCAAAGCATGAAATGAGTGAGCAACCCTACAAACATCATGAAGACAAAAGAAGGTCTCCCCTACACTTATCTCCAATTCTATACCCTTATTGCTAACCTACAACACTCTAAACCTAGTTATGCGATGCTTGAGTTAAGGAGTCTCTAGCTCGACTCGTCCCTCAATGAATTAATTCATGGGGAAAATTGGGATCTCTTGGACCATTTCAACGGAAATGTCCTCCCCAAAATAATGTTTCACACGGTGACCATTCACTTTAAAATTTGGACCATCGGGTTGTGACAACTCAATAGTTCCATATGGAAACACTTGAGCAATAGTGAATGGACCGGACCATCTTGACTTAAGCTTGCCCGCAAAAAGTTTCAACCTTGAGTTAAAGAGGAGAACCGGCTCTCCAACTTTGAACTCACGGTTCTTGATCTTAGCATCATGCAATTTCTTAGTCTTTTCCTTGTAAAGCAAAGAATTTTCATAGGCATTGGCTCTCAATTCATCCATCTCATTAAGTTGATCTTTCCTATGTGAACCGGTTTGGTTTAAATCAAAGTTAGCCCACTTGAGAGCCCAATATGCCTTGTGGTCTAACTCGAATGGGAGGTGGTACGCTTTACCATAGACAAGCCTATAAGGAGTACAACCAATTGGTGTCTTAAAAGCCGTCCTAAAAGCCCACAAAGCATCATCAAGCTTATCCGACCAAGAAGCTCGATGCTCTCCACCGTTCTCTCTAAAATTCCCTTTAAACCACGATTTGTGACCTCGGTTTGACCATTGGTTTGAGGGTGAAAGGCGGTAGAAAGTCTATGATTAACTCCATATTTCTTCATAACTCTCGTGAATTGATCATTACAAAAGTGCGTACCACGATCACTTATGATGGCCCGAGGTACACCAAATCTAGCAAACAATTGCTTTAAGAACTTCACAACAACTCTAGCATCATTAGTAGGTAAGGCTTTAGCCTCCACCCATTTAGACACATAATCCACCGCCACAAGTATATACTTGTTTCCCTTAGAAGATGGAAAAGGTCCCATGAAATCGATGCCCCATACATCAAAAATCTCACACTCTTGAATAAAATTTTGTGGCATCTCATCACGTTGCGTAATTTTTCCTTGTCTTTGACACACATCACAAAATTTCACCATCTCTTGGGCATCTTTGTAAATGGAAGGCCAATAGTAACCCGAATCAAAGACTTTCTTGGCGGTATAGTTGGGCCCAAAATGTCCACCCGTAGGTCCTTTATGACATGCTTCTAAGATCTTAAATGCCTCGGGCCCATCTACACACCGTCTAATGATTTGGTCCGTACATTGCCTAATAAGATAAGGATCATCCCAAAAGTAGTACTTAACTTCCTTTAGAAATTTTTTCTTTTGTTGGTAAGTAAGACCCTCAATAAGTACATTCCCCACAAGATAGTTTGCTATATCCGCAAACCAAGGAGTGGCATCCTCTTGGGAAGAGATAGACATGAGCTCCTTTAATGGAAAGGATTCATTTATTTCTTGATTTGGAAAATCTCCTTGAAAAGGATGCTCAAGTCTACTCAAGTGATCCGTCGCTAAATTCTCGGCCCCTTTCTTATCTCGAATTTCTATCTTAAACTCTTGAAGAAACAAAACCCATCTCAAAAGCCTAGGCTTAGCATCTTGTTTTGTCATGAGATACTTGAGAGCGGAATGATCCGTATACACTATGGTTTTGGATAGCACAAGATATGGTCAAAATTTCTCAAAAGCATAGACTATAGCAAGCAACTCTTTTTCCGTGGTAGTATAATGAAGTTGTGCACCGGTCATGGTTTTACTCGCATGTATAGGTTGAAAATGCTTATTCACTCTTTGTCCTAAGACGGCCCCCACCGCATAATCACTAGCATCACACATAAGCTCAAAAGGTAATTCCTAATTTGGAGAAACCAAAACGGGAGCCTTTGTCAATTTCTCCTTAGGAGTCTCAAAAGATTCCAAACAATCTTGGTTAAAAATGAAAGGAGCCTCTTTTTCTAAGAGGTGAGTCATCGGTCTAGCTATCTTAGAGAAATCTTGTATAAAGCGCCTATAAAACCCCGCATGCCCTAAGAAACTCCTTACACCTTTAACCGAAGTGGGTGGGGGAAGCTTAGCAATCACATCAATTTTAGCTCGATCCACTTCTAATCCCTTATTGGAAATTTTGTGTCCTAAAACAATTCCCTCTTTCACCATAAAGTGACATTTCTCCCAATTAAGCACTAAACGTGTTTCCTCACAACGCTTAAGCATTCTCTCTAGATTGGTGAGACATGAGGTAAATGAATTTCCAAAGACGGAAAAGTCATCCATAAAAACCTCCATAGTTTGCTCTATCATGTCATGGAAAATCGCCATCATGCACCTTTGAAACGTCCCCGGTGCATTACATAAGCCAAAAGGCATCCTCTTGTAAGCAAATGTACCGTAGGGACAAGTGAATGTGGTCTTTTCTTGATCCTTAGGGTCAATGGGTATTTGGAAATAACCCGAAAAGCCATCAAGAAAGCAATAGTACTCATTTCCCGCTAAGCGTTCAAGCATTTGATCCATAAAAGGTAATGGGAAATGGCCTTTCCTAGTAGCCTCATTGAGTTTCCTATAGTCAATACAAACTCTCCAACCGGTAACAAGTCTCGTAGGAATAAGCTCATTGTTCTCATTAGGCACTACGGTGATTCCACCCTTCTTTGGAACACAATGTACCGGGCTAACCCATGGAGAGTCGGAAATGGGGTAAATCATGCCCGCATCAAGTAGTTTGATCACTTCCTTCTTAATGACCTCATGGATTTTTGGGTTAACTCTTCGTTGACTTAGAATGGCGGGTTTGTAATCATCCTCCATAAGGATTTTGTGTGTACAAAAATGTGGATCAATTCCCCTTATGTCGGATATTTTCCATGCTAAGGCTTTCTTGTGTTTCTTAAGGACTTCAATGAGTTGATCCTTCTCATCCTCTTTTAACTCTTTAGAAATGATCACGGGTAATTGGTCTTTGCCCTCTAAGAAAGCATACTCTAAGTGGGATGGAAGGTCCTTAAGTTTAATTGGAGGTGGACTCTCTATGGAAAGTTTTACTATGGAAGGATTCTCATTGGTAACTTCTTGTGGAGTAGGAGACGGAATAGGGTCCTCATTGAGCAACTTTTGGATAGTAAGAATATCTTCTTCCCAATTAATGGGAAAATCATCATCACCAAGAAAGTTAGACTCAAATTCCTCCAAGAGGAAATCACTCTCTCCAAAAGGTGTTAATTGAGGCCACGGTTTCAACATGGGGCATTTCATCACTAGTACTCTTGCAAGCATCATGAAAGTGTTCATCACACATCTCATCTAGCACATCAACTATTTAATAGTCTCACACGGTCTAGACTCCTTAACCTCTTTCCTGTCACAAACTTTCCCTAACTTAAAAACCACTCTCTCATCCTCTACTCTCATAATTAGTTCTCCTTCTGCCACATCTATCAAAGTACGACCCATTCTCAAAAATGGTCTACCAACAATCAAAGGAACTCTAGGATCCATGTCATAATCGACCACTACAAAGTCGGCCGGAAATGTAAACTTATCCACACCTACAAACACATCCTCCGCGATACCTATGGGGTAAGCTATGGTTCGGTTGGCTAACTCAAGGGTCATCCTAGTGGGAGTGAGCTCGGGAAGAGAGTTTTTTCCAAACCGATAAAGGCATGAGGTTTATGCTTGCCCCTAGATCCGCCAAAGCCATGCAATTTTCTACACCGGGAAAATTAAAAGGTATCAAGAAGCGCCCCGGATCTCCAAGTTTTGTTGCTAAGGTTTTAAGTAGCACGGTAGAACAATTTTCATTAAGGGATGTGTTGGGCAAATCAACCAATTTTTCCTTGTTTGAGAGTAAATCCTTGAACATCTTAGCAAACTTTGGCATATAAGCAAGAGCTTCCGCAAAGGATATGTTGATGTTGAGTTGCTTGAATATCCTTAAGAAATTTGATACTTGGATGTCATCCTTGTTCTTTAACTTGTCCTTTTTCAACCTTGAAGGGTAAGGAAGGTTTGGTTTTGGTGTAGGTGGAGTAGGTGTTGTAGTGGAAGATTTGTCGTTAATAGCTTCTTCATTGTGAGTTGTGGAAGGTAGGGGAGAAGTAGGAATAGGTTGAGAAGGTGTGTTTGATTGAATGGGAGCATTTTGAAGTGGTGAAGTAGATGTAGAAGGCTTGTCACATGTAGGAACAAAAGTGGGTGGAACAATAGGAGGCTTAGGAGGTGAAGGATCCTTTGTTGTCTTTCCACTTCTTGTTGTAATAGCATTAACATTTGCCCTTGGATTTGTTTGTGTGTTAGAAGGTAAAGCCCCTTGTGGTCTTTGATTATAAAGCATCATAAACTTCTTATTTGTGTCTTCATGCATTTCTCTCATTATTTTATCATTAGCTTCATGTATTTCCCTCATTCTTTTCTCATTAGCTTGGAACCTCCTTTCATTCTCTTGATTCATTTTGTGAAGAAGCTCAATTGTGTTATAATCTTGTGGCACATTTCCTTGAAAACCTTGGGGTTAGAAAGGTGGAGGTTGATTGTAAAACCCTTGATTGTTACCTTGAAAGGTATTTCCTTGATTGTTAAAGGTATTTGGTGGTCTATAGTTATTTCCTTGGTAAGGTGGTCTTTGACTTTTATTCCTTTGTAACACTTGAGGAGGATTTTGTTGAAGTTGGGTGGGTGGTTAGGGTGGGAATCCCGGTGGAGTAAGGTAATTTTGGGACTTGTAATAAAGGTTATTGGGATTGATATTTGTCTTGAAGTGTTCACGATGTTCCTCTTGGTAAGCATAACATTCCCCTTGATAACGTTGCACCTTATCACATTATTCATAGGAATGGGGACCTCCACAAGTCACACAAGAATGAGTAATGGCATGCACATCATTTGAGGAATGATTTCTCATAGAAAGCTTCATCAAGTCATTCATCATTATTTCTTGCATCTTTTGAGAATTTTGCATGAATGTTTGACTTTCCTTTTGAGCTTGAGTAAATGCTTGCATGCATGAAATGAGTTGAGTCTCCAATGGATTAGAACTTCCTTCTTGAATGACATGGACTCTTTCATCAAATTATGTGTTGGTTTGAACCATTGCTTTGGTCTCAATAATATCCCAAGCCTCTTGAATGGATTTAAGAAGAATATTCCCTCCCGCGGAAGCATTGAGTGAGTCTTGGTGATGAGGTTTAAGGCCATTGTAGAAAGTATTGATTTGGTGAACTTCATCCAATCCATGGTTAGGGCATCTCCTCAATAACTCTCTAAACTCCTCCCAAGCATCACTAAAGGTTTGGCTAGGTTTTTGTTGAAAGCCTATAATTAAGTTCCTCAAAGCCGTGGTCTTAGATGGGGGAAAGAACTTGTTCAAAAACTTAGTGGTGAAACCATCCCATGTGGTGATACTATCGGCTGGTTGTGTGTCTAACCAATGCTTAGCGGGTCCCTCTAGTGAAAATTGCACCAATATCAACTTAATAGCATCATGGGGAACTCCATTGTACTTAATGGTATTGCAAAGAGCAAGGAATCTCTTAAGGTGATCATGAGGATTATCATTCATGTTTCCATAGAAAGGTGTGTTTAAAACCAAGTTAATCATAGCCGTTTTTAGCTCAAATGAATTTGCGGGAATGTCGGGAATCTTGATAGCATCGGCATATCCGTGAACATTGGATTGCAAACGTTCCATCAAAGAAAGAGTATCAACTCTAGCCATGGCTTCTTGTTGTGGATGAATCAAAGCACGATTCTCGTGATCGGCTTGATGGACGGTGGTGTTCCTACTCTTTCTCTTTTTCTTCCTTTTCGGAGGAAGAGGTTGTCCACCAATCGGTATTTGTGCACACCCGCGAGTGAGAATGCAACTCAATACGAGGAATGAGAGAGAAGCTCTCGTGTGACTTTGAAGAGAAAAGGATTATCCTCTTCGAGTTTCAATATGAAATATCCACAAGAAAATAATAATATACGTATGTACTAATTGGGTGCAAGACTCCCAATGAAGCCTTCCTTCTTAGAATACTCACAAGTGAACGGGGGGTTAGGTGGCGCGAAGCACTTAAGTACCTATTGACCCTTAGATGGCATTTTATAGCACATCGCCTTTCTATTCACTTAATTGTTCGTATTCTTCGAATTTTTGCTTATTGGAAGTATTTATCTATTCTTGCTTTATTTTGTTTGATCGATACACGTTTCAAGGACCGGAACGCCCCTCAACACGGTGTATTGCCTTGGCAATACATATGGAGAATATGTGAATTGGTTGTTCTTATACGTATACGTATTTACTTATAATAATATATGGAACATATTTTTGTATTTATGAGTTTTTAAGAGAAAATACTATATGTACATAAAAACCGAGAGAATTCAATAATATATATTTTTTGGTGCAATCTCTTAGGAAAAAGATTGCTTTTTGGATTTTTTAATTTGTTTGGTCAATTCTTTAGGAAAAGAATTGTTTTGTTAATTTTTTAGTTTTTATATATTTTATATTTTATATTTTTTATTTGTTTTTTATTTATGATACGTAAAAATAACGTTCACAAGGTGAACGGATCCCAAAAGCCAATGAAAACCGTCAATCGATAGTCTCTCGTAAAGTCAAAGAACCGGCAGTGGCGCCATTTGAAATGTGTATAGTTGAAGTTCATTTTTCTCAGTTCTTAACAAATTGAAAGTCCTAACAAGATCGAGTTTTTAATTGTTTTTGGTTGGTAAAGTATTTGGATATTCTATAGCTAATTCAAACAAAGCCTTGCTAAAATGAAAAATACAGTCTACTTATACGTAAAACAAAGTGCACAAACCAAGTTTTTATTCAATTAAAATGCTAAAATATAAATTCTACAAACTATAAGGACTGAAAATGTAAATTCTATGAGAATTAAATGCTAAAAATAGAAAGTCAAAAAGTATAGGGACTAATTATGCTAAAACAGTTAACTATATGGGCTAAAAGTGAAAATTATCCAAACAAAGTAACTAAATTTAACTAACTTGAAACCTGAATAACCTCTTTTGAACAACTTTGAAAATACAAGGACTTAATCTTTTGCAAACACTAATTAGTGGAAAGATTAGCCTGATTTAGAAACTGTTTAAAACTAAAAGGACCAAAAAGCAATTTTCAAGACTTATTTAACAAAAACGGGTTCAAGACTAAAATAAGCTCGTTTGAGCTTGTATCTTAACCAAATAAGCTCAAACCAATTTCAAACGTCTTAAAATCAAAATTAAGCTAGACCTTTCCAAGGAATTAAGCTGACACTGGCTAAAACTCTGATAAGCAATTTCTAATAAGCTCAAAATAAGCTAACTGATAAGCTACACATGCACTACTTGATTTTATTAAAGAAACTTGTTAAACAACTCAAAAGAAGAATGGTAAATCTAGTTTCAAGGAAAATGATCCAGTAATAAGCTCTAAATTTGAAAATAAGCTAAAATGAGCTTATGTTGACTTTTGTTGACCAGATTTTTCAAAAAGCTCAAATTCTCAAAACCTACTCATGAACACCTTCTAAATGGAAATATAAAAGAAAATCAGCAAGTTTCTGAAGCGGAAATTGAGATATGAGAAATCAGTCCATGTTTTTATTACAGGGAAATGCAATTGCTCAAGTGCTTAATAAAGTGCTTATTACTCACTCAAAACTAGATACTGTATAATTTCCTTGTACACACTAAAACTTCATATATTGAGTGATGATTAAAAGCTGGTTTGAAAGAATTTCATCAAGAAACAAAGATTTGCCAAGCAATTGAAAATCACTACTTTCTGAAAATTTTCTAAACAAAAACTGACCCAAACCTTTTTGTGTACCAATTGCCTTTTTGACCAATTCCTTGACTTAAAAATGACTGATCTGGATTAGTTATGACTAAGTGACTTGAATTTGCCAATTACTAACACTTAACAACCACTTGTAAGCTAATCTCAAACACCACTTATCTGATCAATATCAAACTTTAATGAAGAAATTTTAAGCAACTGGTTCAACTGAGTGAAAAGAAATGTCAAACTAAGTTCAATAGCTAGAATGAAATGAAAAGTAACCAAAAGCAAACAGTTAAACCAACAAGAACTCAAAATGATCTAACAAGCTAGAATGACTGATTAAGCTGAACAACAAGACAAGTATAAGACTGATAAGCAAGTATTAAGCTACACTTAAGCTACTATAACACTAAGATCAGATCAATTACCAGCTAAACACCTTTTATCATACAATCAAACAAGAATTAACTAGGTATTAAGCATGCAACCAACACTTGAGTGGAACAAGAACTCAAAACATGAAACCTTCTAGCTTAGGCCTCCATTGGGGAGTAGAGAAGCGCTGAGCTTTCTAAGCTAGTGCTAACCACCACCTTAGCACTAGAAACAACCAAACATCTACAATTCAGCAGCTACAATCACCATAATCTCCATTAATGAACTGGAAAGCTTCAAAATCAACTAGAACTGCAACTGAAATGAACTGAACAGGATCAACAGCTACAATCTTCTTAATCAGCTAATCATGATCAAATGGTGATCATAACTAGCTAATAACATCAACAAAGTAACAAGATGCAGGATAGGAATAGTAGAATAGCAGTGAAGAATTTGGAGGGAAAATTGAACTTTTATTGATTATGGATGAAAAGTGGTTACAAGATTAGTTATAACTACCTAATAGACTCTCAAAAGGTTGTCAAGCTTTTGAGAGTTGTTAACTACAACTATGAACTGAATTAAGAGAGAGAGCTAAAATTCTAGTGTGTGTCTTTTCACACTAGCTACATTACAAGAAATGAAGGCTAATCTAGGGTATTTATAGAATGCAGATGTGAAGTAGTTGGGGATTGTGACGTATCAGAACCAATCAAAAGCTTCCACGTGGACAATTCTGCTTAACTGAATTTTGCAGGTGAAGAACAATTTTGGGGATTTTTGATTGAGATGTTGTCATGTTAATTGAGTTGTATGACTGTATTCCTTTCTCAAAAACGATCACTTTTCATGTTTATATCATCTTCTGAAACGCATCCTAGCTCAAACCCGATCCTGGCAATTTTCGTTGAAGAAGATGACACGTGTCCAATTGTGGTTGGTTAAGGAAGAAGCACAGAGATCATTATCCAAAGTGGATAAAAGGAATTATTGAGTGGCGTTGTTTCATTGGTTGAGAAGAGAAGTAGTTCGCTGCACTGTTTAGATTTTGTATTTATTGTTGGCGGCTGATAGTGGCCAGGTGGCACTGAGTTGGCAATCCTTGCCTCTTGAATCCTTGCTTCCCATTGGTTGAAGGCTAATTCACACGGATCAAGCACATATAACTTCCAACAAATGGCAGAAATGACCCTTGTACTTGGCAGTTTTGTGATTTGAGCTATAATCTTCATTTCTTTGACAATTTCAGTCTTTCAACTTGCATTTTTAAACATTTAAGCCCTTTGACTTGGTTGACTTGAGAGTTGACCATGTTTGACTTTGATCTTAACTTTGACAAATTTACACTTTTGGTTCTTCATCTTTGGCAGATTGTCAAGATAGGTCCTTTGTCTTCAAAGTCTTGTCACTTTTGATCCTTCTTTGTCTTTTTCATCCAATTAAGCTTGATTTTTCCTTTGTTTGCTTGAAATTATATCCTTCTTACCTTTTTACACACAAACACAAAACATACCACATAATTCCGCTTTATAGCACAAAGTTTAGGTATTTTTCTTGTGTTTTAGGGTGATTTGTTGATAAATTGATATGAGTTTTTGCTCATATCAAGCGTTCAAGACTTGTCGAGGTTGCAAGATTTATTAGGTTATTAGAGATCGGTTTTGCAAATTTAAAAGTACGACAAGGGTTACTTCAAAAGGCGCTGGGTACTTTCTTGATTCAAGGATTGTCGATTTATTGGATAGGTTAATTTCTAAGGTTCAGTCAATATTTGAGTAAGAAAGGGTTTTTTGTTTTGAAGGGTTACTTGTTTTGATCGATTTATAAGATTGTTTATCTTAGGGTTATATCGATAAAGCAAGGGTGTTCTACACACGGGATACTTTGCTAGATCGTGTTTTTTGTAGGTAAATTTACAAAAGGTTAAACGGTTAGCAAAGGGTTAAAATAAGATGACGCTGAGCAAATTTGACATCGAGAAATTTGATGGGAAGAATGACTATGGGTTATGACAGGTAAGGATGAAGGCTTTGCTGGAACATCTGGAATTAGATGCAGCATTGGAAGAATTACCTGCCACCACAATAGTGGCTTACAATTACGTCATTCAGAAAAAGGCTTACAGCGTATTGATCTTGTGTTTGGATGATCGGGTCCTACGGGAGATCACCAAGGAGACGACAGCAGTAGTGATTTGGAAAAAGTTAGAGACTTTATACGTGAAAAAGTCTTTAGTTAATCGTTTGTACTTGAATAAAAAGTTATATACTTTTCAAATGCATCAAGGTAGGAGTACGTCTGAACATATTGATGAGTTTCACAAGCTTGTAAGTGACTTAGCGGCTATAGATACTGCTATATCGGATGAGAATCATGCATTATTATTACTCACATCTTTACCATCATCTTATGATAATCTTGTAGAGAATTTGCTATATGGTCGGGATACTTTGAAGCTAGAAGACGTGCTCGCGACACTTAATTCTAGGGAACTTCAGAAGATGACGGAAGCAAAGGGTGATGGTGGTGAAGGGTTGTATGTGAAGGAGAGATCTAGTCAGGGAGATATGGAGCAGGGTGCAAATAGTTCGTGGTCAAAGTAACAAGGAAGGAGCGGTAGACTCGGGTGTTATATATTTCAGTCTGAGGATCATTTGAAGAGGGAATGTCCAAGGTATAATCACAAGAAATCTCAAGGTTTTGTCAAGAATAAAGATCAAGTATCCGGTTCTGGAGCTGATGGGTATGACAATGCTGATGTTATGATGGCTATGAGTGTTGATGAACTTTTGGACTGGATCATGGATTCAGGGGGCTCATACCATATGACATATAAGAGAGATTATTTGGTTGATTTTAAGGAGTATGACGGTGGTAATGTACTGATAGGTGATGGTAGGGAATACTGTGTACGGAGGACAGGTAAGGTTCGAGTACGAATGAGGGATGGAACAAGTTTCGTGTTGGACAACATCAGGTATGTTCCGGAATTAAGACGAAACTTGATATCGCTAGGCACTCTTGAAAAAGAAGGTTTTACCGTGAAGATGCAGTCGGGCAAGATCAAGGTTATAAAGGGTTCACTGGTGGTACTATTAGGAACAAGAAGGGCTAATTATGTATATACCTTGAACGGTCAGGCTGTTACCGGGAAGACAACGAAGGGTAGTAAGCAGTTAGGAAAATTTCAGACTGGGTGGAAGGTCAAGACGGGTAATTTTCTTGATTCTTGTAATCAGAAGTCTACAAAAAAATGTATGAAGAGTGGGGTGTCCAAACATTTGGATGTTACAGGGTTAGAACAGCAGAATGGGTTGGTTGAGAAGACGAAGGTGACACTCTTGGATAAGGTACGTTGTTTTCTAATTAACTCTAGTCTATCCAAGTTTTTTGGACAGAGGATACAACCATGTCTACATATCTAGATAATAGGTCACCATCAGCAGCGATTGGATTCAAAAAGACTATAGATATGTTGGGTTCTTTTGGTTGGCTTGTTAGTTGGATTCAAGGGATACAACCATGTCTACATATCTAGATAATAGGTCACCATCAGCAGCGATTGGATTCAAGAAGACTATAGATATGTTGGATTCAAGGGATGCTTGAACCGATTACGTTCAAGTGCATATTCTTGGGATACCGTAATGGTATGAATGTTGATCAACTTTGGAGGTTAGATGACGTTACTTCATAGAAAGTGCTTTACAGGAGTATGGGTTTCAATGAATGTGGGCAATACAAGAAAACTTTCATTGGTTCTGGTGTATGTACAAGTTTAGTACAGGTGTTGCAAGGAGTTGAGTTTGAGGTGGAATATCAGGAGGATCATGCATTTAAGGTGGAACCTCAGGGGAATATTGATCATGTAGATGTTTTAAAGAAAGTACAAACTCAAGATTTGATATACTATCATCTAGCACGTGATAGGGAGCAACACTTAGCACGGGAACTATTCAAGTATAGAGAAGACAGTAATGATGTTGCTTTCGTAGTTGCTGCAGTGGAGAAGATTTATGCACATGAGTCATTGACTTTCAATGATACAGTTGCTTGTGAGATTCTTTCCAAGTTGATGGCTGGATTGAAAGAAGAAATGGATACTCGGTTAGATGTGCATGTGCTCAGCAACGGTTGCAGGAAAAGCAGTGACGACAGATACAGTTATTACTGGGAGGATACACTAGGTATGTTCATACATCAATTTCTCTATATAGATTGTATGGTATTTTCTTGCGGATGTAAGGCTGAGATCTCGGTTACCAAGGGTTTGCTGGTTAAAGCAAAGGGAAATATACTTGGTATTAAGATCATCAGGAATCAGAGTGGCAATACTCTGAGGGTGTCACAGTCCAGGTTTTACAACGGAAAGTTGGTACAGACTGTTGGGGATAAAATTAGCTAAGTCACTCAGACGCTGACAAAGGGATTTTGGACGCTGACAAGAAGAATTGAGGCGCTGACAAGTTGAACGCTTACAAGAAATATTGAGGCGCTGACAAAAGAAATATTAGGAAGACAAGGACTAAATCTGCCAATGATGAATGCTTCAAGCTGGTGGACAAAATATGAAGAAAAGAATTCAGAATATATTCTTAAATGTTTAAAAGATTTAGTCAATAAGTTATTTGAGTATGTTTATCTTGTGTTTCTTCCTAAAATAGTTGATCATAACTTTTTGTACAAGGCTCCTTAACCTATAAAAGGAGGCCTTAGGGTTAGACATAATACACACCTCTTCCACATATATGTTTTTACACTTTCATTGTACGCAAGTTCGATTAATCAATCAAAGTGAAAGTTTGGTTTATCTTGTTTGTGTGTTCTTGTTTAAGTATTAATTCTGCATAATACTTAAATTGTTACATATACAACAAAGTTTCTCTAAGTGTTTAACTTGATTTATTCTCGTTTACACAAGCTAAATCGATCTAAGTTTGGGATCAACAAGTGGTGTCGGAGCTTGTTGAGGAACTTTTATTTAAAGAACGAAATCCAGTATCGTGAGGTAAACCAGGCTAAGGTAGAAGGTGAAGAAGAATATAATGATGTTTTCAGTTAAGGCCAAGTCTACTTCAAGTTCCATAAGTTCCAACGCATCTTCGTCATCTGATAATGAGGTATGTAATGACTCTTCTTGTAGGGTAAATACTGAAAGTCTTAATAAAGAAATTTTAAAATTGAAATCAGATGTTTTAGAAGTAAAAGCTAGACTTTCAAATTATCAAGTGGCACTTGTTCAAACTGAAAAGACTGTGGCTGAATATAAGAAAATGGAGCTTGACCTAAAAGATCGAATCAATGTTTTGACTCATGACATCAATGCTAGTATTGAGGTAAGGGACATCTTGGAGAGATCAAATTGTGTTATTCAGGCTAAGTTAGATGAGGCCATAAAAAACAAAGATAATGTAGATCTTAAGATTCAAAGATTTGATAAAGCCTCTCAAACCCTATAAAAATGTGTAAGTGAGCAAAGAGATTCTAGGGATATGTCTGGGATTGAGTTGAAAGAATATGTGACTGTTTGACCACCTACTAGGAACTTCTATGGTGTCCATAGAAAGGATCTCTCTTGGACTGGTATTCCAGAACTCCAAGAAGAGGAATTTAATCCTCCACCTAGAGTCCTTTCCCCAGTTGAGGAATATCAACAAAAGGTTATTGACCTAGAAGAGTGGAAGAAGGCCAACCCCACTTTGTTTGTTAAGGGTGGGATGCTTAGTGAGAGTCCATTTGTGCCTACACCCATTGAGAGTCCAATAGTATCTACACCTATCACTGTGACCAATCCCATCACTGGAAAAGCTGTTAATCTTGGCTCCCCAATTAAGAAACAACCTAGTGTTAAATATGCTGAAATGCATAGGAAACCTAGGTCACTCAAAAGCCAAACAAGTGTTAATAGGACAGGAATTTATCAGTCTTAGCCTAAGTTTGTGTCCAAAAAGGATTGTTACTCATGTGGGAGCTTCTCACATTTGGCCTATAATTGTGTCAGTGGATACAATTCATTCGTTGACAATAGGTCATCCAATTTCAACCATAGATCTTTTGTCCACATTAGACCACATGCTACTAGACCAACTCCTTTCTTCTCTAAGGCAGCTAATACCCATGGACAAAGACCCTTTCAAAAGACAAACACTTGGTCAAACAGGCAAGTATGTTCCTATACCAAACCCTAATCTGGGCGCTGACAGGAACAAATTCAACGCTGACAGGAACAAATGCAACACTGACAGCTCCAAGTTTGGCATGAAAACGCCATAACTAGCTGTTGCCAGACCTTATGCTAGACCATATAAACAAAGATACTTGGTTAGTAAGGGTCAAGGGTCTAAGGCATCATCCCAAATAACTTGGAAACCTAAACAAGAGCAAAAATCAAATTTTAATGGTATTTCAATGACTTGCAATAGATTTAAATATCTTGAGAAGGTCATTACTAGAATCATAGGAACAAATTGGGTGATTAGGTCACAAAGGGATGAACATGGATTTGTGGTAAAGAATAAGACCACTCTAGTTGAACAACTAGACAAATCTAAGTCTGACAAGGCTTGGATCTCCAAAGAAAACTAATTTCTTTTCTTTTTTAGCAACCTATCCAAAAGCAGGTTAATGATCAAGGATATTGGGATAGTGGATGCTCAAGGAACATGCATTGTTTGTCTTTCTACTGATATTATTTTTATCCACTGACATGTTATCTCTACCCATTGTCGTGGGAAAGGTAGCCTCTGTTGGTGTGTTTTTATGGTTTTTGTCTAACTATGCAGGAAAGTGGAGCTACATTTGGATGGATACAGAGTTGCAAACTTTTATTTATGATGGTTGGAATGTTTACATTCTTATCTTGAGATAAATTTTTGCTTCTTCACATATAATGATTTGTATGCTTCTGTTAAGGGGAGGTAAACCTTTAGGTTTTTGGGTACTCTTAGAGCACTCTTGCACAATTCTAGATTGTGTCCACTGGTGAGTGGGGGTTAGAAATAATGAAGGCTCCTTCCTTATGAAATTGTTGGAATTTCTAAACCTCGAGGCACTGTAGCATGTACGTTTTCAATCAAACATGCATGCTGCCAAGACTTTTGACCTAGAATTGGGTGTGGTCGTATGGGTGACTTGGGGTATATATATTTTTGGGCTTACTTGGGGAGTTGCAAAGGTTTTATATAAATTAACTTTCTCTTTGGGGCATTTGTGAACAAAGGACTCTAGAGTTCATGTGTGTCTATCATACTTTTGCATCTGTGTATGCATGAACAGTGTTTGTCACTCTTGCTTATTAGATTCTAGTAAATTTCCTTAGGATTATTACCTTTGTTTATGTTCTAACTAAAGTTTTCTACATTCACAAGTCCATTTTATGCTATGACATCGTAGTTGGTGTCATGTATAAACTTCTTTATAGAACCAAAACGTTTCATCACCCTTTCATTTTTAAGAATTTTTTATATCTGGAAGCCTAATGATCATCGAGATGTTTTTCCAAGTGATTAACATCCAGTAGCAGCAGAGATCACTTTCACAAGGGTGAATAGTGTTATGGAGATGGCTGAGACTATTGGCACTAGCTTTAATGCAGGTTAAGTCAGTCTTATCATCAGTAAGTCCATCTTCATGTCTTATGAATCAACATTGAGGATTCATTTCCCGAATGTGGATGAGGACAGTATGAAACTTTTTGAATATCATGAAATTGACGATTTTTTGTATTTGCTTGAAAAAGTAACATACATTACTTGTACCAACTATCATGCATTAAGGTTTTGAACTCACACAGTTGAGGGAGAGACTTGCTATTTTGGATGCTGCTGGGAAGCCAAGGAGGACATTCATGGTTCCATCCTTTGATATTGATCTTGGAGAGGAGTCTTAAAAAGGGGAGGAGAAATTAAATTTGAGTGATAAAAGTTATAAAGAAGACTCGAGAGACTCTGTAGGTAACTAAAGAAGCTCGTTGTTATAAGATGTATTGAAGAAGGTGATTGGCTACACAAGCGATTTAAGTGTTTGTAAGAATCCTCTCTGTATATTTTGTTTTATTCAGAAACTTGATTACTAGAGTAGATATCAAGTTTAGGGGAGGATTATTGGGAATAAAATTAGCTAAGTCACTCAGACGCTGACAAAGGGATTTCGGACGCTGAGAAGAAGAATTGAGGCGCTGACAAGTTGAACGCTGACAAGAAATATTGAGGCGCTGACAAAAGAAATATTAGGAAGATAAGGACTAAATCTGCCAATGATGAATGCTTCAAGCTGGTGGACAAAATATGAAGATAAGAATTCAGAATATATTCTTAAATGTTTAAAAGATTTAGTCAATAAGTTATTTAAGTATGTTTATCTTGTGTTTCTTCCTAAAATAGTTGATCTTAGCTTTTTGTACAAGGCTCCTTAAACTATAAAAGAAGGCCTTAGGGTTTAGGGTTAGACATAATACACACCTCTTACACACCTCTTCCACATATATGTTTTTACACTTTCATTGTACGCAAGTTCGATTAATCAATCAAAGTGAAAGTTTGGTTTATCTTGTTTGTGTGTTCTTGTTTAAGTATTAATTCCGCATAATACTTAAATTGTTTCATATACAACAAAGTTTCTCTAAGTGTTTAACTTGATTTATTCTAATTCCATTAACATTCACATTATAAATGTCCTTATGCCTAGGTGTTCTATAATCAATGAATTTCACATCAGGTATTTTAAAAATTTTGCTTAACACCAAGCATTCGGTTTCAGTGAAAAGAACCTTATTTTTGTTATCACACACTTGTGATACACTAAACAGATTATAATCAAGTTCCTTTACCAGAAATACGTTCTTAAAACGCAAATTGTTGATGATAAGAGTGCCTTTGCCAGTAATGGTTCCATATCCTCCACCAAAGTACACTTTGTCACCATCCTTAATGGGGGTAAAGTTTGTCAAATAGTCTTCCTTCCCCGTCATGTGCCTAGACAAAATAAATATTAGGAAGACAAGGACTAAATCTGCCAATGATGAATGCTTCAAGCTGGTGGATAAAATATGAAGATAAGAATTCAGAATATATTCTTAAATGTTTAAAAGATTTAGTCAATAAGTTATTTGAGTATGTTTATCTTGTGTTTCTTCCTAAAATAGTTGATCATAACTTTTTGTACAAGGCTCATTAACCTATAAAAGGAGGCCTTAGGGTTACACATAATACACACCTCTTCGACATATATGTTTTACACTTTCATTGTACGCAAGTTCGATTAATCAATCAAAGTGAAAGTTTGGTTTATCTTGTTTGTGTGTTCTTGTTTAAGTATTAATTTCGCATAATACTCAAATTGTTTCATATACAACAAAGTTTCTCTAAGTGTTTAACTTGATTTATTCTCGTTTACACAAGCTAAATCGATATAAGTTTGGGATCAACACAGACTTTGTTGAAGGCACACTCCATACTGTCGTTGGAGGATAGTCTATCAGGGGATTGTGATGTGGAAAAGAATAGTAAGTGGTCATATATATATATGCAGTTGGAAGCCAGGAGTATCGGGTGGTCTGCACGAGACCTGACATAGCATCTGTAGATGTGGGTATCTTGGATGGGTTTGATCGTGGATTACAAACATACGTACAAGTTTTTGTGGATTTTGACAACACCATGCGTAGATCGATCATTGTCATGGGTAGATCAATCACAGGGTACGGGTGTGGATACATGGATGTGCGAGGTGCTGGGAAGCTAAGTTGCAGCACACAGAGGCTTTGTGGATAACTAAAGCGGAGTATATGACACTTACGGAGGTTGTGAAAGAAGCTATTTGGCTAAGGGGACTCTTGGAAGACTTGGGCGTGAAGCTTAACACTGTTGTAGTTAATTGTGATAATCAGAGCGTGATTCATTAATCGCGGAATCATGCTTTTCGTGATAGGACTAAGCACATCAATGTGCGTTATCACTTTATCAGATAAGTCTTGGAAGCAAAGACGATTGAAGTTCTGAAGGTGAGTACTAAACACAATGTTGCGGATGCCTTGACGAAGGTGGAATCTGGACGTAAGTTACAACGCATGGAGTTGCTGGGTGTTGGGATTGGCTAATATGAAGCCTAAGGTGGAAATTGTTATGTATTAGTCTTCCTATTTGCTAAAGAGTATGTCTAGGGGGTCTTAGAGTCGAGCTTAAACATGTATTAGCCAAGTAGTCTAAAATAAAGGTCGGTTGGTTGTTCTTAGCCCAACACGACCCGTAGGACTTTGTAATAAGTTGGTTCCCCCGCATCTCTATAAAAGGAGGTGGGGGGGACGATATTCACAACGTTTCTTTATCAATGCTAATAGAGATTCGATTAGGTACATACCTTGTGGGTTCTTTAGTTTTATGTCGATGCTTCTTTGATCGTTGTATTCCGCATCTAGTTTCCAGGCTTGTAGTCGATTGCACTACTGTCAAGCTTAAACTCGCAAGTTTTAGAGTGAAACCAACCACACAAGTTGCTAAAGTTGCAGATAAATGGAAGATTTAGATTAGAGGAAATGATGTGAAGAATAAGATCATTGCTGATATGTGTCCTTAAGGAGTTCTGCTTAAAAGTGCTTCTCATCGGATCAAGAGTGTTTGGGATAAGAATAACATTGTATGACCATTAAGTAATGTATGAATTTAACATGTACCTCTACACTGGAGGTATGATGTTTGTATACCAGTTGGTCTGCTACCATTATGGTGTGGAGTTACTGGTCCGTCTGGTCATGGTATGGATGACATGTAGCATCCTTCTAGTATACTATAGAGGGCCTTATACCTTGATTATTGGAACCTTTCTACTATGACTTAATCCTACAATAAGGTGGATGATGTTGGATCACCTTGTTGTGTGTTGTGTAGTCTGTGTAGTATGGTAGTTAAAGGCACGCCAATAACCATAACGTTGGTTGCCTGCATCAGTGGAATGTCAGCTTGATGAAGCTTTGGCTATTGATGTAGCTATCATTTAGTGTGTTTTTGTGATGAGCTAAATGTAGTAAAATGTAGCTCTATGTGGTGCATCTCAGTAAGAATATGAGGTTTACCATTTCCTTGTGATGCCCTTTCATAAAAGCCTCCATAATCAAGGGATGAGTTCCCTTTGGATGTGGGTAGGGTGTTTGTGGGAGGAAATTATTTATGATTTCATTCTTCTAGTTTAGCACAGACATAGAGACGACGAAAGCTGCTCAGAAATGATTAGCAACCAGGTTTAACTTAGATATGAGAAATATTGATCTATATTATTCATTATGATAGAACGTGTGATGATGAAATCAAAAGGATGGAACATCTGATGAATTTATGCATCTTGTCTTACTGAATCTGGATTGGAAAATTTCGATAGTGGGGGGTCTCCTGACTCGGAATAGCCACGTAAAGGGTATAACTAATCACTTAGAGAGAAGAAGAAAAGATCACACTGCATGATAAACCTGAGATGCTTATAGCTAAAATATCTTATCAGTGTGATTCATCTGGAGATTTGAAACATAAAATTATTTATTTCTAAGCCGTGCAAGAGTCAAGTTACGAATACTTAAATAGTTTCTTTTAATTTTGCTGGATCACTAGCAGGATTAAGAGTTATAATTGATTGGGAATTATGTTTAGACAACTTCTCTAACAGCCAAAAGGTTTTAAAAGAAAAACGATAAATCACATCCATAATTGGGAAATACTATAAATTACACTTCCGACAACAACTCGTGCGGAAAAAAACTAACGACATTTGATTATCGAATCTATGCACGAAACCTTAGGAAATCAGCACCTGAATTTATTCCACGGGCTTCGAATCTGAGTATATCTTTTCGACCAAAGATGGTGTCATTATTTCTAGCTTTTTATAGCAGCCAAAAAGTGGTTTTAGGTACAGCATTAAAGACTTAAGCAGCTTAGAATCTATCGTCTTTCGGAATACAATGCCAAACACTTCAGTGATATTTATAAGAAAAGTAACATGGAAGTTCCACCATCCTAAGGAACCTGGACCAGACCATATTTCTAACAAAACGACAGCCTACAACACATAATTGTCAATCTCAAATTTTGACTAACAGAAAGCACGTAGATGAAATTCTTGGCTGATGCCATTACGAAACAGGTTTAAGGGAGTCAGAAGCCTCAACTACGAAATGCCAAGAAGTATGATTGTAGGACCATGTAAAAATTATAGCAGCTTTCCTTCAATGTACAACCTTATAGAAGAAGTAAAGAATCTGCCAGATGAGTTAAGCGACCAGATCAACGTAATTATCAGACTAGTTTGGATTCGGCAAACTAGATCTCACCCGTGGACAGCCTTCTCCCATTCCATTTCAACCAAGGCTCTGAACGATGATCTAGCCATTCCATCCAATGGCGTTTGAGTTTCCTATTTCTTACTTAGCGTATTTTTTTTAAAACCATATAAAATCTAAAATATAAAATATCTATCCTCAAGACAAGGCGATGGAAAGAGAGAGCTTAACATTGCCACGAAAAACTATAACCCCTTTAAACTATCTACTAAACAAAATTTACATACTTACACGTCACCAAATATTCAAGATCATTTACCTAAACAGAAGACGGACTTCATTAAAATTACTCGCAATCAGCTAGAGATAATATAACAACAATAAAATCACTTAAGCAAATGTACCGGAGCCAAATACCCTGGTATAACCACTATGATAACACCTTATACCTTGTGTTCTCCACAAGTTGAAAGACTATATAAACCAAATGTGAAACACTACGATTATAAAGTAGGTTTGTTTCTTTTAACACGCAAGATCGGTCAAGGATAACTAAACATGTGCATATTTGGCGTTACCTCGGGTATATACCGAGTGCATCCACGTTAAACCTGAGATGCTTATAGCTAGAAATATCTTACCAGTGTGATTTATCTGGAGATTCGAAACATAAAATTATTTATTTCTAAACCGTGCAAGAGTCACGTTACGAATACTTAAATAGTTTCTTTTAATTTTGCTGGATCACTAGCAGGATTAAGAGTTTACAAATAACTGATTGGGAATTATGTTTATAAAATTTGAAAAGGTTTATACATAATTACAAACCATTAAAAGCTTTACTATAGTTACATGAATTTTTTCTGAGCATTAATCTTTGGTAGAGTTAATATAATCTCTAAAGGAAAAATAGATATAACTTATGACTTCGACTTCTATGGTCTTCTTTTACTTGCGTATCTTAAAGTGGACATTAATTTATCACATATCATTCTCGTATTTATGTTAATAAAACTAGCTAATTTGAATCATAAACAATCAATGCTGATACAATAAATTATTGTGAAAAAAAAATCATCAGTAGCATTTTTATATATGACAGTGAATATATCAACAACAATGGTACCCAATTAATCCCGCCTTAGCAGGATATGAGAAGGTAAAATGTGGACAATCATCGCTGCGTTTGAGTGAACCCGAGGGTAAAGAGACTGTTTACATGTAATTATGTAAACCTCCGGCGAGCAGATATAATATTGGTAAAATATAGAGATCACGAAAATTAAGTTACTATTTTGTCTTAATATTATCTTCACCCTTACTGATAATAAATTTGTTAAAAAGCCTTACGAAACAACATTTTCAAACCAAGACTTAAATGGCATATTTGGATTATGTATATTATTCCCTTGAGCCTTTATATATCTAACCTATATAGTCAACAAAAACAACATTCCTGTATGGTTACAAAAGTTAACAACAATAACTCTGAGGATCTGATAGGATTGGAGATGAACCATGCTATATGTGATGTTATCTCAGTTACCACTTAAAAGAATGAGAAAAATGCACCAACCTTCTAAAAAGAGGAGCACCTTGAATTTTATCGAACTACATAATACAATGTTTCAATTTTGTTTGCTTAGGATCTCGTCCTAATATCGGCTACATCTAATTTTATTATACTAGTTTACAATTCATAAAATCTTCATAAGGCCTAAAACAACCCTGATAAGATCAAGTTCGGCACGTTATGTATCTTGGTTTCTTTATGCTCGAGAGAGGCTAGACTAAAATAAAAATGAGATCGAGTCAAGTTTGATAAAGGTTGAATCGTTTGCAACCGCAACTAGAAATGAACTGATACATAAACATATATTTTATACATATCATGCTTCAAAGTTCATTCACTCGAAACACACAAACTTTATTCCTAAAACAGGCGAAAACCAAAATAGGAAGAAAAAACGAAATACATCTAAACATTCATCCAGTCCAAAATACATAAAACACAAACTTTATTTGGAAAGCTGAAAACAAAATAAAATAACGTCAAACTTTTCTTTTGGAATTAAAGCTTGAGGTCCAAATCAGCATCCTCTTCATGGTTATCCACTTGCGGTACACTTCCTTGCGAAGGTTGAACACTATGACGGTTATGTAACTCTTGTGCTGGAGGGACGGGGAAAAGCGCCATTGTCCGTTTTCCTCCTTGAGATAAATATTCATGAGCCTTGCTACTACTTCCAGCTTGAGACTCCGAAGAAGAAGTAGAACCTGTAGCTGTCAACAAATACTTTAAATCAGCAATGCTAGTGTTAGCACCAACACGTATCTTACCCTCCATCACTTGCTTCAAGCCAAGCAATGCTAGCACATCCTTTAAAGGCACATCAGTATGCCCCGAACGCCTGTAGTGATCCAAAACTTTGTGGATCATGGACTCATATCGCACCCCAAGTGCTGACTTGCCATGAGGTTTTGCGTAGCTTTCTAACCGATGGTTTACATTACGAAGTGAAGCAACAATTGGGTCTTCTTCGGGATCAATAAACGAGTTACGAGGAGTACCACGTGTTTGGCTGCCAATGAGGGTTTCTTCAGGATCCAAAAAAGAGCTATGAGGAGCACCACGTGTTGGGCCGCCTATGAGGGTTTCTTCAGGATCAAGAAAAGAGTTGTAAGGAGCACCACGTGTTGGGCCGCCTATGAGGGTTTCTTCAGGATCAAGAAAAGAGTTGTGAGGAGCACCACGTGTTGGGCCGCCTATGAGGGTTTCTTCAGGATCAAGAAAAGAGTTATGAGGAGCACCACCACTTGTTGGGTCGCCTATGCGGGTTCGTGTTGGATTAGCACCAATGCACTGAGGGGCTAGTCCTGATGGGTGTTTGAGGGTATATGCCGGGTTTGCCAAAGGGAGCATAGATGATGACCCTTTCAGGCTGCTTGTGGGTATAGCCAAAGGGAGCCCATGGGCATAGGTCCACGTGAGTTCTTGGGTTATTATGGGATTAACCATGGGGTATCTAGGGGCACTACCTGATGACCTTTCAAGGAAATTTGTGGGTTTAGATAAAGGGTGTCGAGGGGGGCGGGGTAATAGCGGACGGAGGAAAAGCTTATGCCTGGTACTTTTCCTTTTTTGACGCTGAATCTTGTCATTCAGGAGCGGCGCATACTCGCTCTTGTGTACATTTCTATGACCCGCGAGAGCCGTTTGTTTTGAAAATTTGAGCGGGCAAGAGTTGCAAGAGTAAACTTTTTCATTGCTAGTCTTCTTATGAAGGGACGAGCTTGATTTTGAACCACGAACCATCTTCCACCTGTGGTTAATTTTTTTGCCTTCATTCTTAGCAGCAACACACGCAGAAGATGCATCATCTACCACAGATTTTCCTGTCAACTCTATGCACGTGCACGTTCCTTGAAGAATGGCAGCAGCATCTTGGGCTAGACCAGGCTGCTGCAGTATTCGTGCCTTAAACACACAGTACTGACACCTACACATAGTATTGATTTGTTAAGGAGATGGAATATTAAACAAGGTTAACCTTGCTTAAACAGCGATGATGCTTATGAACTAGAGCGATCAGAGAATGAATCAAATGTATTTGATTTTTGTAGGTGAAGATGGTTAAGGCCTTGGGGCTCCTTTTATAGTGAGCATTAACTCCAGTTTGATGCTAAGAACACACTATTCACGCGTTACAAGCATAACCAACTTTGTCATCTATCGCTAAAAGCCATAAAAGCTGAATATGAGGATATTGATTACCTATGATCCAGCTAATATCACAATACAAAGGTAATATTATACGGAAAATAATAGAATCACATATCTGTTACAAAACAAAATCCACAAAATGATGTGCCGTGACTTGTGATTACTGTTGGCTTCAAATATGAGATGATTGTAAAAGAAAGAGTGAGAATAACATTCATCAACATTACACATCATTATGGATTTTATTTTATTTTTGTAAAAATTATGTGGTTCTATCATTTTTCTATTGTACTTGATACTTCACCTTTTTACTACAAGTAAAGAAATATTTTATGACTACTCTGAGCGTTTGATGTGTACGTTTATTTAAATGATGTAGTCATGTGCTACGTATATTCCATACAGTTCAACGTGGCGATAAAAAAAGATAGAACTGATCAGCTTATAATACAACTATTACTCGTTTGATTTCCGAAACATGCATTAGAAATAGTAAACTAGTGAGAAGCTAACCCATACAATAAATCAGTTGCTATACTACAATATACTGCAATTAGTATAATGATAAAATCATATTATATCAAGCTTATTCATTTATTAAGGAAATTAATGATATTTATTTTAACTAAATAACACTTTTTCCTGCATAATAGAATTATGATATGCTTTATTACAATAACGTATTTATTTCCTGTAATTTAGTAAATGTGTATCCTTTTTGCAAATCAATGGGTGAGACTATCACGTTTTAAACCATGGGTGCACAAAGTTTATCATTGCATTACATGAATTTCATATAAACCGCAAAGTTTAAGGAACTATGATGCTTTTTTTAGTAAAAGCGTATGCGTGAAATTCGATGAACTAGCTAATTACCAAGGAGGACTCAAGAATATAACCTTCTATGTTTGCTGTTACTTGCTTGATATTTTTATCCATAGAAAGAGTGAAAAGGAAATAAGCATTATTTAGCCAGAAGCAATCAGCAAAATTTAAACGAACAAATAAATGACGGTAATATTTCTATACAATCCAGTATTATTAATATTACACAGCAAATACAGCTCGTCCAGTTGTACATGTCGGATTAAAAAATTATTTTTAAAAGCCATTTTTCGTATAAAAAACGCTCTAGCAAGAAGCTAGACTCGGGAAAAATAGTCCTTGGTATATATAGTAAAATAGCTTTAAGAAGCTCGTTAAAGACATGAGATTATTTTAGTTGTAACTATTTTTTTTTATTTTTTTTTTAGTTGTAACTATTACTGTATTCAGCTCTGATATGTCTGGATTAAATTAAAGTTGCATACATAGACAAAAAAATTTATGCTTAAATTTGTTACTTAGTTCAAACAATTCATGTGATTAGGCATGACAAACGTATTTTACTGAAAATTAGACAAACTCGTCACATGGAAAAAACAAAATACCAAAAGTAAGAACATACGGAGTAATTCTTTAGTCATGCTTTATGCATTAAGAGCTCACATGTTTCACATATATGACGACAAGTACTTGCGTTTGAACGATTTGACAAAGTGTATAAAAGTTCCGTTCAATGAGGAAAAAAGAATGAGGTGCAATGCAACTTTAATTTTGATTTATACTATGTTTAAAATTAGTAAAGTAGAATAAATCGTAGTAGCCATGGATCATTTAAGCCCAAATGATACTCAAATAAACTTCTTAAAACGCTTAAATTCATCTTTCAGGATTTTACATATGTACCTAAAAGGCTGTGTAAACAGAAAGATCAAGATTCAAAGAATCCACAAAAGGCGTTCTACACGTACAATAGTAGTTTTATAAGAAGTTTATAGAAAATGAAAACGGCTAGTCAACGCGCTGGAAACAAAAAATTTCTAATTTGTGACCTATGTTTCCACAAATTAAAGTGCAGGATGTATAACAAGGGAAATGACCATTTAACCACTTTAACCACGATTGGCGCGTGTACAACAGAACACCTAGGTTCTTGCTAGTTCAATAAAATTGGCGCACAAAAAAATACAATGGAACACCCAAAATTCACCCAGTAATATCTAGTTTTCTGTGACAAATTAGACGGCCAGTCTAATTGCAAGCTTAGTTCTCCTATGTGAAAACTGAAATTCACCCACCCTTTGACCATCCGTCGTCCTACAAGATCCTATTTACACTTTCGATTGTAGTTGATATTTAGGTCGCTGTGGGCCGTGGCTACATTTATTTAGAGTCTTAATTTCCTGCAGATCCTTCTAGTTTTTAATCTGTGTGATTAATAAGATCATCATATTGGTGCATAATCTAGCTACTGCGAAAAATAAAAATATAATTATGCGGCAGTTGTGTTATTTTTGACATAATCGCAGTGAGGGAATTTGTTATGGACCTGTTTTAGTTATTACTATTATTTTCTGCTTTTGGTTTCAATTTAGTATACCGCAAACATTTGATGACTTTACTGATTCGGATAGACAGATTTTTCTGTTCGGGTATAGTGTTTATAACTCACCAAATAATTGTGTGTGTGCGTATAAGTTTAAATTACACGTGTGAGTAGAATTGACATCCATGTGAGGCCATTAGCAATGGTAATTTTCTGTAACTTATATACTATTCCAACTGAGGATTGAAGAAAAAATTTTGTTATATTACGGGCTGCAATATCCCCTGACAAATTACGGAAGCTTATATGTCAAAAATTCGAAGTGACCGAAAAACTGTGCATTGCAAAATACCCTGACTAGTAAACGGTTGTATTGCTTAACTCAAGTTTTATTCCCACATTTGAGTTTCACTCTCACCCATGTTTCACTCTACTTTTGTATCTATCATTGAGAAAGCAAACATTTATATTAGACTAAATTTCAATTTTTGGGGCTTACGGTGTTGCAGCATATCAATACTCGTTAGTTCATGGAAAGGAGGCTTGAGAACATGATCAAGTGAACTTGGTAACTTCTGTTAGGCTTATTATTATATAATGTTTTGAAGAAATGTTTTAGACTGGACGGGCTGATATCGTGGAAGTAAACATGAAACAGACACAAGTTACTTTCTAATTATTACTGATCACACATAAACTTACATGACAACACTGATTTCTAATACATCCGCATCTTCTCGAAAAAACTAAAAACATAACTGACATTAAACTATACAACATAACTAACTTAAACAAGTAATGCAAAGTAAACTGCTATTTCAGATTCAAACAAATAAGCAGGATTTTTCATCTTTCAGCTAGCCACTTTGGCTACTTGAGTTTATCTCTCCTTTAAACTGAAATATATATTCCATCCTTAGTCATGGCTTTCATCTTGAGCTTGTTCATCAATTTTGTGTTAGGAGTGTCTCCCACTCGCCACATGATTCAATCCCAAGTTAGTCATCATAAAATATAGCCATGGCTCGTTAACTTCTTCAATCTTCTCAGATTCCAAAAGATCTTCATTACTCGCCACATGATTCAATCCCAAGTCAGCCATCATAAAATATTGAGTCATGGAGTCTAACTTCTTCAATCTTCTCAGATTCCAAAAGATCTTCCTCATCTCCAATTTCTTTATTCACCCTCATATTTGCATCCACATCCATGTCACCATCAATCTGATTTGACGGTGACTTTGAAGCTCACCTCTTCGTAGCTTGTTTGCTGGAAGGTTTGTTTCCCATGACCAGGTTGTTGCTCTTCCTATGCACTTCCCTCCTTTACTTTCACATCTCCTCCTTCCTCCTTTAGTTTCGCACCTCTGTACACCATTACATTGTGGTTGCTTCCCCAACCATGATGTTCAAATTCGGCACATGATAATCATCTTAAGTACGAGTTTGTTTCTCAATATGTGAAAACATATTGTTCCGGCTTCTTTTACTTGAACCTTTGCCTGATCACCATACGAGACACTTCCGACTACAACTTCTTTCATCTTCAAAGATAGACCCTTGTCACCAAACAAATGAATCCTAGCAACCGCGCATCGAGATACCAAAGGAGATACTGACGACGTACCCTCCGGTCCGTGTCGATCACTACTAGAAAAACTGCCAATAGCAACGGCAAGAAATCGTTGCTAAACTGCCCAATTTCGTTGCTATCTGGCCTTAGCAACGAATTTAGCAACAAACGCCCTCCGTTGCTATATCGCCCGTTGCTAAGTCGCAAGTCGTTGCTAATTTCATCGTCGTTGCTTATTAGCAACGAAAGATGATATCGTTGTAAATTTACCATAGTGTACCGTCGTTGCTAATCATGTGATATAGCAACAATTATGGACCATGCTATTTAGCAACAAGCTATTACTTGCAATGCTTTTAGATTTTTGGGCAACGAAAGTTATAGTTGCAAATATAGCAACAAAATTCATTGCTAAATTAATTATGTTCCAAGAATGCAGAAAGATAATACGAATCCAAAAATGACTGGAACTACATTTTATAATCCATTCACACAATATATAAAAACCAACACAATTTATTTCACAATGATAAACACAGTTACATTATGAATTCCAAATCAGTATTATATTCAAGATAATCACATCATTGTCGTTTAAAAAACAAAAAAAACAAACATTATTACAAAACAAACTTGAAAAGCAGCGGAGGAGCGTTCCGCGAGCAAATGCGTTTATATGCTTTAGTAAAAATTTGAGGATGATCTGGGGGTTAAAGAACTCGGGATCACTATTCTCCCTCAATTAATGATTACACGTTACAGACATAGTTACACCATTTTTGTCATAAATTCTTCCTACGAACTGCGTTTTTGATGATTTAAGAAGCTACAAAACCGAGAGATAAAAATCTAGAACGTTTGTGTTGGATTCGAATCTAGTTTTCAACTCATTACCGCCACAAGTGAAGTTAACTAGTAATTAAAGTTTGAAATATATAAAATTGGACGAGCAGGTTATTCTCATTAAGCAAACATGGGACCGCAAATTCCAACGACAAACTCATGATCTATGTGTTTATATGATTTAGTACAAATTTGAGGATGATCTGATGGTTAAAGAACTCCATATCATTATTTCCCCTCAATTAATGATTACACGTTATATATTGACATAGTTACATCGTTTTGGTCATAATTTCTTCCTATCAACTGCGCTTTTGATGACTCAAGAAGCTAAGAAACCGATAGATAGAGATCCACAATGTTTGTATTGAATTCGAATCTAGTTTTCGATAATCATCGCCACAAGTTAAGTTAACTAGGAATTAAAGTTTTGTTATTTAAAATCGGACTAGTGGGTTATTCTCAGGAAGCATACATGGGACCGCAAATTCCACCGGTCAAACTTATGATATATGCGTTTATATGTTTTAGTACAAGTTTGAGGATGACCTAACGGTTAAAGAACACGGGGTCACTATTTTCCCCCAATTAGTGATTACACGTTACATATACATAGTTTCACCGTTTTGATCATAATTTCTTCCTACGAACGGCGCATTTGATGATTCAAGAAGCCAAAAAATCGAAAGATAGAGATCTACCGATAAATGTAGTAAAAAGAAAATTAATTTTAAATAAAATTAATTAACATTTGCATTTAAAAAAGAGATTGGGATTTCTCTCCACCTTATAGATTTTCCATAAAAAATATTCAAATTTTTTTACTAATAATTTTTGTAACCAATGGTTTGTTGATGTTTTACCAGTTTTGTTGTATTTTAGCTTTCGTTGCTATTTTATCAATTTCGTTGCTAATAATTTTATGGTATATATGTCAAAAATTAAGACTTCGTTGCTAAATTTTTTGCAACGAAAATTTTAGTGAAAGTCGTTGCTAAAAAAGAGAGGAAATGTTCCCACCAAATGTTGAGTAAATAGCAACTAATTTAACAACGAAAAGTCGTTGCTAACCAAAGATACCAATTTTGCTTAATTTCGTTGCTATAGTCGTTGCTAACCAAATATACCAATTTTGCTTAATTTCGTTGCTATATTCGTTGCTAATGCGTGAGTTTAGCAACGAATTATTGGTTGTTGCAAAATTTTCGTTGCTATTGACACTTTTTCTAGTAGTGGATGGTTTCCCCTTCGACACTATTCACACGCTACTTATCTAAAACATACAGTACACCACTTAGACGTAAAACCGTTCTTCCAAAATGGTTACTAGCAGGGAAGTCACATATCAAAGGCCCATACCCTTTCACCCCCTTCGAAGGGTATCCTACAAACATCATACAATTGAATCCCCATTTCACTTAATCTTCCCCCACGTTTACCTCTACCCGGGCTTCCCGCCAAGAAAGATGACATGGGCACTAAACCCGGCGATTGACCACGAATCATGGGACACCTCCATGATCTCCTAAAAAGGCGTTATAAGTCACCGCCAAGCTATTTTCTTCCCCTATAAATATTTTGGTCTAGCGTCCAACTCAGGTAAGTTGTCACACACTAATTTCTACTATAACTACACGCTCACCACATATATCGAATAATTATTCTCATGTCGGATGTGGTTCGCAGATCCGTCTCCTACGCAATCACTTAACCTAGTGTCTTTGTATTTCTTATTTTCAACTTACAAGCATCTTTTCTAGAACTCACAACGCCTCAACCTTCGATTACCATCGCAAGGCCTCCTCGTGAAACTATTTGTACAATTAGATACCAACATCATCTTCATATGCCATGAGCGCCTCTTCTTCTAAAATTTCCTCATAAGTCATCATAATTATACCATCAACATTATCTTCTTCTTCAATCACGAGGTTTATTTTTTTATCCCTGTCTCTAAGTACTATACAATTTTCATAGCGACCCGGCTTACCACAATTATAGCAATCATTTACACCATCTTCCACCATCTTTGGGAACCTGTAGTTTCTTGCATAGTAGCCTGGCTTGCCACAATTATAACAATAATAGGAATAGGAGTGACTTTTTGTATCCTGATTCTAGCCTCTTCCACTGCATCTACCACGACCAAAACCACTCCCACCAAACTTTCTTTTCTCATCAGTGTTTGTTTCTTTCTCTTCCATGTTTGTTTCTTTGTACATACATTGTTTCTGCTTCCACAATCAAGTTTTTTTAACAACATGTGATCATCAAATTATTCTTGTTTCTTTTTTATATTTCTTTGTTCAGGTGCCTCTAAGAAACCACAAGATCATCGACTGTCATATCTTCTATATGTTTTGACTCTGCAATCGCACACACCACATTCTCGAACTTCTTGGTTAGTGATCGCAAATATTCTCTAAAACTCTTGAATCAATTAGAGTTTTGTCGTCTCACTTTAGTTGTAACACGACTGTTTGCAGACGAGTGGTGTAATCTTAAACACGATTTGTTCCTTTATTTTCATGGCCTCCAACTCACTACGTAGAGTTTGGAACCACACTTGATTGCGTCGGTCAACCCCTTTGTACACCTTCTCCAATGTTTCCCACGCCTCTTTTGATGTTGTAGCCTAAGTGATCTTCTCGAACCCTGACTCGTCCACCAATGGAAACAAAATATAAAGAGTGATTTTATCCTTCATGCTTCTCAATCCATGCCTTTAACGGATTCATGGACATAGCTCCAACTTTAATTATACTCTATTGTTTATACTCGTACGTTAAAACCTGGAGGTTGTGTTACACATACTCACCACATATATCCAATTTGTAAACATGGTTAAGAAATTCACTACTCTCAAACCCTAAAGGTTGTGTTACATAAGCTTCTTCCTTTAGTTTTCATTCAAGAATGCACTTATCAAATCTATCTGGTATACTTTAAAGTTCATGTAAGTTACAATGGCAAGGCATATGTGTACAACTTCAATTCTTGCAACTGGAACAAATGTTTCATCATAGTCAATTCCTTCCTCCTAGTTATATTCTTGAGCCACAAGTTTAGCCATGTTTTTATGACAACATCAGTTTCATCTTTCTTGAGGTTATACACCTATTTTGTCCCAACTTAGCATTTACCATATGTCAAAGGAACCAAATTCGAGACTTTGTGTCTGTCAAATTGATATAGTTCCTCTTGCATGACATCAACCCAACCAAGGTGCTGAAGAGCTTCATAAACATTTTTAAGTTCTATTTCTGAAAGAAAATATGCAAAGAGACATTCTTTAGGTGAAGCAGCACTGAGTTTCCATGTCATAGCCCTAGTAACATTTTAGATCCAGGATTACCAATAATGTTAAACAGGTCAATATGATTGTTTCTAGACTATTTTCTTGAGGGGCTGGAGAGTTAATACTAGGGAAGGTATTAGGGTTGTTAGAGGAAGATGAAGGGTGTTTGGAGAACCTGAACTAGCTCTAGTGGAAGGAGAGGGATACTTAATTATCAGTGGTTCCACATTTAAAGGAGTAACTTCTTATTTATTATGATTTTCTAGTGGAACAACTTCAGCTAGAGGAACTAGAGTGTTATGGACACATTATTGATTATCACTTAATATTTCATCATTGTGAACAGAGTGATCATTTTAACCTAATGGGTGCCTATGTTGATCAGTGGGGGCATTACCTTCAGTAGAAGGAGCCTCAAGATCTACATATATATTAATGTGAGAGACCGATGGATATTCAGTTTAAAACTTTTGAGAGGGCAAAAAATTGTGATATTTATCTGGTGGATAACTTTAAGATTCATGAACATGAAGTTCATCCACTAATGGAGTTAAAAACGTGATGGCATTAGTGCTTTCATTTAAATTGATGTGATAGGTTCTTTAATACATTGCCTTCTAGTGTTGAAGACTCTCTTTGCCTAGGATACAAGCGAGTATCTAAGAAAGTAACCATCATCAGCTTTCTCATCAAACTTCCCAAGGTGATCCACATGGTTGTGTATGAATACTTAACATCAAAACACATGAAGGAAGGTGGTACTAGGAAGTATCCCTCTAAAGATTTCATATGGATTTTTGTGATGTATTTTCATAATAATGGATCTATTTTGAGTGTAACACGCAGTGGCTAAAACATCAATCCAAAATTATTTAGAAAAGACAGATCCAACAAGCATTATTCTTGCAACCTTAGTGAGGTTTTGTTTCTTCTTTCAGCAATACCATTTTGTTCAGGTGTATAAAGATTTGAGAAATTACTTTATCATCACAGAACATGATCAGTGAATTGTTCCTGAATTCAGTACCATTGTGAGTTCTAAGTTGTTTGACATGAGTTCCATTTTTTTAACTCTTCTTATGAATAACATGATAGTTTTAGGAGCATGAAATTTCTTCTTTAGAAAGTATACCCAAGTGTATCTTAAGTACTCATCAACAATGACAAGTGTGTACTTTTCATGGTTAATGGCCCTAGGGGTGACAAGAACAAATAAATCCATGTGAAGAAGATGAAGACTTTCTTTGGTTAAGAAAGTTTGTTTTGATTTGAAGCTAGCTCTATGTTGGTTACCTTTTTCACATGCTGAGCATATATTGTCCTTTGAATAGACAAGTGAAAGGAGACCAATAATAGATTTCATTTTGCCTGGTGGTTTTGAAGTATAAATGTGACCAATCTCTTGTGCCAGAGTCAGTTAATGTTTTCAAAGGCTATAACAAAGAAACATGTCTCTTTAGAAGACATCATGTACATGACATAGACATATTTTACTCTTGGATCAATCATCACTACTTCATTATTTGAGTTAAAGATAGTTCTTTTTGTGATCAAACTAAACGGTATATTTAATATAACATAGTTGATAATGTTTATGAGGTTGTGTTTTAACCCATAGACATAAGCTACTTTAGTCAAACTTATACCAATATATTTATAGACCCATATCCTTCAGTGGAGCATGTTGAGCTATCTTAAAAATCCACCTTTGGACCTGGACCTTCCTTATACTTGTGCATGTAAATTTTGCCACGGATCATATGCTTTGTGCATCCACTTTCTAGGTACCATATTGGTTTCCTAAGGTCTCCCTGCGCAAGATAGAAAAATAGTTAGTTTTGCTTAGAGATCCACCTTTTCTTGGTGGGAGTCTTAGATCTGGTAGCTTTAGATGATGATAAAGATTCGACATTTAAGGCTCTTTCAGAAATTGCTCTCTTCGCATGATAAACTTCACCCCTTCTGAACCACTTAATATCATTATGATCAGTTATAGTTTGGACAATACTTCCACAAGATTCACAACATTTTGTTATAGATTTAGGGATCCTTGGTTTGATTCCTCTCCTAAGGGAGATGATTTGATTATGACCAATTGTATCATGATCATAACTTCCACATATGTCACTACAAGGTAATAATAGCAGTCATCATGAAGATGGTTGTTCATACCACAGTGTTTGCATGGTGGGAAAGGCATGTTTATCCTTTTATGATATGATTCACCTTGATATCTGAGAGAATCAGCATTGGTGTTTTCAACCATATATTCCATGTGTTCACATGTTCTATGATTAGTTCTCTCACACTTCATACATAATATGATTTTGAAAAAATCTTAGTGAGATGATTTTTTATCCACACATACCCCAATCCTTTTTAATTTGCATCATATATTTGGTAGGAGGTGCATTAGGTAGATCGTCTCTGAAGACGATGGGTGTATTTTTTAACCGAGTTGTAGCTTGAGATCTTTTATTTCTTGTATTACAACAGACAAAGGAATGTCATCTTTAGTATTTACAGCCTTTGCCTTGTTAGTAGAAGTTGAAGGCATTTTGGTAGTAGTGCCCTTTTGGGAACTCTTATCAGGAGTTGAGGAGTTCTCTAATGTGTCAATTATGACATGTTTGGGAACACTTGCTTTGAGTGTGGTGTGTAATTTGATGACGGGCTGGATAGTTTTAGGTCTGATGGTTGGTTCAGCACTAGCCAATTTCTCTATTAGAGGAAGTCAACTGCTTTTAACTGAACCTTCATCATTTTTATCTAAGTCATCTTCAGTTACCGAAGACTCAATAGGTGCTGCAGAATCAACGTTCGCTTGAAACTCGTTAAGAAGGATTTTGTCAATGTTATGATTAGGTATGTTAAGATCACCAAGTCTTTTAATATCTGTAATTTATTCTACCTTCCTCAATGGAGGATCTAACAAAGACTAAATCCTCAACCTTATAATTGGAGGGTCCTTCAGCTCTAAGCATTTTTCTCTTTTGAGCAGGAATTTGTTCACTTATGCACTAATTGAGCTTATAAGAGTTTTGGAGCCATGATTTAGCAATATCGTTAGCTTCTTTTAGCCCAACTCTCAATGTTTTATTTTTATTAAGAATTTTAGTGTTTAGGTGTTGAAAAGTAAGTAGATCTAGTTTAGCTTGTTTTAACATTATCAACTTTTCTTTACTATCATTATGCTCTAAAACAACATTCCTATATTTCTCAAGAAGATTATTTATTTACTCTTCAACATAATTAAGATCAATACAAATGTAATCAGATACAAATATAATATTATCTTTTTTCTTCTAGTTCAAGAAGAGTTTGTACCTTTTTATTGTAATGTTGACCTATTCGCCATTATGAGCACTTTCACTTGCCGCCACATTCGAATTTATGGCATCTTCATAATCAGAAAGAGCCATAAGTACCTTGACATTCACTAATTCATCATCTAAAGAGACTTCTTTTTCATCTCATTCAAATGTTTTAGCAACTAAGCCTTTGTTTTTAACAATCTTGAAAGGTTTATAGGATGAGCCATCATTACTTAAAAGAGCAAGCATGGCTTTAATCTCCTTATTTTAGGTTCAATAACTTTAGCAGACCTTAGTTCACATTGTTCTACTAAAAAGATGATATGGCAAGTTGCTTGTTGTGGAAAAGTGATGGGGCAGGTTGATGGTTTTAAAATAGTGATAAATATGAAGGGATAGATGTTTATGAAAAACATTATTTGGAAAAATGTCCATGCTTATTACATTTAAAGCACATAGTTTTAGTTGTTGCTTTAATTTAGAGTTGTTGGACATCTTAGCTCCCTTCTTAAAGAACCTTCTAGACTTGGCTAGAAGAGCCCTTACATGAAATTCCTCTGCAAGGTATTTCATATATTCCTCATTGCTTCTTGTGTCCTCTTCATCATTAGGCCTAGCTTGAAAAACCTGGATGACAAAGTCAGAGAAGAAAGTAGTGGACAAGGGTGTAGCAATAGTTAAGGCTTTACTTTTTCTACCTTCATAAATCCTATCAATAAGGTTCTCTTCATATTTCATTTTACCAAATAAAGAAGCCAGTTGCCAATCTTTGATATGATTGGCATTTCTTAGACTTTGGCAAACATAAGCCATTTCTTTGTCAAGTTGTTTACAAAAACGTATTGATTTCAAGCTTTGAGAGTTTAACACCATCATTTACTAATTCATTCGTAGAGCCTTCTATCTTTTGAAATTTTGGTTAACAGTTTCACCTTCTTTGTGTTTGAAGGTATTATAGGATAGATTTAAATCCATTAATCTAGTTTCTTACACATAAGATGGCCCTTTATGATAAAGTATTAGGTCTTCCCATGTATCTTTAGCAGTTAAAAAATTCACCACAAAATTTATTAGGTCATTTGGAAGCACAAATATGATGAGACTCTTAAGGTGCTGATCAAGATTAGCAACCTTTGTCCAATTTTCTTCAGGTTTGATGTTATCCCCAACCATGGAAATAAATGGGCCATTATGAATAGTGCTAATAAAATGAGGTTCTACGCCAATGATAAGGACAAGAAACTTCTTATTCTAATTAGTGAAATTTGTCACCTCAAGCATAGGAGCATCATTTAACGGTCTACCCCTATATTCAAGAGTTTGTGGTACAATTTCAATCATTATTGGATCTTGATTTTAAATAAAAATGAGCAATTTTTATAAAAGTACAAACAAGATTTTATAAATCAAATTGCTATGAAACCACTTGTTAGTCCCCTTAAACCCCATATTACTTATCAACCAAAGTTATATCTAACATCATGGAAATAAATGAGTTGTTTCAATAAATAGATAAAAAAATATGAATAAGTAAAAACAACAACATACCAAATATAACTTTTCAACGTATATATTCTTACTAAAACTTAATTAAAGAATCTATTACACACTTTGCTTGTGGAATAGCAAAGTGGTTGAATGACTGATAACGACCTAACTATACATATTCAACCTATCATTATAATGCCACTTTGTAGTATAAATAAGAGCTTTCGATACATAATATGTTGTGTTTTATATGCAGATGTAAAGTATGAAGGAGCAAAGTCAAGATATACAAAGAAGGGGCCTCAATATGCAATAAAGCCAAAGTTATTAAAAGAAGATTCTGAATCGCCCAGAAGTGCGGCGCACAAAATTGTAAGTGCGGCGCACATTCTCATCTCCAAAGTGTGGTGCACTTGACGAGAAGTGTGGCGCACATTTGACCCCAGACAGAACTATAAATAGAGGCCATTTCCACTCATTTTACACACACCTCTCTCTCTCTCAATACTCCATAGCTCGAGTATTTTAGTCCTTTTAGTAAATTTTCAGTATTATCCACTTTTGGGAGATACTTGTAACGAGAGTATTCCACTCTTCAATTCTTGGAGGAACGATACAATCGTGACACTCGTGTACTCGTTTATTCAATCCAATCTAAGTATGATGTTCTCTAACTCTTTTCTAATTGTTACTTTGATTACTATGTTAGGCTAAGCTATTTGTGACTATATGGGTATGTGACTATAATTAGTGATGATGCTCTAATATGATCCTTCATAAATGATTTCAAGCTAATGTTGTAGAATCATTTTACCTCCTAGTTCTACAAACCATATTTTATCTAAGTTGATTTGTTACGATAGTTTGGCGTTGAGAAACTCAAATTGTTATAATAAGTTTTCTAGAACTTGTCCATGGTCCTGAATCTTTGGTTGGAGAAATCCGCTTAGAAACATGATAAAATATTGAACTTGTTGGCAACTTGTTTTGAGATTAGTCGCTTAAATAAACATAAGTCTTGAATCAACCCAAGTAAATTGTGTAAACGCCGTTTTGACGAAAAGGATTATCACACTTTACCTACATAAACATATCTCGATCATTATTATCATCATCACGAACTTATAAGAACTATCCCATATTAGTCATATTTGTTATTATTGATATTACTTCAACCATTTATTTCTTCAATTGTTATCTTGATTAAAAAAACGAAACTAAGTCTCAGCGAACGATCCTGGCTTACGACTACAAAGCTATATTACGAACGAAAGGGTATACTTTCCCGTGTTTGTCTTCTAGTCCCTTGTTTTGTCTAAACCTTGTAATTTAAATTTAAGACTTGCAAATGAACATCAAGTTTTTGGCGCCGCTGCCGGGGACTTATAATCCTATTTTGTAACCAAAATTAGTATAATCGTTGAAGAAATTGAACCATTGCTACTCATTTTAAACCAAAAAAAAAATTGCAGTACAGAAAGTACGCCGCACTTCCTGTAGCGAACCAAAGTGCGCCGCACAAAACCAAAAATGCGTCGCACATTTCTACTGAAAACACCAAATACCCTACTGGATGCACACCCGTTCATCCGGAACACCACCAACATCATCGTTACCTGAACCTGAACGTACCCTTAACCGAAGGCTACGTAGACTTCATCGCCGTGTACCTTTAGCTAGGAGACACGAGCAAACTCAACCTCGCATAATTAACCAACCTTTTGCCGATCTTTCATAAATCCTATTTCTCACCAAACTCATCAACCATTACGATCCAATGTCGTACACTGATGATGAACCTATGTGGTCAGCCGATAGAGTTGTCGCACCAACTCCTGGCTCTGCAATCGTTTTACCTGAAATTGCAAACGATTTTGCAATCAAATGGAACCACTTAACCCTTGTCAAAAATAACCAATTTGATGGTCGAATCAAAACCGATCCTCACAAACACATCAACGAATTAACAGAATTTGTAAAATGTTAAACTATGGAGAAGGACAAGCCGAAGCCGTCCAACTCATGATGTTTCCATCATCCCTGACTAGAGAAGCCAATTCATGGCTCGACGAACTTAACGAAGGAACCATTCGAGCATGGGAAGGTCTTAGAACTTCTTTCATTAGCCGATTCTTTCCTCCTGCCCTATTTGAAAAACTCCTAAAAGAAATCCGAAGCTTTTTTCAACAAGAACGAGAAACTCTCACTGACGCATGGTTAAGAATGAAAGAATTACTCAGAAACTGCCATGGTCATGGACTTAAGAAATAAGGAATAATCAAGATTTTCTATCATGGTCTTGACGATGTTACCCAAGATGCATTGAACGCCACAGCGGGCGGAATTTTCCTTCACAAAACCCCTAACCAAGCTTACCAATTTTTGGATTACAAAGTCCTACTTAAGCTTGATTGGTCCAAAAACCACAAAAACAAAAACTCACGAAAACCCGTAGCTTTTTTCGAAGGAAGCAACAACCCAACCGACACCGAGAAAATTATGGCTCGAATGGATGCCATGTCTCTTAAGATTGAAGAGATTAAACACAAAACTTGCAAACACTGTGGAGGAAACCATCCTTATAGTGAATGTGATGACGATGACACAGCCATGAAAAAGGAAGAAGAAGCCAACTTTATGAATACCTTTCGTCGAACTCGATTTTATAACGATTATCGTAATCGCGACCGCGATAATTGGAGATCAAATGATAAACCAAGTTATGATCGAGACGAAAAGAAACCCACTCAAACCGAAGACAAAAACAACCTCGAAATCAAAATCGACAACTTTATAGAATCTCAAAGAAAAACCAACATTTTTGTTCGAGAAACATTTACTGACTTCAAAACCAAGTTTGAAACCACAACCAAAAACCACCAAGCTTCCATTCAAAACCTTGAAGCTAAATTAGATCGTTTGGCCGATAAACAATCTAATCGCGCTTCTGGTTCTTTACCAAGCAATACCAACCCAAATCCCTGTTGATCCCAAACTCAGATCTTAAATCTTAGCTTGTTTAAGGGTTGTGATAGAGAGAATAGATTCAATCTAACACTTGAGAAACTTTGCAATACAAAGTAACTAAACAAGATGCGGAATGTAGTGTTTAGCACAAGAAAAAATGTTTAAAGCAAACGTTAAACTTTAATATATCATAGATATACGGATACCCAATAGTGGTATTAGGGTTACAAAAACCTTAAAGTATGAAATGATAACTAACAGAGAAAGATACACTTTGCATGATAACCTAGTGAGTCCTTTTATAGTGCAAGGACTCACGTACAAGATCACTACTAACAAACTAGGAAAGTATCTCGGAGTAGTAACTGAAACGCGTTATAATCTTTTCCAAGTTTAACATTAGCAGCAGGGTCTTTGACTTCAGCAGGGGAACCAATCCCCCTGCCTTTGTTATTTAGCAGGGGGGACTTACTCTAGAAGGGGAAACTATGACCAACTAGCATGGGAAACTAATACTCTTATATTTATTCCGAACAATCCTCCCCTAAACTTGTGCTTTCGCTTAAGGACAAGTTTCTGAATAAATTCTAGTTGATGAGGATGCTTACAAAGTTCCTGGCCAAAGTTGACTGTACATCATCCTTACCAAATCATAACCAACAGGTGCTTTAGCATCTACAATCAAGTCAGCCTGTGCCAGTTTCTTCAAGGTCTCTTGAGTGAAAGGATAATAACAATGATTAAGAAAATAAACACTTACACCTTCCATGACTATCTCATAAACCCCAGAGTTGGTAAACAACTTCCAATACAACAAATTTCCCCCATTTACTGCATTAAATATTGGATCAAACAGTTCATGGTCATACATCCTATGCATACATTCCCAGATCACCCAATCCTTCTCTATACCATCCACAGTAGGAGGATTTACAGCAAAGGTCTTCTTCAAAAGCTTCCATAGATCATCTAAGTCCTCACTATCCAAAGTTTGAAACATGAGATCTAAACTCAGAAATGTTTGTGCTGTATTGTTAGCTCTTGTAAGCTTCACCAGGTCATCCCCTTGTGTTCATAAACAGCATATTCCACTATGGAAAATTTCTTCCCAAACTCACTAGGTGAGATTTCATCATTCTCTTGCACAATCAACTGCTTATCTATTTCTTCAGTGGAGGGATGTTGAGTCTCCTTAGTAACTATACCAACCTTTTCCATCCTTTTTAACCTTTTGGTTGCCCTCTGTGCATTGAGCACAGATCTCGCAATTGCTGGATAACTTGCACCTGCTTGTGATGATGCACCTGCTTGAGATGATGCACCTGCTTGAGTTGATTCTACTGTTGTTCCTTCATCCTTTCTTTTTCTAGATTCCCTAGCTCTCTGTATCATCTCATTTTGCTTCCTGAGATACTCAACTTCTTCAGGAGTGTTTATACCTATAAAGTCATCCACACTTGTCTCTCTTAGAACTGGTCTGACTGCCTTCTCTATATCCTCAAAAGTCATGCCTTTGAAGTGACCATCAGTCCACTTCTTGTGTCTTTTGAGCATAACTTTGTAGTGTGCCAGCCTCCACTTTTCAGACCTCAAATACATTTCCTTCTGAATCTGATTTGCCCTTCTTTCCAGATATTCATTTTGATATTTTTACACTAAACAAGTTAGTTCATACCTGTCTTCCAAAGGAGCATTTGCCAACTCCTTTTTCCATTGGTCTAGAAATTCTTGAACATGAGGCACCCTTTCGTCCAACTCTCTATGCATGATTTCAATCTGTTTAAGCATCTCTTTGGGCCTCATCTGTTTCATTCTCTGATCTTGCATGTGTAGCTCTTCTTCTTGAAGTCTGAGAGCTACCTGTTCATCATATTCTTCTTGAGCCCTTTGTTGTTCAAGCGTTCTGTGCTTGTATTTTCTCTTGGGTTGTTCAACCATGATCCCCTTTCCCTTGTCTTTTGGATCCACTACTGGTTTTGCTTTTGGTGCAGGTTCTCCTATTTTTATTCCCTTCTGAGTTGGTTGCCTTATGTTCTTCCTAACAAATGTTTGAGTAATAGGTTTAGCAGGGGAAGAACTTACAGCAGGGGGATCAGTTTTAGCAGAGGAAACTTTTGAAGCAGTGGCTTCTTCTTGATTGCCCATAGTCAACAATGTTTGGGCAATCTCTTTTGTAGCACTCCCTTTATCACTTCCTTTTTTAGCACTTCCTTTCTCAGTCTCTTTCCCAGCACTTGTCACCTTTTCTTGTCCTATATCCTGTTTACTAGGATATGTATACCACTGAGTAGATTCATCTATGTTAGGAACTTCCTCCCCTTTGGAAGCATCCTCATCAGTGGATATAATAAGCTTAGGCTTTCTCCTCTCCTCCAGTGTAGCAAGTCTGGTTTCCAGATTATTGATAACCAGACCTTGCTTTTTGACAGTTTGTACAAGTTATGCATTTTGCTCTTTCAAGCTAATGCACATATTCGTCAATTCTAAGATGGAAAATGGTTGCATTCTGCTCTCAACCCTAGAAGGGGATTTCTCCCCTCTTTGGGTATCACTGAGTGAGGGAGAGGACTTACTTATGGTGTCACTATCCTGCTCATCCCTTGAGGATGAGTCAGTAGTGGCAGCCAAACCCTCAGTATGCTCCAACCTTTTGAAGGCTCTCCTCTCTGCTACTTTTGAAGATTCACCAAGCAAGGGAGACCTGGCAAACATGGTTTTGGGTAGCAGGTTGGCAGGGGCATCATCAGGTTTTGTTTTGGCTGCTTCTTGTCTGATTTGTTTCATCATGATGGAAGTGAGTGGAACAGCCCTGCCAGAAAATTGTGGAGATGGTGCAGCAAGTGTGGTAAACAGTTTGGTAGTGTGTTTGGTGGCTGAAAAATATCATTTATGTTTGATAGGACCATGTTCACTCATATTCAGTAAAAGCTGTGTAAACCTTGGGTACATACAAAATTTAGAATTGCTTGTAACATTTTGACCATTCCTTTGAAAATCATTTGAGAAAAACAGTACTTTCTCCCTGTTTCTAAGCATATCAGGGCAGAAGCAACTTCACTTCCAAATTCATTAAAAGCAGTGGTTTTAGGTAACAAACATTGTAAAATTGTATGAATCAAATATTTCCAATGTGGGGCAAACTGACCTTTAGCAAACTTACATTTTTATCATCAGAAAGAGTGTACCCTAATTTTTCAAGACCCTCAAAAATTTCAGCATCAGGTAGGTTGGCAATCCCATCCTCATCATCCAAAACAAGCTTGTCTCTAATGGACGCAAGTGTAATCACCTTGGGGTGGCCATATACTATGCTTTGAATTGTTACCTCTCCATCCACTGTTTTGGTCATTGATTTAGACCAAAACTCTTGGATGTGTGAGGTGTAAATCCTAGGATTTATGAGAAGGGTTACTCTAAAATAAGATATTTTAGAGAAGCCACTGCATCAGTAAATTCTACTGGTTCATCATGTAAAAGAGTAATTTGATTGTGATTAGCAGCAATTTTGAGAGACATGATAAATATTGAAAATGTTTGAAGGTTTATAGTTGTGAAAGTTAGGTAGGATTTGGTCGAAGGAGAGAGGTAGACCTGCTGGTTAAGGGAATTAAGTTTATATAGGCGAATGGAACAGCTTTGATGGGACCAAATTTTCAAATTGCAAAAATATCAGAGATAAATCTTGATAAGAAAGTAATTTATTTGAAATAATAAAGAAAAGATTACCAATCAGCGAAGAAAGCGCCTTAAATATATTTTGAAAAGAATAAAATATTCCCTAACCAAAATTTTAGCAAGCAGGCCCAACGGCTATAAGTAGGGTAACGGCATTGTCGGTCAACGGTCAAACAGGGGGATGTTGAACAAGCAGGGGTATCAAAAGTTGAAAGCAGGGGTATCAAAAGTTTAAAGCAGAGGAAACTTTCCTAGGGGTATTAGACTAATCATGAAACGATCGATGCTAAATAGCTCTGCTCTAATGCACACCCTTGTAGACATAAGGTAGATACACAGAAACTCAAGAGTCCTCCATTCAGCAAAGTTCTAAACACAAAGAGTTAACACATAAGTAACCCTACACCTGGTCAACCCAAGAAAATAAGTTTACCCTAGTCACCATCCCTACCATTCCCTTACTTATGGTTAGTTGGTCTTGGCAATGTGTACTAAACATCTGAATTTAGATAGCAAGCTGTTGAATAAAGAAGTTTAGGTATACATTACAGTGCCTCAAGGTTTCAGAATTCTAACAAGCTTTGCAGCAAGTCTTCATTATTCTGAACCCCTAGAATCATATATGAGTATCCTAAGGATACCCCAAATCCTAAAGGTGTGACCTAACCTCCCCTAAAACATAGAGCATATACCTTATCCTCCCATGAGTGTAGTATGCACCATTTGAATCTCTGCATTGTTAGTCTAAAACCACATATAACCACTTTAAAAAGAACAAACCCAACCTAAGAGAAAACCTCTTAGCAGGGGAAAATTCCTTAGCAGGGGAATGAACCCCAGCAGGGGAATGAACCCCAGCAGGGAAATCTTTGTTCAAAAGCAGTGGAATGAAGAATAATGGAAAAAGTGACTAACATATGAACAACAACAGCAATAAAGCAATCCTGAGTATACAATATAAATTAGACATCAATTTTTAGGGAGAAACCATTCCAATACTTGCAACCAAGTACTGAAACCTCTCCACATCAAAAGCTTTTGTCAAAAGATCAGCAACATTAAGTTTTGTATCAATTGCCTCTGGGACAATCAACCCTTTTTCAAAACAATCTCTAATAAAATGATGTCTTATTTCAATATGTTTGATCTTGCTATGAAAAACAGGATTTTTAATAATGCAAATGGTGCTGTTATTGTCAATAAATATCTTGGTTTTAAGAAAATTATACCCATAGTCAAGCAGCTGGTTCTGAACCCAAGGAACTTGTCCACGGCATGCAGCAGCTGCTACATACTCAGCTTCAGTTGTGGATGTGGCCAGAATAGTCTGCTTTTTACACTGCCAAGATATAAGCCTGCTTCCCAAAAACTGACATCCACCTGTTGTAGACTTCATGTCATTGTTATCACCAACATAATCACTATCTGAATAGGATACCAACTCAAATGGTGACTCCTTGGGATACCAAAGTCCTAAATTTGGATGACACTTCATATACCTAAAAATTCTCTTCACAACAAATAGATGACATTTTGTGGGTGCGACTTGGTATCTTACACATAAACAGACTGCAAACATGATGTCAGGTCTTGAAGCTGTAAGGTACATGAGAGATCCAATCATAGACCTATAATTCCTGACATCAATAAGCTTTCCAGGGCCATCTTTGCCCCAAGGATGCTCCTTATCCATTGGATTTCCTTTACACATTCCAAACTTCTTCACAATTTCAGCCACATATTTGTCTTGTGAGATGAAGATCCCATCTTTCCTCTGTTGAACTTGTAACCCCAAAAAGAAGTTGGGTTCACCCATAGCACTCATTTGGAATTTTTCCTGCATCAACTTGGCAAACTCTTTGCTAAGCATAGAGTTTGTGGATCCAAAGATGATGTCATCCACATAAACTTGCACCAAAAGAAAGTCACCCTTTTGCTTCTTGATAAACAGGGTCTGGTCGATTTTCCCCCTGTTGAAGCCATTATCCAATAGGTACTTAGAAAGAGTTTCATACCAGGCCCTTGGAGCTTGGTGAAGTCCATACATAGCCTTCTTCATCTTATACACCTTGTCTGGGTGTTCTGGGTCTTCAAACCCTGGAGGTTGCATAACATAGACTTCTTCATCAATGGTGCCATATAAAAAGGCACTCTTAACATCCATTTGGTATACTGTAAAGTCCATGTAGGAAGCATAAGCTAAAAACAGTCTGATGGCTTAAATTCTGGCTACTAGAGCAAAGACCTCTTCATAATCAATACCCTCTTATTGAGTATATCCTTGTGCTACCAGTCTTGCTTTGTTTCTGACTCCTATGCCCCTCTCATCCTTTTTGTTCCTTAGCACCCACTTTGTCCCAATGGGCCTTGCCCACTTTGGACAATCTACCAGAATCCACACTTCTTGGATGTCAAATTGTAAGAGCTCTTCGTGCATAGCTTCAACCCAGTTTGGATCATTGAGAGCCTAAAAAATCTTCTTTGGCTCTTCTTGTGACAAAAAGGCAGTAAACAGACAACATTGCATGTTGTCATGATTAAACTTCATAGTGATGTTTGCAATGAAACTGTGTTCCTTTGTTGAATACCTTGTTTGTCTGGGGGCTTCAGGATCACCTATGATTTGTGATTTGGGTGATCTTTATTGATTCTATAGGTAGGCTGCATGCTCATGATTATTTCTGTTTCATCCTCTTCCAAATCAGAATTAATTGGGCTATCTTGATTGGGAAAGAACTCCTCAAAAGAGCTTCCAAATGATATTGTATGACCTAGGGATGGATGCTGATGAGCTGAATGCAGCTCTGAATAACTTGGACCTCCATTCCTAATTATTCTGCTTCCACTGCTAGAAATGATTGGACCACCAGAGATAGGTGAATATGAGGAAATGAGTGGGGATTCTCTTTCTGCATTATTAACATCATTGACAGCTGGATCCTTGTTGGCAGGGGAAGCACTTGGTCTAGCAGGGGAATCCTGGATTCCATTGCTTTCAGAAGTTGACTTAGCAGGGGAAGAGATTGGCTGTTCTTTCCTTTGAGATGTATCATCTTCTTCACCTGTTTTTGGAGCAGCATTAATGGGAAACAGTGAGGGTACAGTCATGTACCTCAATGGTGGCTTCTCCACACCAGTTGGTTCTTTTGTACCTGAAATGTTAGTATTCTACAAAGCAACAGGTACATAATTCATGGATTTTGAAAGAACTTCAATGTCAAAGAACCAATCATGACTTGTTTGTACATCTTCAGGCTTGTCTTCAAGAAAATCTACATGGAGATTTTCTGTTACTTTGCTTGTCTTCTTGTTGAAGACCCTATATCCCTTGTTGTTTAATGAATAACCAATAAAGTACCCATCATCCCCTTTTTCATTGAACTTGCCTAAATTGTCAATTGTGTTTAAGATGATCACATGACATCCAAATGGTCTAAAGAAGTCAATCAAAGGAGGTCTTCCATTGAACAACTGATAAGGGGTCTTGTTGTGTGCCTTAACCACCAAGGCCCTATTTTAAACATAACAAGCAGTGGCTACAGCCTCAGCCCAAAAGATAACTGGAAGCTTGAAATCAGATAGCATGGTCCTTGCAGCTTCAATAAGTGTCTTATTTCTTCTTTCTGCAACTCCATTTTGTTGAGGTGTTCTTGCTATACTATATTCCCTCTTGATTCCTTTGTTTGTGCAAAAAGTATCCAGTTTCTTGCTTCTTAATTCACCACCATTTTCTGATCTCATGGTCACTATCCTCATACGTTTTGAAAGTTCAATCTGATTGATGAACCCTATGAGTACATCTGTTATGTCACTCTTTTCAAACAGAAAGAATGTCTATGTAAACCTTGAAAAGTCATCAGTAATCACCAGGAAGTACCATTTCTTCATTATGCTTGCCACAGAAGTAGGACCAAAAAGATCCATGTGTAGTAATTCCAATGGCTTGGTAGTGGATAGGCTTGTTTTTTACTTGCAAGAGACTCTATGTTGCTTCCCTTTCAAGCAAGCAGCACAAGTATGATCATTGGCAAAGGACTTGGAAGGAAGACCATTAACCAGATTATATTTGACCAGTTTTTTCATGTTTTTGAAGTTGAGATGACCAAGTCTTCTATGCCATTTCTAGCACTCATCAACTGAAGCTTTGGCAATAAAATAGGTTTCATTGTCTTGAAGAGAGATGTCCTTGAGATCAAATGTGTACATATTCTTTTGTCTTGGTGTTCTGAGCACAATAGGAGTGTTTGGTGGTAAAACAAACTCCTTCCCCAACACAAGACATTCAATATCTGTAAACAGGACAAAGTTCTTGTTATCAGTCGTTTGGGACACACTGAAGAGGTTGTACTTAAGCTCTTTCACCAAGTAGACATTATCAAAGGTCATCCCATTGGTGACAATAGTTCCTTTTCTTGTGATTATACCATGCACATCTCCAAAAGAAACACCATCATTGTCATGCAGGGGAACAAAGTTAGACAGATTGGATTTATGTCCAGTCATGCTCCTTGAGCATCCACTATCCCAATAGGCTTTATCATTCCTGATCTGCTTTGTCACCTGCAAAAAAAACAATTTAGTTTTTCTTGGGGACCCAAGCCATTACAGACTTGGATCTACCTCGTGTATCAATATAAGATAGCTTGTCAAAGACTAGAGATACACCATTGGATTGAGTACCCCTTTTGGGTACCCAAACCCAACGAGCTGAGGCTTTCACAGCTTTTCCCCATCTGCCCATGTTTCTAGAGGGCAAAACTTTGCTAGCAGGAGATACCCTAGACTTAGCAGGGGAATCCCTATGCTTAGCAGAGGGAATCCATGTTTTGTTTTGGCCTCTATTGGTGTGCTGGTAAGGTCTAGAGACAGATTTATATGCAGTATGAGGTGTTGGTTTGGGACATGCATCATTCACCTTTCTTAGAGCAGGAACTACATACTAATTAGATCCCTTGTTTCTCAAAGCAGGGGAAACATACTTAGCAGGGGAAAAGGATTTTGCCCCTGCATTTAGAAGAATGGTTGTAGGTTGCATGTCCTTTAAAGGATTTGCAGCCACCACTTCCATTGGTGCCTGACAGTCTTGATAAGTGTGATCAAAACTGCCACAGGTAAAACAAGGTTTGGTGTTTATCACAAAGTCCTCTCCTAATTGATGAGACTTTTGGTCATTCCAATTTCTCTGATTACCTCTAACAGACCTATACATACCAGCATATTTAACAGTAGACTTAGGAGACTTTGATCCTGATTTAGATTTGGGTGAACTACTCTTAGAACTTGAATCACTTCCGAAAAGTCCTCCTCTTGAGAAAAGAACAGGGTTATCTATTTTCCATTGTTTTAAAGCGATTTGTTCCTTTTCAAATTCCCTAACAGCACTGGTTTTTACTAGTGGTTCTTCTGTTTCTAGATTATTAGGTATGTAAGATTTAAGTCAAATTCAATATCTTCCTGCTTCTTGAAACAAGAAAGACCAGTCCAAGACAAGTCTTTTCTGGGAAATGGTGCATGTATGTTGGCAGGTGGTGGTGGTATGGTAGCATGCTCATTTTTGACACCAAAACCTGTTTTGTCCCTAGGAGATTGTCCAATTTCAACTACTTTAGTTAAATCTTTAGAAGCTTTTTCAAATTTTTCAACAGTTTCTTCATCTATCTTCTTATTAGATCTAAAAACTTCTAGTTCAGCAGTTAATTCCTTAATGGAATCATTATTTTCTTTAGCATATCTCTCTAAAACCACAATATGACCTCTGTAATCATTTTCTCTTTGTTTATACTCTCTTATGGCGGACTCTAGCTGCTCTAAGGCACGTTTGTAGTTATCAAGGTCATTATCGCAATTAATGTAATCAACTTTTATCTTTCTTATTTGATCATTCAATGACTCAGTATTTGTTCTACAAGCTTTAGTACAATATGAATCATCATATACCTCATTGTCTGAACTAGAGCTTGACATGGCCATAAGAGCAAAATCTTCTTCTTTTTCCTCGGCAACTAATGCTTGATTTCTTTCAACACTCTCTGTCATAGCACTCCAATCCCATCCACCTGCTCCATCTATCCCCTGCATGGCTACCATAACCTTACCACCAGAATCATCATCCCTGCTTTCCTTCCTATAGTTGCTTCCATTCTTTGTCCCTCTGCATTCCCTAGCAAAATGACCTTTCTTGCCACAGTTGTAGCATTCTACCTTTGTTTTGTCAAATCCAGCTACATCAGAAGGATTGATGGAGATCTTCTTACCATACTTCTTGTAAAATTTGTTGGCTCTCATGCTAAGTAGAGCCATGTTCCACTTGATGTCCATCTCCTCCAGTCCTTGCTTACTGATTTGACTCAGATCTTCATGTAACACAGTAGATCCTTGTGATCCTTGGGATGCTATGAAAGAACAAGCAGTGTCAAGGCTGAATATTGCAGGCCTTTCTTCATCATAAGATGATCCAGATCTAGCAGCAGGGGAATGGGTAGCAGGTCCAACTTCGATTCCACTACCTTTGGAGATTCCACTGCTGTGAGGTCTGAAGGCCATGTTAGCAGGGGAATCAGTAGATCCACTTGAATTAGTGGGGATGGTTCCTAATGACTTCATCTCATTGACCACTGGCTCAAAAACTTTCAAGTTATTGTATATGTCATCAATGTTCTTGTCATCTATGTCATCCCTATTCTGCCAAATAGCTTTGTAGATAAACCATTCTTTCTTAAGACTGTTGAGAAACCTGGTATTCACCTGCTCTCTTGTCACTTCTATTTCAAAGAACTCTAACTAAGCAACCAGATCTTGAAGCCTATTGTAGATAGAACCAATTGCTTCGTCACCAATTTCTTTGAAAGAAGCAAATTGATCAAGCATTTGATTCTTTTTCTTCTTCTTTGTAGCCTCATTCCCTCCAAATGTTTTGCCTATTGCTTCCCAGAGTTCCTTAGCTGTCTTATACTTTCTGAACCTTAGTTGATGTCTATCAGGTAGAGCCAACAGCAAAGAACTGTGAGTCCTGACATCATGCCTTCTTGCTAGTATCTCCTTGTCAGCAAGAGCAGCAGACTTCTTCTTGCCACCTTTGGAGCTTTCACCTTTTTCTTCTCCTTTATCCTTATCTTGAACTTGTATAGTCTTTGTAAATTGATCACCAAATTCTATGATCTCCCATAGAACATAGTGTTCCATCTTAAGGTATTGTTGAATTCTGAACTCCCATAGTTCAAAGTTTTCAGGATCCAGGATGGGTAGTTTTAGAGAGTTGTTGTTGGTTGAGGATGAATGAGAATCTGAAGACATGGTTGATGTTGGTTGTGAGAGATGTTTTGTTCTTGGTTTAATCAAAGTTTCTTAACAAGCTCAAATACCACTTGTTGATCCTAAACTCAGATCTTAAACCTTAGCTTGTTTCAGGGTTGTGATAGAGAGAATAGATTCAATCTAACACTAGAGAAACGTTGCAATACAAAGTAACTAAACAAGATGCGGAATGTAGTGTTTAGCACAAGAACCAATGTTTAAAGCAAACGTTAAACTTTAATATATCATAGATATACGAATACCCAATAGTGGTATTAGGGTTACAAAAACCTTAAAGTATGAAATGAAAACTAACAGAGAAAGATACACTTTGCATGATAACCTAGTGAGTCCTTTTATAGTGCAAGGACTCATGTACAAGATCACTACTAACAAACTAGGAAAGTATCTCGGAGTAGTAACTGAAACGCGTTATAATCTCTTCCAAGTTTAACATTAGCAGCAGGGTCTTTGACTTTAGCAGGGGAACCAATCCCCATGCCTTTGTTATTTAGCAGGGGAACTTACTCTAGCAGGGGAAACTATGACCAACTAGCAGGGGAAACTAATACTCTTATATTTATTCCCAACAATATAAGAGTATCTCAGAGTAGTAACTAGGAAAGTATCTCGGAGTAGTAACTGAAACGCGTTATAATCTCTTCCAAGTTTAACATTAGCAGCAGGGTCTTTGACTTCAGCAGGGAAACCAATCCCCATGCCTTTGTTATTTAGCAGTGGAAAGTGTTGTAGCAGGGAAAACTTTCTTGTATTTTGTCCACCAGCTTGAAGTTTCTCCTAATGCCATATTTGGTCCTTCTTGTTTCCATAGTGATTTGACTCATCAACTTTTGACCCAACAATCCCAAGAACAACAACAAATATCAACCCCCACAAGCTCGTAACGAGCAAGTGAATGACGTATTCACGCGGAGCGGTTTATCTTACGAATCACCTACCAAACCTACTCAAGTTACACCAATTGAAATCCCATACGATAGTGATAATGAGGATGAAGCCCAACCAACCCATACCAAACCAACTGAAAACCCAACACCCAAACCATATAAACCAAAAGTACCATATCCACAACGCTTACGCAAGCAAAAGATGCAAGCTAAGTATGGTAAATTCCTCGACATAATACAAGAAGTTCGAATTAACATGCCTTTAGTCGATGTTCTGGCTGGAATGCCAAATTATGGCAAATTTATCAAAGAACTTATCAAGAGCAAGCATAAGTTTAAAGAAGTTTCTTCAACTCTTCTAAACGATGAATGTTCTGCCATAATCCAAAATAAAGTACCACCAAAACTGGGAGATCCTGGAAGTTTCCTAATCCTATGTACTTTTCCTCACTCATACTCTTGCAACGCCTTGGCCGATCTTGGCGTAAGTATCAACCTCATGCCATACTCTTTGTATGCTAAACACTCTAAAAACGTTTTAAACCCACAAAAATGAGCGCTCGACTCACGGACCGTTCTTTCCAATATCCAATGGGGATAGCTGAAAACATGCTCATAGAAGTCGGAAAATTTGTTTTTCCTGTCGACTTTGTAATCTTAGAAATGGAAGAAGATAGCAAGGTACCACTTATCCTTGGTAGACCTTTCCTACACACAGCTGATGCTATAATTAGAGTAAAGCAAAAACAACTCAACCTTGGAGTTGGAGAAGATAGAATTTCTTTTTCTATCGACGAAGCTATGAAACACTCGTACTCTAATGACGATACTTGTTTTAGTATCGATGTCGTTGAAGAAATCGTTGAAGCCGATTTCGACGCTCTTCTTGACGAAGGATGCGAAATTTTGCATTGTCTCGAAGGGAATATCATTGAAGACGATCTTTTTGCTGAATTTGATGCCTTCATAGCCGACCACATCGATGATGAACCAATCATAAAAATCGAAGAAGAAATCGAAACCCCATTTGAAACCATAACTTTAGAAACCGATTTCAAAGTTAAGAAATCTGTAGAAGAACCTCCTACAGATTTAGAACTTAAACCTCTTCCTGAACATCTGGAATATGCATTTCTTCACGAAAAAAAATTACTCCCTGTAATTATTTCATCCCAACATTCGGAAGAACACAAAGACGATCTAATTGACATTCTCAAGAAGCATAAACAAGCCTTTGCTTGGAAAACTTCTGATATTCCTGGCATATGTCCATCATTCTGCAAACACAAAATCCAACTTTTGGATAACAAGAAACCAATTGTTGAAAAACAACGAAGATTAACTCCTAACATGAAGGATGTTGTTAAAAAAGAAATCGTTAAACTCTTAGACTCTGGAATAGTCTACCAAATCGCTGATAGCCTATGGGTTAGTCCGATTCATTGTGTACCTAAAAACGGAGGTATCACTGTAGTAACTAACAAAAACAACGAATTAGTACCAACACGAACCATCACCGGATGGCGAGTTTGTATTGATTATCGAAACTAAATGATGCAACCGCGAAAGATCATTTTCCTTTACCCTTTATGGATCAATTGTTAGAAAGACTCGCAGGAAAGGAATACTTTTGTTTCCTCGATGGTTTTTCTGGATACATTCAAATCCCAATCGACCCTATGGATCAAGAGAAAACCACGTTTACTTGTCCATTTGGAACTTACGCTTATAGGCGCATGCCTTTTGGCCTATGCAATGCACCTGCTACTTTTTAGAGGTGTATGATTGCAATCTTTCACGATATGATTGAAGAATCAGTCGAAGTCTTCATGGACGATTTCTCCGTCTTTGGAAATTCTTTCGGCACATGTCTAAACAATCTCGATAAAATGTTAGCACGATGCAAAGAATCGAATCTTGTGCTAAACTGGAAAAAATGTCACTTTATGGTTAAAGAAGGAATTGTGCTTGGACACAAAGTGTCTGGAGCCGGCCTTGAAGTTGACAAAGAAAAAATAGACGTGATCGTAAAACTCCCACCACCTACTAATGTTAGAGGCATTATAAGTTTCTTAGGTCATGCCGGTTTTTACCGACGATTTATCAAAGACTTTGCGAAAATCGCAAGACCTTTAACTCAACTTCTAGAAAAAGAAAGAACGTTTGATTTTACCGACGAATGTTATTCAGCATTCAAAATACTTAAAGAAAAACTTACATGCACACCCATTATTACAAGCCCCAATTGGAACCTTCCATTTGTGCTTATGTGCGATGCTAGTGAACATGCCCTTGGAGCCGTCCTTGGACAAAAAGATGGTAAACAATTTCATCCCATCTATTTTGCAAGTAGAACTCTTAACGCAACCCAACAAAATTATACAATTACGGAAAAAGAACTCATGGCTGTAGTTTACGCGTTTGACAAATTTCGTTCCTACCTCGTGTTGTAAAAAACGATAGTTTACACCGATCATTCAGCTTTAAAATACTTGTTCAAAAATCAAGACGCCAAACCTCGTCTAATACGATGGATATTGCTTTTACAAGAATTTGATTTGGAAATTAAAGATAAAAAGGAGCTGAAAATGTTGCTGCCGATCATTTATCTCGCATAGTGAATAATGATTCTAGCGATGATGAAATCGACGATTTTCCCGATGAGCATATAATGCAAGTAAGTACTAACAAAACACCATGGTTCACAGACTTTGCAAACTCTTTGGCTGTAGGTATTTTACGAAAGGGAATGACGCACCAACAAAAGAAAAGAGTTTTCTCTGAACTAAAAAAATACTTTTGGGACGATCCTTACTTATTTAGAATCTGTCCCGATGGAATAATCCGACGTTGTATTTTTGGATTTGAATCTAGAAAAATTCTCGATGAATGTCACTACGGACCGACCGAAGGACATTACGCCGCGAACACCACCGCTAAAAAGTGTTCGACGCTGGCTTTTATTGGCCAACAATTATGCGTGAAGCTCATACCTTAGTACGACTATGAGAAGCATGTCAAAGGACATGAAATATTTCTAAAAGAGATGAAATGCCTCTAAACAACATCCAAGTCTGCGAAATCTTTGACGTGTGGGGTATCGACTTCATGGGACCATTTCCTAAATCTTACAAATGTGAATATATTTTAGTCGCCGTCAACTATGTATCTAAATGGGCCGAAGCTCAAGCTTTACAAACAAACGATGCCAGAGTTGTTATCACATTCTTAAAGAAATTATTCTGTCGTTTTGGAATGCCAAAAGCACTAATAAGCGACAGAGGGACTCATTTCTGTAACAAACTCATGGAAAATGTTATGAAAAGATATGGAGTGAACCACCGATTTTCCACATCTTACCACCCTCAAACGAGTGGCCAAGTTGAAAACACTAATAGAGCTCTCAAACGTATACTTGAAAAGACCGTTCAAAACAACCCTGCTTGTTGGTCTAAAAAATTAGAAGATGCTCTATGGGCCTTTCGTACCGCATTCAAAACACCAACTGGAACCACACCGTACAAACTGTTGTATGGAAAGACATGCCATCTGCCAATAGAAATTGAACACCGTGCATATTGGGCACTTAAAAACTGCAACCCAGATCTTATTGCAGCCGGAGAAAAACGTAACTTTCAACTTCACGAGTTAGATGAATTTCGACATCACGCTTATGAAAGTTCACGATTATATAAAGAACGAACCAAAGTTTGGCATGATCGTAAATTACAACAAAGAAAAGAATTCAAAAAAGGAGACAAATTACTTCTCTTTATCTCGAAATATAAATTCAAGCAACCTAAGCTTACTTCGAGATGGACTGGACCTTATCTAGTGAAACACCAATATCCATCTGGATATGTTGAATTATACGGTCAAAACAATAGCACCTTTATAGTCAATGGGAATAGACTTAAGCTCTACCATGAAGAAGAACACTGTAATGAAATCGAAGGAGAAGAAATTCCTTTCTTCTTAAAATAGATCCGAGTAGCCGAGTCTGGCTGAAGACTCTAAACTTAGCGCTATTCGGAAGGCAATCCGTATTTTATCCCCACCTTTCAACTTAAGTGTGGATGAGGACCTGTAAATAAATAAAATCGTCCTTGTATATTGCATGTGTTTTGTTTTGTTTTGTTTTATAGCATGCAGGAAAATAGCAAATTGGAGCTCTAGATGGATTCATCTCTCGAAGTCCCGCAACTTTCTACTAAGCCCCGGGAAATTCTCGTTTCCCTTTGTATTTCCTATTTTTAATATTTTATCAGTTATTACCTCGAGGACGATGTTTAACTTAAGTGTGTAGGAGGTGACAAATAGAAAAAATAAATAAATAAATATAATAAAATTTCTCCACATGAAAATCTTTTTGAAAAACAATAAAAATATATATGTTTTGTAAATAAATAAATTTTTAGCAAAGCAAAAATCTCATTGATTGACATTATAATTTAGCACAAAATCCATTTCCCAAATATGTGGAAAAACTTAGCCTTATATTTCTCTATTTTGTGTGAAAGCCGATAATCTAGTATGCTTCAGAATTTGTGATTGATCATCATTTACTAAACCGTAGTGAGGTTAATTTGTAGATATTTTCGAAAGGAAGCAAAATAAAATCACCCTTATATCATTTTACTTAAGTTACACTGGCTTACTAAAATATGTGGCACTCGTACGCATATGTTATATTATCCATTGTGACAATATCGTTATATGTTATGCCTAACCACTTGTCAAGTTATAAAGTTTATGATGTTCTCTCTTAAAAAATGTATTAAAAAAAGAAAAAAAAATAGTCAAGTATTCTAGTATAGTTTGTTCTATAATTTTGACAAAGGCATATACTTTTTGATCTTACACCCACATCATTTATCACGTTTTGCTTCTTTGAAAATTTATCTGGTGCTCACGCCGCAACGGTTATGTTTATGTGTCTTATACAAACCTATGGTAGCTATCTATTTTATAACCGAGCTAATTGAGTGTTACCTTACATTTACCCTTTTGTGAGTGACATTTGTGTGAACTTAAAATCCAAACACTATCCATGTGAGGTGCTAAATTTATTTTGTCGTTTGCTTTTCCTATTCATAAAAATTAAATCATTTTCCTATCATACTTCACAACACTTAAAAGCATTTTTAAAATTGAATTGTTTTCTCGCTTTGATAGCTTGAGGGCAAGCAATAGCTAAGTGTGGAGGAATTTGATAACGACCTAATTATACATATTCAACCTATCATTATAATGCCACTTTGTAGTATAAATAAGAGCTTCCGATACTTAATATGTTGTGTTTATATGCAGATGTAAAGTATGAAGGAGCAAAGTGAAGATATACAAAGAAGGGGACTCAATATGCAATAAAGCCAAAGTTATTAAAAGAATATTATGAATCGCCCAGAAGTGCGGCGCACAAAGTTGTAAGTGCGGCGCACATTCTCATCTCCAAAGTGCGGCGCACTTGAGGAGAAGTGCGGCGCACATTTGACCCCAGACAGCACTATAAATAGAGGCCATTTCCACTCATTTTACACACACCTCTCTCTCAATACTCCATAGCTCGAGTATTTTAGTCCTTTTAGTAAATTTCCAGTATTATCCACTTTTGGGAGATACTTGTAACGAGAGTATTCCACTCTTCGATTCTTGGAGGAACGATACAATCTGACACTTGTGTACTCGTTTATTCAATCCAGTCTAAGTATGATGTTCTCTTACTCTTTTCCAGTTGTTACTTTGATTACTATGTTAGGCTAAGCTATTTGTGACTATATGGGTATGTGACTATAATTAGTGATGATGCTATGATATGATCCTTTATAAATGATTTCAAGCTAATGTTGTAGAACCATTTTACCTCTAGTTCTACAAACCATATTTTATCTAAGTTGATTTGTTACGATAGTTTGGCGTTGAGAAACGCAATTGTTATAATAAGTTTTCTAGAACTTGTCTATGGTCATGAATCTTTGGTTGGAGAAATCCGCTTAGAAACTTGATAAAATATTGAACTTGTTGGCAACTTGTTTTGAGCTTAGTCGCTTAAATAAACATAAGTCATGAATCAACCCAAGTAAATTGTGTAAACGCCGTTTTGACGAAAAAGGATTATCACACTTTACCTACATAAACATATCTCGATCATTATTATCATCATCACGAACTTATACGAAATATCCCATATTAGTCATATTTGTAATTATTGATATTACTTCAACCATTTATTTCTTCAATTGTTATCTTGATTACCAAAACGAAACTAAGTCTCAGCGAACGATCCTGACTTACCACTACAAAGCTATATTACGAACGAAAGGGTATACTTGCCCGTGTTTGTCTTCTAGTCCCTTGTTTTGTCTAAACCTTGTAATATAAATTTAAGACTTGCAAACGAACATCAATGACAATGTTTGTTGATCTCCTCTTACTTAAACAACAAACCTAAGTTATGAGTTTAAGTCTCAAGCTAATGATCAGCTATGAGTGATTCTTTAAGTTTGACGTTGTGAGTGAAATTCTCTTGGAAGGATTCAATAACTTTCAAGTATAAGAGATGCGTATTTCACTCCCCAACCATGCACTTTTTTAAGGGAGCGTTTAGGGTTTAAAAAAGGAACACTTTGACACGTGTTGTTCATATAACGGGTGGTCGAAATCCCTTTAAATGAACAAATCCTAGGTTGTCTATAAAGTGTAGTTAAAGGAAAGAGTCATTGTACTTGTAACAAACTTTACAAGCAATGTTTCCCCAATGAGATCTGATTTAAACTTTGACTTAAAGTAGATATGTTTCCCGCCTTGTAAACCTTCTAGATGATTGAAATATTTCTTTAAATTCTAAGTGTAGATCGACATTGTTCAGTATTGTATTGTCAAGTCATACTGAACATGTTCTCTTTCTTTAGGACTTATCTGCAGCTGCTGAACCGTCTCATCTGCTGAATTGAAAACTTCTTATCTTCAAAGTATCTGAAGAATAGTTGCTACTGAACTATGTCTTCATCTAGACTTTTTTTGGTTGAACATCCTTTCCACTCCTTTCTACTGGACTTGCTTTAGCGGAATCATTCTTTAGCTGAACATTTTACACTTAGAAGATTTTATGTTCAAATCTAAGAGATGATCCAGTGTTAGTCTTTGTTGACCCAACACTTTTAGTTCAAAATACCACTTTTCATTTTTAATCAAAACCCCCCTCAAAGTTAAGCCATTTTTCCAGTTTTAGTCTAAAATACTTTAGTCACTTCTAAATAAAACCCTCCTCAAAGTTAAGCTACTTTTCAATTTTAATCCAAAATACCATTTTTCATTTTCAATTTTAGAGTTAAGTCCATGAATTGGCAACGAACTTTCTTAAAATTCCACATCTAGGTAACGAATTCAAAAAATATAATTATCACTATTAAAACATGTTCTAACCGGTAAGTATAGGCAGCATAACCATTTATGTTTCCAGCTCATTAAATTTATATTCCACCTGGATATTTATATTTTCTAAATATAATACAGATTGTATCTTTATTTGTCCACGCCTAATTTAGCCTTTAAAGATTTGACCATTTTAGAAGTCGTATAATATAACTCAATTTTGATATCACATACTCTTATCTCGTATACACATATCAAATATGTAAACCTATTACCAGATTTCCAATTCAGTAACCTCATAAAGTAAAATGGCACAAAAAGGCACTGAACTTAAGAGTTATTTCCAATAAAGGTATCCAACTTATTTTTTTGCATAAAAAGGTACCGAACTAATTTTTTTTGCCAATTTAGATATTCTTGTTAAATAGATAACGTTCATCCGTAATTAATACTTACGTTTCAAATCCACCGCCGCTATCACCACCCCCAATCATCGTTTCACTGTTATTACCAAGCGTCATCACTACCACCAGCACTACCCACAACCGGTGACAACCACCATCACTACCAAAAAATCATAAACCCACCATCACCATCGGCCATTGATCCACTTAATAAATAAATGACTAATGAAGCAATTTTTAATATAACAGACTAATGGCACTGATAACTAGGTTTTAGCCTAATTAAAAAGATTCGTTTAAGTGTGTCTAATCGAATTGATTTAGGTTCTCTATGTGACTCTATTGTTCTTTGGTGGAAACAAATCTTTTTTTGGTTGGTTTTTAATTTAAATGTGCAAGACTTAAAAGTAAATGTCGTTAAAGTAAAGGGCAAGTATTAAAAGAGCGTGAAATTAAATCTAAATCTACTTAAAAAGAAAGGTGTGATATTTAAAAGCTTTTTGAAAAGTAAATTAATTTAAATGACTAAAAATTAAAACTTGACGAGAATTAAAATTAGACAAGTATAAAAATGATAACGTAAAAATTAAACAAGACAAAGCATAAGAAAACAACTCCTATCGGAATATATTCCGATTAGCCACAATCGGAATGTCAAACCTGTCCAATCGGAATGTTGGTCGGAACCCAATCGGAATGCTGTCAGTTACCAATCGGAATATCCAAAACGCTCTGATCGGAATGCTTAACTTACCTCTTGATCGGAATATGGACTTGATCGGAATGCAGATCGGAACCTACGATCGGAATATTGTCACCTACCCAATCGGAATACCAAAGTAGCACCTCGATCGGAATGAGGAAAAGAGTATCAATCGGAATGCTGTCAAAACACCTGATCGGAATACTGAAAACCCACTCTGATCGGAATACCAAGATCCTTCAGATCGGAATGTAATAGAAACCCTTTTCCGACCAAGCATAGTAGCTATGGTCGGAATGTAAAACCCTTTTCCGATTGGTCAGATCGGAATAAGGTGGAAAAAGCACAAATTAAGCTAATCTAATAAGCTATGATTCTAATAAGGACAAGACGAAATATCTAAGGTAAACTGGATGAAAATAAGCTACTAGACTGAAATTTAAAAGCTTTTAAGACACGAATTTAATAAGCTTTACTAAAAACAACTTTTTATATAAAAATAACTTTTATAAAAACTTTATAAACTTGAAAATAAACAAAATAAGCTATGAAAATAAATGATTTAAAACAATCAAAAGCATAAAAATGTAAACCTTAAACGAATCAACAATACAAAAAGCTTATAAATCAAAGTTTTAAAGAAAGGAAGAATGAGATTAACAAGATAAAGTAAAGGTGCGAGTAATTAAAGAAACACTTACTTGAAATTAAAGGTAATTAAAGGTGCAAAACATGTATTTAAATGACAAGTAATTAAAGGTGCATAAAATAAAGGTGGAAGAACTAGTTTGTCAATCTAGCCAACAAGAGTAAATGAAGTGAAATGGTGGGTATTTATAGGTGATTAAGGGATGGTTAGAGGAAGCTTCCTCCTCTCCTTCCTTTCTTCTTAATTGCGCCATCAAGTCCTTCCTTCTTAATCTTTTTGTTAATCTTGGAATGTTATGACTTTTGGCTCGGGATTTCTTTGGACTCGTCTTTAAATTCTACGATAAATAAGACTTGAGTTCCTCGGCTTAAAGTAAACTTCCGTCTTTTGACTTTTTCTTCGATAAATCTTCAGAATTGGTCTTGGACTTCCGTTCTTTTCGCATTCTTGACTTCTTGACTTCGTCTTTCATCCTTTTCTTCAATAAAAGTCCGTAAATGCCCGTGAATTCCCGTGTTTTCTCCACTTTTCACCTTTTCGTCCTAAATCACAACAAAAACACAAACCACGCATAATTCCGACATAAAATACACGTTTTGGTCCGGTTATTATTGTAATAAAGTGGTAGAAAAGATGTGTGTTTTCACACATATCAAATCCCCTACACTTGACCATTGCAATGTCCTCATGCAATGCATTAGTTACAAAGCAAGATTACACTTTTCATCATAATCAATCCACGTTGGCCTTTATTAAAGAGATAGAAACTTAAAAACCTACAAAATAAAGAAATCAAAAACGTACCTTGGGTTTTGGAAATGTCATAAATAATCATCATCCTCAACTTTTCACTTTCTCCAAACCAAGCTTAAAAATGAGATCATTGTTATTATAAGTTAGTAAACTAACACGAACTCATGTGGGCCAATTATTCACTTAGACTCCCTTATTCCTAGGGGTATCTCATATATTTTATTGTTGTCTTAAATGATCACGAGGATGCATTGTTTGACTTATTTCGATAGTTATTTAGTCTGAAAATAAAGTGCACGATTTAATCAATAGTTAGCTAAAGGACCAAATCTTTTAAAACTGCTTCTCGGGACCTCATAAAGTTCATATCTTGGCATAACTCGCTTCGGGATTTGAGACCTTTCTCGGACCGATATTTGGCAGCGACTTCATACTTCAAATCTTTGAGAGACGTTCATGAAATAATGGTCTTCTCTTCATAATTGGAATTTCTTCACTTGAACTGTTTGAGAGATTCATACTTGGACCACGACTTCTTCATTTTTCTCCAATCTTTATTTTGGATTTTGATATACAACGATCCGCCTCCTTTTATGACTTGGATCTATTTATCCTCATACCTTGTTAGGGTCTTTTCGGATACACTTCTCCATGACTTTTGGGGAGTTTTGCTTTACGTCGTGTGTCTCGATCCTTCATATTGATTTTCGATAAATGATTCTTCACATCACTTTGGATCTTTAGCAACAAAATATAGCCCTCATGCCTTGTTAGGGCCTTTTCGGACTCGCCAATCTTCGCGTCCCGCTTCAATAAGTTATGCCTTGGCTATGAACTCTAATCCATACCGAGCAACTTTAAAACGATCTAGGGCTAGAAGCTAAGTAACTTTTCAAATCGTACAACCTTATTTATTAGCAGATAAATTTATTAGCAAGCGATGGGAGAATAGGCTTATAATTAACTCACATAAATTCACGAAAGAATACCGAACTTATAATTGGCTCTATCATCTCTCGTTCTCCACAGTTTAAAATCTCAAGTAATGAGACTCGTGGATGCTTAGCCTATTAAATCAAAGTTTTGGGTTTTCGAGTCGCCTATAGGATCTTGCAAATTCTTAGACTTTTTCAAGTTTAGAAATCGCGTTTGAAAGTTCCCTTGATAAACGACTCTCTAGGATCAATTATAGGAACTTGTAAAAAGTTCTTGTTCTTAACCCGTGAGAGTTAAGACTTTCGCGTTTTATAGCTCCCTATATAAAAGCCTAGCAAAACTTGACTTAAACACGTTAAGGATACTAGCTAGAGTAAACTCGGGTTGAGTCAAAAGATTCACAACGTTTTGAAAATTAAAACCACTTTATTAAACATTTATTCTAGCAAAGAAAGAAAATAACTATACAAAGGTAAAAACTAATAGGCCAAAATAGATCAAAAATTTTGAAAAATGTCGAAAAATTGATTTTCCGATTAAAATGAGGACAAATACAAGGAAAAGGCCACTTAGCTTCGATAGAAGTCCCCCTACACTTAAGATAAACATTGTCCTCAATGTTTAAGAATGTGGGAGTAAACTCCCCTACACTTAGGACATTGTGCACGTTGTTTAAATCTCGCTAAGGAAAAGACAACTAAAGAGATTCCTATTTTAATATTGAGAAAATATATAAAATAGTGAATCGAAAAGAGTTTAGGATAGAACCGGGAAGAAGTAGAACACGGAATCACGGGTCGTCAAGAATCATCAAGAGTAGATCATTGAAGCTCGAATCCCTGATTAAGAAGTGAGGAGAGGGAAGCAAACCAACGGGTCTCCCCTACACTTATGATAAAGAAAGCCAAAAGATAGATACATGGGTTGCCTCCCAAGAAGCGCTTGATTTTTGTTTACCGAGTCGTGAGCCTGACTCGACCTTGATTATCAACGGAAGAAGCATGAAACATATCCACCAGGATCAAAGACATAGTTTTCATCGAGCAAATAACACAAGCTTAAGGCGAACAAGGCAAGCCAAAGAAGAAGTGGCAGGGTTCCCTTAAGCAGCGATGGAGCATGGTGGGAGCAAGTATGGTGAGGTGCAAGCATGTCTTCAATATTTCCAAAGATTTTTCCTTTTATTTCATCAGGTGGATACTGAGATGGCTTAAAGACTTCAATACCGGGGTCGAACACCTTTTCCTTTAAGGGAAAATAGCACTCAGGCTCAGCCGAGTGTGAAGAAGATCCGCAAAGAAGCACAACCTCGTCCTCAAAAGGGGGAAAAAGAGGTGTCAAATCATATGTGCAACAGATATTGGTGTCAACCGGTTTCTTCTCCTTTGACAGAATGTTTTTCAAATCCAAAGTAGGATCAAGACGATAATCTTCAAAGTCATAAGGAGGAGCATCACTCTCATGAGGGAAGTAAGTGTTGAGAAATTCAGAGAAATCTTCCTCAAATGAGTAATCGTCCAAAGTAGGATCGAGTGATGGCGGAGGATCTTCATCATGTGAAGAATCGCTCGAAAGAGTATCGGCCTCATCAAAATCATCGAAAGTGGGCAGCTCGGGATACTCAGAAGTACAATCATCAAAATCATCCGAGTCTGAGCTAGAATCATCATCATCATAAGCATCAAAGACCGGTGGAGAATCATAAATGGGAGAAGCGTCCAAAGTGGGGCGAGAATCATCCACATCATCTTGAAAAAGTGGATTATCAGTGGAAGATTCGAATAGAAGATTGTCATAGACGGTAAAGTCATCGAGCACATTAATCATATTCACTGATTCTCGGCCTCCAAAAGTTGTACTAGTAAGCTTCCCCATTTTGAAAACTTGTGCATCATCCCCGACTCTTAAGATTAACTCACCTTCGGCAACATCCACTAAAGCTCGTCCGGTTCTCAAGAATGGCCGACCAAGTATTAAAGGAATACGAGGGTCCATTTCATAATCAACTACGACAAAATCGACCGGGAAAGTAAATGCGCCAACTTTAATAAACACGTCTTCGGCTATACCAACGGGGTAAGCGAGAGTGTGATTTGCAAGTTCAAGAGTCATCTTTGTTGGAGTGAGGTCGGGCAATGATAGTGTTTTCCAAACACTCAATGGCATCAAATTATTACTAGCCCCGAGATCAGCAAGGGCAGTAAATTCTTCAGTTTTGTTGAACACGCAAGGCAACACGAAACGACCGGGATCTCCAAGCTTTTCCGGAAGTTCTTTAAGAATAACTGCAGAGCAGTTTTCGTTTAATCGAGTGTTGGCGAGTTCAATCAGCTTCTCCTTCTTGTTAAGCAATTCCCTAAACGCTTTAACAAATTTGGGCATGTGAACGAGTGCTTCAAGAAAGCTAATGTTGAAGTTCATTTGAGAAATCATCTTCACATAGCGTGATACTTCGGAGTCCTCCTTGGTTAGCATTTTGGACTTGCCTAAACGAGAGGGATAAGGGATATTGGGTTTGGGTGGTGAAGGTGCGGGTGTAGGTAAAGGTTGAGATGTTGGAGGGTCATTCGTGGGAACTTCATCACGTCGAGGCAGAGACGGTAATGGTTCACTAGTACTAGGTGTAGGAGGAGTAGGGATAAATGGTGGTGGGATTGATGGTCCTACGATGGTTACTCCACTACGGGTAGTAATAGCGCTCACATTGGCTCGCGGATTAGTGACGGTGTTTGAAGGTAGAGAACTTAAAGTAGAAGGTTGAGCAGGGGGCAAGAAACTAGCAAGCATATTCTTCAAATCATTGGTTTGACTGCTGAAGGAGGATTGAATGTTATCTCGAAGCTCGAATCTTATCTCATTTCCTTGCTTTGTGATATCTCCTTTCAGATTGATAATTTGGCTCTACAGATTCTTGATTTGCTCACCTTGGGTTCTCATGATGGCTTCAACATCGGGGTTAATGGGTGGGAGTTGTTGAGCGGGAGGGTGGTAAGGATTAGAAGCTCGTGGTGGGATTTGGTTGCTTCTAGTGTAGTTGTTGGCGGGGTTTTGGTTTTGAGGAGAAAAACCGGGTGAAAGGTAGTTGTTGGATCGGTAGCTCAGCAGATTTCTATCCCCTTGAGGTCGAGCTTGGTAATTTTCCGGTGAATAATTACCGTAAGCTACATACACATTTTTCGGATTTCCTTGTGTCGAAGGACAATCGGTGTATGAGTGAGGACCGCCGCATGTTTCACAAAGAGTAGCAACAGCTTTAACTTGTTGTTGCTGTTGGTTTGAAGCCAAGAGTTGCATACTTCTGCTCATTTCAGTCAGCACACGGGTGAGTTCAGTCATATCAGGGTTTGCTGAGGTGTAGGAAACATTGACTCTCGGGTTGTTCCTTGAAGAAGCAGAGGAATCCCAGTTTTTGTGGTGAGTAGTCATGTTCTCAATTAACTCTCTACACTCCTCGGGTCTCCTTTTCATGAATGTGCCACCGGCGGCTGCATTGATCGTATCACGATCTCGAAAAGTCAATCCGTTGTAGAAAGTATCTATTAAGGTCACAGGGAGCATGTTGTGGTTTGGACATCTATCGATCACGACATTATATCTCTCCCAAGCGTCAAAAAGAGATTCATCGGGATCTTGCATGAAACCGCTGATCTGATTGCGAAGGCTTGTGACCATGGATGGTGGAAAGTAGCACGACAAAAAGCGTTGAGTCATGTCATCCCAAGTGTGAATAGAATTCTTCGGGAGACGATCAAACCATTTCTCGGCATGATGTAATAAAGTGTGTGGGAAGAGTTGTAGGCGAAGTTCATCCATTGTGGCACCAGCCAACTTCATGCTTTGGGTGATTGTAATGAACTTGTCGAGGTGTTTGTTGGAATCATCATCAGGCAATCCTCTAAATGGGTTTGTTTGTACTTGCTGAATCATGTGGTGCTTCAACGAAAACTCAGGAGCGTTGATTTGCATCGGCGCAATCGGTCCTCCTCGTCCAAACATTGTTGGTTGACAAAGTTCCTCCATGGTCCGAAGATCGGGCTGTGGAAGAGCATTGTTGTTATTATTATTATTATTATTGAGGTGCGGTGGAATGTTGTTGTTGTTAACACCTGCCATATCTAAATCTTCTTGAGGCTCGGGCTCTTGATAATTAGAAGATCTAGTACGCATACACCTGAAAATGCAAAAGAAAACAAAACCAAACACAAAGACAATATATATACACAAGAAAGCTAAAATCTTTTTGGATTTTTGAAATTTTTAATTTTTATGGTTTTTTATCAATTTTTAGTTTTTATGATTTTTTTAATTTTTTAGACAAGAAAAATAACGTTCACAAGTGAACGGATCCCAAAAAGCAACGCGTCTCTCACAGAAAACCGTTAATCTTTACGAAAAGAGCCGGCAGCGGCGCCATTTGATAACTAGGTTTTAGCCTAATTAAAAAGATTTGTTTAAGTGTGTCTAATCGAATTGATCTAGGTTCTCTATGTGACTCTATTGTTCTTTGGTGGAAACAAATCTTTTTTTGGTTGGTTTTTAATTTAAATGTGCAAGACTTAAAAGTAAATGTCGTTAAAGTAAAGGGCAAGTATTAAAAGAGCGTGAAATTAAATCTAAATCTACTTAAAAAGAAAGGTGCGATATTTAAAAGCTTTTTGAAAAGTAAATTAATTTAAATGACTAAAAATTAAAACTTGACGAGAATTAAAATTAGACAAGTATAAAAATGATAACGTAAAAATTAAACAAGACAAAGCATAAGAAAACAACTCCTATCGGAATATATTCCGATTAGCCACAATCGGAATGTCAAACCTGTCCAATCGGAATGTTGGTCGGAACCCAATCGGAATGCTGAAAACCCACTCTGATCGGAATACCAAGATCCTTCAGATCGGAATGTAATAGAAACCCTTTTCTGACCAAGCACAGTAGCTATGGTCGGAATGTAAAACCCTTTTCCGATTGGTCAGATCGGAATAAGGTGGAAAAAGCACAAATTAAGCTAATCTAATAAGCTATGATTCTAATAAGCACAAGACGAAATATCTAAGGTAAACCGAATGAAAATAAGCTACTAGACTGAAATTTAAAAGCTTTTAAGACACGAATTTAATAAGCTTTACTAAAAACAACTTTTTATATAAAAATAACTTTTATAAAAACTTTATAAACTTGAAAATAAACAAAATAAGCTATGAAAATAAATGATTTAAAACAATCAAAAGCATAAAAATGTAAACTTTAAACGAATCAACAATACAAAAAGCTTATAAATCAAAGTTTTAAAGAAAGGAAGAATGAGATTAACAAGATAAAGTAAAGGTGCGAGTAATTAAAGAAACACTTACTTGAAATTAAAGGTAATTAAAGGTGCAAAACATGTATTTAAATGACAAGTAATTAAAGGTGCATAAAATAAAGGTGGAAGAACTAGTTTGTCAATCTAGCCAACAAGAGTAAATGAAGTGAAATGGTGGGTATTTATAGGTGATTAAGGGATGGTTAGAGGAAGCTTCCTCCTCTCCTTCCTTTCTTCTTAATTGCGCCATCAAGTCCTTCCTTCTTAATCTTTTTGTTAATCTTGGAATGTTATGACTTTTGGCTCGGGATTTCTTTGGACTCGTCTTTAAATTCTACGATAAATAAGACTTGAGTTCCTCGGCTTAAAGTAAACTTCCGTCTTTTGACTTTTTCTTCGATAAATCTTCAGAATTGGTCTTGGACTTCCCTTCTTTTCGCATTCTTGACTTCTTGACTTCGTCTTTTATCCTTTTCTTCAATAAAAGTCCGTAAATGCCCGTGAATTCCCGTGTTTTCTCCACTTTTCACCTTTTCGTCCTAAATCACAACAAAAACACAAACCACGCATAATTCCGACATAAAAGACATAAAATACACGTTTTGGTCCGGTTATTATTGTAATAAAGTGGTAGAAAAGATGTGTGTTTTCACACATATCAGGCACTTACTATTTTTTCAACTAGCTCAATGGTCTCATATTCCACAAAAGAATGAAGCTGAAAATGCGTATAAGGGAGACGGTAAGCAAGATGTTAAGAGATAATTGTATAGTTTTCCAAAAATTGAGAGATGCTTTGATTTATTAATGTTTCTAATTCACTTGTTTATTCATCAATGGGAAAAATAGCACATGTAAATGTAACCTCGTATTGCAGCTTGGAGATCGAGAACATCATTCATGCATATGCATCGAATGATCAAAATCATTTTACATATAACCTACAATCCTATTGATGTATGAAAGTCCCACTAGCTATACTGTATAAAGATCCATCACATGTAAACACGTAAAAAAGAAGCATCAGAACAATCTCCGTACAACTTTTGAGTGGACTAACGTAAAAATACCTAGCATCATGGTAGCAAGCTGGTTGGCGATTTACGACAATTTGGTGGTGTTGTTAGTGGATGCATTTGGTGGTGGGTAAGCTTAGTAGTGGAGACGTTGATCGGGGTGGTGATCGATAGACGGTGGACTTAAAATGTAAAAGTTAACGGATAATCATTAAATATTTAACGAAAATACACAAATTGAACAAAAAAATAAGTTTAATACCTTTTTAAGCAAAAATAATAGTGTGATACCTTGATTGAAAATGACACTTAAGTTCGATACCTTTTTGTGCCATTTATCCACCTTATAAATCAAAAAGCATGTTCCTTTAAAATAATGAAAATATCTTTGACTAGAAAAAGTTAGGGCTAATTTAGAAAGAGGACCAAAAGTATATGGCCACCTAAAAAGAGTCCAAGGGAATATCAATTAGCCAATTAGCCTATTCGACCTATTCGACCTATTCGACCGGTGACACTTGGCATTTTCTCTAATCATAGGATAGTACATGTGGGACCTACTCAAGAACATGCAAGTATACTATGTGTAAGTGTACTTGTTATTCGACTACCAGTCACCTCGATTATTCGACCCGTACTTTTTGAATAAAATAATATTTATTAATAAATCAATCTCCAATTATTATGTTATTCGACTTTGACTTAAATATTATTCGACCCATACTTTTAATTAATAAAAAATATAAAAAAGTTCTCCCAAATAGATCCTTTTATTATTCGACTTGTACAATTTACTTATTCGACTTGTACTTTTTAAAATAATTAAAATCTTTTCCTCACAAACCTCTTTTGTATAATCCTACACAGTGAATGGTTATTATTTCCATTTTTATGGAAACAAACTGATCTGGAAATCTTTATATCCTCACAGTGGCTTGTTTTTGTGAATGATGTTACCATTATGGTTATTTGTGTCAACTATACATTTGTTTGATCTCACAATGTTTGTTAAACATTAAAGGTGATGCATCTGCTCACATACTTATGCGTTGTCGGGTCCATTACAGTTAGTTAGGGGGACAAGAGGAACATTCCGATTTCGACTAGGCCAAATGTAGGGTTGAACCGTTGAAGTCTTCAACCTTGAATCTAACTAAGAAATGTGCGATTATATAATAATAGATTTACATGAAATAAGAACTAGCAAGTTTTATATATTGAATTGTTAAACCGGGAGGATCTATGCTAATACAATACATTGTTAACTGAACTTAACACATTTTTCCTACAAACAATACACTTGCTAGTTAGACTTCATCTCGTTTAGATCTTCGTTAACCTCACCGGTCCAATAGCTCTTGACAGCAACAAGCGTTGTTTCTGTATTGAGTGATCCACTTTCATCTTCAACAGTCTTTGTATTCCATCTCATACGTTATGCTATACTTTTGATTTTTTTCAATCATTTCTGCTTCATCTCTAAATATAACAGTCCCTTCGGGTCGCAATATTCTCTCCATTTCTAGTAAAATATCCGTGATATCGCACCTGCAAACATACAAATTTTGTAACGATTAAAGATCATAAACACGAAAAAATGTCAAAAGAATTCATTTTCTTCAATAAGATATACCTATCTTTATTCACAGTGAAGACACCACCAGCATGAATAAAATCATATGTTCTTGGATATGTCGGCATTTATAAGTTAATTCTAGGAGACTGTCAATCCATTCGACTAATGTTCCCATATAAGCTTATCTTTAGAACTGACCCGTTTGACTCAAACCAACCCATTCATAAATAAACGGGTCAAATTGCTACCTCTGGCATTATTCCTATTAGGTAAGAGGTTACCTGGAGTGTTAGCAATGCTACATTATCAGGGAGACTTTACGTACTAATTATTAGTAAGAAGTATATCAGCATCGTAACATTAACCTATGGAAGAAGCCACCATATACGAATAAAGACTCAACCTAAACACAGTAAATGAAGAAATTAGTGCTTACCTACTGAGATCCTGAACCATTAGTCATCGGCCAAAACATCGAGTACCGAAGGAGCTTTACCGGTGCCTGTAAAATAGATATCACTGATCAATAACTTTATTTTACACGTGGATGATAAGTTTTGTTGCATTGACAATTTGAAGTTGATAAAACCTATAAACTATGCTCGATATAGGGTAATGTGCAAAAGTTAAAACAATGAATATGTAGCAGTATACGGGTTTGTAAATATGATCATGTTAACTTTTTTTAGTCGATTAACCTATACTTGGTGACAGCATTGCCTTGCATTAAGGTTTTAGAAAGTTTGTTACCTTTATATAAGTAAAAAATAACGACCATACCTAGAGTTCCTACATATAAGAACTCATTAATGACATCTATGAATGCTCCAAAGCAGCCTAGTACGTCAGATCCTGTAATAGGGATTACCTTAGTATAAATGAATATATACATATGTACAGATAAAACCATAGATATGGGGGTTAAGGTGTTCACCGGGGCAAAAAACACAGCACCAGACTAAATCAACATCGAACCAGATACTGGAAAATTAAGAAAATTGAGAAACAAAAAACCTGTTAAACATCAAATAGGACCCAAACCGGATACAATCTTGTGTTATAGGTTGGGAAAGATGTATATTAAACTACCTTATTCCAGGTTCTATAAAATTTCAAAAAAGAACATGTTATGTTCCGGCAGAATGAACCAAGAACAAACTTTTACAAACAACAACCTGGCACTCTAAAAACTCTAGAACTGAGAACCAGGCAAAATATAGTTGCTTCAGTTTAGTTAATCTGGGCCGAGTAATACAGACCGTGGTATCAACATGATGTTAATTAAATATAGTAACATACCTTCAACAATCAATAGGGTTGAAGCAGGTGGTCGGATCATGTGATGTTGTTGCTGCTAATGGTCAGAAGACATTACTACAACAAGAACGAACCCATAACCAATATTCCATGAACTTCCTGCATATGTTTAATGTCTTTTTCAGGTCTGTGGTTTATTGATAAAAAGGAGGGCTGCAATTAAGACCCATATGTTATGCACACTTTTTTGTTCATTCGAAAGCTCTAGATCGCAAAAGAAAGTTACTTATTGAATTTTAATAATGCTAATGTGGGAAGACGTATATAGTCATATTGACCCTTAACATGTTATCGGTTTTTTAGCAAATAATCAGGTGGGTTTCAAAGTGTGTACCTTACAATTGAACAACTTTCTTTCTTTAACCATGATTGAATGAATATTTATATTATAGAAACCAAATTAAAATCAATGACGAAATTAGAAGGTTAATAAAAATTTAAACAACTCCAACCCGACCATAGTGCTTTGATCACTAAAATTTGAAGATGTTTGATCACTAAAAATTAAAGCCACCACCAGACCTGACACCATAACCAGTGCGAGGAGCACACACATTAATGTGAACCTACACGAACACCATATTACACTATGTCGCTATAGTGTTTTGAGGCCTTAACATTACACGTCTAAACAACGGTATGAAGCCATAATATCGATGAACCACAATTATCTACTAGACATTTCATCGAACACCTTCTGAGCAACAAAGTTAGTGATTATTAATAAGCTACAAATTCCAATCCGCTAAACCTAAACTTTCTAAACTCACATTAGCAACTAAATCAACATAAAACAACGACACTTTTTACCCTAAACCTCAATGAAATAGGTCACAATCATCCAGGTTCATATAACCTATACTTAGATTAGCTAAACTAAATTACAATCAAATAAGCACATCAAATAAGCAAAAAATACAATTTATTCAACGAATTTACCACAAATCAAATGAGTAACATCATATCTTCAAAACCAAATTAATTAAGTTTATAATTACTAGGGATTAGAGATAACCTTCGAGAAAATTAGGGCAATAAAAGTGAAGTACACTATCGAGCATATCGATTAGCCATGGTGGAATTATGTGTGTCTAAAAAAGTGTTTGCTTATGAAAAAATGAAAAAAGTGCTTGTTTATCGTAGTAGCAGTTTAACAAATGAAATGCACTAGTATGTCTCTGTTTTTAATTTTTTATTAATAAAAAGTACGGGTCGAATAATATCATAGTACAAGTCGAACAACTAGAGGATCTATTTAGGAAAAAGTTTTTAATTTTTTATTATTAAAAAGTACGGGTCGAATAAAATATAGGTCAAAATCGAATAACATAACTATTTGGGATTAATTTATTAAAAATTATTATTTTATTAAAAAAGTATGGGTCGAATAACCGATGTGACTAATGGTCGAATAACAAGTACACTTACACAAAGTGTACTTGCTTGTACTTGAGGGGACCCACATGTACTACCCAATTATTAACCCCAATGTCATGTGTCACCTGCAAGTGATAGTCGAATAGGTCGAATAGGTCGAATAGGTCGAATATGTCGAATAGGTCGAATAGGTCGAATAGACTAATTAGCTAATTTTGTTTTGAGAAGTCCTTTTTTTGAATGCCAGATACATTTTAGTCCTCTTTCCAAATTAGCCCAAAAAGTTAAGTTTCCCATGGTAACAATAGTGAACGTGGTAGCTAAAAAGTGGTCGTTGTGGTGGCGCAAGGCGGAGAAAAATGTGGCAGATTTGTTAGATGATAATATCCAATCAAAAGTTTATCCGGCGAGTGCACACTTTCCCATCGATTTCGATGCGGCGATGCTCCCTCCCCATCGACGACCTGTACTGCCAGCGATCCTCTAGTCCTTCCGATTAATGCACATGTCGTCATTTTGTGATTGCTATTTCTCGTTGGAGTCAATGTTGATTAACTTATCGTTACTCTGTATGTTTTGTTTTCAAGAATTTGTAAACTAGCTTATAAGAATTGATTACTATTGTGGAATCATAAAATTCAAGATATAGACCATGCGATAGTGAAGCTTAAAATTTATGAAACGCTTGCATTTCTTTTTATTTTTGTTATGATTAATTTAGTGTAAAATGTTGTAGATTGTGATTTGACTTTTATGTAATTTTACCGGAAGAAGAAAGACATGGGCAAGTTTATTGTTTCAGTTGAAGATGACAATTAAAACATAATGAAAAATGACATGGCATTTTTTTTACATGATCAGCAGGTAAGTCATCAAAAAATATGATGATATTGGAAAAATTTTGAAAGTTATAATGATGATAACAATATATTTTGGACTCCGTTACTTACATGTGAAATTTTGTGAAAATCGTTACCAAATTATATACTTAACCCTTAATTATACCCCTCTTAAAGTTAAACCAGTTTTTAGTTTTATTCCAAAATACTTTAATCATTTTTCATTTTTAATTAAAAAAAAACCCCTCAAAATACTTTAGTATAATAAAGTTTCCATTAAAATTAAGCCACTTTTATATATTTGTCACGCTACAACTAAGTGTAGGTATTCATATCTTGTTAAAAAAAACATTTACTATCATTTATGTTTGTTTTTAGTACAACTTTAATAGTGAAACCGAATAATTTTGCTAATAAACATTTTCTATGTTAGAGTTTATATAATATTGTGAAGCATCTTACACAATTTCCACAATTAGCAAGTTTTTTTCATCGTCAATCATCACAACTTCGTAATATTACTGAATATCGTTTAGGTATCATCATTTCATCGTGATGGGCATGTGTTGTAGATTAAGGCTAAGCATGGCAGACCCAAAACCGACCTCGATCAGAGAACCGGACCGACCCGAACCAGATCGTACAATTCCCGTCAGGTCCTTGGTCCGTGGTTGTGGACCATTTTGGTCCTCGATCCAATTCGGTCTTACCAAAAATCTAGTCGATTTTGCCTAATAGGACCGGACCCGACCGAGGACCGACCCGGACCGGACTGTACTATTTCGGTCCGGTCTGGGTCCAGGGTTTCGGACCATTTCGGTCATCGGTCCAGTCTGGTCTTGACCTGTCTTGGCCGGTCTGGTCCGATCCGATCCTAGACCGATGCTCAACCGTGCCATAGATATTTTAATATGAAATAGTGTACTATTAAATTAGTTTTTAAAAATTTTCGACATGCATAAATTAATAACACAAAAACCTTGAAAAGTCTCGCTAACCAAAAAATTTAATTACAAAGTAGTTGTTGCTAGGACGTGCATAGGTACCCTCGGCTAGAGAGTATAGAGATGTATATTTTTCAACTTTTCAACTTTTTCATTGGAAAAAATAAGGTATGCAAGAACCAAAGTTTATAAAAGGGGAGCAATACACGATATGCATTAAGGAAACAGTATAAGGCATAAATCCTTCATATATTCATTATGCATAATATAATTGTATCTATTATTTATTATGCATATATATTGTTCATAACATTTTCATCTTATGTTATAAGAAATCGAGTCCTCATATTTATTAGAGTCTTAATGATATATAGGATTGTTAAGCTCTTTATTGAAACATTTATTTCTTCTCATTTTCAAGTGAATTAAGAATTTCTAAAGTCATGAAACAAACCATTAACGACACATAACATGTTGATCTATACTACATATTAAAAGAAAAATACATTATTATTAAAAATGTTGAAAAATCAACTTACAACACTATATGTATAATGTACGCTATATAAACGTAACTAAAAGTAAATCAAAACACTAAAACATAATTTCATACTCATATTAAAACTAATTAATACATAATAATTAATACACACTTGAAATAAAAATAATTAATATACTAATTAATATATAATTCATACATCCCATTACTTAAAAATACATTATACAACAACTAAAAGTATATATCTCTAAAATCGTACATATGTTGTCTACCTAAAATGAGGGTGTACATAGTTTTGAAACCAAACTGGACCAACGGGTTCAACTGAGAACCAAAGTCATAATTGGTTCGGCTAGCCAATAAAAGCCGTCAGATGACGAACCAGGAGAACCTATCGAAATCGATAAAAACGTCGCCATTACATAGATAGGTACTACTTTTTTTGAACGGCGCGTAAACTTGTACTACTTATAAAAGATATTGCACTTTCTCTCTCCAAAATTTTAAGTAGTACAACCTTACAAGCTTTTAGTACAGACCTTTACAACATCGAAACGTCATAAATTTATTTATGTGTTAAATGATGAGCAATACCCATTAAATGACAAAATTAATACAAATTAATATGCAACATGTACAAATGATTATTGCTACAAATTATAAATTTTTACATTGAATTATTCAAATTGTTAACTAACGTAAGTTTACTATCAAATCTGTGTTTGATTTTGAACCATATATTTTTTTATAAATTTGCATATTCAAAAACATATATCGTTTATGTATATATTTTAGTAAAAATTTAGTGAAATACTAATCATTTTGCTGATTAATTTAATTCAATCGTACATATTAAAGTAGGAAACTTTTAATGTTATTAAATGTATGAATACGTGTAAACATAAAAACTACAAAGATTATATGTATTACACATTATATAATTTTATGACGAATGTTACGCAGATTAGCAAATATCTTTTACCATCAATCATCACAATCTCGTAATAGTATTTTTATATGAAATGGCTTATTATTGCTTAAAGTTATTACAACTTAAAACTTTCATCATTATTCGAAAAAATTATTATTGAAAAAGATGTGTAATTGTAAACATTGTGCTCGCAGATGTTAGTTTCTAGATACCGCAACCGTAACGCGTGAATACACTTCTAATATCAATAATTTCAACTCTTTCTTTGTGGTATATTTAATGCTAGTGAATGTGAAGTGTTAAGGTAAAGCAATCAATTGATTTTTAAATATTCATTTGTTTTCTTTTTCATTCACATAAATCCATTGTGATAAGTAAGAGTAATTAATATAGATTTTTTTTTGCTTTTTCTAGTTATAAACTCATTTTATCATTATAACAAAAATAATACTCGTACGTTACACGGGTAGATAATTATTTATAAGTTAAAAAGTGTTATAACAACAAACATTAAAATATATTAAACAAAAATAACATAATCATTTGATAAGCATGATTCATAACACTCCTATTAATATGCTGGCTGCTTTAGACATAATTCTTTCAATAATTGTTTGCTTGATATTTTGTGATTTTTAAGATTAATGATAACTATAAACAAAATAATAGTATGATTCTAGATATTACTTCAAGTTAACTTTCACTTTGAGATAAATAGTTACGCTTTGTTACTTGAATATATTATACCTTGATGTCTTTGTTATTTTTGTTGTATTATGGTGCTAGAAAAGCAAGCCTATAAGTCATGTTGCTTTTTCTTAATGTTCCTAACTAATAGAAAATGAAGACATGAAAATATACTTATTTTGTAAAAAGTATTAAATCATGTAAACCTCATATTGATATCAATAGCATGAGCATATATCATATTAATAAAAAAGATTAGTGAGATGTGTAAACTTTAACCTTATACACATATGAAAGAAAGGATTTTCAATTCATGTTATTGTGAATATAAACTTATGTCTTCAACAAACCCTTATACGATACTTTTCTAAATATGAAGTCGATATTAACCCTTATGTATCGCCTTGACTAAGTCAATAATGTAGGGTTCAATGAGAATCCGATAGATAGAACACCACGGTCGAAAATGTATAATCTTCAAGTCGATATACTACAACAACAATATTATGTAGCAAACAACGAAGACGTACCATATTGTGGCAAAACCAATAATTCGGTATTTCTTAGCACAACACCAAGTCAAAACTTTTATGCTCATGCTATTATGAAGTAGAAGGGTCCTTCGTTTGCAAACACAAACACAAAGTAGAATCTGGATACATTTTTGTGAGACAACCCTATGTTCATTACTAAGCCTAATATGAATATCATGAGAGGACCTAAGACATGAAATTATACTTATTTCACATATCATATTTTAAAAAGTATTAAACCATGCAAATGTCAGATTGATATCATATCAATAGCATGAGCAAATATTAGAAATTGATTATAGACTCATTTTCTGCGCATGCTATTGTGATTATAGACTTATATGAATATTTCAACAAACCCTTATAGGATAGTCGATAAAAAACCATGAGTATCGACTTGAGCAAGTCGTTAATGTAGTGTTTACTGTGAATTCGGTAGATAAGAATACCATACATCGGTAGTGTGGAAGTCGATAAACTACAACCCGAGACGATATATATCATATAGCAAATAATGAAGACTGTACTTTTCATAATATCCTTTTTTTACATGTTACACGTATTATATTAAATATAATGAAGATACCTAAAATATTCAGTGAATGTACCTACGCCTATCTTCAATATAACAAAGCATATGAGTAAAAACATGATATTGATATGCATGTGCCTGCTAAAAAATGAAAACAAATGGTTTTACATGCATAGGATAAATCCTTTCAAAACTATCTATATGAGCTGACAAGGATATGCATTTGATATTGTATGAAAAAACAGATAGACTAATATGATGGCTAGCAATGTAATATTCTTTTCGAAATGCAGTAATTACGCACAAGTGAAACAAACTTTCCATATAATACTTTTGACCGAGAAATCAATCATAAGTTATTTTCTTTTCATACTTATCCACGTTTGTAAAAAGAAATGTGCTTAATTTGTATAATGTTATCTTGAAAATCAGGTAATTAGTTATAGATAAGTGTCAACTTCATTTTAAAGGGCGTGGAATTATTTTAACTTGATTTGACGTTGCTATGTTAGTGTCATGTCATATTTTTATGACTGTTATGAGAGCAATAAGTAAGAGATAGTAAGTATAAATACTCCAAAAGTATTTGATTTGTTGCAAACACTAAGATATTTTTAAACTAATTAGATGAATGTGTAAGTGTGAGTGTCTTTTCAGTTGTTTGTATTTTTGATATCTAAATTCTTAATCATGATTTTTAATTTTTATTTTGTTTTAATGAAAATCTAACTACCATTGGTAAATCCAAAAAGCCAATTGTGAGGTAATAATAAAAACAAAAATTTATTATATAATCTGAATTTTTTAAACCGATGATTATTCAGAAGTTAAAACTATATTCTATCCCATATATTTCTTTCATCATTTTTTACCCATGAAATCAATGAAGAGAAACAAGAGAAAATGAAGGCTATATACGCGATACTCAAAGTAGAAGTGGATGAGTTCCTACAAAAATGTCGAAGAACAATTGAAGGACTTAAAACACATGATGTTTAACTCAAAGGAATGGTAAAGAAGCAAAGTAAGATAATTTTCAGCTATAAATCATATGAAAAATAATTATTTGGACTATAATAACTATATTACAAGAAGTATTGAACCCATTTGAAAACTGAAATCATGAAAGTTTCTTTACAATTTGAACAATCACAATAGTTTTCCAGCTTTTTAAGTTGTGGATATATGATATTATAACCTATTATGTAACTATATTAAGTAACTAAAACAGCAGGTTACAGTACAGTTACCAATGCTTCATGTCAAAGTAAGTTACATAGGTTCTTGTTGTTTACTTTTATTTGCTTTGCAATGCTGCAAATTTACTAATATGGTATTATATTACCGTTGAATGATAAAGTGATCATATAGTAGTTGTATATGCTAAGAATAACAATGGTTCTTTGGAGGACCTCGGTCGCACAAAAGTGATCATGAACAACTTTAATCTTGTGTGGATTTAGAAAATGAGTGTGACCTTCCAGTTCGAGATTGTTCACCATTGGTGTAAGCATTCTTGTTGATCCCAAATTGACATAATTCTCTTAGCTTGTTTAGGGTTAAGTTATACTAGATTATTCTAACACAACTTGGTGAAAGTTTGGTTTACTATTAAGATCTATGCGGAATCTAGAACTTAATAATGAAAAGAAAAATAAGAAGTTGAATTAGCAAACAAATCTCAATATTATTAAGAATAATACAAACTCTCTAAACCAGTGTTAAGGTTTACAAAAACCTTGAACCTAATTCAAATTATAAGACTGATACATAGAACTCTAATGCCTAAGGCCTCCTTTAAAGGCAAAGGAGTCCTAGTCAGTTTATAATCGATTACTAAAGATAAACACAATATTTACCTAATTACAACACAAGATAACTACTAAATATAGACTAATACTTAACAAACAAGTATTCTTGATAAGTACGTATATTATCTCGAACATTTTTAGTCTTATAGAACTTCTAGAACTCACAAACAAGCCTCGATAATAAGAAGAACAATAAGAATTCGAAATATATTTAAGAATAATACCAACACTCTAAACCACTGTTATGGTTTACAAAATCGTTGAAGCTAAGTCGAATTCTAAGATTGATATATAGAACTCTAATGACTTAAGGCCTCTTTTTAATACTAAGGAGTCCTAGACGGCTTACAATCGATTACTAAATATAAACACAATCTTTATGTAATTACAACACAATATAACTACTAAATATAGTCTAATACTTAACAAACAAGCATTCTTGATTAGCACGTATAATATCTTAAACATCTTTAGTCTTCTAGAACTTCTGGAACTGGATCTTCTTCTAAGCAACTCTAATCTTCATTGGCATCACTATTCATCTTGTACTGGCAGCACTAAGTACTTAGATATTTTCTAAATATCTCAACAGCACTATCAGTTACATTAGCAGCACTAATAAATGTATTAGCAACACTAATAGTAATATTCCTTGGGAGATCTCAGATCCCAACAATCATCCCCTAAACTTGATATTTACTTCTCAATCATCAAGTTTCCTTTCATGTATGCTTCTGTCTTAGAGGATGCTTCCAAATAATTACTTCTTTAGTAATTGTTTTTTGTTCTCCATAAGATTTATAAAAGTGAAAGAATTCTCACTTTCATACTCCACTTGAAGCTTTCTCTTCAACATTTTCTTCATAGTTTTTACAGTGAGTGGATAGTTCACCTCAACCTGCATACTTACATTCACTTTGTCCATCATTAAAGTATGTACGCCACATGTTTCACAAAACCTCCAAGTAATCACTTTTCCTCCCTACATCTTCCGAATTTCATCATCTTTGTTATGCTCAAAAACTATCTTCAAATCTTGTAGAAGCATAAACTATATCATCTCTACAGGTGGTTGTGTATACTCGTATTTCTTCTTGACCGGGTAATAAAAATATGCAAGATCATCTATGCTAAAGTTTTGAACATAGTTTCACATAAATATATTTTTATGATTTACCATCAGCTTTAAATATCTCATAGTATCCACCTTCGCCTTTTACATGTGTTTTCTAGCCAGTTATCTTATGCATTTGTGTTCCTTTTTTAAATGAATACTTGTCAAGTTTTCTATCTTCTTCATCATCTACTAGTTCTAAGAATTGCCTTAAATGCTGTTAATTAGCATCTTTCTCCATCTTTTGTTTCTTCAGCTCTTCTTGAACTAATTCTTCCCTTTTCTCTTTAAATTCCTTGCTTCTTCTCTTGCAGCCTTTATAGTATCAATGATTGTATTCACTCTTACATGTGATTTTGAAAGAGAGAATATACTTATTCATAAGTTTTTTCTTTGAATTTTGATACTCTCATCCCTTCCATGTTCTTCATATAAGTGATCCAGGCTTTTCTTTGTTCACTTCTTGTGGGAGGCTTTTTTCTTACAACCACTAATCTTTGTTTAGCAATAGCTCTTCTCTTCTCTTCCAAGACAGTCTCTAATAATATTAAATTTTCTTATTGATTGTGTTCGTCTTAGATGAGGTCTAACAACCTTGAACCCTACAAATATTACTTTAGAACAAAAAAAAATACAACACGTAATATTTTCTATAGCAGCAGTAAAATTTTAACTAACAACCTTAAGTATAATTAGCAGCACTAAAACTATACTTAGAAACACAAACTTTATTGAATTAAATAGCAGCACTAAATCGTAGACATTAAAAATTTATCATTCCATACTGAAAACCTAAAAACCTTTTAAGATCAAAAGCTTTTGTTAACAAATCAACAACATTTTCGTCAATATGAATCTTTTCCATTTGAATTAACTTCTTTCATGGCAATCTCTAATAAAATGGTGTCGAATCTCTATACGTTTAGTTTTAGAATGATAAACTAGATTTTTAATTATGCATATTGTACTGCTATTATCAATAAAGATATTTGTGTTAGAAAATTGTACTCGAAATCTAGTATTTTGAAGCCAAAGCACTTGTCTATAGCAACTTGAAGCAGCCATCTATTCTGCCTCTGTTGTGGAGTTTGCAACCACTATCTGTTTCTTACACTACTATGAGATTAATCTACACCTAAGAAATTGGCAATCTCATGTCGTTGATTTCATGTCTAATCTTTCCCCAACATCGTCACTATCAGTATATGCCGTTATATTAAATCGAGATTCTCTAGGATACCAAAGGCCTAACTTAGAATGACCTTTTAAGTATTTAAATATTCTTTTCACTGCATGAAGATGTGAAACCGTAGGATTGAATTGAAATTCTACACAAGCTCACATTGCAAATATGATGTCTTGTCTTGATGCAGTGAGATACATCAATGAGCCAATCATGGAACTGTACATATGAACATATAGATCCATGTCATCTTCATCCTTGAATAAGTGTTTCTAAGCATCCATATGTATATTAGCAGTCCTACCATCATTAAATCCAAATTTCTTAAATATATTTGCAATGTATTTATCTTGACCGATAAATAACCCATCTGGTTTTTGCTTACTTACAGCCCTAAGAAAAATGTGATTTCTCCCATGGAACTCATCTGAAATATGGTATGCATCAATTTTTGAAAGTCTTTGCATAATTCTTTCTTTGTTGATCCGAAGATGATATCAGCCACATAAACCTAAACCAATAAGATATCACCCATATACCTTTTGAAAAACAAGGTATTGTCAATTTTACCTCTTAGAAATCTAGTGTCTAAAAAATATTGAGACAAAGTCCCATACCAAGCTTTAGGAGCTTGATGTATCCCATAAAGTGGCTTATCAACCTAGTAAATCTTGTTTGGAAATTGAGGATCTTTAAAACCTAGAGGTTGATGTGTATAAACCTCTTTTTCTATTTCCCCATATAAGAAAGCACTTTTTGACATCCATTTGATACACCATAAACTTCTTGTATGAAGCATAGGCTAAAAATAATCTTATGGCTACTACTCTTGCTACAGGTGTAAACACTTCATTATAATCAATTCCTTCTTGTTGTGTGTATCTCTAGGCTACCAACCTTTCTTTATTCTATATCACAATAACTTTTTCATCCTTTTTGTTTCCAAAAAAACCCATTTTGTGCCATTGACCCTCTTTTGATTTGGTAAATCAACCAATGTCTAAACTTCTCGTAACTTGAATTGCAACAGCTCTTCTTGCATGGCTTCTAGTCAGCTTGGATCTTTGAGAGCATCATCTATCTTTTTGGGTTCTTCTAGTAATAATAAACAAGCAAATAAAAAACTGTGTGGATTCTTATGTGTCCCTCTTTCTCTGAGTGTGCAAACAAGACCTGTTTCTTATTTTTGTTTCTTGAGTTTATTCCTTGTTTGTATTAGGGTGAAAGCATCTCCAATTATTGAAAACCTAGATAATCTTCTTCATTCGTATAGATGCAACTGGACTAACTAGGATTGTGGATTTCAAATTAGTCATGTCAGTAAGAACATAAACATATTGTTCAAATCCATATGTATTGTCTCCTCCGAAATGAAAGACTCGTTCTTAATTATAGTCCTTCAATTTAGGCATGTCTGGTTCCACTTCAGAATATGTGAGTGATTCTTCAAAATTATTAGCAACATTAACTTGAACACTAACAGCCTTAACTGTATGAGTGTTGCTCTCAAGGATGTCCTCCGTTTAATTCTACCTTGTATTTTCTTCATTAGGACCCAAGATAGTTTCTTTTTTTTGCAACCTCTTTTTTCAATCACCACTTCTTCAAGCACTTCATCATGAGGTTTAACCACAGAGTCATCATCTTCTATTAAATCTTGAGCACTTGGTGTATCATCAGTCATAAATGTCAATATAATGTAGTTCTGAACAAGTGCTTTCTCGTTTCTATTGAAGCACTTATTCAAGCACTTCATCATGGGGTTTAACCACAGAGTCATCATCTTCTATTGAATCTTGAGCACTTGGTGTATCATTAGTCATAAATGACAATATAATGTAGTTCTGAACAAGTCCTTTCTCGTTTCTTGTTGGACTCGTGTTCTTACTTGTCCTTTGACTTGTAATGTCATTAGACTATGTTCCTTTAATATTTGCCTCATAATTCATGGTTTTGGTTAATGCATCAATATCAAATAACCATGATCATTTCCTCTTCCTGTAATATTAGGTGCTTTCTCTCTACACCTAACATGCAAGTTTTCTTCCCCAATCCTTGTTCTACTATTGAACACTTTGTAAGCTTTACTGTTGAGAGTGTATCTAACAAAGAATCCTTCATCTATTTTACCATCAAACTTTCCCAAGTGATCAATGATATTGAGAATAGTAACATAACACCTAAATGGTTTCAGAAAGTTAAAAGAAGGTGTTCTACAATGAAAAAGTTCATAAGGGGTCTTGTTAAGAGGCTTGACAACTAAATATCTATTCTGCACATAGCAGGTTGTGCTAATTGCTTTTGCCCAAAAGGTTGTAGGCAATTTGGAATCAGCTAACATTGTCCTGGCAACCTCAATTAGGGTCATATAGCTCCTATCACCTATACCATTTGTTGAGGAGTTCTAACTGTATTAAATGGTCTCAAAATACATTTCTCATCATAAAATTGATTATCTCTCTGTTCTTGAACGCATTCCCATTATCACATTCGATTATTTAACCTTCCTAGTCATTAGGTTTTCTATTCTCCTTATAAAAGTCTTAAAAATCCCACTTGTTTCATCCTTAGTGGCTAAAAAGAAAACCCAAGTGAATTTGCTATAATCATTAGTAACAACTATGTCGTATGTCTTCCTCATGAGACTCCTAACACATGTTGGACAAAACAAATCTATATGCAACATGTATAATGGAAGAGTATTAGAGTTTGTTGTTTTGGACTTACAAGTTTCCCTGTGTTGCTTCCCCTTCTGGCAAGCTACAAATGACTGGTCATTCTCAAAGAGCGTGAAAGGTACTCCCCTACTAATTTTCCCTTAACCATTTTGTTCATTGTTTTAAAGTTTAAATGACCAACTATTTTATGGAAAAGACTATATTCATCAAGTGTGGCTTTTGCAAATAAGCAAGTCAAACCTACTTTGGGTTTTATGTTTTTCAAACCAATATTGTATACATTACTATTTCTAGGCACTTTAAGCAATACTTGAGTGTCATGAGGCAGCTTATAGTTAGAAGATAAAATAATGCATTCAGCGTCAAAAGAACTAAGTTGCTTTTATCATACATTTTTGAGATACTAAGAAGATTAAACTTAAGCTCCTTTACAAAATACGTATTCTCAAAATCTAGTGTGTTAGTCTTGAGGGTACCTATTCCATTTATTCTTCTACCTCTTTCATTCCCACCAAAAGTAACATATCCTCCATCTATCTCTTGATAATCTGTAAGATATTCTATTTGTCCTATCACGTGCTTTGAGCATCCACTCTCAAATACTCTTAAGTCCTCTTGTGGATTACCCTGCACAATAAAAGAGAGAGTCGGTCTCTTTTTGGTACCCAAGCCATAATTGACTTGAATCTGCCTTGTGCATCAAAAAAATCAAATATTTTGAGGATTATTGTTGCATTATTGTGTTTGGATTCATGGTCTAAAATTGGTATCTTTGGCATCCAAGCAAAACAAGTTAAGGCCTTAACAACATTGCCTAATTTTCCTTTAACAACACTAACCTTTTGCTAAGTGGCATTAAAATTTTGTATTAGCAGCATTAACTTTTTGAATATTTGTGTTGTTGGTTAGGGCTGTTTTGTTTTGAACATGCCTCCAAACTTTCAATGGTGTAGTTTTTGAAACTTTTAACTTTGATTTTGATTTTGCACCATTAACCGTTGATTTTACAATAGCAGCACTATTCTCTCTAGCAGCATCCACAAACTTTATACCAGACCTTAATAGTATAGCTCTTGTAATTGTGTTTCTCAAAGGATTTGAATGAGAGGTTTTAGAAAAGTTTCTATGATTTATCTTTTGAGCATCATTCTAAACAGGTTTCATTATCTTTTGATTCAGGAAACATTTTTGTTGATAATGACAATCATACTATAAATGCTCAAAACTAGCACACACATAACAAGCTTTATTAATCATCACAAAGTTACTCCTAGATTCTAAGACATTTTATTATTCTAATTTCTTTTATTTCCTCTAGGTGAGTGATGATAGTGCCTGTTTAACCTAGCCCTTTTAAAATTTTTCCTAGCCTTTTTGGGTTTGACTGGTTTTATCGCAACTATTTTCTCTTCCACCTTAGGTTTTTCTTCTTTAGTTTCATCACTAGACACCCAATCTTCAATGATTGGTGGTCCACTGAAAACCTTATCTTTCTTTGGATTTTCTACTTCTTTTGCCTTTTCTACAGTACCTTGTTCTAGGCAACTAACAACTGGTTTTTCACTAAACACGTCTGCACCAGTATATGATAAATCAGGGGTAGGGGAAAGAATGTTCTTGTGTAAGGTGGTGGAACTGCATTATACCCTAGTCCTTTCCTGCATTTATCCATAATATGCCTGATATGAGCTTAAACTCATATCCTTTTATCAACAAATAACCCTAAAACATGAAGCAAAATACCAATTTGTTTGGCAAAAACAGTATTATGTGGTATGTTTGTGTTTGTGTGCACTTGTGTAGGTAAGAAGATACATTTTCAAGCAAACAAGGAAAAATCAAGCTCAAATGGATGAAAAAGACAAAAGAGGATCAAAAGTGACAAGACTTTGAAGAATAAGGACCTATCTTGACAAGTTATGAAAGTTGAAGGACTAAAAGTGAAATAATGTAAAAGTCAAGATTCAAGTCAAACCTGGTAAACTATCAAGTCAACTCAGTCAAAGGACCATTTTTGTTCAAGGATGGAAGTTAAAGGACCAAATATGTCAAAAGAATGAAGATCCTAGCTCAAAACAACATTCTGCCAAGTACAAGGACTAGTTCTGCCAATTGTTGAAAGTAATTTGAAGCTTGATCCATGTGAAAGGGAGAGAACCAATAAGATTGCAAGAAAAGTGGGACAAGGATCACCACATAAGCCCACTAGCGCCGTTTTGCATTTAATACAAAATCTGAACAGTAAAGCGCACTTCATTTAAAACAACCAATGAGAATGCGCCACTCCATAATCCTTTTATCCAATTTTGGATATTGATCCGTGTGACCAGATGAGAGCCAACCAGAAGCTTACACGTGTCATCTTCAAGAATAAGAAATTTTGCCAGGATCGTGATTGAGATAGAAGCCATTTCATGGGAAGGTTAAAACACCAAACTTGCTTAATTTTGAGAGACGAGTTCAACGGTGCAAACCAATTGACAAGACATTCATCCAATCAAAAATACCCAATTCATTGTTCATACCTTCAAAATGCGGATTTGCAGATTTCTCCACGTGGCAAGCTGGGATTGGCCCTGACACGTCACCAACCCCAACTAACTCTCCTCTCATGCCTATAAATACCTAGTTTAGTCTTCATTTGAAAAGTGTAGCTTAAATTTGTAAAAACACCTAGTTAACTTTTCCTTTCCCTTTTCCTTCAATCTTACCCTAACTACTCAAGAGTCTGACAAACTCTTGAGTCAGTTAGTTAGTTACTACCTTTGTAACAGATTTGTAACCGTTTTCTAGCAATAAAATTCAAATTCATTTTTCCCGCCAATTCTGTTCTTCTCATTCCAGTCAGATTCTTGCTTCATTTGGATATTATTGTTGCTGTTGAGTGTTTGTTATGATCAATCATTGATCATAACTGACATTTGTGAAGATTGTTAGCTGTTTGATCACAATTCAGCCATAGCCTAGTTCTTATGGAGTTTTCAAGCAGTTTGATGGATTCTAGTTGATTTGATGGTTGATTCTTGTTGATTTCTAGTGATAGGTGGTGGTTATCACTAGGGCAAGAGAGCTCAGCGCTCCTCTTCTTCTCAAAGGATATCTACATTAGGTTTTAAGCTTCTTGTTTTAGTTCCACTCAACAAGTCAATTGCATGCTTATTTTCCTAGTTAATTCTGATGGCTGCATGATATAATTGCTAGTTGTTACTGTTTGATTGTATTTTGTGTGATTGTAGCTTAATCTTGCATACTTGTTTACTGATTTGAGAGTTATTTGTAGTTTTCTGCATTTGTTCAGAACTTATCAGCCTTTTAGCTTAATTGGAGTTTTAGTTGTGGTAATTGTTTGTTTTCAGTTCTAAAGTCTCTCATTGTGATCACTAAGACTGTTTTGCTTAAACATTTCCTTCATAGTTAACTAGAACTTAATAAGTCTTTGTAAAATTTTGTTAAAAGCAGTTAAAGGAGTGTTTGGGAATAGATCAATATCAGTTTTCAAGCATTGTGAATTGGTGTTTTAGAGTTGATTTCCAGTCCTTAAGTGATAACAAGTTGTTTAAAGTCATTTGCAAGTCAAATATAAAGTCAAACAGGCAAATGGCACTTGATTAGTTTGGGTCAGCTTTTATTCAGCTTTGGTTTGAAAAACTTACCATTTTCATTTGCTTATTTCTCATTCATTCCTTGAAGAAATTTCCTCAAATTTGTTTCCAGTTCTAGCTTATATCATAAAGTTTTAGATTCCAAGAGGAATTTCTACAGTATTAGTTAATAAGCTGGGAATAAGCTTTTTGGTCCAAGGCTGAGCAAAGCTCATTCTCTGAGATAAAATTGTTACTGTTTTCTTAGTTCTCCATATCTACTTCACAAATCTTGTGATTTTCTTTCATAAAATCAGTTAGTTAGTGTTCCTAGTCAATTTCTGAAAGTTTGAGCTTTTTGCAAATCTTGGTCAACGCTTGGTCAACATAAGCTCTTTTTAGCTTATTTCAGATTCAGAGCTTATTACTGGATGAAATCTGTTCTGGTTTGATTTCCCAATCTTCAAATCATTTGCTTAATCAGTTTCAAGAGAAAAATCAAGTTGTGGTTGACTAAATTTGGCTAGAGCTTATTTTGAGCTTATTGATAAGCACTCATTAGCTTATTTCTAATCCTTAGCTGAATTCCTTGAACACACGTAGCTTAAATTGAATTTGGAACATTTTGCAAGTTGTTTCATCTGAATTGGTTGAGTAATAAGCTCAAACGAGCTTATTGTTTCACTTGTCCCGTTTTTAGTTAAAAAGTTCTCAAAATTACACTTTGGTCCTTCCATTTCATTCAGTGTTGAAAACTTGGCTAAACTTCCAAGAATTTAGGGTTTGCATAATTTTGGTCCCTGGAATTTGGAATTTGTTTAAATTCAGTTAGTAGGTTGTTAGATTTGTTACATTTTGGCAAGTTTGTTATTGTTTTTGCATTTTTGATCCTTTTGGTTAACAGATTTACATCTTTAGTCCCTATAGTTGTTAGAATTTACATTTCAAGCATTTACATTTCATAGAATTTACAATTTCAGTCCCTTTAGTTTCAAATTTTGCATTTTAATTTTTACTTGAATAAAAACGTGGTATTTGCAATTTGTTTTACATATACGTAGGTAATATTTTTCCATTTTGCAAGCTTTTGTTGAATTAGCAATAGATTACCAAGCAAGCTTAACAACCAAGAACAATTAAAAATCCGATATTGGTTGGACTTTCTATTGGTTAAGAACTGAGAAAACGAACTGCATTATACTACATATTAAATGGCGCCGCTGCCGGTTCTTTGACTACACGAGAGACTATCGATTGACGGTTTTCATTGGCTTTTGGGATCCGTTCATTTTGTGAACGTTATTTTTACGTATCATAAATAAAAAACAAATAAAAAATCAAAAATATAAAAATATATAAAAACTAAAAAAAATTAACAAAACAATTCTTTTCCTAAAGAATTGACCAAAAAAATTAAAAAATCCAAAAAGCAATCTTTTTCCTAAGAGATTGCACCCAAAAATATATATTATTGGATTCTCTCGGTTTTTATGTACATATAGTATTTTCCCTTAAAAAAACTCATAAATACAAAAATATTTTCCATATATTATTATAAGTAAATACGTATACGTATAAGAACAATCAATCTACATATCTTCCATAAGTATTGCCGAGGCAATACACCGTGTTGAGGGGCGCTCCGGTCCTTGACACGTGTATCGATCAAACAAAATAAAGCAAGAATAGATAAATACTCTCAATAAGCAACAATTCGAAGAATACGAACATTTAAGTGAATAGAAAGGCGATGTGCTATAAAATGCCATCTAAGGGTCAATAGGTACTTAAGTGCTTCGCGCCACCTAACCCCCCGTTCACTTGGGAGTATTCTAAGAAGGAAGGCTTCATTGAGGGTCTTGCACCCAAAGTAGTAACTACATATATTGTTATTTTCTTGTGGATATTTAATATTGAAACTCGAAGAGGATAATCCATTTCTCTTCAAAGTCACACGAGAGCTTCTCTCTCATTCCTCGTATTGAGTTGCATGCTCACTCGCGGGCGTGCACAAATACCGATTGGTGTACAACCTCTTCCTCCGAAAAGGAAGAAAAAGAGAAAGAGTAAGACCACCACCGTCCATCAAGCCGATCACGAGAATCGTGCTTTGTCACCACCACAAGAAGCCATGGCTATTGATAATCGTACTTTGTATGAACGTATGCAATCCAACATTCATGGATATTCTAGTGCTATTAAGATTCCCGACTTTCCCGCTAACACATTTGAGCTACATACATCTATGATCAATATGGTTGCTTTATCACCTTTCTTGGGAAAACAAAATGAGGATCCTCATGCTCACCTAAAGAGATTCCTTTCACTTTGCAATACCATTAAGCATAATGGGGTTCCACATGAGGTCATTAGATTGATGTTAGTGTCATTTTCCTTAGATGGGAGTGCTAAGCATTGGTTAGACACCCAACCACCCGATAGTATCACCACATGGGACGGTTTTACCACTAAGTTTTTGAACAAATTCTTTCCTCCACAAAAGACTATGGCTTTGAGGAATTTAATTATGGGCTTTACACAAAAACCTAGTCAATCCTTTAGTGATGCTTGGGAAGAGTATAGTGAGTTGTTGAGGCGATGCCCTAACCATGGATTGGATGATGTAAACCAAATCAATACCTTCTATAATGGCCTTAAACCTCACCACCAAGATTCACTAAATGCTTCCGCGGGAGGGAGTATTCTTCTTAAAACATACCACGAGGCTTTGAACATTATTGAGACTAAGGCAATGGTTCAAACAAACAATCCATTTGAAGAAAGGGTTCATGTTATCCAAAACACTTCTCAAACTCCTTGTGACATTCAACTTCTTAAAGAGATCCTTCAACAAGTCAAACAAGGACAAGAAATGACTCATGACATGGTTCAAAATTTTAAGAGCATGACATTGAACAATTCCTCAAATAATGTGAATGCCATCACCATTTCTTGTGTTACTTGTGGAGGTCCCCACTCTTATGAACAATGTGATAAGGTGCAAGGGTATCAAGGGGAATGCTATGCTTACCAAGAGGAACGTCGTGAACACTTCAAACCTAACATCAATCCAAATAACCTTTCTTACAAATCCCAAAATTACCTTACTCCACCCGGCTTCCCACCCCAACCACCCACCCAAATTCCACAAAATCCTCCTCAAATTTTAGCAAGGAATCAAGGGCAAAGACAACCATACCAAGGAAATAATTACAAGGCACCCAATCAATTTCAACCTCAAGCTAATACCTTTTATCCACCACAACAAGGATTTAATCAACCACTTCCATTTATTCCCAATCAAGCATATGCTCCAATACCAAATCAAGCTTACCCTCAAAATCAAACTCAAGGATATGGGATGCAAGAGACTCAAGAGTATGTTGACAAGAAAATGCGTGAAATTGAGAAGAGAATGAATGACCAAATGAAACGTACAATGGAGGAACAAATCAATAGGGTTTTAGTGGCGGTAACTCAAAGACCACAAGGGGCTTTACCTTCTAACACACAAACAAACCCTAGGGCCAATGTCAATGCTATTACAACAAGGAGTGGAACAACAACAAAGGATCCTTCACCTCCTAAGCCTACTATTGTTCAACCCACTTGTGCTCCTACTTGTGACAAGCCTTCTACTTCTACTCCACCTCCTCAAAATGCTCCTATTCACTCAAACTCACCTTCTCAACCACCTCTTACTTCTCCTTTACCTTCCACACTTCCCAATGAAGAAGCTAACAAAGACAAATCTTCCACCACAACACCTATTCCACCTACACCAAAACCTACTCTTCCATACCCTTCAAGGTTGAAAAAGGACAAGTTAAAGAACAAAGATGACATCCAAGTCTCCAATTTCTTAAGGATGTTCAAGCAACTCAATATCAACATATCCTTTGCGGAAGCTCTTGCTTATATGCCAAAGTTTGCTAAGATGTTCAAGGATTTGCTCTCAAACAAAGAAAAATTGGTTGATTTGCCCAACACATCACTTAATGAAAATTGTTCCGCGGTGTTACTTAAAACCTTACCAACAAAACTTGGAGATCCGGGGCGCTTCTTGATACCTTGTAATTTTCCCGGTGTTGAAAATTGCATGGCTTTGGCGGATTTAGGGGCAAGCATAAATCTCATGCCTTTATCGGTTTGGAAACAACTATCTCTTCCCGAGCTCACTCCCACTAGGATGACTCTTGAACTAGCCAACCGAACCATAGCTCACCCCGTAGGTATAGCGGAAGATGTGTTTGTAGGTGTGGATAAGTTTACCTTTCCGGCCGACTTTGTAGTGGTCGATTATGACATGGATCCTAGAGTGCCTTTGATTGTTGGTAGACCGTTTTTGAGAACGGGTCGTACCTTGATAGATGTGGTGGAAGGAGAATTAATTATGAGAGTAGAGGATGAGAAAGTGGTGTTTAAGTTAGGGAAAGTTTGTGATAGAAAAGAGGTTAAGGAGTCTAGACCTTGTGAGACTATTAACATTGTGGATGTGCTAGATGAAGTGTGTAATGAACACTTTCATGATGCTTGTAAGAATGCTAGTGATGAGATTCCACATGTTGAAACCGTGGCCTCAATTGCTCCCTCTTTAACACCTTTTGGAGAGAGTGATTTCCTCTTGGAGGAATTTGAGTCTAACTTTCTTGGTGATGATGATTCTCCCATTAATTGGGAAGAAGATATTCTTACAATCCAAAAGTTGCTCAATGAGGACCCTATTCCTTCTCCTATTCCACAAGAGATCACCATTGAGGAACCTTCCATAGTTAAACCTTCCATAGAGAGTCCACCTCCCATTGAACTTAAGGAACTTCCATCTCACTTAGAATATGCTTTCTTAGAAGGAAAAGACCAATTACCAGTGATTATTGCTAAAGAGTTGAAAGAGGATGAGAAGGAGCAACTTATTGAAGTCCTTAAGAAACACAAGAAAGCCTTAGCATGGAAAATATCCGACATAAGGGGAATTGATCCACATTTTTGTACTCACAAAATCCTTATGGAGGATGACTATAAACCCGCCATTCAAAACCAAAGGAGAGTTAACCCAAAAATTCATGAGGTTATTAAGAAGGAAGTGATTAAACTCTTAGATGCGGGTATGATTTATCCATTTCCGACTCTCCATGGGTTAGCCCGGTTCATTGTGTTCCAAAGAAGGGTGGAATTACCGTGGTGCCTAATGAGAACAATGAGCTTATTCCCACGAGACTTGTAACCGGTTGGAGAGTTTGCATTGATTATAGAAAACTCAATGAGGCAACTAGGAAAGACCATTTCCCGCTTCCCTTTATGGATCAAATGCTTGAACGCTTAGCGGGAAATGAGTACTATTGTTTTCTTGATGGCTTTTCGGGTTATTTTCAAATACCCATTGACCCTAAGGATCAAGAAAAGACCACATTCACTTGTCCCTACGGTACATTTGCTTACAAGAGGATGCCTTTTGGCCTATGTAATGCACCGGGGACGTTTCAAAGGTGCATGATGGCGATTTTCCATGACATGATAGAGCAAACCATGGAGGTTTTTATGGATGACTTTTCCGTATTTGGAAACTCCTTTAGCTCATGTCTTACCAATCTTGAGAGAATGCTTAAGCGTTGTGAGGAAACACGTTTGGTGCTTAATTGGGAGAAATGTCACTTTATGGTGAAAGAGGGGATTGTTTTAGGACACAAGATATCCAATAAGGGATTAGAAGTTGATCGAGCTAAAATTGATGTGATTGCTAAGCTTCCCCCACCCACTTCGGTTAAAGGTGTGAGGAGTTTCTTAGGTCATGCGGGATTTTATAGGCGCTTTATACAAGATTTTTCTAAGATAGCTAGACCGATGACTCATCTCTTGGAGAAAGAGGCTCCTTTCATTTTTTATCAAGCTTGTTTAGACTCTTTTGAGACCCTTAAGGAAAAATTGACTAAGGCTCCCGTTTTGGTTTCTCCAAATTGGGAATTACCTTTTGAGCTTATGTGTGACGCTAGTGATTATGCGGTGGGGGCCGTCTTAGGACAAAGAGTTAATAAGCATTTTCAACCTATACACTATGCGAGTAAAACCATGACCGGTGCACAACTTCATTACACTACCACGGAAAAAGAGTTGCTTGCTATAGTATATGCTTTTGAGAAGTTTCGACCATATCTTGTGCTTTCCAAGACCATAGTGTATACGGATCACTCCGCTCTTAAGTATCTTATGACAAAACAAGATGCTAAGCCTAGGCTTTTGAGATGGGTTTTGTTGCTTCAAGAATTTAAGATAGAGATTCGTGATAAGAAAGGGGCCGAGAATTTAGCGGCGGATCATTTGAGTAGACTTGAGCATCCTTTTCAAGGAGATTTCCCACATCAAGAAATCAATGAATCCTTTCCACTCGAGGAGCTCATGTCTATCTCTTCCCAAGAGGATGCCACACCTTGGTTTGCGGATATAGCAAACTATCTTGTGGGCAATGTGCTTATAGAGGGTCTTACTTACCAACAAAAGAAAAAGTTTCTTAAGGAAGTTAAGTATTACTTTTGGGATGATCCATATCTTTTTAGGCAATGTGCGGACCAAATCATTAGACGGTGTGTAGATGGGCCCGAGGCATTTAAAATCTTAGAGGCATGTCATAAAGGACCTACGGGTGGACATTTTGGGCCTGACTACACCGCCAAGAAATTCTTTGATTCGGGTTACTATTGGCCTTCCATTTACAAGGATGCTCAAGAGATGGTGAAATTTTGTGATGTTTGTCAACGACAAGGAAAAATTACACAACGTGATGAGATGCCACAAAATTTTATCCAAGAGTGTGAGATATTTGATGTATGGGGAATAGATTTCATGGGACCTTTTCCATCCTCTAAGGGAAACAAGTATATACTTGTGGCGGTGGATTATGTGTCCAAGTGGGTGGAGGCTAAAGCCTTACCTACTAATGATGCTAGAGTGGTTGTAAAGTTCTTGAAACAATTGTTTGCTAGATTTGGTGTACCTCGGGCCATCATAAGTGATCGTGGTACGCACTTTTGTAATGATCAATTCACGAGAGTTATGAAGAAATATGGAGTGAATAATAGACTTTCTACCGCGTATCACCCTCAAACAAATGGTCAAACCGAGGTCACAAATCGTGGTTTAAAGAGAATTTTAGAGAGAACGGTGGGAGAGCATAGAGCTTCTTGGTCGGATAAGCTCGATGATGCTTTGTGGGCGTTTAGGACGGCTTTTAAAACACCAATTGGTTGTACCCCTTATAGGCTTGTCTATGGAAAAGCGTGCCACCTCCCATTTGAGTTAGAACATAAGGCATCTTGGGCTCTCAAGTGGGCTAACTTTGATTTAAACCAAGCCGGTTCACATAGGAAAGATCAAATTAATGAGATGGATGAGTTGAGAGCCAATGCCTATGAGAATTCTTTGCTTTATAAGGAAAAGACTAAGAAATTGCATGATGCTAAGATCAAGAATCGTGAGTTCAAAGTTGGAGAGCCGGTTCTCCTCTTTAACTCAAGATTGAAGCTTTTTGCGGGCAAGCTTAAGTCGAGATGGTCCGGTCCATTCACTATTGCTCAAGTGTTTCCATATGGAACTCTTGAGTTGTCCCAACCCGATGGTCCAAATTTTAAAGTGAATGGTCACCGTGTTAAACATTACTTTGGGGAGGACATTTCCGTGGAAATGATCCAAGAGGTCCCCATTTTCCCCATGAATTAATTCATTGAGGGACGAGTCGAGCTAGAGACTCATTAACTCAAGCATCGTATAACTAGGTTTAGAGTGTTGTAGGTTAGAAATAAAGGCATAGACTTGGAGATAAGTGTAGGGGAGACCTTCTTTTGTCTTCTTGATTGTTTGTAGGGTTGCTCACTCATCTCATGCTTTGGAGCTTATGGAGGAGGCCCTTGTATCCGGTTCACTTCGTTACTTTAGTGAATTTTCATTGACATCTTGTGCTTAAACATGATTTCACTAATAGTTGTCCTTTCCTTAACTTGGGTTAAGCAAAGTCTATTCATTGTCATAAGTGTAGGGGAAGTTTTTATACTTCCATGCTCTTAAACATTGAGGACAATGTTTAGCTTAAGTGTAGGGGGGTCTTCTATCGAAGTGACCTTACCTAGAACTTGTCATTGTCTTGCATGATAACATGGAAAATTGAATTTTCAACATTTTTCAAATTTTTTATTTACTTTGGCCACCAAAAATATGCATACATAATTTTTGCATCAATCATTTTTGCATATCACATTTGCATTGTATATATTTCTTCTTTTATTTTTCATCCAAAATATATAAAAAGGAAAATATAATAAAACATGGTTTTAACAAATTTAGACTTCTTTGACATATTAGGCCCGCCATGGATATTTTGACTCAACCCGAGTTTGCTTATTTTAGCACTCTCTAGCTAGTATCCTTAACCATGTAGTCCTTCATTGGTCTATTAGGCTAAGCTTCCACCAATTTCATTCTTTGAAATTTTAAATTTGTGGAGAATGGGAAATGATAGAGTTGAAGCAAGTATAAAAGGGCTAGATAGACTTCATGGCAATTACTTGTGGCTAAACCCTTCTCTTCTTTACCTCCAATTTCTTCGCATGTATATAATTGTTAATAAATAATCAAGTACGGTTTTAATTGGTTCGTAATCTCTTATGCATTTTTGGCTAATCATTTATGGTTGATATGAGTACGTCTTAAGATTCTAAGTTAGCACGTTTTATGTGTATTAGACTTATGTCATGCTCCATATTTAGCGGGTGTTTTTCCTTTTCTTCTTTGCAAATTTCTTGGTGAGGAATAAAGAAAAATAAGAGCGGCTTATGAAAAAAAAATGAGTGGCTAGAAAAAAAAAAGAAAAAGAAAAAAAAAATAATGCAAGACTCCCAAGAGGGGCAGTGTGGTGTTAATTATAGTGACTATTGAGTTCCAATATTACCTTGACGGGTTGCGGGGATTCAATAGATTGCTCCAATCCAATATTACCTTGACGGGTTGCGGGGTTGAAGATCCAAAATCTCAAAAAGATGCGGATGTAAATTATTGCGTGAGTTTTATTTTTCTTTCCTTAGCGAGTGTGTAGTTACTTATGAAAGCATGACATGAGGATTTTACACATAAGGCGAATGACTTATTACTCTTAATACGAACTTATATTAATTGTGAGCGGTTTTTCAAGTAATGGATGAGAAGATTACTTAGGATTAAAACCGTGCTTCCTTATTTTTGGATTTTACACTTCTTATATTTCACACTTGAATAATGATAAATTTGCCCACAAGCAATTTGCTCAATTAGTAACCGGTTCCACATTTAATTGTCATAAATAAGTTGATGCACTTTTTACTTGTGAATGCAATGATTCCATTTATAAGCTTGGTATGGGGAAAGTGAAACTTGAGGGTGATAAGTATCCATGGTACCCAAGCCCTAATCTAAGTCATTGAATTCTTTATGAGTTATTTCCATCAAAACCATTTCAAGAAAAATCAAAAAGATATAGATAGAATTGTATTTTGACTCATTGCATTATTAAAAGTCAAAATCATGCATCATCTAGTTTAGAGTAGTGTAGATGCATCTCATATGGCCAAGGTGGATTAATTATGAGGGAAATGTAAATTTTAAGCCTTGAAATATAAAATTGCATGAGGACATGGCAATGTTCAAGTGTAGGGGAATTTGATATGAGCTTAAACTCATATCCTTTTATCAACAAATAACCCTAAAACATGAAGCAAAATACCAATTTATTTGGCAAAAACAGTATTATGTGGTATGTTTGTGTTTGTGTGCACTTGTGTAGGTAAGAAGATACATTTTCAAGCAAACAAGGAAAAATCAAGCTCAAATGGATGAAAAAGACAAAAGAGGATCAAAAGTGACAAGACTTTGAAGAATAAGGACCTATCTTGACAAGTTATGAAAGTTGAAGGACTAAAAGTGAAATAATGTAAAAGTCAAGATTCAAGTCAAACCTGGTCAACTATCAAGTCAACTCAGTCAAAGGACCATTTTTGTTCAAGGATGGAAGTTAAAGGACCAAATATGTCAAAAGAATGAAGATCCTAGCTCAAAACAACATTCTGCCAAGTACAAGGACTAGTTCTGCCAATTGTTGAAAGTAATTTGAAGCTTGATCCATGTGAAAGGGAGAGAACCAATAAGATTGCAAGAAAAGTGGGACAAGGATCACCACATAAGCCCACTAGCGCCGTTTTGCATTTAATACAAAATCTGAACAGTAAAGCGCACTTCATTTAAAACAACCAATGAGAATGCGCCACTCCATAATCCTTTTATCCAATTTTGGATATTGATCCGTGTGACCAGATGAGAGCCAACCAGAAGCTTACACGTGTCATCTTCAAGAATAAGAAATTTTGCCAGGATCGTGATTGAGATAGAAGCCATTTCATGGGAAGGTTAAAACACCAAACTTGCTTAATTTTGAGAGACGAGTTCAACGGTGCAAACCAATTGACAAGACATTCATCCAATCAAAAATACCCAATTCATTGTTCATACCTTCAAAATGCGGATTTGCAGATTTCTCCACGTGGCAAGCTGGGATTGGCCCTGACACGTCACCAACCCCAACTAACTCTCCTCTCATGCCTATAAATACCTAGTTTAGTCTTCATTTGAAAAGTGTAGCTTAAATTTGTAAAAACACCTAGTTAACTTTTCCTTTCCCTTTTCTTTCAATCTTACCCTAACTACTCAAGAGTCTGACAAACTCTTGAGTCAGTTAGTTAGTTACTACCTTTGTAACAGATTTGTAACCGTTTTCTAGCAATAAAATTCAAATTCATTTTTCCCGCCAATTCTGTTCTTCTCATTCCAGTTAGATTCTTGCTTCATTTGGATATTATTGTTGCTGTTGAGTGTTTGTTATGATCAATCATTGATCATAACTGACATTTGTGAAGATTGTTAGCTGTTTGATCATAATTCAGCCATATCCTAGTTCTTATGGAGTTTTCAAGCAGTTTGATGGATTCTAGTTGATTTGATGGTTGATTCTTGTTGATTTCTAGTGATAGGTGGTGGTTATCACTAGGGCAAGAGAGCTCAGCGCTCCTCTTCTTCTCAAAGGATATCTACATTAGGTTTTAAGCTTCTTGTTTTAGTTCCACTCAACAAGTCAATTGCATGCTTATTTTCCTAGTTAATTCTGATGGCTGCATGATATAATTGCTAGTTGTTACTGTTTGATTGTATTTTGTGTGATTGTAGCTTAATCTTGCATACTTGTTTACTGATTTGAGAGTTATTTGTAGTTTTCTGCATTTGTTCAGAACTTATCAGCCTTTTAGCTTAATTGGAGTTTTAGTTGTGGTAATTGTTTGTTTTCAGTTCTAAAGTCTCTCATTGTGATCACTAAGACTGTTTTGCTTAAACATTTCCTTCATAGTTAACTAGAACTTAATAAGTCTTTGTAAAATTTTGTTAAAAGCAGTTAAAGGAGTGTTTGGGAATAGATCAATATCAGTTTTCAAGCATTGTGAATTGGTGTTTTAGAGTTGATTTCCAGTCCTTAAGTGATAACAAGTTGTTTAAAGTCATTTGCAAGTCAAATATAAAGTCAAACAGGCAAATGGCACTTGATTAGTTTGGGTCAGCTTTTATTCAGCTTTGGTTTGAAAAACTTACCATTTTCATTTGCTTATTTCTCATTCATTCCTTGAAGAAATTTCCTCAAATTTGTTTCCAGTTCTAGCTTATATCATAAAGTTTTAGATTCCAAGAGGAATTTCTACAGTATTAGTTAATAAGCTGGGAATAAGCTTTTTGGTCCAAGGCTGAGCAAAGCTCATTCTCTGAGATAAAATTGTTACTGTTTTCTTAGTTCTCCATATCTACTTCACAAATCTTGTGATTTTCTTTCATAAAATCAGTTAGTTAGTGTTCCTAGTCAATTTCTGAAAGTTTGAGCTTTTTGCAAATCTTGGTCAACGCTTGGTCAACATAAGCTCTTTTTAGCTTATTTCAGATTCAGAGCTTATTACTGGATGAAATCTGTTCTGGTTTGATTTCCCAATCTTCAAATCATTTGCTTAATCAGTTTCAAGAGAAAAATCAAGTTGTGGTTGACTAAATTTGGCTAGAGCTTATTTTGAGCTTATTGATAAGCACTCATTAGCTTATTTCTAATCCTTAGCTGAATTCCTTGAACACACGTAGCTTAAATTGAATTTGGAACATTTTGCAAGTTGTTTCATCTGAATTGGTTGAGTAATAAGCTCAAACGAGCTTATTGTTTCACTTGTCCCGTTTTTAGTTAAAAAGTTCTCAAAATTACACTTTGGTCCTTCCATTTCATTCAGTGTTGAAAACTTGGCTAAACTTCCAAGAATTTAGGGTTTGCATAATTTTGGTCCCTGGAATTTGGAATTTGTTTAAATTCAGTTAGTAGGTTGTTAGATTTGTTACATTTTGGCAAGTTTGTTATTGTTTTTGCATTTTTGATCCTTTTGGTTAACAGATTTACATCTTTAGTCCCTATAGTTGTTAGAATTTACATTTCAAGCATTTACATTTCATAGAATTTACAATTTTAGTCCCTTTAGTTTCAAATTTTGCATTTTAATTTTTACTTGAATAAAAACGTGGTATTTGCAATTTGTTTTACATATACGTAGGTAATATTTTTCCATTTTGCAAGCTTTTGTTGAATTAGCAATAGATTACCAAGCAAGCTTAACAACCAAGAACAATTAAAAATCCGATATTGGTTGGACTTTCTATTGGTTAAGAACTGAGAAAACGAACTGCATTATACTACATATTAATGCCTATCAATGATCCTATCCAAACTTTTAGATGAACTCTCAAGCCTATTTATTTATATTTGAACATCATATTTTTTTTGAATGGTTTCTACTTGCCTCTTGAGCACTGCAATCTTAGTCTCATATTCTTTTTCATTAACTTGAAAAACTTTGATATCATGCAAATAAATTTCCTCGTTATCCTTGTAATATCTAAGTTTTCTTCTACAGATTCGAAACCCTTTTTATAAGCCTCTACCATTAACTCTGATTTCCTAAAGCCTACAAGTAATTGCTCATATTGTTTCTTAAGATTCTTTACATTTTTTGAACAAGAAATTGAACAGTTTGAATCATTAGATACCTCAGAATCATAAGGGTTTGTTGAGTATGCCATGAGTGCAAAGTTGGTTGATGCTTCATTAGCTTGATCACTCCAGTCACAGTCTCCTAGTCCATCACATGTCACCATTGCTGTAAAAGTAGATGCTTCAGTAGGTACACTTCTCTTGATATCCTTGTATCTGTTATCTTGTCTTATGTTTTGATTCTTTAGAGCCCTATAATCTCTAGGAAATTGCCCTCTATTGTGACAATTGTAGCACTCTACCTTTGACTTATTAAATCCAGTAGATTCCTTGTTGTTGAGATTAATTCTCTTCTCAGTCTTCTGAAGAAATCTTTTAACCCTAATAGTTAACATAACCATTGACCATTTGATGTCTATCTCCTCCCAACCATCTTCACTGATTTATTCCAAATCATCATTGTTTATTGGAGGAACTTTTGATTGAGTTGCAAAGAATGAAGAGATATAGGTATTACTCAAATTGTCAGATATGACAACTTGATCATAAGACATAGAAAAAGAGACTCCATAAGAAGCATTAACTTCATGTTCAACACTAACAGAATCATTGTTGTTGTTGATTGATGACATGAATGCCATGTTGTAAGAGGATGAGCTAGAGCTGGTTTTTCCTTTGACTTCAGATTCATACACTCTTAGATTGTTTTAGAGATCATTAGTATTCATATTCTGAAAGTTTTCTTTTTCTCTCCATACGATAGTATGTGTATGCTATTCTAGTGTCAAGCTTGTTACAAACTTCAAGTTGATGTCTTCAAGTGACATACCTTTTCCAGCCATCTCTGGCTGTAGTACCAAGTTTTGAAGCCTATCATAGGTCTGATCAATTGATACAGTCTCTAATGCAGTAAAACTCCCAAGCTGTTGTTTTAAGAGTTCCCTTTTTCTTGTAGAAATATTACCACTAAATCTTGCTTCAATAGCTTCCCATATTGTTTTGTCATCGAGAATATAATTGAACCTTAACTAATGTTCATTGGGCATGCCCATTAATAAGATGCTTCTTACTTTTACTTCCAACTTTCTGTTAGCTATGTCTCCGGCAGTTGTGAGCTTCAAAGGTTTTGGTTCTTCTTCTACATTAGATGGAGTTGACATCTTTTGTAGTTTATTCCCTTCAAGAATAATGTCCCACATTTGATAGTCATCCATCTGGATGTATTAATACATTCTGATCTTCCAAATCTCATACTGACCAGTTGTCAACTTGGGAATCTTGGTAACGTGTGTGTTTGATGTTTCTTGATCCATTACTTGTAGTTGTGATAAGCAACAGGTTCTTCTTTGATCCAAGTTTCTAAAAGTTGTGATACCACTTGTTGATCTTAAATTGACCAAATTTCCTTAGCTTGTTTTGGGTTAAGTTGTACTAAATTACTCTAACACAACTTTGTGAAACATTGGTTTACTTTGAAGATCTATGCGGAATCTGGAACTTAAAAATAATAAGAACAATAAGAATTCTAATTCACAAACAAGCCTCAATGTATTAAGAATAATACGAACACTCTAAACAAACGTCATGCTTTACAAAAAACTTGAAGCTAAGTCAAATTCTAAGATTGATACATAGTACTCTAATGCCTAAGGCCTCCTTTAATAGACTAAGGGGTCCTAATAAGCTTACAATCGATTACTACATATAAACACCATATTTACCTAGTTACAACGCAAGATAACTACTAAATATAGAGTAATACTTAAAAAAACAAGTATTCTTGATAAGCACGTATATTATCTTGAACATCTTTAGTCTGATAGAACTTCTAGAACTCACAGAGAAGCCTTGATAATAAAAAGAACAATAAGAAGTCGAATTCACAAACAAGCCTCAATATTATTAAGAATAATACCAACACTCTAAACCACTGTTATGGTTTACAAAATCGTTGAAGCTAAGTCGAATTCTAAGATTGATATATAGAACTCTAATGACTTAAGGCCTCTTTTTAATACTAAGGAGTCCTAGACGGCATATAATCGATTACTAAATATAAATACAATCTTTACGTAATTACAACACAATATAACTACTAAATATAGTCTAATACTTAACAAACAAGTATTCTTGATTAGCACGTATAATATCTTAAACTTCTTTAGTCTTCTAGAACTTCTGGAACTGGATCTTCTTCTGAGCAACTCTAATCTTCATTCGCATCACTATTCATCTTGTACTAGCAGCACTAAGTACTTAGATATTTTCCAAATATCTCAGCAGCATTATCAGTTACATTAGCAGCACTAATAAATGTATTAGCAACACTAATAGTAATAATTCTTGGTAGATCTCAAATCCTAACAATCATCCCCTAAACCAAATATTTACTTCTCAATCATCAAGTTTCCTTTCAAGTATACTTCTGTCTTAGAGGATGCTTCCAAACACTTACTTCTTCATCAATTGTCTTTTGTTCTCCATAAGATTTATTAAAGTGAAAGAATTCTCACTTTCATACTCTACTTGAAGCTTTCTCTTCAACATCTTCTTCATAGTTTTTGTAGTGAGTGGATAGTTCACCTCAACCTGCATACTTACGTTCACTTTGTCCATCATTAAAGTATGTACGCCACATGTTTCACAAAACCTCAAAGTAATCACTTTTCCTCCCTACATCTTCTAAATTTCATCATCTTTGTTATGCTCAAAAACTATCTTCAAATCTTGTAGAAGCATAAAATCTATCATCTCTACAGGTGGTTGGTGTATACTCGTATTTCTTCTTGACCGGGTAATAAAGGTATGCAAGATCATTGTTAACTTGGATTCACTATGAACACGGGTTCGATCCTGAGGTCGGGGAGAGTGATAGAGATGTTTAGCCATGGTTAGTGAGAGAAAGATAGAGAGTTGCTCTAACAAATGTGTTTTATTAGAGAGAGAAATTAAAGAAAGAAAATGAAGAACCTCGCCCCTCCATGGAAGTATGGAGGGGTATATATAGCACGGGACATGAACTACTTACATATGACATTAATAGTCCCTGCAAGTCCCGGATATAAAACTAATGTAATTCCGTTAGTCGCACACATTTTAAGGCTAACAATATTCCCCCAATGTGGAGACATACGGAATTACTTACAATGTTTCTAACAAATGCAAATACAACAAAAATATGACAGTATTAAGTTTGCTTCTAATCCTGAGGATGACGTCGTTGTCTTCAAGTCTTCTAGAAAAACTTATACCCGAGTTTGAATCCTCTTTGTCTTTGCTTGTTGAGGAACCATTGTATCATGTATGAACTGGATTAACTTCCCCCCAATTCATACTACATGTCTTGAAAAGCTTTCTTCATAGACTTCTTTTTGACGAAGCTTCTGAATCAGCTTCCCCCAAACCAATATCCCTGTCTTGAGCAGAATCTGTAGCTTGAGCAATCTTCTATCTTTAACATTTAAAGTGCAAAGCAGAATTTTGTAGAAGAAGAAGCAAACCACACCAAGTAACTGCTACCTTGACATTTTTGGTCTTCATGATTATGTGTTTGGGGGAACATGTAAGAAATCAGCAACAAATCTTCTCACGCTTGTAGAATACTTCCCCTTGGAAGTTGAACTAAGTACTCCAAAGTACACGTTCTTCCCCCATGATGGTGACGAACTCTCAGAAGCATCATCTGACGTGTACGGTCAAAATCGCGAGATGTTCTTGTCGAAAGTATGATGGTGACGAACACTCGGTAGCGTTCTTGTTAAAAATATGGTGGTTAAGAACACTCGGTAGCGTTCTTGTCAAAATTATGGTGGTTAAGAACGCTCGGTAACGTTCTTGTCAAAAGTATGGTGGTTAAGAACACTCGGAAGCATCATCTGACGAGTACAATCAGAATCGCGAGATGTTCGTGTCTGAAGCAGAAATCTTTGTTGACATTCTGTATCTCAAGTTGCTCGTGAGAATTGTTTGCTGATCACATCTCTACTCTTGTACTCTCTGGCTAAACTTACCAACCTCGTATTCTTTCGGCTATCTGTAGTGACCACTTATGAAGTAAACCAGATATTCCAAACTTGAAACTGAAGTACAATCCCCCAAATTTGTTACTTACGCTTAGCACTTGTGTTGATTGACGAACGGTGCAGAGAAACGTCTCTTAGTACCTTATACATAAAAGAAGAGAGAAGTATAAGATTTAAAACACCTCTTGAAATACCCACAACTACATGTGAGTGTGACACTGAGTACTACAACGTAACTCCTTAAGTGATAGTTGTCCATGTCTTCGACTATCCACCCCTTGACATTGGAAACTAGATAAGTCAAGTCTCAATCATAAATGCTCAAGCGAATCATCAATCGATAGAAGGGTTTGGAGAAAAGGGTTAGAAGGGGGTGAGAAGGCTCAATGATGAAATAAGTAAACGCCTTCGTGAAATTCCACTTCAACTTCAAATAAGGAATACCAAATCCACATCGTAATCACTTGACATTCTTTGCTCGAATACTAGCCGTTTTGACAATTTTAGTGAATCTTAGAGCACAGGGTGTGGTTTGGTGCCGTCGTGCTGAGCCGTGGGAAAACACCAACTTTTTCAAGGGGTGTGGTGTGTGGTGGGTAAATGATCCCACCACATCAGGAACACGAAAACACCACATTTGAGGCTCCCTGGTTGGCTTGAGCCGTGGTGTTTTTGTGGGACCCACTACTTATTAAAAAAAAATTAAAAACAAAATTATTAAACATTTCATTAAACTTAAAAAAAAATTACATAAATAAAAAAAAACCAAAAAAACAACATAAATAAAAAAAAATACGAAAAAAAAACATAAATTAAACTTAATTTTTTTTCCCGAAATATAATTCTCGGGTCTTCCTCTTCAACTCTTCGATGCTCTCCGCGTCTTCCGGCGACATTCCGGTCGTATTGAAAGTAAGGATTTTTAAATCCTCATTCCGTTTAGCAATGTCGCAAACCGCGAGTCTTGCGGCTAACTCACGATCCATGGATTCTTTTTTCGCCTCTCGGTCAATCAAGATTTGTTCTTGCATCATTTCGGCAACCCGAGCTTTAGACGAAGAGGATGTGGCGGACGAGCTATTCGAAGATCGTTGGCTTTTTGTTCTTCGTGGAGCCCCCGAAGGACGCGGGATTGTGTCGTCTCCAAACATTTCCGGCTCTTCGTCGACATCGGTTACACGACCCCGGGTACGACGAGCTTGTGTTGACTCGGGGTTTTGCCACTTGTATTTGTCTCGCAAAAAGATCCACGCTTCACGATGCCTAAACTCGGTCTTGTATGTTTCCTTAAACATTGTGCAAACCCGCGAGTACATAAGCTCGTCATTCTCACCACTTGCCAACGAGGTAGCATCGTAAAGAGCATTAAACTTGCCAACAAGTCCGTTCATCGGCGTCCACTTGCCCGTTAACATATTCTTGTTACGCTTCTTGTAATCCTTTTCCGATGCAACCTTGTTATACTCGGCCATAATCTTGTACCAAAAAGTATCCTTCGATTGATCGCTTCCATTTCTCGGATCCTCGGAAATTAGGATAAAACACTCGGCCAAAAGCCGTTCCTCGGCTTGAGTCCAATAAGTTCGGTCGGTTTTTGGCTCACGTGGTTTTTTCCCACTAGCTTGTTTTTTGGCTATAGATTTTTTTCGGTTTCTTGTGAGTGGTTCGACCTCCTCCTCCTCCTCGTCTCCCACGGTATTGTCATCTTCGTCACGAAGCTCGGTTTGTGGTTGAGATGAATGTGTTGGGTAAGTTGAAGGTACTTGGGTTTGTGAGGGATTACATATACCTTGTGTTTGCATCCACATTTGAAATTGCTCCGGAGAACAATTAACAAACGGGTTCATCATCAAGGGTGGGATTTGGATGTTGGGTCGTGAAGGTGTAGGAGAATTAGAGTTAACGGAAGATGGTGTTGTAGGGTTAGACGAAGACCCGGCGTTGGCGTTGTTGAAGTACTCGTACACCCAATTGTTCACATGGTTCGGATCCATCACTAGTATTTTTGAGTTTATGTGTTGTATGATTTTTGTTTTATAAAAAATGGGATGTTTTGGGGGGTTTTATAGTGTAAAAATAGGGTTTTTTTGAAATTTTCGTGCCCCCCCCCCCCCCCCCCCCGCTCCTCAAACGGTCACAAATTTAAAACCAACGTCTATTTTTTAAATTTTCAAAAAAAAAAAAAAAAAAAAATATATATATATATATAAATACGCACGAAAACGCGAGACACGAAAACGCGAGACCGGGTACGGTCTCGCGTTTTCGTGTCTCGCGTTTTCGTGCGAAAACGCGCGCCGTCCCCTCGGCGCGAGGCACGAAAACGCCACACGGGGTGTGGTTTCTCGCGCCGTCGGGTGGCGTTTTCGCACGGCGCGAAGGGCTGTGTGCCCGTACCCTGTGCTCTTAAAGGATCGTTTTGGTGTTTGATTGTTTTTATCGTGTTTGTCGTGTTTGTTGTATTTGAGTGAGTGTCGTTTAACTCGGGAACCAACGATGACTAGAGGATGAGAAGTCGTCAACGTCGTCTAGCTAACTTTACTTTGAAGCCCAAAATCAATCAAATGCCCAAAATCGAATTTATTTTTCGAGAATTGGGTTTCAAAAGGAGGGTTTTCTTTGATCGGGATGAATACGTCACTGCCATCGGGTTACAAACGACCATCAAAGTCAATTGCATTATATGTATATACTCGACCGAACAAATGATTAGCCATAATTCACATTTAGTTCCAAGTAAATGGTCCACTCGAATATTTGTTGCATTATTCGGCCCACCATATGAAGTAAAATACGATGTCATTGGCCAGCCCATTCAAAAGACACATCTGATACAGATAATTAAGAATAAGGATATAAGAGACCAACTCAACCCTAATACTACTCATAGTTTACATCGCCCATCTCATCTTAGTCAACATCTCTCTAAATCTGAAAAACTCCAATCACATATCAGCCACAACCTTCTCCATCTATCTATCTCGATTTCTCCATCTAATCTCATCTAAACAGAAAGATTATCTCAAACCAACACTGAATTAACCAATCTTAGCCATCATATCTAAATCCCCCAAACGAATTTCCATATCAAATCAATAAACAGAGACATCAAATCTACCTAAGACTTTAAATGTTTTCTTGTTTATGTATAGTCCCATGAAGGCCACGGAAGAAGGACCAAGATCTTTGGCTTCAAGAACCTTTAAATGATAACTCGGGTAGGTATTGATTGATGTAATTGATTGCATGGAGGTTTTTAATTAGGATCTATGATGTGACTGTTTTGTGTTATAAATCAATAAAGATCTTGAAACTAACATTTCAACAAACAAAAGCAACATTGAGATCATTTTAGTTTACGTTTGTAGTCGAGTCTAGATTGGGATTAGGTGTCGATGGGTTAGGTTGATTTGAGACGTTGTTGTTGGAGTGAAAAAGATGGTTGTTGTTTGGTGTTATTCTCGACTCACTGAGTTGACCCAGTCAGCTCGGTAATTACCGAGTTGACTCGGTGAGTGATGTAGTTGAGTCATCGGAATGTTTTCAAAACCATCTGAATATGAATAAAGCAATCGGGATACATAATCCATCGGAATATGAATAGAGCCATCGGAATGAAGAATCCATCGGAATATAAATAAGCCATCGGAATCACCATCGGAAAAGCATCGGAAAAACCATCGGAATAGGGTTTTGATACCCGAAAATAGTGGATCTGTTATCTTTTTATTCTGTCCTTTTGAGCTATTTCCAAAAAACTGTATCTGGTCTTTTTTTTCATCTTTCAATAAATGAACAATAAATCTCGTATTTTGATAGAGGTAAAAAAAAGAAAAAAAATGATATGATACTGATAGAGACATAGATATCAAAGGTATTAAAAAAGATAAAATAATAATAGAGAAAAAACTGATAGACTAGAAAAAGATGGATAAAGACGTTGGTGAGTGGACAAAAACAAGATATGAAAAGTGATATGACCAGATTTAAAACGAGACCAGATAACCACGGATCAAACACATATTCGAAAAAAATCACGAATACACGAATAACTAAACACGAAACACCCCCGGTTAGGTCTGATTCCAATTGTTAACTTGGATTCACTATGAACACGGGTTCGATCCGGAGGTCGGGGAGGGTGATGGAGATGTTTAGCCATGGTTAGTGAGAGAAATAGAGAGAGTTGCTCTAATAAATGTGTTTTATTAGAGAGAGAAAGTAAAGAAAGAAAATGAAGAACCTCACCCCTCCATGGAAGTATTAAGGGGTATATATAGCACGGGACTTGAACTACTTACATATGACATTAATAGTCCCTGCAAGTCCCGGCTATGAAACTAATGTAATTTCGTTAGTCGCACACATTTTAAGGCTAACAATCATCTATGCTAAAGTCATTGAACATAGCTTTCACGTAAATATATTTGTATGATTTACCATCAGCTTTAAATATCTCATAGTATACACCTTCGCCTTCTACATGTGTTTTCTAGCCAGTTATCTTATGCATTTATGTTCCTTTATTAAATGAATACTTGTCAACTTTTCTATCTTCATCATCATCTACTAGTTCTAAGAATTGCCTTAAATGCTCTTAATTAGCATCTTTCTCCATCCTTTGTTTCTTGAGCTCTTCTTAAACTAATTCTTCCCTTTTTCTCTTTAAAGTCCTTGCTTCTTCTCTTGTAGCCTTTATAGCATCAATGTCTGTATTCACTCCTCCATATGATTGTTGAAAGGAAGAATATACTTATTAATACATGGCTTTTGGCCAGGTAAAAAGATTCGTTTAAGTATGTCTCTTCAAATTGAAAATTGTGTTAACTATGCGACTCAGCTGTCTTTGGTGAAACAATAGATTTGTCGTTGTAGTATTAAATGTGCAAGACGTTAAACTTTGAAAAGTAAATTAATTAAATGACTTAAATAAAAGCGTGACGAAAATTAAACTTGACAACGTAATAAAAATGTAAACTTTTAAAAATAAATCAAGTAAAAAAACGGGAAAGCAAAATCTAAAATAAAAACAAAAACAAAACAAGAAAACGAGTCCGATCGCACTACGATCGCAACCAATGAAGTGGTTGGATCGCACCCTGATTGTACCCACGATCGTAGTCTAGATCGCACTTGGTGATCGTAGCCCACGATCGCACTCAATGCGATGGAAACAAAAAGGGATCGTACTCTATGGATCTTACTCCACCACGATCACAACAAAGTGGATCGCAGTGGGTGATCGTGACCAAGCGATCGCAACCACGGATCGCACTCTTTGATCTTACCCACGATCGCAACAAGGGATCATGGTGTGGATTATGGAGTGTGATCGCAGTAGGATCTTAGTCCTTGATTGCAACAATGGATCGCAAGTAGAAACCCTAGGGGTTTATGTGATCGCACTTGTTGGATCGTACTGGGGTAAAAAGCAGTTATTATGGGAATAAGAAAAACAGAATAAGCAAACGAAATAAGCACTAGGACAACTAAGCAAATACCAAAGAAACACTTTTGAATATAAGCAAATAACAAAACTTAATTTAAAACGAGATTAAGAAAAACAAAATAAGCTTAAATTTAAAAACTTTTCAAAACACAAAATAAGCAAACTTTTGAAAAGATGAAACTTTGAGAAAACTAAGAAGATCAAATAAGCTAAGTACAAAACAAGCAAATAAGATTGTCAAACTTATAGCTTAATTCGTACAAAGACTTAGATGATCGTAAAAAGATAAACCTTTTAGTAAAATAAGCAAAAGGATTAAGCAAAAGCTTGCTTAATCCGAATTTAAAACAAACCAAAAACAAGAGAAAAGTAGAAGGAGAATGATAAAGGTAAACTTGATCAAAGGTAAATAAAGATTAAAGCAACAAAATGAAGAACACTTACTTGGAATTAAAAGGTATTAAAAGTGCAAGACAATGTATTTAAATTGACATGAAAAGTAAATGTGCAAAAATTAAAGATGGAAGAACTAGTGTCACTCTAGCCAACAAGAGTAAAATGAAATGATCTTAAACTATATATAGGGGAGATTAAGGAGTGCTTAGAAAGCTTCCTTCCTCTTTCCTCTTTTCCTTAATTGCACACTTAAGTCCTTCTCTTCTTAATCTTTTGTTAATCTTGGACTTTAATGACTTTTGGCTCGGGATTTCTTTAAACTCGTCTTTAATTTTCTTCATAAATAAGACTCGAGTTCTTCGGCTTTAGTAAACTTCCGTCTTTTGACTTTTTCTTCAATAAATCTTCAGAATTGGTCTTGGACTTCCGTTCTTTTTGCACTCTTGACTTCTTGACTTCGCCTTTAATCTTTTTCTTCAATAAAAGCCCGTGAATGCCCGTGTTTTCTCCACTTTTCACCTTTTCGTCCTAAATCACAACAAAAACACAAACCACGCATAATTCCGATATAAAAGACATAAAATACACGTTTTGGCCCGGTTATTATTGTAATTAAGTGGTAAAAAGGATGGGTGTTTACACACCTATCACTTATTCATAAGTTTTTTCTTTGAATGTTGATACGTTCTTCATATAAGTGATCCAGGCTTTTCTTTGTTCACTTCTTGTGGGAGGCTTATTTCTTACAACAACTAAACTATGTTTAGTAATAGCTCTTCTCTTCTCTTCCAAGACAGTCTCTAATTATATTAAATGTTCTTATTGTTTTTTTTCGTCTTAGATGAGGTCTAAATAACCTTGAACCCTGCAAATATTACTCTAGAACAAAAAAAATACAACACGCAATATTTTCTATAGCAACAGTAAAATTTTAACTAACAACCTTAAGTATAATTAGTAGCACTAAAATTATACTTAGAAACACAAACTTTATGGAACTAAATATCAGCACTAATTCGTAGACATTAAAGATTAATCATTCTACATTGACAACCTAAAATTCAAACCTTTTAAGATCAAAAGTTTTTGTTAACAAATCAGCAACATTTTTGTCAATATGAATCTTTTCCATTTGAATTAACTTCTTTCATGGCAATCTCTAATAAAATGATGTCGAATCTCTATATGTTTAGTTTTAGAATGATAAACTTGATTTTTAATTATATATATTGTACTGCTATTATCAATAAAGATCTTTGTGCTAGAAAATTGTACTCAGAATCTAGTATTTGGAAGCCAAAGCACTTGTCCATAGCAACTTGAAGCAGCCACCTATTCTGCCTCTTTTGTGGAGTTTGCAACCACTATATGTTTCTTACACTACTATGAGATTAATCTACACCTAAGAAATTAGCAATCTCATGTCGTTTATTTCAAGTCTAATCTTTCCCCAACATCGACACTATCAGTATATGCCACTACGTTAAATCGAGATTCTCTAGGATACCAAAGGCCTAGCTTAGAATAACCTTTTAAGTATTTAAAGATTCTTTTCACTGCATGAAGATGTGAAACCGTAGGAGTGACTTGAAATTATACACAACCTCATATTGCAAACATGATGTCTTGTCTTGATGTAGTGAGATACGTTAATGAGCCAATCATGGATCTGTACATATGAACATATAGATCCATGTCATCTTCATCCTTGACTAAGTGTTTCTAAGCATCCATATGTATATTAGCAGTCCTACCATCATTAAATCCAAATTTCTTAAGTACATTTTTAATGTATTTATCTTGACTGATAAATAGCCCATCTGGTTTTAGCTTACTTACAGCCCTAAGAAAAATGTGAGTTCTCCCATGGAACTCATCTGAAATTTAGTATGCATCAATTTTTGAAAGTCATTAAATAATTCTTTCTTTGTTGATTCGAAGATAATATCAGCCACATAAACCTGAACCAATAAGATATCACCCATATACCTTTTGAAAAACAAGGTATTGTTAATTTTACCTCTTAGAAATCTAGTGTCTAAAAACTATTTAGACAAAGTCACATACCAAGATTTAGGAGCTTGATGTACCCCATAAAGTAGCTTATCAACCTAGTAAATCTTCTTTGGAAATTGAGGATCTTTAAAACCTAGAGGTTGATGTGTATAAACCTCTTATTCTTTTCCCCATATAAGAAAGCACTTTTTAAAATTCATTTGATACACCATAAAGTTATTGTATGAAGCATAGGCTAAAAATAATCTTATAGCTACTACTCTTGCGACAGGTGCAAACACTTCATTATAATCAATTCCTTCTTGTTGTGTGTATCTCTAGGTTACCAACCTTTCTTTATTCAATATCACAATAAATTTTTCATCCTTTTTGTTTCCAAAAACCCCCTCTTGTGCCAATGACCCTCTTTTGATTTGGTAAATCAACAATGTCCAAACTTCTGGTAACTTGAATTGCAACAGCTCTTCTTGCATGGCTTCTAGTCAGCTTGGATCTTTGAGAGCATCATCTATCTTTTGGGTTCATCTTGTGATAGTAAACAAGCAAATAAACAACTTTGTAGATTCTTATGTGTCCCTCTTTGTCTGAGTATGCAAACTAGACCTGTTTCTTCTTTTTGTTTCTTAAGTTTATTCCTTTTTTGTATTAGGGTGAAAGCATCTCTAGTTATTTGATAACCTAGATAATCTTCTTCATTCGTGTAGATGCAACTGGACTAACTAGGATTATGGATTCCAAATTAGTCATGTCAGTAACAACATCTACATATTGATCAAATCCATATGTATTGTCTCCTCCAAAATGAAAGACTCGGGCTTAACTATAGTCCTTCAATTTAAGCATGTCTGGTTCCACTTCAGAATATGTGAGTGATTCTTTAAAATCATTAGCAACATTAACTTGAACACTAACAACCTTAACTGGTGTTGCTCTCAAGGATGTCTTCCGTTTAATTCTAGCTTGTATTTTCTTCATTAGGACCCAAGATAGTTTCTTTTTTTTGTAACCTCTTTTTTCAATCACCACTTCTTCAAGCACTTCATCATGAGGTTTAACCAAGAGTCATCATCTTCTATTGAATCTTGAGCACTTGGTGTATCATCAGTCATAAATGGCAATATAATGTAGTTCTGAAGAAGTGCTTTCTCGTTTCTATTAAAGCACTTATTCAAGCACTTCATCATGAGGTTTAACCACAGAGTCATCATCTTCTATTGAATCTTGAGCACTTGGTGTATCATCAGTCATTAATGACAATATAATGTAGTTATGAACAAGTGCTTTCTCGTTTCTTGTTGGACCCGTGTTCTCACTTGTCCTTTGACTTGTAATGTCATTAGACTATGTTCCTGTAATATTTACCTCATAATTCATGGTTTTAGTTAATACGTCAATATGAAATAACCAGTGATCATGTCCTCTTCCTGCAATATTAGGTGCATTCTCTCTATACCTAACATGCAAGTTTTCTTCACCAATCCTTGTTATACTATTGAACACTTTGTAAGCTTTACTGTTGAGAGTGTATCTAACAAATAATCCTTCATCTGTTTTACCATCAAACTTTCCCAAGTGATCAATGATATTGAGAATAGTAACATAACACCCAAATGGTTTCAAAAAGTTTAAAGAAGGTGTTCTACCATGAAAAAGTTCATAAAGGGTCTTGTTAAGAGGCTTGACAACTACATATCTATTCTGCATATAGCGGGCTGTGCTAAATGCTTATGCCCAAAAGGTTTTAGGCAATTTGGAGTCAGCTAACATTGTCCTAGTAGCCTCAATTAGTGTCATATACCTCTTATCACCTATACCATTTGTTGAGGAGTTCTAACTATATTAAACGGTCTCAAAATACATTTCTCATCACAAAATTGATTGTCTATCTGTTCTTGAACCCATTCCCATTATCACATTTGATTATATTAACCTCCTTAGTCATCAGGTTTTCTATTCTCCTTATGAAAGTCTTAAAAATCCCACTTGTTTCATCCTTAGTGGCTAATAAGAAAACCCAAGTGAATTTGCTATAATCATTAGTAACAACTATGTCGTATGTCTTCCTCATGAGACTCCTAACACATGTTGGACCAAACAAATCTATATGTAACATGTATAATGAAAGAGTATTAGAGTTTGTTGTTTTGGACTTACAAGTTGCCATGTGTTGCTTCCCCTTCTGGAAAGCTACACATGACTGGTCATTCTCAAATAGCGTGAAAGGTACTCCCCTACTAATTTTCCCTTAACCATTTTGTTCATTGTTTTAAAGTTTAAATGACCAAGTATTTTATGGAAAAGACAATATTCATCAAGTGTGGCTTTTGCAAATAAGCAAGTCAAACATCCTTTGGGTTTTATGTTTTTCAAACCAATATTGTATACATTATTCTTTCTAAGCACTTTAAACAATACTTGAGTGTCATGAGGCAGCTTATAGTTAGAAGATAAAATAATGCATTTAGTGTCAAAAGAACTAAGTTCCTTTTATCATACATTTGTGAGATACTAAGAAGATTAAACTTAAGCTCCTTTACAAAATACGCATTCACAAAATCTAGTGTGTTAGTCTTGAGGGTACCTATTCCATTTATTCTTCTACCTATGGCATTCCCACCAAATGTAACATACCCTCCATCTATCTCTTGATAATCTGAAAGATGTTCCTTTTGTCCTGTCACGTGCTTTGAGCATCCACTCTCAAATACTCTTAAGTCCTCTTGTGAATTGCCCTGCACAATAAAAGAGAGAGTCGGTCTCTTTTTGGGATCCAAGCTATAATTGACTTGAATCTTCCTTGTGCATCAAAATAATCAAATATTTTGAGGATTATTGATGCATTGTTGTGTTTGGATTTATGGTCTAAAATTAGTATCTTTGGCATCAAAGCAAAACAAGCTGAGGCCTTAACAACATTTCCTAATTTTCCTTTAAGAACACTAACCTTTTGCTCAGTGGCATTAAATTTTTGTATTCGCAGCATTAACTTTTTGAAAATTTGTGTTGTCGGCTAGGGCTGTTTTGTTTTGAACATGCCTCCAAACTTTCAATGGTGTAGTTTTTGAAAATTTTGACTTTGATTTTGATTTTGCACCATTAACCGTTGATTTTACAATAGCATCACTATTCTCTCTAGCAGCATCAACAAACTTTATACCAGACCTTAATAGTACAGCCCTTGGAATTGTGTTTCTCAAATGATTTGAATGAGTGCTTTTAGAAAAGTTTCTATGATTTATCTTTTGAGCATCATTCTAAACAGATTTCATTATCTTTTGATTTAGGAAACATTTTTTTTGATAATGACAAACATACTATAAATGCTCAAAACTAGCACATACATAACAAGCTTTATTAATCATCACAAAGTTACTCCTAGATTCTAAGACATTTTATTATTCTAATTTCTTTTATTTCCTCTAGGTGAGTGATGATAGTGCCTGTTTGACCTAGCCCTTTTAACAGTTTTCCTAGCCTTTTTGGGTTTGACTGGTTTTATCTCAACTGTTTTCTCTTCCACCTTAGGTTTTTCTTCTTTAGTTTCATCACTAGACACCCAATCTTAAATGATTGGTGGTCCACTGAAAACCTTAGCTTCCTTTGGCTTTTCTACTTCTTTTGCCTTTTCTACACTACCTTGTTCTGGGCAACTAACAACTGGTTTTTCACTAAACACGTCTACACCAGTATATGATAAATCAGGGGTAGGGGAAAGAATGTTCCTGTGTAAGGTGGTGGAACAGCATTATACCCTACTCCTTTCCTATAGTTATCCATAATATGCCTATCAATGATTCTATCCAAACTTTTAGATGAAGTCTCAAGCCTATTTATTTTTATTTGAACATCATATTTTTCTTTTTGAATGGTTTCTACTTGCCTCTTGAACACTGCAATCTTAGTCTCATATTCTTTTTCATTAACTTGAAAAACTTTGATATCATGCAAATAAATTTCCTCATTATCCGTGTAATATCTAAGTTTTCTTCTTCAGATTTGAAACCCTTTTTATAAGCCTCTACCATTAACTCTGATTTCCTAAAGTCTGCAAGTAATTGTTCATATTGCTTCTTAAGATTCTCTACATTTTTTGAACAAGAACTTGAACAGTTTGAATCATTAGATACCTCAGAATCAGAAGAGTTTGTTGAGTATGCCATGAGTGCAAAGTTGGTTGATGCTTCATTAGCTTGATCACTCCAGTCATAGTCTCCTAGTCCATCATATGTCACCATTGATGTAAAAGTAGATGCTTCAGCAGGTACACTTCTCTTGATATCCTTGTATCTGTTATCTTGTCTTATGTTTTGATTCTTTGGAGCTCTGCAATCTCTAGCAAAGTGCCCTCTATTGTGACAGTTGTAGCACTCCACCTTTGACTTATTAAATCCAATAGATTCCTTGTTGTTGAGATTAATTCTCTTCTTAGTCTTCTTAAGAAATCTTTTAACCTTAATAGTTAACATAACCATTGACTATTTAATGTCTATCTCCTCTCAACCATCTTCACTGATTTATTCCAAATCATCATTGATTATTGGAGGAACTTTTGATTGATTTTCAAAGAATGAAGAGATATAGGTATCACTCAAATTGTCAGATATGACAACTTGATCATAAGACATAGCAGCAGAGACTCCATAAGAAGCATTTACTTCATGTTCATCACTAACAGAATCATTGTTGTTGTTGATTGATGACATGAATGCCATGTTGTAAGAGGATGAGCTAGAGCCGATTTTTCCTTTGACTTCAGATTCATACACTCTTAGATTGTTTTAGAGATCATTAGTATTCATAGTTTCAAAGTTTTCTTTTTCTCTCCAAACAATAGTATGTGTATGCCATTCTAGTGTCAAGCTTGTTACAAACTTCAAGTTGATATCTTCAAGTGACATACTTTTTCCAGCCATCTCTGGCTGTCGTACCAAGTTTTGAAGCCTATTATAGGTCTGATCAGTTGATTCAGTCTCTGATGCAGTAAAACTCCCAAGCTGTTGTTTTAAGAGTTTCCTTTTTCTAGTAGAAATATTACCACTAAATCTTGCTTCAATAGCTTCCCACATTGTTTTGTCATCGGGAATATAATTGAACCTTAACTAATGTTCATTGGGCATGCCCATAAGTAAGATGCTTCTCACTTTTACTTCCAACTTTCTGTTAGCTATGTCTCCGGCAGTTGTGAGCTTCAAAGGTTTTGGTTCTTCCTCTACATTAGATGGAGTTGACATCTTTTGTAGTTTATTCCCTTCAATAATAATGTACCACATTTGATAGTCAGCCATCTGGATGTATTAATACATCCTCATCTTCCAAATCTCATACTGACCAGTTGTCAACATGGGAATCTTGGTAACGTTGGTGTTTGATGTTTCTTGATCCATTACTTGTAGTTGTGATAAACAAACAGGTTCTTCTATGATCCAAGTTTCAAAAAGTTGTGATACCACTTTTTGATCTTAAATTGACCGAATTTCCTTAGCTTGTTTAGGGTTAAGTTGTACTAAATTACTCTAACACAACTTGGTGAACGTTTGGTTTACTTTGAAGATCTAGCGATGTAACACCCCCAAATTTATACAACTCAGTACAGCGGAAGACTAGTTGGTGTTACGGGATAGCACATTACTCACATCATAGACAACTCATAAAAATTGCGTCGTTTAATAATAAATCATTTCCATTCATTAATATCAAAGTTACATCGGTCCCAAGTCATTATATTTCATACAAAGGTTTACAAAGTATTTGAATGGAAAATATTGTTTAAGTGCGGGCCATGAATTCTTGTCGTCTTCCCGAGAATTACCTTCAAGTACCTGAGATAAAACATGTTAAAAGAAAAGGTCAGCGATAACGCCGAGTGAATTCATAGAGTTTAATAAAATCCATCAATATAATATCAGTATAAAATTATTACTGAAAATCATCTTGTACAAATCATTTTAATAGGCCATAAAATAGCCAAAGTCTTTTTATAAAAATCCTTATCAAAAATCATTATATAGGCATTTGCCTTAAAAATTATTATACGAGCCAATGTCGTAAAAACATCATACAATACGTCATATGACGTTGTATGAAAACAAAAACCGTTATATGAATATGGTTATGAAAACCAAAACACAAACATAATATCATTAGTATGACCCTATATTGCTAGTCAGGCAATACATCGTAATTCGAAGCGTCTAGTAGTATTTCGTTAGTTTTGGATTATTATAAGCCGCATGACATTGTTACCTTACTAAACAAACAACGGGTAGCTAACCCGATACCAATTTTGCCCATCTAAAGTAGCGTGTCATCACAAAGGTCACGCTATGGAAATCTTCTCATACATAAATTCGCTTACCAATCAATGTGGCACGACGGGGATCAACCGTCAAGGCGCGAACTGGGGTGATCGTCCCCAAATAGTACTATTAAATGCATAAGCGTCTACCAAATCCCGGTAGTTCATAATTCATGCTAATGGGACTTTTAGTGACATAACCTAACTTTAATAATCCATTTAATTTCATCTATCGGGTCCTTTAATCATTTATCGGGTCATACAATCGGGTCATTCAATCATTCGGGTCCAAAATCAATAGACAAACAATCGGGACAAATGGTGTCCTATTTAATAAAAACTAACATGTTATCTCCCTCGCGGGTTTATAAAACATTTATAAAAACATTTAAAAGAGTGCGAGGCTATGAACTCACGTTGATGTGGGAAGGCGGGTTATCGGCAATTCGGACGTACGATACGTGCTTCAATCACGGAAACCTAGACAAATAATACTCGTCTTAGACTCCTGTACAATGACTTTATAAAAATAACAATTATGTATACATATGATGATTATTTATATATGATGATCAAGTGGGTTTACATATTCTCGTTTACTCATTTTAGTGTTATATGTCGATAGCTTTTATACTAGTTTACTAGTTTTACCCATTTACGTGTCTTAAGTCCAATAAGCTTATTATAAGTTATTTAACTTATTTTAATCCATTTTGTACTTATATTATCAGTACATACACTTTCAAGTTGGGCCCAAATGGGTTAAGCCCAATAAGTTCTTTTTATGGGTGTTTATCTTATTTAGTCCAATTATTAGCCCAAGTATTAGTCCAATATGTTTACTTAGCTCGTTAATGTCCGTATGCCCTATAGTTCGGGTTTTATTGGTTTTTACTTGTTATACATGTCTATATATCAGTATATAAGTTTTATAAAGTTTTCATTAGACGGGTCCAACCATCTAAGTTTTATTTAACAAAAACGTTAATTTTACGGCAATAGCCGAAAAAGTCGTAAAATCATGTTTATAGTTTTATAACTTATAAAATTTAACAAGTTTCCATTCTTAATATTTATACACTTATTCCACCTTTTATATATTTATATAAATAGAATCCATGAGTTAGTGGGTTTTAATTTATATTTTATACATTAAAATTTTGAGTGCTTATATAATATTATTATACTTTTAATTTCATAAATCTGATTTTTATCTTTACTTTCACCAAAACTTCCATATCTTGAGCTCCATATGGAGATAGAAGCTCAAATTTTTATCACATAAATTACATGATATGTGCTACATTTAACTCTTCTATAGCTACTGTTGAATCATCTTCTAAATATTTTCTAAAAATCGTCCAAAACAGTAACCTCAGATTTATACCCTAAACTTGTTTTGATCATATCTCACTCATTATTTTAATTCCATTGCATGGCCAACTCTCACATGTGTACAGAACTCATAGCTTACTGTATATCAATTCTACTTCATCATTTTATCAGTTCATAACATGTTTCTTTACTGTTTTATACAGCCATGTAAATTAATCAAGATTTTAACCTTGTTTCTTATGGTTTTTCACCTTTTTAATCATATTTATCAACACCAAATCCTCACATAACATTTTTATCATCATATAATCATCATAAACATATACAATAGGAAATAAAATACATGTTTACATAATCAAAATAACAAGAAGATGAGGAGGACAATCTTTATACCACCATGATGATGTAGGTTGATCAAAACATGGATTTTGATGGAGAAACTTGTGCTTAGCCAACACTATCTTCAAGACCATCAATCTTTATGATCACCTTGTGGAAAATCAGCCCCAAGACATCATGAAAACTCCTCCATGGATGTTATAACTTGCACCAATCAATAGGGCTTCAAAAGGGGATCAACATATATGTAAATACCATAAGATTTGTGGTTGAATTTTGTGTGAATGGGGTGTTTATGGTGGTAAAGTGGACGGCATAGATGAGAGATTAGAGAGAAAATGGAGTTGTTTGCATGGTGAATAATGAGATGAGTGGTTTTGTGAAAGTTGTTTTGAGGTAGTGGAAGCTTACAAGGTAAGCTAATAGACAAGTGTATGGTTTAAGCTAGCAACTTGACACCTAAGGTGTTGTGTTGCTTACTCTTGCCGTCCAAGAGTGGGGGTGGGGCAAGATTTATCTTGTCTCATCCCTATTTAAATACGGGTACTCCTCGATTCTAGTTTCCTCGATTTGCGTGTCCTCGGGTCGTTTTACGAAAAGCGTTTTTATAAATTATGAATCAACGTCACAAAACGAATCCAATAAAAATTGTCTCATCAAAAACGGAGTTCAAAAACGTAAATACGTAATCCTAGGGTTTCCGGTTTAGTCGTAAAGGACGTTAAAATAAAATCGTAAGTCCTAGTCTCTTCTCGTAAATTTGTGAGTTTATGAACCAACATAAATTTAAAACTCCAAAATATATTCACGGATAAATTTATTTTCTGAAATGTCGGACTGTCACCAAGGATGGTGTATGTAAACGTAAGCACGTAACGTTGAATCCTCCGGTTTAGACGTAGTCGATGCTACTCCAAGACGTAAATCCAAATTTCTTCCCAAAAATAAGTGAGTTCATATTGTATCATTAAAATAATATTTTCAAATAATATTTGAGAATAAAATATCAATCATAAATTGACGGATTGTCACAAGCGAAATCTGGAACTTAAAAATAATAAGAACAATAAGAATTCTAATTCACAAACAAGCCTCAATGTATTAAGAATAATACGAACACTCTAAACAAGTGTCATGATTTACAAAAAACTTGAAGCTAAGTCGAATACATAGTACTCTAATGCCTAAGGCCTCCTTTTATAGACTAAGAGGTCCTAGTCAGCTTACAATCGATTACTACAGATAAACACAATATTTACCTAATTACAACGCAAGATAACTACTAAATATAGACAAATACTTAACAAACAAGTATTCTAGATAAGCACATATAGTATCTTGAACATCTTTAGTCTTCTAGAACTCAATCTTCTTCTGAGCATCAACACTAAGTACTTAGATATCTTCCAAATATCTCAATGGTACTATTAGTTACATTAGTAGCACTAATAAATGTATTAGCAAAACTAATAGTAATCTTTCTTGGTAGATCTCAAATTCCAACAATCCTCCCCTAGACTTGATATTTACTTCTCAATCATCGAGTTTCATTTCATGTATGCTTTTGTCTTAGAGGATGCTTCCAAACACTTACTTCTTCAATAATTGTCTTTTGTTCTCTATAAGATTTATTGAATTGAAAGCATTCTCACTTTAATACTCCACTTGAAGCTTTCTCTTCAACATCTTTTTCATGATTTTTGTTGTGAGTAGATAGTTCATCTCAACCTGCATACTTACATTCATTTTATCCATCAGCACTAATATTAATCTTTCTTGGAAGATCTCAGCACTAATAGTAATCTTTCTAATACTAATATTAATTAAATTTGTCCATCAACACTAATACTAATATTAATTAACTCTTAATCGAGATATGTGTTAGTTTTTAACTAATATTAATAATAAGTAAAACTCAAACGATATACTTCTTTGAGATATGTGTGAGTTTTTAACTCTTAACCGAGACATGTGGGAGACACATGGGAAGGAGGATGAGGATATTAACTTTCTAATGGTTATAGCTTTGTTAATAAAAGTAATTAATATTGTAAATTTCTATTAATGTTAAGATTGATGATAATAAAATTGGAAGGGCTTTTTAAGAATAACTTTTTGAAAGATAAAACATAGAAAACTTAATTGTAATTAACAGAAAAAGTCATCATAATTTGTGTGCATTGGGCATGCTCTTAGTCATTAATGAAATTTATATTAATTACATTAAATGCATCAATTCCTTAAAACATAATGAAGTATAGATGAGAGGTTAAATCAAATGGTCAAATAAAGCTAATGATAAAATAATAGGCAAGAAAATTAATTGATTAAAGCATAAATTGGTTAAAAGAGTCCCACAATTATTTACACATAATACGAGGATTTAGGACGCGTTTGATTTTCAGGATTTTTGATCCGCTTGAAAGTTAAAGTCAGTTTTTTTTGTTTGGTGTGTGTAGGTGAGCCCAAACTTTGGGGTTAAAGTCAAATTATCTGCTATATTGATAAGTTTAGTGCAAGATGAATTTAAACAATTGTGTAACAAAAAGTGAGTCCATGTGTCATAGCAATCACACATTTCTTTTTATTTGTTATTTTTAAATACTTCATTTTAATTCTAAATAATTTATTAACATATAATCAATCATTTATATATTTTAAAATATAGATTCTCTCTTTTACATTAAACTTAAATCTAAACCAAATCCAAACTTTTAAGAGCCCGTTTGGTTTGTAAGTGGGATTAGATTTAAGTTTGGATTTAAAATTATTTTGAATGTAAATAAATAAAAAAACGTATTATTATTTTAATATATATACATATTAGCATGGTTGCAAAAATCGTGAATCGCTAGCCGGCCGGTCGACCATCTTGTAACTTGTAATCGTTCTAGGCGGGATTAATCGGTGATTAATCGGATTGGCATTTTTAGCAAATTTTTTGTATTTTCGGCAAGTTTTGGATATTTCTAATGAGTTTTAGGTATTTTCGAAAATAGTATTCTTAATATATAACTGATCATACATATAAGTTGTTATTATAAATGATAAACATAAGTTTATAGTGAGTTTTTGGTATTTTCGGCCAAATTTGCAGGTTTTCGGCAAGTTTGACATCCCTTGACTTTCGTTGACTATAGTTGACCGGTCATCAATCTCCTTTTCATTAGTCAGCAAGGTTGAAGTCCTTGTAGCTATTAACCGGCGATTAATCTCCATTGTATACCTTATTTTGCAACATTGCATATTAGTATAGAATAGTCAAATTGAAAAAACATTTTGATGAATAAAAAATTAAAGTAAAGCATGTGGTCAGTATTTTTTGGGGTAGGGGAAGAGTCCCCGGTAAAATATATTACACCAAAAACCGTTAAGTACAATGGAATGTGGTTGAAGTACCACATTAACCTCAAGCACAAGCTTGAACCTCTAAGTCATATGACATGCCATACAACTTTACAACTAAATTACGTACCCTAGCACACTAACAGGGAAAAACCAACGACCACTACAAAGACAGAAAATGAACACCATGATCAAACCATGCATACACTCTCGGATATATTCCACTGTTGGAGAAGTGAGGCACCAGCACTAGATCTTTTGAATCGACATGACATAAGCTTAAGTCTGATCGATGAAGTGATACACTCCACAATTTGGTCAACCGAACGCTTAGTCGCCTTAAACAGTCTACCATTGCGCTCTTGCCAAACATAATACGCACAAGCATATACCACTAGCTTAGCAATAACTCCCTTCGACGTCCTTTGTTGCGCAAAAGGAGAAATAGCCTCCAAAATAAGCTTAATAGATGGACTAACATTTGAAGGGCCTGCTTTATCTTTCATCCGCTGTCAAACCTGCTTAGAATATACACATGAGAAAAACAAATGCTCATGTGAGTCACTTTATAACTCACAAAGCGAACAAACAGTCCCCAAAGATGTCGCCACATCCTAACTTCTAAGCATATCTTGAGTCTTCAGTTTTCGCTTGATAACAAGCCACATGTGAAATGCATGTCTAGGGATACATTTAGGAAACCACACACAATTGTACCAAGGAACTTGAGTACTGTGAGGCCTAATCTCCTTCCATACATGATTAACAGAAAACACTCGACAATTACCTATATGAGCCCTCCAAAATAGTTGATCCCTTGTTGTTTATTCCAACGTCAACACCACCAAGAGCAGGGTGTTTAGATGTTAGAACCACAGGCCACTGAATAGTATTGTCATTAATAACCTGACTAACCTTAGCATTAATCGATAGCCCAGCAACATGCATATCCCTCGGCGTAACATAATCAGCCAACGGACTAAGATCACACCAATTGTCATACCAAATAGAAATTTTATTCTCATTTCCCACTTTATACAAAAAGAATTCCCGAACAAGAGGTCGAAATTGTAATAACTTACGCCACCCCCATGACATATTGCCACGTTCCGGAAGACTCCAAAAAAGACCCAATATGACTTTGCATGTGAATTCCTAGGATAGCGCTCTGAATTTACTTTGGAAACAAGAACCGCGCGTGAGCCTAATCATATTTAACCAAACAATTTATTTTACCCATGTATGAGCCTCAACCCCCTAAGTGTGTGTTTGGCTTTCCGTTTATGAAGTGATTATCTCCGTATTCCGTTTCTAAACTAAAATAATTCAATAATTTGTGTTTGGATAGCAACAACAAAAAAGTGCTTATCTCCAGTTTGGTTGGCTCAAAATGCCGTTTTACAAAAGTAAGTCCCACCATCCAGTTGCAAAACGGAGGTATGGAAAGAGAAATTATAGAACGTCACTTTACCAAACTGCCCTTATGAAAACATTGTCTTGTTCTTTTATAATGTCTATTTCGGTCAATTTATGAAATAAGTTATTAAAATACTAGTTTGCCAAACACTCCAAAAAAATTGATTATCTTATAATTGCGATAGCAAACCGTATAATCAAATCCAAACATTATATTTTAAAATCTTGTTTTGATACTAAACCTGACTACAAACCAAACGAGGCCTTAAAGGAAAAACAATTGAAACTTGTAAATAGAAAACAGAAGCTGCTCCATTCCTCAAGGACCATATTTATCTAAATTCCATAAAACCAAGTTTTTAAAAAAGAATCCTATCAGAGCCTGGTTTCGATCCAGGGTCCTGTGGATTATGGGCCCACAACCCTTCCGCTGCGCCACTCTGAATTATTCGTCGTAACGTTATTTAACTCTAATAATCAATCTATATCCTAAATTAAAAATAGAAACTCTTGTGTCTATATATAACGTACGAAAACAAGCCACCGTATATTATTATTATTCGCACAAACCCAAACCAGGAGTATCGAATTTTAAGAGATTTGATCGATTTAGGTAAAACATCATCGACCCTTAAGTTACTTAATATTAATATTGTTTTTAAGATTAAGATCAAGATTAATAAGGTTTTGTGTGTTTTTTTTTTTTAGGATCTGTTTGAATGGCTTCGAAACGGATCTTGAAAGAGCTTAAGGATCTTCAAAAAGATCCTCCTACTTCTTGCAGTGCAGGTGATTTTTCTTTTTTTTTATGTGTTTGTTGATGTTTTTTCTATACGGGGCTGAATCTTAGTGGATCGTGTTTTAATGATGTTTATTTGGAGTTTTAACTTTAGTTTGATTTGTGAGAAGTATGTGATTTGATCTGATCTGGTATCCTAGTCTAGGTATTGACCTGTCGTTGACTAATGAAATTTAGGGATCGTGTACCGTGTTTTAGCTTCTACGCGAGGTTTTTTTATGAGATCTCGTGAATTCTATTGTTTATCGGCTTATTCATGAGCGTAATTTATGGGTCTTTTTTATTGATTTATGCTGTAGATTAGTTTTGGTCGATTAGGTTTAGAGTTTGATATAACCAACTGGCTTAGCTCAGTTGGCCACCAAGGTTCCGCTAAGTGGTTTCCTTAACATAACTAGGTGAGGGTTTGAAGAAGACATTCTGCCGCTTGGATGTCATTGCACGACTCGACCCACTAAAGCTTTAAGTTTGATATGTAATCAAAAAACACAATCAGTTGCTATTTTACTGGGACGGCTTGAAACTCTAGATAAGAGATCTTAGGTTCAAATCGTGTTAGCTGCAAACTGCAAGCTCCTGGTGGCCACCCGACCTAACCATATAATCTGAGGGCAGTAAGTGGGTCTTGTGTAGTTATCAGGTGTGTTAGCCAATACATTATTATTAGTCCATTATTGTTATTTAGGGGTGCTTGTTTGGCCTTATATAGCCGGCTTATGGCTTATTTGGTTTTCGGCTTAGCTTTCATAAGGTTGCTTCTTGTGGCTTATTTAGAAGCTTTCAGGCTTTTATAAGCTTATTATGACATAATAACCTTATATAGGATGAAAAGTTCTAAAATAAGACACAAAAATGAGCTTATGAATCATAAGCCGAAAACCAAATAAGCCATAAGCCGGCTATATAAGCCTAAACAAACACCCCCTTATTGGTTTTAGCCTTTTATGTTTTGTATTGTAGTCTATAAGTATATATTGTTAATCAATGCCCATGGCTTGCCATGAGGAATTACCTAATCTAATATATGAGTCATTGGCATTGATTAACAATATATAGAGTACTATACAAAACATAATAGGCTAAGCCTGTAAATAAGAATAATGGACTAATAATAATGTATCGGCTGATAGTGTGGTGGTATGTAAAATCGAGGGTTTGCTACCAAGGTAGCTCTGAGAAAAAAAAAAAGTAAATGAGAGCAAAGATGCGAACTTTAGAAAGTGGTATTTGTGAATTTACATCGTCTTTTGCATAGTGTTAGTCAGTTGAAAAAGATAATATTGAGCGTCACATAGGGAAGTATATGAAGATAAATGTGGAATGATGGTTGTGTAGTTTTGAATTTAATGTAGGGTGTCTAAAATAGATCATGTTAAAAAATTGGCTGCTGCACGTGGATTGTGCGTAGGTGTAATCTTACGGTTACGAATATAATGTTGCCAGTTCTGTAAACACACAGTGATGTTCCTTTTGCTTTAACTAATATCTATATTCGTGCTCTATGCGTGTTTTGTGGATGTAAACATGGGACTTTTTACCAATGTAATAATAGCACTCCCACATTGTCATATATTATCGTCATTATGTTGTAAGCGTCTTGATAGGCATGATGTGTATCTTCAGACGTCATAATTATGACCGCATGTGATATGGTTTGGATTCTCAAAGAACATTAGACTATTAGAGAGAATACATGCGTTTCTATATATTCTTAATACATTGTTCTGCATTTACTGCAAAATACGGGGAGACTCGATTATTCCTTTGCTTAACCCTCTGTGTGATTTTAGGCCCTGTGGGAGAAGACATGTTTCACTGGCAAGCTACAATTATGGGGCCTTCCGACAGCCCTTATTCTGGTGGAGTGTTTCTAGTTACTATCCATTTTCCTCCAGATTATCCATTCAAGCCACCTAAGGTAACTCATCAACGCAATTGATTAAATCTTGTTTGTGTGTTAGAAGATTTAGTTCATGATCCAAAAATCATATAAATTTTGAGTCGAGTCTTCCAGTATTCGAAATGTATTACTAAATTTAACAGAATCTTAGTAGGCACAACGGGCATATCATGTGGAATCATTAGTTCACGTCATCGTTGAACTTTTCAAACATGCATTTATAGGTTTCCACTAATGTCTCGTACCTTAGGTTTCAACTTTTGTTTCTTATGCAATTCTGTCTCATTCCCGTAGGTGGCTTTTAAAACCAAGGTTTTCCACCCAAACGTCAACAGCAATGGCAGCATCTGTCTTGACATTTTGAAGGAACAATGGAGCCCGGCCTTGACAATTTCCAAGGTCTTATTGTCGATTTGCTCGCTGTTGACAGACCCTAACCCAGATGACCCTCTTGTGCCTGAGATTGCTCACATGTACAAGACGGATAGGAGCAAGTACGAGACAACTGCACGAAGCTGGACCCAGAAGTATGCCATGGGGTAATTTGCACTCTGCAGCCGATGACCCATTATTTTGGCTATTGGTACTTATCTGATGAAGAAATGTATTGAATGACTGAAAATTATGTGGATTGTGTTTTCATGTGTTGCATTTTGTAAGATAGAGTTTAGAGGAAAATGTACCAAACATGCCTCTCTCAGACTTTTCTTACTCCTATTTGTTTTGCTTTCCGAAACAATCTAGTCTTGTTTTTAACTTCCCTGAACATCGGATTCGGAACATTCTAATCTCACATAAATTTGTTATGCAGGTGTGGTATAGAGCAAAACTAACAATCTCTTTTGCTTTTGTTATATCAGTTTGTAAAACCTGAACTGTTTTTTCTAGGTGGCTGTATGATGAGCCAAATTACTTCGTGTAGTAACAAATAAGTTCTAGTATGCGTCAACAGGGACTGGTTAGTTTGGGTTGTGTTGAACTTCTTGCCTAATTATTTATCAAAATTATGAAATATAAATCGGATTGAATACTGCAACAAACATTAGATTACGATAACCATCTGGGTGATCTGAATTGGTTAAGGGGCTTGTGATCATCGCCAAAGTGTGTAGAGGTTACAAGTTCTAGGGAAGGTCTCTCGCTTGGGCTGCTTTAATGGTAGTCTTACTTTTTCTACTCAGCAGATGGCCTTGTATCTTGAAAGCTTGAAACCTTGTTGTACTGTAATCCTTTATAAACTCGCAATAGGCCTTGTGGAGGTAATTGTCTGTTTAGAAGGTTTTTTAATATGATTTGCGTTGACAGTTAAAGTAGGTTTCCTGCTGTGAAAGGCAGCATGAACTAGTAGTGCAGTGTAAGTGATTAGGAATAGAGAGTCGTGAAAGATGAAACTTTTTGGTCCTAGTCTTACATTGCCAAGGAAGGATGGATGGAAAATCTTATTGCTCTAAATTCTAGCTGGTGATAATGCCTATTATTGAGTATTTGAATGTTCAGAAGTCATCCTTGTGAGGAGAGCTGCAACTCTGCAAGTGTATCGGCTTCCGTGATTATTCCATGTATGGGAAATGTAGTCCTAGTTAAAAGTTTAATAAATGATCTATGGAGCATTGCCTATGATGATGCCAGCTTCTCTCCTATGCCAGCTTTTCTCCTATGTCATTCTAATGTGAGGTGGATGCTGCATTAGGATTGATTTAGTTTATGTTCTGTATGTATTTCTACAATGTAACTTATTCTTTGCTCATATTGCAAAAGGATGGGTATGTCTAGTAACTTGTTTCTTGAGGAACTTTTTACCACCATAGATGTGTTAAGTTCTGACTTGATACGAAACTTGTGATCTGAAATTAACACGAAAATTAACATGTTTATGTTAAGTTTAATAGATTTCAGATCACATTTAGATCGACTCATCTGACCCATTTATTAAACAGGTTAAATTCGGGTTGCGAATAAATTAAACAGGTCGACGTAACTCGTTTAAGATTTATTTCGTCAAATTAAAAATTGTTTATATTTTATTATATGTGTTAATATATTTCTACAATGTAACTTCGGGTTAAATTTGGATTGTGAATAAATTAAACAGGTCGACTTAATTCGTTTAAGATCTTTTTCTTAAATTAAAAATTATTTATATATATTATATGTGTTAAATGGGTTAAAGGGGTCGATGGACGGAGCTAAGGGGGTTCTCGCGGGTGCCCCTGACCCTTATAGATTTTTTCTGTGTAGTGTTAATTTGTGAAGAAAACATCGATTTTTCCTAAATGTATCTTAAATGCACCCACTCAATTGGAACGTGTTTCTACTTTTCGTTTTAATTCACTTTTAACATATGTCATATTACGGTGTAAAAAAAATTATGCACCCGATAATATTTCGTCCTGGCTTCGTCCCTGTCGATGCACAAACTCGTTTAACCTATTTAACTCGTGTAATGTTCTAAATTTTGTATACAAACGAGTTAAATGGATCAACCCGAAACCTGTTTAACCTATTTAACCTACAGATTTGGGTTATGTATAAACATGTTAGGTTGACATATCTGACCCAATTACTTAAATAGGTCAGGTTCAAGTTAATATAATCTGATCCGTCAACCTGTCAATTCAAACCCAATAACTCGAACCTGATTTGGGTTATCACCCTAACAGCAGTTCTGCAGTTATTTATCATCATTGGTTTGATGATAAAAAATAATAAAATAAAAATAATAGAAAAATAATTTTATTTTATTTTTTTAACTGAGAAAAATAATTATTCAATCGGCCTAAATTTCAAAATCTTTTATGTCAACTGTTTCGTTAATTTACAAGTGTATAGTTTAAGACAAGATACTAATTGAAATTGGCACAGGTGGTCAAGACACTGAGCTCCTTAACCAAAGGTCTTAAATTCAAACCTTAGAAATAGAAAAAATCTCAATTGAAAGGGATAATACCCATCGAAGTACCGAGCAAATTCTTGCGAAAGATTAATGCACTCGTCATAAAAAGACGGTGGAAATCCTCCTAGTAGACTTAAAAAAATAAAATTTGGGCCCAAAATTTATACGTGGGCCTTATGTGTAGAATCTCTAACGAATAACAATATGGGCTCCACTATCTACTCGCCCTATATCACCTTGTGCGAAATGAGATGAGTTGACATTCCAAAATCCAAAGTTATATGGAAAGCATGTAAATTGTATCACTTGCATATAAAATAATTCTTTTTGGTATACTATGTTTCGATTCGACATTATAAACCGATTAATTTTAAAATGACTAATTTTTTAGATAGTCCAGAGCCGCAGGTTCTTAGTATGTTTTGGTAAAAGGTAATAATTTGGTTTATTTTGGTAAAACTAGCAATAATATGGTTTATTTGGGTAATATTTTATTACATATTTCTTAAAAAAATATCACTATAATCAATTTTATTAGGCAAAAAATGAAAATTGGTAGTGGAAAATGGTTAATGAAGACTAATAAGTACATGCAAGAAACATGCACACATAAGAAGCCATTAATATGGAAACAAGGATGTAAACTACATTTTGACCAACACTAGGCTTTGTCTCCTCCCTTTTCACTTGCTCAAAATCATCGTAAAGTGAACCCAATTCCAACAAATTTACTATAGTTTTCATTCATCGGAATTACATAAATGTAAAAATTATTTAAATTACATATCTATTTTTGTTAAATTAGCCGTAAGAAGGAAGTTTGATTAATAGTTACTACCAAAAATTAATAAGGAAATTCAACTAAATTTATTGTATAATTATTGTTTGAAATTATTAATATAAATTTTAAAAGAAATTTTTTAACCAATTAGCTACGAATGAAACTTTCATTTTGTTGAAAAAAAATTTAAAAAAAAACAGTAAAAAATACTGATAAATGTATTGTTTTAAACTGTGTATTTTTTTAAAAAAAATAATTTTAAAAACCGAATGAGTAGTTGCTAGCATCGATAGGTGTGCATATCGGTTATACCCATGGTTATAAATAGCGTGAGGCGTAACGTGACGGCATGTTTAAGCTACACGTTTTAATGGCTAAAGCGAAGCTTTAGCAATTTTCTAACGTGACTTATGGCGACACAACGTATAAAAATATTTATTTGTTTTATCATATGTCGATATTATATATATATTGAGTTCACAATATAATAATTAAAGTTAGGTAACTCTCCTTACATGTAATAATATTCATTTTTTGGTTGAATTCGAAGATCATCGCACCTCATGTCATACCGTGCTTTAACCTATTGCGTAGTATGAAGACGGCGTCGCAAATTTTAATGCGCCTTAAAACGAGCTTTAGATGATTATTTAGAACCATGTTTTATACCAACATTTAAGCGTGTCTATATTTCCGATTCGACCCAAACCTGACCCGTACCCGACACGAGCATATTCAGGTCGGGTTACTCGGGGTTGAAATTTAAATTCGGGTTAGTCGGGTTAACCCGACTAACCCGAATTCGAAATTATGTCGGATATCGGGTATAACATTTATGTCTAATTCAGGTTCGAGTCAACCCGATTGACCCAAATACGAATTATTATTATTTTTAATTTAAATTTGATATAAATTTTATTATAAATATAAAGTTTTTTTTTTATAATTTACCCGAATTCGGGTTGACCCGAACCCGACTAGACCCGACCCGACTAAATTCGACCCGACTAGACCCAACTCGAGTAGACCCGAATCTGAGTAACCCGAGTTTAAATAAGATCAAGTTCAAATAAATTATTTTTAATTTTAACCCAAATTCAAACCGACTCGATTAACTCAAACCAGACCAACCTAACCCAATTCCCACCTTATCTACATTTATCAAAATGTTTTTCCTCATTTCAAATGATGTTCAAAGAAAAAAAAAAAACACATACATAGGCTTGTAGCCTTTATTCATCTCTTGGTCAATTTGAAAAGGTACGGTACGCTGAAACGCAGGGTCATCAAATCCTTTACATTATTCTTGTTAAAATCGATTGTCAAATCAAAATATTTTGATTCATATATAGTTATATACCAGGGGCCAGGACTATTTCTATTGAGAATTTTTTTTTTTGGGTCATGTCCCATATGCCTGTATTTTTTTTTTTCAGACAACAAAAGGTTTTCTGTTATGGTCATGTTTTACCCAAACGTGCACTATTCTACCAAAAAGTGCTCTATTTATGCTACGTGTCAGTCACTGGGATAGGTAGAACCTGAAAAAGTTGGGTAGAGCATACCACTTGTCAGTCGTTGAGATAAGTAAAACATTTTTCTGATAAAGCATGACTAAAACCGGAAAAACATAAATGCTTAGCTATAAAAAGTTTGACAGGCCCAAAACCGGAACTTTCTCATTTCTATTCCTTCATCGGTCACCTGAGTGTACGTATTTAGTGAAGTTTAAACAATCGACATTTTAAGAAAAATAAAAAAAACTTTTTCGTATTTACCTGATTTTAAGACAAATTTATTACGATAAAGTTTTACCTTTTAATTACATACCCCGGGCATTTCAAACGAACCAAACTCTATTATGGGACATTTAGAGAGTTCTTGAGGTTTCATTAACGAAATTATTACAAAGTTTTCATGTTTTGCATTTATAAATTAAATTTTTTAAAATCCAAAATTACAAATAGATGGGTCAAAACAACTTAAGAGTGGAGAATGTAACTATCAGTATCAACTTTGTAGTCAAGATCTAAGGACAAAAGTGGCATGAACCTTGGCTTTTTACTATTCAAACTGTTTATTTTATTTCATAAGTATAACTTTACGAATTACTTTATAATATTTTAATATTTAAGTTCTGCATATAGATTGCTAAAATGACAAAATATAAATAATACCACGTGTAAAACCATTTTAATAAGACATTAAGCAGAGGGGTCGTGCACACGACTTGGAAAGAAAATACTTTGGACCCCATAAAATCAGGGCACCTCACTTTAACTAAACTAACTAATTATTCGGAGTTTTTTACCAAATAATTACTTTTAGAAAAAGTATTTATCATAATGTAGTTTGTTCAAACATATTGACCATTATATAGCCTTTTTCTTTTCACAGTTTATTTAATAGTTTATTTTTTTTTACCAAATCATCGAGAACTTTAGAATTGTTCGATCAAACCTACTAAAAAACTCAACATCTGCGATAATATGCCAAAGTCATGATTGCGCTCATCTTATCATATCTTATTTATTAGTATTACATTATAAAGTATTTAGAGCATTTTTATATTTAAAAAGTTTGAGAATTAAGACTTTTAAAATTAACTTTTATGAAAAGTTTATTTTGTAATTAATTATGTATTTCTTTTGTAATAACTTTTATAAAAACCGATTAAAAAAATTTATTTTTAAATTAAAATATTATTTTATTTAATTATTTTTTTATAATCTAATTTCACTAATTTTTTTTAAAATTATATGCTCTTTTATTCAATATGATATCTATATTGATATATTTTAATTGATTTTTAATTTTTTTCATTTTTAACAGGTAAGAGTGATAATATTTGTCTTTTAAAAATTCGTCACCGAATATCTGTCGTCGTGCGCAGGGGCGGGACTATGTAGAAGTTGCGGGAGGGCGGCGCCCCCCATGGCTCGCTAAAAAAAATCAAATTTTAGTGTAAATTTTTTTTTATAGCCATTTTATTAAAGTGCACCCCATTAAAAAATCGAATTGCCCCCCACTCGGAAATAAAATAATGTAAATACTTTTAAATTGCCGACAAAAAGAAAAAAAACAATGTAAAAACCTTATTTTTGTATCTTTTTTTTGGTGTATACAACGACTTTTGTTCAAAAAAAAAATTTTTGCCCCCACTCCTTCAACTTCTTGGTTCCGCCACTGGTCGTGCGCGCCGATATGGTGGTAGTATCTAAAGCAGTTGAACGAAGACATAAGAAATAACAGATGCTACATATTGGTAAATATGTTTGAATAAGCCACATAATGGTAAATATTTTTTATAAAAGCAATTGTTTAGTAAAAAACTCAATTATTCGTTAAGCATATTTTTTAATATTTATTTATTCTTCTTTAAAAATTATGAAAGATTGATTTTACGTGCATGCAATATTATAAAAGTCTCGTCATGTTATCGCAAAAACCTCGTAAAGACTGGTTTGATTTTCACGCAACACAATAAATTAAAATATAAATTTAAAGTTTGACGTGATATAAAAATGAAGAAAACGTTATAAGACACAATAAGTTATGATGAGTAGAGGCTTTTTTATATTAATTTTAATAAAATATACTTTTTAATGTAGACGAAAATTTAATTTTTTAATTTTTAATTTTTAATTTTATGTATAACACTTTTTAATAAATTCAATATATTCAAAATAAGATATAAATATATTAATTTATGAATTTTTTTTAATTTGTTTTTTTGCTTTAAGTCACTTAAAAACGTAATGCCGTTGCGTCTCGTGCAAAAGCTAAAGAGTCGACTATATCGCGCCGCCAGCCTCACACTATACATAACCTTGCGTACATGTGTTTTAGTAACGGGTTGTATTCATCAAACAAAACCATATAAGCTTGTATACATTGATGTTTTTTTTTTCTTTTGTCATTATCTAATGTGTTCTGATATATTGCTAAATTTCTAAATTAAATAAACCTACCTGAACATAGCTGGAATAATAAACCTTAATCGTATTTATATTTTGGCTACATTCCAAGCGTATGTAAGTACATTTGTGTTCCCTACAGCTAAAACCTCATTTATTGATTCTCAGCCCCATAAGCACTTCAATTATACAACATGAGTCAAACCATTTCAAACATAGGAGGAGTATTTGGTGTATTTCTTAAGCAACAATTATTAAAAATAATACTGTATAGAGCTGTAAAACTATGTCCAATGAATTTGGCCACAACGTGGATTATTAGTTATCTACATAGTTTTTATATAGGTTGGCACAGTTGTTCAAGGCACTGGGCTCTTTACGCAAAAGTCTTGGGTTCAAGTCTTGGCAATGAAAAAAATCTCAATTAGGAGGGATACTATCCATCGAGTTACTGAGTAAACTCTAGTGAAAAATTAGTCCATTCGTTCTAAAGACGGTAAAAACTCCTCGTTGTAGACTAAAAACATAGTTTTCATATAAAAATTCTTAATCTTTTATAACATCGCTAGACCTTTCACTGTAATTCTTCTTCTACACTTGAACTATATCAACTTTGTAAACTACCATCAGAAAAACACCATATATTATATTTAGGTCATTTACGAAAATCACTCAAAATAAATATTAGATGTGCAAACTCAATATTTACATCGGTTTAAAAATATAATCTCAAAAATGAACATATAAACTTGATGAGTTACTTTTTCTATTACCAATTACTTTTAAAATGAAACCTCGTTAAGCTTATATGTTGGACTTGGTGAGACGTTGAATCCAATATTCCAACAATTGATATCAAAGTCATGTTGGAACCAGTAATGATGTAGATGGTATTCTCTCGGTTAAACCTTGGTTCGACGATGTTAATGGATTCCCGTAAATCTTGTATCGAAAGGAAGCCGGTAAAAAGGAGGGATGTTTCGATGGTAAATGTCAGCGGTATGAAAAAGGTGAAACCGTGACTATAGCTGAAGAGGAGTCTCGTGGTGATTTTGATTTGAGGAAGGTATAGAAATTTTCGCCTTAAGAGTAACACTTAAACATAACCGATACTCAACACTTTTTCCTTGTATTGGAACCTCGAACTAGTAACCACCTTGTCGATCAGACATTGTAATTTAGTCATTTCCATGGATTAGCTTTCTTAGACTCCTTCGCCTTCTTCTTCTTTTCAGCAACAATACCCTGCACCTTCTTGTCAAGGTACTCCGGATACCGTAATGTTTTCCCCCACCTTTATAACAAGGCGTACCATTAATTCTCCTTTATCAAGCAGTCTGTGTTTGTCTTCAGGTTTCTTTTCCTCCAACCGTCTTTGAGCCACTGCATCATGATCATTACTAACCTAAAAAACTTCAGGTTCACAATCCCCTTGAACTCACTACAGTTTCACCTTAAACCAAAAACATTTATCAACTTATACTCTATGGATTTCTGTTTCAACACCAGGACTAAGTTGTTTGAACGCAACTTGTTTATGACCATGTTGCTTGTACCCAACTTGTTTATAACCAAGTTGTTTGAACCCAACTTTTTTAGAATCAAGTTGCTTTAATCCAACTTGTTTTGAACCTCTATGCTTTTTGTACACCACAAGTCGTCACTTTTGCTTTCAAAGTATACATACAGCTCCTTTTCTTGATATCGGTCATCATAACCCGATAACCCTCTTTTCAAGAGTAACCAATGAAACCTAGAACATACTTGACATCTTCCAGTATAAAGTTTGATCCATCATGCAACTATATCTTCACTTTCCATGTCCCTTTGATAGTGCATGTCATGTAATCACTTAATTGAACCGAACCACCATTAATACCGTTGAAGTCATACAAGAAACCCTCTTAGGTGTCATATGATAAGACTCACCTGAATTAATTACCAGTTTAGTCATCTTATCATTCGGGACTACCATCAGGGTTTCTCCAAAGTAGACGTTACCCTCGTCATCAATAGAATCAAAACCCTGATCATGTTTACCCTTCGTGACGAACCCACTTGACTTATTCAGTTGATAGTCTCTCTTAAGATGACGTTTTGAATGACATATGAAGCATTTGAATTTACCAGTTCCACCTCTTGAATTAAACCACAAACTTCTACCCAAGTAAGCTTTACCTAAATTTTTTGGTATTCCCCTTATATATAACTTTTCATCATTCTCTTCTTTGTGCCTTTAGTTATTTGCTTTAATTCTCTTGAACTGAGAGTCACTAGAAAACATCCTCTATTGTCAAGGATTCCCTACCAAACAACAATGTCTTCATAAAATTTTCATAAGATTTTGGTAACGACGTAAGTAACATAAGTGTCTCATCTTCATCCTGAATCTTGATATCAATATTCTCAAAATCAAGTATCAAGTTATTAAACTCATCTATATGATCACCCAATTTCTTACCCGGGCTCATATATTATGTATACAGCTTTCTTTAGATACCGTTTGTTTGCTAAGGACTTAGTCATATACAGACTAGTCAACTTCGTCCAAATTCCTATAGTAGATGTTTCCTTTGTAACTTCCCGTAAAACACGATCACCCAAGCATAGAATTAAGGTACTGTATTCCTTCTTCATCAAAGCAGCCTTTTCACCTGCTTCCATGTTCGCGAGTAATATCCCTAATGCAGCATCACATCCTTGTTGTATCATTAAAGCACACATCTTTATTTTCCATAACCTTACATCATTCTTCTTATCGAATTTTTTGATTTCAAAGTTAGTTATCGAACTAGCCATTCTTCTTTAACCTTGCTACATACCTTGTCAATTTGTTTCTTAACCAACTTTACCGACAAGCTTCACAAGCCGTGTACAATATACCTGTTGTTTCTAAAAATCCAAAACCAACCTAATGTTACTTTACTTTTTTTATTGACGTAGGTATGTGTCGAAACCTTATATAACATGTTTATCTGTCATCGGAAAACAACACCCCAATAAACCTGTCATCGGAAACCACCCCAATAAAACACAACCACTACCTAATTGACTCCATTGTTGATTCAAGCAACATCACTGTCAAAGTCATTGTCACTGTAATCGACCATGGTCACCACCAACATCGTCCATGTTGTTGCTACGACATAATCAACTTGTTCACATAGGAGTCTCCGTCGGCGGGATAAAACGTCATAAATCAACCTGATCTTCCTTTATTCATACAACTTCCTTTTTAATACCTCTAGAACTCCCTTCAATCCAAATGCCTTTTCGATCTTGGATTCTCCAGTCATTAGATTAGGATTCTATTACCTGGGTTGTTATGGCTTCCAGATCTCGTAGTAACGTTGATTCCACTTGGTTGATCTCCAAATCCATCTTCGTGACGAATTTTCCCAACAATACTACTGCTAAGGATCTATGGAAACTATGTCAAGATTACAGGACTGTTGTCGATGTCTTTATTCCTAATCGTTTATCTAAGGCAGAGAGGCATTTCGCGCTTGTTCGTTTTATCAAGGTTGACAATCTTGATAGACTCGTTGGTAACATCTGTACTATTTGGATTGGGCACATGCATTTGCAAGCCAACACTGTCCAGTATGAAAGGTCTTTTGCTCCTCCTACTAAAACGTTTGTTCGTGCTCATATCGGTTGAGTTAACTCGTTCGCATCAGTTTTGAAAGGTAACACAAAGCTTGTGTTTAACACATCTCCATCTCCTGCTCTTGTTATAGACGACTCTTATGTGGTGTCACGAGAACTTGCTAATTGTATTATGGGAGAAGTTAAACAACTATCATCAATCAATAATTTACATATCCTATTGGCTAATGAGGGGTTTCCTAACGTGAAACTTGTGTATCTGGGTGGTTTGTGGGTAATGATCGAGCTTGACTCAGCTAAATCTAAGGCGACACTCATGCGGCATGTGGGGGTCGCCTATTGGTTCCTTAGTTTAGGCAATGTGCTGCCTCATTTTGTTTCAAGGGAAAGAGTCGTTTGGGTTGGCATAGAGGGTGTCCCCTTACACGCTTGGACAAATGCTACGTTTAAGAGAATCGGGTCCAAATGAGGAGAGGTTATGGAGCTTGAGGATAACAAGGATGATAATTTTGGCCGTAACCGTATATGTGCTAAACATCACAAGAAGACAATATCTTGGAAAAGTTTAAGATCATTGTTAAGGGGAAAAGTATATGTGATTAGATCCAAAGAACTTTTTACATGATCTCCTACGTTTAAAGAGATTAAAGAAGCTGTTTATTGTTCGGATATCGAGTCTGGTAGAGGGGATAACGAGGAGATAGATAAGGATAGTAAGCAAATGAATTTTAATAATGGAAGTGACGATGAAGCTTTCTCCGATACTGTTTTTGGAGAACCTAATGAGAATCTCGTCAATGAACAGTACGAGTCACATAATTCGTCACATAAAGATATTTCTCCAGACCCTTTTAATATTTACAATCATCTTAATAAACATAATGAAGATTCTAGTAAATCAAATACAGATACAAGTGTCCCTAATCCACCTGGGTTTACCCCAGACTACATGAAAGATGTTAGGCAGAATGATAACCATGACGAGTTGGGATCTAATTTAAAAAAATGCAAGAATCAGTTAGATTATCTTGAGTCCAAAGTGGCTGAGGAAACCCAACATGTTGACGTCCTACAACGAATAATAGGAGTAAAGTGGGAAGAACTGGTGGTTCGATATTGGGTCTTCTAGATGATATGATTAAGGTTGGTAACACTACGGGTTACTCTTTAGATGGATGTGTTGCAGACTTACAGAAAATCATTAGTTTACAAGGAGATTGTAACGTTCCCTTATAAATTGTCTTTCTTTAAATGTTCAAGGCCTCGGATCCAAGGCCAAGAAAGACTAGATTAGGGAGTTAAATAACGTTCATAAGGTGAGTTTTTTATCTATTCAAGAAACCAAAATGGAGTTCGTTTCTGCTATGGATGTCAAAGTACTTTGGGGAAACAATAATTTTGATTATCTTTTTAGCGAAGCGTTGGGTAATTCTGGTGGTATTTTATGTGCGTGGGATTCTACTACATTCCGTAAAGAGCACCATACTATCTCGGGTAATTTCGTTGCCGTCTATGGTTCTTGGATTCCATCTAAGACAAAAATGTTACTGATCTCAATCTACGCGCCTCAGTCTGATTCTGGTATAAGGGTTCTTTGGAACTACATTTCGGATGTCATTGCAAGATGGGACGGTGAGTGTATTGTCATGGGGGATTTTAATGAGGTCCGTGTTGTGGCAGAACGTATGGGATCTGTTTTTAATAATAGAGGTGCAAGAGACTTTAATTCTTTTATTTCTTCTTCGGGTTTAGTTGAGGTGCAACTTGAAGGATACTCTTTCACATGGTCACATCCATCGGCAACCAAGATGAGTAAATTGGACCGGTTCCTTGTATCTGAGGGGTTCATGTCTATATTTACTCACACTTCTGCCATTTGCCTTGATAAACACTTATCGGATCATCGCCATATTCTTCTAAGGTATGTCGATCTGGATTATGGTGCCACGCCTTCCCGTTTCTACCATTCTTGGTTCAAATTGAATGGTTTTGATCTCATGGTTACTAATACTTGGAACTATATTACGCTTGATGACCATAATAGTATGATTCGATTTAAAAAGAAGCTTCAATATTTAAAAAAGACGATTCACTTCTGGGTAGCATCATATAAGAGGGAACATACTAGTAACACAAATGGGATTCAATCTAAGCTCCAAGATATTGATAAAGAGCTAGATCAAGGAGGTGTCAATAATAATATTCTTTCGGCTTGGAAGGATCTGTTGAAGAAATTGCATGACATCAAAGCGTTAGTTACGAGTGATTATGGTCAAAAGGCGAAAATACAATGGGCTATAGAGGGCGATGAAAACTCCAAGTTTTATCATGGCATTATTAATCGAAAACGGGCTAACTTATCTGTTAAAGGCATTATGGTCAGAATGGGTGATTGATCCATGTTGAGTGAAAACTGAATTTTGCAATCATTTTTCTTCTCGGTTTCAAGCCCCTGGATCCTCGCGTGGACGTCTAAACTTTATGTTTCCGAATCGCTTAAGTCAGGAGCAAGCTACTGATTTGGAAGTTCCTATTACACCAGATGATATTCGGGAAGCGGTATGGGATTGTGGGGAGAACAAATCCCCGGGTCCGGACGGTTTCACTTTCGAGTTTTTTCGTAAGTTTTGGAGTGTTAGCGGGTCTAATTTTTGTGCTACATTTGAGTGGTTTTTTCAACATGAAGCATTTGCTAAGGGTTGTAATTCATCATTCATTTCCCTTATTTTGAAAGTTTAAGATCCTAAGCTCGTTAGCGACTACCATCCTATTAGCTTGATTGGGTGTTTGTATAAAGTGTGTTGGGTCCACTAGATGTGGATCTTGCAGCCTGTTAAGGATGGTGAACGACTTCTGTAATCACAAGTCTATTCACAGAGAGACTCTAGATGAATCACACAGTATAAGTGCGGAATACAATTACTATGAACAAGAAGAAACAGAATAACTATAATGACTTGATCCTTTACTAAGGATTTCTAATATTAATATGAACTCGAATAATGTTTGATGAAGGTGTATATAACCCTTCTTCCTAAGGTTCCTTTTATACTACAAGGAAACCCTAATACATCAATAAACCAAAACGTGTAAAACTAATATGCATATCCTTTCCTAACATATCTCATGCATATCCTAACAAACTACTCAAAATAATAAAGTTTGACTTTCTAAAGACCAGGAGAACGCGTTGCTCCTACTACTACTAGGACCAGGAGGAACTACATACCTCCTAGTATACCTATTACAAATAACTATTCCAAAGGTCCTAACAATCCTCCCCTAAACTTGAATTTGACCTGTTGAGTTCAAGTTTCCTGGTAGATCTTGCAAAACAGCTTGAGGATTGAAACAACAAAACAAACAGCAACATCATAACCATCAGCATAAACAACATAAAGACTGCTGCAACAAGTAACACCTAGAAGCTTCTTGAAAGCTTGAAACAAATCTGCATCTTGTTGAATCTTCACAACAACATGAGCAGATTTTATGAGCCTTTACCAAGTAGCTGCTCGCTCTTGGGCTAGCCAGTCTTTATGGTGGAATAAGCATCACGCTAGGAGACCAGAACCCAACCCAACTCTTAGAATGTGAATCAATGATGAGTGGGGGTACCCTGATGATTTTGGGCAAATCATCACAACCGTCAACAGATTTGATATGTCTTTACTAGATCCCGTACTCTTCCGGACTCGCCAACTCTTAGCAATTAAGCATCGGTGAGCTGAAAACCCTATAGCTTTGAGCAAGCTATTACATCTATCAACGGATTTGATATATATATCTTTACCAAGAGCCGTACCCCCTTGGACTAGCCATTTGTCAGTCTAGGATCATGGCAAATGAAAACCATCCAGTTTTGGGTAACCTGGCAACCATCAACGGATTTGACTATCACACTAGAGCCGTACCCTCATGGTGAATCAACTGTTTCTTGTCTGTGAAACATGGTGAGTTGAACACCATTTGTTGTGTGGACCAAGTCCAACACCAGAAGTAACTCTCAGAAACAGCCCAAGTGTGAAACAGTCAAGTGAAAAACAATGTTATGATGGAAAAGTATAAGCAGATATTATATTATGTACAAGTTTGAAATTCCATCATATGTTTAAAGTATAAGCAGATATTATATAAAAAGTATTTTTTTAACTATAATGTGAGTCACCAATCACTATACAGATTGGTGAAAAGAATGTTAGTATAACAGAAGAATAGAAGAACCATACCAATCACTTACCAGAAGCTGCAACTTTGTCCGCATGCAACCGGGCTTGAATACCTTCCACCAAAGTAGTAGCCATGGTAGACTCATTCCCAGAAGGAGCATTAGATATCTGCAGATGACAATCCAGCATAGCCTCCATGGTAGCAATCGTCAATGGATACTCCATATCCGTAAGCATAAACACCACTGCACCAGTCTCAAGCTCCAATACATGAACCCCACAACCAGCATAAAGTTTCCACCTCTTGATCACCCATCGAGGTTGATCTTTCCACACACCAGAATGAGGAGCATCAAGAGGGGAATCTAACATAAGCTTCAAATCACCCCAGAGAGTCAATCCAGGCCAGTTGGGTAACTCACTCGGAGATTGAGGAATCTCAGCATCCACCAATCCATATAACGACATAAGATCACGACGGTCCACCCATGTTAAAATGATTTGCAGTCCCGAGACATAGCGAGCATAACCATCACTGGTTGTAATCTTATGAGTGAATGTACCACGAACAATAGGGGATGGCCTAACCTCCCAAGCGAGAATCCAACCCTTACCCATGTGTACCACGAACAGTGACCCAAAAGCAATACTAGAAGCCAACCATGAGTGTACTAGAAGTGTTTGTACCCACTAGGAGCTGAATACAGCCACTAGGAGCTAAATACATCCTCTAGAAGTGACCAAATTTTTTTAATTTTTTTTTGGTAACCGTGATTTCCGACTCATTGGCCGACTAATCCACGGGGTTTGAGCCCACCGCCACACAGACTCAAACCAGGTAAAGCCCTCCCTTTTCAGGAAGTGACCAAAATCTTCCGCTAGAAGTAACACACACCGCAAATACCCATAAAACTGTTGTTAGAAACTACCATATGTTAGACTGTGCAATGAAATATGTACACTAGGCCTCCCCTTAGGCTTAGCCTCCCCTCAATCCTAGACCTCAAGGATTGACCATTCCAATGTGAACCACCAAGTGGTTGAACCGCGGACCATCAAACGTTTTAGTCAATAAATCAGCAACATTATCATCCGTATGTACTTTAAGAACCTGTATCAGCTTCTTCTCATTGGCATCCCTTATAAAGTGTTGCCTAATTTCAATATGTTTTGTTCGTTGATGAAAAACAGGATTCTTCACAATGCAAATAGTGCTTTGATTGTCGATGAAAATTTTGGTGTTCATAAAGTTGAACCCATAATCCAGCATCTGATTTTGTATCCACAAGACCTGTCCAGAACAACTAGCAGCAGCTACGTATTCAGCTTCTGTTGAAGAAGTAGCTACTATCGTCTGTTTCTTACATTGCCATGATATAAGTCTTCGACCCAAAAACTGACAACCACCAGTAGACTTCCTGTCATTATTAGCACCTGCATAGTCACTATCACTATAGGCTTTAAGAAAAAAGGTGATTCTCTAGGATACCACAATCCTAGCTTGGGTTGAGCCTTGATGTACTTGAAAATTTTCTTGACTGCATTCAAGTTAGAAACGGTTGGAGCCACCTGGTGTCTAGAGCAAGCACTTACTGCAAACATAATATCCGGGCGTGATGCAGTCAAATACATGAGTGAGCCAATCATTGACCTGTACATGTGAACATTTACCGGAGGATCTGGCTCATTCTTGAGTTTGACTTTAGTGACTTCATAAGGTGTTGCTGCTGGTCTAATAGGTTCCATATCAAACTTCTGAAGAATCTCATGAACATACTTGTCTTGACTAATGAAGATTCCATCCGACTGTTGCTTGACTTGAAGACCAAGGAAAAATGTAAGTTCTCCCATGGCACTATCTAGAATTCGCCTTTCATTAGTTGTTCAAACTCATCACACCATTCCCTCTTAGTAGAACTAAAGATAATATCGTCCACATACACTTGAACTAGGATGATGTCCTTGGTATTCCTTTTAAGAAATAGTGTTTTGTCAATAGTGCCTCTTCTGTAGCCGTGTTTCAACAAGAAAGTGGAAAGACGCTCATACCAAGCTCTAGGAGCCTGATGAAGTCCATAGAGAGCTTTGACCACCTTGTAAACTTTCTTGGGATGAAGTGGATCCACAAAGCCCTTAGGTTGAGTGACATAAACTTCCTCATCAATCTTGCCATAGAGAAATGCACTTTTGACATCCATATAAAAAATCGTATAGCTAACATAAGAAGCAAAAGCCAAAGACAGACGAATGGCCTTAATCCTAGCAACAGGAGCAAAAACTTCAGTATAGTCAATGCCTTCAAGTTGTGTGTGACCTTGTGCAACCAACCTATCCTTATTTCTCACCATAATACCCCTCGCATCTTTCTTGTTTTTGAGAATCCATTTGGTACCAATTGTTGTCTTTCCATCTGGCAAGTCAACTAGGATCCAAACATTCTGAAACAAGAACTGCTGCATCTCCTCCTGCATAGCCTCCACCCAACTTTGATCCTCAAGAGCATGAGAGACTGATCTAGGTTCCACCTGTGAAAGAAAACAAGCAAACAAACAGTGAAGAAGGTCCGTGTGATTATTACGCTTTTGGTCCTCAATAAATATAGCTCACAAGAGCATGATGATCAGACGTCGCTTTCTTATGCATGCGGCGAGTCTTGACAGTAGAACCAGGATCTACAATGACTTGAGTAGTAGGATAGTCTTTATGCGCCTGCTGAACATGATTAGAAGCTACATCCACTTCTGGTGCCAAGTTATTAAGATCCCCAACAATGTCATCATCATATGAAGCATAGTCAAAAATGCCATCTATTGGTTGCTTATGAATATCATCCAGCTTAGTAGAAGACTTCTTTTGATAGTTTCCCAGGTCAGAAGGACCAGAGAATCTAGTTGAGGAAGTAGGATTACTAACCGGACTACCAATAGGTGTTAAACTTGCACTAGGAGTAACTTGGACAACAGCGGTACTCAAAGGAAACTCAAAGCCTCCTTGAGCAGCTGCTGTAGTAGCATCTTGTTGTTGCTTGAGCAATGTGTCAAGAGCTCCTTGTAAGTCTATAATGTCTGATGGAGAAGCATCACTAGGAGTAGCATTGGCAGTTGGAGAGACTGTGGTGGAATAGGATGGAACAACAAAAATATCATCCTCCTCATCTGAGTCCTAAAAACTAGAATGAGCACCTGCACTAGAAGTAGCAAACACTTGTGGACCTGCATCTTGGTTAGTTTTGAAACGAAAATATCCCAATGAGTCACTAAGATAATCAAGATCAAAATACCATTCAGGACCTTTGCCTTGGATGTTTGTCTTCTCCTCAAAGTACCTGAGATTAATTGTTTCTATGATACGTTTGGCATGGAGATCATAGACACGATAATCCCGAGAGTGAGCTGAATATCCCACTATGTATCCTTCATATGCCTTGCCATAAAATTTCCCCAAATAGTCACTAGTATTCAGAATGGTGACAGGACAACCAAATGGATTCAAATGAGCAATGCTAGGTACTTTAGCTGTGAGTAGCTCATAGGGAGTCTTCTTATGTGGATTGGTAATTGAAACCTTATTTAACACGTAACTTGCAGTATTGACAGCTTCTGCCCAAAACATAGTAGGAAGCTTGGTGTCTGCAAGCATGGTTCTCGCAGCTTCTATTAGAGTCCTGTTCTTCCTTTCTGCAACACCATTATGTCGAGGAGTCCTTGCAGCATTATAATCTCTTTTGATACCTTTGGAATTGCAAAGTGCTATGAGGTCTGCATTTTTGAATTATGTTTCATTGTCACATCGGATACCTTTCACCTTCTTGGACAACTGATTCTCAATGATTGTAATGAAATCTTTGAGAATAGAGTAGGTCTCATTCTTGGAAGCCACAAAGAAAACCCACGTAAACCTGCTATACCCGTCAGTTACCACAAGACAATATTGTTTGTGGTCAATGCTCCTAATGGAGGTAGGACCAAATAAATCCATGTGTAGTAGCTGCAGTCGTTCAGTTATGAGACTGAGAGCAGTAATGGCCTTGAAGGATGCTTTGTGTTGTTTGCCTTTGCTACATGCAAGACAATTTATGTCATTTCTGAAAGTTTTGGGAGGTAAACCAGAGACCAAGTTCATATTTGCTAATTTGTGAATGGTCTTGAAGTTTACATGTCCCATCCTTCTGTGCCATTTTGTGGCTTCATCTTCTGAGGCTTTAGCAACCAGACAAGCTAGTTGACCAGTAGGATTAACTTCATTCAGCTTGATACTATAGAGATTGTGTCTTCTAGGGATTCTGAGTAGAACTTGAGAGTCATCCGGGAGCTTAAAGTCTTTGGATAACACCAATGCATCAGTATCCGTAAAGAGGACAAACGACTTCTTGTCACAAATCTGAGAGATAGAGACCAAGTTGAATGTTGAAGTGCTTCCACATAGTAGACCTCCTCAAAATTAAGGTTAGGTGTCGGTATCGTCCCTTTTGCAGAGATCCTTCCTTCACACCTCCAAAGTAGACCTTTCCGCCTTGAAATGGTACAAAGTTAGATAAAAGCCTTTTATTCCCTGTCATGCTTCTAGAGCATCCACTATCAACTATTCCTAGAGTAGGATCTTGGTATGGAGTAACCTACAACAACAAGAAAAGATATATACAAAAGTTAGTGTCTTAAGGGGACCCAAACCTTTTCAGGTTTGAGTCTGCCTTGTGGATCTTTTGTAGATAGGCAAGAAGATTGATGAGATCCACTATTGTTCTTAGGTTACCTATTCATCATATGGGCGTTATTGTTTGACCAAGAACAACCTGCTCAGGGCTTAACAGCAGTACCCAAATTTCCCAACCCAAAATACATTTGGTCTGAATTAAAAGCATAATTCTGATTAAAGTTCTAAAAGTAGTTGATGGTTGGTCTATTATGGGTATATCCATTGTTTCTCCAATGATCAGAAGCTAGAGGAGAGGTCCTTCTAGAAGAAGAATAAGATAGGGCACATGGGTTTAGTCTTCTAGAAGAATATGGAGCAACTCCTGGTGGACCAGGAGCAAGATAAGCTTGATAAATAGAAGGAGTTTTATCATAAAAATCACAATCTTTAATCAAATGAAGTTTACTTTCACAAACAAAGCATGTTTTAAACGACCTTTTATTCAAATGACATTGTTTCATACTGCGAAGTTTATTACACACAATTCTAGGAGAATCAACATTCCTAGGACTCAATAAACTAGAACTAGACACAGTTGAAGTAGAAGCAACTCTCTCTTCACTCTTCCTAGCACTAGTAGCAACAGGGTCATATGTCTTGGAGCTTGTAGGTCTTGACTCTTCACTTGAACCACATGATGCAGAGTCACTGTCTTTGTCACTGAAAGTACAAGAGATAAAGTCATTAGTATTAGTAGAGCTTTTTAGAGACTCATGCATCTGTGATCCATCCAAGTCAGTATGCCTAGGTATGGGCATAAAAGTTCCTGTAAGAGGTGGGGGACATCATGCATTGCTGCAGCTGGTTAAAACCGATTGTAGCTAGGTTTTCCCTCCTCCTTGTCAGGATCAAAGACACTTGAAAAAGATAAATCAAACACATCTTCTGAATCAATATATTTATCAAATCCTAAGCCTCTCTTAGTCCTACCAGACATGCTACTATCAATTAACTTTGAAAGATTCTTAGGTGCATTTTGCCATTTTTCAAATCTTAAAAGTGTAGCATCCAATTTTTTCTGCATGTCTTGCTTATCCTTGATACTGTCATCTTTTACTTTCTCAGTGTATTTAAGCATATTGGTGGTGTTTTCTAAATCAATGTTTAGAATTCTATTTTATCCTCATATTCACGTTGAGTATCTTGAAGCCACCTCTTTTATTGTTCCAATGTTTTTAAAGAATTCTTATATGCTTGAACATCTAAAAAATACTTATCATTTTGTTCATTTAATTCATTGTATTGAGACAACAGTTTTGAATATTTGTCATGACAACCAAGAGGGCAATTTTGTACCTGAGGTGAGATGCCCATAAGAGCAAATTCTTCTGCTTCCTCGGCATCAGACATATTCCCAGCAATCATTGCAAACACGTCAGTAGAAGGTTCAGCTGTTTCCAAGGTAGCATTCTGATGATCACTCTAGTTAACCATAGAGTCAACAGACACCAAAGCTTTCTTTTCATCCTTGACCTCCTGAATCTTGAAGGCTGAATACCTGTTCTTCTCCTGGTCATTCTTGTTAGGGCATTCCCTAGCAAAGTGACCTTGCTGCTGGCAGTTATAACATCTAACCTTGCTTCTATCAAACCTTGCTGGCTCTCTTGGGTTGTAGTTAAACTTTCGACCGACTTTCTTCTCAAACTTGTGAACCCAGAGAGTGAGCATGGCCATCTGCCACTTGAGATCCATTTCATCCAGGTCAAGTTTATCAACCTGTTTGAAGTCATCAAAAGCAAGCTGCTGTTGTGGATCAACATCAGCAACAAACGAGTGAAGAACAGCTTCTACCATGCTACCAGACTTGGCTTTTGGTTCAGGAGTAGAAGTACGCTGAGAAGACACAGTATAGCTTGGGATACTAGCATAAGACATGGGACTAGATCCCATAGAACTCACAAAAGCAGAGTTAGCAGGAGTAGGAAAAGAATCACTTGAGTATCCTCTCACATGAGGCTCAAAAGTTTTGAGCTTATAAAACAGATCATTAAAATTAAGATAGTCAAGGCCACCTTTTGCTTTGAGAGAGATTACTACCTGATTCCATGAGTAAGATAAGGCTCTAAGAAACCTGGCTTTGATATCTCCATTGTCAGGTTTAGACCTGAGTTGATTCAATTGGCTAAGTATCTTTTGGAACCTATCATACCCTTGATGAATACCTTCAGTTTCAGAGATCTTGAATTCTGTGAATTCATCTCTCAGCATGGATCTGTGCATTTTCTTTGATTCCTCATTCTCTCCAAACCTTTCTTTTACTCTATTCCAAATTTCTCTAGCATCATCCAAGTGATAAAAGTCACCCATGTGATCATCAAGAAGAGATTGAAGCAAAATAGTTTTTGCCTTGATCTCCTTCTGAACAGCTGTGATTTCTTCATGAGTTTTAGGATCAAGAAGGATGATATTACCATTCTTGTCTCTTCCAGTAAACCTCTTACTATTCCTATTCTGAATAATTTTCCAAAGGTCTAGATCAGTGTTGGTGATCCGGCATTCCATCTTCATTGCCCAGCTATCATACTCATCTTTCTTCAAAAGAGGAAATTTTCCATTTGTATTGGAAACCGTAGCAACGATCTGCTGAGGTTGTTGTGTTTTAGGGGTGCTCTCTTCTCCTGTTTGAGTAGAACTAGAGGCAAACATGATTAAACAAAGATGTTAGTAAAAAGAAAAATTGATTCTCCTTGTACAAAGACTCTCCCAGGCTCTGTTACCACTTGTTGGGTCCACTAGATGTGGATCTTGCAGCCTGTTAAGGATGGTGAACGACTTCTGTAATCACAAGTCTATTCACAGAGAGACTCTAGATGAATCACACAGTATAAGTGCGGAATACAAATACTGTGAACAAGAAGAAACAGAATAAATATAATGACTTGATCCTTTACTAAGGATTTCTAATATTAATATGAACTAGAATAATGTTTGTTGAAGGTGTATATAACCCTTATGCCTAAGGTTCCTTTTATACTACAAGGAAACCCTAATACATCAATAAACCAAAACGTGTAAAACTGATATGCATATCCTTTCCTAACATATCTCATGCATATCCTAACAAACTACTCAAAATAATAAAGTTTGACTTTCTAAAGAACAGGAGCACGTGTTACTCCTACTACTACTAGGACCGGGAGGAACTACATACCTCCTAGTATACCTATTACAAATAACTATTCCAAAGGTCCTAACAAAGTGGTTACAAAAGTGATTGCTTCTCGTCTCTCATTAGTGATTTCGGATCTCATTTCGGATGTTCAGACCGCATTCGTTCCTAAACGGCAGATCTTGGACGGTCCCTTTATCATTAATGAATTTCTTTCTTGGTGTAAACTCAAAAAGCAGCATGCTATGGTGTTTAAAGCAGATTTTGCTAAAGCATATGATTCCGTTCGGTGGGATTTTCTCGACGATATGCTTGACGCTTTTGGATTTGGTGTTAAATGGCGTTCATGGATTTCTGGTAGTTTATCATCAGGTATGGCTTCTATTATTATTAATGGTAGTCCGACTTCTGAATTCCAATTCCATCAGGGGCTTAAGCAAGGTGATCCACTTGCTCCATTTCTCTTCATTCCTGTTATGGAGATCCTGCATTTATCTTTTAATCGAACTACTGATGCGGGTCTATTTAAAGGCTTAAGGATTGACTCTACGCTTATGATCTCGCATCTATTCTATGCCGATGATGCATTATTCATCGGGGAATGGTCTGAGCAAAACATTACTCATATATCGCACATCCTTCACTGTTTTTCATTGGTTTCTGGTCTCAAGATTAACCTTCAAAAAAGTCACCTTTTAGGAGTTGGTATATCTCATGAGATGGTTAGTGCAGCGACAGTTACTCTTGGTTGTTCAGTTATGTGGCCTCCATTCAAATATTTGGGGGTGTCGATTGGTGGCAATATGTCGTTGGTCAAAGAATGGGATGTTATTTTTGATAAACTTCACTCTCGGCTTTCTAAATGGAAATGTAATATTATTTCTGTTGGGGGGAGGCTCACGCTTCTCAAGTCTGTCCTAGGATCCACTCCTATATATAGAATGTCGCTTTATAAAGTTCCGAAAACTGTGATCAATGTTATGGAGTCCATTCGACGTAAGTTCTTCTATGCTAGTCAAGGTGTCGATAAGAAGATTACGTGGGTTAAGTGGTCAAAAATTCTTGCGGCAAAAAAATACGGGGGGTAGGAGTGTCCAGCTATTTTGCCTTAAATAGGGCTCTCCTCTTTCGATGGGTTTGGAGGTTCGTTACTCAAGATGACTCTCTTTGGTATCAGGTAATTTCGTCCATTCATGGTACTTGCTTTCCTCCAGGCTTGTTTCGTTATTCTTCGGTTTGGGGCAATATTGTTCGAGAAATTCATAAGCTCAAAGTGCAAGGCATTGATTTGCTCCCTTATTGTCGTATGCGAGTTGGTAACGGTCTTAAAGTGCGGTTTTGGAAGGACCCTTGGATCGAAGATTCTCAACTGTGTCATAATTTTCCCCGTGTTTTTGCATTGAATACTAATCAAGACATTTCTGTGGCCGATAAATTGATGGATTCGTTTGATGGTTCTTTTCGTCGATCTGCTCGAGGTGGGGTCGAAGAGCAGCAGCTAGCTCAGCTTTTGACATTGGTTGGGTCGTCTGTTCTTTCCACGGCTGCTGACAGATGGCTGTTGTCTTTAACTGGTGATGGGGAGTTTCGTGTTTAAGATGTTAGAAACTTGTTGGACGAGGCTTTTCTCCCTTAAGGTAACGTTGCTACTCGGTGGATTAAGTTATTCCAATTAATGTAAATGTGTTCGCTTGGAAGGTTTGTATTGATAGGCTCCCTACTCGCATGAACCTGCTTAGGAGAGATGTCAATGTTCCTGATACATCTTGCCCGATTTGTAAAGGTCCTTCCGAAGACACCTCGCATTTGTTTTTTTCTTGTGATTTGAATACTGATACTTTTCGGTTGTTATGTCGTTGGTGGAACCTTTCTTGGTCGCATATTTCTTCTTATGAAGATTGGTTGTCATGGTTCAACGGTATTCGGCTTGGATCCAATCTTAAACTTATGCTGGAAGGTGTTTTATATATTGCTTGGTGGAGCATTTTGAATTTCAGAAATTGCCTTATTTTCGCGGCTAAGTCTCCTCGGAAGGATATTATTTTTGACGATATTGTTTCCCGTTCTTACGTTTGGTGTCATGCTAGATGTAAAAGCTCGTTTAGTTGGGCTACTTGGTTGCAACATCCCTATTTACTTTCTTTGTAATTGTCTAGCTCCTTGCTAGTTTTTCTTCTAATAGAGTTGCCGCTAAAAAAAAGGTATGTGTCGAAACCAAACTTTGAACGAACTTTAGCACTCGAACTTCAATGATCACGACTAACCAACGTCTTTGATACCACTTGTTGTATGATAGCGATAACCACCCGAATCATGATATCGCGAAATCGACGAGTTGTATCGAGCACAAATAGCATCACGAGAGATTACAAAAAACCGACAAATATAGGCAAATAATGTACCCTCAAACCTCTTTTATTAAAAACCTAATAACTAATAAAGATTAAATTGAGAAAGAATAATTATATTAACTAGGATCCCTTCTCATCCTTATTTATAAAAACATAAACACTTTTTTAAATCTAATAAAAAACTTCTCGTAACCCAAATTAAAAAGATTAGTTCTTATTTACCATGTAAAGCAAGCTTAATATTTTCTAATTTAAATCCATTCTTAAACTATATTACAAATTACACTTAAATTCTTAAATTATATTTACGTTCACGAACAATAAATAGTATGTCTATGTTTGGTAAAAGATTATATAAATTTTTTTAGAGTTGTTAACTTTTTGTTAAAAAAAATAATATTTTTTTTTAAAATAACTAACTTTGTTATGTACAACAACTTTTTGGAGCTGTTATTTTTTTATTTTAAATAAGTAACTCTTAAATTAAAAGCTGATACATACAGCTTTTTAAATAATCAGCTCTCTAAAAGCAATAAATAACCGATATACCCTTTAAACATATTATAATTCATCTAAATTTGTTTTTTTAAATCCTTTTACAATTAACAACTAATTTACCAAACAATTTTATTAAAAACAATACAACTTATAACTAATGTTAAAAGCTTTACAACTTACAGCTTACAGTTAACACAGCTTACAACTATTTTTACCAAACATAACATATATCACCACAATATTGATCACCACTCCAACAAAAATGTAAGAACAATACTACGTATAATATTATATAAGTGTATTACATAAGTCGGTCCAAGCTCAATCGTAGGTTTTAGGTTTTATTATGTATTTGTGTCTTGTATGTTGACGGATCTAGGATTTTTAATACGGTGTTGCGCATAAATAATATAGGCTAATTGAATTTACACCGTACAAAATTAAGGTGGCACAAACTTTGTTGAAGGTTGCACAAACTATAAAAACAACAGTTTTTAAGATTTTTGTACTTCGTGATTTTAAAACGGGTATAGCATGTGTCATACCCGACACCTATGTAACTTCACCATTGATGTTTAGTAAATTGATTCTCGTGGGATTAAATCATTCAGTATATAAGACCTCATATTATGATGCTAGTGTTCATAAAGGTCGATTAACAGAGTACTATTTTAACATTAAGGAAGCAGTGGCGGACTCATGATTTATTATAAGGTGTTTCACATATTTTTATGATTATTAACATTAAAATTACTTTATATTATCTAAAAACGGGTGTTACACGTATAAAGAAAAAACCTATTTTAATTTATCTTTCATGAATTAAAATCAGGTGTATCCCGTGGCACACTCAGCTCTCATGTAAATACACCCCTGTAAAGAAGTACATATTCATCACTCTTGTATTGTATTGTAGCGACTGAATATAAATAGAAGGAAATAAAGATATTTTGGTTGTGCATGTATTAAAAAAAGGTGGTGCACGTAAACCCATAATTAAATAATGTAAAATCTAGTGGCAAAAGGGAGGGTCGGGCACGTCAGTATCACGTGGAAAGAAACACGTGACAGCCACGAGGTGGGTGACCGGCGACGGTAACGGATTGGCAAAGAGATTTCAGTTTGACTCCCCCACCGTTGCTGCTGAACCATCACTTACTTTTTTTTTTTTTTCTTTTTTTTTTTTTTTTTTGGTATGACACTTTCTGAAAATATTAAGTTTCTCAAATATAGCTAAGGCGACTGGGGCAACCGAGGCAATTTATCCTTTCTGCGTGACACGTGTCCCGGTGCCTCAGTTGCCTCGGATACATCGGTTGCCTCCGAATTCTAAAAATACACTAGGTCGCCTCGGATGCCTCGGTTGCCTCGGTTGTCTTAGGCCATTTTAGGGACATTGAGATTTAGCTGACATTTTAGCGACAACATAATACAAAAAGTCTATTTTAGGAAAATCCCTTTTTTTCTAGTTTTAGTTAATGTAATTAAGGGTAAAAGTTATACAATATTATCATATTTATTTAAATGTATTAATTTTAAACACATACTAATTTATCGGATGACTTTAAGAATGAATTTTTAAATTTGTTTCGTTTTCACTAATACGATGATTTATTACTGACACGCTAACACGGTATTATTCACTTACTTATTTTGCCCATTAATATTGTAAAGTTAATTAGTTAAATTAAAAGTAAAAGATATATAATACCATCGTACTTATTCAAATGTACCGACTTTAAACATTTACTAAGTTATGAAATATTAATAGTCCACAGTGGAATTTATTAGTGACATGAATTATTAAGTTAAATTAATTAATAACGTGGAAATATAAACGGTAATATTGGTAATATTGTTACAAAACAAATAAGTTTATTGGTAAAGTCACATTATAAATTAGTAAGAGTTTAAAATCGATATATTTAAATAAGTACTATGATAATCTAAAGCTTTTACCCTTTTACTAACTCGTAGAAATGTGATTAACAATAAACTTTGCACTTTTTATTTCGAAACTAAATTGATCAAACAAAAGCATTATGAATTGGTTATTGGTTCTTATTATTTGTCAAACACATTTATAGTTTGTTTAACTCATTGATTGTGTAAGCGAAAAAAAAGTAACAAATGCTTTTAGTTATGTCTTAAAATCTTAAAACATAGAGTGCTCTACTTACTCGTGTCGTTAGAAAAACGCTACACCCACCATCTCAGTATCACATCGGATTAGATTTTGGTGTCATAGATTAGATGGGTGTTTTTAGGGTTGTGGTGAATTAAACTGTTATATAAAAAATTGATGATATGATAATATTTTTCAAATCAAAGTAGTTGATTTGTTGTTAACCACAACCCTTATGACTTTTAGGATTTTTGTTAGCATTTTCCAATTTTTTTATAATCATTTGTTTTTGTTAGACGTAAAAGTAATGTAGTTATATTTTTGCGTCACTATTACATCACCTTTTTAAAAATACTTGCTCATGAAATGCTTAACACAACTAATTTGATATACTTAAATTCCTTAAACTGTCATTCTAATATCAACTTGAAAAAGAACAAGTATTTTATTTTTATTTACACATACACCGTTTAGAGCTCATCACACACGCCTCATCATATACGCCATATAGGATCTTGCCCTATACGCCGCATAGGCTACCTAGATAACAAAAGCCTAAACTTCTTAAGACACTACTTCCTCAATACACTAAAACCCCAAAACTTGAAAACATCTTTTATTAACCGCAAATCTTATCTCTAAATAGTAAATGCACATTACACTTTTACAATAAACGAAAGCGTCATATCGATAACGTGAGACAAAAATATATTGTGTTAATCATGACAAACGTAGTTCTAACATCACGAAAAAAGTAATTTTGACATCTTTCAAGGGCCTTATATGGAACACTTATTTTAAAATCTATAACAACCAAAATATATCATGTTAATCATGACAAACGTAGTTCTGACATCTTTCGAGGGCATTTCACATCGATAACGTGAGATGATAATAAGAAGCACGTTACTTAACTCGCGAGCTACATGATTTTAACCAAGTACATGCCCTAACAAACACTTTGCTTGTCTCAATGATATCCTACATAAAAAAAATAGGTAACTAATAACGATAACGCAACATAACTTAGTGAGTAAAATGGAGCTGAAGTGAAGTTGTATACATGACATGAGCTAGTATGGGCTATACCCAAGTAACTTATATCATGAATAATATCTGATTATCTCCAAAAGCATAACCTATTGTATAGATCCAGTTTGAGCTTCTTATTTCATACATTACATAGGTGCATATATCACGGTTTCCACAAAAGACATATTATCGCGTTGCAGGGATGCAACAGGGGTTTCTTCATGAGATGAGTGCCTCCATGAGTACATAAACCAGGGTGCAGTGTTTTTAATTAGGTGACGTGTGATAAGTGCATAAACACATATCTTTATTTCTCGTAAAACGGACTAAAATAGTTAAATACTCATCAAATGCGCATTGTGTATGTCTGTTTTATTGTTTGTGTATGTGCATGCACGGACATCAAGAAATGACAAGAAAATGATCAGGTAAAGACAAAACGAACATGAGAAACAAAGAAAGGCATAAAGCCAAAGCTGGGATTTTAAGTAACGGAGTTGTAAACCCTAAAACCCCTAAAATTCCTAAAATACCCTTTCATTATTCACTAAAATTCCAAATATATCCTTCAAATACCATAGCCTACCTTTTAAACCCTTAATGTTAATCATATTTCATGTCTAGTCCTTGGGATTCAATAAAGGTCCTTAAGGACCACATATGCAATTTGTTTAAACCTAACACTTGTTAAGTTTTAACATGGTTATCATTTTAACTCTTAACCAAGCCTATCCCAAAACCCTTATAACCCATACATCGCACCCGAGCCCAAGTCAACTTTATTACTCCCACATTCAAACCAAAACAAAAGGCCAGAGTTTAGTGGGATTACTATACATCTTCACCAAAAGAGGGGAAATTATCATGATGGGTAATTATCTAATTAAATTACACTCGAGCATTCTCAAGGAACCTATTAGCATTTCCCACGTGTAGAGAGCCAATTCAGACAAGAAAGGACACTTTGGTAATCTCTGTAGACGAAAAGAAGCACAATCAAATCCTTGGATTCGCACTAAAATGTGTGCAAAGGAAACACAAAGGTTGTCAACTCATTTGTCTCAGGTTGGAAATCCTACTTCACCACAAAGCATTAAACGACTCATGTTTTGCCTTGGTCCCAAAGAAATGATCCAAGGTTGATTCCAACCCCCTAAAAGAGATAAGGTACTCAAAATGAAGCTTCCAAATATCCTCATTAGTTTATCAATAGGGTAGATTAGATCAATTATAATTTTGTTCTGTTGTTTGTAACATTCAAACAATTGTGTTCCAAATTTTAATAATGCAAATTTAGTTTCTGTTTTACTTATTGTCTTGCAATTTATCTTTAAATCTCATTTAATTATTTGCTTGTTCATCGACTTTTCTTAAAGTTAAAAATTATAAAAAAAACCCGTATATCACTATAACATAGCTTATTGGCCAACTTATTGCCAATAAGCTGAGATCAGAAGGTGTTTGAAGTTGTTTCTAGGCTTATCTAAGACTAGGTGTTGATGGTTTAAAGGTTTGGAGACATTTGGGGTTTTTAGGCTTATGTGAATAAGTTGGATTTGCTTAATAAGTTGGTTTATAAGTTTAGTTGGTTTAGAAATAAGTGAAAAAGGGGGTAAAAGTGTTAACATGGTTGATAGGTCAGAGTTTGATAGCTTGGACCCCTTTGTGAGTACTTTATCCTTCTTATTTTTTAATTTTGCTTTTTAGTGTATTTGCTTATTCTGTTTGCTTATTTGCGTGTTTTCTTATTCTTGCATTAATATTTGTTATATTCCTTATTTGATATTCTACTTATATTGTCTTGTATTTATATGCATCTTTCATAGCTTATCTTTGTTTCTTATAATCAGTAAGGGATGTTTGGTTTAAGCCCTAAACCGAGCATACCCTAGATCTAGGACTTTAGTTTTGTGTAGTAACTAAAGTAGTATAAATTAGCTTATTTAAGTTTATATTTTGGCCAAAAAACATAAAAAAATATAGATGGTTTATCATTTTTTGTAACACTCATTGTTTAATCTTGAATTTTTATAGGATAGTTGTTTATTATGATTATCTTAGGTTTATAAATACTTGTTAGTTGCTATTTTATAGTTTTTGATTAGTTGTACAAGTTTGGGATACACTTTGCCTAAAAACAGTTATGGTTGTGGCTAATTTTGATCATCAATTTGATCAGGTCCTTTGTATACTTGCTATAGATTCAATTTAAGGTTTTAGCTCCTACGATTTTGCATACATATAGTTTAGGTGGTGTTATTTATTTGTTTTAGGTCTTAATTGGATTTGCAACTTATTTAAGGCTTTTATTTAAGCTAGAAATTGGTCATAATTCTCTTTAGGTGCATACTAGTCTTAGCTTTCCCTTTGCTTTAAATTTTCTTTACATTCTATGTTTATGTGCTTTGATCTTGCGTGCTTTGTGTTTAAATTTACTTATTACACTTGTTTGTTCTTAAAAAACTAATTCCTTATTCTAAGCTTTTCTCAAAAAGCCAAAAATATATAGTAAATAGCAAAAATGCTACATGATTCGAACGTGTGACCTCTTGCAGTCAACACACTCGACACACACCTCACAAACCAACGTGCCTTTGGGACTTTTCATTACTCCATTTTTTCTTTTTCTTTTAAACACTACTTATTTCCTCTTTTAGTTAATAAGTTGAATCAACTTATGACTTATTTACTGCTCATTCAGTCGTGCCACAACTTCTATTTTGTAGTCAAAATCATTTTATTCCATTTTCTTCTAGTTTGCAAAGTTTGAACTTCTTTGGTTACCATTTGTCTAGAAAACAACTATTTTGTCTTTTTTCTCATAAGTGCTTATTACTATTTACAGCTTATTTAGTAAGCTTATTTCAAATTTCCTTTTACCATTGTCCTTATAATCTCATTTTAAGCCTTTGTGCAAATTTCAGCTCAATTGGTGCATTATTTCAATAAAATGACTATTTCGTCTTTTAGTGATGTAAGTTTTTGCCTATTTATAACTTGTTTCTTGAGCTTATTTGGGGTTTTTTCAGCTTCTTTCCTTATCTTATTTTAGGGCCCTATGTCAAATTTGAGGTCATTTAGTAGCTTATTGAATCTTTTAGGATTTTTAAAGTGCTTATTGGATTATTCCAATAAGATAGAGTTGTTTTCTGTCAAAAGTCCTTTTCAAAAGTTGCTTATATCTTTAAAATGTTGAATTTGGTTTAATAAGTTTTGTAATAAGCTATAATTTTGCTTATTGGGCCTTATAAGCCCAATAAAATAGCTTATTGCTTATTAGAAGCTTATTCAGTAAATATTCTCTTCATTAAAGTTGTTTAAAATTTCATTTAAGTCTTTTTGCATATTTACTTATTGCATTTTTCTCATTTTTAATTATTGGGCGTTTTGGCCCGTGTATGTTTTTGACTAATTTTGTATAATTGAGCTTTTGGCCCATTGGACTTTTAAAAAATAGTTTTTTATTAGTCTTATTAAGTTTATTAAGTTTAAATTTAATTAGTTTTTTTCAAAAATTTCAATTTGTATAATATTTTAATAATTTCTCATTTTGCGTAGTTTTCATCATTTTACGTTTTTACTTTTCCGGCATTGTAATAATTAGAAACGGGTATCAATCTTCGATCATTTGTTCAAATTCATAACTTGAATCTCAAATTCACAATTTCCTTAATGTACAACGATCTCGAAAAAACTTTCGTTGTTTTATTCATCTTCGTAAGTTTTAATTAACTTACCTATAACCTATAATTAATTACGTAAGGTTTCGACCCAATCATCGTGTTATTTATAAATGAGAAAACTAACAATATAATGGGGCTCGGGAGATGATATAACTTGAAGTGACGAGTGAGGTTGTTTTGTTTCAAGTTATAGGGTGTGAGTAATAGACTAAAAAGTTGGTGTAACAACTATCACACGAGCGTTACATGATGAGCTAACATATGTTACAAGTATTGTTACCAAATAGATTTAGGTCAGTTGGTATCTACTCAAAAAAATTATGGGCACACCTAGAGACCGCGTAGATAAAAGGGCATAGGTACGAGTTTTGACTCGTGCTCACCTCAATTGGTGCTCATCTGAGCTAGAAGAGTTGGCGTCACTGTTAGTTTAGGGTGGATAATGATGAGTTCAAAAGGCCCCGAGATAAAAAAAGTGTTCCACCAATCTATACCTCAATATGAATTTTACAAGTATTATTATGATTTTTAATATTTAAGTTCACTTAAATACCAAACTTTATTAAGATGTTAAGGATACAATCCTTATTCTCCATCTTCATTTATTCTAATATATGGGATAAACTTAACATTAAAAAACTTAACATTAAAAATTGACTTTCATTTTTTTTTCTAGATATTAATATCTACTATTAAATTATTATTAAGCGATAAAAGATATACATTATAATGCCGAGCATTGATTATTGTGAATAGTACAAAATACATTCATGTGGTATATAAAAAATGTGGATTACATCCCTCGTCAATACTTCAGACACAATATATTCAACCGTTAAATACTTCATGCACGATACATCCCTTGAACGGATGATACAAATATTTTTCTCGTTAAATACTAACGAGTTTTAAAAAGAAGGGTATTCTTAACATTTTGCTTATAAAGGGATATATTTTTCACTAAATTTTTTTAAATTTTTTATCAAAAAATGTATTTTTATCTAAATATGAAGTTTAATTTTTCGAAACCACTTTTTTAAAGAAAAATATAATTATATTTTTTCGAAAAAAGTTTACAACGTTTGGGAAAAAATTTATTTAAAAAGAATAATTTTAAATTTTTTCCATAATGTTTAATAATATATGTAACCATATTTTTAACATTTTCCAAAAGCTAAAAAATGTTTGAAAAAAATTAAAATTACTTTTTCGAAAAAAATTTAAAAAATTTTATGCAATAAAAAAACTTAATATTTTTTACCCAAGTTTCTTTTTTTTTAAAAGGTTAAAAACAACTACAATTTTTTCTTCCAAAAAAAAGTAAAAAATTTAAAATTGTTTAAATATATGTATAAATTTTTATCTTACATAATATTTTTCTAAAATATAAAAAAACTTTAAAGAATTTACGTTTTAAGTTTAAAATTTAATAAGGTTAGTTTTTATCATATGAAAAATATTAAAATGGTAAAAAAAACTATGAAATGTTAATTCTTTTAGTTATTTTTTACTTTTTTTAAAAAAATAATTGAAGATAAAATAATTAATTTATTGTGTAGAAAAGCTAAATACGATCCGGTGGTCTAATGTGGTGGTAAAGGGTGGTGGAAGCCATTGTTGGCTTAAAGAGAGAGAAAGAGAGGTTGAGAGCAAAATGTGTGTGTTCCTCAAAATGAACAAATACAATCAACACCCCTCCTTGGAAGCTAAGGAGGGGTATATATAGTCACGCACTTTACAAAGGGCCTAGTCTAGACTAAATGTGCGTGACTATGATAACTAACGTGAATTCTTAAATGTCGTCACATAAAGTGAGTTTCCAACATATTGGAAAATTTAAAACTTTTTCTCGAAGAAAGTGTAATTTTTTTATTTTTTTAAAATGGTTTCGAAAAAATTAAACTTTTTTTTTCGAAAAAAATAAACTTTTTAATGAAAAATAAAATTAAATTACTTTTTTAATAAACTTTTTTCAAAATAAAATAATTTTAGTGCAAAATACATCCCTCTAGAATAAAAAAAGATAAAAATATCATTCTTTATAAACCGTCGTTAGTATTTAGCGAAAAAAAATATTTGCATCATCCGTCCAAGAGATGTATCGTGCATAAATTATGTAACGGTTGGATGTATTATCTTCGAATTATTGACGAGGGATGTAATCAACATTTTTTGTAAACCAGAGGGATGTATTTTGTACTTCGCTCTTGATTATTTTTCTATAGGTGAGAACTTTGATATATTTTCTACAACTTCGATATACTAATAAAATCACATGTGATATATCATATGTGATTTCACTAGTATCACATGTGATTATTTTAGTATATTTAAATTAATGTTTAATTACATGTGATTTTTCATTCAAGTTTTAACAACGAAGAAAAAATAAAAAAAGACCAAAAAATGTAAAGAAAATGATTAAAAAAACGTGTGAAATGAAAGAAAATTTGTCGAATGTATATCAAGGTACCCGTCTATAGAAAGATAAATAAGTGTTGATCGTGATGGTATAATTTGTTTTGCATCGATTAACTGTCAATGAGATATTTAAATAATAAATTATATGAAATATTAATATACTTTTTATCTCGATTCTTTCTTTTAGAATACATGTTAAATAAGTCCTTGTTATTTAAAAGTACACAGAAAATGCTTTTTTGATTTATCAACTCTCGTGTATCTAAGCTCTAGAAAGAGATTAGTGAAAGTGTTTGTTATGTAACTTGGTGGCTTATCTGAAAATTCAAAAAATCAATGTTTATTCAAAACTTCTCAACATAGAAGAGACAAAATATTTGATAATATAGTCTAACGCTCAGTTAAAGTTGGTGTTAAGAAGGAAAATGAAAGAAAATGAAATTGAAAGAAAGATATTGTGTTCTTGAGTATTACTTAGAAAGAAAGGAAAATTAAATCTTGAGTTCTTTCATTAAAAGAAAGGAAAAGAAAAGGAAGTAAATTATTTTATCCGAATATTGGAAGGAAACACTTTACTTCTAAATTCACTCAAATAATACTAAACTTTACTTTCATTTCCTTTTCTTTTTCTTAATGAAATACTTGAGAACACAAAATTCTTTCATTTTACTTTCATTTTTTTTTCTTTACTTTAATGAATTATCTCGAGAACACATAATGATTATGAAAGTAAAGTGTTTCCTCTCAATTTTGATAGGAAATTGTTTTCTTTCCTTTACTTTATATTAATGAAAAGACTAAAGATCACATTGTAAATGTTATTTTATGAATTTTTAATCATTGTAAATCCAAGATTTACCGGATCACTTGAATACAAAATTATAATTTGCTTTTTTTAATCTTTTTAGTTTTTTGTTAGCTTTTTTTTTTAATAAATCGGCCGTTAAAAAATCTATAACCCTGTTTAGTTGGTGAAAATGTTCCCATTTTTTCAGAAAATTTTTCATTTGAAAATTAAAAAATAGAAAAGCTGTTTAGTAGCATTATTTTCAAAAATTTTCTAAAATTCCAAAATTTTCATTTTCCAAATTTATATAGAAAATTGGAAAACCTCATGTTACTCTTTTCTAAATTTTTAACTCTTTTCTAGAAAAAGAAAACTCTCATCTTTTCAAGAAATTTGGAAACAGAAAAATATGAAATTTTTTCCACAATTAAACACACCCATATTATTAGTAGTATAAAAATATTAATATTCCAAATAACTTTTGTTTATTTTCTCAAATTTTTCATTTTTTGCTTTTGTAAAAGCAGCACCTAAATAAAATTAATTTTTATTATTGATCATTGCTCTTTTAATCAAAAGATTTATGGAGTACACTTGGAACATATATTAAGGAGTATTCAAAAATAATAATTTTGGACACCGATAACAAGCATCATAAACTTTTAGCTGTCATATACTAATTGCTGGATTACAAGCACAATGGAAACAAATATATATTTTTTTATAAAAAGAAAAACTTGAAATGCTCAATGCCTTGATGGAAGCTATCTAATGAAACACCAAACTCTTATAAAATAGTAATAGAAGAACAATTTTTAGTTAAATTAGATGATTAATTTTCTCCATTTTAGTGGCTCAAAGTAAGCCAGCTTGGGGTTGATGCATAACTTGACTTCTATATCACAAAGTTATGCAAATTGCAATTTTTAAAACCAAATTTTTAAATATTGGGAAAAGACAAAGCAAAGTTCAATGCAAAACTATGTTAAATTTATCATTAAGGTACAAAGAGAACCTCCTTGGCATTTGTCGCATCTAGTGTACTTGTTTACTTGTCGATTGTTTTTGTTTTCTCAAATGACCTTGATTGTTTCATGATTGTGTCTTGTTCAGCTTCTTGATTAACGGCCATAATTTTCGAAAATCTCTACTATTATTTACAATGCATTTGATCAGGTTTTCGATTATTTGAAAACCTAAATACATTACGCTTACACAGGTTACTAACTTTAGAAATTTACTTTATCAGAATTCAAATCTGTATATAATGCGTTTCAAATTTTGTAATAAGGACATCGTCTCCTTTAAAGTCCAACAAATTTTAGCGAGTGCTTTTTATAATCTAATGGTTAAGGATATAAAAATCCACTTTGACATGATTGTGAAACAAAACACGATTTTTGAGTGTTTACACGTATCACAAGCATAAATGTAGGCGGCTTCGGTCAACATATGACATCGGTAAAATACCGTGCTATCTTTAAGTATCGCCTAATGTTTTCATTATTTTCGATTTATGCGATCTGTCATGTTTGTCGCAAAACATGTATGAATTCATTTGGGAAACATGCGGTTCATGGTAAAAAAAACGCTCGGACTTCAAGTATCGACATAATATGGTTAGAGATGTTCTTTTTTACATATGTTGACGTGCTGGCGTATCTTCCAAAAAAAGAAGCGTCTGTGAACTTTTCGACACTCAGATCAGCTGATATTTTGGTTTATGGATGGGTTGGAAGGAAACACGCATGTGTGGATTTGACTGGGGCTTTTCCTCTCCAAGAGTTGAGTAGTCGGGATTTCACACTGAGTCAGACTGCTTTGAAAGCCGCCTCATATAAAAGACTAAACACGAAAAAACATGCATTGAAAATCAACATGTGTTTATTCATTTCTAATTTGATACATTTGATTTCCTTACATCTAAAACGATCGAGCTACTTAATAAAGTTTAACAAGTTATAAACAATAATATTATAACTCCTAGATCGACAAATATGATTTTCATAATATTAACTTTGCAATCCAAAAATAGCAAGCAACGCAATTTGTTACCCATTTATCATCCAAACTTTATGTCACAGTAACTCTTTTTGCTCTAATTTAAACTTACTTTCTAACCTAACTAGAAAAAATTGTAACTACTGACAGGGTTGTGGCCCGCGACATTTGACGTAATATTATTAGACGATAGGTATTGACTCATGTCTAACAGTAGGCTTGTGGTCAATACATATCGTCTAACAAATATCCGTGTTTGGTTGGGGTATACGTGAAGAGTTATCGTCAAACTTTGAGTACGTTGCCAACAATTCGCCTGCAGTAATATATTACTCAAATTCGACATCACTGTCTTAGTTCGTTTTGCTACATTTGAAGGTTCAAACTAGCCGTGTTGTCCTACAACCATTATTCCCCTATAAAGACAGATTAAAATCGAGCCCGCATTTAACATCATTGTACATAAAACAACACTCATGTTCAATTAAACACAAAATGGCATGATATAATCCAAATTCATTAGGAAACAAAACGGCATATGCTTGGAAATTCTCTAAAATATAAACCTAATTTTTTTCTTATTCTAAAAGACAAATTTGCATGACAAAGAATTCCCTAACTAATCACTTTAATTACGAGAATTTAACTAGAAATCAACTAATTATTAATTCACAACTAAGCATCACTTGATTTTTAGCTTAAACTGGTTGAACCAACTTGTTTTTAGGCTAATAATTCCAAAAAATACTTTTTGCTAGCATTATTTTAGTATGCTTTCTATTTTTAAAATGGTTATTTCTTGGTTAGCAAGTTGGTAGTGGCATTATCTGATATTGAGAACAACATAAAAGATAGATAATGTCAGTTTACATTAGTAGAGAATTAACGATAAATGGCTTCACTAAGTTTCAAATTATGTTTGTATTAAAAACTAAATCAGAGAAATAATTATATTATTACAAATCAGAACTACGAATTGGACGAAAAAAATTGTTTTATGCGAAATTAGTGTTCTGTCTGAAGAGGTATTTTTTTTTTTTTTTTTTTTTGTGGTTTTCAATTTTCTTGAATAATTATCTCAAATTATAATTAATTATAATGTGCATAAGGAGCAAAATAAGTAAATTTTACTTTGCATTTGATGAAACGATCCTGGTGACACTCACTTACATATGCATATACACTAACACACGTACATTTGTAAGTGTTCACACACACTAACTAGGGACGAAGACAGGACGAAATATGATCGGGTGCACAAATTTTTTAAACTTATATCATATGCAAAAAATAAATTAAAACGAAAGGTAGAAACACGTTTTGATTGACTGAGTGTATTTTACATGCATTTAGAAAAATCGATGTTTTCTTCACAAATTAACACTAAAGAAAAAAAATTTATACGAGTCACCCGCGAGAACCCTAACTCCGTCCCTAACACTAACACACGTACATTTACATACGTATCGTCTAAATATGAGTTCACACATACATGCATGCATGCATGCATATGTACTCGTATGTTTCTTAGAACATCATATCCATTTGTAAATGAAAAGATACTAGAAGGTGGCAATATATGATTTGGTACGATATATCTAAGAAAATCTGGTAAGATCTATGAATTAGTTCCAAGAAAGCAGCCGTTCACGTCAGGTATATAATCCGGAGTAAACTGTAAATCTGTCTTTGAATATCGTATATATATGAAGAAAAAAACGTTTGAGACGAAAGGTGGTACAAGAACGTTTACAAACTTTGCATTTTCATGCGAAAAACTATCGACACGTTAAATTTTTACTTTTTATTTTTATCTCTCGTTATCTCTCACACGTGTCATGCACAGGGACGGAGCCGGGTGTAGCACGGGTCACACCCGATTTGAGGCTACAAAGTATAATTTTTTAAAAAGTATTGCTTTTCTAGTATGTGGAACACCCAAAAAGAATTGTGATAATTTGGTTTAGGCTAAAACATGTTTATTATGTAAATATTATTGTTTGTTATAAAGAAAATGATAAACAACATCTTTAAAAAAAATTAATGCAACACCTGATAAAATATACTAAGTCCGCTTTTGGTCATGCACGCAAGGGCCTTTTCGTCATTTCAGCTCGTCCCAATCACGACAGTCCACCCTTCACTTTTCTCTCCTGCGAAACTTATCTCCGAAACCATTTTACCACCCGCCAATTCCACTGTTTCTATCCCGTCAAAAAAATCAGTTTAAGATCTAAATTTACAATTTAAACTATCCCAGATTCATGTTACCGGTACTACGAAACCGTACCGATTACTGGTACCCGAATCTCGTTCGATACGATATCGGTACTACGAAATAAGATGGAAAAAATTCGGTACGGGACCGGTATCAGATCGGAAATTCCGTAAAAAAACCGGGAAAATCCCGATTTCCTGGTACCGATATCCGAATCATGTTCGGTACAATACCGGCACCATTAAATTATGCTCGGGAAAATAACGGTACCACTAAGTCGGTAGAGGATCGGTACGGTACCGGTACCGTGCTCATCCCTACATCTCATTTTCTTCTCTCAGATTGTATCTCACAAGAAGAAGAATAATAAAAAATGATTAAGTTTTGACAAAATCACGCTCGTAGTACCACCATCGCTGATTTGAGTCTCGTTTATGGTAAGTTTCAGTATCCTTTAGGTCTTCTATATGGTAAGCTTAGTATGAATATTACCATATTCTTATTTACATTGACTAGTTAATGATTGTTTTTTTCTTTGTGTTGCACAAAATAGAATCAAAACTTGTTTACTATACAAATCTATCACAATGGTGAATTTACCTCACCGCCAGAAAGAATATATCGTTTTGGTACTATAAATGGGTTTGACTTAGTTCACTGTTATATGTTTGGTATATACACACTAGAGGAAATGTTTCAGGATTTAGGTTACATAGAAGGTATGCTTTTGTTCTCGCATTTTAGGATACCTAGTCGGTCATTGGACGAATGTTTGCTACCATTATCATCTGAACAAGACGTTATCATATTTTTGTAGCATGTTCCTAGGTTTAGGGAAACGGATGTGTATACTAAAACAGGTTGTTCGTTGGCACAGTAGGACCTGATGGAGCAGAAGACACGTAAAGGTAAGGCTGTATTGGTAGAAGAAAACATTGATTATTATGTGTATGATGATGTTGTGAAAGAGTTAGATCCCTACAATGAAAATAGTGAGAAAATGGTGACAATTAGTCAGACAAGCTATGTTGGGAAGTACGAAACTATAGTTGCTAATAATTTTCGTGTCTATGATTCTAAAAATGAGTTCCCACCACCATGGTCTACGAAAAAAATGTTTGAAGATAGGACTAGAAGGGTGAGTGCTGAGTTTGAGTTCAAAAAATGTTGGAAGAGCTTGACAACGAGTTTGAGTTTGATGATTCAAGTCAGGTTAAACAAGAGGTTTCAAACGTTGTCTCTTATGATGATGTCGATTTTGGTGTGGTTAATTTTGATGATTTTTATATGGGGATGGATGTTCAAGATTTTGATACTCATAATAGTGATACAATTAGCGGAAAGTCGGGGGAATTTCCTACATGGGATGATGTCGAAGATTTGGATAAAGCCATGAATATTGATTGGAATGATGATCCATACCACATCGTTGATGAGCCTAATGAGATAAGTGACAGGTTTGCTGACATTTATCAAGCATTGGATGAGCTTGAACAAGTAACTCAATCTAAAGAGGTGGAAGACATTTTTACTTTTTATAAGCAACAAATGGACGAAGAAGCTATTGTATTTCCAAAATATGTTGTGTTTCCAACTAAAGTTGATATTAAATGTAAAACCCGCATTTTAAAATCCTCGAACATTAAATATACACACTCACAAACTTTAACGTTATAAAATTATTTATTCAGACAATGAATAATTGTCATTATTCAAGTATCGTAAATTCTATTTATTCAATTAATAACTAATACGTTTCATAATTTTCAACATGAGAAATTAAATCACGAAACTCGAACATTTAATACACGATAATTTAATGAAGTCGAGGAACGAAAATGTTATGTGTTTTGTGTTAGGGCCACGACACCAAATAACAAGAAAAGAGAAATGGGCTTTAAAGCCCAACCCGCCTTAAAATCTATCACATGAAATCATATGCCCACTTTCATTTCATTTAACAAAACAAAAAAATACTAGGGTTTTGTTTATGTGTGTGTGCCTCCGGCTGGGAAACCAAAACAAGAGAAAGGGGTTTGATTTTCATTGTTGTTCGGATTGTGTGTTCGTTTTCCATACCAAATCACGCGTATAGGTAATCTGTGAGACCCCCAGAATCTGACATGGAATAACTAGGCAACGATGGGATCACACGTCAAGGTACGAGTAACAATGAGTTATAAATGACACAAAAATGACGCAATAAAAGATATATATATTACATCACAATTTATCAGAGTTTAGAAACTTCGGTCCCATAAGTTTTGAAACATAACAAAGTACCATAACATCATAGTTTAAAGTTTTAAGATAACAAAAGATCAGCGGAAGACTTTGACAACGTCATTTATAACAAAGCATAAACATATCACAACACAGATCTTTCCAAGCTGCCAACATCCTGCGGTACCTCGTCCAAGCCCATTAAGCAGTATTACCTGAGATTAAAACATGTAAAACCCGTCAACATAAAGTTGAGTGATATTCATAGGTTTAGAAAGCTAAGTAATGGAACACAATATACTTTGTAAAAACAAGTACTGGGGGATACATTCTCCATAGTCATGGTATATTATTGCTATTTAGTTCATGAACCGAAGCTTAACTCAGTGTAAGTTCCTCTAGTCAGTATCCAGCCTAAATACTCAAGTGATAAACAAATGTACGTGCATCAAGGTAATCGGGACGGGGATTGTCAATCCCGATGGATCCACCCACAACATTCGCGCTTGGTAGCAGGATTAATTAACTGTTCATGATTAATGAGAGGAAACTTAAGGCTAAAGACTAAAAGCAATATTATCAATGAATTCATCTGACAGCATACAGTTCTGGATAGCATACATTTTAAAAGATTGTGTTCCAACATGTTAATCTCACCCCGTGTTTTGAAACAATGAACAAGTAGCTAGAGGGGCTATGAACTCACCTTAGCTATAAGGTGGAATCAACACGAAACTGGAGGGCTCAGTAGTAACAACGGAAAATCAAGCAATGTTAAGTCATCTGAGACCTACGATAACGGGACGCGAAAGTTTAGAAGACACGAAATAAATGTTTATAAAAACACTTGAATTAAATGAATACATAATCAAATTATGACACATGAGAACAACCAGGCAAGGGGTACTTCTAGACTCCATCTAAAAATATACTTTTATTAGATAATGTTTTCGATAAAAACTGCCGGCACATATCAAATGTACGGGCTGATTTACCTCACTTAGCCACGTCAAATGTTTATGGTACTAACTGAGAAGCTCACTTAACATCTATAGAAAGACATATTCGGGTTACAAAAGTTTTTACTTCTAAGACTCACTGCCCGACACATCTTCGGGTTACAAAATCCGGACAGATTTACGTCTTTGACTCGTAAAACCGTTTTGACCTTTCTAAACAATACCGTTTATAAACCCGACACTTGAGTTTGATAATAGACTCACAACCCTAAGTTTATAGTCCAAAACAGCCTTTGACAATTTTTTAAAACTCAACTTATAGTCCCCGAAATTCGATCCAAATATCGACAACAATTTTTAGATTGTGTCGATACTCGTCTCCCGGTACACGAATAATCAAACTAACGCCATTTTCAACTCGTTTGTAGTTGGAAGCTCTAATTTATATCAAATCGAAGCTAAGAAAAATATCTACAGCCCTATCTCATTAGTTTAATAATAAAATAAGTTTAAGATACCCAAAATCTTCCTCAACTTTCTGCCTAAAATTGACACTTTGAAAATCATATCAAATGACTTTTTCAACAAAGTCTAATCATTTTCCCACTCATAAAATCATCCTAATATCATCCTTAAATATCCTAAACCTTGCATGCAACAAAATCAAAAGATAGAAATCAAGAACTTAGACTCTTAAACATCAAAACCATAGAATTTAACCATGATCATGCTAAAAAACAATGATCAAACACATATTCAACCATGAAAGCATCAAAACTTCAAAAGTGGTTGCATGTGTACAAATTTTGTACCAAAAGATGCACCTTTCAAAATTAGGAAGTGGACTTTAATTAGTTTTGAATGAATCAAATTAATTTTTGGTGATCCAAGGTGATTTTGGAGGGTGTTGGTGGACGGTAGAAACAAGGGGGGAGGAAGGGTGGTGTGATGTTTTTATTTTGTTTAATATGTGTTAGTGGAAGTGAAAATTTGAGCTTTATATATGGTTAGTTAAGTGTAGGACTAAACATGTCAATTTTAAAACTTTAGGACCACAAAATAAATACTTTGTTAAAAAGTGGGAAATGACTATTAGTCAAATTTACAAATATTTACGGGGTTCGGGTTTCGTAAAAATACTTTCTCAAACATTAAAACGTACCCAAATAAGATAATATGGACTCCCGACTCGACTTAACGCGACATTTAAAGAAAACATCGAAAACATCGAACATTGAAACAATCGACAGTAAAAATATGAAATACAAGAATTTATTACTGTGCCCGTTATCGGTCTAGACTTAATACAATATAAAGATAAATATCTTTAAGTCGAAATATTTAACCCTCGGTTCTCGTTCGTCGATTCAAGTAAACGTTTGTGAAAATACACGTGGGTGATTTTAAATCAAAATATTTGATTTAAATAAATATGGAATTATAAAATAAAAATAATTTTATAATTTTGAATAAGTACCGACAATGATTAAAATAATGAATACGAGTAAAATAATTACCAGGACAATACGAGATCTCACATAATCTTCTATTCCTTAAAATCCTTGTTAATCACGAATTAGTGTTTGAAAGGTTGAACACGTCATTTTATAAGTGTAAACATGAATTAAACCAGGAACTAGTCGGGTTTTGGGGGTTAATCACGAAAACCGAGAGTTTGGAAACTCTCAATGGGTGTTTGGTGTGTACAACCGAGACCACAAGGTCTCAGTGGTGTGTTTATGTGGCCAGCCGAAACCAAGATCAGACAAGGGACGTTTGGTTTTGAAAATAGTGGGAAACGAAGGCAACAAGGGGGAGTTTGATTTGATTCAGTGGCAACCGAGAGTCTAGAGACTCTCAGTGGGTCTTAGGATAACATCAATGGGAACCTAAACCCAAACAGTGGGTAACCGACATTGCCGGTGGGAACTTAAACCCAACAATGGGAACCACTGTGACAGCAGCTGCAACCGACACTAGGCCGGTGGCTGCTGAACGGGTGACGACAGCGTAGGGCCACAGCCGTAGGTTGTTGGGCCTCGGGTTTGGGCTGACCCGAGACAAGGGGTCTCGGGGATGTTGTTTCGGTTCGGGTTCGGGTTATGCGAATACACAGATTTTTAATAAGGGACATTTGGTTTAAATTTCTTTCATGATAAAGTTTTAAAATGTAATTTTTATAACGAATAAATCAAGTACAAAAGATTTTATTAAATTGATCATGTTATAGTAATTATTATTTTAAATACTTGATTTTTTATTAAATGATTAAATTACTCAGAAACTATTTTAGAAACTTTCTATTTTAGGCAACTTCTAATTTAGGAAACTTTCCATTTTTAGCAGGTTACTTATAACAGTATTATAATACTAGAATACAGTAAAATACACTAATCAGAATACAGTATAATATACAGTAATCAGAAGTACATGATATACACTAATCAGTAAATATTTAAAGACAGTTAGAGTTATCAGATTATACACAAACAATACAACAATACAAGGACAAAATAAATCAAGTTAAGGACAGTAAAGATCAGTAAAAATAAACAGTAATCAGACAACTCATTCACGTCCCTTATGTATGTAGTATACATGAAGTTGGAGTAGATCCTTCAGCTTTCATTCTCAATTCATTACTGGACACGAGGTACGGATTTCCCGTCCTTCAGTATGGACTTCCTTTCCTATACATGATTAGGATTCCCCGTCTACAGCCAAATGTTTTCCCCAATATATGTTATGAACTTTACATTAATTACCTTGATAACTATATTAAATTGTCTGAGCTTTATATACATGCATGACCAGCTATAACTAGTTACGAAGGTACCGTAACCATGACACTTGAGGCACCGGTGTCATGACTCCTATGCGGGGGAGTGATTTCTCGCAGCGTCCCTTTTATTTCAGCTTGACCATTTATCAGTATTGTCAGCGGGGCGTATGGGTGCATCCTAGTTTATCAGTTTACAGCTTATCAGGTGAATGTTATGTGTGCTCTACATCCTTCACATTGGAGTTGATCCCTTCACCCAGCTTATCAGTTATTGGTCACCCCTCTACAGCATGACGAGGTCACCCCTCTATGTATTCATGTATACGTTGTTACAACACATGACCTATATAAGCTCTTGGCACTTAAAATACAGTAAACGCTTGTTTTCATATTTAATAGATAATAGTTCAACTTTACTAATTATAAACCAGACTTTTCAAAACATATAGAGTTTTCCGCTGCACTTTACTTATCAGTCTTACAGCTTCAGTATTTGATTGTGTATTTCATTTCAGTACTTCTTATCATGCTTTATATCTGTTCACTGGGCGTTATGCTTAGCCGTAGTTTTCCTTTCATGTTCTAAACGGAAGGTACGCATGGACGCTCTTAGTACTCTGAGAGTATGTGCATTTGGATGGAAGTTATCCAGAATTCTTTACTCTATGCACTTTATACATTACGTTGCTTGTTTAGACATTGTTTTGTCCTTCCTTTCAGTACTTAGTTATTTATGTTTGAGCTTATGTTTGGCCTACCGATGTTTGATTCCGGTATTTCCTTTATGGTCAGTTAATGTTTTAAGATATTTATCTTGCATGCTTTGATGACACGCCATAAATACATGTAACGGACCATTTATCCAAGTGGGGTGTAACAATTATGGTATCAGAGCCCAAGGTTCGACCGGTAGGCTCTAAAACTTGACCTGTGACTCAGTGACGGAACTTGAAGGTTTTTGTTGGGGGGGGCCAAAATTTTTTTATCATAAATTTATTTTTGTCGAAACTTAAACTGGTCGCTTAAAGCATCACCTTGGTTCCGAAAAGCATTCATCTCAATTTAATGGTTTTGATGTACCTCATGCCAAAAGTAATTATTGTAATAAGAGTAGAACAAATACATTTTATGAAATTATCATACAAAAAAATTGTGATTGGCAATCAATTATGGTTTGAAGTTATTTTTTCTAAGCTTTGAAATTCTTATATAATCAAACACATGTGAATTCTTGCTTTTTGTTTCAAAATTTAGAGTGTCTCTTTATAATTTTATAGTATAAAATCTTGGTTCCTCATGTGATTGTATTCTTGTTTGTTTCCATGTTTGTTCATGCCTCAGAGACTTGTAAGCAAAAGAAGATCATCTACTTCCTTTCTTGATGAATGTACATTGTTGTTTTTTCAAAACTTCCATAAAACACACATATACACTAGTAAGGACTTAAATTTTTTTTTTTTTTTGGGGGGGGGGGGGGGGGGGGGCACAACCCCTCCCTGCCCTTACAATGTTTTGTCCCTGCTGTGACTAGTGGGTAGTCACCAGGAACTTCCTAGATTTTGGCGTTTGTTATCTTTCATGTTTCCCATGCATTTATCAGTCAGTTTTCTTAAACTATTTACTAGGTAAAAGGTTGATACAAGACTGGCCATATTTAGTCGCATGTGCTTTTCAGTCGAATTTTTTTTGTTTTGGTGAACCGACCCATAGGCGTTCACCTTTGCTCATTCAGATTTTGTTTTAGTAAACCGACCCATAGGCGCTTACCCTTACTCATGTCAGATTCATGTTTTTCAGTCGAATGTTATTTGGTGAACCGACCCATAGGCGTTCACCATTGCTTAGGTCAAATTTCATGCTTTTCAGTCAATGTTGTTTGTTGAACCAACCCATAGGCGTTCACCTTTGTTCGTATCACGATCTTTCATTGAAGTTTGACTAGTATGGATTGGACAACAGCCATCCACATTTAGTCCCAGATTGTAAATTTCTATACATGACAGTTCTCGTAAAATTTTGACAAGTATGGATCGAACCAGAATCACCCATACTTAGTCACATGTCTTCTCATTCGAATTTTGTGGATTTAACTATAGTCATCCACACCAGTTGATGTTAAACGTCAGTTGATTATCCTTTTATGTTCTTTGTAACCGTCAAGTTTTCATACTCTCACGTGGATGTCGTTTTCATGCTGATTAAGTTTCATGTCTCCTTATGAGGATTATATTTTCAGCAAGGTGATGATGCTTTGATGCTAAGATACAGAAGGATTACCGTAAAATTCTTTTTTCATGATAAATCATGTTTGGTCTTCATCAATCATGTCTTTATCCTGATCATTGATGAAACTCCGCTTAATCATACTTTTGAGCCTCTATACAACCAAATTAAGTCTACACAGAAATAGCCAGGTTATCATGTTACTCGTTTCAGTTCGGTTTACTAACCGTTTAAATCAATTTAATTTCGTTGATCATGTCAGACGATTGACACCAGTACCGATCATCCCATAAAATTTGCCATCGGTGCCATGTACAGTATTTCATGTGTACTCCATGCACAGTGTCTCAAGTATACTCCACGTACAGTATTTCATGTGTACTTTATGTATAGTATTCCAGGTGTACCTCATGTACCTTACTCCATGAGAATTGTTAATCGATCCTCAACCACCTCAGGCGTTTTCTCTATTTGTCGTTATTCTACAGATGCTGATGTTACACATACGTTAGAGATTTTGCTAGATACATATGCTGCTAATATTTCGGATACTTTACAAGGTGCTGATGCTGCTCATAAGTTGGAGATTCCACAAGATGCTGATGCTGTTCATAATATGAAGATTTTATAGAGCAAGAACGAGGACTATAGATATGAAATTCCAGACAATAATATACTTCAACCATCAAACGCTACCATCCCATTTCATGCCTTTACTTCCTCAGTTAAGATGTCACACGTTACACAACTATTTTTTTTCAGTTAGAAGAGTGGAAACTGGTACCCAGCCGGCCACTCAGCAGAAATAGTTACATGAATCACAGTCATGATAATGACCGTCATGAAACTGACAGACAAGGCGGTAGTGACAACCACCGTGCTAATAATTAATCAGTCAGTAACAATCAGAACTCCGGAACGGACATGACCAGAAATACAGAGGTCAGTAGTCTAACCGGTCCGCTAATTCTAGCAGTTATTAAAATTTCTCAACCTTATTCGTATCCACCTACCAAAACACATGTCAAAACATCAGTTAAGACACAATTCTCAAGTATCGTTTCGGAAGACACATGTTAGGATACCAGTCATGATACATGTCATACGAATAGCTTCTCAAGGCACGAGTCAAGACTCATAACTCCAGTATGCCTGCTAAACCAGGTCCTCAGTAATTCAGGGTACCCTCCAAGGGGGTATACCCGTTCTATTATGCCACGCGTGAATCAGACCATTAAAATTCAGTTACCACCACTGGAGTATTGTCCAGGTTTGACATGCAGTGTTCGTTTTGTGAGGTTACAAATGATACATTCAGTGAGATCTTCCACGTTTTCTTCACGTGTTCATATGTCAGCTTCATCTTAAATAATGTATTACCTACCTCCCAGCCAGAAAAGACTCCATGGTATCACCATATTTATAAAGGTTTTCCTTCCAGTTAAAGACGAGATCCGTCTTACTAACTCCTGAACATATTCATTATATTTCCTGCCAGAAAAATCAGTACAAATTGTTTTAGCTTTACAAACGCGTGACTTATTATTCCATAGCTATGAAGATTTTCTAGCTACCAGTTATGACCAGATTTCTGAAGTTCCTTAAATCCATGGTCAACAGATTATTCCAGAGTTTTCAGATGTATTTCCAGAAAGGTTCCAGAAATCCCTCCCTAACCACGAGAAGGAGTTTAACATAGAGCTTGTCTCAAGGACAGAACCTGTTTTCAGAACTCTTTATCGCAGGGCTTCAGCTGAGTTAAAAGAGTTGCAACATTAGTTGCAAGAGTTACCGGAACGAGGCTTTATTCGCCCTAGCGCACCACCAGGAGGTGCACCGTTTTCTGTCTATCAAGAAGAAAGTTGGTAACATGAGATCATGTATCGATCACCGAAAATTTTACAAGATCACCATTCATAATAGATGTTCATCTCACGTATAGAAGGTTTATCTGATCTGCTACGATGTCTTAAACATTTTTCCAGAACAATTCCCGATCATGCTACCATCAGTGGTGAGAGAAATAACATGATGTTTCCAAGACTGCTTTTGCACACGTTATGGTCTCTCTAAAATTTTTGGTTTATACTTCTGAGCTCCCAAATGATCCAACTATATTACGAAATTGATGAATCAAATTTTCCATGAATACTTAGACAAGTTCGCCAGTATATCCACCGATAACATCCTGATCTGCTAAATTCTAGGGAAGAACATGAGAATCATCTTTTTATGATCCTGCAGATTCTTCGATAGGATAAAATTATATACACAGCTTTCCAGATGTGTATTCCAATTGAACAAGGTGGCATTTCTGGGCCACGTTATTTCAGCAGAAAAATTTCAGAAATCCTACGAAGGTGAAGGTCATCACCAGATGGTCAAGACCGACGTCTGTGACTGTGACTAATGTACGAAAATTTTCTAGTACTCAGTTGACTGCTACCGCATAAATTGTTGACAATTCTCACGATTAACTTTCCATGACTAAGCTTACACATAAAGGAGCGGACCTACATTAAAATTTTGTACTCCATAAGATCCTACACTAGGAGATATCTAATTTACCGAGACTCATAATTCTTTCATGACTATTCACCCAGATTCTACCAGAATGTACCATAATCCTAGGCAGAATTTTGATAGAAGTAGTATAACACATTGAGGCAGCTAAGTTCATATCTAGATGTCTGACATACCGCAGGTTCAAGATAGAACGCCGTAATGCTAGTGAGTTATTACGACCATTAGAAATTTTGAATAGAAATGAGATAAGATTCTATGAAGATTGTTATCAGTTTACCATATAACTCATAAAAGTATGATACTATCTAAGTAACTGTCGACCATTTAACCCCGCCTATACGTTTTCTTTCATCCGAAAGGATTTCGCAGTAGCAGACCTGCAGGAAATTCAGCAATAGATCGTACAACTTCAAGGTATTCCATCAACCATCATATCAGATAGAAATTTTACGTTCACGAATCACGCTCATGTTCATGTTGACGATCACTTTTACGTTCACATTCACGTTCACGTTTACGTTTACCTTCACGTTTACGTCTCACGTCCACATTGTGATGTTGTTTCAGTCCATATCTTGTGCTATCTCATGATTTAAGCTCACGTTCGTGTTCATGACATTGTTCACATTCAGGTTCGTGTTCCATCTCACGATACACGTTTCACAGCTTGTTACTGAATATGGTTACAGAAATCTAGAGAAACTAGACTCAAATTTAGAACATTTTTCCATACCCAGGTAGACGCTTCAAGTCGTAGGTCGTATCGTTTGACATTCGTTCCTCAGTCAGCATACAATCACGACATTGTCCATGCTCAGCGTTCATCAGATAATCGCGAACCACGTTCACAATTCTTCACGTAGTTTGTCCCAATATGTCTTTAGTATCGTTGCTCAGATATATACATGTTATCTTTTCAAGTTAATTGTACGTATCGTTCCATGTATCCTACATGTGATATCTTTTTCACTCGATCAGATTCAGAAATCCATCTCATGTATGGAAGTAGAAACTATTCAGCATCGTCAGGACAGGGTCATTTAGACCAAGACTGTTCATTGTGTCAAGATATTTGAAGGAACCGTTCTGAGCGGGAAGCCACTTGGAACGGTGGAGTCCATTCGGACCTCTCATCCTTTTCCTTCAATAAATTCAGTTAAGTTCTTACAGTCATGTTACATTCCATGTCCTCTTTAGCCATGTCACGTTCCATGTTCTCTTCAGTCATGTCACGTTCAGGTCCTTTCAGCTTACATGTCTTTTTAGTTTACATGTTCTTTCAGTTCTTATAACCAACAGCTTTATTATCTTTAATTCGAGGACAAATTTTCCTTTTTAGAGGGGAAGAATTGTAAAACCGTAACATTATCGTGTCTCTAATTCGAGGACGAATTATTTTTTTAGAGGGGAAGAGTTGTAAAACCCGCATTTTAAAATCCTCGAACATTAAATATACGTAGTCACAAACTTTAATTAACGTTATAAAAATTATTTATTCAGACAATGAATAATTATAATTATTCAAGTATCGTAAATTCTATTTATTCGGTTAATAACTAATACGTTTTAGAGTTTTCAGGACGAGAAATTAAATCACGAAACCCGAACATTTAATACACGATAATTTAATGAAGTCGAGGAACAAAAATCTTATGTGTTTTGTGTTAGGGCCACAACACCAAATAACAAGAAAAGTGAAATGGGATTTAAAGCCCAGCCCGCCTTAAAATCTATCACAGGAAATCATATGCCCACTTTCATTTCATTTAACAAAACAAAAAATACCAGGGTTTTGTTTAAGTGTGTTTACCGCCGGCTGGGAAACCAAAAACAAGAGAAAGGGGTTTGATTTTCATTGTTGTTCGGATTGTGTGTTCGTTTTCCATACCAAATCATGCGTATAGGTAATCTTCTATTCCTTAAAATCCTTGTGACTAACGAATTAGTGTTATGAAAGGTTGAACATGTCATTTTATAAGTGTAAACATGAATTAAACCAGGAACTAGTCGGGTTTTGGGGGTTAATCACGAAAACCGAGAGTTTGGAAACTCTCGGTGGGCGTTTGGTGTGTACATCCGAGACCACAAGGTCTCGGTGGTGTGTTTATGTGGCCAGCCGAAACCAAGATCAGATAACGGGGCGTTTGGTTTTGAAAACAGTGGGAAATGAGGGCAACAAGGGGGTGTTTGGTTTGATTCAGTGGCAACCGAGAGTCTAGACTTTCGGTGGGTCTTAGGATAGAAGTAGTGGGAACCTAAACCCAAACAGTGGGTTACCGGCATTGCCGGTGGGAACTTAAACCTAAACAGTGGGAACCACAGTAACAGCAGCGGAAACCGACACTAGGCCGGTGGCTGCTGAATGGGTGACGACAGCGTAGGGCCACGGCCGTGGGCTGTTGGGCCTCGGGTTTGGGCTGACCCGAGACAAGGGGTCTCAGGGTGGTTGTTTCGGTTCGGGTTATGCGAATACACGGATTTTTAACAAGGGGCATTTGGTTTAAATTTCTTTCATGATAAAGTTTTAAAATGTAATTTTTTATAACGAATAAATCAAGTACAAAAGCTTTTATTAAATTGATCATGTTATAGTAGTTATTATTTTAAATACTTGATTTTTTATTAAATGATTAAATTACTCATGAAACTATTTTAGGAACTTTTTATTTTAGGCAACTTCTAATTTAGGAAACTTTCTATTTTTAGCAGGTTACTTATAACAGTATTATAATACTAGAATACAGTAAAATACACTAATCAGAATACAGTATAATATACAGTAATCAGAAGTACATGATATACACTAATCAGTAAATATTTAAAGACAGTTAGAGTTATCAGATTATACACAAACAATACAGCAATACAAAGACAAAATAAATCAAGTTAAGGACAGTAAAGATCAGTAAAAATAAACGGTAATCAGACAACTCATTCACGTCCCTTATGTATGTAGTATACATGAAGTTGGAGTAGATCCTTCAGCTTTCATTCTCAATTCATTACTGGACACGAGGTACGGATTTCCCGTCCTTCAGTATGGACTTCCTTTCCTATGCATATTTAGGATTCCCCGTCTGTAGCCAAATGTTTTCCCCAGTATATGTTATGAACTTTACATTAATTACCTTGATAACTATATTAAATTTCCTGAGCTTTATATACATGCATGACCATTCATAACTAGTTACGGAGGTACCGTAACCATGACACTTGAGGTACCGGTGTCATGACTCCTCTGCGGGGGAGTGATTTCTTGCAGCGTCCCTTTTATTTCAGCTTAGCCATTTACCAGTATTAACAGCAGGGCGTATGGGTGCATCCTAGTTTATCAGTTTACATCTTAATAGGGTGAATGTGGTGTGTGCTCTGCATCCTTCACATTGGAGTTGATCCCTCCACCCAACTTATCAGTTAGAGGTCACCCCTCTACAACATGACGAGGTCACCCCTCTATGTATTCATGCATACGTTGTTACATCACCTGACCTATATAAGTTCTTGGCACTAAAAATACAGTAAACGCTTGTTTTCAGATTTAACAGAACATATATAGTTTTTCGCTGCATTTTACTTATCAGTCTTACAGCTTCAGTATTTGATTGTCTGTTTCATTTCAGTACTTCTTATCATCCTTTATATCCGTGCACTGGGCGTTATGCTCAGCCGTAGTTTTCCTTTCATGTTCCAAACGGCAGGTACGCAGGGACGCTCTTAAGACTCTGAGAGTATGTGCATTTGGATGGAAGCTATCCAGACTTCTTTACTTTATGAACTTTATACATTACGTTGCATGTTTGGACATTGTTTTGTCCTTCCTTTCAGTACTTAATTATTTTCGTTTGAGCTTATGTTTGGACTACCGATGTTTGATTCCGGTATTTCCTTTATGGTCAATTAATGTTTTAAGACATTTACCTTGTATGCTTTGATGACAAGCCATCAATACACGTAATGGTCCATTTATTCAAGTGTGGTGTTACATTAAAGGTGGTGTTTTTCCAAATGAGGTGGTTATTGAAGAAGGTGTGTTTCCAAAAGAGGTATTTGTTGAAGAATGTGTGATTCTAAATAATGTGGTTGCTGAAGAATTGGTAGCAGAGCTGGTGTAAGACCAATTTGGGTGTTTGATTTTGTTGAGGTGAAGGCTGATGAACATGTAATGGAAGAGACCAATAATGGTGGAAGACCTTAAGAGGATAAGAGTCATGGTAGCAATGACTAACAATGAAGATAATTATAATGCTAAATGAATGGTTTCATGCTTACTCATTTGGTATAGTTAAGTAGTAGAAAATTATATTAGTGTGTTATTAGGATTTTAATCTAACTTTTTTTTATGTAATAGATTATGGTAAGGAAGCCTAACATATAAAATTTTGAGCAATATATGAAACAAATACGAATTAGCTCATGCATTTTGATTTTCTAGTGTCACTCTTCAATTGCTCACTGCAAATGGTTTTTTTGAAGCCTAACAAATGGCCAATTGTGTGCAATTTATGAACCGATTAAACCTTTTGGCTTATTGACTTGACTATATTGCTATTAGGCTTTGGATATGATTTGCATAGTTGACATGGAATTGTAGTTTTTCAACATGGTCACTACAAATGGTGTTTGGATAAAACATTAGAAAACCTGCAAATCGATGTCAAACTTCAATTGCTCATTACAAAGGGTTTGTGGATGCCTAAAATGACCAATTGTGAGCAGTTGTATGAAGTGATTAAACGTATTGCCTTATTGACTTCATTGCATTGCATAAAGGGGAGGGTTTAGATATGATTTATAGAGTCGATTACAAAGAGTTTTCAATACAACATTAGGCTACCTGTAAATTCATGTCAAACTCTCAAGCATACATTTGATGTTTGACATTCCAAAGTCAAACTTCATTGGAACCCTACCAACAAACAACCTTATAAGGTGGTTGTTGAAGCATACATTTGATCGTTACAAAAATTAAGACATGAACTTGAGAAACCACAAATTTAACATACACAAAACACATAGGACACACCAGTTGCACCTAAACCCTAACTAACTACTATGTCCTTGAACTTTTTCACAAGGTTGACCATCTCACGCCCACCAAGATGGGATCGATCCTTCATAACTTGGATATGAGTTTCCTTCTCCATGTCTCTATTTTTAGCATGTATGTGACAGTGTCTTCCATCTCAGAGCAGAGGATTCTGAATTTCTCCTTAAATTGCAGCTCCTTTCTTATTTGTTTTCTATGAACCCAAATAGACGTGCAACCAACACTCTGGATTTTGAAGAAGATTCTCCTTGAAGGTTTGCCATTGTATGTTAGGATTGGATAAGTAGGAGAATAAGGATTGTTTCGAACAATGTTGCAAAAAAAGGTCTACAAGGCCGATTAATTGTCGCTTAGTCGCTACAAGGCCATCAACCTTTCTGATTAATGTAAAAGGCGATTAACTATTGTCAACTTGTCGAAAACATGCAAATCTTGCCGAAAACACCAAAAACTCATTGTAAACTTGTGCTTATCACTTATAGTAACTATTTATATGTATGATAAGTTGGATTTCAAGAATGATATTGCCGAAAATACATAAAACTCGTGAGAAATACCAAAAATTTGCCAAAAATACCCAAAACTTGCTAGAAATGCCAATTCGATTAATCCCGCCTAGAACGATTACAAGTTCCAAGATGGTCGATCGGCCGACTAGCGATTCATGATTTTTGCAACCTTGGTTTTGAATAAGAAAGTTTGTGTTTAGAGTATGTGTTAAGTAGACGTGATTCTGGCAATGAACAAAGCTTCATTGGGAAGACAAACGACATCCTTTCAGGTTTTTGAAAGACCGTGCATATTTGGTCCTTCAAATAAATTACCCTTTTTGCGGGAAAGGTAAGAGTCGAAGTGGCGGGTAGAATTTTCAAGTACACGTTTAATTTGGTACAGTAATATCACATAAGCTAATCAAGATGAGGGAAGCAACTAAGATTTTCATTACTAAAATAAGAGAATTACACACTAAAAACAACAAAAACAAAACAACACACCCTGAACATAATACATAACATAAGTACGATACAACAAAACAAGCCAAGCCTGCACACCATAATCACTGTCATTATCTATGAGATCAACATACACTTGTTTCTAGATAATACCATCCCTAACTATGTGAATCATCTTGGTCAAATCGGCCAACTTCTCAGTGTCCCTATCACATATTTCTTTCAAAGAATCCACTGAACCCCCCTTCTTCATCATCAACCTTAGTTTCTAACTCCGTTTACCGGGGTAAAACCCTTTACCAAAAAAAAACTTAGTTTCTAACTCAATAATAAACATTCTAATGTTTTTGAGGCTATTCCTAAGCTGATGACACTCACAGCGCAACACATTCACAAATGATTGTATAGAAGCAACCATTTAACCATTTTAGATGGCCATACATGTGTTGATCACTGAAAAAACATGTATATCTTTCAATTCATTCAAGATTGTTGTTCTTCTAGATTTTTTTAATGGAGTTAAAGTAGATAATCGAAAGGGTTTATGAGAGAACTAGGGTTAGGGTAAATTGAAATGTGGATGAAAAAGAGGATTAGACCAGGATATATAGTTTTTGAAAGCTTGTGCAAATTAGTCTTTCAAATAAATTGTTAGATTTTTGAAGGTCATCGCTTTTATTGCGGTAAAATGGATTGGGGGACACGTTTTGCATAATGGAAAGTTGAAGGTGGAAGTGGTGGGCCCGGGTGGGAAAATAGTTTTAGGGACATGTTTCACACGAAGGAAAAGGTGGAGGGGTTGTCGTGATAGGGAGGAGCTGAAATGACGAAAAGGTCATCACGTGCATGACACGTAGATAATGAGACTTAACGATGGAAAGTTCATATTTAACGTCTCAAGGGGTTTTTCGCATGAAAATAGAAAGTTTGTGGACCTTTCGACAACACTTTTCGTTTCAAAGGTATTTTTTTGCACTTTTACATTATTCAAGATACAAAAATAACGGTTTACCCATATAATCTAGTTGTTATCATCCGTTTCATGTAGAAGTAGTTGTCTTGTATGCTTTTTTAATCTAAATTGTAAGTTTGTAATCCGTCCTTGTTGGCGTGTGTGATCACTATATAAGGCTAAAGGGAGTGGAACATAACCCACTCACCTCCACGTCAGTGCCACATCAGCTTTTTAACAAACTCATTACAACTCACTGAAACTCACTTTTGGAGGTAATGACACTCACTACAACTCACTACACATCACTCCCATTTTTAAATAATTATTATTCATACAATAAAAAAAATTATTCATACATTTTATTCAAACACGGTACATTCGGGTAAATCAAAACGATGCACGGGTAAATAAAAACATTACAAGGATATTAAAAACAACACATGGATAAATAAAAATGATACACGAATTATTTAAGAAGGAAAAAACCGCGGATAAGTTTTCAAAACCTCCCAACAATGAAGATACTTAAACCGGCACATAGAATCAGCTTCATAGTTACGAAGGGCGTTATTTATTACATTCTCGTCAGTTGCTCCAGTTACCCGTGTACGATTTGCGTTTTCGTTACATGAAACAAACCTACGCACAAGCAACATTAGGGACTTCATTTCCCGTTTAGGATATCGCACGTTCGTTTCCTTGGATCATCTAAACGGCCCTCCATCATTTGCAAAATCTCAGCACAAAAACTACGAGAATCTCTTGTGTTACAAGGCACAGCGTGTTCAACAACAAAGCACCAAGCGCGACACAACGCTATTTCTTCCTTGGGTGTCCATACTGGCGGCGCCATTTTGATGTTTGAGGAAGAAGATGATGTTTTGTTGTTTGAAGAAGAATATGATGTTTTGGTGTGTGAGGAGGAAGAAGATGATGTTATGAAATGAGAATTAATAATGGTATTTTATAGGAAGAAATTGGAATTAAAGTTAAATAAAAATACAGTAAAATAGAGAATATTTAAAAGTTAAATAAAAAGGAATAAAAGTTAGAATAATGGAATTCGAATACAAATCGAAAGGAAATACACTACTAGATAGATAAAATAAAAATACATAATACGATTAGTCAGTTCCCGGACCTGAATCCGATAACTGACCAGGTAACTCCTAACGCATTGTTTCTTCTTCATCTTCTTCGGCCATAATTCCCGCCTCCGGCTCCTTTTGTGCCTTTTCTTCTTCTTGCAGTGTTTGTCTCAATACTTTATGATCTAGGTATATTCGATACACCGCATTGTCAGTAAGTAAGTCGTTTGAGTAGTTTGAAATTGGAAATGGTAGATTGGGAGAATCATTTCGGCGATGGTGTTGCTGTGACGAAGAACCGATATGAGTTTTTTGAGTTCGGGATGAAGAACCGATATGAGTTTGGGATGAAGAACCCAAGTTATTCATCCATTCAGTATTTTTTCAATTCTAGCCTCCAATTTTGCCGACTTTCTAAACAAAGATCTTTGGATGTTGTAATCGATATCAGATTGATTACTTAGAAACGTGTCGATTAAATGACGTTTCTGTGGTGAAAGATCACGACATTTCTCACATGTTGTGCGCAGTTTCGTATTATCTTCGTACGCGGCATCGAAATCATCAGTTAACGTCGTAAGCGCATCCTGGCGACGTTGTTGTTGAAATATTTGTTTCTGAATCATAAGCTTAATCTCGTCAACGGTGTGTGAAAAAGAGCATGCCATTTTGATTTTAGAAATTTTGTTTGAAAATACAGAAAGTTGTATGTGTGAAAATAATGAAAGTTGTGTGTGAAAATTTTGTGTATGAAAATTTGGTATTTATAAAAAGAGAAAAATGATTTAAAAAAATAATAATGATGGGACCCGATTAAGTTATAACTCAAGCGTGTGAGTTTGGGTATGTTATTTGCTCGCAGGGAGTAATTCGCGCGTGAGTGACTTCATATAGTAATGACAAGTCTCGCGCGAGTTGAGGGACTCACACGTGAGTTTAACCCCACTCCGTTCAGCTTAAGTAGATAATCCAACTATTGGAGTTCTTCTAGCTTTTATCTAAATTGGAGTTCTCCTAGTTGGATGTCGTGGCTGAACAGTTTTTTGGGTATAGGGTTTAAACCCGGTAAATCTATTAAAAAGAATGTGAGTATACGTGTATGAAACAAGTTCACCCACGACATCCAACTTACTCGATAATACATAGACTAAAATACGCGACATCTATGATCATCCTTCAGTAGCTTCCATTCGAACTACTGTTGAGATCTTCCAAGTATGCAAGAGCGTATCGATACATGCATGCAACAGTTATCAGTTACTAACATTTTCTAAGTGCAACAGCTAGCCTTTGCTCTTACCCTCGTTTACATATATGAAAAAAGCTAGTGTACATGTTACATGGGAAGTCATATAACAATGTATCTTTAGGGACGCAAATACTTTTTGATATGGTTAATGATTGACAAATACTGTATCGGAGAGGTGGTCCTAATAACTATTGAATCATGATTATAAGTTGTAATGGTCATTATTGACTAAAACATAATACACCTAATTTTGCTGTGAAAAAATAATTGAAAACACCAATTAAATTGCATTAAACATAACAAAATAATTACAAAAGAAGCTTAAACAATAAGTTGTTCATAGTCCTCTAATCTTAATTAGGTCTTAACATTATTGAAGTTGCCTATTTACCCATGTGTTATGGAAAATAAATGTGACCAACCACGTTTGTATCCTCCAATTTAACTTTAAATTAATGTGACCAACCACGTTTGTATCCTCCAACATCCAATTTAACTTTAGAAAAGGATCGACTTGAATCCTCATGGTAACTAATGACGTATAAAAAGGATTGACCGGAATCCTCATGGTAACTAATCTAATGACATATAGTATGGACTATCCGACTCATTATTATTCCAAAGGTTTATTGGCCAATATTAAAATTAAATTTGATGGTTCAACAAGCTTGGCCTACGGCAGGTCGTACGCGATCTACCTAAATCACGGCCATGCCGCACATGGTATCAAAAGATGCTCGATTATTTGTATTTAGAAAGGAGATAACTTAATAAAGTATAAGCTATACTTTACATATTTAAAAAGTTTGGATAAGTGTAAATCCTGGATATCATAGGTCATTACTTGGGTCGAACGTTTAAAAAATTCTAAAGGGTATACTGGATATAAAAGGAACGATGTAGGCATTATAACATGTATCTCATAAACCTTAATAAAACATGATAATCTAAAGAATGTTTCTTTACGCTCACACCAGAGCTTAATCGTGGGACACGTCCCCACGACAAGTTTAACGTTGCGCACTTCCTTGTGCAGGATCCAACATATTCACTTGGTGCAAGATTCAAGTCATTCAGACCCGAATAGCCTTATATTTGGGCCGCTAGAGACCCAATCAGAATTTTGTATCAACAAGTTGGGACCATCCGCGTGACCCTACACTTTTGACGATTCTCAAAGATGAGCAAGCACGTCGAGTCAACACTTGGTGTCTCCACTATTAAGAACACGTGTGGGAAGTAAACTCAACCAGAGAAAGAAGAAGGCAACTCGGTCAATACCATTATTGTACATGCCGAAAGGTATTAGGACGAACTTGTGTTCATCATGGCAGAAAAACTGTGCATGAAAAAACGGGAAGAGTTTAAAATGTGATTAAATTTTGACACTAGTTCTAGGAGTCACAGGACAGGTGAAACATCCCAATATCTGCGTTCGGGACCCTCACGAAGGGAACCCCGCGACCACGAAGAAAGACCCAGTGCCCACGAACGATTAAGGCCACGAGCCCACGATCATCTAGGAAGTCCCAAGTTCATGATCTCTTTGAAAGACCCTGAATTCGTAGCCGCAAAGAAGGCCCAAGCCTACGATCACTCAGAATGACCTAGGGACATATCGTAAAGAGATGAACGATTGAACTATGTTCAAAAGGCTAGGGAGCAGTGAAAGGAGTCGTACACCTGACTTGGGAAAAGTGGAATCGAAGTAGGAAGCGACCCGAGGCCATAGCCACGGCCGTTCTCGTGACTAAGTCAACTCGGTTTTCCCAAGTGAGGTGTACGGCTCCTCCTGGTATAAACGCTCCCGAGATAGTATATCTCCCCTTTCTCGAGTCTCCGAGAGTGGGAGTAGTGAACGAGGACATTGAAAGTTCAAATCAAAAAGGCGAAGACCAAGGCGTGACGATAAAGTCCTGTCGCAGCCTTGACACCGTAACTAGATTGGACCATTTACAACAAGGATCCGGACCTTTGAGTGCCCAAAGAAAACAAAGATGCCATTCTATGTCAAAACTTATGACGAAATTGACGATTCAAAAGATCATGTAAAACCCGTATTTAAAATATTCAAATATTAAATACGCGTTGTCTCACCTTTAACTTTAATTAAACGTAAACAGTCAATACACAGTCTCAGTTTTATTTAAATATTTCAGATAGATAATTATTCAAAAAATACTTATTAAGTTTCAGAAATTATTACGTAGGTATTATTAATATACAGAAAAGGATTTTACATTTTCAGAAATAAATAAACACATGACGAGTATTTAAACACGTGCACGCACGTTATTTATTTAACGCGAAACAAAAAAAATATATGTTGGGCCGCAACTTATAAATAAAAGAAAGAGGAAGGATATTGGGCCTTGGAGCCCATCCCAATCCCAAAGAAAAACACGTAGTTATACTTTTTTTCCCAACAGTTAAAAAAAACGGACTAGGGTTGTCTTGGAGATGGCCGCCGGCTGGAATATTAAGAACAAGGGGCGAGTTTTGTTTCTATGTTAACCTTGATTCGGGTGTACTCATTCCCCAATCTAAATCCCACGAAAGGTAATCACCATTAATCTTTCCTCTCAATCACGAATTATGAATCATGTGAATCATTAATCAGTCGGGTTTAGGGGGTGTTACACGCAAACCGAGACACACTAGGTGTCTCAGTGCCCTTTTTCTACGAACAGCCATTTAGGCCGTTGATTTTGGGTGGACAGCAGCGAACAAGACGAGCAGCAGGGGGTGTTTGGGCTTTTACGCTGTGATTAACATTAAAGGGGTGTTTGGGTGTACAAACAGTGGGAACCCTTAACCAACAATGGGAACTTATAACTGTCGGTGGGTATTTTGAGCACAGCAAGGGGAACCACTGGGCTACCAGTGGGAACCACTGAGCTACCAGTGGGAACCACCAGGGCAGCAGTGGATGCCGGCTGAAGCCGGTGGCTACTGTTTGTTTGATGGCAGTAGGGGACCACAACCAAGGGCTGTGGTGGGGTTCGATTTTGAGCTAACCCCAGACATGAGTGTCTCGGGAAGGTTTTGACACGGGCTTCGGGTGTTCGGTTAAAAGATTAAAACAACAGGCTTATTTAACTAAGAATGTAAATCATTTTTTTAGCAAATAACTTTATATCTTAGATTAATCAAGTTTTAAATGTTTCATTTATTTAATTAGAAAAATTTAATTAAAATGATCAGGGCCGTCTCATGAAATTTTGAGGCCCTGTGCCATAATTTTAAAATAGGCCCTTTCCTTTGAGTACTTATTTATATATCGGGTTTGCGATATCAATCAAAACCAGTGTTTAAAACCCGGGTTGACCCGACCAGTTAAACCGGTTGAACCGTTACCCGGTAGGGTAGAGTGACTGGATGCCGATTTTAACTGAAACCCCCGTTGAACCGTCGGTTACACCGGCTGGACCGTGACCTGGTTGCTCGACCAGATCAATTAAAAAACTGGTTTTAAAACATTGATCAAAACAACATCTTTTCATATTGTGATCTACATTTTGTTTCCTAGACGTGATGATTGAATTTATAAAACATGTTACGATAAATATGTGGAGTCTCAAGTGTTACCACTTTTCGTGAACTATATATGACTGAACTAAACATAAATTCTTTGGGTAAAATATATGTGAGCTAAAAAAGATTTTTCACAATGACATGTGTGAAATAATAGTTCCAAATAGCACTTTGTAGTTCTTTTGATGAAAATACAGAATTTTATTTTTACAATTTTAAATCTCAAAATTTCCACTTAAAAAATGGTTATATTGAAAAGTTTTAAACTAACTAGACCTAAATAGAAAATTAAAAAAACAAAACATTAAACTAAACAACCTTAAATGCAATAACAGTGTTGGGAGTCATCTTCCCCACCATTCATTTTCTTCCATTAGAGAACACGAAAAGTTTTCTTATGTTTGCTATAAAAAGCCTATATTCTCCATCTTTATCACTGGTAACATGATCAAATCCTCCATAAACAAGTTTATACCAAAACTGAAGATTAGAAAACGGAGGCCCCTAAAAAACGGAGGCCCTGTGCGGTTGCCCCTACCGCACACCCCTAAATCCGGCCTTGAAAATGATTTAAATAGTTACTAATTTAAATGCTTGGCTTTATTTAATGATTTAATTCTCATAGAAACAATTTTGGAAACGTTTTATTTTTGGAAAACTTTCTAATTTAGGAAACTTGCTATTTTTAGCAGGTTACTAATATCAGTATTACAGAAATCAGAAATACATGATATACGTTATGCAGTAAATATTTTAAGTACAGTCGGATTTATCAGAAGTACGCCAGACAATCAGATTAATCGGTTTATACGCAACCAGTAAAATAATACGAGGACACACAAAATAAATTAAGAACAATAATAAACAGTAATCAGAGCCAATAATCAGACAACTCATTCACGTCCCTTATTTATGTAGTATCCGTGAAGTCGGAGTCGATCCTTCAGCTTTCATTCTTATTTCATTACTGGACACGAGGTACGGATTTTCCGTCCTTTCAGTAAGGACTTCCTTTCTATGCATGATTAGGATTCCCCGTCTTTAGCCAAATGTTTTCCCCGGTATATGTTTAAGATTATCAGTAATCATGTTAATAACTAAATGAATTGCCTGAGCATTATATACAAGCATGACCAGTTTATGTACTAGTTACGGAGGTACCGTAACCATGGCACTAGAGGCACCGGTGTCGTGACTCACATGCAGGAGAGTGATATCCTACATCGTCCCACTCATGTTCAGTTTGGCCATTTTTATATGTATGTTTAGTGGGGCGTATGGATGCATCCTAGGCTTATCAGTTTACAAGTTATCAGGGTGAATGTGGTGTGTGCTCTACATCCTTCACATTGGAGCTGATCCCTCCACCCAGCACAGTATTCAGAGGTCACCCCTCTACAGTTATTTAGAGGTCACCCCTCTACAGCATGACGAGGTCACCCCTCCAGTTATTCATGCACCGTTGTGTGAGAACTCATATTTTTTCCCGGTAATTAAATTATTCTGTTATTCGTACTTCTCGATTTTACAATATTTTACTTGTTCCTCTTTACTTTTTCATACGTAAATCCCGAGATCTTGAGAATTTTAATTAAATTATATTTTAATTATTTTTCTGATTATTGATAATATTTTATTCAGAATATTATAAAACTTTTATTTTTATTTTTCTAAATTTATTTACTATAGTAACCCGAACTTTAAAATTAGTATTTAGACCGAGTTCTAATAATATTTCAAATATTCGAACCAATATTATCGACTTCTATTTATCGTCTTTGTTTTTTTATAAAAAAAATATATTGAATTCTCGATTAAACGAAAGGTTAGGACTTTAACGCATCAAAAACGTGCCTTTTGTTATTTATCGGCAAAGTATACGTCCGTCATCGACCGTAAATATTCTCGTTATGACATTAAAATATTTTTCTTGTCATTATTTTAATTGTTCATTTTACTGATATTCTTCGTAAATTTATGATAAACTTTTAAGTGTCATTCGTTTACATGAACCGTTAACGTTTATTAAATAATTAGCCCTCATTTATATATCAAAATATTAATGTTCTCCGAATGTCAAAATTTTATTTTATATTGAGCGTTTATTTTTCGTGATTTAGTCTGTATCTTTTAAATCGCGTAACGTAAAAAATATTGGGCCTCAATAATACCCATTTTATCATACTATAAGATAAAGTTTTATGTTATAAAACTTTACTCCATCAAAGGGTGGGAAAAAAAATGAGACACGTATTGTCTCATGTGGTGATTGATAAGCCATTACAAGCCACATGGAAGATTTCCTTTTCATGTTTACATTTGCATATAAATTTTATATTATATTATCTCCTAATTTCTATAAACATAAAACATACAAATGCTTTTTGGGCTGTCTTTCTTGCCGTATGAAACCACCATTCACACCTCACATTCTATCTAAAAGTATAAGTGAAGATATTGGTATATAAATGAAGGCCTTATGTTCCTAATTTGGTGTCGGGTTATTGTCTCATAAAACATCATTATCATTGACATATATTATGTCTTTGGTGCTGAAGTAAGGAGATAATTTCATGTTTGGGCAAATTAAATATTGAGTTAATTTATATGGTGACTTAATCAAAGGGTTGAGTGGTTAAAAGTGTTGTTGATATTCTTCATTTCATTATCTCGTTCGGTCACGTGTCGACCGTTGGGCACTTAGTTCTCGATCAACGAGTAATTGTTATCTTGTGAAGTCGTTTATCGACTATTTGGCGTATGTTCCTTCATCTACGTGTTATAGCTATATAAGGTGAGTTCATAGCCCCTTTTTACTACTTATACGTTGTTTTGAAACGCGGGGTGAGATTTTACATGGTGGAACACATTCATTTAAAACTGTATGCTATCCAGAACTTGTATGCTATCCAGAACTTGTATACTTTCCAGAACTTGATGATTTCCAACAGATTTTCATTATTATTATTGCTTTGAGTTATAGCCCTTAAGTTTCCTCTCCTGATCATGAAACGTTAATTTACTTGTGTTACTAAGCGCGAATGTTGTGGGTGGATCCATCGGGATTGACAATCCCCGTCCCATGTTGCGGTTGTTTAACCATTGACGCATTACATTTGTTTTGTTACTTGAGTATTTAGGCTGAGTACTCACTAGAGGAACTTATATTGAGTTAAGCTTCGGTTCATGAACTAAATAGCAATAATAATAATTTCGGACTATGGTTATCGTACGTAACCATTTTCACTATTTCTTATTTTACAAATGAATGCTTGTGTTCCACACCTTTACTGCTAAACCTATGAATATCACTCAACTTTGTGTTGATGTTTTACATGTTTAATCTCAGGTAATAATACTAAGTTTTTCTTGGATGGGAGCCCGCAGGATGTTTTCGCAGCTTGGAGATTTCTGTGTTATATTTTAAAACTTTGGTTTTGGTAAAAGCTGTCAGAAGTTTATCCTATATTATTGGTAACCATATATTACAAAACCATGTTTAAATAATAAATTTTTCCGCTTATAAATCACTGGGACCTTTGTTTAAAAACTCTGATCTTTTATGATTTAATGTGAATGTTTTTATTACGTTAACTTTTTGTCAACAGTATTTCATTTTTTTCTTGTACCATGACGTGGAACCCCCTTACTACCTACGTGTTTCCTTGCCTGATTTTGGGGGTCTCACACGTTGTTACAACACATGACCTATATAAGCTCTGGCAATTAAAATACAGTAAATGCATGTCTTCAGATTTAACAGATAACAGTTCAGCTTTATTATTTATAAATCAGACCTTACAGATTATACACAGATTTCCGCTGCAACTTTACTTATCAGTCTTACAGCTCCAGTATTTTATCATCTATTTCATTTCAGTAGTTCCTTATCATGCTTTATATCCGTTCACTGAGCGTTATGCTCAGCCGTAATTCCCTTTCATGTTCTAATGACAGGTACCCCAGGACGCTCTTAGGATTCTGAGAGCATGTGCATTTGGATGGAAGCTATCCAGACTTCTTACTTTATGTACTTACATTATTCTACTTATTTGGACATTGTTTAGTCCTTTCCTTTAGTATTTTTATTTTCATGTTTTGAGCTCAGGTTGGATTACCGATGTTTGATTCCGGTATTTCCTTTATGGTCATTTAATGTTTTAGGACATTTACCTTATGCTTTGATGACACGCCATAAATACACGTAGCGGTCCACTTATCCAAGTAGGGTATTACAATTATGGTATCAGAGCTATAGGTTCGACCTGTAGGCTCAAAAACTTGACTTGTGACTAGTGGGTAGTCACCAAGAACTTCCTGTATTTTGTCGTTGTTATCTTTCATGTTTCCCATGCATTTATCAGTCATTTTTCTTCAGTTATCAGTCGGTTATCTTAAAGTTTTTGACTAAGTAAAAGGTTGGTACAGGACTGGCCATATTTAGTCGCATGTGCTTTTCTGCGAATTTTGTTTTGGTGAACCGACCCATAGGCGTTCACCCTTGTCCGTTCTGATTTTTGTATAGATGAAATGAACATAGGCGTTCATCCTTACTCATGTTAGATTCATGTTTTCAGTCGAATATTACTTGGTGAACCAGCCCATATACGTTCACTAATGTTCAGATCAAATTTCATGCTTGTCAGTCGAATGTTGTCTTGTGAACCGATCCATAGTTGTTCACCTTTGTCATATCATGACATTTCATAATATCTTGAGAAATATGAATTGGACTACAACCAACCATATTTAGTCCCAGATTGTACATTTCTATACATGACATTTCTTATAAAAAAAATTTGACAAGTATGGATCGAAACAAAATCGTCCATACTTAGTCACATGCGTCCTACTATGAATATTGTGGATTAAAACATAACTATCCACATCAGTTGATGTTAAACCTCAGTTGATTATTCTTCTATGCTATTTGTATCAGTCAAGTTATACTCTCACATGAATGTCGTTTTCATGCTGACTAAGTTCATGTCTCCTTATGAGGATTATGTTTTCAGCAAGGTGATGATGTCTTCATGCTAAGATACAGAAGGGGTTATAGTAAAAAAAATTCATGTTTTCATGATAAATCATGTTTGGTCTTCATCAGTCATGTCTTCATACCGACCATTGTTGAAATTCCGTTTAATCATATTCGTGAACCTCTATACAACCAGCATTAAGTCTATGCAGGAATTACCAGGCTATCATGTTACTCATTTCAGTTCAGTTTACTACCGTTTGAATCAATTATCTCCGTTGACCATGTCAGACGGTTGACACTAGTATCAATCATATCAGCAAACCTTCAGCGGTACCACATGAACAGTATTCATTGTGTACTTTACATACAGTATTTTAGGTGTACCCCATGTACCTTACTCCATGTGTACCGTTAATCGATCCTTAATCAGCTCAGGCGTTTCCACTTATCGATATTCTACCAGATGCTGATGTTGCTCGTGAGTTGAAGATTTTACCAGATACTGATGCTGCTAACACTTTGAAGACCTTACAAATACTGATGTTGTTGATACTTTGGAGATTTCTCATGATGCAGATGCTTTTTATACTATGAAGACTCTGCAGAACAAGGACGAAAACTATAAATTTGAAATTTCTGACAAAAATAAATTTCAACCATCAGACACTACCATTCCATTCCATACTTTTACCTTCTCAGCTAGATGTCACACTTCACTCAACTAACTCTTCATTCAGAAGAGTGGGAACCGGAACTCAGCCGGCCACTCAGCAGAATAGTTACATGAATCATGGTCCTGATAATGACCGTCATAAATTGACAAACAAAGCAGTAGTGACAACCACCGTGCTTATTATTAATCAGTCAGTAACCACCGGAATGGACGTGGCCAGAAATACAGAGGTCAGTAGTCTAACCGGTCCGCCAATCCTAGTAGTTACCAAAAAAAATTTTAGCACTTGTCAAGATTCGTCCACTAAAACACATGTCAAGACAGCAGTCAAGACATAGGTCTCAGGTATCATTTCGGAAGACACATATCAGGACACCAGTCATGATACACGTCATACGAATCTTTTCCCAAAATACGAGTCATAACTCATAACTCTAGTATGTTTCTAAAACTGGCCCTCAGTAATTCAGGGTATCTTTCAGAAAGGGGTATACCCGTTCTATTATGCCACGCATGAACCAGATCATTTGAAAATTTTAGTCACCACCATTAGAGTATGATTCAGGTTAAACACGCAGTATTCACTCTGTGAGGTTACAGACGAACATATTCAGTGAAAAGTCGCCATGTTCACTTCACGTATTCCTATGTTAGCTTTATCTTAAATCAGGTAGTCCCCTACCTCTCAACCGGAAAGGACTCAACAGTAACACCATATTTATTAAAGCCTTATTTTTAGTTAACGATGAGATCCGTCTTACTAAATCCCAAATATATTCATTATAATTTCTGTCAGAAAAATCAGTACAAATTATTTCTTCCTTACAAGCGCGTGACTTATTAGTCCATAGCTACGAAGACTTCTAGCTACCAATTATAAATTCACTTCTAAAAGTCCTCGAATCCATGATCAGCAGGTTATACTAAATTTCCAGATGTCATTCTAGAAATTCCTTCCTATCTACGAGACATAATTTAACATCGAGCTTGTCTCAAGAATAGTGTTTGTTTCCAAAACTCTTTATTCTAGAGTTGCATCTAAGTTAAAAGGGTTGCATCATTTGCTGCAAGAATTACCGGAATGAGGCTTTATTCGCCCTGGCATACCACCAGGAAGTGTGTCGTTTTGTCTATCAGGAAGAAGACCGGTACCATGAGATCATGTATCGACCACTGAATTTTTTATTTTTTTTACAAGATCACCTTTCTTAATCAATGCTCATCCCATGAATAGCAGGTTTACCTGACCTGCTACGATATCTTAAATATTTTCTAGAACAATTCGCGACCATGCCACCAGAAGTGGTGAGAGAAGAAAATGATGTTTTTCAGATTTTTGTTGAACACGTCACAGTCTCTATAAAATTTTGACTTATACGTCTGGGCTCCCTAATGCCCCAGCTATATATGAAATTTATGAATAAATTTTTTTTTACGACTTCGCAGACAAAATCGTCAGTATATTCATTGATCACATTTTGATCTGCTAAATTCTAGAGAAGAACACGAGAATCATCTTCTCACAGTTGTACAGAATCATCGATAGGAGAATATTTTATATACATCTTTCCAGATATGAATTCCAATGGAACAAAGTGGCATTTCTGAGCCGTTCTACCTTAGCAGAAAGAAATTTCAAACAATGTTGCGAAGGTGAAGGCCGTCACCTGATGGTCCCGACCGACGCTTGTGAACGTAGTACAAAATTTTCTAGAACTCAATTAACTGCTACCATAGAAATTACTGACAGTTCTCTCTAAAAATTCTTCCAAGACTATCCAACCAGATTTTCACCAGAATATCCCATGATCTCAAGTAGAATTTTGATGGAAGCAGTATCACACATTGATGCAGCTATGTTCATATCTAAATGCCTGACATATCGCAGGTTCAAGATAGAACACCGACATACTAGTGAGTTATTACAACCATTAGAAATTCTGAACAGAAATGAGACAAAATTCCATGAAATTGTTATCAGCTTACCACATACCCAGAAAAAGTATAATACCATCTAAGTCATTCTCGGCCATGTAATCAACCTACGCGAGTTCTTGTATCTGGATGGATTACGCAGTAGCGGACCTGCAGAAAAATTCAGCAGAAAATCGTACGATTTCAAGGCATTCCACCGACCATCATATCAGACAGAATTCATGTTCACGATCACGTGTATGTTACGTTCACTTTACGTTCATGTTTATTTTCACTTTCACGTTTACATCTCATTCGTAGCAAGATGTTGTTTCAGTTCATGTTTATGCTACCTCATGATTTAAGCTCACGTTAGTGTTCATAACATGGTTCACATTCAAGTTCGTGTGCCATTTCGCGATACACATTTCACAGTTTACTACCGAATTTGGTTACAGAAAGCTCAAGGAACCAGACTCTAGTTAACATAGCTTCTCCATACCAGGCAGACGTTTCACATCTCAGGCCGTATCGTTTGGCATTCCTCCCTCAGTCAGCATACGTTCATGATAGGTCCTGGTATCACGTTCATAGTATGTTCATGTATCACGTTCACGATATATTCCATGCCAGCGTTCCTCATATAATCGTGAACCACGTTCACAATTGCTCACGTAGCACGTTCACAATTGTTCACGTAGTTTGTCTCTATATATTTTCAGCAGCTTTCTCAGATGTATAAATGTTATCCTTCAGGATATTTATACGTACCGTTTCATGTATCTTACATGCTATAGCTTATTCATTCTAGCAGATTCATAAAACCTATATTAAGTATGGAACCAGAAACTAGTCAGCAACGTCAGGACAGGTCATCAAGACCAAGATTGTCATTATGATTAGACCTTTTAAGAAATCGTTTCGAGCGGGAAGCCACTCGAAAACGGGGTAATCCATCCGGATCTCTCATCCTGTTTCCTTCAATAAATCCAGTTAAGTTCTTTCAGTAAGGTTAGGTTCCAGGTTCTATTCAGCCATGTCACGTTACATGATCACTTAAGTCATGTCATGTTATACCTATCAGCAGCATTATGTCTTAATTAGAAGACGACTTATCCTTCAGTTTAATTGTCTTTTCAGTTCACGTGTTCCTTTAGTTCTTATAACTTCATCAGTTTATTACCTTTAATTCGAGGACGAATTTCTACTTTTTAGAGGAGAAGAATTGTAAAACCACAACATTATCGCATCCTTAATTCGAGGACGAATTATTTTTTTAGAGGGGAAGAATTGTAAAACCCGTATTTAAAAATTTGAATATTAAATACGCGTTGTCTCACCTTTAACTTTAATTAAACGTAAACAGTCAATACACAGTCTCAGTTTTATTTAAATATTTCAGATAGATAATTATTCAAAAAATACTTATTAAGTTTCAGAAATTATTACGTAGGTATTATTAATTTACAGAAAAGGATTTTACATTTTCAGAAATAAATAAACACATGACGAGTATTTAAACACGTGCACGCACGTTATTTATTTAACGCGAAACAAAAAAAAAGATATGTTGGGCCGCAACTTATAAATAAAAGAAAGAGGAAGGATATTGGGCCTTAGAGCCCATCCCAATCCCAAAGAAAAACACATAGTTATACTTTTTTTCCCAACAGGCAAAAAAAAAACGGACTAGGGTTGTCTTGGAGATGGCCGCCGGCTGGAATATTAAGAACAAGGGGCGAGTTTTGTTTCTCTGTTAACCTTGATTCGGGTGTACTCATTCCCCAATCTAAATCCCACAAAAGGTAATCACCATTAATCTTTCCTCTCAATCACGAATCATGAATCATGTGAATCATTAATCAGTCGGGTTTAGGGGGTGTTGCACGCAAACTGAGACACGCTAGGTGTCTCGGTGCCCTTTTTCTACGAACAACCGTTTAGGTCGTTGGTTTTGGGTGGACAGCAGCGAACAAGACGAGCAGCAGGGGGTGTTTGGGCTTTTATGCTGTGATTAAACATTAAAGGGGTGTTTGGGTGTACAAACAGTGGGTACCCTTAACCAACAGTGGGAACTTATAATTGTCGGTGGGTATTTTGAGCACAGCAAGGGGAACCACTGGGCTACTAGTGGGAACCACTGAGCTACCAGTGGGAACCACCAGGGCAGCAGTGGCTGCCGGCTGAAGCCGATGGCTACTGTTTGTTTGACGGCAGCAGGGGACCACAGCCAAGGGCTGTGGTGGGGTTCGGTTTTGAGCTAACCCGAGACATGAGTGTCTCGGGAAGGTTTTGACACGGGCTTCGGGTGTTCGGTTAAAAGATTAAAACAACGGGCTTATTTAACTAAGAATGTAAATCATTTTTTTAGCAAATAAGTTTATATCTTAGATTAATCAAGTTTTAAATGTTTCATTTATTTAATTAGAAAAATTTAATTAAAATGATTTAAATAGTTATTAATTTAAATGCTTGGATTTATTTAATGATTTAATTCTCATAGAAACAATTTTGGAAACGTTTTATTTTTGGAAAACTTTCTAATTTAGGAAACTTGCTATTTTTAGCAGGTTACTAATATCATCAGAAATACATGATATACGTTATGCAGTAAATAATTTAAGTACAGTCGGATTTATCAGAAGTACGCCAGACAATCAGATTAATCGGTTTATACGCAACCAGTAAAATAATACGAGGACACGCAAAATAAATTAAGAACAATAATAAACATTAATCAGAGCCAATAATCAGACAACTCATTCACGTCCCTTATTTATGTAGTATCCGTAAAGTCGGAGTCGATCCTTCAGCTTCCATTCTTATTTCATTACTGGACACGAGGTACGGATTTTATAGTCCTTTCAGTAAGGACTTCCTTTCTATGCATGATTAGGATTCCCCGTCTTTAGCCAAATGTTTTCCTTAGTATATGTTTAAGATTATCAGTAATCATGTTAATAACTAAATGAATTGCCTGAGCATTATATACAAGCATGACCAGTTTATGTACTAGTTACGGAGGTACCGTAACCATGGCACTAGAGGCACCGGTGTCGTGACTCACATGCAGGAGAGTGATATCCTGCATCGTCCCACTCATGTTCAGTTTTGCCATTTTTATATGTATGTTTAGTGGGGCGTATGGATGCATCCTAGGCTTATCAGTTTACAAGTTATCAGGGTGAATGTGGTGTGTGCTCTACATCCTTCACATTGGAGCTGATCCCTCCACCCAGCACAGTATTCAGAGGTCACCCCTCTACAGTTATTTAGAGGTCACCCCTCTACAACATGACGAGGTCACCCCTCCAGTTATTCATGCACCGTTGTTACAACACATGACCTATATAAGCTCTAGCAATTAAAATACAGTAAATGCATGTCTTCAGATTTAACAGATAACAGTTCAGCTTTATTATTTATAAATTAGACCTTACAGATTATACACAGATTTCCGCTGCAACTTTACTTATTAGTCTTACAGCTCCAGTATTTTATCATCTGTTTCATTTCAGTAGTTCCTTATCATGCTTTATATCCGTTCACTGAGTGTTATGCTCAGCCGTAGTTCCCTTTCATGTTCTAACGGCAGGTACCCCAGGACGCTCTTAGGATTCTGAGAGCATGTGCATTTGGATGGAAGCTATCCAGGCTTCTTACTTTATGTACTTACATAATTCTGCTTATTTGGACATTGTTTAGTCCTTTCCTTTAGTATTTTTATTTTCATGTTTTGAGCTTAGGTCTGGATTACCGATATTTGATTCCGGTATTTCCGTTATGGTCATTTAATGTTTTAGGACATTTACCTTATGTTTTGATGACACGCAATAAATACACGTAACGGTCCACTTATCCAAGTGAGGTGTTACAGATCACTAGAGATTTTTGAAAGCATCATGATTGGAGGCTAACGGGAAAAAGTAGCATCTGTATTTGGACGATTGTTTGAGTATCATTTGTAAAACTAACGTGAACAATAAAACAAATCCAAAAAGTGACACACCACGAGTCAAACAAACTTGGTATTTCAAACGATAGTTGTTAGTTGTTATGCACGTAAAAAATAACCCGTATATTGTTGAAGATTTATGTGTAGACAACCCCAAACACCTCTATTGAAATGTAAATAAGAAAACATATTTGTTTTCGAGACAATTAGCAATCTATTATTAAGAGAACCATCATCAAATGATTTACTACAAGAACTTTGACTTTTAAAAAAGTTAAAAATTTCAACTTCACATTTTGTGATGGCCGTATGAAAGTTTACTTACTACGATTTTGATCTATCCTCCTAAATCATATATCGCTCTTAGATTAATAGATTTGCACCTATAAACTTTTAACAATTAAACATCTTATGCATAAGATTAGGTTAAAAACTATTTCTCCCATCAAAATATTACACGTGTATTTTAAGATTGGTAATATAGATAGTTTATTGTTAAAATAAAAAAGTTAAATATGTGTAGGTTCACCACCTAATGATAAGTAGTATCTACAAAATCAATAAAATAAAGGAATGTTATATCCACACGATTCTTACAAAATAAAATCCACACATACATGATACATATGCCAATCAATTATGGTTTAAGAAAATAAGAAAGAGAAAATGAAGTAAAACATGAATCATCCATCACATTTGTCACATTATTTTACGAAAGTTTATTTTTAAAATTAAATTATGTGAAAGTAATATTTCTCATAAAAATAAATAGTAATAAGATAAAGTGTTATTTTATTACTTCTACGTATAATTAAAAACAATAATAGATGAGCTAAGCTTATAATGATAAACTGTACACATAAGCATTTGTAGACTGCTTTTTTTTCTAACTTATTTATTAAAATTAATTCATATTAATAGCATTTCAAAAAAAAAATCATATTAATAGCATGAGATGCAGTTGAGTTATTGATAAGTATCGTAAATGATAAGTATCGTAAAGGGTAAACTGAAAATTATGTTCATATATTTTTCGAAATTGGTAAATATATTACTGAGAGCAAACTACGCGCAATTTGCCACTATACTTCAAATTTTCGTGCAATTTTGCCACCGAGTTAACGATTTTTGACTTTTCGTCGTTTTTTCCGTTAACTCCCACACGTGCCTGACCCGTGATGATATATTCGTCATTTCCCATCGTTTCTGGACTAAACCCACATTTCGTTCAAGCAAAAAACGTCCTCGAAAATTTTTTCCCGCCATTCAAGCCACAAGTTGGTTTGCACAACATGATAAATGGTCATTTGACACTTCGTTTCAGCCATTATCAGAATGAGATCCCCACAAAATGATGATCATGATTAGGTATTGTCGGTTGATATAGACGATTTCAATCTCCGACTAAAGCCCTTCATCAGTCCCTGCAACAGCCAACATAATGGGTTACCAGCACCACCGCGACCACCAAACTCAAAGTTGCATCGGAAAACCCAATTATTGATAACCCCAATATTGATTATTGTGCTAAAAATCTGATTAGGACCACCATCACCGAAACCATAGTTTCAGCGCAAAACCCAATTTTTGATAACCACAATGTTGATAAGTGTAATGAAATACCGGTTAGGACAACCACCACCCAAACCATTGTTTCATTGCAACAACACATTGTTGATAATTCAGATGCAAAAACGGTTAGGATAATACCAGGCCCCACTGGTATTGTTCACGCAACCAAAATCCATAAATTAGCGGATACCCGGGATTGTGCCCAGGAGGTTGTGATGTCCACACAAGTGTATATTAGGAAAGTTATTGAGAATGTTGGCGAGGATGAAGATTTTAGTCGTGGCCCATGGGTTAGCGCTTAAGTTTGTGAATTCTAATGGGGGTATTTTGAGTAGGTGTTTAGGCAATGTGAATAACTTTCTTAACAGTGGGAAACTTGAGCAAGTGATTGTGATTATCAAGTCTTGTAGTCTGAATGCTTTGGGTGATCTAACAGTAACACTTGAAGACCTTTCGGGGTCTCTTTCTGGTGTAATTCACCACAAATTCATTGCCGTAGAGGATCTTAAAAAGGATATTACTGTAGGGGCTGCTTTGATTCTTCGTAATGTCTTGGTGTTTACTCCTAAACCATCCATCCATTATCTTAATATTACTAAAAAAAACATAGTTAAGGTTTTCAGGAAGGACACATTCATTAAAAATTCTAGTGGCATAAGTGGTAATGTAAGTTGGGTATCATGTGTTTGGGGTTGTTTAATTGTTCTAGGCTGTAGTTGCTTGTTGTTTACATGGTCACATGGAATCAATGTTTTGTTTTGTATGAAAATATTCGAACTTATCATATTAACGCTCATATATGTTGATTGTGTTGTTGTTACTTAATGCTTGTTTGGATCATTGGTTAGCAACCAAAAGATTGGATACCCACTTAAGGGTTTACATTAAGCACAATAAGCCAAAATTACAGTTTAGCAACTTATTAATAAATACAGTTAATAGCAAAAGGGTGGGGGTTCGAATCCGGGCCCTGGCTTGGTCAGTCAGTGTTGCCTAGGTAATTTAATGGGATATGCCTTCCTTGTTGGGTGGAGGCTTGGTACCAAAAAGGTACACGAAATTAAGATGGTTCCGCCAAATACTATTTTCTTAATAAATACAGTTAATAAATGAAAAATAAGGAAAAGAAGAAACAAAAAAGTCCCAAGAGGCAACTGGTTCGGGTGAGTATGTGTTAAGGTGTGTGGTGTGAGAACGTCACAATGTCGAATCCTCGTCTCCATTTTTCTTCACACATACTTAGTTTACTTTTTTGACAAAATAAGCTTGATTATAAGTTGTTTGCTAGTATAAGCCTATGGTATAGCAGTAATACTGGTGAAGTTTGGGCTTAATTATAAGCTACAGTTCAACTCTATAATCCAAACACTCCTTAAATGCTTGTTGATGTGTTGTGCAAAATGTAGTTTAATAGTATAAGACTATGGTATAGCAACTTAAACTAACACTTCTAAACTGATATGAAATAAGCATGAATAATCCTAGATGAACTAAAGCAACTAAGCCTACCATCTATATGCAAATAGTGAATAATTATGACCTAAACCTAAACACTCCTATAAATCCTTATGAGTTCTTGTAATCTTTTTTTGATTAATGAAAGTGAAAGTTGGAAGTTCAAAATTGCCTAAACTTCTATACATAAGACTATCACCATCAGAAAAGACTAAGCATTGATCAGTTAATAAAAGAAAATGTACAACTTTATAGAAGGTTGACTAAATAAAGTCAAAATCAAAATACAACCCAAACATAAAGTTTCTAAAAAAGATGCAAGACGACATTTTTTTATTGTTTTTACATAGATTGTTTAGGATTTTCCAGATTCCTTCTTCATAATTTTGTCCCATGTAGCCACTGATGCAAGCCTTATCATTCACTTCATGCTTTTCAGTGTGGAGTCTGACTCAATTGGTATAACTTCTGCAATTAAGATATGATTCTAGGTAAAAAATCATATGACAAAATGGATGTTTGGAACAACACGTTTTTTTATCAAAAGCATAGAGTTATTAATGAACTTTTTACCTTTATTCAATAGCATTCACTCATTTGCTGCTTGAAAGATCTTTTCTAAATTTTCTATCTTGATTTCAAGATCATCGAAGCCTTTTTCAAGATTATGTTCAAAATCTGCCATTTATGCATAAAAAGTAGGTTTTTTTTTACTCATTAAAGGCATTGTTTCTGGCGGTTGTATTTATAAGGCCAACCCCCTAAATCCAATGGGCTAGACCCATATATATGACTAATTGAATTTTAACTTTTGCAAAATATGTGAAGCACATCCAAACACTCCTTAACAACAACAATAACCATAAAAACTTCATTATCATTTCATTAGTGCAAAACGTAGTACATTAGATAATGAAATAAGATTACAAAACATGTGATAACACCCAAACATACTATCGTGTTTAATCCCTAAGATGTTAAACATCTTAGTCATGATGACAGTTTTGCTATTGCAGCAGGGTGGGCTGCTATCACCAACTCGTTCAAATTCGCAACCATGTCGTCATTATGTTCACGAGCGTTCTTCAGTTCGACCGTGGCTTCTACCGCAGGTTTATAGTCGGTCATAATGCCAAGCTCATTGATCAACAGGTTCCGATGGTTGATCCTCTCCTGAATTTCGTCAATCAGGACATGAATGTCCATAGAATCTGCAACATTATGTTCTCTTTTCCTGCCAAATTGGACAAACGTCTGCCTCTCCGTGCGACAAGAGTTTGTATCACGTGCCAACCTCTCGCACAATAACAATCTCCTTGAACCGACGTCTTGGTTTTCCATTGATTAAGTTTGCATTATTATAACTCTTTAGGGTTTTAAGTATAAGTTTGGGTTTTAAATGCGGTTAGAGGTACTGATATTTATAGCCTGACATTGATGGTAGATGTTCATCTAGAGGAGTTTAATTCTTTGAGTAATTCAAAGGTGGTGCAAATAACGTCCTTAAAAGCGTGTCAGACAATGGGCTACCAAGAGTGTTTCTTTTTTCGTGAAATTTAATTCCAGGGACATAATTTGCAATTACGAAAGGTGCATGTTGAAGTGTCGAGTGGGAAACCTTTTCGATGACATTTTTTGCTTGAACGAAAGGTGGGTTTAAGCTGGAAACGATGGGAAATGACGAATATACCCTCACGTGCGAGGCACTTGTGGGAGTTAACGGAAGAAAAGGGAGAAAAGTCAAAAATTGTTAACTCGGTGGCAAGTTTGTACGATATTTTGAAGTATAATGATAAAATTGCGCGTAGTGTGCTCTCGGTGGCATATTTGCCAATTTTGCAAAGTACATAAACGTAATTTGCAGTTTACCCTATCGTAAAAAATAATTATTCATACACTCATTAAAAAAAATTCTTGTATGTCTAGTGTCATGAGACACCGTATGGTTTATACGTGCCTTACTAAACACAAATACAATACACGACATATCATTTGGGCTGGCATCGTTGTTGCCACACCAAAAAACACTGAACCCGTTGTAGTTTTCGCATTGACTGCGTCACGTTTTCGAGAAACGTCACCCTCACCATTTACATACCGACATTTCTAACAAGTTTAGTTATGTTATGAATATATTGTTGTGTTTCTAGTCTTTTATTAGCCTAATCTATGTCTAGGACTTTAAGAGTCTCGTTTCCTATAGCTAGTAAGAATAAAGGTCGGTTGGCCATGTCTAAGCCCAACCCGACACGTAGCACTTGTAATAGTCGGTTCCCCCTCATCTCTATAAAAGGAGGTGAGGGGGAACGAACCAAGCACGTCATTCTTTCAATACTAATCAAAGAGTCGATTAGGGATAATACCTTGTGGGCGTCGCTTTATCTTTTCTGTCGATCGTTGTGTGTGTGTGTGTTCTTCAATCGATATTCCGCATCTAATAATCAGGGTTGTAGGGATTAAACCTTACATATACTTATATTTATGTTTATGCTATGTTTGACAAGAGATTTTTCAAAACTTTTTAAAAATTGTTAGCTTTTTGTTTAAAAAATAATCTCTTCTAAAATAACTAGCTTTATTTTACATAACAACTTTTTGGAGCTATTAATTTTTTATTTAAAACAAGTAGCTATTAAATGAAAAGCTGATTCATACAACTTAATAAATAACTAGCTTTTTAAAAGCTGTAAATCAATGATATACCTTCTAAATATATTATAATTTATTTAAATATGTTTTTAAGTTATTTTACATTTTAATTTGACAGTTAACATTTAATTTACCAATCATTTTTATTTAAAAACAATACAATTTATACCTAATATTAACAAATTTATACAATAATTAACAGCTTACAATTAACAGCTTATAATTATTTATATCAAACATAAGTTTAATCTGTATTTGTCATACCACATATGTTGATGCTAGGCAAATATCCAAATTCGTTGTGTAGTAAACAAAGGTGAAGAAAATGGAAAAGATGCAGAGGCAATGCATGGAAGAGCGTAACAGCCATTTATAAAAGGCGCGAAAACCGATGTTGCCTCCCACCAGTCACCACGTTGTTCCTTCTTGGCTGTAAATACGCCCCACGTTACATGGGTTAAAATTATAAACTCCAAGGATGGTAGGTTCATCTAATGTACTCCAAAATTCCTACTTTTATAACCTCAAATGCTAACAAACACGTGTATATGTTTCAACTTGGAAGTCTTAGGGGTGTTTGTTTTAGCTTATACAGTAGGTTTATAAGCTTATTAGCTTATATAAGCTTATAAGTGGAAATTAAGTATTTGGTTAAATTTATATAAATAGATTTATAAGTTTATATAAAGGGGTTTTAGTAGGTTAATTATATATTTGTGTCTTTTATAAAAAATTATAAGTTTATATAGTAATATTATATATAAAGACTTTTATAAATATATTTAGTAACTACATCATTTAATTCTATGTATTTTTTTGTCATTTTACTTTATTAATTTTAATAAGCTTAGTTAAACACTAAACATAAACTTATAAGCTTATAATATATAAGTTATAAATAGTTTATATAATATAAGCCTAAACTAACTCATAAGCTTAACCAAGTACTCTCTTAACTACTTTAATGGTAAATTATTTTGATCCACGTAAGGCGTAGATTAGCGATAACCATTTGATTTTGTGTGATAAATCATATCCCGTATTGTTGCAATGATAAACACAATACACAGTTACACACATGCATGTTGGAACACCGTATCTTATGATCTAGCTAGGGTGGTTAGTCATTTAATGGAACACTTTAATAGGCATAAAAGCCTAAACATGATTCAAATAATATTTGTCGCATAATACACATGATATGATGAGATCGGAGTCGTCAAAATGTTACGAGTCAAATACTGAAGGTCGGGTTTTGTTCGTAAATGTGTTGAATGCGATAGTTTTTAACTTATTCATGTTAATTTTGTTGGTTCAATGTTAAGGACACAGTGCGTGTTATGTGTAGAAAACTCGATATAACATTATCTTAGTAGAGAGTTGGGACTACTCACTTAATGAATCCAAGACCGGAAGAAACTCGTTAATTAAGCTCAATTACGTGTGGGATGAATGGACGGTCTTTCTCGATATAACAATGTTGCGCAAGGTCAAAATAGTGACTCCATAACACGTATCAAAACCAAGTCGAACCGAGGTGGGCCAAATAGAGATACTTCATGTGGTTCTCTTAAAACTTATTTGGGATGTTGTTGAGGATAACATGATGTTCTATTGAATACATAATGTCGCATTCGATCGAAGCCAAATAGCGTAATTAAATATTCAAAATGAGATGAAAGTCGTTGCACGTTGCATTTTAAGTAAGTTGAAAGGGTAAAGGACTAATTCACGAGTGAGTTTACCCGATGCACGTTGACACCCAAAGATTTGAAACTCGAATGCCCCTTTTTAAGCCATGTAGCCAAAGTAAAGTGAAATCATTTGAGTGAAGTCATTCGTCGAAACGAATGACCATACACGAATTGTGCACAAAAGGGTCATATGAGAATGTGATGAGACTGAATTTATACATAGTCTCATCGTCCAAATCGGGCTTAAAACGCTTAAAAATATCATAAAATACTCTAAAATATGCTTTTGTTTGTTCATTGTGTATTTTAGGTACGAATATCGTGAAAGCAACAAAAGATTACAAGAATCAAGCAAAAACGAACACGGGAAACGAATCCGCACAAAAAACCGGACCCGAATCATGATTTTCAATTGAATTCCTTGAAGTTTTGAAGATTGTCAAGATTGATCCCTCAAGAAATGAAGACTTGTCATTTTATACCCTTATAAAACTAAAAAATTACATGTGGGTCCCTAAAATATCAAGAGTATACCTTTTTGGCCCTTGAAGAATAGTTTTATTGCATGTAACACCCCATTTTGATAATGGAAATGTCACATGCAATTATGGCGTGTCATCAAAGCATACAAGGAAAAATGTTTAAACATTACTTGACCATAAAAGGAAAATACCGGAATCAAACATCGGTAGTCCAAATGTAAAACTCATCACACACAAACATGGTATAATAAAGGAAAGGACTAAACAATGTCCATAGCAAATGTATCATAAGAAAGGAAATGCATAAAGTAAAGAAGGCTAGAAAGCTTGCAGTCCATATGCACGTACTCTTAATGTCTACGAGCGTCCCTGAGTATCTGCCGTTTTGGGAACATAGAAAAGGAAAACGGTTGAGCAATACGCTCAGTGCACGGATGTACAATAAAGCATGAATAGGATAAGCATATAACATATAACATCGGAAGAAAACTAAGTCCCGAGTAACCTGGTTAAGTCTTGATAAAACTGGTTTTATAGTTTGAAAAGCCTTATGTTTATCTTGTAAAAACTGTTTATCATATTTTACCATTAGCCAATATAGGTCATGAAAATCCACCGTGCAAGAATACTTGGAGGGGTGACCTCATCATGCAAATTAGAGGGGATGCCTCTAATTTAATATACTGGTTTTTGGGTAGGAGGGATCAGCTCCTTGTGAAGAATGCAAGGCACACACCACATTCACCATGAAATCCTGACTGAAAACATGTAACTAGGATGCACCCATACGCCCCACATGATAAATATAATATAAATGGCCAAAAGCTGAAGGGACGCCACGAGCAATCACTCCGCCGTGGTGAAGTCATAACATCAGTGCTTCTAATGTTATGGTTATGGTACCTCCATAACTAGGTGAAACTGGTCATGCATGTATATGGCTATAGGTATTCTTAATTTAAACATAGTAAATCAAACACGTAACTTATACTACGGGAAAACATTTGGCTGCATACGGGGAATCCTAATAAGGAAAGAATGTCCATACTGAAAGGACGGGAATCCGTACCTTATGTCCAGTGAACGAAGAAGATGAACTGAGAGGAATCATACTTCCGTATTACTAGTGCTACATAAATACATACATGAATAAGTATCTGCTTACTAAATACCTAGCTGGTTTTATGTCATGTCTTAGCTTATTTTATATGTTCTTATCATGTTTTACTATTTTAAGCCTTAAACTGTGTTTATCTTATATTCTGGTTACTCTGATTAAGTATTTCTTGTATTTCACGTATTATTATACTTACTGTGTAATATTAAGTAACTTTCCAAAAATAGCAGGTTTCCTAAAATAGAAAGTTTCTAAGAATAGGAAGTTTCCAAAAATATAAAGTTACGAAAAATAGAAAGTTTCCAAAAATAGAAAGTTTCCAAAAATAGAATTACTGCTTAAAATAGATAAGTTTCTAAAAATAGAAAGTTTCCATAAATAGATCAGCTGCCTTAATTAAATAAGTTTCCATAAATAGATTAGCTGCCTGAAATAAATAAGTTTCTAAAAATATAAGGTTTCCATAAATAGATTAGCTGCCTTATTTAATTAAGTTTCTAAAAATAGAAAGTTTCTATAATTAGAAATAAGCTGGTTAAATAAGCTAAGTATATAAGCCTAAGTGTTTTCATGATTATTTTCTAAGTCATATGATATAATGTATAGTTAAATAATTATTTCATGTAATTAAATTAAACTATAGGTTAAAATATTTAATTAAAGTATAACATGTTTTTAATTAAATAAAGTTAAATACTTAGGTTAAAACATGTATTATTACTTATTAATAATATAACTTAAGTCATGTTAATTAATTAATTATAACCATGGTTTTTAAATAATTAATTAATTATAAGCCTTAAAAATATAAAATACTTAGGTTAGTAATTTCATGATTTTAATAATTAAAATAACCTAAGTCATGTTATTAAATTAATCATGTCATATTATTAATTTAATTTTAACATAAGATCATAAAAATAAAAATAATCTAAACATACACCATGAACCGGATCTAGACTAAAAACCATGAACCGGACATAAAATCGACACCATACCCCGAACCAAGTCGGGGTACCCCTTGTCTTGATGCTGCCGTGGGACCCACACCAACCAACCGGGACCATATGGTCTCGGTGGTGGTCGGATGGCCAAACCGAGACCCTCTCGGGTTCGGTGTAGGCTGCGGCCAAAACAAAAACACCCCTAAACAACCCTTTTGATTTTATTCAAACCCCAATTCATGTTAGATCTATTATTTAATTAGGTTTTATGAAAAAACATAACATGTTCCTAATTAATTAAAAGATTAAATCAAAAGAAAAAGGTTTAAATGATTTACCGAATACGTGGATCTAAAGAACGATGAACAAACACGAACACCAACAAGAATTCCAAGATCCAAGATCAACAAACACCCCTTTTGGTGTTTTGAAGGTGGCGGCCAAAAGAGAAAAAGAAGGAGGAGAGGAGGATTTTAGGTTTTCTGTAAAATCTTATGTAAAACAATAATGAGTAGTGTAATTTCCTTAACCTCCTTTTTAGTGAAAATTGAAATGGGCTTGGCCCATTTGTTCCTTGTAGCCGCGGGTAGGGGGCCCCACATGGGGTACCCGTACCTTTTTCCGTGTCTCGATGTTTAGTTATTCGTTCGTGATTATTTGTGTTCGCGTTTTATGTGTTCTCGTTACGTAATTATCGCGATCTAATATATTTATTTACGCTCGTAATAAATATATATACGTAATTAATAATAGTTCGTGTTTTAATTACGTTCATGATTTCATGATCGCATGTTCGTGATTAATTATTGTCAAATAATTATTACGTGTTCGTGCGTAGTAAATACTTATCGTGTTCTAACACGTACGTAATACGTAAAATCCTAACACGTAATCGTAATCATGCTATATTAGGAAAGTTTTAATCTAGTACGTACGATCTTAAGGGTACTATTCATGGTAAAAGCATGCGGGTTTTATAACTCTTCCCCCCTAAAAAGAATAATTCGTCCCCGAATTATAGATAAAGTAAACTGGAAAAGAAGAACATACCCGAATTCAAAATATGAAATAAGGGTAAGAAGTCCGAATAGACTCCTCTGTTTCCCAAGTGGCTTCCCGCTCGGTATGATCCTTCCATAGGATTTTGACGAATGGAATCGTCTTCCTTCTCATGACTCGTTCTTGTCTGTCAAGAACTCGTTCGGGTTCTTCTATAAAGGTGAGATCTTCACGTATCTGTTCCAGTGGATACTGAACCATGTGAAGGTGTTGATACTGGTACCGTCTGAGTAAGGACACATGCAACACATTGTGCACATGCGAAAGCTGCGGAGGTAACGCCAATCGGTAAGATACTTCACCGACTCGTTCAATGATATCAAACTGTCCGATGAAACGAGGACTGAGCTTCCCTTTAATCTCGAAGCGTCTAACACCACGTGCCGGCGAAACCTTAAGGAAGACGTGATCTCCTACGTTAAAGTGTATGTCCCTACGATGTTTATCGGCGTAACTCTTCTGACGTGACCGTGCTTCCTGAATTTTCTGCTTAGCTACTGCGATCTTCTCATTGGTCATCTCTATGATTTTTGGTCCTTCAAATGTTCGCTCACCAACCTGATCCCAACAGATTGGGGCGCGACACTTTCTGCCATACAACATTTCGAAAGGAGCACACTTGATACTTGCGTGCCAGCTGTTGTTCTATGCAAACTCCATCAAACAGATGTAATCGTCCCAATCACCCGTCCATTCCAACGCACATGACCTCAACATATCTTCCAATGTCTGAATGGTTCGCTTCCGACTGTCCGTCCGTTTGAGGATGAAAAGCCGTGCTAAGCTTAAGTTGTGTACCCCAAGCTTTCTGCAGACTCTTCCAAAAGCGCGAAGTGAATCGAGGATCTCTGTCTGAGACGATGCTGGATGGTGCACCGTGGAGTCTCATGATCTCTCTTCTGTACGTATCTGCGAGTTTACTTACCGGATCTTCCTTGCGGATCGGTAAGAAATGAGCTGATTTGGTAAGTCGATCTACGATAACCCAAATGGCATCGTGCTTCCTCTTGGTAGGCGGAAGACCAGTAACAAAATCCATGGTGATTTTGTCCCACTTCCACTCTGGAATATCTAACGGTTGAAGGAGACCGCCAGATCGTTGATGCTCGATCTTAACCTGCTGGCAGGTAAGACATTTGGAGACGTAAGTGGCCACATCCTGTTTCATACCACTCCACCAAAAGTACTGCTTGATGTCATGGTACATCTTAGTCGAACCAGGATGTATAGAGAATGGAGAGCAATGAGCTTCAGCTAACAAAGCTTCCCGGAGTTCTTGGTCATCAGGAACACAAAGTCTCGTGCCCTGCCATACGATACCATCTGCATCTACTCTGAATTCTGTCTGTTTCTCCAAATTCTGTACTATTGCCCAGATTTCTCCGTCATCCTTCTGAGCTTCCTTGATCTTAGAGAGTAACTCGGGTTCTACTCTAAGATTAGCCCAGTAACCGTGTTGTCCACGTACCATGATCTCGATGTCTAGTCGCTCCAAGTCTCTTATGATTTCCTCTTCGATTTTAATGCCGTTGATCATTCTGGACTTCCTGCTAAGAGCATCTGCTACTACGTTTGCCTTTCCGGGATGATACTGTAGATTAATGTCATAATCCTTCAACAGCTCTAACCATCTCCTCTGCCTCATGTTCAATTCACGCTGAGTGAAGATATACTTCAAGCTCTTGTGGTCCGTGAAAATGTCACATGATTCTCCATATAAGTAGTGCCTCCATATCTTCAATGCAAACACGACTGCAGCAAGTTCCAAGTCATGCGTTGGGTAATTTTCTTCATAAGGCTTAAGCTGCCGTGAAGCGTACGCGATCACTTTCCCATGTTGCATGAGAACACAGCCAAGTCCCTTCCCCGATGCATCGCTGTAGATTTGAAATCCACCCGTACCAGATGGTAGAGTAAGAATAGGTGCAGATACTAGCTTCTGCTTCAGGTCTTCAAAGCTCTTCTCTCGATCTTCAGTCCAGACGAATTTCTCCCCTTTCCGCATCAGTTTGGTAAATGGTAGTGCTAGGCGGGAAAAGTTCTCCACGAACCTAGGGTAATAGCTAGCTAAGCCTAAGAAACTGCGAACTTCCGTCGCTGATGTCGGCCTTGGCCACTTAGTAATGGCCTCAACCTTCGCTGGATCCATAGTGATTCCTTCTCCTGATACAATGTGACCTAAGAATGCCACCTTGTCTAACTAGAACTCACACTTGGAGAATTTAGCATACAGCTGCTTCTGGCGAAGAATCTGTAGTACTGTACGAAGATGGTCTTCGTGTTCCTCCTTGGACTTTGAGAAAATCAGGATGTCATCGATGAAAACAATGACGAACTTGTCCAGAAATTCATGGAAGATTCTGTTCATCAAATCCATGAACACTGCTGGAGCATTTGTCAGGCCAAATGGCATAACTACAAACTCGTAGTGGCCATAGCGGGTACGAAAGGCAGTCTTAGCGATGTCCTGCTCCTTGACCCGTAGCTGATGATAGCCTGACCTAAGATCAATCTTGGAGAAGTGTTTGGCCCCTTGGAGTTGGTCAAACAGATCGTCAATACGTGGCAGCGGATATCTATTCCGGATAGTAATCTTGTTGAGCTCGTGATAGTCTATGCAAAGACGCATACTGTCGTCCTTCTTCTTAACAAACAAGACCGGTGCGCCCCATGGAGATGCGCTCGGTCGAATGAAACCTCGTTCAAGAAGTTCTTGCAGTTGATCCTTCAGCTCCTTCAGCTCTATGGGAGCCATGCGATAAGGAGCCTTGGAGATTGGTTCAGCTCCTTGAATAAGCTCGATATTGAATTCCACTTCTCGTGCAGGTGGTATGCCCGAAAGTTCTGCTGGAAAAAACATCTTGGAATTCCGACACTATAGGTTGATCCTGAATTGATGGGGATTCAGCATCCATGTCGTGAACCGTAGCTAGATAACCCTCGCAGCCATGTGACAGTAGTGCACGTGCTTGCAGGGTAGATATGACTTGTACAGACCGTACGGGTATGAACCCGTTATGAATGTACTCTGGTGCATTAACATCACCGAAGATAACTCGATATGAATGGAAATCTATGGTAGCATGATGCTTGGATAGCCAATCCATGCCCAAAATCATGTCGAAGTCATTCATGTCCAACGGAAGTGCGTCAACAGGTCGAACCTTATTGTCAAATTATAGGGGAAGACTCTTGTATACATGGGTGATTAATACAGAGTCCCTCAAAGGCGTGGAAATAGTAAGCCTATTCTCTAGTGGCATGGGGAGCATCCTAATGTTCTTAGCATAAGCAGTAGAAATAACTGAGTGAGTAACACCCGTATCGAAAAGAACACATGCAGCTTGACCATACATATACAAGATTCCAGTGATGGTACCTGTAGACTTGTTGGCCTGGTCTCGAGATGTCGTGTAGACACGCCCGGTAGTAGGAGGCGGCTTGGTATCAGCATGTCCCGATGTACCCTCCATCTCGCCCTTTCGGCAATCCTTCATGATATGGCCAGGAAGACCACACTTGAAGCACGCATCAGTATTACGGCGACATGGCCCTGGGTGCCTACGGTGGCAAGTAGAGCAAAGAGGATGAGTGAATCCTCCAGCAGGTGCTCTGGCTGGCTGGGAACCTGATAAAACATTTTACATAAGACATGATAATTGGGTACAAAGGACAAAGCGGATGATCGTAAGATTGAATACCACTGATAGCTGGACGGTTAGGCTGTGAACCTCTCTAGTTCTGGTCCCTACCGTTTCCATGGTTCCTGGTAGAAGTTTTTGCTAAAGTGTCAGAATATGAGTTATAACATGAAATCATAATGAAATGCGTAAGTATTAGGACCTGCTGTTGTTGGAGTGTCCAGTGTTGTTGCGGTAATTATCATTACCACCACGCCTATCCGTAGCAGAACGGTCGTTAGTCTGACCGTTTCCCTTGGGCTGATGAGGCTGCTGCTGAGTAGCCGGCTGAGACCGGTCCCCAGTTTTCTGCCTGGAAGATACATTTAAAGAGATGAATAATTGACATATATGGAAAGTATACGGATTGATCACCGCTTGAATACGAATGTTTACCTCTTGTCGGGTCTTTCAGCTTCCCCGAACTCATCTCGTTCTTGCAGCATCTCCAGTCTACGTGCTGCATCGGCCACTTGTGCTACCGTATCCAACGGAGCACCAGATAAGTTATTGGCCATCCTTGGATTAAGAGCCCAACGAAAATTTAGTGCATGTTCTTCAGTGGTGCCTGCAGCGGTTCTCAGGACACCAGCGTAGCGAAGGAAACGCTGCATGAAGTCATTGCTGTCTTCATCAGGTCGCTGTCTAAGGGTATAGTATTCCCTCATGAGCCGATTCCTTCCTTCCATGGGAAAGATGTTAGGCGGGGGAGGATAACCATCGTTCTGATGTAGGGCGTCTTGCATCTCTGCATCAGCAGCTGCAAATATCGCCCAGAGATTGTCTGTGTTTGCCATCTGACAGTATAACATAAAACATATGATTAAACAGATCAAAACATAAAATATATATATATACATGAAAAAAAATTATACCAAAATTTTACGAGAAAAATTTTATGCAGGAAAATTTTGTGTATGGATGCATGATGCAGTTTTATGAAAACTTTTGTATGCTCGAGAGTGAACGCCTCTGGTCAGTCACCCAAAACAAAAGACATAGCGAGGGGACGCCTATGGGTCGGTCCCAAATTTAAAAGTTTCGATAAAACACATGCGACTAAATAGGGCCAGTCCTGTACCAACCATTACTTAGTCAAAAATCTGCGACAATGACATGTATATGTATGCTTAAAATGATGAATGCATGAAAACAACTGTCAGTTCTAGGAAGACCGTAGTGACTACCCACTAATCACATGTCATATTTGAGAGCCTACAGGTCGAAGACTTGGCTCTGATACCATAATTGTAACACCCCATTTTGATAATGGAAATGTCACATGCAATTATGACGTGTCATCAAAGCATACAAGGAAAAATGTTTAAATATTACTTGACCATAAAAGGAAAATACCGGAATCAAACATCGGTAGTCCAAATGTAAAGCTCATCACACACAAAATAGTATAATAAAGGAAAGGATTAAACAATGTCCATAGAAAATGTATCATAAGAAAGGAAATGCATAAAGTAAAGAAGGCTAGAAAGCTTCCAGTCCATATGCACGTACTCTTAATGTCTACGAGCGTCTCTGAGTACCTGCCGTTTTGGGAACATAGAAAAGGAAAACGGTTGAGCAATACGCTCAGTGCACGGATGTACAATAAAGCATGAATAGGATAAGCATATAACATATAACATATAACATCGGAAGAAAACTAAGTCCCGAGTAACCTGGTTAAGTCTTGATAAAACTGGTTTTATAGTATGAAAAGCCTTATGTTTATCTTGTAAAAACTGTTTATCATATTTTACCATTAGCCAATATAGGTCATGAAAATCCACCGTACATGAATACTTGGAGGGGTGACCTCATCATGCAAATTAGAGGGGATGCCTCTAATTTAATATACTGGTTTTTGGGTAGGAGGGATCAGCTCCTTGTGAAGGATGCAAGGCACACACCACATTCACCATGAAATCCTGACTGAAAACATGTAACTAGGATGCACCCATACGCCCCACATGATAAATATAATATAAATGGCCAAAAGCTGAAGGGACGCCACGAGCAATCACTCCGCCGTGGTGAAGTCATAACATCAGTGCTTCTAATGTTATGGTTATGGTACCTCCATAACTAGGTGAAACTGGTCATGCATGTATATGGCTATAGGTATTCTTAATTTAAACATAAGTAAATCAAACACGTAACTTATACTACGGGAAAACATTTGGCTGCATACGGGGAATCCTAATAAGGAAAGAATGTCCATACTGAAAGGACGGGAATCCGTACCTTATGTCCAGTGAACGAAGAAGATGAACTGAGAGGAATCCTACTTCCGTATCACTAGTGCTACATAAATACATACATGAATAAGTATCTGCTTACTAAATACCTAGCTGGTTTTATGTCATGTCTTAGCTTATTTAATATGTTCTTATCATGTTTTACTGTTTTAAGCCTTAAACTGTGTTTATCTTATATTCTGGTTACTCTGATTAAGTATTTCTGGTATTTCACGTATTATTATACTTACTGTGTAATAATAAGTAACTTTCCAAAAATAGCAGGTTTCCTAAAATAGAAAGTTTCTAAAAATAGAAAGTTTCCAAAAATATAAAGTTACGAAAAATAGAAAGTTTCCAAAAATAGAAAGTTTCCAAAAATAGAAAGTTTCCAAAAATAGAAAGTTTCCAAAAATAGATTTACTGCTTAAACTAGATAAGTTTCTAAAAATAGAAAGTTTCCATAAATAGATCAGCTGCCTTAAGTAAATAAGTTTCCATAAATAGATGAGCTACCTGAAATAAATAAGTTTCTAAAAATAGAAGGTTTCCATAAATAGATTAGTTGCCTTATTTAGTTAAGTTTCTAAAAATAGAAAGTTTCCATAATTAGAAATAAGCTGGTTAAATAAGCTAAGTATATAAGCCTAAGTATTTTCATGATTATTTTCTAAGTCATATGATATAATGTATAGTTTAATAATTATTTCATGTAATTAAATTAAACTATAGGTTAAAATATTTAATTAAAGTATAACATGTTTTTAATTAAATAAAGTTAAATACTTAGGTTAAAACATGTATTATTATTTATTAATAATATAACCTAAGTCATGTTAATTAATTAATTATAACCATGGTTTTTAAATAATTAATTAATTATAAGCCTTAAAAATATAAAATACTTAGGTTAGTAATTTCATGATTTTAATAATTAAAATAACCTAAGTCGTGTTATTAAATTAATTATGTCATATTATTAATTTAATTTTAACATAAGATCATAAAAATAAAAATAATCTAAACATACACCATTAACCGGATCTAGACTAAAAACCATGAACCGGACATGAAATCGACACCATACCCCGAACCAAGTCGGGGTACCCCTTGTCTTGATGCTGTCGTGGGACCCACACCAACCAACCGGGACCATATGGTCTCGGCGGTGGTCGGATGGCCAAACCGAGACCCTCTCGGGTTCGGTGTAGGCTGCGACCAAAACAAAAATACCCCTAAACAACCCTTTTGATTTTATTCAAACCCCAATTCATGTTAGATCTATGATTTAATTAGGTTTTATGAAAAAACATAACATGTTCCTAATTAATTAAAAGATTAAATCAAAAGAAAAAGGTTTAAATGATTTACCGAATACGTGGATCTAAAGAACGATGAACAAACACGAACACCAACAAGAATTCCAAGATCCAAGATCAACAAACACCCCTTTTGGTGTTTTGAAGGTGGCTTCCAAAAGAGAAAAAGAAGGAGGAGAGGTGGATTTTAGGTTTTCTGTAAAATCTTCTGTAAAACAATAATGAGTAGTGTAATTTCCTTAACCTCCTTTTTAGTGAAAATTAAAATGGGCTTGGCCCATTTGTTCCTTGTAGCCGTGGGTAGGGGGCCCCACATTGGGTACCCGTACCTTTTTCCGTGTCTCGATGTTTAGTTATTCGTTCGTGATTATTTGTGTTCGCGTTTTATGTGTTCTCGTTACGTAATTATCGCGATCTAATATATTTATTTACGCTCGTAATAAATATATATATACGTAATTAATAATACTTCGTGTTTTAATTACGTTCATGATTTCATGATCGCATGTTCGTGATTAATTATTGTCAAATAATTATTACGTGTTCGTGCGTAGTAAATACTTATCGTGTTCTAACACGTACGTAATACGTAAAATCCTAACACGTAATCATAATCATGCTATATTAGGAAAGTTTTAATCTAGTACGTACGATCTTAAGGGTACTATTCATGGTAAAAGCATGCGGGTTTTACATTGCATAAATGGCCCTTGGAAAAAGTTCTTGCAACAATATGGCCAAAAGTGACAAGATTTCCAAAGTTTTACAAAGGGAGATGGTGTATTAACTGGGAAAACTTGTTATGAAGAAGTTTGGTTAGTACAAGGGCCAAACCTGCTAGACATGAAAACATATACCACCGATCACTCCCCTCCACGTCATCCCATCCTCCAATCACCAGCCACCACATCACACCACCCCTCCACGTCAAAAACCACTAATACTTTTCAAACTGATTATTTAATCAGTTAAAGGGAGGTAAACATTTTTAAATCCTTAAACCAGATCCAATCTCCCTGTTCATTAACCCTCTCATCACATCAACCCTAATCTCTAATTAACACAAACCAAGGGGATATTCTCCCTAATTGTCCAGAACCCTAATTCAACTCACCCTCACACAAACCCACCAACAAAACCAACATCACGTGAACCCCTGGACCCCACCATGAGCTCCCTGAAAACGTCCTTGTCTCTATTTTCCCAAAACCCGACCAAATCAATGGCCATCACATACTACTTGTTCCCAAAGGAATCATGAACGGTTTAGATTGTTTACAACAGCTCAGCAACAAGTACAAGATCACAAGATGCCATCGTGGCCAAGTTTGAATTTCAAGACCAAGGGCAAATTCGGATTTTTAAGGACTAGGGTTATAGTCATTCTAGATAGTTCTTCTAGTTAGTATTTAAATACCCTCCAACATGTGGAAGGGCTTTGTTCTAGTTTTATCATTGTAAACTTTTTATGATTAAATAGTTAAAGTAATTTTAGAAAACCTTGCATTGATATACTGAGTTCCAATTTCATCTGTTTTATGTAGTATAATGCTTTAAGTTTCTGCAAATTAGATTAGTGTTTATAAAAAACAAAGCTTGGTTCAAGGACACTTGTCCATGTAACATCTCGCCTACTCAGACTACAATATTGTCCGCTTTGCCCACAGGCTCACGGCTTTCCTTTGTGGTCCTCTTGTAAGTACTTCCCGGCTGGTCACCCAACCTAGTACTACTCTGACATGAGCACGCTTAACTACCAGTTCCTAAGAACCACACTCGTAGTAGACCACAAAACACGTTGTGTCATGAGAAGGCGACTGTTGTCTTATGAACCATGGATCTCTCCTGGCCACAACAAATGTAGGATTTGCCTGGGGTGTCACAACCAAGTTTGTTTTTCTTTGTTCTAGCATTATAGAAGGTTAAGGTGCTTATTTGGTTGACACCCAAATACGAACCATTAGCTTGTATACGCTAAGTTATTTCTGGTCTCAAAAATTGGTTTACAAAGTTTCAGTTGGTTTTTGTCTCAAAGATTTTTCCAAAATCTTACATTTGTCTTCCTCATTTTGCTAACAAAGCTACTGTTTCATAAGCCCTTTGGCAAGCTTACTTGACAAATCAACTTGCAAAAGAGTCTTTGAGCTGTGGTTGTTTTTTGTTTGCTATCTCTTAGCAGGGTACACCAACAAGCCATAACCAAGTGACTGTTGTAGTCACTTGGTTGGGACTGCTGTAGTCCCATCCTTAATCTTTCTTGCACATAAAAGAAGTTCTCATAAATCACTCAGCACCAAACTTAGCTAAGTATGGAGATGGCATCAGCTACCATCAGCTACTATAGTGAGCATAAAGGCTTCTTCTTACCTGCTATATTACAACAATAAATACCAAGAATAACTAGCTTTACTAGTTCAAGTCATCCGCTAACTTGTATCGTCTTGTACCTGTTGTAGTTGTTACTGAACTGCATTGTATGATCTTGTACTTTGAGAAACACTTGAACCAATTCCCTGATGCTTATATAGAACTCATAAAGGTAACTTCACTTTAGGTCATCAGTGAAGTATATTATATGCATTACCATAAAGACCATATGCTTCACCCTAGCATATATTAAAGTAGCATATTATATCAATGTAGATCATGAGTTCATTTACCTTCAATCAGAGAAGTGTGGTCAATGGTTGACGCAGCAACCATAAAAGATCAGACAATGCAACTTGTTTAGCAACCCATCTTCAGTGACTTTGCTCAATCAGCCAAATGTAAACATTCTAAGTCCCTGAAGGTTATGTGTTGTGTATGATAGTATGTATGTAGCTTGAGTAAACTTGACGTTTCTTCATATAAACACAAGTTTACCTCTGTCCTCGTTTCTCTCCCCCTCAAAATTTGCTAGGGAACCAAGCAACTTTTGACCGACTACATACTAGTACACAATCATAGCGTGATGGTCTTCATCTCGCCTGAAATACAACTCCCCCTGAATTTCATCTCCTACCAAACGCCTGATGTAATCAAACCCTGATGATATCAAACCCCTGTAGCAATGTTTCACCAACCTGGTCTCTCAAAAAAACTCTGTGGCTGGGGTTACAACGATGGGGGAGCGTGACAGCTTTTGGGGAGGGGAGGGGGGCTGTGAACATATCTTCTTTCTTTATCTTGGTGTGAGAAAAAAATTCCTGAGTGACCAAGTCCTTCAACAGCTGAAGGCTATGAAGATAGCATCTTGATCAGCTGGTCATCTTGCCAGCGAATCCTTGTTAAGTTGATTTTTTTTTTTTGGTTGTGTGTTTTGTATATGGTTTGGGTGGGTATATCACAGTTGCATGTGGATCACAGCGGCATCAATATCACAGCGGTGTGTATGTCCGTGTTTCTATCCCCCTCAAAATATGCAGCTTTAGCAGCATCTTTTGACTCCAATAAACCTCTTATCACATCAACCAAAAGGCGTACAACGCGCCTCAACTCATTTGAGTTTGGATAAAAAATATCCACCAGCATATCAAGTATCTGAAGAAGAGTTCTCTTCAACGAACTCTGGGGGTTCAGGAACAGGGATCTATGGACTTGGGGACAGGGGTCCAAAGAGAGAAGTTGGGGACAGAGAGAGAAGATGGGGACAGGGTTTTAGTGTTGCTGGAAAGTTCACAGCTGTTGTAGGTTCAGAGGCTGGGGTCCAATGAGGGGACAGGGGTCCAGTGACTGTTGAGACTTGAAGTCCAACGACTGGGTTCAACAGGCTGGGAGTTCACAGCTACAGAAAGGTTCAGCGACCTTGGTGTTCACCTGGGGGTTCAGCGACCTGGGGGTTCAGGGACATCTGTTGACAGGTACTGTTGACCAGATTCGCTGACCAGGGGGTTCATTCAGCTGGGGGTTCAGAAACCTCTGGGGGGTCAGCTTACTGATTGGAGTTCGCTGATGGGGGTCAGCTGACAGGGTTCCAATGACCTGAGGTACAACTTCAGCTGTTCTGATGGGTTGTTGGCTGGGTTCGTTGACCTGGGGGTCACAGCTTTAGTGACAGGGGTTGCTGGTATGTATATGTCAGAGTTTAAATGTACAGCGACCGGGTTCAGAGACCTCTGTTGGCAGGTTCGCTGTCTTGGGGGGAGGTCAAGGGTCATTGACCAAATATAGTTATCCATCGTTTCAGCAACTGCTTCTCTCGTTTCTTTTTTTTCATCAGCTTTTCTTAAAAGCTTAACAACCACACCCTTCGTCAGCTTTTTTTAAGCTGATCCATTTCTCATTAACCTACTGGTTTTATCACCAGCTCCAACACTCCTATATTTTTGGCATCTTAAAAAACTGAAGATAAACAACTTCATGAGTACCCAGTCGACTTTTTATCAGTCCAACATACCCATTCATACATCACCACAGACAATTACTATCAAGAGTAATATATATTTTTATCAAATCCAATAACAAAATACTCCAACAATAAATCCCCAAATGAAGCTCTTCAAATCAAAACCGTCATTTCCCTTATACCCTACTTCATCATTCATCACCATAGTTTCTACCTTTCAACAATATCAATGCCCATATAGCATCCACTGACCTTTAGTCGGATTACCAAACACCCTTCCCTTTTTATAATCGGATTCACCAAAATTCATCACGAAACTCATCTTCTAACAGGATCTTTGATCTTATCACTTAAGGATACCTGGATCCAACAAAGAAAATCAAAAACATCATTCACCCATTACCAACTTTCGTTTACACATCAGGAACAAAACAATCGCTATTTCATTCAATTTGAATACGTTCATGTGGCCACAAGGAACAAATACGTTTTTCGATTTGATTTGTATGATGTTAGACAATGTTGTGTGATTTTCGTTTTTTTTTTGACTTTGTAGACCTGGTATATTGAAACGTGATGAGAGAATTTGTTTGTGAGGTCCAATGAAATCTTAGATTTGTGGGGTTCGGTGATGATAAATATTTTGATAGAGACTTGATGATGAGATTGTATTTGGTTTTCTCTTGTTGTGTAGATCTCGTTTTTTTTTATGGTGAAGAAAAAAAAGTGATTCGTTTTGGATCTTTGTTATAGAAGAAAAGTGAAGAAATATACTAGAAACTGACGGTGGAGGTGATGATATGTTTTTGGTTGACACGTGAATAGGGTGGGGAGAATAAGATAAGATTTTAGGTGGTGGTGGGTAGGTAGATTAAATAGCAGTGTATTATTTGCTTCTTAAAAAATTGTCCAGACTACATTAGCAGTAGCAGTTTTTTTTTAATCAACAATGAAATTTGAAGATCTAAATATGTTATTAGCAGCTATTTTTCTGAACGGATCTGGATAAAAATTAATCCAACCCGCTCTGATACCAATTGTTGGTTCACGAATCTTGTGCAAACATCGAATCAATAAGAAACTATGAAGAATATTTGCACAATTAAAACAATTGACTAACTAATAACAAAACTTGTACTTTTCATCGTATGTATATCTTATTAATAATGAATCAACAAATATACATGACTTGCCCGGTTGTTTGCGGAATAACAACCGGGCGATGAATGACAAACTAAACTCCCATGTTCATAGCTAGCTAAGCTTATGCAACAATGGGAGGATGAAACCCTAAACCACTAAAGTATTACATGTTTGTTTCTGTGGGTGGGAATCATTAACTATTCTATTACAAAGACCACATATATATAGTGGGAGTGTGAAGCTTCCTTGAGAAGATTTACTAAAGTACAAGTAACCACATTGTACTTTGTTGTCTTCATCTTTTGCACCTTTGACAAAGTAAGCCTTCCTCTTGAACCTTTGTCTTCATTGCTAATAAGACATGTGCCCACTAATACATAAGACACTTCTTCAGGTCTTCTTAACATCTTCAGGTCTTGTAATCAGTAATAGTCTTGAGGAGTTAGTAAGCTATTATGTCATCACTTACTAACTCCATCATCCTTGATTCTTTGCACACTTACTGAGATCCGCCTCAGCTAATGACGAGTCTATCTCGTAGACTCTAAAGAACTCTAAAGAATGACACACTGAACTTATAACATACGTAAGTTTAGTGACTAACACTACTTAGGATACTTTACATCCAAATCCTGTGCAAGGGACAAATCAGGCACTGAATTGACCCAACAGAATCACACTAGGTAAACGGGCTTGAACCCTCTTACTTAGTTGTAATTTGCTTTTCTTTGTGATTTTGTGGAAATTTGTCTAAGTGCATGTTTAGTGATTTGTTTATGCTTAGTTATTGGACATATACATGTTTAAGTGATTTAGCTTCATATTGGAGTGTTCTATTTAGAATTTCTTTGTTAAAATCTTGTTTATCAGCTTTATAGGGGTGTTTGGTTTACTGGTTTGAGAGAGAAGGTAACACACCCTCTCACCTAACATACTAGCACCTTCTTTGTTTGAGAGTGTAGAGGCAAGTTTAGGTGTATTTTCTGTTTTTGTTAGTGATAGGACCAATATTGCATATTCAAGTTTTGGTAAAATTAGCATAAAACTGCATAGAAATCAGTAGGCCCATATAAGGTTTGATTTTGAGTTTTAGTTGTTTTAATCTGGTAATCTGATAGATTGGTAGTATATCTAGGGTATTGTATGAGTTGGTTGTGGTTAGGATATGTTATGAGCAAGATTTATGGCTTCAAAATCCACCTAGTGACCATTTAGTTCAGCAAGAGTCCACCTGACCACTTCTCTAAGTATCGGTTAGCTATTTTTCTTGATTAGTGTGATTTTTGTGCTTGGACTTGCTTGTTTTTAGCTTAATCTTGACTCCCCACACTCCACTGAGTGTGGGGGTACCTTTATATTCTAAAAAAACACCAAGAATCAAGCTCAAATCGTCCCATCTTTGTTTTCTGAGTTCAAGCAGTAGGAAGAAGTTCCCACTAATAGCACTAAAGTTCCCACTGCTTAGCTAGTGGACAAAACTAGACCACTAGTCACTATTAGTATTCTTGTTTTTTGCCTTTAGTGAGTAAATTTCAACATTTTTCAGTGATTTTAATTTTCTCATGTTTATTTACTTATTTTAAGATTTTTAGAAAAGAATTTTATTTTTCTGATTAATTTGTTATTTTTAGCATTAATTTAAATTTTAATTAGGTTTTAATTATTATGTTTTTGTCTCTAGTGGATTATATTTGGCTTTTTCTACTTTTTTCAATTTTACATAGTTAAGTTAGTTAATTTAAGATTTTTGAAAATGTTATTTCATTTTCCCCTTTATTCAATTATTTTTTAGAATTATTTTAAGTTTAAACTAGTTTTTAATTAAACTGTTTTTGTCCTATTAGGACTAAAATTACTTTTTTCAAACTTTTTAATTTTCCCAGCTTTAGATAAGTAATTTAGGATTTTTCAAATAGTAAATTTATTTTTCTCATTATTTTATTGTTTTTATGATTATTTTCATTTAAAAAGTGTTTTTAGCTTTTAAAAAATAGAAAAATAGTTTTAAAAATATAGGAAAAATACTTTTTGGTTATTAATTGATATAATTAAGATATTAGTTTGATAAATTACAATTTTGGACTTTTCGTTAATTATATTTAATTTTAGGGCTTTAATTAGCATTTAAAATTGAATATCTAATTAATAATAAGTTTTTAAATTTATTTATTGAAATTTAATTCTTATTTATATTATTTTAGACTTAGTTTTAATTTTTAATTTAATTTTAGCTTAAATTTTTTATTTTCGTCGCATATATAGGTTAATGTGGTGTAGCTACTTAAAATTATTAAAATAAAAAGTGATATGAACCATCAGATCTATTAATTATGATTTGATGAGACTAATTGTAAATGAAAGATATTTAGTAATAAATGTATGTTTAATGTAATTTTCATTAAAACAATATTAACACTTATAATGCATTCTTTTAATGTTTGACTACTCATTAAATTTCCATAAAAGCCTAATATGTTATGAAGTTTTAGTGACTTTTAAGATATATATTAAAGTTATGATTAGTAATTTGTGATACAATCAATTTGCAACGCATAAAAATGTGTGTTTTTTGTATTTTACTTATTTTGGATTTGTAAGTACAACAAACTGATACATCACTTTTTAGATATGATGTAGAAAGTTATTTTTCAAAATATTCTTGAGGTACACAAGTGTAATATATATTCAAGATGATACACCTAAAAGAATAACTCGTACACCTAAACGAAGAGCGACTCATACACAAAGAACATCTTGTACATAAAGAACAACTCGTACACAAAGAGGGACTCGTACACGAAAATCAACTCCTACGCAAAGAGCAACTCGTACACTAGGAGCAACTGGCACACGAAAGGCTATTCGTACACAAAGAACAACTAGTACACAAAGAGAGACTCGTACATAAAGAACAACTCGTTCACAAAGAGCAACTCGTACACAAAAACGACACGTACATAAAGAAAAACTCGTTTCATAGTCATTTAAAAAATAATGTACACTTATTACACCTTTAATGACATGAAAATGTAATTAATTTTATTTCTGAATATCATTTAAAGCAATTAATTTCATCTTAATCATAATAGTTGATTTAGCAATTTAAAAGGCTTTTCATTTTAACAACTATAAGGTACTACACTACTTTAACTAAAATCTATATACAGTTGGGTTAATGTGGTTGGGTGGCTTATATTTGGCTTTTTCTACGTTTTACGTTCTACGTCGTAGTTTAATCGTAGTGTAACTCGTCTTTTAATTTTCTCTTTCTCTCTCTCTCTCTGAACCCAAAAACGACACTAATCCAAACTTGATATTTATATTATTGGCACACATCACACACCTCCTTCGAGAACGAACTCGCACTTATCGAGCATTGGCGTTTTCCTAAACGTGAAGGTTTAATACTTGCCGATTATACGCGTTTTTCCTAAAAGCGTATTTTTACTACATCAGAATGTCATGAGCCAATTTTGAAAGTGTCGTGTTCTTACTAGGAGCATGCCAAATGCGAGGCAACTTGTTTTGTTCTTGTTGGAGTACCCCTACGAAAAGGCAGTAGTTAGCGTTATGAGTAAAAAAATTGATATTACACTACAATGACAGGGTTGGGTTATTCCCTTGATGAATCCCACACATAATAAATCTATATTATACGCAAGATTAATAAATGACCTTTTTTAGTGTAAAAATGTCATATGAGGTCGAAACAATGACTCTGTGACAATAAAAATGTCATACGAGTTACACTACGATTAAACTACGACGTAGAACGTAAAACGTAGAAAAAGCCAAATTTAAGCCAACTCTATATATAGGTAAAATTGAAAAAAGTAAATCAATAAACTTGTTAAATTTATATCAGGTGATGACCAAGCAAATCAAACGTCAACACCACCAAAATCATATACCACCACATGAATTCGTTCCACTAAGGAGGAGGTGAGAAAAAGTCTTAGGTGTTTTTAGTGTCACACCTTGCCAAGGCGAAAATCCCGATACGTGAGCATATAGAATATCATCTCGATACAATTGCGTCACAATAGAGACGTAAAACTAAGATTGCATCCAATAAAATCACACAACACAAGCGTGTTATGATAACATCTATTAAAATACAGACATGAACGCTCACGTAATGCATCATTATGTAACAAGTTAACAATGAAAGATAAACATAAAACAACTTCTTTCACAATGCAAATCCTAAGGTCTCTCTAATCCTTCGCTCTCTAAAGCTTATATCAATATAGCAAAACCTAAAAAATGATACTAAAATCTGTCAACACAAAGGTTGGTGAGAGTACTATATTTTAATCAAAACGTTTACAATAATCCATTTTGAAAACCATGAACATATATCTCAAAACCTACACAAGGTTATTTCATACTAATACTATAATCAATCATCATAATTATTTCTAACTATGATCAACTGGAAAAGCACTAAATCCCAACCATCCCGACGAAGGTGGCGAACTTTCACTGCAAAGGAATCGCACTCCGGATATTCCCCCGTCACAAATGGTCATGTGATGTATCCAGGCTTGTCTATACCACACTCTCCATACATGGCCGCAACTTACTATACCATTGCATCCTCCGCCAGTGCGTCACATATATTCATACACATACGCATACTCATGTTCAAACTACTTTAACATATCAATATTAAATAATTTTTTATAAAATACCAAGTACATTTCCATCCCAAACGTAAAAGAAAAGGGGATTAGTACAACTCACCTAAGCAAAGCAAATCAAATATCTTCATCACAACACGCCAATGATTCACAAGTATACAAACATATGTCACATCGGTATGGGATACTAATCCAACCTCGATGTTAAAACTTCTATGATGGCTATCTAAGTATCTATCATGTTTCTAACTCATTTTATACTCTCTACGTGTTCAACATACTAGTAACTCTCTATACTTAACCCGTTCACATTTTACCCAAAATAGTCTCGTTTTTAATGTCCAAAAACGTACGTGAATAAAATACTTTGACTCATGATCCTTCTCTGTAAATCCAACCCTATGAACTTACATGTCTCAGGTATATCTCATAACTTTTCCTAAGCTTATAACTCAAAGAAAGCATCTGATATATATGTATATACTTTTACATGTCTAGTTTCTAACGAAACTTATACTCTAAAAGTTTCACTATTGTAGACGACCTTAACTAACTTCAATTAACTTTTCCTTGTCACGATTATCACACAACATACAAAAAAGCTATCACGTTGATCCCAATGTCTATCAACGTTTAAGTACCCAAAGTATCCCAAAACTTAAGTTAAAAACTCGTTGTCCCGAAAACAATTTTGACTCCGACTCTTGTACAAAGGTTTTGACTGACCAAACAAGTGGGATTAAAGCACTAGTTGCAAACTCTCATTAGATAACTTTAAGCATTTGAATCACCTTAAAATCTATTTTTATGACCAAGTTATGATCAAAACAAGTTGACCTAAAATTCTGCAAAGACGTTAACTCTGATTTTAGCGTACGTAAACCCTAATTAAACATCATTAAGGTTGTTAATTAATATCTAATTGTATTTTTATTAAACCCTAACTTTAATTACAGATCCATAACATTAATTAGTCAAAACCCTAATTAAATTAACTTAATTCTATCATTGTAATTGTTACGTACGTTAATTTAGGAAAAATAGAACCTAGATTAATAACATACCTTAAACCCTAATTATTTTTGGGCTTTTCTTCCTCCTTAAGATGGATCGACCTATTTTAGGGGTGAGGGGATGATAAAATCGTTCAAGGGGTATGGGGTATTGTATTTATAGTTAAAGCTAACCAAGGTTTCCTAATTATACTCAAATTGGGCTCAAGTTGGCCTTCCACCATTTTCCCTTTCTTTTCTTCTTTCATCGTCGACCTAACACCCATATTAATATTATTTTCTTTTTATTTTTATTTACATTGTATTTTAATTACCTCTAAATCTTTTCTAAGTAAAAACCTTAAAGACATACGTTAAACCTTCGACCATCTAACTAGTTTTCTAGCAAACCTTCATTTCCAAAAGTTTCTATATATAGTAAGTTTATTAAGAACTTAATAAATACATAATATATTTATAGAATAAATATATATCATACGTAATTTGTACACGCAAGTTAAATATACGATAAAAGCACTAAAAACAAACGTCAATGTGATCTCTTATCATCACATTTTATAACGACGAGTACAATGATCCGTAATCATGTACATTAATCTCGCAAGATTATCGTTTTAAAAACATATATCACACAAAGCATATAATATATCATACGTAACGACGTCTTATAGGTTATAACTAACCCTCCTAAAACCACGGTTGTCACATTTAGGAGTTAAGAGTGCTTAGAATTGGGAATAAGGACCCCTCATTATATAGGGTGTAAACCCTAACAAGATAACTTCTCTCAGAAGTCATAAAAATATTCTAGAGATTATCTTATTTCCTTTTCCTCCTCTTTTCCTCCTATGCCCGGTTTTACAAGGGTAGTGTTACCTCTGGTGTTGACTGTTTGACCTTATATAATATTCTATGGTATTTGCATTTAGCTACATTATATTTGAAAGTCTTTGTGTCAGTTAATCGTTAAACTGTTTAAGTAACAGCCGTTAAGTATTATAAGTTGGTAAATTAAATATACATAATAAATATACCAATATACTTAGTAAATATTTTAATAAAAGAGATAACTAAGTGTATAAGTTTGTGATCACGTATGCTCACGTACTTCTAGCCGCAATAATATCTCGATGACTTTCTGACTTTCCAACACATTGTCAACGAGCAGGTCTAATAATTGTCTTCGTACCTCTATGCTAGATTTGGTTGTTCGCGTATGACTTATAATTAATAAAAATAAAAATACTTACACATTTTATCAACACGGGGGACATATAATAAATAATTAGGATGAATATTGTAGAGAGGTATGCATGATTAGATGAACACGTTTGTTTAACCATTGAATTCTCACCACTTAGCGTAGATATTAGAAGTTTTATTAGTCAAAAACCCCTCTATACTTGATAATTTTACTACTTACGTAAAAACATAAAATAAAAAAAGTAATCTTCTTTTTCACACTAATAGATCTTTTCCATAGAGAACGATAAGACCTCCGAGCATTACCCATACTATACTAATGCACTGCATAGGGGGTTGTAAAATCTGAGAAGGTGTTACGATACCCGTATCATAACCAAACCAAAAGTTAATCATACATTTTACATATCTTAAGAAACAGTCTGCTCTTTTTAACATACCGTCGATGAAGTCAAAAATTTGGTTGAAAAACTAATTAACGAAGGTATCGTTCATTTTTGACAATGCATCAACCACTAAAGATGATATGAGGAAAACATACGAGAAATGCGAACATATTACACAAGAGAACCATACTTTGATCGACACTATTTTGAAATAAGAATCTACGAAAGATTACGAGATGCATGACGCTTTGTTTCATAAGACGGTTAAAATAGAACGATAAATATATACTGAATTTGTTTGCCTAAATGAAAGTAGAATTTAGACGATGTGTTTTGATTTTAAATTCGTATCGTTATTTTGAATTTTGTGTTGTGATTTTAAATTCCGTATTGTAAATTTAAATTTGGTATTAATATTAAATTATTAGTCCAACGACAAATTTTTCCTTAAAATACCCCTTTACCATCCTTTTCTCACAAAATAATTATCAACCAATCTATAAGCTAAAAAAATACTGGAGAAAACACTCCCGAAACACCAAGCATAACCTAGGAAAAGCTATCCGAAGCTATCCCTCGACACCCGGAAAACTACCTGAAACAATCACCGCACAACCTTACACGAACCCCAACTATAGTTCAGATAATTATATGGGTGGTTCGTCAACAAAACAACATACACATTGATACGTGCATGTGCATGAATATGGCCTATATCTACTTTAACGAGCTTGTTACACACGTATATAACATAGAACCTTCAAATATGAGTACTTTGTAGTATTAGTTTCTTAGTTGGCATATGAAAGACTATGTCAAACTAGTTATTGTTAGTGGGCAGTTATGACCACATTCTTAGGGTAGTGCATTAGTACTTTTCCTATATAATGTATTGTTTGTTTATTGTAATCAAGGAAGAAATGAATTAAGAAAAGTCAGTAGTATTAGTATTTCGTTTCTTATATCTTAGGCTTGGAGATTGACTGCCTTAAGTAGTCCCTATCACACATCAACCTATGTCTCTCGTTTCTTTATTTATAGCACTAGATGAATCAGTTGACGAACATGACATATGTGATGATATGAGATAGGTGGTTAATCTCATGTTACTGAGAAACAGGAACATCAACTGCTTTTTGATGAAACTTTGAGAGAAATGTTAGAAGAACAAGCAATGACTGATAAAGACTGGCATGATAGAATTAAGAAAGATGAAGTTCATGATGAGTTATTTAAGTTAGAATTTGGGTGAGATATGATTTGGATCCGAAATCATATTAATTGTCTGTAACGTATTTACTGTATTTAGCGTATTTTGATTTCCCTTTGTAGTGTATCGTATGTATCTATACTATATATAAATGGTGCATATACACATCCTAACTACAAACCTAACTCCAAAGTAAAAATTAAGATAAACATATTAATAATCTAACCATTAGATCATTTATAATTCAAATCTAACTTCAAATATTGACTATCCATTTCTTTTGTAACAACTTACTAAAAATTTATTAAAAAATCACTTTTATTTTTAAATTCAAATATCTTTTAACTTATTTATTTTTTCATAATCTAATTTCACCATATTTTTTTAAATTTTGTTCTCTTTAATTCAACATCAATTTTGATATATTTACAAATTTTTATTCTTTTTCATTTTTAGTGATTTTATTTATTTTAATTCAACTTTTTTATGTTTTAACACTAAACCGATTAAAAAAATACCCTTCGCTGCATTGCGCGGGTACATGCTAGTTTTATTATAATGTATTTGAATTTTAGATATTATTGTGTTAAGTAAAAATGAAAAGAAAATGAATAACTTGTTATTAGTATGTTAAGAAGGATATTATATATAGTTGTTCATGTGTTATTGAAATAGTATTGAGATGATATTAATATGTAGAGTGGGAACTGGATCGGGTCTAATTCGGGTCGATGTTAAAAATAAGTTACTTGATTTGAACACGGTTTATTTAGGTTCGGGTCTACTTGGGTCGGGTCACTTCGTGTTCGGGTTAACTTAGATTTGGATAAAAATTATAAAAAAATATTTTGTTTACTCTTTTTAAATATAAGTTTATATATAATTTTTATAAAAGAATAAAATAAAAAAAACAAATCTTATTCGGGTCAATCGGATTGACCCGAACCCGAGTTAAATTACACGATATCTGACTTGATTTTAAATTCGGATTAGTTGGGTTAACCCGATTGATTTGAATTTGAATTTAAACTCGAGTTACTCGACCTAAATATATACTCAAGTCGGGTTTGAATCGGGACACTTTTTTGACACCTCTATTAACATGTCAGTTATTCGTCCTAATGCGATGTAACTTTCTTAACCGTTTTAGTCTAATTGTTGAAATTTACGTGCAAAAGAATATGACGGAACATACTTAAGGCCTTAAACTGCAAGAATCAAAGAAAAAAATGAAAAGGATATTAAGGGTGCATTAATTAAATGGGTCAAAGCAAAAGTAATGTGCAGTGGTAAAGCGATTTGACTGAAATGCTACAGAACGGAAATCCTTATTACGATGTCACGTGACCTGCTTCTTACCCATTCTGGTTGGGCATAAAAGCTTTTTATATAAAACACACCAATTACTTTCTTTTCTCCTTTTTGGAAGGCATGCAACATTTTATACTAACTAAACTTTCTTCCTAATTTTATGCTGTTTGTTAGTAAAGATAAAAATTTAGGAATGAACAATGCAAGATAATGTTTTAAAAACCGGTTTTTTAGTTGACTCGGTCTAATAATCGGTTCATGGGTCAACCGGTTCAATCGATTGAGCCGTTGAGTCAACCCGGTTTCCTTATATATGTATATTTTTTATATTTTTAATGTGTAATATTTATTTTTTACTCTTTAGCCTTAGTTTTTAGTTGTATGTTTATAATATTATTGTAAACATGTGCAAAAATAATTAATTTGTACTTGCAATTTATAATAGATTATAACAAAACAATATTAGCGAACATTTTAAGTTAGTTTAACTTTATTTTAACTAACACTAGTAATCATTACTTCAATATATATCTTTATAACTTAAAAATATTTATAAAAAAGAAGTTTTTGAAATATTTTTTAATAAAAATCGTGACCCGGCCGGGTTAATCAACCCGGGTCAACGAAAAACCGACGGTTCAATCCGGTTCTCAAACAAACAAAAACCCGGTCACATCCGGCCCGGTCTCCGAGCTGGTTCACGGTTCAACCGGTTTAACCGGTCGGGTCAACCCAGTTTTTAAAACATTGATGCAAGCTTTAGGATGAAGGTAACGTCGAGTCGTCGATCGCACAAACGATCATTATCTCAGCGTCAATTTAGTTTTTTTTAATAAATTACTCGATCTCATAACAGATCATGTAAATGAGAAAGATTGAAGATCAACTGAACAAACTCTTTTAGGTAACGAGAAGACGTGTTCATTTTCACAAATTGAAGGTGATCGTCGTAAGGTCGAACTCTCACTACTATCATTCTTATAAACTACTTGTATAAAGTTGTGGGTGCAATTGATGTTGTTAGCACTGTTATTCACCCTCATCTCGAGAGATACCTTATAATGTTAACATTATTTACATTATAACATGTTATAAGCCTAAGGGCTTGTTTACCTTTTTTTATATGGTTCTACTTGAGTGTCTTAATTAGCTTCTTAGTAGAAGAGAGAGAGTTTAATATGAGTGCGGAATAAGAGAATTAAAAAGATTTGGGCCTATCTCCCACTCCATTAATGGTGTGTTTGGTACAAAGAATTGGAGGGATAGAAATGAAAATGATTTCATTTCTATTGTATGGTTGGTAGAAAAATAAAATAGATGAGGAGTTGAATTCTTAAAGAGTTCACCATTTGTAACTAATAATATAAGATAATAAATAAGAAATAAGAAATAAGATAATGGAAATTTAGGATGAAGGTAACGTCGATCGCACAAACGATCGTTATCTCAGCGTCAATTTAGTTTTTTAAAAAAATTACTCGATCTCATAACAGATCATGTAAATGAGAAAGATTGAAGATCGACCGAACAAACTCTTTTAGGTAATGAGAAGACGTGTTCATTTTCACAAATTGAAGGTGATCGTCGTAAGGTCGAACTCTCACTACTATCATTCTTATAAACTACTTGTATAAAGTTGTGGGTGCAATTGATGTTGTTAGCAGTGTTATTCACCCTCATCTCCAGAGATACCTTATAATGTTAACATTATTTACATTATAACATGTTATAAGCCTAAGGGCTTGTTTACCTTTTTTATATGGTTCTATTTAAGTGTCTTAATTAGCTTCTTAGTAGAAGAGAGAGAGAGAGAGTTTAATATGAGTGTGGAATAAGAGAATTAAAAAGATTTGGGCCTATCTCCCACTCCACTAAGGGTATGTTTGGTACAAAGAATTAGAGGGAGAGAAATGGAAATGTTTTCATTTTCATTGTTTGGTTGGTAGAAAAATAAAATAGATGGGGAGTTGAATTCTTAAGGAGTTCACCCTTCCAAAAAATATTAATATAATTATTTATTATTATTTTAATTTTAATTTTAATTTTTAAAATTTATAGTTATTATTATTATTGTTGTTATTATTTTTTATTATTTTTTTTGGAAAATCTTTTATTTATTAATCACACAAAATTGGAAGGGAGACGCGAAACAAGCTGCGCTCCCACCCCCTTTTGGATACAAAAACCAAGTCTAGAAAATAGAAAAAAGCCACTCCTAGCATCATTAAAATGACAAACATATAAGCGTTTGAGACGTGAAAGAGTAACCAAGGCTTCCTCATCAAGCTCCCCAAAAGTAGAGAAGGCAAAAGGGATAAACGAGTAACCATGCTCTGCACAAATAGAAGAATACTTCCTCATTTTCTTCTGAGCAGCAGTCCGCAAAGCAATCCCGGGGACCCACAAATCCAACCCCTCACCAGCAAACGGTGAGACGCCCGTGACATCCAAGCAAGCGTCTTTGCCTTGGGACCAATTATGCAACAATAAATCCATTGGACGAAGGTCTCGTCCATCAACTGAAAGAAATCCCAAAAAAGCCTCTTTCCGCACAGAATCACGAACTCTAGAACATATATCAACCAACATATCACGCACTAGATTATGCCGAAACTTCACACCCACCTCACTAGAGCAGTGAACAACAAGGTCACCCCACTGGTCCATCCGATGCACGTGACAACCCGGAAAAGAAGATCCATCAGGAAACAAAGGAACCGCCAAACGATAACACATGACAGCTCTAAACTGACGTGGGTTCATCCGCTGCCCCAGCCCATCAATAGAAATAGTAAAGAGAAAATCCTGTGCATGAGGGGCACGCACGCAGCTAAGAAGAGCTACTTGACGACTACTCAAACTATATTGTGATAAAAGAAGTCCATCAATGATATCAAAATATCTCATTGCCAAAGACTTCATAAACTGGGGAGCAAGAGAACTAAAGGTAACATAGAGAGAATCAACACCACAAAAAGTCGAAAAAGCATCCAAGACAGACAGAAAGATAGGATCCGACGAAACAATCCCAGACCTAGCCAAAGTGCGATCCTGCAAAGAACTAGACTGCAAACGAGAGGCAATGAAGGCAAATTACCCGACATCCTCAGCACACAAGACCCCAAGACCACCAAGTCTAATGGGCAGAGTTGCAAGCCTCCACTGCCAATCTCCAAACCCGGGACCTGAACAAGTAACAATCAACTCCAACGAAGTATGCAATGCTTGATCAAACTCAACCATAGCGCCACCAAGAAATCAAGGAGGACAAGTCCTCAAAGCGAAAACCAACTTCGCAATCCCTGCACAATTGCGAAGAAGAATTCAATTTTTATTTTTTTTTATTAATTATTAACTTTTAATTGTTATTTATTAATATTTTTTATTATTATTTTATTTATATTTTTAAAGTTCAAATCTCTGACGCTACCAAACAAATGAATTCAATAAACCATTTCTTTGGATTTCATTTCTAAGAATTCAATTTTTTATTTCATTTCTAATCTCTGAAATTCTCTGTACCAAACGTGCACTAAAAGCCTTAAAAAGAAAAGTAAACACACCCTAAGTAATATATTATTTTCTCTCAACCGTTTCTTAACGTTCATTTTTTTTAATGATAAAGTTATGTTTAGGCGTTATATTAGCCTAAGTTGATGTCTAGGATAATAAGAGTCTAGTTTCCTAATTAGCCAAGAATAAAGGTCGGTTGATTGTGTCTAGCCCAACCCGACCCGTAGGCCGATGTAATAGTCGATTCTCCCTCGTCACTATAAAAGAAGGTGAGGGGAAAAAGAACAATCACGTCACTCTTTCAATACTAATCGGAGAAACGATTAAGGATTTACCGTGTGGGTGTCGATTTACTTTCTGTCGATAATATTTTGCTTGTGTGTGTTATTTGATTGTGGTTCCGCATCTAGTAATGAGCAAAGATGGGAAACGTATTATATGCCTTTTCATAGGCTCTATTTTTATCAGCGGATCTTAACTTTTACACTGATCGAATCAGGGACGAAATCAGAACGAAATATGACCGGGTGCACAAATTTTTTTGAACCATATTATTATATATCTAAAAAGTGAATTAAAACGAAAGGTATAAACACGTCCCGATTAATTAGGTGCATTTAAAATACATTTTTTAAAAAAATAATAGTTTTCTTTATAAATTAACACTACACAGAAAATATCTATAAATATCACGAGCATCCGCAAAAACTCCTTTTACTCCGTCCTTAGATAGAATGTCATTTTGCCATAACAAAGAAGAGATAGATACTCGACGAAAAATTTTGCAGCCTAATTGAAGATATACTGAATTATAAATCCACGTGGCAAAAGCCTATTGTCTCTCCGGTATGCGGCATTCCGCTTAAGAAAATAAACAGGTGATGATATAGCATGATAACTTGATAAGTATTTTCCATAAATTAAATGTTGAATTATAACTTGCAATAAGCCTCCTTTAATTTGCAAGCTAAATACATTCTCATCCTTTTCTTACTCAGTTATTCATATAATTTTGTTTTTTTTATCAGTTGTTTTAAGGAAGGTTGTAAAAATCGTTAAGCGTTAGTTAAATGTTGGATAGTGTCTAGCGATTAATCTGTTACACGGATAGCGATTAATCTTATTAGACATTTTATATATGAAATTGTAAAATTTTAAAAATATACGTCTGATTTGCCTGAATTAGCCGATTTTTACCCGATTTATCCTTGACTTGACCCTTTTTTATCAGTAACAAAATGGCCGATTTAACCATTTTTGCCCGATTTATCTGATTTATGCTTGATTTGACCGGTTTATATCTTATTAACTTGTATTTTAACTAATTTTTAATTAAACTAATTAATAAGTCTGATTAAAATAATCAAGACGGCTAACTCTCGCCTAGCATTAAGCATGGATTAATCGGCCGCTTAAACGATTTTTTTCAACATTGATTTTTAGAGAAGCTTAAATTTATCAAGAAACATTACATGTAAAGATGTTTTTATCAACTTCATATAACATCATTATATAATGGAATGCTTCTTGTAAATTGTAATTATGGAACAAAATCTCAAAAACACCTTTTCCTATACCTACTTTTCATACTTATTCGATGTTATATTCCTTTTTCGCATAAACAATAAGCTTTATATTACAACATGCAAAGCGCTTGTAATTGACAAACCATTTGTAAATTAAAAACTGAATTTTAGGAGTGGAGTCAGGATTTTTAATTAAAGAAGGTTAATCATACTTAAAACAAAAAATCATAATAATAGGAGAGACTTAATGTAGAAAATAGTAAAACAATTACTTATAATACACATAAATAATAAGTAAAATAAGTTGATTAGGAGAGACTTAACACCCACTAATCCTCTTATAGCTCCGCCCTTGCTTGTGGATGTCATCGATTAACATTTACTAGTAATATTTAACGTTTATAATTTGAAGCTCGTTCGAAAACAAAGGTTAATGCTAGCTGCTCATGCCTCATGGTAACTTGCTAACTGTCATGACCACAACCTATATTTGAAGGTGTGCAAAGTGCTTGATCATACATAGTTTTAAATTTTTTAAAGATCCCAACAAGTTTAAACAACGAGGTTGATATTATTTAGTTTTCTTGATGATCAAATTGAAAAAAATTAGTAGAAGCAATGGCGATTAGTTTTACGTTGTATTATCGAGATCTTTTATTAAAAAATGAAAAAAAATGAAAGTAAAGTATTTTATCTAATATTGGGATGAAATAATTTATTTTCAAATTCAACCAAATAACACTTGAAATTACTTCTATTTCTTTTTCTTCTCTTTAATGAAAAACTCAAGAACACAACTTTTTTTCACTTTACTTTCATTTAATTTTCTTTCTTTTAATGAAAAATCTCGAAAACGCGGCGTTATAAAGAGGAGGAAATGAGACGTCAAGTTTTTTTTAACCCCCCTTTTTAACATCATTTACACTTTTGTTCAAACTTACAATCATTTTTTCCAAGTAAGTACATGAGAGTAAATAAACTTGACAATATTAATCCATGTTTGAGATAGTACGAAGTATTACAAAGGGAGGTGATTTACACACTTCATAATTTGATTTGCATACTCAAATTATTGTGCATGACATTTATACCCGTAGCATTTATGTTTTAATTTAAACACTCTATTAGATGATTTAGGGGTATATATGTCAAAAGACAAATAATTTAAGTGTGCAAATCAAATCATGGAGTGTGCAAATCACCTCTCTATTACAAATGACCTATGTTTGAAATAACTATTACACTTCGTAAATGAGTAAAGAACACAAATTTGAAATGATAGAACATATATTTGTTGCTTAGAGAAGTTTCAAAGATGGTCTACAATTTTATTTTAAAATGTTTATAAACCTTATATATATATATATATATATATATATATATATATATATCAAATATCATTTATTCACGAGCCTACTTTGTAACTATAAAAGAATAGCAAAGAGAAAGCGTTTCGCTAAAAGGTCAAGCTTGTAATTACGGTATGGAGCCTCCAAAATTCATAATACGACCATGCTAACTATAACCATCTGTAACCGTTAAGAAGTGATCTACTAGTAAAATTGCTTGTGACTGTTACGCTAAGAGCTCAAAACATAGTAACACATATACCTTGACGGTCCTAGGTGGAGCTAGCCATTTCGCACGCCACTACATCGGTTTTAACTATGTATGATGGGTTTCAAACTGAGGTTTTACTTTAACTTACTCGATATTCGGTATTTGTTTTTAGGCGTGTGAGTGAGAGATAGGTGAAAAAACGAGATGCTTTAACTTACGTTAGTGTATCTTATCCTCTAAGACGTGCGAGATCACAAATTCCTTTATGTTTAGGTTAAAAAAACTTTGAAAATGCTAAACCAACCATGTAAAAAAAAGGAGAACTTCATTATGTTTGATTTTGTATGATGATAAGTTCAAACGTTATGTAATCAAACAAAAGCTCGAAAACTGTGGTTAAAAATTAAACCAAAGTGTTAGCGGGTTAGAGTTATAGGTGTATGGGAACTTTCTGTTTCTTTTCCTCAATGGGTTTTTATGTTTTTGTGTCTTTTAGCTAGTTTTCTTTTAAGGCTTCTATGTTCTTCTGCTGCTTCTTATGTGCTCATATTGTTAGCGGTCTGACTTATTGACTTATTGCTTTATTGTGTTTGCTTGAATTGCGGTTCCATTATACGATCCTCTTGTCTTTTATATGTGTTCTATTGTGGATTGTGTTTGTTTGTTTGCGTTTATTGCTTGATTTCTCTTATGTTTATGTTTTTGCTATTGTTCATTTTTGTTTTTCTTTTGACTTTTTACGTGCTTTTCGTTTGCCCTTTGTTCGTTCGATTTTTTGTTCTTTTTGCCTTATGTATACTTGGTTTTCGTCTTATGGCTAGGTTGACTTTGTTATTCCCTTATTTTTGACCGCTTTCCTTGAACTACACTCTTATGAACACATACACTACCCGTTAGTCATCTTGAAGCAGTCTATGTACTTTTGGTTATATCGTAAAGGTAAGGATATGATGTTTATATTTCACTTCATTCATACTTTGTTTCGATAAAATTAGGTATTTTCGTGTTGTTGTTGTTATGGACTAAAGTATTTGTATTTGAATGATAGCTTTTGTTGTGCAAAAATTCTTTAACTAAATGGTTTGTAAGTTTAATTTAGGACATGTAAGAGGAGTTTATTTTACAATGTTTTCAAAGCAAAGAATTCATTTTTATATCATCTTATTTTTAAAATTAATTTCATATATAATTAAAATGCAATTATTGAATACATAATGTACGATGATGTTTAAGCATGTGTGAATATATATTTGATATTGCTTTTAAAAATAAAATAGTATTCCTTCCGTCGCAAAATTATTTTCCATCTTTCTATTTTGGATTGTCTCAAAATTTACTATATTATCTTTGATTGAAATTGCTATTACAAACGTTAAAGAAAAATTAATTAATTAGCTAAGGATAAAAATGTTATTATGCTAAAAATATGAGAGTAAAAACTGTAATAAATAAATTTTTTTTAAACTGTGTGATTTATATCTCGTAACAATAATTTTAACACGGAGGGAGTATGAAATTGCTCATGAAAAATAATGTGAAACATACTTAGGCCGGTGGGAGTGGGGATGAAGCCACTCGCTGCTTGGCCAAAGCCACGCGCAGCCCCCACCCCTCCCTTAATACCCGCGCGAGTTGTGTTCAGCAAAACAAAAAACCATGCCAAACTCACCTAGGCGAGTTTTAAACAAATGGGCCCCACTTAAATTTTATACCGTTAATTTTTTTTTTTTTAAACTTTTTCAAATACCCCTTTTTACTTATAAATACCTAACAAACTCTTATTTTTCAAACACACATTCAAATTCCATACACATTTCACACATTCTCCCCAAATCACTAAAAAAATGGAAAATATCGACGAATACGAGTTATTTTTTGCCACTGAAAATTCAGTAGTCGCAACGAAACGCAAGTGGGCTTTTATTAAAAAAGCGTTGCATTTATTAAAAGACGACGTATTGCTAATCGAGTACCCATAAACGTCATAACTCTAGACCGAATAGGTGCTCATAATCGGTTAGTTGCGTCTTTTTTTTCCGGCGAACCCAAGATACGATGCGAAAGAGTTCAAAAATGTTTTTCGAATGGGTCGCCCCCTTTTCAACTGGATAGTTAGTGAAGCGACTCACCATTCTGCATACTTTCGTAATAATGTTGATTGTACCGGAAAAGAAGGTATTTCGCCGTTGTTAAAGTGCACATCGACGATTCGTCAATTGGCATACGGCGTTGTTCCTGGTTTTCTAGATGAGTATTTGCAAATGAGCGTAAGAACTTCTCGAGAATCACTTGATCATGTCTGTAGTGCTGTTATGGAAATATTTGGGGCTGAGTATTTGAGAAAACCCACGTATACTGATGTTTAGAAACTTTATGCGCATCATGAAGCAAAGCACGGGTTTCCAGGGATGATAGGAAGTCTTGATTGTACAGACTGAGAGTGGTTCGGTTGTCTAGTTGCCTTTAAACGGCAATATGTTAGACGAGATCATGGACCGAATCCATTCATTTTACTTGAAGCTGTTGCGTCGCAGGACTTGTGGATATGGCATGCATTTTTTGGTGTTTCTGGGTCGAACAACGACATCAACGTTTTATATCAGTCCCCTTTATTTAATGATTTGAAAATCGGACGAGCACCTGAGGTGGAGTTTGTGGCTAACGGTGTACACTATCCATGGGGATACTATCTTACGGACGGAATATATCCGGAATTGGCAACACTTGTTAAAACAATTCCCGAACCATCATCCAATGACCATAAGAGGATTTTATATAAGCAGAAACAAGAATCCGCAAGAAAAGATATTGAAAGAGATTTTGGTGTTTTGAAGAAAAAATGGTCATATTAGCCAATCATGCACGACCTTTACGGAAAGAAAGAATCATGAATATGATGTACACATGCATCATATTACATAATATGGTTCGAAAGTTCAAAAGAAAAGTAATATATCCTAAATGGTTCCCAGAAGAACAACTTCAACCGGGCGCTGTGTTTCAAACCCAAGAACACATGCTGCGAGTTATGCGGCATATCAGCTCCGCGCAAGAACATCATAATATTCGAGCAGATTTGGTCGAGCATTTGTATGTCAATGCTTAATTTATTAAGTTTTTTTTAAATTTATGTTCGTTTTATATGTTGTTTTTAAATTTCCTATGTATCGTCTTTTAATTTCGTACTGTGTTTTAATTTTCTATGTACCTGTGTTTTAATAAAATGTATGAATAAAAAATATTTAATGAAAAAATGAGGTGATGTGGAGTGAGTTTGAGTGTGTGTCATTACCTCCTGTGGTGAGTTTTTTGTGAGGTGAAGGTGAGTGGGTTTCACCCCACTCCCACTAGTCTTAAAAATAGAAAACATAGGAAGAAAAAGATATTTAAAAAAGTAAGTAATAAAAAAAGAAAAAAGAAAACGTTGTTAAGCTTGGAGGAGAGTGGCAAAGGATCCTATAAAAAAGCAACTCAGTGATACCATTTCCGTCTTCACGGCAAACTTTCTTTCATCCTATCTCTCTCTCTAAACCAGTAAAACCCTTCACTTTCTTCCTTAAACCCACCGGAAAACACAAACATAAATATTCTTATATTCCTCTTTACCTTTTTCCGGCAAAAAGAAGTTTTTATCCCCTTTAATCGCATGTGTTTCTATCTTGGTTTTACACCATTTCTTCTTTTCTTGCACCACCTTTATTACCAACCTTCTCTCTCGCACGCACACTGCTCCCAACTTTTTATAAATTTTATTCTTCTTCTATCCTTATAGAATCAACCCAAACTTATCTTTCCATATATATATATACTTACATCAACTTCCTCTTCAAATGCCAAATTAATTAATACAACCAACATAATCTTTCTTACTAAATATGGAAACCACACAAGCTCAAGTTAAGTTTACTGAGCACAAGACTCACACTACCCTTCTTTCTAAAGATGGAAAGTCTTGTAAAAGAGTTGTTAGAATCACCTTAACTGATGCCTACGCGACTGATTCTTCTGGTGATGAAAGTGAGGTGTTCTCGGGTCGTAAGAGGGTTAAGAAGTTTGTTAATGAAGTGACTATCAAAGGTGGAGATGATGACGTGGCAAGAAACATTAAGGTTGGTAATGTTAACAGAAGGAAGGTTGTGGGGGGAGTGAGTAATAGGAAAGGTGACGTGGAAAAGAAGAGGTTTAAAGCTTGTAAGAACAGGTTTAGAGGAGTGAGGCAAAGGCCATGGGGCAAATGGGCTGCTGAGATACGTGACCCGACTCGGCGCGTGAGGCTATGGCTTGGAACTTACAACACTGCTGAGGAAGCTGCCATGGTTTACGACCATGCTGCTATTCAGCTACGTGGCCCACGCGCGCAAACCAACTTCACTTTTCCAAGTTCTCTGACGGCGCGTGAGAGCCACGCGCCGTCTTCTTCTGAAGAGTCTCATGCCAATGAAGAAGAAGAAAAGGCTTCCTCCCCGAAAAGTGTGCTGAGATGTAACGAGTTCGTTGCTGAGTCGACTCGGAATAGTCCTTTACATGGTGACCGTATTAGTGACAGTATTAGTGACGGTATTAGCGACGGTTTTAGTGACAGTGTTAACGAAAGTGTTGCTAATTTTCGTCCTTTTGATGACCCGTTTAGCTTCTCGGGTTTGTTTGACTTTCCGGATATCTACGACCCGGCTACTATTTTCCAAGGATCCGAACCGAGTGAAATGCTTTACAGTTACAATTTCGGGTCAGTCGGGATCGGGTCATGGCCCACTGAAGACTACTCGCTCCAAGACTTTGGAGATATATTCGGGTCGGATCCTTTAGTTGCTCTATAATAATAATAATACTAGGATATTCAAATTTAGTACTACTGATTTTTGGGGTGTAACGAAATTTATTATTATTAATTATTAATTAATGTAAAAATATTTAATTATTTAGGAAGTGTTTGTAACTCCGTTAACGTTAAATATAACGGACGAGTTAAGGTTTATTATCAATGTAATGTAATGCAAGGCACGTGTTAGAACACGTGACAGGTGAGTAAGAAATTAGTAGGTGAAGAAATGAAATGGAATGAATGCTATCATGCATACTTTTAGCTACGTCTATTTAATGCTTAGAATTTTGTGTAACCTTATTTATTGCATTTTAGTACTTACAATACTCTACTACATCACTTGTTTTGAGTCCGGTTATTAAAAAACCTTGTATTTTAGTGGAATTCAAGGAACCAATCTGGATCGTCCATTGGGAAGGACCAGATCATATGATAAAAAACATGGAGGGACCAAAACTGTCAAATTTACAAACTTGTGTCAAGGACAGAAACTGAAAACTTTAATAACTTTTAACATCTTAGTCATTTTTAGATCTGGATCAAAAGTTCTCTCTCTAAACAATAAAAAATTTCTCACTTCTCTCTTTAAATCAAATCAAACCCTAACAAATCCTTGAAATCAACAAAAAAAAACTCGATCAAAACCTTCAAAAACACATACCAAACACAGAAATGGAACAATCCAAGAACGACCGGCATCATACTACAAAAAAGATGGTGAAAATCGAACATACATAAACTATGGAAGATGGTATAATTGTTATACTCCTTTATTTAGATGTTATATAAATATATCATCGATTTTGTGCTTATAAACGGATCATATTGTGTTTCTGATGATGTTAAGAATCTTATTCTATTTTTCAATTTAATCTGCTTAGTTATTGAGTTATATGATATTTTGATGATTATCTGCTTATATCTGAGTTCGATTTGTGTATTTGATGATTTTTGTAAAGATTAGTGTTGTATTGTTAATCTTAGTTTCTAATGATTGATTCTTTTCATATTATTCTAATTTTTGCTTATTTCTGAAACTTATTTCTTATTTAGAAGGTATTTAAAAAGATTTTTGTGAATTTCGTTAATGCTTGTTGTCTATGATTCCGGTGAAAATGTTTGGCTTATCACTGGTGATAACTGGCTTATCACAGGTGATAACACTCGCTTATCACCGGTGAAACCAAATGCACGTTCGATAAAATAGAACAATCAAAGCACGTTCGATCTCATACTGAAAAACGATCGTAATCGAACGAATAGAAACTATGAAAGATCGTACGATTGGTATAATCCTTTATTTAGGCGTTATATAACTACTTCTAGTGATTTTGTGCTTATTAAGTAATCATTTTCTGTTTTTGACGATGTTTAGAAGGTTATGTTGTTTTTCATTGATTTATTCTACTTATTTGTTGATTTATATGATACTTTGATGATTATAAGCTTAATTCTGAGTTTGATTTGTGTATTTGATGATTTTTGTTGTTAATTTTAGATTCTAATGATTGATTAATCTCAAATTATTTTGATTTTTGGCTTATTCGTGAAACTTATTTTTTATTTAAAAGCTATTTAGGAACTTTTTTTTTACTTTTAATGATGTTAGTTGTCTAGAGTGATTTTGGGGATCCTTAACTACATTGATAGCCAAAGTCATGGTAATTACATGGCTTGCTGTCTTATTATACTAATAAATTTCAAGGACTTCCTGTGTAGGCCAGTCAGCCACGTCAACTGGATTTGTACGCAGTTGATGGTGTTACATCTTGAAGCACGTACGTGGTGTAATTTTTCTGAACCGAGATGTATGGTACCAGGTCATCAAGAAGAATTATCGATAGCATTCGACACCAGAGTTTGCAGCAGCAAAAGCACCAATAAACTGTCGTTTGTTCAGGTATTAATGTGCCATGTAGACCAGAAAGTCAAATGCAATCTGAGCTTTGGAAACAAGATCATTCGGTGTTAGGATGTAATTATATTTTTTTACAGGAATAATGATATCCTTCCATGGACCAATCCTAACAACGCATTGCTTGATATAATCAAAGTAATGATCTGAATTGATTTCTTCATATGTCTGCAAAATGGACAATAATTCAACTTAGTAAAAGTCAAAGGCGAAACACAACAGGCTCGTTTTGAGGGTGTTTGGATATTCGTACTGAAAGTTAAATCAGACGGAACAACCTCTACATCTAATCATAAAGCTACTACAAAACAGGTGGATTTCTTTCTGATTATGTGATTTAGATTTCAAGATACCCATAAAGAGTCTTAGCCCTGTAGGACTCGCTAGTAGTTTCTCATTATTGAAAGGTAGTATAGATATTTGAAATTAATCTAATAAACTCATGGTTGTTACTGCAAACAAAAATGAATTACGCAATGATAAATTACCAATCTACTCCATAAGGCAACCGGTCTAAGGGAATTGTGGTAAAGCACTTGCTTCAGTTTGTGTTATTTGCAGCCGTTAGTTGATGGTTACTGTACGGGACCGCATTGCCAAACAGTGACAGTGGGTCATCTATGAGTCAACTCATAAATGAGAAGATTTCCAGGTTTTTGGGCTGCAAGGATATTACTCGTATATGTTGTTTTTTTGTACAAGTAAAGCAAGCAAAATGATGTTCTTACATATTGTTTAGCTCACAATGAAATATAGAAAGTAATGATATGAATACAAATGGAACAGTGACTCCTGATTCGTATCAGTATTTCTTAGAGTGTAAAGCGTTGTTTGGTTTTAATTGATACGAGAAAGCCTATGAACTGGTTCACGTGTTAAAGATATCATTTTGATTATTTGATTAAACTGTTAAAAGTTTTCGAATTACAGTAGTTTAGATTGCTACAGGGTGATGCTTCTTCAGTTACATGAAGAGCACAATGTTTGATTATTAGGCCATATTTGTATATAGTTCTTTGTACTACTCTTGGATATTATCTTTCAAGTATACAGGAAAATGGTAACTTTTGCTACAAAAAATACCTATTACAGGTTACAACTCTTGAATTAGTTGAATATACGTAACCCGTTGTTGTGTAGGTGGTTGCTCCAAGCTAAGCAATACTACAAGTTTTCGAATTGGCGACAAGAATTTCATGTTCGGGTTGAACCGAATATGGGTTAGAAGTTAAGGGAAAAGAACTTTTTGTTTACTTTTTGAAATATAAGATTTCTATTTGAAACAAAAAACTTTTTTTCTAGTAAATTGAGTCGATCTGAACCCGAGTTAGCTAAAAAATTCCAGCCCGATACCCGACCCTATTTGGTATTCAGGGCACTCATGTCGACTCGAATAAGATTAGTGGCCCGACTTACCGGACCCGAATATATACATTAAAAATTCAATGCGCGGTCCCAATGATCCTTGTTATGTGACATGTCTAATATCACTTGTGATACTCCATAAGATAGTTATATATGTATAATATCACTTGTGATATTTAATAAACATAGCTAATGTCTAATATCACGTATTATATTTTTTATATGACATGTTAAATGATATTTCATAAATAGTTAATGTGTAATATGAATTGTGATATTTGTTATATGACATGTCTAATATCACTTAGTATTTGAGGTACTCGTGTTGACACGAATAAGATGATTGACCCGACTTACCGGACCCGAATATATAATTAAATAATTAAACGTGTGACCACCATCGCCCTTGTTATATGACATGTCTAATATCACTTGTGATACTTCATAAAGATAGTTAATATCGCGTATTATGTTTGTTATATGATATGTCTAATATCACTTGTGATATTTCATAACCATAGTTAATATCTAATATTAGTTGTGATATTTGTAATATGACATGTCTAATATCACTTACGATATTTAATAAAGATAGCTAATGTATAATATCACATGTGATATCTGTTATATGACATGTCTAATAACACTTGTGATACTTCATAAAATAGTTCATGCGTAATATCACTTGTGATATTTCATTAAAGTTACTGTGTAGTTCACTTGTGATATATGTTATATGACATGTCTAATATCACTTGTGATATTTCATCAGCCTAACTAATGTCTAATATCACTTGTGATATTCGTTATATGACATGTCTTAATATCACTTGTGATACTTCATAAATATAATATCTATGTCACGTATGATGTTTGTTATATGATATGTTTAATATCAGTTATGAATATCACAAGTGATATTAGACATGTCATATAACAGATATCACTAGTGATACTACATAGTAACTTTAATGAAATATCACAAGTGATATTACGCATCAACTATTTTATGAAATATCACAAGTGATATTTGTTATATGACATGTTTAATATCACTTGTGATGTTTCATAAACATAATGTCTAGCATGATTTGTAATATTTGTTATATGACATGTCTAATATCACTTGTGATATTTGTTAAAAGCAATGCTAAATTAAAGCAACACTCGCTTGATTATAAAAATACGTCAAGTTTTTGTTTCATAATTTGCTTTTTATTCATTTTGGTATTTGTATGTGACACTCGTTTATCACTTGTGATATATATCAAAGTTGAAAAGTATTTAAAATGGTTTGTCTTAGTCATTTTAGAGTAATATCTCAAGTGATAAAGTAGTAGAATGTGAAACAGTAACTTTAAAGTAATATTCCAAGTGATATAGCTAAACATGAATAATGTATACTTTTGCTTATTTTATTACTTTATCATATGTGATATTTCTCTAGTGTAAAAACCAAAATAGATGTTACATTATGTTGATTTATCACAGGTGATATTACTCTTCAGTGACTAAGAACCACAATTTAAATACTTTTCATCTTCCTTAAAATGTTATATTACTAAGAGATAAACAAGTGTTACAACTATGAAAAATAAATACTCTTCGTATCTTCTACAGTGTTATATTACAAAAGATAAATAAGTGATTTTAAATGATTTTCTTATAATGATATTTGAAATAGCTTTATATAATAAACATATAAATTGAAAATAGTTGTTAAATATATATGTGACATGCTAGTTGGACCTAGCAGAGAAATCAAATATCACAACAACTTGATTGGTTAAGATCCCTAATTTGCCCATCTAAACATACTACAAAAAAAGTCAAAAATGACAAATAAATCCTAGCACTCTAAAACCTATGTATGCACCAGTTACGGATAGACATATAACTATAGGCATGAAACTTGTCGATATGGCTAATGGAAACTACATAATGGGCTGAAATTACACAAGTCATCTTCAGTGGATGCTGCAGTTAGGACACCTTGTGAAATGTAATCATACTCTTGGTGATGGAGAGATTGTGAAAACTACACCAATTGGCTGAAATCACACAAGTCATGATACATTTAGAAGACTATACTCTTTATTTATCCTTGCAACCACTGGTATATGCGAATTAAATGGGAAGGAATGGACCTCTGAAGTTGTACACCTGTACCTAAAGTTAAAAACAAAATAAAAGGTGTTTCAACATTCTTCTAAAAATTTGATGTCGCATCTAAATAAAGGTATTTTAACAATAAACAAAGGCTTTCTATGTTCAGCAAGCGAGCATAAAATATACAATAGGAAAAGTGGTACACGAGCAGACCCCCATACCGTGTACATAATGAACATTTTTACATAAGAACAAGAAGAGTGAATTTTAGCCTTTGTTATGTTTCAATTCAATCTGGGTAATATAGAAAGCTAGTCAAAAGGTTATATTGCACCAATCTGGGTAAGTGAAGGACTAAGCCTTGGGTCATCCATAAAATCATTGATTCTTTGTGGAACGGCTCTAACGCTCTATTCAATCCCTTACTTGAAGAAATAATCTGCTCCCTACCTTTTGACCATAATTCTTTATGATAAAAATAACAATTAAATAAAAAGTGTATTTCATTAAAATGTATTTAGGCTTAGTATTCTAGAAACTCACGTGAAAGGGAAGATCTCTGGTGTCACCATCTTAAACTGTTTCCGAGATCTATTATAATATCAGGTACAACGATTCATTTTATCACTCTTTATTTGAACAGAAAAACGAGTTTCAAGAAGAAATGTCCAAACCTGTGGAGTTTCATCTAAACCTTTGTAAAGTGCTAGTAACTGGGATGTGGGATCAGCATCCCTTGAAGTCATTGAAGCAAACATGTTCATAGGATTCTCCTTAACTCTCTTATTGACCTAAGTATCATTAAGTTTGTAGCGTACAAGAAACAATCTTAGGCATATGTTATATCGCTTCTAGTTCCCCGTGTCAAAAAGGTGTTTTCTAGTTATTCTTCAGTTAATTCATTAGTAAAAAGGAAAGTATAAAAGATCACAGAGGCCCTATTAGAACCTAACCTGAAGTTAGGAAGTTAGGAATACTTGAGGAATGGATGTTAAGAGTTAGGATTTGAAGATGAGTATCAAAAAATAACCATTAATAACGGATTTTAGAATGATGTTGAAGAGGAGGTAGACTAGCTGCAATCAGTCACGTCTAGCATACAACTTTCAGATATTAAAGTTCAAGGTGCAATAGGTCAGAATCTATAAGAGAGTTAAAGTCATCTATGAGGTTGCAGGTGATGTTACATCAAGGATGTCGATATGGATTGACTAATAGCCGTTGAAGCCGAAATAGAACGGATCTACTCACATCTTTTAACTTTATGGATACTTCTTTGCTGCAGATTTAATTTCTAAACAATTGAGATAACTTATAGTCTAGATATACTAGATTTTTAACAGAGCCTAAAACTAGAAGAACGGTGCAGACTTTTAGGTCTCTACCATCCGCAATATAAGCAAAAAATGCATCACCATTTTTTTAACTTCAAATAATCCGACTTTAGACCCTACATGTGACTATCGAAGTTCATCAGGCCTATTCAATAACATCACAACATGCCTTAGCAATCCTATTGTTATCTATTTTCCTTAATCACCAGTGATAAATCAAATGAAATTCTCATGCCTAAGATCACATCAGGGCACAAGCTATGTGCATTCTTCTCTTAGGCATTTCGTCAAACACCTTATATGCATAAAATTTTCATCAATTCACCATCCTGATATGAAATCATACCAAAACTTAATTCTACTTGCAATCTATAAGGAATGATACTCAAACGAATTAGAAGAATCTAATACAAAACAAAGATCGATCATAAACCTCTTACTTTACATGCTAATAGAGAAACTAGTATATACCTTCAGTTTCTAGCTCAACTAGCACTTCGATTTTAATCCATCAATGCTGAAAGTGATGATGTGCGACCGGCGGTGGTTCATGATGGCGCTGGGTGTGCAACGACAGTGATTAGGTGAGGTATGTGTGGGTGATGGTGGTTCACGATTGTGGTTAGGTCATTAGGGAGTGATGACCATGACTTTGGGAAGGAAAGTAGTTGAGAGAAAATATAGAAACTGTGTGTAAAAAAATGTGATAAATGGAAAATTAAAGAAAAAAACTTTATATATTAGAGGGAATTAGGTTTATTTAAATTAAATCTTAGATTAATTCTCACCATTAGATCAAACTTAGATAGAAGGTGGGGATTTGTTCCTTAGATTCCAATAAAAAACAAGGATGCAAAATAACTTTTCTCCACTTGTTTTTTCTCGATGTTCAACTTTATTACAGTAATCTACAACAAGTTCGAGACAAACAGTACAAGTTATAGGATGTGAAGAATACCATTTTTTTGGATTCTCGATGCCTACTTTTATAGTCTGAGCTTGTTGTGTTCTTGCTGTCTTCCATTCTACTGAGAAATATACTTTACTAAAACAACCTTTATGAATATGTGTAAATGTCGGTCGTATTTTAAGTGCAATCGTATAAGGCCAGAAGTTAAGAAGATATTAACATGAATGCAACCTTAGGTTATCATGTCACGAGTTAAATTTTGAATGTATAAATGAAAGGGTTCTTGGTGTATTCATATTGGTTAGGGTGTAGTACGTATCGCGAGTAGAGGTTCGATATTACTTTATATTGTTAGAGAGTTGAGGTTGAATCCGTGTTGAGTCTTAGATAAAAAACCAATGAACTTTTATTATACGCATGATAGATGGTTGGTTTTTATCGGTGTAAGGACGACACACATAATTTAAAAGATGACTCTGTGACAAGTGATATTTGAGTCAAGTTGAACCGAGACGGATGGAGTATAATCGTTCAATTTGTTCTTAGAAAAAGTTCTTAAAAGAAATGTTTTATAAATCGGATTGATCCGGTCAGTTAAACTGGTTGACCCGTAAACTGGCTCGGAGACCGGGCCAGATTGACCGGGTATTTGCTTGTTTGAGAACCGGATTAAGCCACGGTTTTTCGTTGACCCGTGTTGACCTGGTTTGATAAACCCAACCGAGTCACAATTTTTTATTAAAAAATTCTCAAAAACTTTTTTCCAATAAACATTTCTAAATTTTAAAAATAAATTAAAGTGGTAATGACTAGTATTAGTTAAAAAAATCAAAATTAACTTAAAACACAAACTAAAATTATTTTATTATAGTCTAATACAAACTGTAAATATAAATTAATTGTTTTTCATATATTTGTTATAATGTTATAAATATTGAAGTAAAAAAATTAAATATTTTTCATCGATTTAACTTGACGTAAGACAAGTTATAAGATTATACACTATTATATATTAAATATACAAAAAAAATATACATACATATATAACTGGGTTGACCCGGTGGTTCAATCGGTTTAACCGGTTGACCTGTAAACCGGTCACTAGAACGGATCAACTAAAAACCCGGGTTTTAAAACGTTGCTTAAAAGTGTTTGGTTGTGCAAAGGTAAAAAGTTTTGCGATATTGAAAAGTCAATATGATGTTGCATGAAGTTCGTAATATCGTATTTGATGAAAGCCAGAGAGAGTAATGGACTAATCAAGATGGTGAATGGTAGTCGTTGTATGTTGGATCTAAAGTCACAAGAGAGAGTAATGGATTAATGTGAACTCACTGTACGCTGGGAGTAAAAAACTTGAAAGTCCGATGTCTCTTTTAAGTCATAAAGTTGGAGTAAAGCCAATATTATTTGTGGGTAATTATTCGTCGGTGGGAATGACAATGCACGAGGTCGTGCATGAATTGGTGGTGGGAGATTGTCACTAGCCAAATTCTGAAGGTCGGGTTTTGCTTGGAAGACGTACATAGATGTGAAGGTTTCTGGTTTATTCATGTGGTCTTGTTGAAGTACCGCAGCGGTAAAGTGATACGAACCGGATCGATAATAGAAATAAAAGGATAGATAGATTATATTAATAGGATAACCCGACCCTCCAATGGCTTATATTAGTGAGATAAACCGACTCCCCAAATGATTTATAAAACCAATACTTCATTATCATATAACATAATAAACATTACAACATTCATCACCCTATATAGTAATCCTATTCTTGTAGAATAAGTCAGATCCTAATCTTTTCCTAAATAAAAGATATCTAATAAATAAATAAACTATTTTAATACTTATTCCATAAATACTAATTCCAGGATCATATCATTACTCCGCCGCGCAAAAATACCTTGTCCTTAAGGTGTTGCTTCAAAATCTTGCCTCACGTGATTCCGGGATCCCACGTCTTGACTTATAGTTCTCCCTATTGTGGGTCATAATCAAACATAAAAACGTGTTGGCATGGCTGTTCTAAATTTGCTAATCTATTGTCACAATTCAGCCCGCCCTTTATAGCTTTAGTTTGCTCAACCTCAATGACAACACGAGACTTTGATTTCTTCCATACGAAAGGCCCTTTCCTTTTCTCTCTCTTTTTATTGGCAACACAAAGTCCCCGAGACCTGAACGAGACCCTTTACTCTTATTCAAGGCACAACCAAACCCGTCGTTACTGACTTCTTTTTAGTAGTCTTTTTGTTTCGATCAGATGTAAAATCATCATAACATGGAGAATTTTGAATCGATTTTGCGGGTACCGTGGTCATTACTGTAGGTACCTCGGTTGTCACTAGTTTTATATGATCATGAAATTAGTATTTATGGAATAAGTATTAAAATAGTTTATTTATTTATTAGATATCTTTTATTTAGGAAAAGATTAGGACCTGACTTATTATACAAGAATAGGATTACTATATAGGGTGATGAATGCTGTAATATTTATTATGTTTTATGATAATGAAGTATTAGGTTTTTTTAATCAATTGGGGAGTCGGTTTATCTCACTAATATAAGCCATTGGGGGGGGGGGTCGGGTTATCCCATTAATATAATCTATCTATCCTTTTATCTCTATTATCGATCCAATTCGTATCAATTAGTATAAGAGCTAGCCCTACCTTACGAGGTTCCAACACTCAGAGTGGTGGCCTATGGAGTGGTGGCTTGGACCCAAAGGGGGTGCCAACCGTGACCAATATAGCCGTAACCAACGAGTTCGGAGTGGTGGCCTATGGAGTGGTGGCTTTGATCCAAAGGGGGTGCCAACCGTGACCAACATAGCCGTGACCAACGAGGACGTTGGTTTCTTCAAAGGGTGGGGTAGTGTTATGATCCCACATCGCCCAAGTATGGGAATTGTGGATGGTTTATTATGTCGAAGTGTCCCATCCTCAAACAAGCTAGCTTTTTGAGCGAGTTCTACACTTACGACTTATGAACCGGTTACGAGCCTAGTATAGGATAGGTTCGTATCATAAAGGTGTAATATGTGCCACAAGTAAAGACTCGATATGACATTACACTAGTAAGGAGTTGATATTGCTCCCATAATGAGTCAAATGCAAGACGAAACCAGTAAACCTTTATTATGCCTGTTGGGATTTGAGATCGCATATATATTTTACTATTAGTGCTGCTAGTGTAATAGTTAGTACATCTAATGTAATATTAGTGTTGCTGAAATAATGTTGAAATATAATAAAGTGATTATTGATGCCAATGTACTTCATTAATGCTGCTCGTAGAAGGGTTTATACTGTTGATAGAAGATCGACTTGTGAAGACTTTTAGAAGGATAAAGACGTACAAGATGTTTTGAGTGATGATCAAGAATACTTATATCATAAGTATTAACTATATTTAGATTAAATTTTGTATTGTATTTAAAAGTTATCGTGTTTATCTATAGTAGGGGTTGTGAACTGACTAGGACTTTTTAGTTTATAAAATAAGGCTTAGGGTATATAGTTTTATGTGTCAAGAATTATTGTAAAGTCGATTAGGCATTAAGTTTATTAGCTTTAAACTTGTATACCCTAATACTAGTTAGAATATTTGTTGTATTAAAATTAATAATATTAAAGTTTTGTGATGGTATATATTGTGTTCTTAGTTTATTGTTATTCTTGTAAGTATTCTAAAGAAGATTTCACATTCATTTAGATATTCATAAGAGTTATTTTGGTTATTCAAAATAAGCCAACTTTTACAAATTAGAGTAGATTGATCTTAAATTGTGATCAACAATATGCGTTATGGATGGTTTGTTTTTATCGGTGTAAGAACGTCACACGAGAATCTAAAGGATGATTTTACAATCTTTTTTTTTTCTTGATCAAGACCTATACTAGTGATTGATCGTCACCACAAGACGGCCGACAAGACCACGGTCGCCAACACTCGACCGATGGGTCTTATGTTTGAGTTCACAAAGATTTTACATTCAAGACTTTGGTTAGTTGAAGTTAATATAAATGTACCAATTGAATAAGTTTGAATAATGGTTGTTGTTTCATAACTAGATCACATAATGGTCGTCCCATATTTCAAGAGAATTCACCAAGACAAAAGTGGTCCTCTCTGTGCTTGTGTTGTTTGTTTGGTTGATTTTTATGATCACGGCATTACCACCACCCGACAAATACATTTATCGTATTTCTGTCTGTATACTAACATTGTTTTTGTTTCTTGTATTTACATGTGACATAAAACAAAACAAAGCAATCTTAAATAACCTACTTGAGAAATCATCAGCAGGTAGTAGTATTTAGTTATAATGTCTAGGATTATATTTTACTATTACTTTTTACACTAAAAAAAGAGGCTATTTATGCTCATGATACAATGATGAAATTCTTTTCTATGACCCCCAAATACTCATTCTGATTTATATAGAGATAATAATCTAAAAATGTAGTAGTAGTACATTTGATTTGACATTTTTTCGAATTTTATGTTGCTATTATAAAACGAGTTTAAATTCAACCTTTTGCATGTATTAAAGTTTTGAGGTCAGAATTTTGTGTATTTTGTTCATGTATCATTCATCCAATCACTTTTGAATATGCACCAATAATATGTGCAAAAGGTTATGTTAGATCAAAATGTTTTGAGAATATTATCATTTTCCAATACGATGATATAAATGTTAAGAGAATATATCATTTTCCAATACGAAATCTACTGCAGCTTTCCTAAAAAATTTCTTTCAAAACTTGACACATACTGTATATAGTATTGTGTGAACCTTAGTTATTCACCCTTCACCCTATACTTTACCAGCATCTGTCCAGGCTTTCATGAGTTTTGACTAGCTTCTATTTTGAGTTAACTATTTATGTAAAATGTGGAATCAAATCTTTACCAATTCACCCAAAATCTACATATTTCTAAATAAGTATACCAAAGTTGCAGCACCTAGTAACTATCAGTAAGAAAAGCTTACCTCACCCTGTGTACCGTTTGACCTTTCACCAATTAAGACATGGAGTACTAGTGTAGGTAAATTTCAAAAAACAAATCTAGTAAAACCCTTGACCAAAAACAGCAAATAATTTTCAGTTTTATTTAAAATAAATTCTAGTTATATCTTCTTGTTTATAAAGTTTTGTTAAGAAAATGTACAAATTTATTTTGCATCATTTTTTTACTGTATTACATATGAATGAACCAATCATCACCTTATATTTGCTTTTGATATAATAATGTGGATTAACCTAAAATTTTAAAAAAAATACGAAAGAACTAAAATCGTCAAATTATAGAAATGTCATAAAAAAGCCGAAGAACAAAGTTGTAAATATAACGTGATTATCACTAGTGATAAAAGTATTAGCGATAAGAATCACTATTGATAAAAAAATGAAATATTATTGATGATATTTATCACTACTTATAACTTGTATTTTGTAACATTTGATGATATTTATCACTACTTATAACTTGTATTTTGTAACATTTGAGTATTTTGACAATTTTAATACTTTTTTATAAACACAAACATGTGCATTGAGGGCACATGTTAGAAATTCCCATAAAAAATTAATACATTAAAATGTGTACGGAATTACTAATCTCACAAAAAAACAATCTAATTTATAAAGCTTAAAATATGCTCTTGCAATTTTGACAGCACATTGATACTGGTAAAAACTAACCTGGAAGTATTTTATTTTGTAAATTCACATCCTATGCAATTGCTACAACTGTTGAGAAAGGATACACTTTAATTATGTGATGTGATATTTTCTCCAAAATGGCAAGATCATGGTCTTGGGTCCCCCATAATCATATGAAATATATTTGAGTATCTACATTTAGTAACCAAAAATATGAAAAGGGAGGCTAGGGTGCTTCAAGGATAGAATTGCAAGATTTTGATTTTGACTACTCACATCAATATGTGGATGCGTAATCTAGTTGACTACTTATTGTCCCATAACACTATATAAAGTGTAATTTCACTTGACATGTCATAATACAAAGTGTTAAGTATATATACTTTTAAATAAAATACTTTTAATATTAACGTTTAAAGAAATTCAGGGTGTGTTTATTTGTAAAAAAAATTTCATATTTTTTTTTTTCTAAATTTTTAGAAAAGAGGAGAGTTTTTTTTTCTATAAAATAGTTGAAAATTTAGAAAAGGGTAATATGGGGTTTTCTAATTTTCTATATAAATTTGAAAAATGAAAATTTTGAAATTTTAGAAAATTTTCGAAAAATAATGCTAATAAACAGCTTTTCTGTTTTTTAGTTTTCAAATGGAAAATTTTCTGAAAAAATAGAAAAATTTTCACCAAATAAACAAGGCTTCAGCTTTTACTCTAACAAGATGCTCTAATAACCTGTTCTATCGACCCACTTCATCTTCTGTTAGTGTTTGCAAGCATACTCTAAAACTCAAAATTAATTTGAACATTTAATTGGATACTTGCTTCTCAACCTGGATTGTGTCATAAGATGTTAACTACTTCTGCTATAAAACTAACTAAAGCAGCAAAAAAAACTTTGAACAGGCAGAAATAAAGCATTGCTGAGTTATTGTACAAGCCAATGTGTATTCATATAGGAACAACAATTGAAGTAGTTTTAGTACTAAGTCGTACAAATATAGTTACCATTGATGATATTGTTTTAATTTCCTTATGTAGTTGCGAGTATACATTATTCTTTCGACAAAGATGAATGATATCCTTTTATTCTAGAACATACAAACGAAAATAAAATATCACCACACATGCAACGTGCTATTACATTAACAAGTTTGACAATTTTACAGTTCGTTTTTCAAAACCATTGATATCTAACAACGTGGTAGTACTATTTTCACTCGTGATGATATCATACATCTTTATACCTTACTGATTACCCCACCGGCTTATGATTATAGACGTGGCAGAGGCACGCAGGGGTCAAAAGGGTCGTTTAATCCTTTAGCAAAAAATTGTCATGTAAAATTTTGAAATTATTCGGATTTTTTTTTATAATTTGCCTTTCTAAGAAGTATTTTGTAGAGTAATTTATAAAAAATATAAAAGTTTGACTCCCGAGTCAAATTTTTTGGCTTCGCACCTGATCATAGATAAATATGATTAAATATCTGATGAGGTATAATCTTTCATAGATGTTTAGGGGGATTATTATAATTAACTTCTAATGTTCTTTAAGCAAAGCCACTCTATATTAAAACAATTCGTTAAAATAACTGAAGTGACAAATACCATCTTAAGTCCAAAGACAATGACAAACGAGTAAATGAGTAATGCTTGTCTATGGCGCAAATGTATGGAGCAGAAAATTCTACATATGAAGTAAATGTATAGAGCAGACAATGTCTGCATATGGAGCAAAGTAGGGAGCAACGACTTGAGGATGAAGTATTATCTTCATCAAAGGTAGGAGGTTAAAGCATGAAGTACGTGGTGCGATGATGTATGAATGACACAGACGCTTGGTCCATAATAAATACTTGAGGAGCACGAGGACAACATCAAGTCTGAAAGTCAAGCCTGATGCTTACCAGTGATTCAGACACTGGTCCAACAAGACAACTTTGCTTTCCCTTTTCCCATATTTGAGAGCTAACTCCATGTATTATATATGTGCTTGTTCACACATGAACACAAGATAAGTTTTCACACACACACACACACACACACTTCATTATTCACTTTTTCTTACTCTCACATTCACTTAAACCATATGATTATTCTTACACCGGAGTTGGTTTTGGATTCAAACCTCGAGGCGAGCTAACATATTTCTTTTTTATTTTAGCCTAAGAGATGTAGGAGTAGACTAAGGCTTTTCGAAGGAGCAAGATAGGGCTCAATGAAAGAGCAGAAGTAGGCTACCCGAAAGATCAAAGCTGAAGAAGCTTCTTCGAAAATTTTCTTAAACAATATCATTTTTTATTACAATAAATAACTCATGCACTCTGATGATACATAAATTAAGCGGTATCACTCAGAGGAATAATAGATTTTAGTTCGTTGCTTATTCGTGTAAGACAAAATATGATTTGAGGATAGCTTGAGCTTCAAATCCACAAAGATAGAAATCATTAGTCTCGTTGTGGGAGAGGGCTCACACGATCAACATTGGGCGTCAGAATCAATAACTAACTGATATGTTAAGGATTTTAGATAAATCGAGAGAGATTAGAGGGTGTGTTGTGTGAGAGAAAAAGAACTTAACTTGGAATACCAAAATTTGTAATGGTCCTATCTTTTTTGACACCTCTAGATCACATACGATGGTTTACGCTATTCATGATAGGTAATAGGTTACATGTGTTGGAATTGTTAAGTCGTTCCTCATTATGTAAACCTTCTTGGTACTATTGTTTGAATTTCGGTGTCCTTGGGATATGTATCTTCATGGGTAACCAATTTTCTACTTATTTAAGGAACAACTTAGACTTGTCTCTTCTCCAATAGACATGTCCTTGCCTATTTGGGAGGTTCACTTGATTTATGACTTGGAATCCACTTAATGTTAGATTGTAGATGAAGACTGCTCCATAAGCTAGATCTCGAAAGATGGCATTGTGTTCTGCTTTTGATTCGGGTTTAATAGAAATGTACATGTAGCGGTGTTCACTCTCTTCATGTATAGTTTGTTTTAAGGTGTCTTCCCATTATGTTTAGTAGGTGATGTATAGGGCATCGTTCGTTGCATACGTAGTCACACTACTCTTATCAACATTGAGTATTTTTGTTGTTGTTTTAATAGAATAAATATATTCTTAAGGACCAAAATGAGTAGATATATCAAAGACCAAGCAATGGCAAGTAGGACAGATCACGATTATAACGGGTCAGATAAGTTGGTCTAAAATACTAGACTGAAGATCAGACCCAAATGTGTTCGGCTTGATTCGGCGGATCTAGCTCGTCCAACAAAACATTCTAAGAGAAAAAAAGTGAACGGTGACTTGTTTGAAATTTGGCCACATGTTTTTGTTCAAACCGATTTGTTGGTTCGATTGATCTCTGGTCTATTACACTAAACCATTACTGTTAGTTTGATATGTGAGTGTGTTCAGAACTCACGAGTGTGCTCAGAGGTTCCGAAATGAAAATGTTTATCACATCTTTCATCACATGATACAAACTTATGCGTATTTATACTTTAATTCTTATATAAAGTCATGCACACATGTCAATGCTCGAATGGTTTTATTTTTTCATCTTATTTATGAATATCTTCAACAACTCTCATGTTCAGTGGAACATCAACTGAAATAAATGAGTCTCGAACTTTTGATTTTTATCTACAAAACCTCTATAATGGACTCACAAGTTTTTTGAAAATGAGTGCCGACTGAACTATGAAATTCTTTGAGTTTTTGTTTTTGTTTTTTTATGCTTATATGCTTGGCTCTTCATTTTTAACTCGGTAATTTGGTATACTTCTAACATACATTTCATTGTATGTTAGGCAAAACTTAAAAATGATATACAATGTGCTTTTAGCTTCAAGGTTGAGTAAGATTATACATAAGTTGATTCGTCCTAATTAGAAGGCATTTTTTTGCTAGGAGACAAATTTTGAATGGTAGTTTGGTTGCTAATGAAATTGTTAATCACACAATGAAGGAAAAGGTTAAACTTCTCAAGTTTAAATTCGATTTTAAAAAGACTTCCGATAACATCAATTGGAGTTTCCTTCTTGATATAATGTCTCAAATGGGTTTTATTCCTAAATGGCCTAAATGGATTTTGGCTTGTCTCTCATGTGCTTCGATTTCTGTCCTCATTACGGCTCCCCCTTTAAACAATTTACAATGGAGCGTGGGCTTAGACAAAGGGATCCACTCACCTCTTTTCTTTTTCTCATTGTAGCAGAAGCATTACAAGTCTGATAACGCTCAAATCCAACATGTTTTTGGGAGCGTTATCCGTACTTTTGTACATGTATATTGGTTATAACTATAATGATTTTGTTCATATTTGTGTCAAAATGTGTTTGCAAGTCTATGTGTAGCCAATTGCAGGGATAAAGAAGAAAGCGATGCAAAAGTAAAGATTAGTACGAGTACGAAGAATCCTAGTTAAGTTCAAGACCCGTGTACGAGTTACAAGCCTTTGAAAATCTATTTCAGGTGCAAGAACAAGTATTTTCAAGAAGTGTGCAAGCCTTACTAGTAATCCCGACTTGGGAAATGCAAGAGAAATTACGTAGCTATTTGTAGTGACAAGTATGCAAATCACTCAGCATGGAAGTAGATGCCAGCATTATGAATATGTTGCCAGCCATCCTCACATTCCACCAGCTCCTTTTCATTCATTTACCACCTTCATTTTGAGAAAGTCGCCAGCAAAGTTCATTTGGCACCCTCTCCTTTCATGTTAGCAGATTTTTACTACAAGCTACTAACACCTTCTTGAAGCATCTAAAGAAGACACAAGAACCTTTTATGGAGTAGTATAGAACGCCTTTGGCTCCAAGCAAATTCCTTTGCCAACAAGCCATGCATTCATTCCAAGCCTTTAATTTGTCAACAAATAAGACCCATGGGGTCACAACTTTCATAACACTTGCATATCAAAGTTAATTTGTCAATAAAGAAGATAAAAAAGTCACTTTTGGAGTCCTAAAAGCAAAGTTAACATCACTAAACTCTTAGGGATCATTATCCTAACCATTAGCACTATATTTCTACTTTGTAAGACTCTTGATTATGAATTCTAAGGCTATTATTTGTGAGTTTATTTCAATGTTTAATATGAGTGGCTAATTTCTATTCTACACTTTGGTAGGATGATGTTTGTGGTATGAAGTTGTGGTTGTGATTGTGATTTGTATTTTAATTCAATTTTAAGCTTTTTCTTTGAACCATTGGTACTTATGTTTCATTTGACCATTAGTTATCAAAACTTAACTTTTTGTTAAAGATTTCATAGGTCGAAAGAGTTATTTTCTAACAACAAGTCATTGTCGGTTTGTGTGTGATTGGTTATCTTTTGTATTGACCATTTCTTAAGAAGTTTTGATCACTAAAAAGCATAATTACAAGTGTTAACAAATTTGTGAAACGACCGTGAATCGAATGAGTTGAAATGGATTAAGTCTTGTATTGAGTGATTGAGTCTAATGCTTGTTTTCCTTAACCAAAGTCTTGACGAAGACTAAATCTTTTGAAAACAATAGATTGGATTAACCATATAGTTATCATAATCATATATGTTATCATGTCATCACAATCATACTACAACGGATGGCCAAACTAATCTTTACCAAGTGTTGTTTTAATCTTATTAATTCTCATAAAAATTACTTGTTATTATTTGTCTTCATATTGCTACAATAAAAAAGGTTATAGTAGATTTTTGAATGATCACAGGATTTCCAAATCCCCGTGAACGATCTCGGTATTACCACACAAAAAGCTATGCAAAAACGAAAGGGTTATACTTTCCCCGTGCATTTTTAGTTCATTCTGGTAATTCGTGTTATAAATTTAAAACTTGTTCAATCAATCCAACACACCGAACACGAAGCAAAGTCATGATTATTGAAGCGTGTAATAAAGGAATCTTCAAAGGCCTTTCTCGCACCAAGTATGGAGCTAATATTCCTCTTATCCAATATATTGATGATGATTTGTTATTCGGAGAATGGTTTAAAGCAAATATGATCCACTTGCTTCATATCCTTAACTGTTTCAACGATATTTCAAGTCTCAAGATAAATTTCCTTAAGACTATGGTCTTTGGCATTGGACTCTCTAAGGAGGAAGTGGTGAATATTGCAAGGGCTGTTAATTACTCTAGCGGTTCGTTGCCATTTTCTTATTTAGGGCTTCCTATTAGCAGGATTTTAAATAAGATCGATGTCTGGTCTGTTGTTGTCCATAAATTCACAAAGAGGTTGTCATCTTGGAAAGCGCAACTTCTCTCTATTGGTGGAAGGCCCACGCTCGTGGAATCGGTTCTCGATACCCTACCTCTTTACTTTCTTTCTTTATTTAAAGCTCCAAAAGGTACTATATCTCATTTAGAATCAATCAGAAGACGAATGTTTTGGGGTATGAAAGAAGATGAAAATAAGATGGTTTGGGTTCGTTGACAAAAGGTCATTTCCAAAAAAACTGATGGTGGGTTTGGTGTTGGGAGTATAAAAGCTATAAACATCGCTCTTTTGTGGAAATGAAAATGACGTTTCTTCAATGAGAATGATGCTTTATGGAGAAAAGTGGTTGTTAAGATTTATAGTTCCAGCAAAGGTTTTAATTCTAATGGTGGTGTTGCTTATAAAAGAGTCTCTTAGAGAAACATTGTAGACTCTTGTTTAAATTGAGCAGCTAGATCGTCCATTCAGTAACCTTATAGTTATGAAAACTTACAATGGAAATAAAACGTCATTCTGGTATGACTTCTGGATTAGTGAGTGTGGCCCTTTAAGATTTTGTTTTCCTTGACTTTTTGCTCTCGAGACTCATAAATCTTGCTTAATTTCGGACCGATGGGTCTTTGTGGATGGTGCTTGGCGGGCCAATTAGGGCTGGTAACGAAACCCTCTGGCAGATCTGATGGGGAGGTTTCTTTGCTCTTAAGTCTCCTTAATGGGCTTGTCTTAACCCCTTCTCAAGACGATAAATGAGTTTGGTCTTTAGAACACTCGACTACTTTTACGGTAAGATCCTTTTCGGCTATCATTGATAAGAAGATTCTTGACTATCATGACAATGTCAATGTCGTTGATAAAGTTTTTTCATGGAATTCTTGGGTTCCTCGTAAAGTAAATATATGTATTTGACGGGTTTTCTTAGATCCTCTTCATGTTTGTTATGTGATGATGATGTTGAAACTCGTGATCACTATTTCTATAATTACTCAAAAATCAAGCTTATATGGTAGAAGATTGAGTTGGTGAAAGGCCTCGCATACATTTTACCTTTCTTTGGATGATATCTTTGTAGAGGCTCGGTCTTTTCGCTCAATAAGAGGAAGTATAAAATCTTTCATGCGGTTTGTGGAACTCTTATTTGGTATATTTGGGGTTGGAGGAACAAAATCATGCATTCAACATCTATTGAGAGGCCAACACCGTCCATCATGAGGATATATTCCTCGCGGTTCAGCGATAATCTCTTTTCTGAATTTTCGACCGTGCCTCTAGCAGGGTGTCCTCATGGAATTCTTGGCTTCATCATCCACAAGAAGAAAAGTGGTACCGTAACTTATTTTTTTTTTAATTTCTTGGATTCATTATTAGAAGAGATTGTTGATGATGTTCTTTCTTATGATTAATTTTTTTGTTCTTTTTATTTTCATGTAATTCTGTTAGACTCCTTCTTAAAGCCTTTTGTTTTGGATGTTGTATTAAATTTTTTGTTATTTTTCGTCTGATGACGTATAATATCGTTGCTTTTCTTAAAAAAGAAAAATGATATATAAATGTGCCAATAAATTTGTACACATCAATAGGAGCACCTCATCTTTATTTTGAATCTGAATATGATTTTAAATATACTTATTATATGTATCAAAAAGTATGTTCAGTTGCTAGACAAAGTGCAGAAGAGTGATTATTGACTTGTTCCTTTGACAATTTTAAACTCGTTAAATGACATGTTTAATAGTAAAAATTACAAGTTGTAGATGTTGACAATTCCTACTGTCCTTTTTTACCAGTAACATTAGTACTTTTTATGGCTGTAGTTATTTTTCTTAATAATTTCCAATTGTTGGCCTTGGTAGAATCACATTGCATTCAATTTTTAACCAACATAATTAGTTACCCATTCATTACTATTGACCAAATCATTTGTTCTTCTTACCAGCATACTACAAAGCATTCAAATTAATATATTGGTATGCCATTATTATTTCACCAATCACATGGTGAATATTTATTACCACTTAATAAAAAATATCTAGAGTGTAGAACTAGCATGTGTTGTTCTATATCTTATGGACTGGGACACACGTATCTTAAATTTCTTTGGTGTTCTTCAGTTCTTAGCTTTACAGTCTTAAATATTTCGGACTTTCGGGCCTTCTTTGGGGAGTCATGGTGCGTAAAGTCTTTAATGTTGGTGATCAAGGCGGTTAAGGTTTTGGTTTTAAAGTTTCTTCTTCGTTAAGGCTAGGCGCAACGCAACCAGATTTTTTCGGTCGTGTATTGGTCGCGACCGAATCGTTCCGTTGCGGTGATTCGGTCGCCGGACTCGATCCCTCCCTATTCGGTCTTAGTGACGATCGCATTTGCAAAACTGATGGGCTGTGTTTGTGTTTGAATTATGTGTTTGTGTATAAAAACTTTTCTTTTTAAATTTAAATTTTAAACCATATACCGTAAACGGAAACATAAACAATTTTTATTCGAAAATTAAAATATTTATTCTACATTTAAAACATGAAAATACTGAAATTGAAATACAATAGGAAATGAAATACACTACTAAATAGATAAAATAAAATTACATAATACGATTAGTCAGTTTCCGGATCTGAATCAAAAAACTGACCAGGTAACTCCCAATACATTGTTTCTTCTTCATCTTCTACCGCCATAATTTGTGCCTCCAGCTCCCTTCGTTCCCTTTCTTCTTCTTCCAGAGTTTCTCTCAACACTTTTTGATCTAGGTATAGTTGATACACCCCATTGTCAGTCATTCTGCCATCTGAGTCGTTTTCAATTGGAAAGGGTAGATCGGGCGACACATTTCGGCGTCGGTGTTGTTGCGACGAAGAACCGGTATGAGTTGTTTGAGATCGGGATGAATAACCTATATGAGTTTGGGATGGATAACCCAAGTTATTCAACCATTCAATATTTTTTTCAATTCTAGCCTCCAATTTTACTGACTTTCTAAACAAAGATCTCTGGACGGTGAAATCGATATCAGATTGATTACTAAGATACGTGTCGATTAAATGACGCTTCTGTGGGGAGAGATCACGAAATTTCTCACATGCCGTGCGCAATTTCGTATTTTCTTCGGACGCAACATCGAAATCATTAGCTAACTTTGTAAGCTCATCGTAACGACGTTGTTGTTGAATTATTTGTTTCTGACTCATAGCCTTAATCTCGGTTTTGGTATGTGGGAAAGAGCATGCCATTTTTGATTTCTGATGACGTATAGTCCTAAGTTGGGCTGGACAGCCCGACCCACGGGTACTACCCGCATCCATCAGGGATGGATTAAAGGCTTGTGCGGTGTGCGCACGTAAACCCAGTGGGCCCGGTAAGCCGCTTTCGCACATAAGGTTAATTACTTAACCAGGTCCTTGGCGCAGCGCGACAGGATCAGACATGAGTATAATCTATCATATAGATATATTCGCCTAGAGTGAAGAGATATACACTTGCCTTGGTTATACGATAAAGATCAAGTTAATTTAGGTCATTATCTCTCCCTTTGGCCGCAAGAGTAGGAGAACCCAGCCAGGACTCTCTCGAGTATAAAAGGAACCCCATATGTTCCACGAAGGTACGATACAAACAATATCCTAAACACTACATACTCAAATCGATTACTTACTCTCACGCCGGAGTCTAATCGTGGGTCACAAACCCACGGTAAGCCTAACGGTGTATGTTTAGTGCGTAGGGTCCCCAAAGCAAGTTTCACTTGGTGCAAGAGCCGGAGTCCAAAAGATCCCCAAATTAATCCTAATTTGGGTCAAGCTCGGTCTACCCCAACTTTTGTATCAACAAGTTGGCGCCATCCGTGGGACCCACACTAAGCTCTAGCTAATGACGAAAAACGACGCAAACCCGCCCTTACTAAAGGGGGACCCAAGAAGACAACAGGTCCTTACTCAAGCCTTGAACCCAATAACCCAAGTCGTGTAGGGAAAGAACTGCAAGTATCTTTCTCTCCGCTAGTCAATCCGACTCCACAGGCGGTTGGAACTGCATCGTCCTCTCAGGAGATCCCTAATCAAGGCCGCAAGGAGGACCTGGACGCAAGGGTTGCGATAGATCCGCAGGTGGAAACATAAATTCCCCCCTCGGCGAAGCAAAGTATGAGCGACTATGTCGAAGAAAACTATGAGGCGTTAATCCCACTCATGAGGGCGCAGATGAGGGCGAATCCAGCAAGAGATCTTCGGATCAGTTTAGACTTCGATAAAGAATTCAAGTCTAAGGGGGGTCAAGATCTGGCAAGGAAGCTAGAAAGGAGAAGAAAATGAAGCAAAGAGCGACTGAGATCCCAGCATCCCCTTCGGATGCGCCTCTTATTGAAGACGCATCGTCCTCAGACAGCTCCAGGGACTCAAGAGAAGAAGATGGTTTCATGACACCAGTCAATGACCACCGGCGCACAAGCGTGAAGGACAGACTAGGGCCTAACCCTACTAGTAGACAAAGCGCCCTTAAAAGGCTAGGCCCTTTAGAAGGAGATGAATCTCAGGATCTGCGAGTTCAGGAAATGAGTAAGAGCATTGAAAGGAGGCGCAAGAGGGATTCTTCAAGCGAAGGTTCCTCGGACTCTAATCATAGTGACCGCCACCCTCGCCATAAAAGGGTCTCTCCTTCATCCACTGAGGACTCTGAATCCTCTGATTACGATAGAAAACACCGCAGGGCACCAAAAAGACCAAGGATACAAGGTGAAGATCAATGGACCTTGCCATGGCGTCGGGAGAAAGGAAGCGCGTTTTCAGAAGGCATAACTACTTTCAGGGATAACAAAAAAAGACGCATGTCGTCCAATTTCAAAACCTACGACGGTACGACGGATCCGGATGATCACCTAAAAGTGTTCAAATCTCAGGCAGGGATAGTGCAATGGCCAGAATCCGTTTGGTGTTATATGTTCAATTCGACGCTCATCAGGAACGCTCGGACATGGTTCGATCGTCTCCCGCGAAGGAGCATTCATGGGTTTGAAGAACTTCGAAGATCGTTCCGAAGAAACTATGTGCAGCAAAAGTAGTATGACAAGAGCCCGGTTTCACTTGCGAGAGTGAAGCAGAGGCATAACGAGAGCCTAGAGGACTTCATGGAACGCTTTAAATCTGAATGCAACCAGATTAAGGATTGCCCGGAAATTCTAAAGATTTCTGAATTCCTCGCGGGCATCACAAATTCGGACCTACTAAAAAAGTTGAACGACAGAACCCCGACAACATTTGACGGGGTAATGAAAAAGGTCCAAGCATTTATTCAAGGAGAAACCGCAGCAGCAGATAGCCGACAGATGGCGTCGGGCTACAGGTACCAAGACAGGCCCAATAAACAATCATATGGGCAAAATATCAGTCGCCCGTTGGACTTTCAAGGAGCGGCAAAGCAAGGGCGCAACAACAACAACAGCAAGTTCACCCCGCTGCAAAAAACCTCCAGAGAAATATTTCTATCAGAAGGAACAAGTTTTCCAAAGCCTAGCCCAATGTTGGGACCAGTAGATAAACGGGATAACACAAAGCAATGCGAGTGCCATGATGATAAAGGGCACGCTACTGATGAGTGTATTCAGTTGAAAAGTCACATTGAAAGCCTGGTAAAAGTAGGGAAGTTGAACCACCTGATAAGAGATTGGAGAAAGAACGCGGATGTGAAGAAGGCCGAAGTGATAAACAGAAGGATAAAGCTATAACCATATACATGGTAGGATAAAGCTATAACCATATACATGGTAGAGAGGGAAAAATCTTTCATGCAAAGAAGGGTGGTCGCGGAATTTTCGCACGATAAAGAAATAGCATTCCCTATTCTTTCAAATATGGAATACAGAGTCGGGTCGTTGACAATTGACATAGCCCTCGGCGACCACACTATAGAAGGCATGTGCGTCGATGGGGGGGTCTGCAGCGAACATATTAAACGAACATTGTTTCGCACGACTGCCATGGGAAATAAGGAAGGAGATAGAAGAGACAACACAGATTCTCACAGGGTTTAGCGGTGATAAGACTCGACGACTGGGGCATCTCTGCACACATGTGACCATTGGAAACACGGAACACTCGACGACGGAGCGGATGGACTTCATGCTTGTGCGCTCTCAATCCTCGTACAACGGGATAATTGGACAACCGGCACAAAAGACGTTGCGCGCAGTACCTTCTACGGCACATGGTATGTTCAAATTTTCGGTGCAAAACGGAGTAGTTACTGTAGAAACTAGAAGGGGGGGGGGGGGTTGAATAGTTTCTTAAAATTTACTTGTTAAAATATGGTTTCCAAAAATCCCTTTTCAAAAAACTTAGGCTTGAGGAAATATGTGAAATCTTCTTATGCACAAATATGAACAATGATAGTGTAGCTAAACTAATACTAACAAAAATATATCCACAAAGAATAAAGAATGATAGTGTAGCTAATCTAATATTAACACATGTATATGCAAAAAGTAATAATGAATGTAAAGAGTTAAGGGTAAAGAAAGATTAAACCGAACACCAAGGATTTATAGTGGTTCGGCAACGAAGCTCACTCCTCGTTCCTACTCCACTCCTCGAGTACTCCTTACTCGAGAGTTCACTACACAACAAGCTCCTTATGGTGGAGAAAACCATACACGTCGCTTAACCAATTTCCGACTCTAAGCTAAAAGTCGAGCCCTAATCGTAGCTAGGACCAATCTACACAACTATACTTAGTACATACACAACTTCCAAATAGACACAACTACTTGGATCTTCACAACTATGACACAACTACAAGTATATAAAAATTAATCTTCAATGGATCTTTGGTGGTGGACTCAACACTTCACTAGGATAGTGTTCTTCTCTTTGCACTTGGAGAGGAAGAGATGGAAGAACAAGATTCACTTCTTAAACAAGTAATAATCAAACAAATGATCAAAGATTTGAGTGATTAAAGAAGGGGTTTGAATCTGGAAATGAATGTGCAAAAGAGGTTAGGTGAAAAGCTAAGAATGGCCAACTATTTAAAGGACAAAGGAGCCAACGGCTAGTTCTGCCCGCGGTACCTTATCACAGCCCGCGGTACCTTATCGATAAGGTACCGCCTAGGCGCTAAGGTACCGCCGGACTAGACTCCGCTCCTTTTTGTCCTTTAGTGGTGGAGGTCTTATCTGGGTATAAGAATATCCTAGAAGGATATTCTTAACAGAATAAGAATATGCCATTTTCAAATTTCAAATAATTAATTTAATAAAACATTTTCTTAAAAATAAAGTTTAATAAAAACTTGTCACATTTAATAAAAAGTGAGTTTTAAGAAAATATTAAATCACTTGATCACTTGATTAAGGTTAGTACTTGTTTATCCATACCTTAAGTGAAAATGGGTAAAATGAAAATACTTGAACTCAAGAATTCGTTTTTCGTTGTTTTCGTAAATGCTTGTTTTTACATATTGTCGTAATCAAAACTAAACGAGACCGAAAAATGCAAGTAACGTTTTTAGTCATTATTGCATTAACAATCTCCCCCTTTTTGATTCCGACAATACATAAACTCAATCACACAAAAACAAGATTTTCGAAGACGAGTTTATTCATTTCTCCCCCTTTGTCGAAGCAAAAAGGTTGCGTAATCCGGTGTTGAAGAAACGGACTTTGCAAAGACTCCCCCTTGGTGCTTACTCCCCCTAGCTTGGGGCACCGAGGAATCGAGATATGGTGACAAGCTACATAGAAGGGTTAGTTGAACAAAAGAAACAACCAACAATATATAGCAATAGGTCACATAAAAGATAAAATAAAAAGAGAAGAAAACACAAAGACAAAGATCCAAGATAGGGTACTAAAAGTACATCATACAAAGAAGTATGGAAAAGGAAACAAGCCAAAAGCATAAATCTAATCCTAGTTATTCTATAATTCTAAGATTTGCTTGAATTTGGTGTCTCGAGGATAAGAAATCAATGCTTATATGAAAGACAAGGTAATAGCGGAGGGTGGTGGTGGTGGCTTGTCGGATATCTCATAATCATAGTGAAGAGGAGGCTTGATTAAGAGACTCTTGATGTAGCTCAACTCCTCATAGATGTGTGCCATAGCAAGATGTTGATATTGACAACAATGACAATATGTTCCATGGTGCATGACATTATCATGAGAAGGAGGAAGAACACTAAAGGGTGGTGGTGGAAGAAAAGAGGTTCCACAATCAACATTCTTGGTAGGAGAAATGTGATTAAGAGTGTTCTTGGGTGGGTTTGGATTGAAAGCAATTGGAGAAAATGAAGGAGATTCAAGGCTTTCATTGGGAGAATAAGACATTTTGGATGTGAAGTAATGCAAAATGCTTATGGTTTAAATAAGGAAGGCTTAGGGTATTTTTGGGGTGGTCAAATGGTTTGAAACAAAGATTCTCAAAAATGTTGGAGTAAATCTGGAGTTTCAGACAAAAACCCGAAAAAGGAAGGCCACTGTAGGCGGTTCCTTATCTAGGGTGGCGGTACCTTATCAATAAGGTACCGCGGTTCACATAAGGAACCGCCTGCAGAAGTAGGGTTTGGTGTTTGGAGGAAGATTTTTTCAACAAATCTTATTTTTCTAGTCTAACTTATCATAGGGATATGCTTAAAAGCAAAGATAGACAAAGAAAACATATGCAAACTTACCAAATAGAGATTTGACCAAAATACATGGATTAAAAAAACATCAATGTAGGAGGTGTGTAAGACAAGACCTTAAGTCATGACACAATGATCCTCCATGATTCAATCTTGTTCTTGCTATGTTTGAGAGAATCATACATATGAATTATGTAAGCTCTAGATTGATAGCGAGAATCTATGAAAAATCGTTTTTAGATTGAATTAACAATGTCAAACGAATTTCTTAACCATTTTCGAACGAAACTTTGAGAGTTTTGAAAAAGAGAGAAGAAGATTTTTCAAAAGGAGTTTAAAAGACTCAAGGACTCAAAGTGGTAATAGAAAACACACAAGAAGAAAGGAAATTTAAGGAAGATGTTCCATTAATCCTAGACCTAGACGCAAGTAATTAAAAGGTTCCCTCTTAAGTGGCTTAGTGAAGATATCGGCTAAGTTGTCCTCGGAGGGCACCTTTTCAATAGTAATGTTCCCCTTTTGAACATTATCCCTAAGGAAATGGTGTCTAATTTCTATGTGTTTGGTTCGCGAATGTTGCACGGGATTCTTGCTTAGGTCTATAGCGCCTTTATTATCGCACATGATGGGAACATCATCAAGAGAAATCCCGTAATCAACAAGCGCTTGCTTCATCCATAGAGCTTGTTGGCATGCTTTTCCGGCACTTACATACTCGGCTTCCGTGGTGGATATCTCAAGAGCGGTTTGTTTCTTGGATAACCAAGAAGTTAAACAACAACCCAGGAAGGTACAAACTCCACTAGTGCTTTTCCGGTCCACATAGTCTCCCGCATGATCCGAGTCCGCGTAGACAATGGTTTCTACGCCGGTCCCTTTAGGATACCATAATCCTAAATGTATAGTGCCTTTAATGTATCGGAAGATACGCTTAACCGCTTCAAGGTGAGAGGTTTTGGGAGCCTCTTGGAGGCGAGCACAAAGGCAAACACTAAACATGATATCCGGTTGAATTGCCGTTAGGTACAACAAACTACCAATCATACCTCTATATTTGGTGTTGTCTACCGACTCACAATCATCATCTACGGTGAGTTTAGTATCCGAGGCCATAGGGGTCTTCATTGGTCTAGATTCTTCTAATCCAAATTTCTTTAGCATTTCTTTAGCGTACTTAGATTGACTAAAGAAAATACCACCATTCATTTGTTTAATTTGGAGTCCTAGAAAGAAGTTAAGTTCTCCCATCATACTCATTTCAAACTCATCATGCATGATTTTGGCAAAGTCATCACACAATTCTTGACAAGTTGAGCCAAATATAATGTCATCAACATATATTTGTACAATTATGAGGTGAGAACCTTTCTTCTTTGTAAAGAGTGTATTGTCTACCATTCCCATGGTATACTCATGTTTAACAAGAAACGCTTTAAGTCTATCATACCAAGCTTTGGGTGCTTGTTTGAGTCCATAAAGTGCTTTCTTAAGCTTGTAAACATGGTCCCGTTTCTCAAAATTAATGAAGCCGGGAGGTTGAGCCACATATACCTCCTCATTGATCAAACCGTTAAGAAATGCACTCTTTACATCCATTTGTTGAAGCTTAATATCTAAGGCACAAGCGTAGGCTAAAAGGATTCTAATAGATTATAATCTAGCTACCGGTGCATATGTCTCGTCATAATCAATCCCTTCTTGTTGATTACAGCCTTGAGCTACAAGTCTAGCCTTGTTACGAGACACAACACCATTCTCATCTAGCTTATTCCTAAATACCCATTTGGTTCCTATAATGGTAGAACTTCTAGGTGGAGGAACAAGTTCCCAAACATCATTGGCAACGAATTGATTCAATTCTTCTTGCATCGCAATGACCCAACTCTCATCCGTCAAAGCTTCTTTAACATTCTTTGGTTCAATCAAGGAGACAAAACAAAAGAAGTTGCTTTGGTTTTGGACTTGAGATCTTAGGGTCCTTTGATTTAAGTCACCAATGACATTATTGAGAGTATGATCCCTAGACTCCTTAATGTTTACTTCCTTTTCAACACTAAGGTCTTCAACTCCTATTTTTCTAACCTCTTTGGCTTTAACTACTTCTAATTCATCCAAGTCATCATCGACCAATGGTGGTGTCTTGGGTGAAGGAGGGGTTTCATCAAAGGTTACGTTGAGTGATTCTTCAATAACCCCTGAGGTTCTATTTAGGACTATGTAGGCCTTACTAGTTTGGGAATAACCTAAAAGAATACCTTCGTAAGACTTTGGGTCAAACTTGGTAAGGTAGTCTTTGGTGTTGAGGATAAATCATTTGCTTCCAAACACCCTAAAGTATTCTAATGAGGGTTTCTTACCTTTAAGAATCTCATAGGGGGTCTTTCCTAGGAAAGATCGAATAAGAATTCGGTTGAGAATATAAGTCGATGTATCTACGGCATTGCACCAAAACTTTTGAGGCAACGATTGCTCGTTTAACATCGTCCTACTCATCTCTTGGAGAGTCCTATTCTTCCTTTCAACTACCCCATTTGATTGTGGAGTGCGAGGAGCCGAGAAGTTATGGGTAATACCATGAGCTTCACAAAAGGCACCAAATTGCACTTCATTATCAAATTCCCTACCATGATCCGTCCTAATAGAAACAATTGAACATCCTAGTTGATTTTGAATTCTCCGACTAAAGATTTCGAAGTGATCGAAAGCTTCATTCTTAGATGCCAAAAATCTAGTCCAAGTGAATCTAGAATAGTCGTCAACTATAACTAGGGTATAAAGGTTACCTCCATAACTCCGTATGGCGGAAGGTCCAAAGAGATCCATATGTAGGAGCTCTAAGCACCGAGAGGTCGAAACCAAATTCTTGGCTTTGTGACTTGAGTGAACTTGCTTTCCAACTTTGCAAGCATCACAAAAGTGACTATCAAACTTAATCTTGGGGAGGTGTCTTACCAACTCCTTAGAGACTAAAGATTTAATAAAACGCATATTACCGTGACCTAATCTCCTATGCCAAAGAGTAGAACTATCATCTATACTCGCAAGACATATGTTGTCTTTTGACTTCTTATTAACCTTCATGACATAAAGTCCATGCTTTCTAACACCTTTTCCAATGACTTTTCCATCTTTTACGATTTCACTGTCATGTTCCGAAAAGATGACCTTACACTTATTATCACAAATTTGACCTATACTTAAAAGGTTAAAACCTAAGTTATCTACGTGCTCAACATTTTCAATGGTCATGGAGTCAAGAGAAACCGTACCTTTGCCAATGATATTACCACGTAGACTACTAGCGAATGTGACGTTACCTCCATCATATGCTTTGTAATGCGAGAACAAACTTCGATTACCCGTCATGTGTTTAGAACATCCACTATCCTTAATCCACTCATCGGGCTCCAAATCAATTCCCAAGCATATCTAGGTAACAATACACAAGATCAAACATTTGGTCCCCAATATCTCATGGGTCTAAAATTGTTAGTTCCAAACATCCCTTGCATTTGGTTGGGATGAATGAATGAGGTGGGGATTCCCCATGGAGAACAAAATGGAGGAGGGTAGTAATTCATGTAACCATTTTGTTGTTTATTACTTCTCCTAGGTGTGTTTGATCTAGGTTTAGAGTTATTATTATTCTTTCTAGGTGTTGGAGTTTTACTTCTAGTTCGTGAGTAGTTTTGATTATCTCTTGTAGGCGTTGTCGTTCTACTTCTAGGTTTAGACTCATTCCGTACTCTAGGTGGAGTAGAAGATAATCTAGATAAACTTCTATTTCCCATGAGAGGTTTACTTAACGGCTTATAGAACTTAGTAATAGCATTGTCGTCAAGTATGGGTAATTGAACCTTATTAACAGTAAGATGCTTTGGTTTTTCATTTAACTTAGATTTTTCAGAAAGTTCAGAGTTTTCACAAAAATCAACTTCTGGCCGCGGTACCTTATCTATGGCCGCGGTTCCATAGTGATAAGGAACCGCGCCATACAATGTGGAACCGCGTCCAGAAGGTGTTTTCTGTGAAAACCTGACTTGTTTTGGTTCACTAGTTGAGGCTTCATTTGAGTTAAAACCTAGACCAAGTTTTTCCTTAGAATGAACTTGTTTGTTTAACATATCATCAAGAGCACTAGTACCTTTCATGAACTTTTCCAATTTAATGGAGGTGCTCTTGAGATCATCATTCTCTAATCTAAGTTTCTCACAACTTAAGCAACCTAAATCAACCTCTTTGTTTTTCTCAAATTTAGCCAATTTCTCCCTAAGTTCATTGATCTCATTTTCAAGCTTAGTTTTGGTTGATTTTAAGGTTTTATTCTTTTCTATGAATTTAAGACTAAGTTTGTGTAAGCTATCATATTTGCCTTCAAATTCAATATCATCTAAAGTGGAACTATCATTGCTATAATATTCGGTTTCGGAATGTACCTCTTTAGAAGTGTGAGCCATAAGACATTTCTCCTCTTTGGGGTTGTCATCATCATCTTCACCGCTATCGCTCCAAGCGCCACTAACGAATGCCGTGTGGTTCTTATCACGAGCGGGCTTTGGACAATCACCAATGAAGTGATTTGGATCACCACATCTAAAGCAACTCCTATCACCTTTTTCGTTCTTGACAAACCGATTCTTTGACAATGGTTTCTTGTCATAGTTTGTGTTGAGTCTTAGGATCTAGACTCATCTGGGATATCATGATCATGATTGTAATAAGCACAGCGGAATCATAAAGAACGCAATCAGAACCAAGAACAAGGCTTTCACTAATAAAGATTACTATTAATAAACTATTAACTACTACTCCTGGTGCCCTATAGGCTTGACCAGGAGGAACGCACACACACCTATGGTTTACATTGTTTATGAATGAATGAATAACAACCAAGGTGGTACCCTCTTTATATAATAGAGGGACTAGGGTTACATCACAACCCTAGCTTACTATAGAAGCTAACTATTTGCTATTAGGTCCTTCATCTTGTTTTGTCATATCAACTCAAGATCTCTAAGTCCCAACAATCTTCCACTAGTTGATTTGACAAAACCAGTAAGCACAAGATTCCCCTGAAGCTAATATAGATGAAGGCTAAGCTTCCCCTTGATCCATGCATTCTTCCCTTTTTTGTCACATCAACTAAAAAAGGATCGTCTTCCCCTTAAGAAGTGCACGGCAAATCCAGTAGGTTCCATGGAGAGATCACTGATGAAGAAAATCAAGTATAACGAATTTGATGAAGAAGTGGAATCTCCCAAACTTGTGTCTTATGTCTTGCACTAACCACGTGACGTCGAGCTCGAACAAAATCCTCAAATAAATGAGACACTGAGCACAATAACGTAACCCCTTCAAGCGATAGCAAATGTACGCATAGAGCAAGGTATCTTAAAAAGGCTACCACTCCTTTAAAGATATGAATAGATCGTACCCCTTCGCTAGATATGTCAAGTCTTCGTCACCATAAAAACCAAGCAAGTTATCTTAAAAGGTACTCCCTTCCTTTTAAGATATGATAAGAACACAAAACCTGTGAAAATCAACTACAACATAAAATAAGTGATAATCAAATGTCTTCTTCAATGAATCGACCCAACGAAATGATGATGGCTGAGAACTCTTCCTCCAGTAACAGTAGTGACATCAGACTAGTCACTAAATCAGAGTAGTAGCAATCTTATTTGACTAGTAGGAACCAAAACCGACCAAAGAAAGTTAGTATACAACAAGCCAGCAGGAACCAAAATCAAGTCAGCAAGAACATACGCCTACCAGGAGGAACAAACCAGTAGGAACCGACCGGTGGTACGGACCAGTAGAAACCGACTAGTATGAACCGATGATTCAACCAGGAGGAACCATCAAATATTACTAGGAGGAACCGAGAACAAAACCAGCATGAATATATATGACCAGTAGGAACCATAGCTCACCAGTAGGAACAACAAAACCTACCACTAGCATATCAAACCATCTCTTTTTTTTTTTAATTTATTTTTTTTTCATTTTTTTTTCTTCAACACCCAAATATAACCAGCCCATGAGAAATCCACGTAGACATGTGTAACCAGCCTGCCAAAAATCTCGCATTCCATATTGACTTTAGACGTGGTGCAATAAAGATACGATTTATTTTAATGATATTTGAAAGATTTGGAAAACCAAATCCCTAAAAATCAACCAATATAACCCGCGTAGAAAACTACTTTCAACACCACACGTTTTCCTCCAAGAAATCAGGAAATCAAAACGTGTCTTCCAATAATCTCGCATCATAACTGTCTTAGCATATTCACACGTCCCATATTTGTCCAGTTTCACACGCACCATATTCACACGTCCAAAATAATAGGAGATTTCTGACGTGTAACATACTTACTCACAACTGTTTAGATATTCTCAAATGAATATTAAAATAATTTCCAAAATAAATACTGTGGAACGTGTACCATATTTTGTATCCAAAAGCATGCAGGATACGTCTGAATATAAAGCCCCTAAAAATCAGCAACAACAACCTTTATCCCACATTTGTACTCCAAGGAATCTGCACACGTCTTTGACCATATGCTGCTGCTATGATGGAGACGTACATAAACTGCTTTCTTGTGAATACTAACCCCACGTTTTCCTCCAAAATTCACGCAGGACAATAAAAACTTCCCTTGAGTATCCCATGCTTTTGACCTTATCAAAGATTAATTCCAAAATAATAGAGATATTGACATATCCCGTGGCCAATAGCAATTGACATCAAAGAAACCCTATAATGACCAAAATACTTTTCCATCACGTGAACAAACCTGTTATCTTTTCCATCTCGTCTTTGTGAATCAACACCATCACGTGAATCAATAATAATATTCACACGACTATATGCATAAACCCAAAAATTAGGAAACACTAAACCATGCAAATATATCCCATCCAAAATCACACAACATATGTATCCTCACGTCCAAAATACTCACCAGCAAAATATTCACATACCAAAATAGTTCCCTTATTTTCGTGGGTCACAACTACCCCCAATATTCACACGTCCATTTTTATCGATAAAATCAGGAAACCAATCACGTGTATGTCTTCCATAAACAATGTATTCCAATCGTGGGATATTAGTAACAAAGATGTGTTCCAGAAATAATTCGTATAGTGTAATCCCTGAATATATGCAAATTGGTTTATACCTTCCCATAAATTACGCACAACATACATATACCATGTATATCACACGTGTATGAATTGACTCACCGAATATTTGGACAGCTAGCATATATCACGTTCAGAAGCAAGAGAAAAACAAATTCTTACCAAATCTTGCAGATAACATGAAGCTACCATCAACAACACATAACCAGGAGCAGGAGTACCATCATCAATGGACCACATCTGCTCTTGTCTTTTGGCATTCGATCAATCAACCAAACAAACTGCCTAATGCCACATGTGATCTTGAATTGGTATATACACATATCCACGAATCTGCTCTCCTTTCTTCTGACTGAATGCATCAATATCAACACACCAGCAACAACCAAGACGTGATCCAAGATTTAGGGTTTGCATAAAACCCTAGTTGCATCGAATCTGCTATGGAAACCTTCATTCTGAAACAGCCATTATATGAACAACAGCAACAATTATCTAGGGTTTGTGGGAAAAATCCTAGATCAGCAAGAACACCATATTTATTTAAAAACAGAAAATAAGATAACATGAAAACCTTGTAGATCAACCAGATCGAGAGCCAACAAGCTCTGATACCACTTGTTGAGTCTTAGGATCTAGACTCATCTGGGATATCATGATCATGATTGTAATAAGCACAGCGGAATCATAAAGAACACAATCAGAACCAAGAACAAGCCTTTCACTAATAAAGATTACTATTAATAAACTATTAACTACTACTCCTGGTGCCCTATAGGCTTGACCAGGAGGAACGCACACACACCTATGGTTTACATTGTTTATGAATGAATGAATAACAACCAAGGTGGTACCCTCTTTATATAATAGAGGGACTAGGGTTACATCACAACCCTAGCTTACTATAGAAGCTAACTATTTGCTATTAGGTCCTTCATCTTGTTTTGTCATATCAACTCAAGATCTCTAAGTCCCAACAGTTTGGTTGCCTAACGTGTTGACCTCGTCTCTTGAAGAACTTCTTGAAATCTCTCACCGCCAATGCATACTCCTCGTCATCACTTTCTGAGGAACTATCATGGTCACTTTGTGCCTTCTTGGCCTTAAGTGCAAGAGATTTCCTTTCACTCTTGGTTTTTACTAATTCCGAGTCCTTCAAAATTATCATCTCATGAACCTTCAAGTTTCCTATGAGTTCATCGAGTGATAAAGTTGAGAGATCTTTCGACTCTTCAATAGTCGTGACTTTTGCTCTCCACTTTGGATGTAAGGCCCTTAGAAACTTCCTAACATTGTTCTTGCTAGAAAAACCTTCATCAAGTGCTTTTAGACTAGTAATAATGGTGTTAAACCTAGCAAATGCACTATCAATAGTTTCATCTTCTAAGATGACAAATTGTTCATATTGTTGGACAAGAAGATCGATTTTACTTTCTTTGACTTGGCTATTACCTTGGTGGGTTACTAAAAGAGTGTTCCAAATATCTTTAGCGGTTTCACACATAAAAATTCTTTCATACTCTTTCTTAGGCAAAGCATTATAAATCACCATTTTAGCCTCATTATTTTTTGAAAGTTTCTTTTTAGTATCATCATTAGCTTTGTCAAAAGTGACTAATTCTTTTGTTTTAGAAACTTCATTAAATTGAAAGGGTAAAAAATTACCATTGGTAATAACATGCCAAAGATCTAAATCTTTTGATTTCACATAAGTTTCAAATCTATTTTTCCAATAAATAAAACTATCGGTTTCAAAAAGTGGTGGTCTTTGCATAGATTGCCCTTCTAGGTACTTGTTGGAATCCATAGATCGATTCAAGTTTTAAAATACAATATACTTTAAAAATTCTTGAGCAACCAGGCTCTGATACCAATTGTAGAAACTAGAAGGGGGGGTTGAATAGTTTCTTAAAATTTACTTGTTAAAATATGGTTTCCAAAAATCCTTTTTCAAAAAACTTACGCTTGAGGAAATATGTGAAATCTTCTTATGCACAAATATGAACAATGATAGTGTAGCTAAACTAATACTAACAAAAATATATCCACAAAGAATAAAGAATGATAGTGTAGCTAATCTAATATTAACACATGTATATGCAAAAAGTAATAATGAATGTAAAGAGTTAAGGGTAAAGAAAGATTAAACCGAACACCAAGGATTTATAGTGGTTCGACAACGAAGCTCACTCCTCGTTCCTACTCCACTCCTCGAGTACTCCTTACTCGAGAGTTCACTACACAACAAGCTCCTTATGGTGGAGAAAACCGTACACGTCGCTTAACCAATTTCCGACTCTAAGCTAAAAGTCGAGCCCTAATCGTAGCTAGGACCAATCTACACAACTATACTTAGTACATACACAACTTCCAAATAGACACAACTACTTGGATCTTCACAACTATGACACAACTACAAGTATATAAAAATTGATCTTCAATGGATCTTTGGTGGTGGACTCAACACTTCACTAGGATAGTGTTCTTCTCTTTGCACTTGGAGAGGAAGAGATGGAAGAACAAGATTCACTTCTTAAACAAGTAATAATCAAACAAATGATCAAAGATTTGAGTGATTAAAGAAGGGGTTTGAATATGGAAATGAATGTGCAAAAGAGGTTAGGTGAAAAGCTGAGAATGGCCAACTATTTAAAGGACAAAGGAGCCAACGGCTAGTTCTGCCCGCGGTACCTTATCACAGCCCGCGGTACCTTATCGATAAAGTACCGCCTAGGCGCTAAGGTACCGCCGGACTAGACTCCGCTCCTTTTTGTCCTTTAGTGGTGGAGGTCTTATCTGGGTATAAAAATATCCTGAAAAGATATTCTTAACAGAATAAGAATATGCCATTTTCAAATTTCAAATAATTAATTTAATAAAACATTTTCTTAAAAATAAAGTTTAATAAAAACTTGTCACATTTAATAAAAAGTGATTTTTAAGAAAAGATTAAATCACTTGATCACTTGATTAAGGTTAGTACTTGTTTATCCATACCTTAAGTGAAAATGGGTAAATTGAAAAATACTTGAACTCAAGAATTCGTTTTTCATTGATTTCGTAAATGCTTGTTTTTACATATTGTCGTAATCAAAACTAAGCGAGACCGAAAAATGCAAGTAACGTTTTTAGTCATTATTGCATTAACAGTTACCATCCGTAACATAGACACAATCGAAGGGGGTAACAGTACTTCTAGCACCTGCACTAAGAGGGAGCAGGCGGACAGGTGTCAACACGATATAGAGCCCAGTCCACATATGAACAAAAGGAGGCGTGTCTCGGAGGAATCCCAGACGCCGAGCATATCTGTGCGCGAGTACTCGCAGTCAGGGCTCCCGTGGGTCCTCTTCTCGACAGACTTCGCAGGAAAGGGGTGCCAGATGCAGGGTTCATCCTCACGAACCAGGGCGACATAAAAATCACGTACACATTGTTGTTTGACTTCCCCACCATCAACATGGAAACAGATTTCGAGGCCCTCATAGCAGGTCTCAGATTGGCGCTAAGAATGGACATGAAGCGCCTAGTGGCCTACACATACAACCCTCTGGAGGCAAGTAGATTAAATGGGTCATGCGAGCCACGAGGGGCAGGTGCTAATCAAGTATACGGAAAAGATACGGGACATGACGGCACGGTTCGCGGAATTTTCTATACGAAGGGTTGTAGAAGAGGAGGACGAAATCTCGGTGGACATGGACCAACTTTCAGTTGTAAACATGAATAAGCATTCTGGTCACGTTCTAGTCGATTTTATCTTGCACAAAAATGTGAGTGAATACATGGAGTCTCAAACATGGATGATACCCATTCGAAATTTTTTGTCACATAACAAATTGCCAAGCAGCAGAAGGAAGGCTAGGCAGATACATGTGCGAGCTAGGCACTTTCAAATTGTCAAAGGAACGATGTACAGACAAACATGTAAAGGTCGGATGTTGCAATGCTTAGCACCCGATCAAGCGCGGGAAGTAGTGGAAGCCGCGCACAGAAGAGTGTGTCCTCGCGGCCAGGTAGCTATGGTTGAGGAAGTCACTCGCTCAGGGTACTTTTGGCCATTTGTACATAAGGATGCGCGCAAAAGAGTGGCGCGTTGTCAGAGATGCCAAGCGGACTCAAGACGTCAGACGAATTCTAACATGATTACTGGCCCACTCTCAACTAAAGGCGCAGAGGAAGGAGGACTACTCTCAAAGATGGGGCGTACTCTGGGTTCCCTAGCGACGTCAATTGGAAATATGGCACGGCACGCGGTAACGCTGCTCCCGACTAAAGGTAACCACCAACAGCAGCGCAAGGGAGCAGTCGTCCCCGCAGCTAGGATAACTCCACATACCATGCGACAGCGGGATCGTATGGGCGTACTACCAGCAACACGAAGCACAAAACGGCGCGGTCAGACAAGCAAAGGATCCTCGCAGACTAGGATGAGTGCGCATGGCTATGCGGAATCGCTATCTAGCCCTACAAGAAGTGAGTTGAGAGGCAGCCAGAATTATGGACGATATTCTCCCTGAGATATTGCATAGTTAGCATGGACCATCCCCTTGGCTACTACTAGCCCCAATAAGGATCCATGTATTTTTTCTTTATTGTCGTTTTTTAGGGTTTCTTTTTTTGTTATTCCAACATTGGCAAAAATATGAATAAAATGTTGCGGTTCCTAGCTAGCTCCGCAGCCCAAATAAATCTTTTTTCTTTTTTATCTTTTATGCATAAGAGTGTTGTTTCTTCTCTGAAATATATATATGTTTGGCCTTCCGGTGTACATGTACAATAAACGTTTCTCTGTGAAATAGGAGGACTAAGTTTACCCTACTAATTAAATTTGTCGTGTAAGAGGGATGCACCTCCAACGGCGCCGGATCAGGTATCCTTTGTTAGGAAGCTTCCCACAAGACGTTGTGGTAAGTGTAGCAGTCTGCATACTTTATGACGGATATGCACAAGACACAGTGTGCACGCCTAACAGAACTTGTCATTCTCTATGACATTACTTATGGTAGTAGTGGCAGGACCACACGTAATGACTTTCGACTCACCCATAAGTTTAGAGTCGCACTCCCATGAGTGTACTCACAAACAGGCGTTCTGTCTCACACAGACATGGATACAGACACCTAGACCCACGTATATAACAAAGAACGTGAACATAGCGCAAGACGCTATGTATTGGAAAACAAGCAGGTTGACATAAATAATATACAAATTCTTTAACTTACAAAGTTATTGTGCGTAATTAGTACAAGACAAATGGTAAAGAAAGGTGCCCTCTATAGAAGGTCGTTCGCTGAAAGCGACCTCTTCAACCTGCGGTGCGCGGGGTTCAATGACGCGGAGTGCTGTGCCCATGCCTCCTTCATACATTGCAGCACGCGAGTCTGGTACACGTCGATGGAAGGCAGGCTAACTGGTACACCATCGGATCGACTAGGATGTGCCAAACCTAAGCCAATAGTAACACCTTTAGTTGAAGTCCGGTTCTTCTTTGCAACACGTCTCACGTGCTATTTCAGCTTGTCCTCCAGCGAGATCATTATTGGCGCACCAGATATGTAGACAGGGACCTGTAGTTGTAAAACATACGGTTTGGCTAGGGCAGGGGAACCTTCTTCTGTTTTCTCGGCGCGATGACTTGCTAAAGTAAGGCCGGCTATGGTCACACTTATAGGAAAATGTTGGTCTTTCTCAAGGTGGTCTATAATGGGCAGCGAAAGGCCTTCTAGTCTGTGGAAAGCAGCATCAAAGAGTTCTTGCGCATACCGGGAGTAAATTTCACTACCCTCCAAGGGTCTGGTTAGTAGCTTTTCCTCCAAACCGCGCTCCATGACAAGGCTTTGTCCTAGTAGCCGTGCAACATCGAAGATATCCCTGATCACTTTATGAAGGTGGGGCTGCTCCATGGAACTTTTCGCAGCCAATGGCAGGCCATGCTTTATAAACCAATGTTTCTCTGCGCGCATGACGGTAAGATGTGGATAAAGCTATTCATCAAAATCGGTGCTCATATACTTCAGGATCTCGGATTTCTTAGCCATATCTTTTTGGCAATTGGCGCCAAAATTGTTACAGTTTGAAGTAAGGGCACTCATACCTTCTTCCAACTTCGACATAGCCCAACGATTTTCATCCTCTTGCCTCACACGCAAGCAGCGCTCGCGTACTATAAGGTCCGATAATGTTTCCTTTTCATCCTCCAAATAGGATGGATCCGGCATTTATGCTGGATGTAGCGCGCAAACCTGCAAGTTCGCACTTGGAAATGGCGAGTTCGCGATCTTTTTGCTTTGCTGCCTGGTGGACCTTTTGATTTGCCCATGCCACTTGCTCTGTTAGCCCGGATACCTTCTTTTTCAAATGCGCGACTAGAGTTATTTCTTGTGAAATAACTGTATCCAACTCTCTCGTTAGTGTTGTGGCGGGCATTTCCTGCAAGTGTTGTGCGCGGCTAGGGGAGTTAAGTGGTGGCAAAAATCCTCGCATGCAGTTGCGCAGTCTAGAACGCATGAGTGGTTGCACTTCCAGGAGGGAACGAATTTGATAGACTTCGAGGTACTCGCACCAGCTTTGGTCGTTTCGACTTGGGAGCTGCACATTTTAATACCTTACGAGTGTTAGGGAAGTGCACTCATTATCTGATTTGAATAAAGGATCGGGAGTGGTATGGTGATATACCTGGGCAAATGTATCTTTACCCGTGGCCTTGAGAGTATTCCCCACGAAGTCACGTCGGCGCGAGGTCTGGTCTGCAGTGTTCTTCCCCTTTTGGGAATTTGCTGTGTGGGGGAGCATGGTAACTGTTTGTAACTTGGAGCCGGTATGATCTTTTCTGTTGGGCCTGTGTAGGAATCCCCCCCCCCCCCAAAGTCCATGGTCTTCCTCCCCTCCCGGGTTCGTTTCTTCCGACGAAGACTCAATGGTACATGGCACACTTCGGATGGGAGTAGCGTTTACAACGGTTATCCTCTCAACGCCTCCTCTAGGTGTTGGAGAAGGGGACTCTAGGGCTACGGTACGTTGCCCGACGTACCATCCATGAGATAGCTCGAAGGGTGTGAAAGGCCGAGGGTGCATTGTCATCGCGCATTGATTCTCGCGCTTCACAAGTTGCGTATAAGTTAGTTCTACAGAAACATGTGGCATCTGTGAGTATGTGCGCATAAGTTGTTTACATTTGTTGATTTTTTTATTACAGGGTCCTTACCATGGTCGAATTCGTCGAAATATTGGGGGAGATGGTTTGCAGGAAGGGTCGATGTATGGCTCAGTCCTAGGGCGTATAGAAGGGCCTTTGGGTATTCCTGCATTGGTATCCGGTCGGTGGTAATTACCTAGGTGTCTGCTTCATTGTAGGAGCCAGCAATAGGGCGGTCATCTTTCATCATTGTCTCAGGAGTGATGAAGTCATAATCTAATGAAAATGCAACTTTATCTACCCAAAAGAACTTATCATTCCACTACTTCAGTGAATCCAGCTTTTCCAAGTAACATTGTAGCTGACCAGGGCGTTTTGCAAATGATATCCAATCGTTTATCCATGAGGGACGGTAGAAAGCGCGGAAAAGGTTTAATGTGGGGTCAACGTTCTTCAGCAAGCAGTTTATTACAAAATTTGAGATTTTGGCGGCACCTATACAGTGCAGCTGCGAAAGGTGTATGTTGTAGTAGCTCAGTATATCCATTAGAAAGCGACTTAGGGGTATGCGATTGTTGGAGAACTCGATGAATCTGGTGTATATACCAATTTTTCCATCCGGGAAACTTCCAATATGTGCTTGTGGATCGGGTACAGCAGGGTGGAGATCTGAAGATATGTGGTATTTCGTGATGAAGCGGGAGAGTTCTTGTTCTGTTATGCGGGACGTCACATCAAACAGTTCTGCTACCATTTTTTCTTTGCAGTTATTTTGACACGGGTGTAGAATTGGTGTTCTTTGTTGTTCGACGTTTTTTCCTGCTATTTTCAACAATGGTGGGAAGGTTGTTTTTTTGGATAGGCGAAGAAGAAGGTTGGATGTCTGTCAGACTGCATTTATATACACTATAGACGCATGGGATCTTGCGGCAGGTGTCCCAAATACTTTGTTCATCCTACGGTGTTAGCTAGTTGGCTCCTCTGACGTGGTTAATGTCTTTCCCAGTTCTCAATACAGGATTGTGATAGTGGAATCTGACGTGTATAGTTATTCAAAATCATTTCATGAGGACTGTGCGGGGTATTCGTTTTTGTTTTGCGCAGAGGCATGATTGGTTTATAGTCTAGTAGCCGCGGTTGGAACCTACGACCACTAGACTGGGGGGACATGATGACGTATAGTCCATAGTTGGGCTGGACAGCCCGACCCACGGGTACTACCCGCACGCACGTAAGCCCAGTGGGCCCGGTAAGCCTCTGTCGCACATAAGGTTAATTACTTAACCAGGTCCTTGGCGCAGCGCGACAATACACACAATACCCTAAACACTACATAATCAAATCGATTACATACTCTCACGCGGGAGTCTAATCATGGGTCACAAACCCACGGTAAGCCTAACGGTGTCTGTTTAGTGCGCAGAGTCTCCAAAGCAAGTTTCACTTGATGCAAGAGCCAGAGTCCACAAGACCCCCAAATTAAGCCTATTTTGGGTCAAGCCCGGTCTACCCCAACTTTTGTATCAACAATTTATGAATGTGTGTATGAAAAAACAGAGTTGTGTGAGAAAATATTGAGTTGTGTGTGAAAAAACTATGTGTGAAAATGTGGTATTTATAAAGAGAAAATAATGATTTAAAAAAAATAAAAAAATTCAACTAGGTCGCACTAGGTCGCCGGGTTGTGGCAAATAGGTCGCACTAGGTCGCCGGAGAGAGAAAACTGAAAAAACTAGGTCGCGACCTAGTTAGCGTTGTGGGTAGCGTAAGATCGTCTAAAGTTAGGGTGCTACCCACATAAAAAGTATAAAAAAGTACTACCCATTAGTATTTGTCCCTCAGTTTACAGTTTAGCGTCAGTTTTTTATCAATTTCTATTCTGCGGTTTTTGTCAGTTTAATACTTTTGACCTATCAGGTATTATAACTTTTGTTCCGTACTTTCAGTTTCCTAGTTTTATAACATATATTAAATTATAAAAATTATAAAAAAAATAAAAAAATAAAAAAAAATTCAAAAATGAAAGTGGTACATATGATGATTTAGGGGGTATGTGTATCCTTGCCCCTAAATTTATTATGTCGATTGACAATTGTTCCACAAAAGGTAGGGATTGCCAGAAATATTTTGACTTCGGATGTTTTTTTGGCACCAATCATTATCTACCTTACAATAAATAGTCTCGGCAACTCATCGAACCCAGATGAATAACACCTTGGAGTGAGACGAGCTGAGACTCGACTCTCAAACTCATATATCATAATATCTCTCTGGTGTGCTCATAAGTTTTACGAAAACAAATACTTATCTGAAACAAATGCTAAAGATAAAAGTTAAACCTAGGTCAATTGACAAAATCACAAAACCTCTACTCATTGGACTAATGCTCCAACATGTCGATTAGCAATTGTTATTCTGATTGGCGTCAATGATCATTTGTTCATACTTCATACTACACTTTAGGGTCTTAGTATTTTAGATTTGGTGTTTTAACTCGTTTTTATATAATAGATATTCTGTTGTAAATTTATTACTTTAAAAAGTATATAAGTAAAAAAAAGTAGATGAATTTATATTTTCGTTCGTTACATATGCAACTAACTTTCTATAAAAAATAAACACATAAAACAAGATTACAAAGTCACATAAAACATAATAAATACCAAAATTTCTTACATCCACAGATTCTGATTCCAATATTCTGAGCTATAAATCGAACATCGCACAAAATATCCTGATCATCATACATATTATTATCATATGGGTCGTAGTTTTCATCGGCATTCTTGTAAGAATCTTTCTCACAGATTGTTAGTCTCATATCTCATATTAGACATTTTAGCAACCATAAATTTTGCTATAACATTATTCAAAGGTTCAAATACATCCACGTCATTAAGCTCACCTAAAATATTACCCCTTTTTCTAGGAACTCGACTTCTTTCGTCAGCCACAAAAGTAAATTGTCCTTCAACAATCTTCTTTTCAATGTTGTCGTTTTATCAATAATCGGGGTATAACTAGTGTCCGCGAAAGAAACACTATCAGCTCGCCCTGATTGTTTCCTTGAATCACCCGACATAAAAGTTCTCTTAGTCGAACCCAAATCATTATCATTTTTAATGGAGTTTAGCACATCAAAATTATTTGAGTTACTAACCTTTTTACTAGGCATCACATCTTGCTTCTTTCTTCCATTACTATTCAAATTTTTCTTGTGGATCATTATATTTCTAGTTACTTGGTTTAAAGTTCTCCTTATGATCAACTTTATAAACAACTTATATACTTTTAGTGGGTTACTTAGGATTTTCACGTTCTTTATCTCAGATATTCATTTAACAAATGATTAAAAGTTTTGCAGTTCAAACATCGAGGAAGTTTTCATTCATATTCAATCTGAATAGCACTCAATTAGAAACCCCGCCTTAAAATCTGGCATAACCATCATAATAATATCCTTCAACGCTGCATCATCATCAATCTCAATCATTTCTCTAACATATTTTGACCTACTCATTGATTGTTTACACGTATCAAAAGTATAAGAGTCTAGAATCAAAAAAGAATCAAAGTTTGTAACAATTGTACTTAAACCATCCGCACTAAACATCATCATAGAGTCGCCATGCAATGATTCTATATCATTCTTGTTTTTTTATAAAGTCTTTTTTCGTTAAAAGAAACTCAATTTAGTTTAGGGCTTTCCGAGAAAAATCTTGAATAATGATTAACAATAAGAAACCGAACAAATAAAATTGTCACTCCGCTTTACAAAATTATAATCGTTATTTTAATTTTTCAAAATAATACTCCATCCGTCTCTAAATAAATGTCCACATTGGACTTTCGAAATCAATTATTTTCGACTTTAACTTTAAACTATTTTGCTTGTGTTATGTAATACTTAATGCAACTTATATGAATGGATTAAGTTTTAAGTGTATTATCATTAGTATAATTTTCATCGAATATTATATCATATAAACAAAATAATTTAAGATTAAAGTTAAAAAAAAATAACTTCGAAAGTTAAAAGTGAAAATTTATTTAAAGACGGAAGAACATTTGTTTCAACCAATTAAAGCATAAACTAGAGACGATATTTGATTGATTGAAAAGTACAAAGATTTCATTTTTTTGAAATTATATTATGTTTTTTGTTTGGAGAAAATAATTTTATGACAAAAGAGGACTACTAGTCTACTACTATATGCATCAATGCATGTATATTATACTATGCGTCGACTAAAACTTTTACCAAACTAGTGGTACCCTAAAGTTCCAAAGGGTATTTGGTCATTTCACACTTTTATGTTTTCAAAATGCAAGAATAACTCCAAACTTAAGTAAATGCAGGTGAGACAAGATATGAGCTAAGAAAAAAAGATTTGCGAGCAACTTGCACAAAATATTCAACCCTACTTTATTTTATGCTTTACTTACCAAACAAACCAATGAGGATGTGCCACGTCACACTCTCCTACAGTGTGTGGCTTTGGGAAGAGTGGTTCATGGTCCCCTGGTTCACAGGACACACCGAACCAGCTAAGCCAACTACGGGTGAGGGTCCGGGTCTGGCGCAGCCTTTCAGATGTTGTATAAGGCGCCTGCTTCTTTTAGTAACCCACTCATGTTCTACTGTATAACCCTATATATGCTAGGGTTAGGTAACTCAGCAATTTTACTACTACTACTTTGGCTATGCTCTTTAGCATATTTACTCCAAATAATTACTACTGTACATTGGATCATTTGATTTATATTTGACCAGATGGTCAATCTCTTAAGTTGTGATTTTGAGTGAAATGAGGGTACTTATGTGACATGAGTGATGTATGTCATGTAATTTATGTCACTATAAGCTATACGTAGTAGTAGTAGTAAGCTAAATACCTATGATAACGTGGAAATTTTATGGGCATGAGTGATGTAAGTCATGTAACTTATGTCACTAAAATAGTAAGCTAAATACCTACGGTAACTTGGAAGTTTACAAACCATATTTGCATGCATAGGTGTCAATAAGGAAAATCAAGGCAATGTCGTTTGAGTCTTTAAAGTAAGCTAGATTATAAGTTATAAGCTTGTATAACCTCAATTCTAGAGAAAAAGCTTGTAACTAATTAGGGTGAAAACAACGAGCTGTGCAGTTTGTAAAAAGAGCCACATCAGATCGATAAAATGCTCGAATAAGTCAAGCCTAAACGAGCTCGAGCATAAATTAGAGCTTGTTTATTACACGAGCTCAAGTCCGAGCTTTATGTATAAGGCTTGTGAGGATAAACGAGTCTAATTTAAGCTAAATACCTATGATAAAATGGAAATTTTATGAACATGAGGGATGTAAGAGCCCAGGGTGCGGTTGACTTGTGTTGTAGTCAAAAAGTGGTGTCATACCAAAAAGCGTTGACACTTAAATTATGACACTAGAATGAATGACTATAGAATCACATTTGGAAATTTTTGTAAGGTGTGTTAAGCCATAAAAAAGTGATGTCATAACCTCTTTTTTTAATATGATTATATAATTTAAATATATATAATTAGATTTTATAACTAAAAAAAATATCTTATTTATTAAATAAAGACATTATACGAAATTAAAAGAACATTATCATTCATATAAGAGCAATGCTAAATCTTCATATTATATCCTAGTACTAGTTATCCTTCTACCCACATTAAATTAAAACATGTGTAATCCACTCATTCTCTTTCTTAATTTCATCTATTGATCATTCCATTTGTCAAAACCATATAAGTAGAATGATATATAGGCACATGAATTAGGAGGATAAATCATTTTCCTTCATATAAAGGTTGTTTAGATGCTCCACAAGGTCTTGTCCAAGCTCATGTATGGTGCACACTTCGGTCTCTGAGTTCTTTGGATTTCCTCGCATGCACTTCGTATCGTTCAATCCAAGTTCGAGCCATGTCAGATTCTGGATTAACGAATATATCCTTCAAATTCAGTGATAATTTTCATCAACCAATATCATGTTATGCAATGTTATATAATAATAATGATTCTTCTCAACCAGTTTATTTCATAAGCACGTGCAGGTTGTTTTATGATACCCCAACGACCTTTTAACATACCAAAGGCTCGTTCAATATCTTTTCGAGCCCCCTCTTGATCTTTTTTAAACTTTAAGGTTTCTTCATCCCTTGCAACCGAAAAGGTTTTGACAAACGTATACCATTCAGGATAAATATCGTCGGCTAAATAATAACCTTTTCGGTATACGTTACCGTTTACATGATACAGACATTCTTAAGCGGTATCTGCCAGTTCGTCATCAAATAATGGGGAACAATATAACATATTAAGATCATTGTTTCCCCCCAAAATATGCATGCCAAAACCGTAATTGTTGATCTACAACAACTTCTAACATAATAGTAGGGTGTTTATGATCCTTTTTTAATTGAGTTTGCACAACCTTTAGACTAGTTTTCCATTTCCAATGCATACAATCAATACTCTCGAACATTCCCGGGAGTTCATGTTTCTCTTGTGCAATGCATATATTTTCCCAATATCTTCTGATGTGGGTTTTGTTAAATACTCTTCCACGTATAACATACATATGCATTTACTAAATCTAACTAAACAGTCGCGACCAATTCGTTCTGCCATTTGCAAGTACTCGAACAATGCATCGGGCGATGACTCGTATGGCAATTGACATATTGCGTAAGTTATCTTTAAAATATGATAAATACATTCACGACCGGTAGCATCAAAACATGGTATAAAAATACAAAGTATTCAGGAAGCGGTTCAGCTTCATGACTTAAAATATCATTAAGAATTCTTTTAAAATATTTAGAACTCAAACGATACCTTCGTTGGAACTTCTCTTCCGGATATTTAGGAGGTGTCTCGGCGTCACCAAAATAGTCGTCGAGTAAATGTTGTCGCGCCTTTTATCTTTCACAAGGTATTTATCTACGCGAGAACTTCGTACCTGATCCCGAACCCCCAACTTGTTCATTACACAAAGCTAAGTATTTTTCGTAATCCTGGTACCCCTGAACATATCGTTCCGCATCGCCTTTGAAGTATACATCGTAAAGATCGTAGGTGTTAGGAGTGTTTGGATCCATATTTTTTCGTTGGAAAAAGAGATAAGTTTGTGAATAAAATGTAAAATAGAAGTAATATATAAAAATGAGATGATAAGAGGGTTTTTATAGAGTTTTAATGGGTTAATTTTGAAAAAAGAGGATTTTTTAAATCCTAATGGCTATAAACAGTAATTAACATTAAAAAAATATGAAAACGCCAAAATGGCTGGGCTGGTGGTAACGGCGTGACATGCTATGACGTGAGTGCCGGTTTGATACGCGATCGAATTTGTGGCACCTTAGGCAATGGCGCAAGCCACAACGCCACCATACCATGAGCTTTAAGTCATGCAACTTATGTTACTAATAGAAAGCTAAATACCTACCGTTACAAACCATACGTTGGATGCAGTCCCGTAAACGAATCGAATGAACACGAATGAAGTCTTGTTTATATATGTTTATTTAATTTTAACCAAACAAATAAACGAATACAAACATTTAAACATACAAATTTTCTTGTTCATGTTCGTTTATAAAAAAATGAGGTGTTTATATTCGTTTATGTGTGTTCATCAAGAAACAAAACGAACGTAAACGATCGATCTTATGAACAAAGAAAAAAAACATAAAATTTATCAATATATGCATAATGTGTTTTTTATAAGCGTTGTTTAGTTTAAACATATCACTTCTAAAAGTATACAGTTAAAAGATATGATATACGAACATATATAAATTAACATAAACAAAAGCTAATAAACGCATAATCAGATGTTCACGAACATAAACAAACGGGTGTGATTTTTGTTATTGTTCGTTCATTTAACCAAACGCGAGAAGGGTTAACATTGCTGTAGTAAGAGGATATCATCGAAAACTATATGATAATTTTAATTACGTGAAGTTTTTGTAAAAAATGCTTTCTACTCTTACTTTTGTTAATTCACTATTCATGGTCAAACATGTGAGTGTTCGTGTCTGTAAGTGTTATGTGTTAAATGTGTTTTTGAAACTAACATATATTTGTGTTGATTATAGACAATGTGAAGACTATTACATAAGTGTGAAAATGTTGTGAGAAGAGAGGTTAACGTGACAATGCTTTCGAGGTGACGAGCGTCGCAACATTAGATCTCTCGTTTTAGATAGATTAAGACAGGGTCTTGGTCACCTAAGATCTAATCTTCCATATAAAGGTCACCCTGTTGGAATATAATTGGTTTAACCTGGAAACAAGGCTTTAGGGACGCATGTTTCCATGTGTTGAAAGTTGTATGTGCAGGTTATAAGTTTTGACCTGATTATGAAAGCTGTGAATAGATGAGGGACTGAAGATAGTTACTTTGGAGAATTTAGGGATTGAAAATGGCAGCTTTGCAAACTCTAAGTCAAGGAGTATATAAATTCCTTCAGCTTAATCATTTAATCACTAATTATTTTCGATACAATCTTTACAATTCACATAGTTTTGTTATTTCGTGTTCTTGGTGATTGAGATCATCTTTATCTTATTGTTCTTGTTTTGATAATAGGCCTTCACCTGATTAGCAGTTGAGGCTTTTGGTTTATTGAATTAATACTCGATTTATAATTCAGGTTTTATAAATTTGTACATAGTATCAGAGACAGGTTCATCGCATTGCTCTTGATATTGTGGTTTTTCAAAATTAGGGTTTCATAAACTTTTGGATTCTTCAAAGTTGGAATGCTCTTGGTTGATTAACTTGTGTTAAACGATAATTTATTAGTTACTTCATCATATCTAGGGTTCTTGATCAAAACCCCCAATTTTTTGGAAAATTAAGGTTTATGATTTTTGGGGCTTTTGTTCGTTTGTAGTACTTGATTGGTTATATTGTTGTTTTGATTGTTGGATCGTGTTATTGGGATCTTGGAAGTGGTGAACTGGTGATTTGCCCGAATGTTTGGTGTAATTAGAGGTTGGTTCTATGTTCTTGATCATTCTTTGACTAAATGAATCATAGATGAGTGAGATTTGTACTCCCCTGGGGTTATTTCTCTGTAACACATATTTTTTACTTTTTCCTTCCATTCTTTTAATTATTGGATTTTTGTTTGTTCTGTTTGGTTGGGTTTCTTGTTATCAGGACCCTTATACTACTCTTTCCCTTGACCTACCAACGTGATTGGTTTGGAATCCTAGGAACTTAGTTGATAAGTATAAGTTTGATTTCTTCGGCTATTGTTTCATTACATCTATTATGGCTATACTGATTATGAATATGAGGGTATTAGTGTTGGGAATCTAAGTTTGTTAGATTCCCTGATCATAGATTTAAACACAAAGTAAGCTGTTAGATAGTCACTTGTATGTGCCTAGGAGACATGCAAGTATCGCAAGACTCACAGAGATCCAAGTCTCTGTGAGCAACCTCAGAGGAGTCCATGTCAGAGACATTGTCAAGGAAGTCAAAGATTACTTGAAGACATACTCATTGACTGTGATGGATAACAGCCAAGATGTATCATGGACTCTGGGGGGTTGAAGGTTAACAGGGGTGGCAATACCCTGTTAACACTCAGCACACTTTGGACATGCCATTTGTGTGTTCGAGACAATGAAGAAAAAGGAAACCGTTTCAAGATCTGTTTCCTTAAAGCATTATGGCAGACTACCAAGAATAAAAGAGCATCTTGTGACAGATGTCTAAAAAGTGAATGTCTTGTGTAGTCACCATCAACTAGTACTTAGGTCAACCTCGTATCACTATAAATAGGATGTGTATCCTAGCATTAATGTTCAACACTTTGAGAATATTCACACCATTAATGCTTAGAACTTATTGAATCAAACACCTGTGACTGTATTCATAAGTTAGGGTTTATAGTTGTTCAAAGTGTGCACAATACATTGTCATCAAACGGTGTTATCCATAACACTTGTAATTCTTTATTATACAATAATAAGATTACGTTTGAAAAGTAATAACTTGTGTTGATTAGTTAAGTTTAGTGTTTCTAGCATTAATTAGGGACTTTCAATTGGTATCAGAGCGATGTTGATATTAAAACCTTCAAGAAACATCGTTCTCAGTTTTATAATCAAGATCCACCATGCCAGAAACTTCTAACCCACCACAATCACCTTCTGGAAACAACAACAATGCATCACCATCTTCACCAAGACTCACCCCTCCACCTCCTAATGACGATGATCTACCCCAACTTCTTGACTCAAGAGGCGGATCACATGTCACCAGTGTACCAGTCTTTGATGAAGAAGATTTTGCTAGTTGGAAGAGTCAATTTCTTATGTATCTCGATGGACTTGAACCATTTCTTCTAGAAATTTTAGAAAATGGTCCTTATGTTCTCATGGCGCTTACCTCCACTGAAGAAAACCCTCTTCCCAAACCTCTCAAACAATGGACTCCAGCTGATAGAAAATTGGCAAACCAAGATAAACGTCTCAAAAGCATCATCATATCCTGTCTTCCCAAACACATCATGAAGTCTGTCATTCAGCGTCCCACAGCCAAGCAAATGTGGACAGACCTCATCCTTGGCCATGAAGGATCCTCTGAAACCAGAGAAACCAAGATTCAGGCACTCAGACTTCAGTTCAATGCTTTCAAGTCACTTGAAGGTGAAAAAGTTCAACAAACCTATACAAGGCTGAAGATTCTTCTCAATGACCTAGCTATGAATGATGTCACCATTGGTCAAGCTGAGATTAATGCCACATTTGTCAACAGCCTTCCAAGAAAGTGGCTGAGTATGAATCAGATTTAGAGAGCCAACAACTCAATCAAGAATGACACCTTAGCTCAGCTTTATGGAAAGTATAATTATGAAGAAGGGCTGATTGATACTATATACAAGTCAGAGACTGAAAGATTTGTAGTTCAAGGAGCAACTTCCAAAGCCTTGATCTCTGCACCACATCCTCATGACAGCGACTCTGATGTTGAAGAAGACACCCGCAGCAGCCAAGAGTTCTTGACAGACCTTAATGCCGAGTTTCATGAAAGAGCCTTACTAGCCAATCAAAGAAGATTCTTCAAAAGATCAGGGAGAATAGGATCAGCTAGTAAACAAACTGACATATCAAAAGAAACTTGTTTTGCCTGTGGAAAGCTTGGACACTTCCAAAAAGACTGTCCTTCCACCTAGGCATCCTCACCTTCCTATCCATCATCTTCCACCAAACCTTACAAATTCAAACCACAACATAACAACTCATCTTACCAATCCAACTCATCAGACAATGAGAAGAAGGATTACAAGAACAAGTACAAGGCACTTAAAGCTGAGTTAGAACAGATGAATTTGAAGCTTGAAGCTCTGTCTAAGAAGAAAGGAGGTGATAAAAAGACAGAGAAAGGGTTGGTAGCTGAAGCATATATTTGGAATGATGAGTCACTGACTTCAGATGAGGAAGATACTACTAGAGTCAGGGCTTTCATGGCTATAGCTGAGGATGAACCAGCTGTTGGGAAAGGTGATGCAAGATCAGGACAATGGGTTGACATCACAATGAAAAAGGTACACAGGCTTTTATCTATGTCTGATAGTGATGAACGCAAACATGTCCTTGATTAAACCATTGTTGATTTGCACTTTGTTGAGAAACAAAGAAAGAACCTACTTGATAAGTTTCACTATGTTAAAAATGAACTGTTGATTGCTAAATCTGAATGTGAAACTCTCAAACGGGTTAATTTAGAGAAAATATCCCTGCAAAATGAATTCAGTAGGTTAACCTTGAAAAATAGTGCCTTAAATGATCAAGTATCTGAATTAAACAAGGTTATTGAAAAATGGATGTGTAGTAGGTTCACTATAGATCAATTGCTTAATGATGAACTGCCTGCTGACATTAAAAGGGATGTATCTGCTAAGAAAAATAAGCTGAAATTCTCACCAAACCCAAAGAGATTGTTTTTAAATCTACAGAGACTATTCATATGTCAGATCCCATTTTGACTGATGACCCTGTCTCTAAAGATGTGGCTGAATTACCACCTTTACCCAAACTCTCTGGAGTTGAACCCAGCAGTTCCTCTAGAGGAGCTAAGGGTGAACTTAAAACAGATGTTTAGAAACCACCAGCTAAAATATTTTATGTACCTGCTAAACAATCTGTTAAGCAAGTTGCATTTAAGTCTGTCTCTTTAAAAGCTGTGAACAAAGTTGACTCCACAACTGAAGAACGCCTGTTGTCACTAATGAAAGAAGTAGAACTCTTAAAACAACACATTAAGCCTTCCGCTGAATGCTCTACTTCTCGTGAACCTAAGTCTGTCTTAGGTGAACCCAAGGGGGAAAGGTTAGTCAAACCTTATTGTAATATCTGTAAGAACTCTCATCACACGACCTTAGATCACGATAGACAAATGGCTGTTAAGAGAGCTCAGACACCTTCTAGGGAAAGACAACAGGGTTCTAAAAGACAAGGGAACTACAGACCTTATCCTCCCTGTAAATTCTGTGGATTCACAGACCATCACTCAGATGAGTGTGGTGACTTCCCAGGTTGTGATATCTGTGGAATTTTTACCCATGAGACAGCTAATTGTCCTTCCCATCGCCAAAATTTCTATAGGAACACAAGAATTGCTAATCAGCAATTCAGGGAACCCACTGGAAAGTGGGTTCACCATAGGAACTAACTTGTTTCTATGTATCTGTGTAGAAACATCTTAAGGAATCGGTATGGTATCTAGACAGTGGCTGTTCTAGACACATGACAGGGATTCAACAATACCTGCACAGATACTCAAGGGAGCCAGGTCCTAAAGTGGTGTTTGGAGATAATTCTTCAGGCGAAACAGAGGGATACGGCTCAGTGAACTGCAATGGGATAACTTTTACGAGGGTTGCATATGTGAATGGTCTTAAACACAATCTTATTAGCATCAGCCAATTGTGTGATGCTAACTACTAGGTTTTGTTTACTAAGACTCAGGGAACCATATTTAACAAGAACAATGATGTTGTGCTTATTGCACCTAGAAGGAGAGATGTTTATGTCATCAACATGGCTGTTTGCTCTAAAGACAGCTCAAATTGTTTTCTCGCTAAAGCCTCTGAAAGTGTCAATTGGTTGTGGCACAAAAGACTGTCTCATCTCAACTTCAAGAACATCAACAAGATAGCCACACAAAACCTGGATGCTGGTCTTCCTTCAGTGATGTTTTCTAAAGACAAGACTTGTTCTGCCTGTGTCAAGGGAAAGCATCACAGGTCTTCATTCAAGACCAAGCAATCATTCTCTATTGACAAGTGCTTACATCTCATTCACATGGATTTTTTTGGGCATGTCAAACCTCAGACCATTAATCACAACAAATACACCTTGGTCATAGTTGATGAGTTTTCAAGGTATACATGGGTGTTCTTCCTCAGAAGGAAAAGTGATGCAGCTGATACCATCATGTCCTTCATCAGACAGGTTAAAATATGAATGATGTTAGAGTCAAAGCTCTAAGAAGTGATAATGGTACTGAATTCAAGAATCATCAACTTGAATCTTTTTGTGATGAAAAGGGTATATCACAAAACTTCTCTTCAGCTGGCACCCCTGAACAAAATGGTGTGGCTGAAAGAAGAAACATGACATTGATTGAAGCAGCCATAAGTATGTTGAATGGTGCGGCCTTACCAAAGCAATTTTGGGGAGAAGCTCTCCACACTGCCTGCTACACACAAAATAGATCAATCATTGTCAAAAGACATGGTAAAACTTCCTATGAAGTTTTCAGAAACAGATCTCCAGATGTCAGCTATTTTCATGTTTTTGGATGCCCTGTGTTCATTTATAACTACAGGGATAAACTTGGAAAATTCGATGAAAAAGCTGATGATGGCTTCTTCTTGGGATACTCTCCAACAGCCAAAGCCTTCAGAGTATTCAACATCAGAAGACAAGAAGTAGAAGAAACATTTCATGACAGATTCAATGAAGATGATGATGTCATACAGAGAACTGGAACAGAGGGTGATGAAATTGATTTTAATGAAAATATGCCATTCCCAAGTGATGAATTCTCTGAACCTAGACCTGCCTATCATCACCATCATCACTCCAACACTCTCACTTATGTTCCTGCTTTTGACCCTCTCTCAACACACAACATTGAAGTTCCTACCTCTCAGGAACTTGATGAAGAAGAACCACAACCTTCTTGCATTCCTTCTTCATCTAATGCTATTGAGGACTCACCAATTCTTCAAATCCCTGAAGAATCTCCTGCTGATAATGAACTTGTACCCCTTGATATGGCTAAAGTAGACTCAGACACTGAAGTAGTCTTTGAAGAAAGCCCTCCTAGTCAGCAGGATGAAACTCAAATAGTACCAGCTATTCCCACAAGTGTTCCCGTCCATGATTCCCCAGCTCCTCAAACCAAGTGGTCAAGAGATCAACACATTATTCTTGTCAACATCATTGGGGAACCTAATGCAGGGGTTACTACTAGACAGCGAATTCATGACTCAGAGTCTGCCTCAGCCAATGAATGTCTCTTTGCTGAATTTCTCTCTCAAATTGAACCTAAGAGAGTAGCTGAGGCACTTGTAGAAGATGGGTGGGTAGCTGCTATGCAGGAAGAAATCAATCAGTTCAAAAGGAACAAAGTGTGGACACTAGTACCAGCTCCACCTAGAAAGAATATCACAGGCACTAGATGGATCTATAGAAATAAGATGGATGAAACTGGAAACATTATCAGAAACAAGGCCAGGCTGGTGGCACAGGGGTATACTCAGACTGAAGGAATTGATTATGATGAAACATTCACTCCTGTAGCTAGACTTGAAGCCATCAGAATCTTCCTGGCTTATGCTGCTTATATGAACTTCACTGTGTATCAAATGGATGTTAAAAGTGCATTTCTCAATGGAGATTTGGCTGAGGAAGTATATGTTGAACAACCTGAAGGATTCGAGAACAGCGAGTTTCCCAATCATGTGTACAGATTACATAAAGCCATGTATGGGCTGAAACAAGCTCCAAGAGCATGGTATGAAACTCTTTCTAATTTCTTAACTGAAAACAAATTTGTCAGGGGTTCTATTGATAAAACACTCTTTACCTTCAAGGATAAGAGTGACTTCATTATTGTGCAGATTTATGTGGATGATATCATCTTTGGGTCAACAAATGTTAATCTTAGTAAACGTTTTGCTAAATTAATGACCAAGAAATATGAGATGAGTATGATGGGTGAATTAACTTACTTTTTGGGTTTCTAAATTAAACAATGACCTAAGGGAATTTCAATTTGTCAAGAAAAGTATGTTAAAGATTTACTTAAAAAATATGACTTAGCCGATTGTGCATCAGTGAAATGCCCGATGCTTCCACCCAACAACTTGGGTCCTGATGAGTCAGGGGTCTCTGTTAATGAGACTTTATACAGAGGCATGATTGTGTCACTCATGTATCTAACAGCTAGTCGTCCTGATATCAAATTCTCCACATATCTCTGTGCTAGGTACCAAGCTAACCCAAAAGAATCCCATCTAGTGGCTGTTAAGACAATTTTCAGGTATCTCAAAGGAACACCCTCCCTAGGTCTTTGGTATCCCAAGGAATCAGGCTTTGATCTCAAGGCCTATTCAGATTCAGACTACGCAGGATGCTGTATTGACAGGAAAAGCACCTCAGGTAGCTGTCAAATCCTAGGAGGAAAATTGGTTGGATGGAGTGCTAAGAAGCAAAACTCTGTGGCCATGTCTTCAGCTGAAGCAGAATATGTCGCTGCTGCCAGCTGTTGTGCTCAGGTGCTCTGGATGAAAAGTCAATTGGCTGACTATGAAATCTTATATGACAAAGTGCCAAACTTTTGTGACAACACCAGTGCCATTTCAATCTCCAACAGCCCTGTTCTTCACTCACGTACCAAACACATTGATATCAGGTATCATTTTATCAGGGATCACATAATGAAGAGAGATATTGAGCTACACTTTGTTCCCACAGAGTTGCAACTAGCTGATATTTTCACAAATCCTTTGGCTGAACCTTCGTTCAACAGGCTAGTTGCTGAGCTAGGGATGCTTAATATCTCAAAGCATGTGGCTTGATAATAAATGTGTTCATTAAATGATTGATTTTCTATTAAATGTTTTTCACATGAAACTAGGTAGTTACTTTCCAAGTAAATGCAAAAAAACATTCTCAATATTTAATCATTTATTTTCGAATAACGAGGAGACAAATAAGTTTTGAAAGGTCAAGGGACCCACATGAGCAGTCATTTTCCCACTTTTCATTAGATGCGGTTGAATAACTGTTTTCATATTTGAATATATATATCGTCTCTCGTCTCTCCTCACCTACCACTATTCTCATTTCATAAATCTCTTTCTCTCTCTAAGCTTTCTCTCTCTAAACCCATCCTCCATTTTCGTTCTTCTTCGACCTTGAATCCATGGCATTCCCAGTTCCCAAGGCAGCAAACGTCAACTTTGAACTCAACGAAAGCATTTTTGCATCAAACAACTCCATTGGATGGATCAACGCTCCAAACGAATCCTACTCAGATCTGGTTAACTTCATGCAAAATTGTGATGCAAGTGAAGCATTCATAAAATCCCAAACCACTTTCTACCAAGAATACCTTTGGGAATTCTGGTACTCCGCTGAAGTCGTTGATGACACCATTACCTTTAGCCTCTCTTGCAACGAACACCCATTTGCCTTCTCACTCAAAGATTTCTCAAGTGTGGCTGGGTTAAAACATGGTGATGAATGCCTAAAGGTAGTTGACAAAAAGGCTGTTAAGGATGCCCTTGCCACACTTAAACCCTTTCATGATGTGAACCCTCCTCTTACACCCGCTGAGGTCCTCTCTAAGTCTCCTCTGAAGATCAAGTATTTTGCCCCTATGTGGCGTGTCCTCTTCACCCACATAGTCAAATCCCTGGGAGGAATGCAGGGATCCCAAGATTAGATGTCCTTCAACCACCAATCTATTGCTTATGGGCTGATCTGGGGAGCTGATGTTGATGTAGGAAGTATACTCTTCTCCAATCTAGTTTAACAGCTGAAAGGAAGGAACCAAGTCAGGGAAAAGAACATTTGCTACGTTTGCTTTCTATCGCTGATCTTCAAAAGCCTGTTGGGGGACAACTATCATTACTCTGCACTCACTTCTCTGAAGCCCTATCGCATCACAGGTGCCATCTACAAGGAAATTGGAGCTGAAGATGTCCCTGTCACCTCCCACATGATGAACATTGCAAACAAACAACCCTCAGTTGAGAAGTCCTTGCTCCCTTCATCAGAGAAGGTGATTACCACTGGTGTGTCTGGCAAATTTAAGTCTTTGACCTCTGGGAAGCACACCACGACGTCCAAGGCTTCAACTGGCCAACAGCCTAAGAAGAAGAAAAACCCATCTTCTTACCACACTAAATCTGTTGCAAAGGCCATGGGAAAGAAGACTGTGAACCTCGACACCTCCTATGTTCCAGATACTCATGTAGAATCAGAGACTTCAGCTGACCAACAACAAGGGTCTAGCGTCTCGATGTCAGCCGAGACAACAGGGAACCAGCCGAACTCTGCTGGTATCACACAGGTAATCAGTGTAAATTTTTAGAGGTCCACAAGCAGCCACTCTCAAATGTCTGTAGGTGAGAGTGGTGAAGTTAGGGTAATCCTCGACCCATAGAAGTCTGTCTATGCACTTAGAATTCTTTAAGACTTCTGTACACCCTGTCTATGCACCAGGGAATGATTCATTTGTGTTTATAAAGCACCCCGATGACCCTGTACCCTCTAGGCAGTATTCAGGCAAACAACAACCTGAATACATATATGTCTCAACCTTGATCCGCTGTACCTCACACAGCCTCTTGGTTCCCTCAGAAAAAGAATCCCAAAAGTTTTACTTTTAGGGGAGCTGAATAATCATCCTCAGCTCTTCTAGGGACAGCGTAATAAGACGATCTTGACCCATATCTTTTTCACCTTAAAAGAATCCCAAAGGATTTATCCTTTTCAGGGGGAGCTGAATCATCACCCTCAGCTTTCCTAGGAACAGCGTAACAGGCGATCTTTAACAACATATGTTTCACAATCAAAAGAGTCCCAAAGGTTTTAACCTTTTGGGGGGGGGGGGGGGGAATCACACTCAGCTTTCCTAGGGGCAGCGAATGGCGATCATTAACCATATAATTTTCACTCTTAAAAGAATCCCAAGGATTTATCCTTTAGAGTGGCTGAGTAATCACCCTCAGCCTCTCTGGGACAGCAAAATGGCGACCATTCTCCTTACTTATTTCCCTGTTACTAATAAAAACAACTTGCAGGCTAAAATTGTACAGCCAGACACAGAATCCATGGAGCAAAAGGATAAAGAGGCTGATACAATTATTCAGGATCAACCAAATGATGAAGAGCCCCTGCTTGATATTGAAGAAGAAGTGCTGTCATTAGTTGATGATGTCTCTGATCCTGAGTCCATGCCTGAGGATGAAATCCCTGTGGGGATGTTTGAGGAGGAGGATAAAGAAGAAAAAGATGATCAACAATCTGTCTCTCCTCCCAAGGAAATAGCTGTGTCCACTCCAGCTGATAATAATACTCCTCCTCCCAAGGAAGCTGTTGTCACTCCCACCTCTGCTACCTCCACCACAACAGTCTTCCAAAGACCTACTTATGATCCAACTGCTGAATTCCTTATGTTTGATCATCCTGCCCAAACCAACTTTGATCTTTTGCCTAGGGGGGATGATTATGCTCAACAAAGCCTGAACATCCATAATCTTCAGCCTGTTCATCATCAATTTGATATTGAACGCCTATCAAGAAAGCTGGATGTTATCAAGTCTGAAATGCATAACTTCACTGTCACATTTCAAGGGATCATCAAGAAGGCAGTCGCGGATGCAGTCATTGAACCCATCAAGGATGGTGCAAGAAAAGGTGTAGCACAAGCACTTAGTCATCTGTCCACAAGAATCAAGGATGTCATTGACACAGAGGTCCCTGCTCTATTTCATAAACATGAGTTAACAATGCACAGAGAGTTTGAAACTGTTCGAAGCAGGCAATATCGTCATACAAACTTCATCATTAATCGTGTTCAGGGAAATACAAATGGAAAGTGCAACCTTCTGCTGAAGATTACCAGAGATTCAAGGAAAAGGCAACGTGCTATGGCTGCCTCTGTTGAACAGATTTCAAGGCACTTTCAAACACGTTCATCCAAACGTCTGAAGAGACAGGCTGAACGTGAGGGGGAGAAGGAAAAGGTACTTAACCTTGAATCTGCCAAACATGGCTCAACATCTGCTGACAACACCATTTCTTCACCTGTCCCCCTCCAAGTCATCACACCTGTTATCATACCTGATGATGAGGATAACACTCAAGGGGAGCAACAGAATAAAGATGGAGTTGATTCATCAAAGTCCCTGACTTTGGTTAACACTAGCGAGTCTGGGGATGATGGTGAACCAACTGCCAAGAAGCTAAAGTTCACTGTTAGCTCCCTTCCCAAATCAATTCAAACTCAAGCTCAGTTAGCGTTTATCAAAAGAGCTGAGGAGTTGAAAAATATGAGTATGGAATCCTCTGTCTCGAAGAAAGGAAAGGAGATAGTTTTGGTTGACACATACACCAAACTAAAGAAGATAGCTGCGATGCTAGAGACAGGAAGATCCACCACATACCTTTCCCAATTTTCAACCTTCACGCCTTCCAATGAGAATCCCTTAACACCTGAAGAAATAGAGAAACAGGCTGAGGAATTCAAGAGATTAAATGAAATCAAGAAAGCCAAGGAACTGAATGAGGCAACTCTAAGGAAGATGACTCCACCTGAAAGGGAGAAGCAGAGACAAAGGTTGAGGGAAATGGAAGCTAAACGCGCAGAGTGATGAGACTGCTTTTATACATAGTCTCATCGTCCAAATCGGGCTTAAAATGCATTAAATATCATTAAAACTGCCAAATATATGCTCGTGTTTGTTGCTTGTGTATTTTAGGTACGGATATTGAGGAAATGGCAAAAATATCACAAGAATCAATCAATAACGAACATGGGAAACGAAGCCGCACAATGAACCGGGCCCAAGAATGGAATTTCCAAAAATGACCTTGAAGTTTGAAGATTGTACAAGTTTGGTCCCTCAATAATTGAAGACTTGTCAATTTATACCCTTGCAAATCTCATTTATTGCATTTGGGTCCCTAAATTATCAAGAATTTACAAGTATGGCCCTTGAAGATCTCAAAGTTTACAAGATTAGTCCTTGTTTCTATAAACTACAACTTGGAAGGACTGAAAGTGCCAAGCTGGCAAACTTATTTACAAAGGATTTGAAGTTTGTGGCTGTTTTATACAATATGAAGAAAGGAAAGGAGATGGGGGACTATTTTGGCCAGACACTCAAACTCACCACCACCTATCATTCTGCCATGTCACCTCCACCAGCCAACCACATCACACCACCTCACTCCCCCTCCCACGTCACACCCCACTCACGATTTAAAACTGATTATATTAATCAGTTTATTCTTTCCCTCCTTAACATTTATTTAAAATATTTAATCCCCAAATCAGATTAAACTTTCTCCTTAATCCACCCATAAACCCTAAAAATCCCAGGTCCAATTAACCTATAATCAAAGGGGTTTTTGCTGTAATTATCCAGATCACTAATTCATTCCATCCTCACCCCATCCCACACCCAAAACGTGAACCAAGACCAACCCATGTGAGTGTAGGGCCACCCCTGCAACGTCCCTTTCTTCCCAAACCCCTAAACCCGACCAAATGAATGCCCCACATCCATTCCTTTGTCCCCAAGAACTAATAAACGTCCAAGATCACTTGCTAACAGCTGGAAGGATCACATGCTTGGCAGAATCACAAGATGGCAACTTTTTGACTCATTGACCAAAGGGCTTTTCTGGAATTCCATCTATTAGGGTTTAAGTTTATTAATTTTTTATTCAGTAGCCTAGAAGGTTCTGTTTAGGCCTATAAAAGGAGGATGCGAGCTGTGCATACCCCTTTGTTCCAGATTTTTCTCAAAAACTTGTAATCCCTTTTTAAATTTATAAAGTTGGTATTTTTGTGAAACTATAATTCCTTTTATTATTTTTAAAAGTTGGTATATGCTTGAGAAGGATCTGAGTTCCATTTATATTGTGAAAACACTTTGTGTTTTGAGTTTTAAAAAAAAAGGGTTTTGAAATGGTTTGATATTTTTAGAAATCCAAGAATATTAAGAAGTGAAAGTGGATTGGTGTTCTTGTTTTTCTGAGGTTGATTTCTTGTTTAAAACGTGTTTAAAATTTCAAGGTTTGTGGTTTATAGGTTTTCAAAAAGATTTTTGAAAAATCAGTTTTTTGGTATATTGTGTGCTTTGTTCTTAGCAGGAATCCTTTGGGCTTTTTGACTGTTCTTCCAAGAGGTTCTACACAAGCCCCAGCTTGTAGGAGATGGCTATGCAGCCATTGTGGGACCTGGATGTGGGTCCCATAAGGTAAATCCATTGTATCTCAGTTTGAGTCTTCAAAAAGTTGTGATTTATGTGTTTTTGTAGGAAGCTTGTTCTTATGTGTTGAATCTGGTTGGTTTATGCATGTTTGATGTTTGAATGCATGTTAGAGGTGATATAGATCAGATTTGTGTAGTTTAGAATAGGTTTGATTGGTTAAATTTCAATTTCTGAAAATTAAGGGGTGTTTGGATTAAGGCTTAAGTTGGGTTTATTGACTTCAAGCTTGCTTAAAAACCTGTTGGAAACACTCATTAGGGTATTAATAGGTTGCATGTTACTTGGTTTTCAATTTGGTAGAGTTTTTAACACAATTGCATGATAAAAATTGGTACTTTGGCTAGAAATCATTAACTCATCTTTTCTGTCCAATTTAGTAGAAATTTTCATTGTATTTTTGGTAGGATGCTAGATATTGGTTCCACCTAGGGTTTGTTATAGCTTATATGTCATTTGGGTAGCTTATGTGCAAGTCTTAAGCTGTTGAATCTCACTTTTGTGTCAAATAGTTCAGTCACTTATTCATCAGAAATCATCAAGCCTAATCAGTAACTTTCTTGGCATTTTGTGGTTGAATTTGTGAAGGAACTTGTTGTTTTTTGTGTTTACTTAGACTCCCCACAACCCAACTGGTGTGGGGGTGCCTTGTTGTCCATAGAAAATCATCAGCAAGAGCTTTCCTAAGCTCAAAATCCACCAGACCTTGAAATTACACTAGCAGTGGGAAAAAAGTTACCCCTGCTAGTGTATTGGTTAGTACTGCTGAGCTAAAAGACAAATTCAGTCAAGTGTCACTATCAGAAAGTTGTTTATTTTGTCTTTAGTGCCTAAAAATAGGAATTAGGACCTGATTTTAATTGCATTATTTTTCTAATTTAAATTTTGATTTTTCTGTTTAATTAGATTTTTTATTACTGTTCATTTGCTATTTTTTAGGTTTATTAGCTATTTTAAATACTTTTTATTATCCTGTTTTTGGCATTTAGTGCCAAAAATTGTTATTTTTCAGTTTTAACATTTTCATAGATTAAGAAAAACATTTTAAGATTTTTGGTATAAAAAGTTTTTACTGTTTACTTTTTATTTATTTTTTAGAATTAATTTAGTTTAATTAGGGTTTTAATTGTTAACTGTTTTGTCCTTTAGTGAAATTTTTTATATTTTTTTCAAAATTTTTCATTTTTCTACTGTTCATTAGAGTAAATTAGGATTTTTAAAATTGGTAAATTATTTTTAGCCTTATTTTATTATTTTTTATAGTTATTTTAGTAATAGTTTTAAGTATTTTAAAAATAGAAAAATAGTTTTTAAAATTTAGGAAAAATACTTTTTAGTCTTTAGATAATATAAGTAAGTTATTTGTTCAATAAAATAATATTTTGGACATTTTGTTAATTATATTTAATTTTAGGGCTTTAATTAGCATTTAAAATTGAATATTTAATTAATAAAAGGTTTTAAAATATTTTTATTGGATTTTTATTTTTATTTATATTATTTTAGACTTACTTTTAGCTTTTAATCAATTTTTAGGTTTAAAATTTTTAATTTGTAGTTTTTTACGGTTTTACGTGAACGCCTTTTTCGTCTTAGTTTAATTCGACTTCGTAACCGTCATTCTCTTCTCACCCCATTTCTATTTTCTCAATATAATCACAAATCAAAATCAATTCATTACACAACGCACTTTCCTCCTCGAGAACGAAGTCACTTCACTTTAGGGTCATTTACACACGGTTTTCCTAAATCGTCGCGCTTACCCTATATTTTAGGTGCTTGTTTTTCCTAAAGCAAGTTACCTAATTTTACAACTATCATTTTGGCGCCGCTACCGGGGAGGCGTGTTGTGTTTTGATTGGCATTGTTGTTTTTATATACTAACCATAATTAGTATTTGTATTAGTAGCACTCTACTAATACGTATTATCGGTTTTCGGTTTTTGTGTGAATACTATTACTATAGTGTATACGTAGAACAATAAATTCACAAGTACTCCAAATACGTGAGCAATCACAACCTTGACTTGGGAGGTCATTACCCAATCATTGTATTCGAATCTCAAACCAAAGAAAAAAAGGCAAAAATAGATAAATACTTTCATGAAGCTCGATTTTGAAAAATACAAACTATAAGGTGGGCATAAGGCGGTTGTATTTCACGACCTAAAGGAAAAAGGCTCTTAAGTGCTTCGCGCCGCCTCGTTTCCTCCGCTTGCTTGTGAGTATTTGATTTTGAAAGCTAATCGAGGGTTTTGCCGCCCAAAGTATTATTACATATCATATATATTTTCTTGGTTTTCATTTGATTAAACCCTCTTGAATGTTTTGGTGTTCCACCAACGTTCTAAAGTCATCGAAGGCGTTCACTTCACGTGATCGTTTTCATTCCTTGAGGCTTCTTTAATCGAGAGATTTGATTAAGGAGGAGATTTGTAGATTTGTGTCTACTTAATACATTCACCAAGATCCAAAAAGGTTAATACAATCAAAAACCACAAAAAAATTGAAAAATACAAAACACCAAAAAGAATCTTCTTTGCTCGTCCCCTCGTTGTACGTGACGTTTATTCTAACTCGTAATCAAGCGAGACGTGCACGTAAACGAAAGAACAAAACTCCCACTCCAAATCATTCTAGTGGGGAGTGTCCTATTGACGAACCCATTGTAAGAGAAGCACCAACCATGGCGAATCGAATTATGATGGAGTTACTTCAAGCACCCACCGAGGGTTATGGAGAGGCTATTGTGATTCCCGCTATCCTTGCAGAGAATTTTGAGGTGAAAACGGGTTTGTTGTCGATGATCCAAAACAACAAATTCCGTGGTGATGAGAAGGACAATCCACACAACCATATCCGCCAATTCAATCGTCTTACCGCTATTTGCAAATTTAAGGATGTCTCGAATGACTCGATTAAGATGATGCTTTTTCCGTATTCCTTAGCGGGGCCCGCTAAAATTTGGTTAGAGAAAGAGCCACCCAATTCTATATTGACGTGGAAGGATCTCGTTTCAAAATTCGTGAACCAATTTTTTCCGCCCTCTAAGACTACGCATTTGAAAAATGAGATTTCAAAGTTTTCACAAGAATCAAATGAAAGTTTTTCAACGGCTTGGAATAGGTTTAAGGAGATGTTACATGAATGTCCTCATCACGGTTTTTCCGACTTGCATCAAATTGACACGTTTTACAATGGACTTAATGATCATGAAAGAGATTATTTAAATGCCACCGCAGGTGGTAATTTTTTGTGTAAAACGGTTGAGGAAGCTTTGGTGATAATTGAAAATAGGTCTAAGGTTTATAGCCCACGTAACACACCGAGTGTTACCAAATTGGGTTCATCATCGTCACCATCGTCTCGTAGCATTAATGCCTTACAAGATGAAGCTAATGAGGAGAATCGGTTTTTTGATAGGTTTTCAACTCTTATGTCCCATTGGAAAGCTCAAGAAGCTTCAAATTCCGCTTCGGTTAAAGCGGTTGCTAAGAGTTGTTTGTCGTGTGGTGGAGCTCATGATCTTTCCGAGTGCATTACCGCGGATGGTAACACTTCGAGTGCTTATGTAGCCACGGGAACTTATAACCAAAACGGTCAAGGTTCCCGCCAAAATCAAGCTCCACCAAATCAAAATGCTAATAACTATCGAAACAACAACCAAGGTGGTAATTATCAAGGCAATCGACGTAATTACAACAATGGTAATTATCAAAGGGGAAATGGGCAAATTTCAAACCAAAACCAAAACCGTGATTTTCAAACTACGACTCAAGGTTTTCAAAATGATCACACCAAAAATCTTCAAGGAGAATTTTTGAATTATGCTAAGGCAAATGATGCTAAGTTTGACAATATGCAACGTGAAATGGTTAGCTTAAGATCCGAGTTGAAAAACAAGCTTAAAACGAACTTGCTAATGAACTTAAAATTCATGCTAATAAAATGGAAGGAAATGTTCAACGACTCCAACAAAATCAACAAAAAATGGAGCAAGGTCAACATGAGATCAAGCAAGAGTTGTTAAAAGCGTATGCTAGGCAATCTAAGTTTGAAGATCGAATGGGAAAATTGTTTGAAGCTATCATGTGTAAACCTTCTTCTTCGAGTAGTCTTCCTAGTGATACCATCGTAAACCCAAAAGGAGAGATGAAAGTGATTACCACACGTAGTGGTAAGACACTTAAGAACCGACTCCTCAACCAATTGCTCCTACGGAGGAAGCAATTGAGGAAGAACCCGAGGTAGTGGTCCAAAAGGAGCATGTCCCAAGCCCACGAAGTACCGCTCATGCCACACCTACGGTTGACCCATTACCAACATTGGAACCCGAGATTCCAAAGGCTATGCCTATGCCCCAACCCACACCACCTTTGCCCTATCCATCGAGACTTAGGAAGGAGAAATGTCAAGAGCGCGACAATTATCAATTTGAGCTTTTTATGAAAATGTTTCGTGATTTGCACCTTAATGTGAGTTTCGCCGACGCTTTGGTCATGATGCCTCGATTTGCCGCTAACTTTAAGAGTATGTTGAACAACAAGGAGAAATTGCACCAATTGTCTAGTTGTTCGTCGGTTTATCTTAATCGCATACCTCAAAAAGTCGGTGATCCCGGTAAATTTTTGATCCCTTGTGTAATCCAAGATATGGAAGAATGCTATGCCTTGGCCGATCTTGGTGCTAGCATTAACTTTATGCCACTTGCAATCTTCGAGTCGCTCAATCTTCCTAATCTTACTCCTTCACTAATGTCTATCGAGTTGGCCGACCATTCCACGATTCGCGCATGTGGATTGGCGGAAGACGTTTTTGTGAAAGTGGGGAAGTTCTACTATCCCGTAGACTTTATCGTTGTCGATATCCCCACGGATCCTCAAGTTCCTCTCATTTTAGGTCGTTCGTTTTTAGACACGTCTATGGCTTTGATCGATGTTCATGCTAGAAAGATCACCTTACGTTTCAACGACGAGGAACTTGTTATAAACGCAACTCAAAATTCTCAACTTTCTCATGTTTATTCCGTTGCTACCATAAACCTCGTTGATATGATCGACGTGGTTTGCGAGGAATTTTCACAAGAAGTTCTAGGATTTGGTGATGAAGAAACTAGTGGCAATCCCACTATGTTAGATCCAATTCTTGATAATTCGACACCAACCTTCACTCCATTTGAAGGCGGTGGTTTAACGTTGGAAGAATTCAGTGTTCCACGTACTTGTGACGAAGACCTCGACAACGATGAGGACTTCTCGATTATCAAGGATTTTCTTAACGATTTCCCATTTCCTCCACCCGAGGAGATTATGAGAATCGAGCCCAAATCTTCACTTGAGGAACCACCTATCCTCGAGTTGAAAGATTTACCTCCTCACCTCGAATATGTCTATTTGGAGGAGGATGACAAGTTGCCGGTTATTATTGCGAAGGAACTTTCGAATGATGAAAAAACCGCACTTGTCAATGTTCTAAAGGATCACAAAGGGGCAATTGCGTGGAAGTTATCCGACATTAAGGGAATCGATCCCAAGTTTTGTACCCACAAAATCTTAATGGAGGAGGATTACAAGCCCGCAATCCAATGTCAAAGGAGGGTGAACCCTAAAATTCACGACGTCATCAAAAAGGAGGTCCTTAAACTCCTTGACGCGGGAATGATTTACCCTATTTCCGATAGCCCTTGGGTGAGTCCTATTCATTGTGTCCCTAAAAAGGGAGGATGACAGTTGTGCCAAACGATGCCAACGAGTTGATTCCCACTAGACTCGTGACCGGATGGAGAGTGTGCATTGACTATCGAAAGTTGAATGAAGCCACTCGAAAATACCATTTTCCATTGCCCTTCATGGACCAAATGTTGGAGCGTCTTGCGGGAAACAGTTTCTATTGCTTTTTAGATGGTTTTTCCGGTTACTTCCAAATTCCCATCGATCCTCGTGATCAAGAAAAAACTACGTTTACGTGTCCATATGGAACGTTTGCCTATCGTAGAATGACATTCGGACTTTGCAATGCACCGGGAACCTTTCAAAGGTGCATGATGGCTATTTTTCATGACATGATCGAGTAGACGATGGAAGTCTTCATGGATGACTTTTCCGTGTTTGGTAATTCGTTCACTTCGTGTTTTTCGAACCTTGAGAGAATGTTAAGACGTTGTGAGGAAACCAACCTTGTGCTCAATTGGGAAAAATGTCATTTTATGGTTAAGAGTGGAATCGTCTTAGGGCACAAGGTCTCGAAAGCGGGGATTGAGGTAGATCAAGCTAAGGTAGACGTCATCGTCAAATTACCTCATCCCAAAACCGTTAAAGGAGTTAGGAGTTTCCTAGGCCACGCGGGCTTTTATCGTCGATTCATCAAGGATTTTTCGAAGATTTCTCGACCTATTACACATCTTCTTGAAAAAGAGGCACGTTTTGTCTTTTACGAGGATTGTGTACGAGCCTTTGAAATCCTTAAGAGGAAACTTACCGAAGCTCCCATTCTTGTTGCTCCCAATTGGAACCTCCCCTTTGAGCTTATGTGTGATGCTAGTGATTACGCTATTGGGGCCGTTTTGGGGCAACGTCATGATAAGCACTTCTTGCCTATTCACTATGCTAGCAAGACGATGACCGAGGCTCAACTAAAATACACTACAACGGAAAAGGAGTTCCTTGCCGTGGTGTATGCATTTGAGAAGTTCCGACCTTACCTCGTCTTAGCTAAATGCATAGTGTATACGGACCATTCGGCTATCAAGTATCTCATGGAAAAGCAAGATGCTAAGCCTAGATTACTTCGTTGGATTCTCCTCCTTCAAGAATTTGATCACAAAATCGTTGACAAAAAAGGAGCCGAGAATCTAGCGGCCGATCATCTTTCTCGTTTGGAAGATCCTCACCAAAGTGTTTACGAGCCCAAGGAAATCACCGAAACATTTCCGCTCGAGACACTTGGTGTAGTGAATTCTAAGCTTGATCCTTCCACCCCATGGTTTGCGGATTCTGCAAATTACCATGCGGGTAACTTCATCATTAAGGGTATGACGACTCAAGAAAAACCAAAATTCTTTTGTGACGTCAAGTTCTACTTTTGGAACGACCCTTACTTGTTTTGAACTTGTGCGTATCAAATCATCCGACGTTGTGTATTTGGCACCGAAGCTTCTAACATCCTTAGAGCTTGTCATGAGTGACCCACGGGTGGTCACCACGGTGCTAATCTCACGGATAAGAAGGTGTTTGATGCCGACTTCTTTTGGCCTACTATTTACCGAGATGCACAAGATCTTGTGAAGTCATGTGATGCATGCCAACGACAAGGAAAAGCCTCACAAAAAGATGAAATGCCACAAAATATCATCCAAGTGTGTGAGATCTTTGATGTTTGGGGAATAGACTTTATGGGGCCGTTCCCATCATCTCGTGGTAATAAGTACATCCTCGTTGCGGTTGACTACCTATCTAAGTGGGTAGAGGCCTAAGCCTTGCCCACCAATGATGCTCGTGTGGTAGTTAAGTTCTTGAAAAGCTTGTTTTCTCGGTTTGGAACCCCTCGTGCAATCATAAGCGATCGTGGAACCCATTTTTGTAACGACCAATTCGAAAGGGTCCTAAGGAAATATGGGGTTACACATCGGCTTTCTACGGCTTATCACCCACAAACGAGTGGGCAAGTCAAGGTTTTAAACCGAGCTTTGAAGAGGATCTTGGAGAGATCCGTTGGGAAAAACCGACAATCATGGTCGGATAAGTTGGACGATGCTTTATGGGCCTTTAGGACCGCTCATAAGACACCTATTGGGTGCACTCCCTATAAGCTTGTGTATGGAAAGAATTTTCATTTGCCTATCGAGTTAGAACACAAGGCTTATTGGGCCCTAAAGCATTGTAATGATGATATGGAGACCGCGGGAAAACACCGGAAAATGCAATTGAATGAATTAGATGAATTGAGGGATATTGCTTATGAAAATTCATTGATTTACAAAGAAAAGACTAAAAACTTGCATGATTCTAAAATTAAAAACCGAGGTTTTTAACATTGGGGATCAAGTTTTGCTTTTTAATTCAAGATTAAAAATCTTTTCCGGTAAGTTGAAATCCCGTTGGTCCGGTCTATTCACCGTGACTCAAGTGTTTCCGTATGGGACCATCGAGCTAGCTCAAGATGATGGTCCTAACTTCAAGGTGAATGGACATAGGTTGAATCACTACTTTGGCGGGGAAGTTCCATCCTCGAACTACCTCGACCAAGCCACTTTCCCCAATGATAACTAGTATTGAGGGGATCGAGTCGAGCTCATGACTCGGTAATGAAAAATGAGGTGCCTCGTGGGGGAGACCCATGCTTATCCATGTACATATTATTGCTTTCTAATTAGTTTAATGTGAGGGGATTTGTGCCCTTCCAACCTTTGTTCCGTGGTTGTTTGTGCATTGTGGTTTTTAGATCATGATCTTCACGATTGGAGCCTCTCGTGTTCGTTTTATGGGAGCACTCGATCGTTTGCTTTGGAGACTTTCTCAATATCCATGATATATCCTTTTGATGTTCTAACCTTAGGTTTTTAGCACACTTCATAAACGGCTATTAATTTAATGGTTACACCCTTTCCATGCTAGATTAGGCATTCGACTACGTCTCTAGTATGGGGGTGTTTGCACCCCTAGACTCGAAACATTGAGGTCAATGTTTAACTTTAGTATGGGGGGGTGAATAGATACTTGCCTTGCCAAACCTTCACGCTTTCCAAAGTTTATCTTTTTGTTATTGTTTTGTCGCAAAATAAGGCTAAAAATGGCCAAATTTTAAAATTTTTCTCATGTTTTATAAGTGTTTGAAGACACGAATGTAGATTTTCCGATGGCGAGAATAAGAGTAATTTTTGACTCGACCGTGCGTGTTGAGCACTTAGCTTTGATTCCTTAACTACACATTAGGCTAAGTCTCTTAAATGAGGACGAGAAATGATAGAGTTAATTATAAGTTACTATGCTAAACGTAGAGTACTCGTATTCTTTCAAAAACTCATGTGTTCTCGTTGTTTGCTTATTCTCCCTTCGCATGTAAATATTTTTTGCTCAATAAATATTGACTTAGCGGTTTAGTTAGGATTGTTGGGTTTCTAGTCTTTTCTAGTAGCTTCCGTGTAATTAAATTGGGAAGACATTAAGGTATCGCCAGCGTCACGGGTTTGAAGTATTGGCACCCTAATAATCGAAAGCTTCACCCAATAATAAGATTTCAAGTGCTCACCTAAATCAAGCAAACAATTTGAAGCCCCACAAGGCCGAAAAATCTATACAAAATTGAAAGTGAATCAAGCCTTAATCTTCGAAGCTTTAAAGATCCAAAATTCGCTTTAGCGTGAGGATATACGTCTTTGGCTAATAAAACCACCGATGAGGCGGATAATAAAAGGCAAGGCAAGACCGAAGTCATAATAAAAGCTTCATGGCGAAGTTGAATAAAAGATGGAGGTAAACCAAAGATAATAAGGCCCTTCCGTTAGGGGGCGCATAAAAGTCTTGGTAATAAGTCTCATGTTCAAAACCGTTATAAAACCGTGTTTATCGATTCTTCTTGTCAACTTAATTTTTTGACATCGTTGTCTATTAGGAGGGGTTATAGATTTGATGGTCTTAGTTACACCGTTAGGACTCTATTTTTAGACCTAAATCTCTATTATCGCATAAGTCAAACAATGTATCCTCGTGAAACATTCAAGACAAAATAAAATATAAGAGATACAACTTAGGAATAATGGGAGGATAAGTACGTGATTAGGGCATATGAGTAGTGTTAGCATTACTAACTTATAATGACAATGATCTCGTTGCACGCTTGGCATGGAATTGGGGTGAAAATCGAGGACGATGAAATTATTTCTAACGAAGCATTCACGTGTTCTTATTCTATGAACCTAAACGTCCTACTTTGCGATGAAAATCATACATTATGTCTAAAACACAAGTAGTAGTAGTAATAGTAGTAGTGTAGCTAGTTTATCATTCAATAAAGTGAATAAAAATGAATTTTGGAGGTGCTACGATACTTTATTCTAGCATTGCGTGAGGGCACGGCAACGGTTTAGTATGGAAGAGTGATGAGACTGCTTTTATACATAGTCTCATCGTCCAAATCGGGCTTAAAATGCATTAAATATCATTAAAACTGCCAAATATATGCTCGTGTTTGTTGCTTGTGTATTTTAGGTACGGATATTGAGGAAATGGCAAAAAGATCACAAGAATCAATCAATAACGAACACGGGAAACGAAGCCGCACAATGAACCGGGCCCAAGAATGGAATTTCCAAAAATGACCTTGAAGTTTGAAGATTGTACAAGTTTGGTCCCTCAAGAATTGAAGAATTGTCAATTTATACCCTTGTAAATCTCATTTATTGCATTTAGGTCCCTAAATTATCAAGAATTTACAAGTATGGCCCTTGAAGATCTCAAAGTTTACAAGATTAGTCCTTGTTTCTATAAACTACAACTTGGAAGGACTGAAAGTGCCAAGCTGGCAAACTTATTTACAAAGGATTTGAAGTTTGTGGCTGTTTTATACAATATGAAGAAAGGAAAGGAGATGGGGGACTATTTTGGCCAGACACTCAAACTCACCACCACCTATCATTCTGCCATGTCACCTCCACCAGCCAACCACATCACACCACCTCACTCCCCCTCCCACGTCACACCCCACTCACGATTTAAAACTGATTATATTAATCAGTTTATTCTTTCCCTCCTTAACATTTATTTAAAATATTTAATCCCCAAATCAGATTAAACTTTCTCCTTAATCCACCCATAAACCCTAAAAATCCCAGGTCCAATTAACCTATAATCAAAGGGGTTTTTGCTGTAATTATCCAGATCACTAATTCATTCCATCCTCACCCCATCCCACACCCAAAACGTGAACCAAGACCAACCCATGTGAGTGTAGGGCCACCCCTGCAACGTCCCTTTCTTCCCAAACCCCTAAACCCGACCAAATGAACGCCCCACATCCATTCCTTTGTTCCCAAGAACTAATAAACGTCCAAGATCACTTGCTAACAGCTGGAAGGATCACATGCTTGGCAGAATCACAGGATGGCAACTTTTTGACTCATTGACCAAAGGGCTTTTCTGGAATTCCATCTATTAGGGTTTAAGTTTATTAATTTTTATTCAGTAGCCTAGAAGGTTCTGTTTAGGCCTATAAAAGGAGGATGCGAGCTGTGCATACCCCTTTGTTCCAGATTTTTCTCAAAAACTTGTAATCCCTTTTTAAATTTATAAAGTTGGTATTTTTGTGAAACTGTAATTCCTTTTATTATTTTTAAAAGTTGGTATATGCTTGAGAAGGATCTGAGTTCCATTTATATTGTGAAAACACTTTGTGTTTTGAGTTTTAAAAAAAGGGTTTTGAAATGGTTTGATATTTTCAAAAATCCAAGAATATTAAGAAGTGAAAGTGGATTGGTGTTCTTGTTTTTCCGAGGTTGATTTCTTGTTTAAAACGTGTTTAAAATTTCAAGGTTTGTGGTTTAAAGGTTTTCAAAAAGATTTTTGAAAAATCAGTTTTTTGGTATATTGTGTGCTTTGTTCTTAGCAGGAATCCTTTGGGCTTTTTGACTGTTCTTCCAAGAGGTTCTGCACAAGCCCCAGCTTGTAGGAGATGGCTATGCAGCCATTGTGGGACCTGGATGTGGGTCCCATAAGGTAAATCCCTTGTATCTCAGTTTGAGTCTTCAAAAAGTTATGATTTATGTGTTTTTGTAGGAAGCTTGTTCTTATGTGTTGAATCTGGTTGGTTTATGCATGTTTGATGTTTGAATGCATGTTAGAGGTGATATAGATCAGATTTGTGTAGTTTAGAATAGGTTTGATTGGTTAAATTTCAATTTTTGAAAATTAAGGGGTGTTTGGATTAAGGCTTAAGTTGGGTTTATTGACTTCAAGCTTGCTTAAAAACCTGTTGGAAACACTCATTAGGGTATTAATAGGTTGCATGTTACTTGGTTTTCAATTTGGTAGAGTTTTTAACACAATTGCATGATAAAAATTGGTACTTTGGCTAGAAATCAGTAACTCATCTTTTCTGTCCAATTTAGTAGAAATTTTCATTGTATTTTTGGTAGGATGCTAGATATTGGTTCCACCTAGGGTTTGTTATAGCTTATATGTCATTTGGGTAGCTTATGTGCAAGTCTTAAGCTGTTGAATCTCACTTTTGTGTCAAATAGTCCAGTCACTTATTCATCAGAAATCATCAAGCCTAATCAGTAACTTTCTTGGCATTTTGTGGTTGAATTTGTGAAGGAACTTGTTGTTTTTTGTGTTTACTTAGACTCCCCACAACCCAACTGGTGTGGGGGTGCCTTGTTGTCCAAAGAAAATCATCAGCAAGAGCTTTCCTAAGCTCAAAATCTACCAGACCTTGAAATTACACTAGCAGTGGGAAAAAAGTTACCCCTGCTAGTGTATTGGTTAGTACTGCTGAGCTAAAAGACAAATTCAGTCAAGTGTCACTATCAGAAAGTTGTTTATTTTGTCTTTAGTGCCTAAAAATAGGAATTATGACCTGATTTTAATTGCATTATTTTTCTAATTTAAATTTTGATTTTTCTGTTTAATTAGATTTTTTATTACTGTTCATTTGCTATTTTTTAGGTTTATTAGCTATTTTAAATACTTTTTATTATCCTGTTTTTGGCATTTAGTGCCAAAAATTGTTATTTTTCAGTTTTAATATTTTTCATAGATTAAGAAAAACATTTTAAGATTTTTGGTATAAAAAGTTTTTACTGTTTACTTTGTATTTATTTTTTAGAATTAATTTAGTTTAATTAGGGTTTAATTGTTAACTGTTTTGTCCTTTAGTGAAAAAATTTATATTTTTTTCAAACTTTTTCATTTTTCTACTGTTCATTAGAGTAAATTAGGATTTTTAAAATTGGTAAATTATTTTTAGCATTATTTTATTATTTTTTATAATTATTTTAGTAATAGTTTTAAGTATTTTAAAAATAGAAAAATAGTTTTTAAAATTTAGGAAAAATACTTTTTAGTCTTTAGTAATATAAGTAAGTTATTTGTTCAATAAAATAATATTTTGGACATTTTGTTAATTATATTTAATTTTAGGGCTTTAATTAGCATTTAAATTGAATATTTAATTAATAAAAGGTTTTAAAATATTTTTATTGGATTTTTATTCTTATTTATATTATTTTAGACTTACTTTTAGCTTTTAATCAATTTTTAGGTTTAAAATTTTTAATTTGTAGTTTTTTACGGTTTTACGTGAACGCCTTTTTCGTCTTAGTTTAATTCGACTTCGTAACCATCATTCTCTTCTCACCCCATTTCTATTTTCTCAATATAATCACAAATCAAAATCAATTCATTACACAACGCACTTGCCTCCTCAAGAACGAACTCACTTCACTTTAGGGTCATTTACACATGGTTTTCCTAAATCGTCGTGCTTACCCTATATTTTAGGTGCTTGTTTTTCCTAAAGCAAGTTACCTAATTTTACAACTATCACAGAGGCACTAAGAAAAGTAAAAGCTGATTATGATGCCTGTGTTAACAACAGGTATGCACCTGGCAAGACAACCAAGTTCAAATACACAATCCACAAGTCCACCAACACACCACAGATGATCTTGTTGAGAGACAACCAACAGGGTAATATGAATGTATTTGAAGACTTCAGGCTAAAGAAAATTGGGTTATCTGAATGGTTTGAACTTGAAGCCTTAGCTGCCAAAAAAACTGGCCAGGCTAATTTTCTTTTGCTTAAAACTCTTAAGGCTAAGTTCACCTGGATCAAAGAAACAGCAGCCAAACTCAAAATAGATCTCCCACCACAGCTTTTTGAACAAGAACCCCCAAAGTCTGGCAAGAAAAGAAGAAGGGTTTCTTAACTTGTTAAGGAAACTTTTGTCACAGATGATGTTCAAGTGGATGGAATGCACAAGTATTTGATCCTACCAAATGGAATAGTTGGCCCTGTTGATGGTCAGACCTACACAGAGCCTGAAAGAGGAATGTCATTCATGAACAGAGCTTGCCAGTATGCATTTCAAAGAGAAGATGAGCTTGGCTTAGCATAAATAATTCAGCTAATATGTCTCAAAAAGGGACTCAAGATTAACTCAGAGTACTCCAAAGTTTTTGCAAAAGCTTTGTAGGCAGAATTGGATACTAGAACAGACATAGCTGAAGCTGAAGAAAAGATAAAAAATGATGACTATTGAAGAAATTCACAGCTTAATTTTACCTTCACATTTTATTTTACTTTTGTAATGAACTTGTAATTTTTCTTTAAGTATGAATAAAATCATGAGGTATGTTTGTTTAGATCTGTTATGAGTAAGAAGAAGCTGTTATCTCACTTACCTTAACTTAGATAGATCTAGCTATATTTATGTTTAAATAGGGGGAGATTGTTGGGAATCTAAGTTTGTTAGATTCCCTGATCATAGATTTAAACACAAAGTAAGCTGTTAGATAGTCACTTGCCTGTGCCTAGGAGACAGGCAAGTATCGCAAGACTCACAGAGATCCAAGTCTCTGTGAGCAACCTCAGAGGAGTCCATGTCAGAGACATTGTCAAGGAAGTCAAAGATTACTTGAAGACATACTCATTGGCTGTGATGGATAACAGCCAAGATGTATCAGGGACTCTGAGGGGTTGAGGGTTAACAGGGGTGGCAATACCCTGTTAACACTCAGCACGCTTTGGACATGCCATTTGTGTGTTCGAGACAATGAAGAAAAAGGAAACTGTTTCAAGATCTGTTTCCTTAAAGCATTATGGCAGACTACCAAGAATAGAAGAGCATCTTGTGACAGATGTCTGAAAAGTGAATGTCTTGTGTAGTCACCATCAACTAGTACTTAGGTCAACCTCGTATCACTATAAATAGGATGTGTATCCCAACATTAATGTTCAACACTTTGAGAATATTCACACCATTAATGCTTAGAACTTATTGAATCAAACAACTGTGACTGTATTCATAAGTTAGGGTTTATAGTTGTTCAAAGTATACACAACACATTGTCATCAAACAGTGTTATCCATAACACTTGTAATTCTTTATTATACAATAATAAGATTACGTTTGAAAAGTAGTAACTTGTGTTGATTAGTTAAGTTTAGTGTTTCTAGCATTGATTAGGGACTTTCAATTAGTGTTGTGGATGATGGGTGACTAAGATTAGTAGATTAAATGTAAGTAATCCTTTACATCTTCATCCTAATGACTCTACTTCTTTTATTGTTATTTTTGTGAAACTTAAGGGTACTGAAAATTATTAAGTGTGGTCTTGTGCTATGTTACTTTCACTTGACGAGAAAAAATAATATTGGTGTTTATTTATGGATCTTGTAGAAGATCTAATGTTGATGAAGTTTTAGACAGACAATGGGATAGAGTTAATGCTTTTGTTCTAGGGTGGATTTTAAATTCTATAACTAAAGAGTTATTTTTGATCATTTTTTTAATAAAAGAGCTAAACATGTTTGGGAAGAACTTAAAGAAACATATGATAAAGTTGATGGTTCTGTTACTTTTAACTTGCATCATAAGATAAACTCTTTGTGTCAAAATGGGTCTACTATGGCTGATTATTACCATAAACTAAATTCTCTTTGGAAACAACTTGATGCCTTGGTGCAATTGCCTAGATGCACTTGTCATGCTACTGTGTAACACCCCATTTTGATAATGGAAATGTCACATGTAATTCTAGCGTGTCATCAAAGCATACAAGGAAAAATGTCTAAACATTACTTGACCATAAAAGGAAAATACCGGAATCAAACATCGGTAGTCCAAAAGTAAAGCTCATAACACACAAACATAGTATAGTAAAGGAAAGGACTAAACAATGTCCATAGCAAATGTATCATAAGAAAGGAAATGCATAAAGTAAAGAAGGCTAGACAGCTTCCAGTCCATATGCACGTACTCTTAGTGTCTACGAGCGTCCCTAAGTACCTGCCGTTTTGGGAACATAGAAAAGGAAAACGGCTGAGCAAATACGCTCAGTGCACGGATGTACAATAAAGCATGAATAGGATAAGCATATAACATATAACAGCGGAAGAAAACTAAGTCCCGAGTAACCTGGTTAAGTCTTGATAAAACTGGTTTAATAATTTGAAAGTCTTATGTTTATCTTATAAAAACTGTTTGTCATATTTTACCATTAGCCAATATAAGTCATGAAAATCCACCGTGCATGAATACTTGGAGGGGTGACCTCATCATGCAAATTAGAGGGGCTGCCTCTAATTTAATATACTGGTTTTTAGGTAGGAGGGATCAGCTCCTTGTGAAGGATGCAAGGCACACACCACATTCACCATGAAATCCTGAATAAAAACATGTAACTAGGATGCACCCATACTCCCCACATGATAAATATAATATAAATGGCCAAAAGCTGAAGGGACGCCACGAGCAATCACTCCGCCGTGGTGAAGTCATAACATCAGTACCTCTAATGTTATGGTTATGGTACCTCCATAACTAGGTGAAACTGGTCATGCATGTATATGGCTATAGGTAATCTTAATTAAACATAAGAAATCAAACACGTAACTTATACTACGGGAAAATAGTTGGCTGCATACGGGGAATCCTAATAAGGAAAGAATGTCCATACTGAAAGGACGAGAATCCGTACCTTATGTCCAGTGAACGAAGAAGATGAACTGAGAGAAATCCTACTTCTGAATCACTAGTGCTACATAAATACATACATGAATAAGTATCTGCTTACTAAATACGTAGCTGGTTTTATGTCATGTCTTAGCTTATTTTATGTGTTCTTACCATGTTCTACTGTTTTAAAGCCTTAAACTGTGTTTATCTTATATTCTGTTTAATCTGATTAAGTATTTCTGGTATTCCATGTGTTATTATACTTACTGTGTAATAACAAGTAACTTTCCAAATATAGCAGGTTTCCTAAAATAGAAAGTTTCCAATAACAGAAAGTTTCCAAAAATAGAAAGTTTCCAAAAATAGAAAGTTTCCAAAAATAGAAAGTTACCAAAATAGAAAGTTTCCAAAAATAGAAAGTTTCCAAAAATAGATTTACTGCTTAAAATAGATAAGTTTCTAAAAATAGAAAGTTTCCATAAATAGATTATCTGCCTTAATTAAATAAGTTTCCATAAATAGATTAGCTGCCTGAAATAAATAAGTTTCTACAAATAGAATGTTTCCATAAATAGATTAGCTACCTTATTTAATTAAGTTTCTAAAAATAGAAAGTTTCCATAATTAGAAATAAGCTGGTTAAATAAGCTAAGTATATAAGCCTAAGTGTTTTCATGATTATTTTCTAAGTCATATGATATAAGGTATAGTTTAATAGTTATTTCATGTAATTAAATTAAACTATAGGTTAAAATATTTAATTAAAGTATAACATGTTTTTAATTAAATAAAATTAAATACTTAGGTTAAAACATGTATTATTATATATTAATAATATAACCTAAGTCATGTTAATTAATTAATTATAGTCATGGTTTTTTAATAATTAATTAATTATAAGTCTAAAATATAAAATACTTAGGTTAATTAATTTCATGATTATTAATAATTAAAATAACCTAAGTCATGTTATTAAATTAATCATGTCATTTTATTAATTTAATTTTTAACATAAGATCATAAAACATAAAAAAAAACTAAACATACACCATGAACCGGATCTAGAATCAAAACCTTGAACCGGACATGAAATCGACACCGTACCCCGAACCAACTCGGGGTACCCCGTGCCTTGATGCTGCCGTGGGACCCACACACACCAACCGGGACCTTATGGTCTCGGTGGTGGTCGGATTGGCCAAACCGAAACCCTTTTGGGTTTGGTGCAGCCTGCGGCCAAAACAAACACCCCTTAAAAACATACTTTTGATTTTATTAAACCCCAAATCATGTTAGATCCATGTTTATTTATTAGGTTTTTGTAAAAAAAAACATAACATGTTCTTGATTTATTTAAAAGATCAAATCAAAAGAAAAAGTTTAAAAAGGATTTACCGAATTCGTGGATCAAAAAGATGAAGAACAAACACGATCACCAACTAAAATTCCAAGATCCAAGATCACAAACCACCTTCTTGTGGTGTTCTTAGGGTGGCGGCACAAAGAAGAAAAGGGAAGGAGGGTTTTAGGTTTTTTCTAAAATCTTCTGTAAATGAAAAAAAATGAGTAGTGAAAATCCTTTTTCCCTTTTAGTAAAAATTTACAAATGGGCTTGGCCCATTTGTCCTTGTAGCCGCGGATAGGGGCCCCACTTGGGGTACCCATACCTTTTTCCGTGTCTCGATGTTAAGTTATACGTTCGTGATTACTTGTGTTCGCGTTTTAAGTGTTCTCGTTACGTAAATACCGTGATCTAATATATTTAATTACGCTCGTAATAAATATATATACGTAATTAATAATAGTTCGTGTTTTAATTACGTTCATGATTTCATGATCGCATGTTCGTGATTAATTATTGTCAAGTAATTATTACGTGCTCGTGCGTAGTAAATACTTATCGTGTTCTAACACGTACGTAATACGTAAAATCCTAACACGTAATCGTAGTCATGCTATATTAGGAAAGTTTAAATCTAGTACGTACGATCTTAAGGGTACTATTCATGGTAAAAGCATGCGGGTTTTACAACTCTTCCCCCCTAAAAAGAATAATTCGTCCCCGAATTATAGATAAAGTAAACTGGAAAAGAAGAACATACCCGAATTCAAAATATGAAATGAGGGTAAGAAGCCCGGATAGACTCCTCTGTTTCCCAAGTGGCTTCCCGCTCGGTATGATCCCTCCATAGAATTTTGACGAATGGAATCGTCTTCTTTCTCATGACTCGTTCTTTTCTGTCAAGAACTCGTTCGGGTTCTTCTATAAAAGTGAGATCTTCACGTATCTGTTCCAGTGGATACTGAACCATGTGAAGGGGATGATACTGGTACCCTCTGAGTAAGGACATATGAAACACATTGTGCACATGCGAAAGCTGCAGAGGTAACGCCAATCGGTAAGATACTTCACCGACTCGTTTAATGATATCAAACGGTCCGATGAAACGAGGACTGAGCTTCCCTTTAATCCCGAAGCGTCTAACACCACGTGCCGGCGAAACCTTAAGGAAGACGTGATCTCCTACATTAAAGTGTATATCCCTACGATGCTTATCGGCGTAACTCTTCTGACGTGACCGTGCCTCCTGAATTTTCTGCTTAGCTCCTGCGATCTTCTCATTGGTCATCTCTATGATTTCCGGTCCTTCAAGTGTTCGCTCACCAACCTGATCCCAGCAGATTAGGGCGCGACACTTTCTGCCATACAACATCTCAAATGGGGCACACTTGATACTTGCGTGCCAACTTTTGTTGTATGCAAACTCCACCAAACAGATGTAATCGTCCCAATCACCCGTCCATTCCAACGCACATGACCTCAACATATCCTCCAATGTCTGAATGGTTCGCTCCGACTGTCCATCCGTTTGAGGATGAAAAGCCGTGCTAAGCTTAAGTTGTGTACCCCAAGCTTTTTGCAGACTCTTCCAAAAGCGCGAAGTGAATCGAGGATCTCTGTCTGAGACGATGCTGGATGGTGCACCGTGGAGTCTCATGATCTCTCTTCTGTACGTATCTGCGAGTTTACTTACCGGATCTTCCTTGAGGATCGGTAAGAAATTAGCTGATTTGGTAAGTCGATCAACGATAACCCAAATTGCATCGTGCTTCCTCTTGGTAGGCGGAAGGCCAGTAACAAAATCCATGGTGATTTTGTCCCACTTCCACTCTAGGATATCTAACGGTTGAAGGAGACCGCCAGATCGCTGATGCTCGATCTTAACCTGCTGGCAGGTAAGACATTTGGAGACGTAAGTGGCCACATCCTGTTTCATACCACTCCACCAAAAGTACTGCTTGATGTCATGGTACATCTTAGTCGAACCAGGATGTATAGAGAATGGGGAGCTATGAGCTTCAGCTAACAAAGCTTCCCAGAGTTCTTGGTCATCAGGAACACAAAGTCTCGTGCCCTGCCATACGATACCATCTGCATCTACTCTAAATTCTGTCTGCTTCTCCAAATTCTGTACTATCGCCCAGATTTCTCCGTCATCCTTCTGAGCTTCCTTGATCTTAGATTGTAACTCGAGTTCTATTCTAAGATTAGCCCAGTAACCGTGCTGTCCACGTACCATGATCTTGATGTCTAGTCGCTCCAAGTCTCTGATGATTTCCTCTTTGATTTTTATGCCGTTGATCATTCCAGACTTCCTGCTAAGAGCATCTGCTACTACATTTGCCTTTCCGGGATGATACTGTAGATTAATATCATAATCCTTCAACAGCTCTAACCATCTCCTCTGCCTCATGTTCAATTCACGCTGAGTGAAGATATACTTCAAGCTCTTGTGGTCCGTGAAAATGTCACATGATTCTCCATATAAGTAGTGCCTCCATATCTTCAATGCAAACACGACTACAACAAGTTCCAGGTCATGCGTGGGGTAATTTTCTTCATAAGGCTTAAGCTGCCGTGAAGCGTACGCGATCACTTTCCCATGTTGCATGAGAACACAACCAAGTCCCTTCCCCGATGCATCGCTGTAGATTTGAAATCCACCCGTACCAGATGGTAGAGTAAGAATAGGTGCAGATACTAGCTTCTGCTTCAGGTCTTTAAAGCTCTTCTCTCGATCTTCAGTCCAGACGAATTTCTCCCCTTTCCGCATCGGTTTGGTCAATGGTAGTGCTAGGCGGGAAAAGTTCTCCACGAACCTACGGTAATAGCCAGCTAAGCCTAAGAAACTGCGGACTTCTGTCGCTGATGTCGGCCTTGGCCACTTAGTAATGGCCTCAACCTTTGCTGGATCCATAGTGATTCCTTCTGCTGATACAATGTGACCCAAGAATGCCACCTTGTCTAACCAGAACTCACACTTGGAGAATTTAGCATACAGCTGCTTCTGGCGAAGAATCTGTAGTACTGTACGAAGATGGTCTTCGTGTTCCTCCTTGGACTTTGAGAAAATCAGGATGTCATCGATGAAGATAATGACGAACTTGTCCAGAAATTCATGGAAGATTCTGTTCATCAAATCCATGAACACTGCTGGAGCATTTGTCAGGCCAAATGGCATAACTACAAACTCATAGTGACCATAACGGGTACGAAAGGCAGTCTTAGCGATGTCCTGCTCCTTGAACCGTAGCTGATGATAGCCTGACCTAAGATCAATCTTGGAGAAGTGTTTGGCCCCTTGGAGTTGGTCAAACAGGTCGTCAATGCGCGCCAGTGGATATCTATTCCGAATGGTAATCTTGTTGAGCTCGCGATAGTCTATACAAAGACGCATACTGCCATCCTTCTTCTTAACAAACAAGACCGGTGAGTCCCATGGAGATTCGCTCGGTCGAATGAAACCCCGTTCAAGAAGTTCTTGCAGTTGATCCTTCAGCTCCTTCAGCTCTATGGGAGCCATGCGATAAGGAGCCTTGGAGATTGGTTCAGCTCCTGGAACCAGCTCGATACTGAATTCCACTTCTCGTGCTGGTGGTATGCCCGGAAGTTCTGCTGGAAAAACATCTTGGAATTCCGACACGATAGGTTGATCCTGAATCGATGGGGATTCAGCATCCATGTCGTGAATCGTAGCTAAATAACCCTCGCAGCCATGTGACAGTAGTGCACGCGCTTGCAGGGTAGATATGACTTGTACAGACCGTCCGGGTATGAACCCATTATGAATGTACTCTGGTGCATTAACATCACCGAAGATAACTCGATATGAATGGCAGTCTATGGTAGCATGATGCTTGGATAGCCAATCCATGCCCAAAATCATGTCGAAGTCATTCATGTCCAGCGGAAGTGCGTCGACAGGTCGAACCTTATCGTCAAATTCTAGGGGAAGACTCTTGTATACATGGGTGATTAATACAGAGTCCCTCAAAGGCGTGGAAATAGTAAGCCTATTTTCTAGTGGCAATGGAGGCATCCTAATGTTCTTAGCATAAGCAGTAGAAATAACCGAGTGAGTAGCACCCGTATCGAAAAGAACACATGCAACTTGACCATACATATACAAGATTCCAGTGATGGTACCTGTAGACTTGTTGGCCTGGTCTCGAGATGTCGTGTAGACGCGCCCGGTAGTAGGAGGCGGCTTGGTATCAGCATGTCCCGATGTACCCTCCATCTCGCCCTTACGGAAATCCTTCATAATATAGCCAGGAAGACCACACTTGAAGCACGCATCAGTATTACGACGACATGGTCCTGGGTGCTACGGTGGCAAGTAGATCAAAGAGGATGAGTGTATCCTCCAGCAGGTGCTCTGGCTGGCTGAGAACCTGATAAAACATTTTACATAAGACATGGTAATTGGGTACAAAGGTCAAAGCGGATAATCGTAAGATTTAATACCAGTGATAGCTGGACGGCTAGGCTGCGAACCTCTCTGGTTCTGGTCCCTACCGTTTCCGTGGTTCCTGGTAGAAGTTTTGCTAAAGTGTCAGAATATGAGTTATAACATGAAAACATAAGGAAATGCGTAAGTATTAGGACCTGCTGCTGTTGGAGTGCCCAGCGTTGTTACAGTAATTATCATTACCGCCACGCCTATCCGTAGCAGAACGGTCGTTAGTCTGACCGTTTCCCTTGGGCTGATGAGGCTGCTGCTGAGTAGCCGGCTGAGACCGGTCCCCAGTTTTCTGCCTGGAAGATACATTTAAGAGATGAATAATTGACATATGGAAAGTATACGGATTGGTCACCGCTTGAATACGAATGTTTACCTCTTGTCGGGTCTTTCAGCTTCCCCAAACTCATCTCTCTCCTGCAGCATCTCCAGTTTTCGTGTTGCATCGGCCACTTGTGCTACAGTGTTTTAATCTTGTACTTAGGGTGATGACAAGCAAGGTGCTTAAGCAAGAAAATTCCATCGAATCTTGAGAAGTTGTGGAAGTAAACAGTTTTGGATTTCTTCTCTTGTTTCACAAGTCGAACGTAGCACACACCAGATTGTTTGCGACCGATGTGCGAAGAGCCCATCTAAAGTGATGTGCCTGCTCTTTAGGAGTACCTGCTGCCGCACCAAGGAAGCCAGCTAAGCGGAGAAAGCGCTGCATAAACTCGTTGCTATTCTCCCCAGCTCTCTGTCAGATCCCATGGTACTCTCTCTTGAGCTTGTCCTGCTCAGCCTTAGGAAAGAACTACTCCATCACCTTGTCCTTAAACTGAGCCCAAGTCAAACCAGTAACCCACTCGTCACCACCTTCAGACTGCATCAATGCTAACCACCAATTGAGTACATCGCTTTCGAATCGATAGCATGCCAACCTCGCCTTGTATGCGGGGTCATAGCCCATAGCGTTGAAGATTTTCTCGATGTGAGCCAACCAGCTTTCAGCATCGCTGGGGCTATCTGTCTTCTCAAAAGCTCGAGGGCGGAGCTTGTTGAATCTCTCCAGCCATACTGCTAATGTCACTGTAGGAGGATGAGGAGGTGCCTGATTATGCTACTGATTGTTGGCAGCTTGAACTTCAGCCCTGATGTCATTCCTCAGTTGAGGAAGCAAAGCTTGCATGGCAGCCTGAATTGCAGCATTGAGCTGCTCTTGTTCGCGTGTGAGAACCATCTGACAGTATAACATAAAACATATGATTAAACAGATCAAAACATAAAATATATATATATACATGAAAAAAATTTATACCAAAATTTCACGAGAAAAAATTTATGCAAGAAAATTTTGTGTATGAATGCATGATGCAGTTTTATGAAAACTTTTGTATGCTCGAGAGTGAACGCCTCTGGTCAGTTCACCCAAAACAAAGACATAGCGAGGGGACGCCTATGGGTCGGTCCCAAATTTAAAAGATTCGATAAAACACATGCGACTAAATAGGGCCAGTCCTGTACCAACCATTACTTAGTCAAAAATCTGCGACAATGACATGTATATGTATGCTTAAAAATGATGAATGCATGAAAACAACTGTCAGTTCTAGGAAGACCGTAGTGACTACCCACTAATCACATGTCATATTTGAGATCCTACAGGTCGAAGCCTTGGCTCTGATACCATAATTGTAAATGTCACATGCAATTATGGCGTGTCATCAAAGCATACAAGGAAAAATGTCTAAACATTACTTGACCATAAAAGGAAAATACCGGAATCAAACATTGGTAGTCCAAAAGTAAAGCTCATCACACACAAACATAGTATAGTAAAGGAAAGGACTAAACAATGTCCATAGCAAATGTATCATAAGAAAGGAAATGCATAAAGTAAAGAAGGCTAGACAGCTTCCAGTCTATATGCACGTACTCTTAGTGTCTACGAGCGTCCCTGAGTACCTGCCGTTTTGGGAACATAGAAAAGGAAAACGGCTGAGCAAATACGCTCAGTGCACGGATGTACAATAAAGCATGAATAGGATAAGCATATAACATATAACAGCGGAAGAAAACTAAGTCCCGAGTAACCTGGTTAAGTCTTGATAAAACTGGTTTAATAATTTGAAAGTCTTATGTTTATCTTATAAAAACTGTTTGTCATATTTTACCATTAGCCAATATAAGTCATGAAAATCCACCGTGCATGAATACTTGGAGGGGTGACCTCATCATGCAAATTAGAGGGGCTGCCTCTAATTTAATATACTGGTTTTTGGGTAGGAGGGATCAGCTCCTTGTGAAGGATGCAAGGCACACACCACATTCACCATGAAATCCTGAATAAAAACATGTAACTAGGATGCACCCATACGCCCCACATGATAAATATAATATAAATGGCCAAAAGCTGAAGGGACGCCACGAGCAATCACTCCGCCGTGGTGAAGTCATAACACCAGTGCCTCTAATGTTATGGTTATGGTACCTCCATAACTAGGTGAAACTGGTCATGCATGTATATGGCTATAGGTAATCTTAATTAAACATAAGAAATCAAACACGTAACTTATACTACGGGAAAACAGTTGGCTGCATACGGGGAATCCTAATAAGGAAAGAATGTCCATACTGAAAGGACGGGAATCCGTACCTTATGTCCAGTGAACGAAGAAGATGAACTGATAGAAATCCTACTTCTGAATCACTAGTGCTACATAAATACATACATGAATAAGTATCTGCTTACTAAATACGTAGCTGGTTTTATGTCATGTCTTAGCTTATTTTATGTGTTCTTACCATGTTCTACTGTTTTAAAGCCTTAAACTGTGTTTATCTTATATTCTGTTTAATCTTATTAAGTATTTCTGGTATTTCATGTGTTATTATACTTACTGTGTAATAATAAGTAACTTTTCAAAAATAGCAGGTTTCCTAAAATAGAAAGTTTCCAAAAATAGAAAGTTTCCAAAAATAGAAAGTTTCCAAAAATAGAAAGTTACCAAAAATAGAAAGTTTCCAAAAATAGAAAGTTTCCAAAAATAGATTTACTGCTTAAAATAGATAAGTTTCTAAAAATAGAAAGTTTCCATAAATAGATTAGCTGCCTTAATTAAATAAGTTTCCATAAATAGATTAACTGCCTGAAATAAATAAGTTTCTACAAATAGAATGTTTCCATAAATAGATTAGCTGCCTTATTTAATTAAGTTTCTAAAAATAGAAAGCTTCCATAATTAGAAATAAGCTGGTTAACTAAGATAAGTATATAAGCCTAAGTGTTTTCATGATTATTTTCTAAGTCATATGATATAAGGTATAGTTTAATAATTATTTCATGTAATTAAATTAAACTATAGGTTAAAATATTTAATTAAAGTATAACATGTTTTTAATTAAATAAAATTAAATACTTAGGTTAAAATATGTATTATTATATATTAATAATATAACCTAAGTCATGTTAATTAATTAATTATAGTCATGGTTTTTAAATAATTAATTAATTATAAGTCTAAAATATAAAATACTTAGGTTAATTAATTTCATGATTATTAATAATTAAAATAACCTAAGTCATGTTATTAAATTAATCATGTCATTTTATTAATTTAATTTTTAACATAAGATCATAAAACATTAAAAAAACTAAACATACACCATGAACCGGATCTAGAATCAAAACCTTGAACCGGACATGAAATCGACACCGTACCCCGAACCAACTCGGGGTACCCCGTGCCTTGATGTTGCCGTAGGACCCACACACACCAACCGGGACCTTATGGTCTCGGTGGTGGTCGGATTGGCCAAACCGAAACCCCTTTGGGTTCGGTGCAGTCTGCGGCCAAAACAAACACCCCTTAAAAACATACTTTTGATTTTATTAAACCCCAAATCATGTTAGATCCATGTTTATTTATTAGGTTTTTGTAAAAAAACATAACATGTTCTTGATTTATTTAAAAGATCAAATCAAAAGAAAAAGTTTAAAAAGGATTTATCGAATTCGTGGATCAAAAGGATGAAGAACAAACACGATCACCAACTAAAAGTCCAAGATCCAAGATCACAAACCACCTCCTTGTGGTGTTCTTAGGGTGGCGACACAAAGAAGAAAAGGGAAGGAGGGTTTTAGGTTTTTTCCTAAAATCTTCTGTAAATGAAAAAAATGAGTAGTGAAAATCCTTTTTCCCTTTAAGTAAAACTTTACAAATGGGCTTGGCCCATTTGTCCTTGTAGCAGGTAGGGGGCCCCACTTGGGGTACCCGTACCTTTTTCCGTGTCTCGATGTTAAGTTATACGTTCGTGATTATTTGTGTTCGCGTTTTAAGTGTTCTCGTTACGTAAATACCGTGATCTAATATATTTAATTACGCTCGTAATAAATATATATACGTAATTAATAATAGTTCGTGTTTTAATTACGTTCATGATTTCATGATCGCATGTTCGTGATTAATTATTGTCAAATAATTATTACGTGCTCGTGCGTAGTAAATACTTATCGTGTTCTAACACGTACGTAATACGTAAAATCCTAACACGTAATCGTAGTCATGCTATATTAGGAAAGTTTAAATCTAGTACGTACGATCTTAAGGGTACTATTCATGGTAAAAGCATGCGGGTTTTACATACTGAGTATTTTAAGAAACATAATCAAATTATGAAGCTTATGAAATTTTAATAGGATTTGATGATTCTTATATGCAAACCAGGAGTAATATTTTGTCTAAAGATCCTTCACCTAATGTTAAGAGTGCTTATGCTATTATCTTTAGTGAGGAGTCTCACAGGGTTTTGTCTAGTCTTGGTTGTGGGTCCTCTCAAAGGATTCAGTCTTATGTGTTTAATTATAATGTGAATAATGGCAGTGTTTAGAGGCAACAAGCCTCTACTAACTTTGCCAGACCTTTTAATGTGACTAGACCTAATAACTCTGTGAATAAGATGTCCAATGGTGGACCTACTATGGTTTGTGAAAATTATGGTTTTAATGGTCATACTATTGATAGATGTTTCAAACTCATTGGTTATCTACCTGAGTTTGGAAAAAGAATAATACTGTTTTTTACAACAATAATCAAAACTCAAACTTTTAACAAGAGATTTATTAATAATAATAATGCTTGTTCTAATTACACTTCTTCCTTTCTATGATGAACAACTTTCTATAATAATTGTTTTGATCAAAGATAATAAAGAATTTTGTTCTTGTGATTGTTGGTGCAATTGTTGATTCTGGTGCTAACCAGCATCTTACCTACACTGATAAAGACTTTGTTGATGTTATTGATACTTCCAAGCTTAGAATTAAGTGTCTCATGCATCCCAATAGGATTGAGGCTTTTATTACCAAGGTTGGTGATATGGTATTAAACAAGGATTTAACATTGTATGATGTATTGGTTGTTCCAGAATATTGTGTTAGTCTTATGTCAGTTCATAAGATTGATATAGATAGTAAAATTGTGGTTGCCTTTGATGAATCTAGTTGTTATATTTTACCCTAGGGTTTGAGGGAGATGAAATGGTTGGGTACTGGAAAACAAAAGGAAGGATTGCACTATTTTAATAAAGGCAGTAGTCTTGAAAGATCTAATGTGGTATGTAGTTTGAGTAAAAATGTGTGGATTTGTAGGCTTGGTGATCCTTCTGACCAAGTTTTAAATGTCTTAAAAAATGATATAGTTTTTGAGAAAACTAATGATGATGTTGTATGTGATATTTGTCAAAAAGCTAAATAGACTTGGGAACATTTCCCTCTTAGTGATCATGTTTCCACAACTCTAGGGGAACTTGTTCATTTAGATTTACAGGGACCTTATAAATTAACTAGTAAAGAAGAATTTAAGTATTTCTTGACTATTGTTGATGACTTTTCTAGGGTTGTTTGGGTTTATCTGTTTAAGAATAAAAGTGAAGTGTTTGATAGTATTAAAGTGTTTTTCAACTTGATTAAAACCTAGTTGGATAAAACTATTAAAACTTTTTAGAAGTGATAATGTGACTGAATTTGTTAATCATAATATGTTTGGTTTTGTGAATAAAATGGTTTTATACATCAGACTTGTTGTGCTTATACTCCTCAACATAATGGTATTGTAGAAAGGAAACCTATGCATCTTTTTAATGTTGTTAGATCCCTTATGTTTCAGGGGGATTGCCTCTAAGTTTGTGGTCCGAGTGTGTTCTTACTGCTACTTAGTTTATTAACAGGTTGTCTACTTCACTGCTGAAGGGAAAAAGTCCTTTTCAAGTTGTTTTTAATAAAAAAAACCCTGTCTCAAACGTATGAGAGCCTTTGGTTGTATTTGTTTTGCCAATATACTTACCAGTAATGATAAGTTTAGTAGTAGATCATAGAAGTGTGTTTTAGTTGGGTATTCTAGTTTTAAAAAGGGGTAAATTGTTTAGATTTGAAAGGAATCAGTTCCTGTTTTCAAGAGATGTTAAATTCTTTGGAAATTTTTTTCCTTTTAAGACCGATAACAATAGTGTTCGTAGTAATGATAATCAAATTCTATATCTTATTAACTTCTTTGATGTAGTTAGTGATTTCGTGTACCTTATGATGATGAGAATAAAGCTAGCTCACATAGTGATGGTAACTCATCTCCTTACTTGACCAGTCCAACTATTGACCCAGATGAAGGTGATTTGGGGCATCTTCAGGGTTTCAATAGGTCTGGTAGTTGGGATGAGATGGTTGCAACTTATATTGAGCATACTAGTGATTCTGAGGGTATTAATGAAAATACACGTAATTCTGTGAGTCCAATTGTTTTTAGGAGGTCAGAAAGAGTTTATATTTTACCTAGAAAATATAATGATTACGTTATGGCTTCAGTGAAATTTGGTTTGGAAAACTTTGTCAGTTATTCAAAGTTATGTTATGAGAATCTTTGTTTTGTCATTGAGCTTAATAAAAGTATTGAACCTAAAAACATTTTGGGAAGCTAGTAAGAGTTAACACTGGGTAGATGCGATGAATAGAGAAATGGATGCTTTGTAAGAAAACAATACTTGGGATATTATTGATTTACATAGTGATAAAAACTATGAATGGTAAATGGGTGTATAAGATTAAATATAAGTCTAATGGTGAAATTGAAAGGCACAAAGCTAGTTATGTGATTAAGGGATATAATCAAAAGGAGAGAATTTATGTTGGTGAAACTTTTTATCCTATTGTTAAGATTGTTAGTGTGAGGTGTTTGATTAATTTGGCTGTGCAAAATGATTGGTCTTGGTTTCAACTTGATATTACAATGCTTTCTTATATGGTGATCTTGATGAGGTTGTTTATATGAGTTTACTTGATGGTTAGTTTGATAAAAGTGATAAGAGAGTTTGTAGAATAAGTCTCTATATAGTTTGAAACAAGCACCTAGGCAAAAGAATGCTAAGTTAATTGAGGCTCTTATTGAACATGGTTTTGTGCAAAGTAGAAGCGATTATTCTTTGTTTACTAAATATGAGTCTGGTGTTTCCTTGCTTTGCTTGTCAAGGTGAATGATATTGTTGTTACTGATAATAGTGTTGAACATATTGATTAGTTTAAGCAATTTTTGAAAAGTAAATTTCAAATCAAAGATCTTGGGAAGTTGAAATATTTTAGCATTGAGGTTATTGACAATGATTATGGTTTATGTCTTAGTCACGAAAATATTTTCTTTATCTTTTATCTGACTTTAGTTTATTGGCTTGTAAGCCTTCCGCCACTCCTCTTGAGCAAAATCTTATTATTGCTAGTGAACCTTCTGATAATGATTCTGTGCTTGATAACATTATTGAGTATCAAAAGTTTATTGGTAAACTTATCTATCTTACACACACTAGGCCTGATATATCTTATGATGTGCATTATGTTAGTCAGTTTATGTGTAGGCCTCTCAGGTCTCATTTTAAGATTGCTCTTAAGGTTTTGAGATACCTGAAAGGCTCTCTTCGTAAAAGAGTCCATATTGTAAGGCGTCCTAATGTTTCTCTTGAGATATTTGTGGATGATGAATGGGCCAATTGTCTTGTAACTAGAAAGTCTGTCAATATACTTGTTATTAAATGGTTCATTGGTTTCTTGGAAGAGTAAAAAGCAAAATACCTTTTCTAAGTTTAGTGCTGAAGCTGAATATAGTGCCATGGCTTCACCTACTTCAGAAACTGTTTGGGTCCTTAAGATTCTAACGGATTTAAAGTGAGAACATTTTTTACGTGTAAAGTTGTTTTGTGATAGTCAAGGTGCATTTTGTGATAACTGCTAATCTTGTATTTCATGAACGGACAAAACATCTTGAGATTGACCGATATTTTGTGAGAGATAAAATCCTGGTTGGTGTTACTAAAACTCAAAAGGTTGTATATACAGATCAAATTGCTAATATTTTTACTAAGGGGTTGGATAAGTTTTAACATGAGAAAATTGTTGGTCAGTTGGGCTTCTTTGATTGTTTCCAGGTTTAGATCAAAGGGGATGTTGGAATATTTGGTCTAACCTAGAAACAAGTCTTTAGGGACTGATGTTGCCATGTATTGAAAGTTGTATGTGCGGGTTATAAGCTGATTATGGAAATGAGAAACTTGTTGGTCAGTTGGGCTTGTTTAATTGTTTCCAGGTTTAGATGAAAGGGGATGTTGGAATATTTGGTCTAACCTAGAAACAAGTCTTTAGGGACTGATGTTGCCATGTATTGAAAGTTGTATGTGCAGGTTATAAGCCGATTATGGAAGATGTGGATATATACGGGACTGAAGATAGCTACTTTGGATAGTTGAGGGACTCAAGGTGGCAGCATTGGAAACTCCAAGTCAAGGAGTATATAAACTCCTCCAGCTTCATTATTTGATCACTTTTTCTTTTCGATAAAATCTTTACGATTCACATAGCTATGTTATTTCTTGTTCTTAGTGACTGAGATCATCTTGATCTTATTGTATTTGTAATAATATTTGTAAGACTATTATCAATTTAGATAACATACATTCACCTTTTTAGCAGTGAAATTTTTTGATTTATTGAATTAAGATCTGATTTATACTTCTAATTTTATAAATTTGTACACACCCCGTACAATGTGTTTTCAATGGGAAAATGGAAGACTCACTTGAAAGACCAATCGTCTAATACGTGTGTGTTATATGTTTAAGTGGTGTATATATGTTTTTTTGGTAAAGAGTTCTTATACCAGTAAATAGATTATTTTAAAAAAGACGTTTGAATATGATGTGGATGAAGTTTCACATCTCAACCCATTAAATAGATGATACATCTAACATAACAAATCAAAATACTTATTTAAACAACAACTACAACTAGATTATTTTTGCTATATCCTTATTATCCTACACATAATAATATTTTATATTTTTTCTTCTCTTATTATCTCTTTATATCTAAACCGTCAATTCTGCCACATATCAAGATCCTGTGAATACTCGCATAAATAAGAAGAAAACGCAGAAGGTTATATCTTTTTTCTTACATTTGACTCACGACACCTAATATAACCTGCAATTTTCTTTGACCACAAAGCTTGATGTCAAAATGATCTAAAAAAGTCTCTTGTTGCTCGGTTAGATCATGATATCTCATATAGATCACTCAGCGTCAACCTTGGTTTAGTAGCTTTAGAAGCCACGAATGGCACAATTTCATTATACATAGCCTCCACGCCACTCTCGCAATCTTCAATAGGCTATTCACGTAATTTACTTTCCACGTGTCAAACTTCTGATATTTTCACAATCTCAACAACCTTGTTTTGTTAATTCAAAGCTTCAAATGAATTTCTCAAGTAAAATAAGATTAGTATATATTATCAAAATTCCAAAATCACCAGTTAACAAAAAATCTTCCAACATACAAAGGTTTTTTTAGCAATGTCAAAAGTAATTCTGTCCTTTTCAAAATGATACCGATAAAACTATTCATACAGCGAATAATACCACTCACCATTATAAAAAAATTCACTATTTTACCACAATAATTGTCAATCAATAACTACTATTCAAGTTTTTAAAAAAGGTTGACTTTATATAAACAAACATTTAAAGGGCAGTTTCGGTAGCTTTTAAAAATATGGAAGGAGAAGCTCAGTGTGTATTCTATTCTATTGTCTGCTGCTAAATCTCTGGGCCTAAGATTTACTCTACACTTACACTCCTAAATTTAATAGCTTCTGCTTTTATCAGTGAGAAACATGCCTGTCTTGCATGAGAGCTTGTACCTAGCTAGCTTGTTCTTTTGAAACTTGTAACATTAATTAGTACGGAATATTTAACACGATAACTTAACTTTATGTTTCTGCACCTTCAGTTACATGCAGCGTATTATTTTTAATTTTTTATAATTATTTTGACCATAAACGAATTGAGATCTTTTTCGATATGTAACTAGTAAATGAGATTTATCTTGCTAAAAAAAAAGTAAATGAGATTTATAAGTACAGTGATACTTTTTTTTTTTTTTATAAAAGAGGGATAGTATCATTCAATAGGATACAACATTATATCTTTCATCGATTGAACAAGAGCATAATCTGAAACTCTATTCTTAAAGACGACTTCATCATTGCGACCTACGGCCCAAGTAGCCATGCTGTGAGCAGGGGCGGAGCCACCTTTATAGGAGTGAGGGGCGTTGCCCCCAACAAAGCTCTTGTGGACACACTAAATTGGTAGAGATAATGTTCGATGCCCTCAAGCAAATTTTCAAAGTGCCCTCAACACTCGCTTGGATCGCTAGAAATCAAAGTGATTTGTAAGGTCAAAGTGATTTCGTTCATGGGATAAATCAAGAAGAAGAAGATGTATAGTAATAAAACTAGGGAAATGTGAAAGTCTTGTGGGGTATATTATTAGAGTTTAATTATTTTTAATGCATATTGGGTACAGGTGGGTTAATCGTTAAAAAAAAGAGTAATTATTTATCATTTACTTTATTAAATATAATATGGTTGAGTAAATTCTTTTTAATGCATATTTTCAGGATTTAAATGGGTATAATCCTTTTAAACCTTACGATTAGTTATTATGCGAATGAAATTTAAATAATTAAATAATAGTTCTCACAAAAAAAGCTACTACGGAGTAGTATATAATTCTTACCATCATGTTAATATCATTGGTTCTTTAATTGTATTTAAGAGTCATAAATTTCTTGCAACAACTAAACCGATTAAAAATACGAGTAAAGTTTTATTTTGTGGACATCTTCACTCGTAGATAACGAGTCTTAATTGCATTGAGACAGAGCATTTTTGTTGCGTTGAAGCCAAGATAACATTTTTTTACCTTTAGTCTAATTACCCGACCCGACTTTTTCGAGTCACAATAAGAATATTTTATCGACGGATGCCCTCGATGGTCAGAATTCTTGGCTCCGCCACTGGCTGTGAGAAACTTTATTACCTTCTCTTTTAACAAACGACCATTCACATGAGTTAAAATGTAGAGAGACACATAAAATATGTGAAAAAATGCTTGCAATTTGTAAATGGTAGGACCAGTGCGTAATGCACAAACTAGGCACAAGGAGTCGGTTTCGAAGACGACATTTTGGAAACTTCTACTTTGAGCATGACCCATAACCCACATGATAGCTTTTGCTTCAGCTTCCAGTGTCGAACTCGCAAAACATTCACCCCGAGCACCTGACAATAACACTTCCTCACTATAGTTCTGAACAACAAAACCTAGACCCACCTTCCTCTACTCTTTAACCCAAGATGCATCACAATTAACTTTCACCTGGTCAGATTGTGGTTTGGTCCATATGGGAGCTCTCATCTCCGGTACCGCACCTGCTTTTGACATATCCTTTTGATTTGCCTTATGGTATTCTGCAAGTATACGTTTAACAACAACATCTACTACTTTCTGATCTCTTCCGCCATGTTGACCATGAAAGTTCTTATTCCGTCTCGTCCATAACCCCCAAAGCATCATCATGAACGTTGCCTAGCTCGACGAATGATTGTCTAGAATTAAGAAACAAAAGTGTTCTAAATTATCCGGATCATTTCTTTCGTACAAATAACCAAAACTACATTGAATCCACACATCTTTAGTAGCAGGACACTTGTACGGGACATGCATTACATCCTCGCCAAATTCCCCACAATGTGTACAGGTCACTGATGTTAAGTTGAGCCCTCGGATCTGCATATTACCAATACATGGGACATAATTGTGCAGGGCTCGCCAGACAAACAATTTAATCTTGTTAGGTACATTGGCCTTCCAGAGATCCCGCCACAAACTAGCAAGTCCCGCTGTGACATTCTGATCTATTTCGTCGCTTGAGTCAAGAGCTAAAAAATAAGCGATTTTAGTTGAAAAACGTCCATGTGGAGTATTTAACCAATAAAGAGTGTCTGGCGTCAATTGGTTCACAAAACAACATGATATTTTGTTTACAACATCTTTTGGAAACAAAGAAACAAGAAGTTCTTTGTTCCAATCGTCACCATTATCATTTAAGAGGTCTCGAACATAAATTACCTCACAGTTGTCTGGTTTGGGACCCAACCTTTTATGATTTTCGAGCCAATAATCCTCCCATACATTAACGTTAAGGCTATCACCTATATTCCATTTACATCATTTACGAACAAGTTCTTTGACTTCATGAAAAACTGCGCCAAACGTAGCTGGGATGATAGCCGAGGTTTGCGTCGAAGAAAGTCGACCTCGGAAAATAACGGGCCTTAAGGATTCTTGCGGCTAATGTGTTTGACGACGTGATGAAGCGCCATACCTGTTTTGCAAGAAGAGATTTATTAAAAAGACCCAAATGACGAAAGCCAAGATCTCCACGAAACTTTGATACACACATTTTCTCCCATGAACACCATCAAATAGGGTTTTGTTTAACCCCATTGCCCCACCAATATAGATTAAGAGCTTTGTGAATATCATTAATTAAGGTTTCGGGAAGTAAAAAGATATTCATCACGTACATGGGGATTGCTTGAGCAACTGATTTAATAAGAACTTCCTTTCCTCCTATTGAAAGAGTTTTCTCCTTCCATCCGTTGAATTTCTTTTTGATCTTGTCAAGTATAGCTTGGAACACCATTTTTTATCTACCGATGATTGAAGGTAGGCCCAAGTATTTAGGTTGGTTTGCAGCTTCCCGTACTTCCAAAGTATCTATTATTCGGGTGCAAGTGGATGGATCAGCATTTGTGCTAAAGGAAATCTCCGATTTTTCATAATTAATAACTTGGCCAGACGCCTTACAGTATCTTTCAAGCTTCCCTTTCAATTTGTAACATTCCTCAACCGAAGCTCTAGTAAAGAAAATACTATCATCAGCAAAGAACAAATGAGAGATTTCAGGTGCTCCCCTGCACACTTTTACTCCGTGAATATAACCACGTGTAACTGCTTTCCTTATCATGGATGATAATGCTTCTGCACACATTATAAATAGGTAGGGCGAAATGGATCTCCTTGACAAAGTCCTCTAGTCGGAATCACATGTCCTGAAACTTGCCCGTTAAAAGCATAGGAAACAGACGATACACATGCCATCAGATTAAAAAAGTGTAATGGAAAGAGGAACTTAGCCAATACTTCTCGAATGAATGACCACTCCACTCTATCATAAGCTTTACTCATATCGACCTTGAGTGCCATTGCTCCCTTCCTGCCGCGTTTCTTGTTCTTAAGCCAATGAAAAGCTTCAAAAGCTACAATCGTGTTATCCGTGATAAAGCGGTCTGAAACAAAAGCAGACTGGTTTTCATGAATGATATTAGGTAAAATTGGTTTTATTCTATTTACCAAAACCTTTGAAATTATTTTATAGAGCGTGACACCCCCAAATTGGTCAAATGCAGCGGAAATAATAATTGGGTGTCACGTGGGTGGATCAACAGCAGATAGTATGTAGAGCAACAGATAAAAGATTATCATTACATTTATTACATGAATAAAAGTGCACATGTTATTAAAATTGTCTTAAACATTATTCAGTAGTTGAAATCATTCCTAGTTTATAAAAACCCAGATGAGCTCTATAAATGCAACATATCATGATGCTTGATTCCATGCACGTCAATACCTGCTTCAGTTTCCTGAGAAAACATGCTTAGAGAGTCAACATAAAGTTGGTGAATTCACAGGTTTAATGAAATGAGTTTGGACAATAAACATTCACTGAAGTAGTAATGCACATAGCATCAACACTTAAAGGTAATTACATTCTCTATTTCCCGAAACTGATACTTGACACGTTAAGTCCACAACAAATGAGGACCCTTCGCATTAATAAAAATGCACCCAATATTATGTTCCGACATGTTAAACATCTGTTGTCCTGGCCTAGGCACAGTGAGCGCTACTCACCCAGATGGGGATGGTCAATCCCAAATAAATCTATTTATACATTCAGGCAATTCAACAATTTTAACAGTTTCAGATGCAGGGGTCATGCGGGTTCATCTACAATAGGCAAATGTAATCAAAGGTTTCGTAGTTTAATAAGTGTGAAAACGCTTATCCTTTTACCACTTATTTCTAATAATAACAAGATCAAAACGTGTATTTAATGTCGTAAAAGGCGGAATTATGCGTGGTTTGTGTTTTTATTGTGTTTTAGCACAAAAATATGAAAAAGGAAGAAAACACGGGCTTTCACGGGCTTTTATCGAAGAAAAAGACAAAAGACGAAGTCAAAATATCAAAAGTGCAAGAAGAACGGAAGTCAAAGGCCTATTCTGAAGATTTATAGAAGAAAAAGTCTGAAGGCGGAAGTTTAATGAAGTCGAAGAACCAAGTCTACTAAAAGAAGAAAATTAGAAGACAAGTTCATTTTATCATTCGACTAATCCCGAGACAAAGTCGAGAAAGACGAGTTATCCAAAAGACAAGAAGAAAGAAGAAAAGAAAACAACACCCTCCCTTCCCCTATATATAGTTCCTAATATGTCATTAGAAAAGTTTAGTTTTTATTTTTAGTTTTTCAAGGTAATAAGGGTAGTAGTTACTTTCTCTCTCTAGAATTTTCTCTCTCTAGTTTTTCATAATCTTCCATTTCAAATCTTGTATTTTTGCATCTTAATCTTCAATTTAATCAAGCTTATTTTCTATCTCTCATTTTACCTTTCTTAATCTTGTGGTTGATTGATTAACTATGTAGATTGTTTAATCTTGTTGATGGATTGATTGATTTGCTTATTTCATTAATCTTAATGTTTTGATGTGGTGGATGTTTTAGCTTATTGTGATTGTTGATTTATTAGTGTTCGGTTTGTTTTTAATTAAGTTGATTTGGTAGATTAATAGTTTTAATTAAAAGTTGATTTTAAATATTCTGATTATTTTGTGTTTTTATAGTTTTTAATTCGTGGCTTATTTAGTTTTTCTTAAAATCAATTTAGTTAAAGTTTTGGTCAAGTGCTTATTTGGTTTGCTTATTTTTGGCTTAATTCGTTTAATCTGTTACTGAACCTTCCCTGTTCATCTATCTTCGGAAAAGGGTTTTGTTTTCAGAAGATATACAATTATTCCGAAGAAAAACTTTTATCCGAAATCCCATTATCCGAAAATCACTTATTCCGAAGAAAGTGTGATTTATCCGAATTAGCCACCTATCTGAAATACCACTTATTCCGAAAAACTTTTATTCTGAAAATCATTTTTATTCCGAAAATTAGGAATATTCCGAAATTCCTTTATTATTCCGAAGATTTGGTTTATTCCGAGAAAGTTCAATATTTTTCCGAAAAAGTTGTTATTCCGAAAATAGCACATCAGATCCCTATTTTTCCGAAAATAAGCCATTATTCTGAAATTCTTCCTTTATCCGAGATAGGTGGCTTATTCTAAAAAAACCCTTATTTATCCGAAGTTTTCCTTTATTCCGAAATTCCCAGTTATTCCGAAAAATACCCATTAATCCGAAAAAGCCATTTATTCCGAGTATAGTTGGTTTATCCGAACTCAGGGCATTATTCTGAAGAAAGTATGTTTATCCGAAGATCAAGTTTATTCTGAAATTGTTGATTTTTCCATGGATAAGTTTACACAGCTATCAAGGTTAGATTTCTTGTTTATTTTTTTATGTGTTGAGCTTTTAATTTACTAGTAGAAATAGATAACCAAAAGCTCCCCCTTTTAGTGACAACACCAATTATTCCACCATAAACCGTGATCAATTCGATTAGACACCGAGAACGATTGAGTACACATATGCAAAAAGAAGTCATCTATTAAAATGGCGCCGCTGCCGGCTCTTTTCGTAAAGATTAACGGTTTTTAGTGAGAAAAATTGGATTTTGGGATCCGTTCTTTTGGGAACGTTATTTTGTAGCACAAAAATTTTCAAAAAATCCTAAAAAAGATAAAATTTTCAAAAATCCAAAAATATAAAAAAGATAAAAAAAAATCAAAAATATTGTATTTTATTTTTAGTGTATGCGTACTCGATCTTCGTCTTATCTTGAGCCCGAGACTCGTAGAGACTTAGATATGGCTGGTGTGCATAATAATAACAACTCACCTCACCCCAATATGAATAATAACAACCATGCCCCTCAACTCGACCTTCGTACGATGGAGGAGCTATGCCAACCAACTATGAATGGATGTGGAGGACCGATTGCGCCGATGCAAATCACGGCTCCCGAATTTTCTTTGAAGCACCACATGATCCAACAAGTTCAAAATGCTTGTCCATTTTTAGGATTACCAGATGATGATGCCAACAAACACCTCGATAAATTCATAACCGTCACTCAAAGCATGATATTGCCCGGTGTTACCATGGATTTTCTTCGCCTTCACCTTTTTCCACACACTTTATCCCACCATGCTGAAAAATGGTTTGATCGTCTTCCCAAAAACTCAATTCATACATGGGACTAGATGACTCAAAAATTTCTGTCAAGATACTTTCCACCATCCATGGTAACTAGTCTTCGTAATCCAATCAGTGGTTTCACTCAAGAACCTGATGAGTCGCTTTTCGATGCTTGGGCACGTTATAATGTCTTGATCGATCGATGTCCTAACCATAATATGCTCCCCATCACTTTAATTGATACTTTCTACAACGGTTTAACTTTTCGTGATCGTGATACGATTAATGCTGCCGCCGGTGGTACATTTATGAAGAGAAGACATGAGGAGTGTAGAGAGCTTATAGAGAACATGACCACTCATCACAAAAATTGGGATTCATCCGCATCTTCAAGAAATAACCCGAGAGTCAATGTTTCTTCTACTTCAACCAACCCCGAGATGACCGAAATCACCCGCCAACTAGCCGAAATGAACAAAAATATCTTAACCATGGCTACGAACCAGTATCAACAAGTTAAAGCTGTAGCACTTTCTTGTGAGACTTGCGGCGTTCCTCATTCATACACCGATTGTCCTTCTACTCATGACAATCCGGAAAACGTGTATGCGGCTAGTGGTAACTTTTCTACAGGAGGTTATCAAGCACGCCCTCAAGGTGACCGCAATTTGCTTAGTTGTCGTTCCAACAATTTTCTTTCACCACCCAGTTTTCCTCCTCAAAACCAAAACAACTTCAATCGCAACAATCAAAGCCAACCTCGAGTTCCTAATCAATATCAAACCCAAAGAAACCCATATCCACCTCAAGGAAATAATCGAGTTTACCAACAACCCACCTATCAACCACCCGCTTACCAAGCTCCGCCTTCTAACCAACCCACAACATTTAATCATGAGGTCGAACCTTACATGAGGACTAATGACACGCTGGTGAAGAATCTTCAGAGACAAATTATTAACTTGAAGGGTGACATGGCTAAACAAGGGAATGATCTTCGAGCCGAGCTTAGGAACGACATGCGAAACTCTTTAAGCAGTCAAACGGATGACTTAAGGGATATGATGGCTAGTTTCTTCCAAAGTAATCAACCCTCTGCTTCGGGTTCTCTTCCGAGTAACACCATTGCTAATCCAAGAGGGGAGATGAAAGCAATCACCACCCAAAGTGGAAAAGGTTACAAGGAACCCGAGATTCCTAAACCTCCTCTGGTGATTGTGACAAATGAAAATGAACCACCTTCACCAATTCCTCCACCTTCTACTTCCACCCCTCCTCCACCCAAGGATGTGAGTGAGCAATCCATTCCAAAGCCTTCATCTCAACCCGACATACCTTACCCTTCAAGGTTGAGGAAAGAGAAGTTGAAAAACATCTTGATATTTCTCAAACCCAACTTAATGAGAATTGCTATGTGGTTCTTTTAAGGAAATTACCAACCAAACTTGGTGATCTGGGTGGCTTTCTCATTCCTTGCAACTTTCCCGGGGTAGAAAATTGTATGGCCCTAGCCGATCTAGGTGCTAGTATCAACTTAATGCCATTAAGCGTTTGGAAACAATTATCTCTACTCGAGCTAGTCCCCACACGAATGACATTAGAATTAGCTAACCGTACAGTTGCTTATCCGGTGGGGATGTGTTCGTTGGAGTCGACAAATTCACTCTCCCTGCCGATTTCGTTGTTGTCGACTATGAAATGGATCCCCGTGTTCCCTTAATTGTGGGACGACCCTTCTTGAGAACCGGGCGTACATTGATTGATGTAGCCGCGGGAGAACTTATCATGAGGGTCGGGGATGATAAAATTGTTTTTAACATGGGTAAACTTTCTAAGCAACCTTATGAACACGAGAACGTTAATTTCATTGACGTACTTGATGAGACTTGTGAAGAACATATCAAAGACGCTTGTAAAAGTGGTCTCTCGCCTTTACCTCATGTTGAGAACGTAGCTTCTATTGCTCCATCATTGACTCCATTTGGAGAAAGTGACTTTCTTTTGAAAGAATTTGAAGCAAATTTAGGGGATCTGGACTTAAAATATGACGATTCTCCCTCCGATTGGGAAGAAGACATTCGTACCATTGAGAAAATTCTCAATGAGGACCATATTTCTCCACCTACTCCTAAGGAAGTTACAAACGATGATCCGAATTTGACTACGCCTTTCATTGACAATCCTCCGGATTTAGAGCTTAAGGATTTACCGTCTCAACTTGAATACGTTTTCCTAGAAGACAATAAGAAGTTACCCGTCATCATTGCAAAGGACTTACAAGAGGATGAAAAATCTCGACTTATCGATGTGCTCAAAATTCATAAGAAAGCAATTGCTTGGAAAATTTCCGACATCCGCGGAATTGATCCTAACTTTTGCACTCATAAAATTCTCATGGAAGATGACTTTAAACCTACAATCCAAAGCCAAAGAAGGGTTAATCCAAAAATTCATGACGTCATCAAGAAAGAAGTTACCAAACTTCTAGATGCCGGAATGATTTACCCTATTTCGGATTCGCCATAGGTTAGTCCCGTCCATTGTGTGCCTAAGAAAGGCGGAATAACCGTTGTTCCCAATGAAAATAATGAGTTGATTCCTACTCGACTTGTCACGGGTTGGCGATTTTACATAGACTATCGCAAGCTGAATGATGCCACTCGTAAGGATAATTTTCCTCTTCCTTTCATGGATCAAATGCTCGAGTGTTTAGTGGGTAATGACTACTTTTGTTTCTTAGACGGTTTCTCCGGGTATTTTCAAATTCCTATCGATCCAAAAGACCAAGAGAAAACCACATTCACTTGTCCTTATGGAACATTTGCTTACAAAAGAATTCTTTTCGGCTTATGTAATGCTCCTAGGACTTTCCAAATGTGTATGGTGGCTATATTCCGTGACATGGTTGAAGAAACTATGGAAGTCTTTATGGACGATTTCTCGGTCTATGGTGATTCTTTCTCATCTCGCATTGCCAATTTAGAACGCATGCTTAAACGGTGTGAAGACACTCGTCTTGTTCTTAATTGGGAAAAATGCCATTTTATGGTAAAAGAAGGTATTGTCCTTGGTCATAAAATTTCCAAAGCCGGTATCGAAGTCGACCGTGCTAAATTTGACGTCATTGCTAAGTTGCCTCCACCTACCACCGTCAAAGGAGTTAGAATTTTTTTAGGTCATGCGGGATTTTAACGACGTTTCATCCAAGATTTCTCTAAGATAGCTCGACCAATGACTCATCTCTTAGAAAAGGATGCTCCTTTCATCTTTTCTCAAGAATGTCTCGACTCTTTCGAACTTCTTAAAGGTAAATTAACTAAGGCACCGGTCTTAGTCTCTCCAAATTGGGAGTTACCTTTCGAGCTCATGTGCGATGCTAGTGATTTCGCGGTAGGAGCGGTTTTAGGTCAACGAGTGAACAAACATTTCCAACCAATCCATTATGCTAACAAGACAATGACAGGGGCTCAATTGCATTATACCACTACCGAAAAAGAGCTTTTAGCCGTTGTGTATGGTTTTGAGAAGTTCCGCCCCTATCTTGTGCTTTCCACCACCATCGTTTACACCGATCATTCCGCCTTGAAATACTTGTTGACCAAGCAAGATGCTAAACCGAGACTCCTTCATTGGGTTTTGTTCCTACAAGAATTTAAAATCGAAATTCGTGATAAAAAGGGAGCAGAAAACCTAGCCGCTGATCATCTTAGTAGACTCGAGGATCCTTATCAAGGGGAACTCCCAAATCAAGAGATTAATGAATCTTTTCCCCTTGAGGCATTAATGTCGATTAACTCCAATCTTGACGATACCCTATGGTTTGCGGACATTACAAACTATTTAGCGGGCGGTGTTCTTATGGAAGGGTTAACGTCCCAACAAAAGAAAAAATTCTTTAAGGATATTAAGCACTATTATTGGGATGACCCTTACCTTTTCAAGCAATGTGCGGATCTTGTCATTCGTAGGTGTGTTGATGGGTCGACAACTTTACTAATCCTTGAAGCTTGCCACAAAGGACCCACCGGTGGTCACTTTGGTCCTAACTATACCACGAAGAAAGTTTTTGACTCCGGATTCTATTGGCCCTCCATTTATCATGATGCACACGAAATGGTTAAGCATTGTGATGCTTGCCAAAGACAAGGCAAGATCACATATAAAGATGAGATGCCTCAAAATTTCATCCAAGAATGTGAAATATTTGACGTATGGGGCATTGACTTTATGGGGCCATTTCCATCATCTAAAGGGAACAAGTACATCCTCGTCGCCGTTGACTACGTATCTAAATGGGTTGAAGCAAAGGCTTTACCTACGAACGATGCGAGGGTGGTTGTGAACTTTTTGAAACAACTATTTGCTCGATTCGGTGTTCCTCGTGCTATCATTAGTGATCGCGGGACTCATTTTTGCAATGATCAATTTGCTCGAGTCATGGCTAAGTATGGTGTCAATCACCATCTTTCCACCACGTATCATTCACAAACTAATGGTCAAGCCGAGATCTCTAACCGTGGACTTAAGAGAATCTTAGAGCGTATTGTGGGAGAGCATCGTACCTCATGGGCCGATAAGTTAGATGATGCTTTGTGGGCTTTCCGTGCCACATATAAGACACCTATTGGTTGCACTCCATATCGTCTTGTGTACGGAAAGGCATGCCACCTCCCCATTGAGTTGGAGCATAAGGCTTATTGGGCCTTGAAATGGGCTAATTTTGATATCACCAAAGCCGGTGATCTAAGGAAAATCCAACTCAATGAGCTTAATGAACTGATGAATGAGGTTTATGAGAATTCATTGATCTACAAGGAGAAAACCAAGCTCGTTCATGATTCCAAAATTAAGAACCGAGAGTTTCACATAGGTGATCAAGTTTTACTTTTTAACTCTCGGTTGAAAATATTTTCAGGAAAGCTTAAAAGTCGTTGGTCTGGTCCATTCACCGTCGCTAAAGTCTTCCCTTATGGCATCATTGAGTTATCTCAACCAAATGGGCAAAATTTTAAAGTGAATGGCCAACGTGTTAAATTGTACTTTGGTGAGGACATCTCTCATAAGATGATTCCATCCCTCGCCACGTTTCCCTTGAATTAGTTCTGGTTCAAGTCAGGCTCGTGACTCGGTTATAAAAACAAGCGCTTCTCGGGAGGCAACCCGATGATCTATCCTTAACCCGTTTTTCATAATAAGTGTAGGGGGAGCTACATAGGTGTTTGTTGTCTTGTTTCTTATGATGTGTAGGGATTAAAGCTTACAAAGAGCACTTTTGATGATATTTGACGACCCGTGATCCCGTGTACCCGTCTTCCCGGTCTATCCTAAACTCTTGTGATTCAATATTTCATATCCTATATGTTGACATTGAAATCACTTTAGTTGTCCTTTCCTTAGCAAGATCTAGACAAAGTGCACAATGTCCTAAGTTTAGGAGAGTTTACTCCCACATGCTTAAAGATTGAGGACAATGTTTATATCAAGTGTAGGGGGGACTTCTATCGTAGTTAAGTGGGCTTTTCCATGAATTTGTCCTCATTTTAACCGGAAAATTTAATTTTTCAACATTTTTCAAAAATTTTGATCTATTTTGGCCTAGTAGTATTTTTCATTTATTCTCTTTTATGTTCTTTCCTTTTATTATCGCATCGTATGTATATATTTCATTTCAAGAATAAAGTCAAAAGAAAAATAAATTAATAAAATTGTTTTTATCTTTGATATATTAGTCTCGTCATGAATCTTTTGACTCAACCCGAGTTTACTTATCCGAGTTTACCCTAGCTAGTATCCTTAACGCGTTTAAATCAAGTTTTGCTAGACTTTTATATAGGGAACTTTAAAAACGCGAAGGTCTTAACTCTTACGGGTTAAGAACAAGAACTTTTCGCAAGTTCCTATAATTGACCCTAGAAAGTCGTTTATCAAGGGAACTTTAAGATGCAAATTCTAAACTTGAAAAAGTCTAAGAAGATGCAAGATCCTATAGATGACTTGAAAACCCAAAACTTTGATTTATTTGGCTAAGCATCCACAAGTCTCATTCCTTAAGATTTTAAATTGTGGAGAACGAGAGATGATAGAGTCAATTATAAGTTTGGTATTCTTTCATGAATTTATGTGAGTTAATTATGAGCTTTTTCTCCCATCGCTTGTTAATAAATATATTTGAAATAAGTAAGGTTGTAAGATTTAAAAAGTTACTTAGCTTCTAGCACAAGATCGTTTAAAAGTTGCTCGGTATTAATTAGAGTTCATAGCCAAGGCATAACTTATTGAAGCGGGATGCGAATATTGGCGAGACCGAAAAGGCCCTAACAAGGCATGAGGGATACATTTTGTTGCTAAAGATCCAAAAGTGATGTGAAGAATCATTTATCAAAAATCAATATGAAGGATCGAGGCACACGACGAAAAGCAAATACTCCCCTAAAGATCATGGAGAAGTCTATCCGAAAAGAACCTAGCAAGGTATGAGGATAAATAGATCCAAGTCCTAAAAGGAGGCAGATCGTTGTATATCAAAATCCAAAATAAAGATTGGAGAAAAATGAAGAGGTCGTGGTCCAATTATGAAGAATCTCTCAAAAACTTCAAGTGAAGAAATTCCTATTATGAAGAGAAGACCATTATTTCAAGAACGTCTCTCAAGATTCGAAGTATGAAGTCACTGCCAAATATCGGTCCGAGAAAGGTCTCAAATCGTGAAGCGAGTTATGCCAAGATATGAACTTTATGAGGTCCCGAGAAGTAGTTTTAAAAGATTTTGCCCTTTAGCTAACTATTGATTAAATCGTCCTACTTTATTTTCAGCCTTAATAAACTATCGAAATAAGTCAAAAATGCATCCTCGTGATCATTTAAGACAACAATAAAATATAAGAGATACACCTAGGAATAAGGGAGTCTAAGCGAAAAATTGAGCCACATGAGTGAGTGTTAGCTTACTAACTTATAATAACAATGATCTCGTTTTTAAGCTTAGTATGAGGAACGTAAAACTTGAGGGGTGATAGACATTCATGACAACCAAAGCCCTAATGTAAGTCTTTGATTTCTTTACTTGTTCTTCCTTCGTGCATTTTGTAATTTTCTAATTTTTTTGGTTTCCTTATTGTCTAATATTTAATAAAGGCCAATGTGGGTTAATTATGATGAAAAATGTAAATCGTGCTTTGAAATTAATGCATTGCATGAGGGCATTGCAATGGTCAAGTGTAGGGGATTTAATAAGTGTGAAAACAATTATCATTTTACCACTTATTTATAATAATAACAAGACCAAAACGTGTATTTAATGTCGTAAAAGGCGGAATTATGCGTGGTTTGTGTTTTTATTGTGTTTTAGGGCAAAAATATGAAAAAGGAAGAAAACACGGGCTTTCACGGGCTTTTATCGAAGAAAAAGACAAAAGACGAAGTCAAAAGATCAAATGTGAAAGAAGAACGGAAGTCAAAGACCTATTCTGAAGATTTATCGAAGAAAAAGTCTAAAGACGGAAGTATTTAACGAAGTCAAAGAACCAAGTCTACTAAAAGAAGAAAATTAGAATACAAGTTCATTTCATCATTCGACTAATCCTGAGAAAAAGCCGAGAAAGACGAGTTATTTAAAAGACAAGAAGAAAGAAGAAAAGAAAACAACACCCTCCCTTCCCCTATATATAGTTCCTAATATGTCATTAGAAAAGTTTAGTTTTTATTTTTAGTTTTTCAAGGTAATTAGGGTAGTAGTTACTTTCTCTCTCTAGTTTTTCTTAATCTTCCATTTCAAATCTTGTATTTTTGCATCTTAATCTTCAATTTAATCAAGCTTATTTTATATCTCTCATTCTACCTTTCTTAATCTTGTGGTTGATTGATTAATTATGTAGATTGTTTAATCTTGTTGATGGATTGATTGATTTGCTTATTTCATTAATCTTAATGTTTTGATGTGGTGGATGTTTTAGCTTATTGTGATTGTTGATTTATTAGTGTTTGGTTTGTTTTTAATTAATTTGATTTGGTAGATTAATAGTTTTAATTAAAAGTTGATTTTAAATATTTTGATTATTTTATGTTTTTATAGTTTTTAATTCGTGGCTTATTTAATTTTTCTTAAAATCAATTTAGTTAAAGTTTTGGTCAAGTGCTTATTTGGTTTGCTTATTTTTGGCTTAATTCGTTTAATCTGTTACTGAACCTTCCCTGTTCATCTATCTTTGGAAAAGGGTTTTGTTTTCCGAAGATATACAATTATCCCGAAGAAAAACTTTTATCCGAAATCCCATTATCCGAAAATCACTTATTCCGAAGAAAGTGTGATTTATCCGAGTTAGCCACCTATCCGAAATACCACTTATTCCGAAAAACTTTTATTCTGAAAATCATTTTTAGTCCGAAAATTAGGAATATTCCGAAATTCCTTTATTATTCCGAAGATTTGGTTTATTCCGAGAAAGTTCAATAATTTTCCGAAAAAGTTGTTATTCCAAAAATAGCACTTATTCCAAAGATCCCTATTTTTCCGAAAACAAGTCATTATTCTGAAATTCTTCCTTTATCCGAGATAGGAGGCTTATTCCGAAAAAACCCTTATTTATCCGAAGTTTTCCTTTATTCCGAAATTCCCAGTTATTCCGAAAAATACCCATAAATCCGTAAAAGCCATTTATTCCGAGTATAGTTGGTTTATCCGAATTCAGGGCATTATTCTGAAGAAAGTATGTTTATCCGAAGATCAAGTTTATTCTGAATTTGTTGATTTTTCCAAGGATAAGTTTACACAGCTATCAAGGTTAGATTTCTTGTTTATTTTTTTATATGTTGAGCTTTTAATTTACTAGTAGAAATAGATAACCAAATTCTCCCCCTTTTAGTGACCAACACCAATTATTCCACCCTAAACCGTGATCAATTCGATTAGACACCGAGAATGATTGAGTACACATATGCAAAAAGAAGTCATCTATTATAGTTCAGTTTATGTCCATCAAATAAAATATGTTGCATGTTTTCTTCCTCGTAAAAGGCTTTAAAAGTTTGTCAATACACAAAGTGGGGCCATGAACTCACCTTAGTAGTACAACACTAAGTCACAAGAAAATCTGATGTGATGCTCACGATACAGTCAACAACCTAAATAATTATAAGGTCTCAGTAAATGCATAACATAATGCATAAAAGTTTCAGAACACGTCTGTGCATGCTTATACTGGTTTTAAGCATTTTATTACGATATCTGTAATTTAGTTTATCGTTGTACAAGTAATAGAAGTATTTATATTTAAGAGTAAATAAATAATATCGTTTAATTAATTAATTTGTTTATTTAATATCCTCGTACTTGTATCGTTTATAATGTAATTTAAATATTTTTAAAAGAAAGTTTTATATATATTTAAAAGTGAAAAGAAATAAATATAATTAATATATTTATATTTATAAGTTAACCACATGTAATTTATATAACATATAAATAACGTTTATAAAAATGTATAACATTTTCATTTAATTCAACGTTCCCGAAGTGTGTATAATTATTAAATTATAAGTTTGGGAAAAATAACGAGTGTTGTCTTTATTTAAGTTTTACGTTTTTAATATTGGGTATATATATAGTAAATTAGAGTTTATTATAATTTATGAAAATTACATTTTAGTCCCTCGATTTATATATTTACCCGCGGTTAATTACTAGAATACCCCTAGGGTTTGTAAAAGTTTCAAGTAATTGCAAAACAAGTCCCTCCCTAGTTACATATGTAACTAGGGATTATAAAAGTTCCAACTATTGCCATTTTTAGTCCTTGTAGTATTCGGTTACAATTAGGGTTAGGAATGTTTCATAAACCCCCCTAGGGCACCAAACAAGTTTCGGTTAATGCCAAAATGGCCCCTAGGGTTTACTTAGGGTTTGTTTAACTTAACTAACTTGGCAAGAAAGGCCCCTAGGGCTCCTATGAGTTTCGGAAAGTGCCAAAAGGAGTCCCTAAGGTTCTACTCAAGTTACACAACTACACATGACTAACAATAATTACAAATTGGGTCCTCCTACTTTAGTTTAAGTCGCGAATGATATACAAAACCACCCCTAACTCTCGGCAAATTACAAAGTAGGTCCTTATGTTTTAACTTTTGTTAAAATGAGTTTCCAAACATGACCATTTAAGTCCCTAAGCTTATTTAATTTACAAAATCAATCTGAGAGTTTATTATTTACACTTCTAGTCCGAAACTTTATTAAATTTCACTTTTAATCCAAAAGTTTATAAAATCACATTTTCCAAAAGTTTGATGTGAACCTGCCATCTCTATCACAAATTATTGAGACTGGTATTCCATGTTTGGTCACTATCTCCTTCAAGTACGTCTTTACGATTACCCAGATAGTATCGTAACCGTGAGATGACTTTGGGAGTTTGGTGACAAAGTCCATGGTGATTTTGTCCCACTTCCATTTTGGTATCTCGGGTTGTACAAGTAAACCCGAAAGTCTCTGGTGTTCAGTTTTGACACGTGAACATGTCAAACATTTCTGCACATAGGTGGCGATGTCAGCTTTCATATTTGGCCACCAATATAATTTCTTTATATCCTGATACATCTTTTCAGATCCGGGATGTATGGAATATTTAGACTTATGCGATTCGTGCATGATCACGTTCCTCAAATCTCCATAGCAAGGTAACCAACTACTGCCGTGAAGGCATAGGGTTCCATTCTGCTCTTGGCTCTAACTTCTCATTAGTGAGGTCAGTTCTGAGCATTTCCCCGACGTCTTCCTTCACGAGGTTTTCAGGTAATTGAGCTTGAGTCTGAGCTTCCAAACTCTGTTTGGGTAGATCCAAACTGATTGTCATAACTAATGCCCAGACTCTCATAGGAGGGTCCGTTTCCTTACGACTTAGAGCATCAGCAACCACATTTGCTTTACCGGGGTGGTATTTGATCTCGCAGTCATAGTCACTCAACATCTCAATCCAATGACGTTGTCTCATGTTCAGCTCCTTCTGATCTAATATGTGTTGCAAACTTTTGTGGTCATTATGCACTGTGCACTTTGTTCCGTATAGGTAATGTCTCTAGATTTTGAGAGCAAATACTACGGATCTAAGTTCTAGATCGTGAGTGATGTAGTTCTTCTCATGCTTCTTCAGTTGTCTTGAAGCATAGGCGATTACTTTCATTCTCTGCATCAGTAGTGCACCTAAACCTTTGTGTGAGGCATCACAGTATACAATGAAATCATCGTTGCCTTATGGCAAGGTTAATATAGGTGCACTACACAACTTTTGCTTAATCAGCTGAAAAGCTGATTCTTCCTTCTCTCCCCAATCGAACTTTATTCCTTTCTGTGTGAGTTTGGTCATTGGCTTGGCTATTTTGGAGAAATCTTCGACAAATCTACGGTAATACTCGACAAGGCTTAGAAATTGGCGGATCTCTGTCGGCGACTTAGGTGATACCCAATCTTTGACAGATTCGACCTTTTCTGGATCTACGTGAATACCGTCATAATCGATGACATGACCGAGGAATTGTACTACGGGAATCCAGAATTCACATTTGGAGAATTTAGCATAGAGTTGTTCCTCCTTGAGTACCTTTAGTACTCGTGCAAGGTGTTCCCCGTGTTTTTGTTCGTTCTTGGAATAAATGAGTATATCGTCAATGAAGACTATCACGAATTTATCCAGGTAGGGTCTGCACACACGATTCATAAGATCCATGAAAATGGCTGGTGCATTGGTCAACCCAAATGGCATAACCTGGAATTCGTAATGACCGTAACGGGTTCTGAAAGCTGTTTTTGGAATATCTTCCTCCCTGACCCTTAGTTGATGGTATCCAGATCTCAAGTCAATCTTGGAATACACGCTTGACCCTTGCAGTTGGTCAAATAGGTCGTCGATGCGAGGAAGCAGATAACAATTCTTCATAGTTAACTTATTCAGTTCCATGTAGTCGATGCACATTCGAAAAGAACCATCTTTCTTTTTGACAAATAACACAGGAGCTCCCCATGGCGAGGAACTGGGTCGGATAAATCCTTTGTCAGATAGTTCCTGAAGTTGTTCAGCTAGCTCTTTCATTTCTGATGGTGCCAACCAGTATGGAGCTTTAGCTACAGGTGCAGCTCCGGCAATCAAATCGATTTGAAATTCCACTTTTCGGGTTGGTGGTAAGCCTGGAAACTCATCAGGAAAGACCTCGGGAAAATCTCAGACGATAGGTACGTCCTTGATTGTTTCTTCTCGGGTTTGTCCTCGTCATCTGTTTGAGAAATATGGGCCAAGAAGATAGGACATCCTCTCAACATATATTTTTGGGCTTTAGTACAAGAGATAACACTAAGTCTAGTGTCAGTAAGGTCGGTGTTACCGTCTCCTCGAATGATTAAAGTTTCGTTTCCCCATGGAATATGGACTAGTTTTTCATCACAAGCAATGACTGCGCGGTATCTTGCTAACCAGTCCATACCAATAATAACGTCAAAACTACCAAGGTTTATGGGAATAAGATCAATGTTGAATGGATGTTTAGAAAGATTTAGGGTACAACTTCTAATGATAGTGTCAACATCTATAGTTTTACCGTCAGCTAATTCTACGGAGTAACGGTGATCTAAAATTGAAGGGACGACTTCTAGTACTTTGCTAATGTTAGTGGATATAAAACTTCGGTCTGCTCCAGTATCAAACAAAACAGATGCATAACGATTGTTTAGTAGGAACGTACCAGTAACGACATTAGAATCGGGGTTGGCTTTTGCATTGCCGACCACGTACACTCTTGACGAAGCTCCTCCACTGTTCTTGTTCTGGTTGGCCAACTTGGGACAACCTGGTCTCACATGTCACGGTGCTCCACACTCATATCACACAACTCCTTTCTTAGGTTCATTGCCATTCCCTCCGGCAATATTGCGGTTTCCCTGCTGTCTGTTCTCGTTCCCACGGGCATTGTATCCGCCCCTGTTGTTGTAGTTCCCGGTGTTCTGGTTGGGTCAGACCTGAGTGACAGCATTGACTTGACAGGTTTTGTCAAAATGACCAACTTGTCCACACTTGTGGCAGGACTGACATGAGCTATCAACAGTAATGATGATAGTTGCATCTTGAGCACAAGGGTTTTGCACCCACATACGGCCTAGTTCCTGCAGTGGTAGCACTGTAAACCTGTCCAGCATTTTGCCTTTTTGGAGGCTGCTGGTGCTGACTACGGAAATTTTCATCTGCCTTCCGCTTGATTTCAGTGTTTCTTTCAGACATGGTATGGACTCTCTTGTTGATCAATTCAGTAGCGAACTCAATGGCATTCTTGACAGCAGCGGGTCGAGATGCAAGTACGCTGTCATGAATGGCGTCTGGGAGTCCACCAACATACTTTTCAATATTTTCTTCCACCTCAACAAAAATTCTGGTACACATTAGAGTCAACTCTTGGAATCTTTGGTTGTATGCAATGATGTCATTGTTCTTGCATCTAATATCTCATAATTCAATCTCAAGCTTCTTCATCTCACCCCTTGGACAGTACTTCTCTGTCATCCTCTCTTTTAGATCAGTCCAGTTGAGAGCATAGGCAACATCATGTCCAAGAGTGGCAACTACAGAGTTCCACCAAGTAAGAGCACTCTCAAGCAATGTGCAGGTGGCAAACTTGACTTTGTTCTCGTCTGCACAATCGCTGATGCGAAACACAGTCTCCAACCTTTCAAACCACTGCATCAGCTCCACAACACCTTCTCTGCTTTTGTAGTACGAAGGATTACACTTCAGAAAGTCGGGATAAGAGCTACCCCTAGTGGTCTGATTATTCATGCGGTTATTGGAGTTTTGGCTATCGTCCATGTTTCTGTTGGCAGCCATCGCAGTTGCGATGCCTTGATCAATCATTTCCCTTAGTTGGGCAGCAGTGACATTTTGGGTAGCGTCAGCATTGTTGGGGTTCGTTCTAGTGATTACCCTTTGTCTATAATCATACACAAAAATGAAATCATTAGTTTAAGGTGTTAGCACAGTTTTATATATATAAATACACGAAAATTAATTCATGCATAGACTTCACAACAAATTGGATAACCTGTTAAAAGTTCATAATATAATACCGTACAGAATATAACAAAAGATGACGAGTACATGCCATTACTAGAGTAGAAATACAATACAAAATGTACAACCAATCCAAGATAGAGCACAACCCGCCTGTCTGGGATGGTGGTACACATAATCTAGAGTACATCGTCTACGAATACCTATTCTAAATACTACAGTACAGTGATACAACTGATAAAAGGAGAATACAAATACATGAGGTCCTATACCATGATAGATGGGATGAAACCCAAAAGCTTATCATGATGTACAAAAGATCTAGCACATCTAGTCTACTCATGTCTGACAGACTCCTCTGAGATGGTCGGTGCTGCTGGTGGTGATGAGACAGCTGGTGCCTGCATAACATCCTGCATCGAGGTCATGGCAGCTCGGGTCTCTTTAAGGAGTCGAAGTGCCTCTAGGAACTGAGCTCTGAATGTCTCGTGGGCTCCTCGGAGATGAGCAGTCTCTGTAGTCAATCCCTGATGACGAACGTCCTGGAGATCGAAGAAGATAGAAAGTGTCTGCTCTATGGTCATAAGAGCGGTGTGAGTCTTATACTGCTGACTCTGCAGGGTGTAGATCTGCTCACGGAGAGACTCATTCTCCTCCAGCAACCACTGTAGACAATGATAAGTCGTAGACCAAGCCCCTCGAGCAGCGTGTGCCTCGGCACTAACGGTCCAGCACAAAAGGTCCTGACGCTCCTACAGAGCAGTGCGTCCAAGCTGTCCAACTGATAGCAGAGTATGAATCTCTGCTATGTCCTGTGCCTAACGTGCGGCCAATGCAGTAATCTGGGCCTGAACGGGGTTGATGAGACTGTATTTATACATAGTCTCATCGTCCAAATCGGGCTTAAAACGCTTAAAATATCGTCAAAATACCCAATATATGCCTGTGTTTGTTCATTGTGTATTTTAGGTACGGATATCGTGAATTCACCAAAAGATCAAAGGAATCAAGCAAAAACGAACACGGGAAACGAAGCCGCACAAAGAACCGGGCCCAAGTTTTGAATTTACAAAAATGCCCTTGAAGTTTGAAGAATTGGCAACATTGGTCCTCCAAGTTTGAAGATTTGACACTTTATACCCCTCAAATATCCATAAATATGAGTGGGGTCCCTAAGGTTTGAAGACTTTACACATCTAGCCCTTGAAGAATCTTTTTTTACATGAAAAGTCCTTGTTAAAAGTTATTGAAATGCCTTGTGCCAAAAGTGACAACAAGTCCAAAGTACATTACAAAGGAAAAAAGAGTTGAGTGCCGTTTAAAGGGATCTAGCAAGTGAAGGAACGTTGAAGGGCCAAACCTGTTAAAACCAAACCCAAACCCGGTCAAACCCACCAAAAAACCCAGTCAACACCCATCATAAGCCCAACCAAACCCATAACCCGCCAAAAACCCGGCCCACATCCATTGCCACGTTGGGCAGACTTATTAAACTTTATTTAAACAATATTAGTTTAATATAGTCGCGCTAAACACATTTCTTAATCCCAAATCAGATTCAACCCTCCCTGTTCTTATGATAAACCCTATTTTTCCAGGAAATTAATTATCCTAAATTAGGATAATTATCATTGGGGGTTTTGTTTAATGGTCAATGAAGAACACTCCCACATGCTGAAAATGACCTCTCCCTACTCTTGTCCCCCCCACAGCCATCACATGTCACGGGTCATTTCATATAACCTGCCATATTGACTAAATCAACGATGCAAAACGGTTTCTTGTCCTCCAATACAAGATTAAAGGCCAATATTCACTTCTGCAAGCTGGCATCTTCACATGATCAAAGAAGGACCTAGAAGACTTATTTAAATCAGCATATTCGTTTTTGATGCTCAGGGCACTTTGGGAATTTCAAGATTAGGGTTTTAAGCTTTCTAGAAGATGATGTAGCCTATTTATAAGGCACTTAGGTTTTACATTCAGTTTTGTTCCAGTTTTGTATAAAAGTTTTTAAGAAATTAATGAAAATGAAATTTTAATTCTTTATGCAATCTGAGTTCCATTTTAAATATGTTTTTAGTGTAATTTAGCTTAAAGTTTCACGTTTTATGCAAGATTGGTTGAGGTTTCTTTAGTATTAATGTTCCAAGGATTTTCAAGAAAAAATTGTTTTTCATAGAATTTTGCAAGAGTTTTTTCAACAGCTTGAATTCAAACCCAAATGAAGTGAAAGTGGAATGAGGGTTTGATTTCAGCTTTCATCAAATCTTTTTGCCAAAATTTTGTGAAGTTTAAAGTTTATTGGTTTGAAAGAAAAAAATAGCATCTTATTTTTTGTCTTATACTTTATAAGCTCATAAGCTTTAAGCAGCTTAATCCATAAGCTAGCTTATAGCCTATAAGCTTTGTCTCAGGTCACTTTTTCTTTATCACTGTTGGCAGGTTCTAAGGTTGCAAGTTCATTTGAAAGATATAAGGGGGTGTTTGGGACTACTGTAGTCCCCACCTTGCCATTTCTCTACATCAACACCTTTCCATAAGCTCCCATAAGCTCAACCCTACACCTTCTGGAAGGCATCAGCCCAGGTAAAGGCTTTGAACCCCATTAGCTGTTTTTCTGAGTATTTTATGTGATTTATGTGTCTATGAGTGTTGCCTGATTAATTGTTGAATTTCTTGTTTGATATTACTATTTTAGGATTGGTATGCATATTAGAAGTAATTTGATTCAGTTTAGTTTGAGTTTGTATGAAGTTGTGTTGTTAATTAATGGATTTCAGTAAATAAGGGGGTGTTTGGGACATGTTTTTAGTTGCATGTTTGATAATATGTTGGTTTGAATACTACCTTAACACACTACTTATGCTACTAATAGGGGTTATTTGTTAGTATATTTTCAGTTTGATAGATTTAAAAGGCAAGTGCATGTTCAAAACTTTGGTATAGATAGCACAAATTCAGCAAGTACAATTTTCTGTCTTGATTTAGAGTAATTTTGCCATGAAGGTTTGTGAATTGTTAGAGTATAGGTCTAGCTAGGATCTTAGATAGGTTGTGATTGATTTGGTAAGCTGTTGTGCAAGTTAGCAAGCCTCAAAATTCACTTTTGTGCCTAGAAGTTCAGCAACTGTTCACAGACCCCATCATAGGCCATATCAGTAACTTCAATTGCCCCATTTGTGTGTGACTTTGTGTTGAAACTTGTTTCTTTTCTTGTATTATTGACTCCCCACAACCCAACTTGTTGTGGGGGTGCCCCATTGTCCAAGAAGAATCAAAGCAAGAGCTTCCCCTAAGCACAAAATCCCACAAACCCGTTTTTTATAACTAGCAGTGGGAACTCACTTCCCCCTGCTAGTGTAATTGTTTGTACTGCTTAGCTAAAAGACAGAAAGGTCCAAGTGTCATTGTCAGTTTCTTTATTTTTTTGTCTTTAGTGATCTTATTTAGGAATTAGACTTTGAAATTTTTTCATTATTTTTCTTATTTTATTCTTGATTTTTGTGCTTAATTAGTTTTTATTTTACTGTACATTTTATATTTTTTAGATTAAATTGCTATTTTTAATTAACTTTTTATTATTCTGTTTTGGCATTTAGTGAAAAATATCAACATTTTTCAGTTTTAAAATTTTTCATAGATTTAGAAAATTAATTTAAGATTTTTGGTTTAAAAAGATATTACTGTTCACTTTTTAATTAATTTTTAGAATTAAATTAGTTTAATTAGGGTTTAATTATTAATCAGTTTTGTCTTTTAGTGCAAATTTTTACATTTTTCAAACTTTTTCAATTTTCTACTGTTCATTAGGGTAATTTAGGATTTTTAAAATTGTTAGATTATTTTTGGAATTATTTTATTATTTTTTATGATTATTTTAGTTTAAAAATAGTTTTTAGCCATTTAAAAATAGAAAAATAGTCTTTAAAATTTAGGAAAAATACTTTTTAGTCTTTAAATAATATAAGTAACTTATTTGTTCAATAAAATTATATTTTGGACATTTTGTTAATTATATTTAATTTTAGGGCTTTAATTAGCATTAAAAATTGAATATTTAATTAATAAAATGTTTTAAAATATATTTGTTAGATTTTTATTCTTATTTATATTATTTTAGACTTAGTTTAATCTTTTAATTAATTTTTAGGTTTCATTTTTAATTTTGTCACGTTTTACGTATTTACGTTCGCGTTTTACGTCAACGTCGTAGTTTAAATCGTAGTCGTAGCTCGTCTTTACTTTTTCTCCTTCTAAACCAAAAACGTCACTAATCCAAACTTGATTTCATATATATTGGCACATTAATACACACACCTCCTTCGAGAACGAACCCGCATTTATTCCACTTGTCGGTTTTCCTAAATCGTCGAGTTTAATACTTGCCGCATTAATACGTTGTTTTCCTAAACACGTATTCTACTAACACCATTTTGGCGCTGCTGCCGGGGAGGTGTTTTTAGTGTTGCCATTATTAGTATCGTGTTTGTGTGAGTAGTGCGTTTTAGCTTTTCATTTTTTTTGGAAAGCGTGAATATCGTACATACTCATTTTTGTTATTTTTACTTATTATATTATAGTATCCAAATAAATCGTGTTTAATTTTCCTAAATTAAACACAAATCAATCATTTTACTATATTGTAGATATATTGGTTTTCGTTTTTCTTGTGAATATATTATTACTATATTGTATCTACGTAAGAACAACAAAAATACAAGTACTCCAAAAGCGTGAAAACGCAACCTTGATTCGAGATTTCATCACTCGATCATTGTATTCGAATCTAAAGCAAAAGTTTAAAGGAAAAATAGATAAATACTTTCGTGAGGCTTAATTTCAATTAACACAAACTATAAGGTGGGTATAAGGTGGTTGTATTTCACGACCTAAAGGAAAAAGGCTCTTAAGTGCTTCGCGCCGCCTCGTTTCCTCCGCTTGCTTGTGCATGTTTTGAGAAAGAGGGCTAATCTAGAGTTTGCCGCCCAAGTATTATCTACGTATACTATATTTGCTTGTGTTTTCAAGATTAAACCCTCTTGAACGTTTTGGTGTTCCACCAACGTTCTAAAGTCATCGAAGGCGTTCACTCCACGTGATCGTTTTCATTCTTTGAGGCTCCTTTAATCGAGAAAGTCGATTCGAGGAGAGATTTGTAGATTTGTGTCTACGTAATACATTCAAAAATCCAAAAAAAATTAAAAAACCAATCAAAAACCAAAAAAAAATTGAAAAATCGAAAAACCGCAAAAGTATCTTCTTTGCTACCACCCATTCTACGCTTAGTGCATGCGCACTCGATCGAAGGATTATTCCAATTCTAGCGAAGCTTCGAATCGACGCAATCGTAATCGAAGGAATCGACGACGTAGACGAGAATTAGAAACCGACGTTCCTAATATCGTTGTTGAAGAAACCGTAGAGGAGATGGCCGATAATCGTTCGATGATGGAATTGCTCCAAGCGCCCACCGAGGGTTATGGAGACGCGATCGTAATTCCCGCTATCGAAGCGGAGACTTTTGAGATAAAGAGCGGAATGCTTTCGTTGATCCAAGCTACGAAGTTTCGAGGTCGTGAAGCCGATAATCCTCACGACCATATTCGGAATTTTGATCGTCTTTTAGCCACGAGCAAGTTTAAGAATGTCGACACCGATGTCGTCAAGCTTATGCTTTTTCCGTACTCGCTCGATGGTGCCGCCAAGGATTGGTACGAGAAAGAGCCACCTAATTCGATAGTTACGTGGAAGGATCTCGTCTCCAAGTTCGTTAATTATTTTTTCCCACCGTCTAAGACAACGTTTTTCAAGAATGAAATTACGAAATTTGAGCAAAAACCGAATGAATCTTTTAGATACGCGTGGGATCGCTTTAAGGAATTGCTTAGGCAATGTCCTCACCATGGTTTTTCCGAGTTGCACCAAATCGATACGTTTTACAACGGTCTTAATTTCCACGAACAAGACTCGTTGAATTCCGCCGCCGGTGGCAACTTTTTGTGCAAAACTCCGAAAGACGCTTTGATAATTATCGAAAACCGATCCAAGGTTTACCAACTCCGCAACGCACCGAGTGTGCCAATGTCGCCAATGTTAGTAGTTCTAATCGCGACATTGAGAGAGTTGATGCAAAAGTCGACAAGCTTACGAATGTGTTTACGTCTTTTCTCATCGAAATGCAAAAGAAAGACGCTCCCGCTACGGTGAAAGCGGTTGAGGTTTCGTGTACGTTTTGTGGTGGACCTCATAATTATTACGAGTGTGCGGCTACGGATGGCCAAACGTCGAATGTGAGTGTGTTAAATAACAATTTTTCTAATCAAAATAATGCGGGTCCATCACAACAAGGCAATTATAACCAAGGCAACAATTTTCAAAATCGAAACAATTTTCAAGGAAATAATCAACAAGGAAATTTTTCGAATCAAAATCAAGGAGGTTATAATCAAGGTCGTAATATAACTTGGCAAAATCGAGATAACAACCAAAGCTCGAATTTTTCAAACAACAACAATCAAGGCAACAATTTTTCAAGTGGTAATCAAGGAAATTTTCAAAGAAATAATCAAAACCAAGGGAACTTTAATTCAAATCAAAATAGTTCGTCAAACGATTTTCAAAATTACATGAAAACGAATGAGACTAATATGAGACGATTAGAGGGAGAAATTGGTACTTTGAAAAACGACTTTTCTAATACATTGAAATTGCAAAACACGAAGATTGAGCAAGGGCAAATTGATATTAAAAAGATGTTTTCGGCCATAATGAACAAAGCCTCGGGTGCGTCATCGAGTTCGTTACCTAGTGACACCGTCGCTAATCCGAAAGAACAATGTAAAGCCGCCTCGTCTCGTGAGAAAGGTCGTGTGATTACCCCTAACCTTGAAGGATTCCGTGTTGTTTATGCTTCTCAACCCTCGACTTCTAAGACGTCTTCTTGTTCTAAAGTCGATGGGGTGAACGTGGCGACCAAGGAAAAGAGTGCACACCCTCGTGTACCTCAAGATCCATCCACGATTCAAAAAGAGAGCTTTGTCGACCTTACCAAAGTGACCCTTGAAGAAACTTGTGCATCGATCCTTCTTAAAAAAACCCAAAAGGCGTATGCCGAGAAAGGAAAAGGATCCGGGCCAATTTCTACTACCTTGTGATTTTTCCGAGATTGAGGGATGTTTAGCCCTTGCCGATTTAGGTGCTAGCATCAATCTTATGCCTCATTCTCTTTGGAAATTGATGAGATTGCCTTCGCTTACCCCCACGAACATGACAATCGAGCTTGGAAATTGTACTCCACTTATACCAATTGGAATAGCCGAGGATGTCTATGTTAGGATTGGAAAGTTTGTTTTTCCCGCGGATTTCGTTATATCCGATTACGAGTGTGACCCTAAATGTCCCATTATTTTAGGCCGACCATTCTTATCGACGGCTCGAACCGTAATCGACGTTCACGAGGGGTGACTTACTATGAGATATGGGGATGAGAAAATAGACTTTTTCGGTAGAAAATCCCAAGGATTTAATGAGAATGAAAAAACCGAGGTTTCAAAACCTAATGATTCAAATCCTAATGATTTCAAAATGTTTACTTTAGCGGAAAGAATGAAGCTTGATGCATGTTTTGAAAGAATTAAGAAAAACGGTTTTAAAGATGATGTTTTAATGATAAAGAATACGTGTACCTAATTCAAAAGGGTATGTGTAAATTTATGAATGAAAACTCACTTTGGGATGTTTTTAGCGAAACAAGTGAACCACCAATTCCGAAGGGCGACGTTAGTGCCATCACGACAACGACCAAAATGGGCTCGTCTTCACCACCTTCGAAGGACCACGTCTTTGAGGCTTCAACTTCTAACTCCATCGAAGTTCCTCCTTTGCCTAGCCCAACACCCGTTGAGGCTAAAGGGTTTATCGACATCGATCCTCTCGTCTTAGAAAAGTCACCTAAGCATAGTCATTGGACTTGTAAGTCCATGGTTGTGAGTGCTCACATCGACTCTTTCTTTGACGACGACGATGGCGATTTTGCCGAGATTGATCACGTACTTCGAAATCCACATGCAATTTTTGATTCTCCAAAGAAGAAACATGTGAAGTACGATGATTATGAGTTTGATCCCGAGATTGAGGAAATCATTGAACGAGAGCTAGCTCTTATGCCTTCACTTCCACCTACGAGTGAGGTCGATCTTTCCAAGATCGAGGATGAACTTAATGAGTTGGAACGTCTTATTTTCGATGACGAACCAACTCATGTGACCACCCAAAATCCAATTCTCGAGGAGTTACCTAATCAACACTCCTCATTTGAGAATGACGTTTACCACATTCGTGAGGATCTAACTTATCAACGATCCCCATAAAAGAATGATGGTTTCGTGCTTGATCGTGATCTTTTCGAGAGAGTTTCTAAGATACTCAAGGAGGGGAATGACAAACCATGGTTTGACAAGCCTATCTTTGATGAAGAAATCGATGAGATCGACGTTCATGAGGATGACGAGTATGTAGACCCCGAGGGGGCGGTGTTCTTTATTGACAAACGTTTTGAGAACTTATATAATCCGCCACCCCCTCCTACCAAAGACTTAAATGTGAGGATTTTTAGCGCGACTAATTTTGAATTTGACACGCCAAATATTTTCGACATTATTCAATCGGGTTTTCATAAAGAGTTTTTAAACGATGAAAAAGGAAAGGATTTTAAAAATGTTTTAAAAGATTTTTCTACATGTTTAACTCCGTCATCACCGCATTTTATGAGTGCTACCACCTCGTCTACTCCTTTTGAAGACGGTTGGTGTGGTTTTAGTATGGGGGAAGCCCAAAATGTTCCCTCACACTTTACCACCGAGGACGAAATTTACGATCCCGGAATTGCTTGTAAAGGGAAATCTCGGTCTTCCACCGATGCAATAAATGGAAAATCTTTTCGTTTGCTTGGTGTGAGTCTACCTCGAGTAGCTCATAAGTTTGACTTACCCATTGCCCCACCTTTCTACTTCTTATCTCTTTTCTTCTACCCCATTGGGGTTTGTGTTGATGTAGCGTTGTTTCGTCTTTCATCCGAAAACGAGGACGCTATCTTTGACCCCGGTATACGTTTATCGGGTTTTTAAAGTACTCCATGTACTTTTGGGCCTTGTTTATCATGTAAGTACCACTAAAAATGACCATACCAAGATTATCCCTAAATGATCACATTTATGGGGATTCGAGTCGAGCTTTTGACTCGGTTAACAAAAACAAGGTGCCTCGTGGGGGATTCTCATGCTTATCCTTGTATATATTATCGCTTTCTTAGTTTAACGTGACGAGGGGACTTGTGCTCTTCCTACCTTTGTTTCGTGGTTGTTTGTGATTGTGATTCATTAGGTTCATCGTCATCATTGAAGCCTCTCGTGTTCGTTTTACGTAGCACTCGAGCTTCGATCGTTGCCTTTGGAGATTCCGATATCCGATGATATCCTTTTATGTTCTAACATTTATCTTATTAGCATAATTCATAAACGGCTTTTAGGTTATTCGTTTTACCCTTTCCATGCTCGAGATTAAGCATTCGACTTCGTCTCTAGTATGGGGGTGTTTACACCCCTAGACTCGAAACATTGAGGACAATATTTAGTTTTAGTATGGGGGGGTGAGTAGATACTTCACTTTGCTTACGTCAACACGCTATCCAATATTCATCTTTTTGTTATCGTTTTGTTGCAAATAAGGCTAAAATGGCAAAATTTTCAATTTTTTCTTATTTTTCATAAGTGTTTAAGACACGAATGTAGGTTTTCCGATGGTGAGAATAAGAGTAATTTTTGACTCGACCGTGCGTGTTGAGCACTTAGCTTCGATTCCTTAACTTTTTAGGCTAAGTCTCTTAAATGAGGACGGGAAATGATAGAGTTATTTATAAGTCTCGTAATCGTCACGATCTTATGTGTAGTAATTATTAGCTTATTCTCCCCACGCTTTTGCATAATAAATTTTTAATAAATATTGATTTGGCGGTTTAGTCACTATTGTTGGTTTCTAATTTGTTTTGGTAGCTTCCATGTAATTAAATTGGGAAAACATTAAGGTATCGCCAACGTCACGGTTTTGAAGTATTGGCAACCCGAATAATCGAAAGCTTCACCTAATAATAAGATTTCAAGTGCTCACCTAAATTAAGCAAAAATTTGAAGCTCACAAGGCCGAAAAATCTATGCCCAAATTGAAAGTGAATCAAGCCTTAATCTTCGAAGCTTTAAAGATCCAAAATTCGCTTTAGCGTGAGGATATACGTCTTTGGCTAATAAAACCACCGATGAGGCGGATAATAAAAGGCAAGGCAAGACCGAAGTCATAATAAAAGCTTCATGGAGAAGTTGAATAAAAGATGGAGGTAAACCAAAGATAATAAGGCCCTTCCGTTAGGGGGCGTATAAAAGTCTTGGTAATAAGTCTCATGTTCAAAACCGTTATAAAACCGTGTTTATCGATCCTTCTTGTTGACTTAATTTTTTGACATCGTTGTCTATTGGGGTGAATTATTGATTTAATGATTTTGGTTACACCGTTAAAACTCTATTTTTAGACTTAATCTCTATTCACGCATAAGTCAATGATGTATCCTCGTGATCATTAAGACAAAATAAAATATAAGAGATACCAAGTAGGAATAAGGGAGTTTAGGTTCGTAATTAACACTCATGAGATGTGATCGTGTTGCTAACTTATAATAACAATGATCTCGTTACACGCTTAGCATGGAATTGGGTGAAAATCGAGGACGACGAAATTATTTCTAACGAAGCATTACGTGTTCTTGTTCTACGATCCCAAAAGTCACTTTATTGTGATGAAAACAATACATTATGTCTAAAACGCGTGTAGTAGTTTATTTAAATTTATGTATTGAATAAATGTCATCATAAAATGAATTTTGGAAGTGCTATGATACTTAATTCTAGCATTGCGTGGGGACATGGCAATGGTTTAATATGGGGGAGTGATGAGACTATATTTATACATAGTCTCATCGTCCAAATCGGGCTTAAAACGCTTAAAATATCGTCAAAATACCCAATATATGCCTGTGTTTGTTCATTGTGTATTTTAGGTACGGATATCGTGAATTCACCAAAAGATCAAAGGAATCAAGCAAAAACGAACACGGGAAACGAAGCCGCACAAAGAACCGGGCCTAAGTTTTGAATTTACAAAAATGCCCTTGAAGTTTGAAGAATTGGCAACATTGGTCCTCCAAGTTTGAAGATTTGACACTTTATACCCCTCAAATATCCATAAATATGAGTGGGGTCCCTAAGGTTTGAAGAATTTACACATCTATCCCTTGAAGAATCTTTTTTTACATGAAAAGTCCTTGTTTAAAAGTTATTGAAATGCCTTGTGCCAAAAGTGACAACAAGTCCAAAGTACATTACAAAGGAAAAAAGAGTTGAGTGCTGTTTAAAGGGATCTAGCAAGTGAAGGAACGTTGAGGGGCCAAACCTGTTAAAACCAAACCCAAACCCGGTCAAACCCACAAAAAAACCCAGTCAACACCCATCATAAGCCCAACCAAACCCATAACCCGCCAAAAACCCGGCCCACATCCATTGCCACGTTGGGCAGACTTATTAAACTTTATTTAAACAATATTAGTTAGATATAGTCACGCTAAACACATTTCTTAATCCCAAATCAGATTCAACCCTCCCTGTTCTTATGATAAACCCTAGTTTTCCAGGAAATTAATTATCCTAAATTAGGATAATTATCATTGGGGGTTTTGTTTAATGGTCAATGAAGAACACTCCCACATGCTGAAAATGACCTCTCCCTACTCTTGTCCCCCCCACAGCCATCACATGTCACGGGTCATTTCATATAACTTGCCATATTGACTAAATCAACGATGCAAAACGGTTTCTTGTCCTCCAATACAAGATTAAAGGCCAAGATTCACTTCTGCAAGCTGACATCTTCACATGATCAAAGAAGGACCTAGAAGACTTATTTAAATCAGCATATTCGTTTTTGATGCTCAGTGCACTTTGGGAATTTCAAGATTAGGGTTTTAAGCTTTCTAGAAGATGATGTAGCCTATTTATAAGGCACTTAGGTTTTACATTCAGTTTTGTTCCAGTTTTGTATAAAAGTTTTTAAGAAATTAATGAAAATGAAATTTTAATTCTTTATGCAATCTGAGTTCCATTTTAAATATGTTTTTAGTATAATTTAGCTTAAAGTTTCACGTTTTATGCAAGATTGGTTGAGGTTTCTTTAGTATTAATGTTCCAAGGATTTTCAAGAAAAATTCGTTTTTAATAGAATTTTGCAAGAGTTTTTTCAACAGCTTGAATTCAAACCCAAATGAAGTGAAAGTGGAATGAGGGTTTGATTTCAGCTTTCATCAAATCTTTTTGCCAAAATTTTGTGAAGTTTAAAGTTTATTAGTTTGAAAGAAAAAAATAGCATCTTATTTTTTGTCTTATACTTTATAAGCTCATAAGCTTTAAGCAGCTTAATCCATAAGCTAGCTTATAGCCTATAAGCTTTGTCTCAGGTCACTTTTTCTTTATCACTGTTGGCAGGTTCTAAGGTTGCAAGCTCATTTGAAAGATATAAGGGGGTGTTTGGGACTGCTGTAGTCCCCACCTTGCCATTTCTCTACATCAACACCTTTCCATAAGCTCCCATAAGCTCAACCATACACCTTTTGGAAGGCATCAGCCCAGGTAAAGGCTTTGAACCCCATTAGCTGTTTTTCTGAGTATTTTATGTGATTTATGTGTCTATGAGTGTTGCCTGATTAATTGTTGAATTTCTTGTTTGATATTACTATTTTAGGATTGGTATGCATATTAGAAGTAATTTGATTCAGTTTAGTTTGAGTTTGTATGAAGTTGTGTTGTTAATTAATGGATTTCAGTAAATAAGGGGGTGTTTGGGACAGGTTTTTAGTTGCATGTTTGATAATATGTTGGTTTGAATACTGCCTTAACACACTACTTATGCTACTAATAGGGGTTATTTGTTAGTATATTTTCAGTTTGATAGATTTAAAAGGCAAGTGCATGTTCAAAACTTTGGTATAGATAGCACAAATTCAGCAAGTACAATTTTCTGTCTTGATTTAGAGTAATTTTGCCATGAAGTTTTGTGAATTATTAGAGTATAGGTCTAGCTAGGATCTTAGATAGGTTGTGATTGATTTGGTAAGCTGTTGTGCAAGTTAGCAAGCCTCAAAATTCACTTTTGTGCCTAGAAGTTCGGCAACTGTTCACAGACCCCATCATAGGCCATATCAGTAACTTCAATTGCCCCATTTGTGTGTGACTTTGTGTTGAAACTTGTTTCTTTTCTTGTATTATTGACTCCCCACAACCCAACTGGTTGTGGGGGTGCCCCATTGTCCAAGAAGAATCAAAGCAAGAGCTTCCCTAAGCTCAAAATCCCACAAACCCGTTTTTTATAACTAGCAGTGGGAACTCACTTCCCCCTGCTAGTGTAATTGTTTGTACTGCTTAGCTAAAAGACAGAAAAGTCCAAGTGTCATTGTCAGTTTCTTTATTTTATTTGTGTTTAGTGATCTTATTTAGGAATTAGACTTTGAAATTTTTTCATTATTTTTCTTATTTTATTCTTGATTTTTGTGCTTAATTAGTTTTTATTTTACTGTTCATTTTATATTTTTTAGATTAAATTGCTATTTTTAATTAACTTTTTATTATTCTGTTTTGGCATTTAGTGAAAAATATCAACATTTTTCAGTTTTAAATTTTTTCATAGATTTATAAAATTAATTTAAGATTTTTGGTTTAAAAAGATATTACTCTTCACTTTTTAATTAATTTTTAGAATTAAATTAGTTTAATTAGGGTTTAATTATTAATCAGTTTTGTCTTTTAGTGCAAATTTTTACATTTTTCAAACTTTTTCAATTTTCTACTGTTCATTAGGGTAATTTAGGATTTTTAAAATTGTTAGATTATTTTTGGCATTATTTTATTATTTTTTATGATTATTTTAGTTTAAAAATAGTTTTTAGCCATTTAAAAATAGAAAAATAGTCTTTAAAATTTAGGAAAAATACTTTTTTGTCTTTAAATAATATAAGTAACTTATTTGTTCAATAAAATTATATTTTGGATATTTTGTTAATTGTATTTAATTTTAGGGCTTTAATTAGCATTAAAAATTAAATATTTAATTAATAAAAGGTTTTAAAATATATTTGTTGGATTTTTATTCTTATTTATATTATTTTAGACTTATTTTAATCTTTTAATTAATTTTTAGGTTTCATTTTTAATTTTGTCACGTTTTACGTATTTACGTTCGCGTTTTACGTCAACGTCGTAGTTTAAATCGTAGTCGTAGCTCGTCTTTACTTTTTCTCCTTCTAAACCAAAAACGTCACTAATCCAAACTTGATTTCATATATATTGGAACATTAATACACACACCTCCTTCGAGAACGAACCCGTATTTATTCGACTTGTCGGTTTTCCTAAATCGTCGAGTTTAATACTTGTCGGTTTTCCACACGTCTCGCCTCGGGACCCTCGCCGACCTTAAAAGTAGAGTTGACAGGTGCCTCATACCTCCTCTTACGAGGTGGCAGAGACTCGGGTACGTAGTCCAAAAGTGAGGAAGCTGGTGGTAAAGGTGGTAAGGAAGCAGTCGGCTGAACCTCATCCCCAGCGGGGGATACATGTGTAGCAGGTGGAGTAGTGATGAGAGCAACGATGAGTGCGGTGTCACCAGAAGTGTGACTGTCGTCTGACTCGCTAGCGGATATCCATCCATGTAAGACGGATGTCAGTGATAAAGCAGCAGGAGTAGCAACAGGTGATGTCATAATGAATCTGAAAATAATATCGTTTTAATTTACGTAAGTATAATCTTACTCAAGTTAAAAGTTTTTAGGAATTATGATCAAATTATATAATAGTGCCGTTTAACATCGCCAGTTAAAGGTTACGTTAATACTTATAAGATTAATGAACCGGATATTAATAATCAGTGCACAGTTAGCCACATAAAAATGTATGCTCTACACTCTATATGCTTAACTATTCTAGTCTCGAAAATACCAAAAGATTTTTAAAGCAGTTGAAGTCCAGTTTATATAAAAATTTTATTTTTATATTTATTTTAAATTTTGGTCTTGTTCTCTATAACTATCGCTCTGATACCATTTCTGTGACACCCTCAATTTGGTCAAATGCAGCGGAAATAATAATTGGGTGTCACGTGGGTGGATCAACAGCAGATAGTATGTAGAGCAACAGATAAAAGATTATCATTACGTTTATTACATGAATAAAAGTGCAAATGTTATTAAAATGAGTTTGGACAATAAACATTCACTAAAGTAGTAATGCACATAGCATCAACACTTAGAGGTAATTACATTCCCTATTGCCCGAAACTGATACTTGACACGTTAAGTCCACAACAAATGAGGACCCTTCGCATTAATAAAATGCACCCAATATTATGTTCCGACATGTTAAACATATGTTGGCCTGGCCTAGGCACAGTGAGCGCTACTCACCCAGATGGGGATGGTCAATCCCAAATAGATCTATTCATACATTCAGGCAATTCAACTATTTTAAAAGTTTCAGATGCAGGGGTCATGCAGGTTCATCTACAATAAGCAAATGTAATCAAAGGTTTCGTAGTTCAGTTTATGTCCATCAAATAAAATTTGTTGCATGTTTTCTTCCCTATAAAAGGCTTTAAAAGTTTGTCAATATACATAGTGGGGCCATGAACTCACCTCAGTAGTACAACAATAAGTCATAAGAAAATCTGATTTGATGCTCACAATACAGTCAACAACCTAAATAATTACAAGGTCTCAGTAAATGCATAGCATAATGCATAAAAGTTTCAGAACAAGTTTGTGTATGCTTATACTGGTTTTAAGCATTTTATTACGATATCTGTAATTTAGTTTTTCGTTATACAAGTAATAGAAGTATTTATTTTTAAGTGTAGATAAATAATATCGTTTAATTAATTAAGTTGTTTAAATCGTACTTGTATCGTTTATAAAGTAATTTAAATATTTATAAAAGAAAGTTTTATATATATTTAAAAGTGAAAAGAAATAGATATAATTAATATATTTATTTTTATAAGTTAACCATATTTAATTTATATAACATATAAATAACGTTTATAAAAATGTATAACATTTTCATTTAATTCAACGTTCCCGAAGTGTGTATAATTATTAAATTATAAGTTTGGGAAAAATAACGAGTGTTGTATTTATTTAAGTTTTACGTTTTTAATATTGGGTATATATATATAGTAAATTAGGGTTTGTTATAGTTTATAAAAATTACATTTTAGTCCCTCGATTTATATATTTAACCGCGGTTAATTACTAGAATACCCCTAGGGTTTGTAAAAGTTTCAAGTAATTGCAAAACAAGTCCCTCCCTAGTTACACATGTAACTAGGGCTTATAAAAGTTCCAAGTATTGCCATTTTTAGTCCTTGTAGTATTCGGTTACAATTAGGGTTAGGAATGTTTCATAAACCCCCCCTAGGGCACCAAACAAGTTTCTGTTAATGCCAAAATGGCCCCTAGGGTTTACTTAGGGTTTGTTTAACTTAACTAACTTAGCAAGAAAGGCCCCTAGGGCTCCTATGAGTTTCGTCAAGTGGCCAAAGGAGTCCCTAAGGTTCTACTCAAGTTACACAACTACACATGACTAACAATAATTACAAATTGGGTCCTCCTACTTTAGTTTAAGTCTCGAATGGTTTACAAAACCACCCCTAACTCTCGGTAAATTACAAAGTAGGTCCTTATGTTTTAACTTTTGTTAAAATGAGTTTCCAAACATGACCATTTAAGTCCTAAGCTTATTTAATTTACAAAATTAATCCGAAAGTTTATTATTTACACTTCTAGTCTGAAACTTTATTAAATTTCACTTTTAATCCGAAAGTTTATAAAATAACATTTTTCATACAAAAAGTTTTATAATATAATTATTTAACAAAAATAAAGTTTATTTTAAGTATGATTATCCTAGTGGGCTTAATGGGCTTAATGGGCTCCTAGTTTCTATAGGGCTTACATAGTAGGCTTAATGGGCCTAACTATATTCAAACTATTCATTGGGCCTTATAATCCATTAAGGTAACTAGTTAACATGTTTAGTTAGTAACCTAGATCTAATGATTTCTAGGCTTATAACAATATTTCAAAGTTATCCATCACACTAAAAATGAGGGTAACCCCACGTCTAGATTTTATATACATGCATAGGTTTTGTGATTTCTAGTTTAGCATGTTCATGAGATTGTGGTCACCATAGTTAACAAGATTTTTCATCACATAAAGTGATACATCATTTTTAGCCGTGACCTATTATGGTCTAGGTTTTCTTAGATTTGTTTTTAGGTTAAGTTTTTACTAGAGATGTATACATATATCTTAGTGTATGATAATGAAAGTATATAGAAAAGATAGGTTTCATGATACTTACTTGTTAGATAGTTCTAAGAGTAAATAAGTGAACTAGTAGTAACCTGAGCTTGTTTTCAACAATGCTGGTTGCCTATGTCAAAACCTAGCCGTGACCTTCCTAGCTTGTGAGTACCCTTGGAGTTGTCTTGGAGATCGAGCTTGTTGTAGGAGTAACAATGATTGGTATTTAAGATGAAAGAGACATAGACTTGCTTATTAAATGAAGTAGTAAATGAACTTTGAAGGATTTTTGTGAAGAACTTAATATATGCCGTGGGTTTTGAGAGAGATATGTGAGGATTTTCAAGTGTTTTGTGTGTGTGGATTCAAGTTATATTCGGATATACTAGGAAAGAGAGAGATCCAATGAGTATCCTAGTTGAGTACTATGAATCTTAGTAAGATCATGTAAGATATTTTGGAGATATGTTAGATATTCAAGCACATGCCAAAACTAGTAACTTGTTTCCCTTTCAAATTTGTGTTTAGCCGTGTGTTTTGTGAAGTCAAAGGGGACAAGAGTATGACATGTATAGTGGTATGTGTATGGTGTATGTATGAAGTGAGTATGGTGTGTGTAAGTAGCATAGTACTTAGCATAGTGTACATTTGGTTTATGTTTGAGGTTGCTTGTAAGTTAACAAGTAATCATGGGTATGTATGCCCATATACACGGCTACACATGTATTTTGGGGTAAAAATGTGTTGACTTGTATAAAAAATGGGAGTTAATAATAGTCCATGTATTATAGTGTAGATATTTGTTAAGTTTCTAGGTATTTTGGTTAAACCTTTAGATCACTTGGTGAAAGTATATAATGAGTATATCATCATAATTATTTTACTTGAACAAAATAAATAAATGATAATGTGTATTAATATACATTGTTTCAAAGTGATAGGTGTTTGTTCAAAGTATAAAGTATATGTAAATATATTCATATAAGTATAAATCCAGGTACTTAATAAATTAAGTAAATAATGTTACAGTTTATCAAAAGTGTGTACTGAAGTGGTGAGTCCTTGTTCAATCATGTGGCCAGTCAATTGCCAATGTAGTCACTAAAGACTAAAGGTTCATATAAATGTACAAATAAATATGAAATAATAGTATGACAAAAAAGATATGATTATTAATAAGTCATATAAAAGTGGAATTGTATAGATTCTAAAAATAGTGAATACAACAGTTGACAAAGTAAATAAGGTAAAATCAAAGGTTTTACATAGAGCACATTACATAAACTGATAGGACGGAGGTCCTTGAGCGACTCTGGATGCGACACTTTAGGAATCAAAGTTATTAAAATTTTGTTTATATCAGAAGGCATCACTCTAGTTTCTTAGAAAGAAATAACCATTTTAACTACTGTAGGACCGACGCACGACCAAAATTTTTTGAAAAATAAAGCCGACATACCATCAGGCCCAGGGGCCTTACACGGGGCCATTTAATTCTTTTTTAAATTTTATAATTATACATTCAAGTAAGGTAATATATTAAATTTGATTAAACTTCTCTATCCATTATTAGTAGTAAACAATTAAATTAAAACATTTTTAAAAAGAAACATGAACAATAATATTAAAACAAAGAAAGTATATAATTTTATAAATGTGATTATATTATTTTTATTATAGCGGACTAAAATAAATTCTATATCTATCTTACTATTCTTAGGAGTGCACAATTAACTGATAACTAATCGACAAAAAACATGAACAACAAATTTAGGATATAAGTGCCTTTTATAAAACTATTCATATTGTCCGGGTTTACGACCACGACAAGCTACAATTTACTGAGGCTTCACTAAAAGCTGTAAATAGAACCATAATACAATACGTAATATTTTTGTAGTTGAGATCTTCTTTGATACGTAATATTTTTGTAGTTAAGATCGTCACTCGAACAAAATTCTATATCTGTCTTACGATTCTTAAAAATGAACAATTACAAATTGAAATAAAAACACGAACAATAATATTCATACTGCCAGGCCATACGACCACGACAAGCTCCATTTTTCTCAGGCTTCACTAAAAGCTGCCAAGAGAACCATCTGACATCGTTTCATCTGTCCAATTACCACCAATCCTATTAAGCAATGTTGTGGCTATAGCAGGACAAGAAATGTCCTTAATCGAGAAGAATATGGCCTATTCTAAGAATTAGTATTTGAAAATGGGCCCTTTGGAAAGCATGCGAAAATAGGTTTCTACATAAACTTTATTGTTGAGAAAAGAGTTTTCGACGCAATTACAGCCCAAGTGCATAAAGCCCAATAAAGCCTAATAAGCATAAACCTAACCATTAAGCATTTAAGCGTAATGTGATAATCATATAAATGTAAGAGGGCGGACTGGCGGAGAGTGGTGGTGCCAAAGCTTTTGGCATGAAATTCTTTAGCTTACTACACCAGTGTTGGTGTCGAATATTTTTTTCTTTAGTCACGATTATTCTTTTTATTTTTTATAAAAAAACGAAGTGACATTATTTTTTTTTACCAACCACTTCGATGTTAAAGAGTTCTTAGAGCTAAAACCTGTTTTTTTTAAGTGGCACTACCTTTTCTTTGGCACAAACGGTTGAAACCGTTTTCTTGGGCACAAACGGTTGAAACCGTTCCTGATGCTATCTCTAAGGTGGAAGTGTAGTGCTCAAGGTGGTGTCAAAATGTTTTGTACGAGATTATTGTTGAGTTGGTGTTAAAAGTCCTTGCGTTAAAATCACACGCTAAAGGATTTTTCTATTTTTTAAAATAAAGTAAGGGTGTGTTTGGTTAATGGTATTAGAGGATAATAAATGGGAATGAGAATGATTAATACTGATTGGTTAATAAAATATAGTTAATTTATTACTCACTAATGCGCTATGAACCATTTCTATGTAATTGGGGGTAATAGATTAAAGGTAATAGATTGACGTATGTATATGTGTGTCTCCACCTACCACCACCACCATTGTCGCTACCACCACCTTCCCAATGCCACCACCACTCTCCGACACCACCACTCTCCAACGCCACGACCACCACCACTGACTACCACCATTATCGCTACCACCATCTCCAATGAGACTTTCTTGAATTGATCACATAATAGCTTCTCGAGAGCTGCAGAAGTGATCACATAATTAGAAGATTCGTCATTTTCTCATATATGGGACTTTCTTGAATTCAGAAGTAATTTAAAAATTCTCTTGAGCAAATATGGACTCTCTCAACACCAACACGACTCTCGACACCACCACTCTCCAATGCCACCATCACCACCACTGTCACCGGCCGCTATCACCTTACCATGGTAACGTGTCACACAATCACCACCCCTACCATCAACCACAACCGCGACCAACATCATCGTAGATTCAAGTGTGTATTCGTCCACCAACGACCACCACTTCTACCGATGTCGCAACCACTCTATCACCATCATTAACGACTACTGATGGCGTCACGCTACCACCACCTCTACCGGTGCCGCCACCACACTCTATCACCATCATTAACGACTACCAATGGCTTCACCGCCACCACAACCACACCGCTGATCATCACCACCGCCACAACCTCCACATCCCTCGTCATCAATACCAACTACCACAAACATTTATTCCAACCACCAACCAACCGTCAATAACCACAAAAAAAAACACCAAACCACACCATTACCACCACCTCCACCTTCGATCGCCACCTCTGCTGACTACCACAAGTACGCAATTGTCTGTAATGGTCGTCGTTCTCAACCACCATTAACCGCCACTAATTTTATTAATTGCTTCCTATACCAACATCGTCATTATCGTGACCACCGACTATCACCCTAACAATCACTCTAACAGTTGTTGCCATCATCTCCAATTACCACCACGACTTATATTAACCAAGCATCAACAATGATAATGATAATACTAAGGAATGTTCATTGCATTACTTTGTATTCCCTTATCTTTACCCATTCTCATTCACATTCCCCTCAAGTTAACCAAACATCCCTTGAAGTATATACAGACACCACTTTTTCTCACCACTTCCAAAAAAAAATAATAAACGAGACTTTGGCTTTAACCGCTCCCCATCCTCTAAGCATAACTATATGATTGTCCAGTTAAAAATGATAATTATGTGCCGGAATCATGTTTCAACATCATACTACCTGTGTCCTAAAATTATTATTCATCTTTCCTTTTCTGTATATCTTAAAATTATTATGTATTTCTAAAAATAATAGTTGGGTTTGTTTAAGTTTACTATATTACTTTTAGTCCAAAATGATATTTATAAAAATAAATGAAACATTAGTTAATTAGCAAATGCTAAATTTTTTTTTTTTTATAAATCAAAATAGTAATTAATGCATTTTTTTAAATTGTGTAATTTTTTTCTGTGAATAATAATTTTGGAAGGAGATACTATTATGATTACCTATATCTAATATATGATGAATGATGATGGGGCCGGGTTCTTAGTGAAGGAACCAGCCTCCTAAACTCGGACTCACACTACTCGAAAACACCAATCAAAACAGTAAGTTTGATGTGAATGATTTCTGTATATTACTGGAAACTGACTACTTTTATTAATGTCCCATATGGCTTTATATATGGCCTTTGTGAATACAAAGTGGAACCTACAAAACAGCAACTGCTACCTAAATAAAAGGTAACATGACCCAACTATCCTACGTGCAAATGCACATACACAAGACCAGGTCATACCTTTTACCAACTCAATCTATTGACCAACTTCTTAACTAAAACATAAAACATGCATACGTGAACCCGACAACCCGATTAAACCCAACAATCACCCCCTTAATCGGTTATTCATGGCACCCCGTTAACATCTTCTTTCGAAACATCTCTTTTCTCGACTTCTCTCAAACACCCAATATCCCTTCGAGACAAAACACGGTCTTTGCTGCGTTTTTTCGTTTTTTTTTTTCTCTCTCTCTCATTCTTGCTACTTTCGTGCTGCGTTTTCTTACTCTCTGCTGTTGCGTTCCTTTTTTCTCTTGTGAGAAAAATTTTGTTCGGTCTTTCTGTGAATCTTCGGTCCTATGATTCAACAGTATTCGGTCTTCTGTCTTTGGCCTTCACGGTCATTGACCCTCGGTCTTCGGTATTTGAATCAACAGTATCTTTCGGTCTTCAACTGTTGAAACTTCGGTCTTTCTTTCTTTCTCGGTCTCACACTTTCTTATTCAAGTCACGACACCTCACTTTCTTTCTCTTTCTCAAGGCACCTGACTTTACTTTCTTCTTTCTTTACGGCATCGAACTTTCTACGACACCTGACTTTCTTTCTGTCTTTCTTTCTTTCTTTCTTTAAGGCATCGAACTTTCTACGACACCCGACTTTCTTTCTTTCTGTCTTTCTTTCTTTCTGTCTGTCTTTCTGTCTTGCTTGCTGGCTTGCTGCAGACGTGACAACTTTCTTTCTTTCTTGCTGCCACTTTCCTCTTTCTTGCTCTTGCTTTCTTTCTTTTTCTGCCTAATTACATAGGTTGCAACCAGACCCTCTTTCTGCTTCTGCCCTGCAGCGAAGGGCTGCACCCTTCTCTTGAACCGACTCTCAAACCTGCCCTTTGATCGAACTCCTCTCTGATACCAAATGAAGGAACCAGCCTCCTAAACTCGGACTCACACTACTCGAAAACACCAATCAAAACAGTAAGTTTGATGTGAATGATTTCTGTATATTACTGGAAACTGACTACTTTTATTAATGTCCCATATGGCTTTATATATGGCCTTTGTGAATACAAAGTGGAACCTACAAAACAGCAACTGCTACCTAAATAAAAGGTAACATGACCCAACTATCCTACGTGCAAATGCACATACACAAGACCAGGTCATACCTTTTACCAACTCAATCTATTGACCAACTTCTTAACTAAAACATAAAACATGCATACGTGAACCCGACAACCCGATTAAACCCAACACTTAGTAGCACCACTCGACTGAACTAAAAAACTCCACCATTTGAGAGGAGATCGGTGAGGGGTCGATTTTAACTTTGATTTCAATGCGAAAACCATAGTCTAAAACGGCACATTTCGACGGGTCGACCATCCTAGATAAAATGAAACTAAGCAAGTCTTAACTTGGTGTTGTTTAAGTATCCTATATCCATTTAATAGCATATGAACATATATAGAGAAAGCAACAACAATACTTAAACGCCAGTAAAAAGGCAAGACGTAAATTAAAACAAAACTAAAAGTTTCCAGCATTACAATATGATTTATCTAAACGTGTTTACCAACAAATGGCTCCATTCACGTTACAATAGTAATACTAAATTCCCGAATACCAGATATTGATCGGGTGTTATTAGATGATATGCTGGCTTTGTTGCGGGTTTCTGTCCTGATTTATATATTGTCATTCTAATAATCATCATCAAGCTGCGGCGCTAGCATTCTTTGAATTGCACAACCAATTCCACTGTTAATAAGAGTTGTCCTTAATGGTGCAGAAGTGCGGTGAGGCTGCATTTTCCAGTAGGCACCAGCGTGAATAGCAGCATTGTTGATGACAGTCAAGTTGTTTTGTGTTTCAGTTCCTTCAGGCAGTTGAAAATTGACTCGAGTGAGGATGGCATGCTGTTCAGCTTCCTTGGGAAGTGTATAGTGAGCATGTTGAAAGACAATCTGCATAGCAGAGGGTACAGCACGGCGAGGGGCTACACGGGTTGACAGAAAAGGCTCGATGGCGTTGTCAGCAGGGTAAAGCCAGTCCCGAAGGACAGGGAGAGGCCTTGGCACTGCGCAAACGGCAATGTTTCCGTTTCCAGTGATGCTGATTGATCCTAAAGGCACAGAATCATTGAAGTATTTAGCGTACCATTGCATGGCGTTAGAGACATGGAAAAACCAATCGTACTGTATGACTTTGGTTTGGCTGCTAAAGCCAAAAAGTTGGATGTATTTGGTGAACGCTGCGTTGGCGGCGTTAATTCGGGTCATTTCAGAGAGTGCAGAACCCCAAAAGGTACGCGCTTCATCAATCTGAGTATCAGAGGCATGGAGACTTCCAGCAAGCTGGGGACCTAGACGGTTGAGACGGTTGCAGGCACCAAGACCTTGTGAGAACACATTGCGGTACCACTCAAAGTCGTGCACGGTCTGGCCTTGTGGAGGGATCCACGTGGCAAAATGGTGCAGTTGATCAAGAATGACAGCTGGGATTGGGACTAGCCTGACAAAGTTTGGGTTGGCATAGAAACCGGTATTCCACAGCTCATCAAATCGTGGGAGTATGGGACCGATGCTCCCGAACCAGGGAGTTTGTCCACCGATAGAACCAAGGGCTTGGAAGAAAGGCACAAGAGGACCAGGGACCATACAATCTTTAAGGTTGGTTATACTGTTAATCTTAGCCAGAGTACTAGTGGAATGGTCAGCCTTACTAGACCTACGTTGTACAGTTAGAATCATGAAATTCCAGAGGACTGACATGTACAGCTGAGAGACAATTGGTAGCCACGCAGGAGAACTACGGGTGAACTCTTCGGTGTAAGTCATGATCGCATCACATTTACTAAGAACGTGAAACATCATGTTGGAGTCAGGGATGAAAGTGTTGGGCCGATGTTGGACGGTATACATCGGGTAAGCAGCGGCAATTTCAAGCATACTAGGAGCACCTGAGGAGGATGAACCGGTGACACGGTTGTTGGTGTTCATGATTTGGCAGCAGAGGTTTACGTTTTATTTTGATTTGCAAAAAGCTTTAGGGATATATAGCTGTTGATCTTTTGAGTTTTGAATAACCCACTAACGCTTTGTGAGAAGACATTTCGTAATGGAGTATTTAATTGTAGGCGTGATAGAATTCATGTGAACTTGTGAAGTGCCAATGGTTTGTATTGGGCATTGGAAGTTGGTGTGGGAAGACAAAAGGGTATCTCATTACTATTTCCTATGGTAATTTCGTGCTAAAACACATTTCTTCACATATAAAACAGTATTAGTAATAAATAAGTTTTTTTCCTGGAACTATCATAAATCAAGTTTGTTGAAGTGTATGCATAAAGGGTATTAGAATCGTTTTATATTTCGTATTTTTCGTGAGTTTAATTGATAATGTATAATGGTTAGTCGGACTATTCGACTTGGTCCACCTATATTATTCATATCTGATTCATACACGAATGAGTTTGTACATCGCAGCCAGCCTAATGGGCTCAGCCTGGATTGAGCTGCACGCGGTTTTTAAAAGACCGCGCTAAACCGTAAACGGTTGATATTAAAAGAATCATAATCGGATAAGAATTATATTCACCCAATAATAGGAATAGATATACATTTCTTATTGTTGGAACATGTAAAGTTCATATCTCACATCGTCAGAAAAAGGAAAACAATACATGTTTATAAAGACTTTGAATTTATTCCTACTACTGTAATTACTTTAAGTTCATACTATTAAACATTCTAGTGAATGATAGACTTTATTGTTCTTGATTGGGCTTAATATATATATATATATATATATATATATATATATATATATATATATATATATATATATATATATATATATATATATATATATATATATATATATATAGTGTAAGGTTCTTTTCAGAACCAATAAAATGTACAGAACTGCGAGAACCACCTTTTATTTTTAATAATGCGTGTGTATTTTCCTCGTAATGTTTAAATTATACGTTTAATAATTGTTTTATTGGTTATAAATCCGAGTATGATGAGCGATATGAAGAGTGCACATGTGTTTTTATATTATCCATCGAGAAGGTAGTTATGATACAGACGAAACAAAATACATGTGCATGGTCCTTGAATATATGTATCTAATGACCTAACATGATGAGAATCCATGAACGTCTACATTGTGAACTAACACGATAAAAATACATGTGTATTTTAAGAGTAAAAAGGTGGTTCTCGCAGTTCTGTACATTTATTTGGTTCTGAAAAGAACCTCACCCTATATATATATATATATATATATATATATATATATATATATATATATATATATATATATATATATATATATATATATATATATATATATATTAAGGAAAAAGATTAGGAGACCTAAAATGTATGCCTAAGAGAGCTAGGAGTCATCACTCCAAGTGACTCTATTTTGGGGTGCCACATCAGCGAAACTCACTCACTCACTCACATGAAAAAACAGGGGAGTCATCACTCCAAGTGATTTCCAGTTTTTCAGAATTTTACAAAACGCCCCCAAAATAAACTTAAATATTTCATTAAACATAACCAACATTACAATACTTTTAAAATAAAACGAACATAATAAAAAAGACATACGAAAATTAAAAAAAAAACATACAAAAACTAAAAAATCATACGATAATTAAAAAATCATACGACCCATCGTTTAGTTTTCTTCATCTTCATATGCATCTTCATCTCCGTGGTCAATTTGATTCCAGATATGATCCATAAGGTTTTGTTGAAGAGTTTGATGGGTTTCTCGGTCGCGTAGTTCTTTGTTTTTTCGGCGGTAAATCTCACACCGATCAACCCATGTTCGTTGCATATTTCTTGACGGGTTAACGTAATTTTCGTTCCAATCTAAAACCACCATACCCTGATCTTTAAAAATCATGTTACGAAGTATGATGCACGTATACATGATTCGTCGTATGGTGTTTACTTCATACGCGCGTGCTGGTTGACGTAGTATTCCCCAACGTCCTTGGAGAACACCAAATGCACGTTCAACATCTTTCTGTGCACCTTCTTGACGCCTTTTGAAGTGAGCATGTTTGGCGTCAGTTGCAACCGTGAAAGACTTCACGAAACTCGCCTATTGTGGATAAATACCATTCGCTAAGTAATACCCATTTTGATACTCAACTCCGTTAACCGTATACGGTTTTACCGGTGCTTCATCATTCAGAAGGTCATCAAATAATGGAGAATTATCTAAAACATTAATATCGTTATTTGCATCTGCCATCCCAAAAAACGCATGCCAAATCCACAGATCTTGCGAAGCAACAACTTCAAGCATCAAAGTAGGGTATCTTTTATAACCACCAGCGTATTGTCCATGCCACGCAACTGGACAATTTTTCCATTCCTAGTGCATACAATCAATGCTGCCAAGCATCCCCGAAAAACCATGTTTCGTAAGATGTAGATCATATATGTGATCAACATCGGCCGGAGTTGGTTTTCTTAAGTACTTGGCCATATACAAGTCAATAACACACATATTAAAATACATTAGACACTCACGTCCGGTTCGATCAACAATTTGCAAATATTCATCAAATGCATCCGGCGTGTTGCCGTATGCCAATTGACGTATAGCCGTTGTGCACTTCATAATAGCATTAATACTCATTCGACCCGTAGCATCGGGTCGAGAAGTAAAATAATGAAAATGCACAGGAAGAGGATCGGCCTGATAATTTCTTATGCCGTTAACTATTTTTAAAAATAGTCTTCGGCTCATTCGAAATCTTTCACGAAACTTAACCAAAGAATACCTACAATTATCAACGAAATAATCGTTCATGAGCCGTTCCTCAACACCTTCTCGGTCACGGTTGACTAGGGTCCGAGATACTCTTGGACGATTCTCTTCTTCAAGCAACCGTTGATAATGATCGTGTACTGGTGGAAATAAGTAAGCATCGAATTCCTCATCGATTTAAAAAACTGACGGAACGTGATTGGGATTCATATTTGTTTGTAGAGAGTGTTTGTGTTTTGGTGTGTAAGAAATGTTTGATTTTGAGTTATATTTATAGACGGATCAAAAAATATAGCCGTTAGAATTCGAATTTGAAAAAACTACCCGTTAGGGGGGGGGGGGGGGGGGTGAAATGAAAATTTTTCAAAATTATATACGTTGAGGGGGGGGGGGGGGGTGTGAAATGAAACATTTTCAAAATTATATACGTTGGGGGGGGGGGGGTAAAATGAAACTTTTTTTTTATAAAAAAAACCACACCCACGCGACGTGGGTTTACCCATGCAGGGCTCCCGCGCCGTGGGTTTTTGCCATGCTCAGAATCACCACGCCGGTCGCGCCGTGGGTTTGAGCCCCCACGATGCCATGACTCCCAGCCCTCTAATGTTGTGCCTAAATTATGTGTCACTATTTTATTTAGTTATTAAGAAGTGGGTCCGGTTGTTTAACCAATGATTTGTGCCACATAATTTAGGCATAATATTAGTCATGTATGTTAGGTCTCCCAATCACTTCTCATATATTAAATGTCAAAAGATGAGTCTTGGGTCTTGGGCCTTGGGGCTCTTAGGCTCATTTAAGAAAATCTAAAACTTAATTTTTATTTATCCAAATTTGGTTTTCTTTTGTATCTCTTCATAACAGTATACAATGTAACCAACACAACGTTCTTTTTGGTTGTTATCCATATAACGGTTATAACTACTTTCTGAGAAGTTTTTGGTCTACTAATCTTGTGCACATATCGAATCTATGAAGAACAATGAAGAACAATGTAAACAATTAACCAATTGAATAACTAATAATAATAGCTTGTTCTTTTCATCGTTTGTATATCTTATTAATAATGAATCAACAAATATACAAGTGTTGCCCGGTTGTTTGCGGAATAACAATCGATCGATGATGACAAACTAAACTCCTATTGTTACAAGATAGGAATAACCAATGGGAGGAGGAACTCCTAACATTAACACTATGTGTATTTTGGTGGTGAAAATATCTAACCATCTCTAACCAATGAGACCACTATATATAGTGGGAAAGTGAAGCTTCCTTTGGAAGCTTCAATAAAGTCAAGTAACCAACTTGTACTTTATATTCTTCCTTTTTCACCCAAGGAAGTTCCCACTATGTCTTCAGTATAAATACTTCAGGTCTTCATGTCAGAGATGGTCTTCGGGAGTTAGTGAGTCATTGTTATTACTCACTAACTCCATCATCCTGATCCTGGTTCTTATCTTCACTGGCTCAGATCCGCTGCAGTAGTGAAGGAGTCTATGTGGACTTCTAAGAACATCTTGAGGATGACTCGGTAAACTTACTTGAGCTTACCGACCTATAAAATACTTAGGGTATATTTCATTCAAATAAGTACAGGGACAGTTTAGGCTCTAAATTGGCCCAACAATCTCCCCTTAATTGAATTGAAATATAGCATAAGTCTTTTAGTAGTAAGTGAGCATAACGACTTCTTTTTACATACTAAGATACAACACAGGGATACAATAAATAACAACCTTATGATGTGAAGTTTTACAACATCTGTTCATACCAGCTCTTTGTATTCGTGACTAAGTAAGTGTAGTATCTGATGAACATCTTGAGCTTTCTTCCTAGGTTCAGTGGTAGCTTTAGAGTCTTATTTCCAGCAGTGGTGATCAGGCACAACAAGAAAGATTCACTCCAAACTACTAAATACCCAAGTATATTAAAATCCCAGAGCACTTGTTCACTTCATGTAACAAACATCAGTAACATACCACACTTCTACCCCGAACACATCATTCTCTCTTTCAACAAAACATCAACCTGTATAAGCACATTACCAACAACAGTTACTCTTCTTGGAAATTTTTGATTTTTGGTAAGTGATTGGTTTGTTTGTTTTGTTTTTGTAGTGGTGGGGTGGTGGTGTTGTTTGTGGTGTTATTTGTGGTTTGTCATCAAGTTATGAGTACTCAAGTATACACATCTATGTGTGAAGAATATAAGTTCAGAGAGTATACTTGATGACGATGACGATGAGTGTGTAAACACTTTCATAAGTGTGTTCTCTCCCCCTCAAAAGTTGTTGTACAAACATCTTTTGTATCCTTACACACTTTGTTCATCAATCCGTTTTCAAACCCCTGAGCATTACCATATAAACTCCATCAATTGTGCTACAAAACTTTCAATTAACTTCCCTTGCATTACAACTAATCTCAAAGCTTGGGCTGCAATATTTTAGGTAGTGTTGTGATTAAGGTCTTAAGAGTTCTGATTTGATGAGAGTCTATGAGTCGGACCTCTGATGGTTCAGACATGCTGGTGGTTCATACCTGCTGGTGGTTCGGATCTGCTGGTGGTTCAGACCCGCTGAGGGTTCAGTACTTACTGGATAAGGTTGAGACTTTGCTGAAGGTCCAGAACAGCTGATGGTTGAGGGTCTAGAACACCAGTGAGGGTCCAATCTGCTGGTGGTTCATAGACAGAGGGTTTATGGACTTGAGGACAGGGGTCCGAAGAAGAAGGTTCAGGGACCTCTGGGTTCACTGACAGCTGGGTTCAGTCTGAAGGGGTCAAACTGTTGGTGGAGGTCCACTTGCTGGGGGTGACAACGGCTGGGGGGTCCAGTACCTGGTGTATGGGGTCCATAGAAGGAAAGACAAAGGTCCAGAATCTGCTGATGGGTCGTTGGTGTGGGAGTCTCTGCCATGGGGTTCACACATTTACCAGGAGTTCATTCTGTTGGGGGTTAGCCAATGACAGGGGGTTAGCTGGCATAAGTCCAGTGGTCTGGGTTCATCTCTGGGCTGTAAGGGCTCAGCGACAGGGGCCACCGGTCCGGGGTTCAATTCAGTGACATGTTGTGTTGACCAGGTTCTGAGGGACCAGAGGGTCAAGTCTGCTGGTGGGGTCCAGAATGACCTGGCAGTTCAGATTCTGCTGCTTGGGCTTCAGAATTTGGTAGCTTCAAATTTTAAAAGCTCTAGTAATCAAACCCAATGCACTGAACACCTCTTTAGTATCTACTAAAGAGCCCTTTCTAATCTCTCCCAACTGATATTAATATCAGTTCAAATAAAACCTCTAAACACATCAGTGTTTCATCAGCTTTTTTGAAGCTTGATACAACCCACATATAGGTCTTCACTAGGGGTTCAGTTTACCATGACCAGTTGAAACAACATATATCAGTGCTTATTTCACTGATGATTTTTTTAATCAATTTCTTCCAGGCACAAAACCATCATATCAGTATTCAACCTCATCACATCCTGGTATACATCGCCTTTGATTGTGACTAACTTTTTTAATCAGTTCTTGCAAACCTCATACCATAATCACGGTCACCACCACTCATCTCCCCCACTTATTTATTCATTGATTTTCCTTAATCAGTTGAACAAACACATCGATACACATTTTTGTATCATTTTCAACCACATCAAAATCCTCTTGTTCGATAGCAACACAACCGCCACCAGTCCCTTTAATCATCTTCATCGTATACACGACAACCATTCAACAAAACTGACATATCTTGCACAAGCTCAGACCCTACTAATATCATCTCACAACTACTCAGATTCACCCTTTTTATCCACTGATTTTCTTTATCAGTCGAACAATCATGAAACACCCCCAATAAAATATCGATTCTTCAATGTAACGAAGCAATCCGTTCCTGTGGCCACAAGAAAAGGAATTACCATGATTTTATCTCAATATGGTTTTTGATTGTTTGGATCTGGGTTTTTTGATCTTTTATTGTTTAGATCTGATTGTAGTACGAGATGTTTTGGTTTTGATTGTAATTATGTAGGATCTATTTTTTTAAAAACAAGTGTCGTTTGTTTGTTGTGATGTTTGTATTGGTGGATTTTTTGTTAAAGTGGATAGGAGGGTGACGGTGGGAGGTTTTGTTTGTGAGATTTGGATAAATGAATAATAGAAAGAGACGGTGTGGTGTTGTTTATGAATAATGGTGGGGTAGGTGATAATAATGAGTGACGGTGGTGGGTTTTAGGTGGATAAGATTTGGTGGTATTATTTTAGCAGTAAGTCAACAACAATGTATTTTCCCCCTCAAAAACTGCTACTGTAAGTGCAATTTATGAACACATTGATGATTTTGACGATACTAAAAAAGTTGTTATTAGCAGCCATTCGGATGGATCTGGATAGAGAAAATCCAACCCGCTCTGATACCACTTGTTGGTCCACTAATCTTGTGCACATATCGAATCTATGAAGAACAATGTAGAACAATGTACACAATTAACCAATTGACTAACTAATAACAATAGCTTGTACTTTTCATCGTTTGTAAATCTTATTAATAATGTATCAACAAATATACAAGTGTTGCCCGGTTGTTTGCGGAATAACAATCAGGCGATGATGACAAACTAAACTCCCATTGTTACAAGACAGGAAAGAACCAATGGGAGGAGAAAATCCTAACACTAACACTATGTGTATTTTAGTGGTGGAAATCTCTAACCATCTCTAACCAATGAGACCACTATATATAGTGGGAAAGTGAAGCTTCCTTTAGAAGCTTCAATAAAGTCAAGTAACCACCTTGTACTTTATATTCTTCCTTTTTCACCCAAGGAAGTTCCCACTATGTCTTTAGTATAAATACTTTAGGTCTTCATGTTAGAGATGGTCTTCGGGAGTTAGTGAGTCATTGTCATTACTCACTAACTCCATCATCCTGATCCTGGTTCTTATCTTCACTGGCTCAGATCCGCTGCAGTGGTGAAGGAGTCTCTGTGGACTTCTAAGAACATCTTGAGGATGACTTGGTAAACTTACTTGACTTTACCGATCTATAAAAAACTTAAGGTATATTTCATTCAAATTAGTACAGGGAGAATTTAGGCTCTAAATTGGCCCGACAGAAGTCGTGATGGTTCATTGGTGTCGTTTCATGAAGTATATATACCACATCAGAATCCATCAAGAAGAGCAATTCAGATTCGTCACATTCAAGTTTATCTTGATTTGATTGTTGCATCCTCTAAACAGTTCGTTATAGGGACAAATTTCTGTTTAAGGACACTGCATATTGCTACAGGTCTCAATATGTTATTTGTAATCTACGAATCTATACAATAAAATTGTATTACGATTATTTATTACTAACAATCTTAAACAGAAATGTCAAGATGGATCAAACTGTGTTGAAATCGCATGTTGAAAAGCCTGAAAAGTTTAAGGGTTTTAATTTTCGTCGTTGGCAACAAAAGATCTTGTTTTACTTAACATCTTTGTATGTATCACATGTATTTACGAATTCTAAACAAGTAGATCCGTATACTGTGGATCAAAATCTTCCTACTGAGGCACAATAGGACCGCCTCACAATGGAATCATAATGAGTATAATTGTAGTATTTATATTCTGAATGCTTTGGATGATTATGTGTATGATATTTATTCAACCTTTGCATCTGCAAGGGAGATTTGAGAATTACTAGAAAAGAAATACAGGACTGAAGTTGCATGTTCTAAGAAATTTGTTGTTGGTAAATTTCTGAATTTTAAGATGAACGATGCAAAACCTGTCGTGAAACATTTGGAATAACTCATAATTATTGTTCACGAATTGGAAGTAGAAGGCATAGGTATAAACTCTAACTTTCTTGTTTGTTCTATTATGAAAACTGCCTCCATCTTGGAAATTTTTTAAGTTATATCTTAAACATTTGACTGAGAATATGAGTTTTGAGCAACTAGTTCTCAAAATTCGTGTTGAAGAGGATAAAAGGATGCATGACAAGGCTGATGCAGTTTCAATTGAACCAAATGCCAATATAGTTGGAGAAAGTTCTTCCAAACACAATTCCAACCACAAAAACAAAGGCAAAAATGGCGGTAGCTCTGGATAGAAAATCCTAAGGATGGAAAGAAAGACTATACCCAACAGAAGAACAACAAATTCAAGAAAGTGGTTCATTGTTGGGTATGTGGGAAACCTGGTCATAAGGCCAAGGATTGCCGCCGCAAGAAAGAGTATGGAGGAGGAAATTTTGGCGGAAATTCGAACTAAGCAAACCATGTCGAATCTCTAAAATAATTTGCTGGAATGATTGATACCTCTTTGGCTTTTCTAACCACTAATGTTGTTGATTGGTGGTATGATACAGGTGCAACAAAACACATGCAATTCAAGAAAGACTTATCAAAAATTGAATGAAAGTGAAGCAGTGTTCGTTGGAAATGGAACTGCCTCAAAGATTGAAGGAAAAGAAAAAGTCATATTGAAGATGACTTTTGTAAAGGATATGGTACTCTCAAACGTGCTTCATGTGCCAACCATCACTAGGAATCTTATTTCTGGCCCTATTCTTAGCAATAAGTGTTGATCCCTTTGATTGGATCTATATTCTGTTAAGAATTAGTATAGTAGTTTGTAATCAAACTAAAACACTTTGAGCACTCTTACTAACACACTAGTACAAAAATGGGTTTCGGTCACACAGACCGAAATTGGTGTAGCCACAAATTAATTTTTTGTGTGACTGAATTCACCAGTCATAAATAAACAGTCACACTTGAAGTCAGTTTGTATGACCATTACGTATTTTGTTTGTCACGCATATGAATATTTACGTGACTAAGGCCAATGCTTTATGGATAAGTCGTTAGTCACTTAATAATTTTAGAGTGTTACCGAATCAATGTCTGGTTCAAGTAGTAGTCACGTTATACCTATACACGTGTGAAAAATATTTGTCATACACACACTGAATGTGACCAAAAATCATATATGGTCACATAGACTTATTTTACAAGTGACAAATTGATAAACAAGGTTGTCACACACATTATTTTAATGTGACTAGTCTATTTTGTTAAATTTTAACCACACATGAATTTTGTATGTGTTGCAAGTGGAAAGTAGGTATTGAAACATTTGTCACTATATTTATTTAAATGTGACAAATATTTTACAATTATTTGAAGACTATGATCAAATATAATACATGATCATACTCAATAACCAAACAATTATGTGACTATATGTTTTCCAATAGTCACAACATTTGAGAAATGTGAAACTAAATTATATTTATGGTCACATTATAATGGGATTATATGTGACCAACACATTGAAAAAGTCACATAGTAAAATATTCATATGACAAATGTTTAGAACCAAATGTAATCTCAATTTTCACTAATGTTGATATGAGTCACATTTTTTAGTGTTTGTATGACTAAAGTCACTACACCTAGTCACAACAAGTATTTTTCTATGTGACTAACTAAGCCCATAAAATAATAGTTTGTCTCAACAAGTATTTTGTTATGTGACTAACTAAGCCCATCAAAAATAAATTGTCACACACATTTACAAGTGTGTGTCGAAGCTTCCTTGATACTATTCCCTGCATGCATTGAGTTCAGACTATTTGTTGCAACTCTTCATTTGCCCCAATAAAAACTGTGGTTGTTATGGGTTGTATAAATACCCTGCCTATGGTTATATAATATATAACATCACCAACTAACAGATCATCTTCCCCAAATCAAAAACACATTTTTACTTTCTATTAACAGATCAATCCATGGCAGATTCTCAAGGAAGTACTTCTGATGCAAATGCCACCCCTATGTTGGACGAGATTTTGCAACTCACTGGTGGTGCAAATATTTCGTATGCCACCAGGGTATACTTGGAGCAACTGATTATTGAAGAGAAGGCCTTTACTAATGATATCCAGGATTTGATTGAACCGGTTAAGGTAAGCCTAAAAAGGGTGCGTACTACACTTTCTGAAATGAAGACCAAGCATCCAGCTACTAATTGGGAGGAGTCTATTAAAGCTTTTACTGATTTAAAGAAGAGGTTGGAGACGAAGCTTTACTGTTTGAACATTATTGTTCAGGAACGAGTTGAAGGTGTAGATGAGTTGAAAGCTTGGTCCACTGAAATGGAAATGGTTCCACCAGCAGAAGAAAATGTTTGATGATTGTTGTGCATGGGCACATATCTTTTTGTTGTTTTAGCCCATCAATATGCAGTTTGGGTATCTCATGTCTAAACCAGCTCTTTTGTTTAAGTTAAAGTACTATGTACCCATGTTTTGCTTAACTGCATATCTAATATGTATATAATGTCTAATGGTAATGGTATTGACATTTATGTTTAATTTGTTTAATGTTTAATGCCTGCTATTGTGTTTATCTTAATTTTTTTATTACATCTAATTAAATTGTTCTTTAACTTATACTTATGCTTAATATCAGTATCTGTTGTAATTTTTGGGGGTTAAGATAGCAGAATGTGATGTGTGTATGAAATTAAAGAAGGTACATGAACTGATTTAAGTATGAATTTGAGCACAAACTTGACAAGTATGAAAAAATTCTGTATTATAGATTATGCAAACTTCTTGCAGACACAAATTTATACTCATTATGTCAATAGCTAGTGAACTTCAGTAATGTGCAGATTTTTGCAATACATGCTAATCACAAAATTTGTGAATACAGGCTGAAATAAAAACCAACTATAACCTGTTGTAACTAAACACTAGGTGTGCAGGCAATAGGAGGTTTAAATCATGTTGTCAATAAGCTTAAACATACAGTCCCAAACACCCCTTATGTTGAGCAGTATATCAAAATTACAAAGGAATAATGAAATTTAAGCAAATTCAGGGCATGCAACCAATATGAAATATAAAGGTGAGCAACAAAAGACTTAAATAAGCTGGATAATCAATAAAATAAGCATTCACAAGCCAAACCACTAGTGGAGTTGAAACTGATACAAACTGATGTAATAACTATATTTACATTATGCAGTTCAGTAATTGCAACTCAAATCACCAGATTGAACACTATGTAGTGTGTCACTAGCTATATAAACAAATATGCAACTCAACTCACCAATCTAAACATTCTTTTTGAACACAAAGTTTCACTAGTATGACAGAATTCAATATGACAGATTATGAAAACTTACATGTAGTTAGCTATATCAGCAGGACACAATTGAAATCTAATTTTCATAAAAACATAATTAAAAGAACCACTGAATGTTAAAGAAATTTTACATTCAAATAAAAGAGATTACAAGTGTTTTTGTAGAAAAAATGAAAGATTAAATGTGTGATATGCACACAAACATAAATCCTTAAACAAGTACTAGAATCTATCCTCTAAAAGAACAAGTTAAATACGATAAAAAGGCCGATTGTGCCAACTTGAGCATCACAGGCTTCACTTGGTTTTTCGTATGACAACTCCTTCACCGTCTGCTCGATAGTAGTCACTGTGTGAATCATCACCTACATGTGTATCTGGCAAAGTGTTATCATTGTTCTGGTGAATAACTGTACTAAATTCCTCATCGACTTCGTCATATGTATCTTTGTAATTCTTGCTAGGGGTCCTGAAGACAATAGACATATTTTTGTGTACCTGGTCTTGGACATAAAACACTTGTCCTGCTTGTGAGCCAAATATGAACGGATCATCCTTGTGGCCTAAGTTATTCAGGTCTACCAATGTATATCCAAGAAGCTTATCTTTTTTGACCGCATGTTTCTTGTGATTAACCCAATCTCACTTGAAAAGAGGTATTCTCCTGAAACGGTAATCTAGTACCCATATCTCTTGTAAAACCCCATAATAAAATAGTTTTTCTTTGGTTTCAACTTCTTTGGATATATGAGTATCTTCTACCTCAACACAAACCCCACTGTTCTGGTGAACTTTGCCATCATTTATTTTCGTACGAAATGTATACCCATTGATGTTATACGCATCGTATTTCACTACCGTGGCGCGTGGTCCAAATGATATCCACCTAACAGTATCTGATACGCTATCTTTTGATATTGCTAACTCTCTCAAAACCTGAATTTCAACAGTTAAAGAATAGTGTTTCAGATAAAGAAATGGTGTGCTGGTGGACTTCTACCTAGCTAATGACAACGCTTCTAATTGCTACTGAGAGTTGGAGATCGCCTCATTATGTTGTAAGTGCTTATTTATTATTCTCTACTACTAGCTTAGTATTGGTTTTTGAGATGCTAAGTTAACCAATATTTAGCAAAAAATAAACAATTATAAACATCATACAAGTAATTACCTCATCATGTAACCACTTAGCAAAGTTTTACAATGCTCAGCCTCCAGCAATGCTATTCGTTTACCCGGGTTATTTTTTTTAAAAAATTCTTGTGTCGCCTGAAACGAAACAATGTATTTGATTAATTTTTTTTTTGTTTTTAGAATATTTATATCAATGAAATAGACATGTGGTAGTAATACTTACTCGATATAGGGTAAAAGTTCATCTGTATTTTGTAGTACATACAAATGAGCTTTTGCAAATAGTTCCCCATTCATTTCGAATGGTGTGCCGGCCGACAATGGCATTCCGTCCTCATTTTCATTGGTTACATCTTTATCAGGTAGCAAACCAACAGATTTCATTGTTTTATGATACTCGCTAAAAACTCTATTGTTTCTTCCACAATGGTCTCCTCAGCAATGCATCCCTCTGGTCTGTTTCTGTTTCTAACATGGTTTTTAATAACCTTCATACATCTTTCAAATGGGTACATCCACCGAAAGCATATGGGACCACACAATCTTACCTCTCTATTAGGTGCACAGTCAAGTGTATCATAATATCAAAAAATGACGGAGCAAAGAACTTCTCAAGCAGGCACAGTGTCACAACTAGTTCTTGTTGCATCGCATCTAGTTCTTCCAATTTGATTTCTTTTCTACATATAGATTTAAAGAAAAATCAAAACCTGATAATAGCATATCGTGTGGGTGGATGCATGATTGAACGTATTACAATTGGTAAAAACTCTTACATCAGCATGTGATAGTCATGTGACTTAAGGCCAATGAGCTTCCTTTCCTTTACGTTGACCAAACTAGCAAAATTTGAACAATATCCCTGTGGTACTCTGAGGTTGGCTAACGTTTCACAAAATTTGTCTTTTTCAGCATTAGTTAACGTGTAGCCTGCTGGAGGTAGTGTTGTTTTGTCTTGTTCTAGCCTAGCAAAAAGCTCAGGTTTTATACCCAAAGCTGCCAGATCCAATCGTGCCTTCAATCCATCTTTCGTCTTACCAGGAACATTTAGCAAAGTTCCAACAAAACTCTCCCCACAATTTTTTTCTACATGCATAAAGTCAATACAATGTGGAACAAGATTATGCCTCCAATACCTTAGCCTTCGATACCAAATGTTGAATTTCTTCCAATACGATTCAGTAGGTTGGCTTGAACTACCCTCGTCTTCCTTTGTTGCTTTTCTTTTATTATTTTGAATTTTCTCACCTCTCCTCTTGTATCTTCCTGGTTTCCTGATGCGTTATTGTTAGTTTTCTTTACTTTTCCCCACTTATTTTGAATATGTCGAACTTCGTCGTATATTTCTTCCCCTGTCTTTGGTACTGGAGCAAGTGCAAGTTCTCGTTGTCCATTAAACGATTTCCTTTGCTTTCTAAATGGATGGGTGTATGGTAGATATCGTCTGTGACCAGCATAACTTTGCTTGGCTGAGGCCAAAAGTCTTACACAATGTGTATCTTTTCCACATACCACGCAACCATTGAATCCACTGTATGGGCAGCCGTATAATGTACCCAGTGCTGGGTAATCATTTATCGTCCATAACACAACGGAATGAAGCTTAAAGTTCTGTTTCGTTGACGCATCATATGTATCAACACCATGTTCAAATAAGGTATACAGATCATCAACTAACGGTTTTAAGAAAACATCAATATCATTCCCCGGGTATCCCGATATAAGGGTCGTAAGCATGATAAACTTTTGTTTCATACACAACCATGGAGGAAGGTTGTATATGACACATAAAACTGGCCATACACTGTGATGCCTATTACCTGAGTTGACGTCAACCCCATCAGCCGATATTCCCATCCGTATATTTCTTGGATCTTCTGCAAATTGAGGGAATTTTTCATCTATGGTACGCTGATGTAGGTTTTTATATACAAGTCTTAGGAAAGACGAGTATAGATGCGGCAAGTATTAAACTCGACGATTTAGGAAAACCGACAAGTCGAATAAATTCCAAGTTCGTTCTCGAAGGAGCTGTGTGATTATGAGTGCCAATATGTAAACTCAATGTTTGGATTAGTGTCATTTTTGGTTTTAAGAGAGAAAAATAAAGACGAGCTACAACTATGATTACACTACGACGAATTGACATAAAACGCGAACGTAAATACGTAAAACGTGACAAAATTAAAAATTAAACCTAAAAAATAATTTAAAAATTAAAACTAAGTCTAAAATAATATAAATAAGAATAAAAATCCAATAAATAATTTTTAAAACCATTTATTAATTAAATATTCAATTTTAAATGCTAATTAAAGCCCTAAAATTAAATATAATTAAGAAAAAGAACAAAATATTATTTTATTGAACAAATAACTCACTTATATTATTTAAAGACTAAAAAGTATTTTTCCTAAATTTTAAAAGCTATTCAATTTTTAAATCACTAAAAACTACTTTTAAACTAAAATAATGATTAAAAATATTAAAATAATGCTAAAAATAATTTGACAATTTTAAAAATCCTAAATTATACTAATGAACAGTAGAAAAATGAAAAAGTTTGAAAAAAGTAAAATTTTTCACTAAAAGACAAAACAGAAATAATTAAACCTTAATTAAACTAAAATTAATTATAAAAATTAATTAAAAAGTGAACAGTGAAAATATTTTTAAACTAAAAATCTTAAAATGTTTTTCTAAATCTAGGAAAAATTTTAGAACTAAAAAATACTAATTTCCTACACTAAAAGACAAAAATAGTAACTTAAAAAGTAATTTAAATTGCAATTTAATCTAAAAAATAGGAGATGAACAGTAAAATAAAAACAAATTTAATAGAAAAATCAGAATTAAAATAAGAAAAATTATAAAACTGAAATCAAGTTAAAACTATTGAATTTAACCACTAAAGACAAAAAATAAGATGATGACAATGACATGTGGAAATCCTTTGTCTGCTTGTGTAGCAGTACCAACCTTAACACTAGCAGTGGGAACTTGGTTCACGCTAGTACTATCCAGATCTACTAGCAGTACCAAACCTATATACTACCCAGATCTACTAGCATACAGAAATTGGTGGTCAAATTTTTGCTAATCAAGGCAATTATGACCCAACTGATTTTTAGCTAATTCTAACCAAGAATATCATGCATACTACCTTAACTCCTATCAAAACTGAAATCCAAAGCTGCAAATAACCTATGATATCAAAATAAGAATGTTTTAGTAGATTTTAACTGGTTTTAATTGCACATTAACCAATCAACCCCTAATCCCAAACACCCTTTAATATTAATTCAACCAAACTTTTCAAAGCAAAAACCTAAATTATCCCTACTAATCCTTGCAGGCAGTTTACACAAGCATTAAACACTAAAACAACCTAAATCAAACCACTACAAGGCAACAATTAACAATAAACTAACCAACCTAATAATCACAAATTCAGCAGTCACTAAGGGGGGTTCAACAAGATACCTTACTCAACTTGTCCAAGCTGAGTACACACCATGGATTCCACCAGCTCAGTGGAGCTTTTGAGTGCAAGGAAGTGAGCTTGTGTCTTATGTTCTGATGTAGAGAGATGATGGTGTTGACTGGCCAGTCAACACCCTATATATCTTCAAGAAAAAAAATTGTTCCTGCTAAGAAAGAACACAACAAGGGTGAAGTAATATCCAACTATCAAGCCACAAGCTGGCTTATCAATTAAACAGCTTATGGCTTATAGCTTGTGAAATGAGTAACAATGAAAACCAATTTTTTGAAAACAAAACCTTGAAAATTCACCTTTTGAAAAACCTTTTTGAAATTCTAAGCAAACTAACCGTTATACAAACTAAGAATGCTTGTTTGATTGTCAGTCAATCAAGCATTCTAGTCTCTATAAAGTGAGATTAAAAACTGACTTTTGGCTAAGTTTCCTTAAACCAAAAATCAGTTTGAGAAAATCTTTAACAACTTTCAAAATAAAGAAACGATTACACTAATAAGAACAATAAAGAAGGAACTCAGGATCAAAACTTGCAAATTTTATATCATACTTTAAATATTCTTGAAAAAAAATATTACAAGTCTTAAAACTGGAACAAAACCAAAGTCACAAGTGGACTTGGATTTTATACTAATTAATGGACTATTCTAGAACTAAGGATAAAATAATACAGGAAATTGAAACCCTAAACCCTAATTTATTGAAATTCCACAAAAGCCCTTTGAAGTTTTGGTCAAAATCGTCCCATGCGATCACAGCTGGCTTGGGATTGATCTCACTCGTTCATTGGTCGCCTTTGGGACCAAGGAATAGTTGGTATCCGTTGATTTGCTGAAAGATTCGACTTTTGCTATATATGGTGAAGCAGGGGAGTGTGGGTATGGGGTCCTCAGTCACGGGGAGGTTTTGTTTGTGAGTGGGAAAGGTTTAGTGTAGGGTTAATTGTTAATCTGGAGATAATTGGGCTAAAACCCTTTGATTTGATTAAGCTAGGATTTTAGGGTTTATGTGTGGGAGGGAAGAGGATTAGGGTGGTTAAATCGGTTTTGGGGGTAATTAAGTTTGAATTGTTGTTTTAGTGGGAAAAAGATTTGACCATTTGACCTGATTAAATAAAACTGGGTATTAAGGGTTTAAAGTTTGGGCTTGTGGTGTTAAATGGGCTGGTAATGGGTAATCTCAACTTTAGCCCTCACCCTTAACGGCTGTTATAGCAAAGTTAGTCCAAATGCCTTTCACCATTAGTCCTTATGGCTTAACAACTTTAGTCCTTTGTTAGAATAGGGACTTATTATGTAGATTCTTGAAACTTGGAGGGCTATTCATGATATTTCTCCAAACTTTAGGGACCCCAAAGTACATTAGGATTGTTGAGGGGTATAAAGTGACATTTCTTCAAAGTAGAGGGACCAATCTTGTATAATCTTCAAACTTCAAGGGCATTTTTGCAAAATTCATTCTTCAGATCCGGTTCTTTGTGCGGCTTCATTTCCCGTGTTCGTTTTTGCTTGATTCCTTTGATATTTTGGTGAACTCACGATATCCATACCTAAAATACACAATGAACAAACACAAGCATATATTTGGGTATTTTGATGATATTTTAAGCGGATTTGGACGACGAGACTATGTATAAATACAGTCTCATCACTCCCCCATACTAAACCATTGCCGTGTCCTCACGCAATGCTAGAATTAAGTATCATAACACTTCCAGAATTCGTTTTATGATGACATTTATTGAAGTCATAAATTTAAATGAACTACTACACGTGTTTTAGACATAATGTATTGTTTTCATCACGATAAAGTGACTTTTAGGATCATAAAACAAGAACACGTTAATGCTTCGTTTAGAAATAATTTTGTCGTCCTCGATTTTCACCCAATTCCATGCTAAGCGTGTGACGAGATCATTGTTATTATAAGTTAGCAACACGATCATGTCTCATGAGTGTTCATTACGAACCTAAACTCCCTTATTCCTACTTGGTATCTCTTATATTTTTATTTTGTCTTAATGATCACGAGGATACATCATTGACTTATGCTTGAATAGAGATTAAGTCTAAAAATAGAGTCTTAACGGTGTAACCAAAATCATCGAATTAATAATTCACCCTAATAGACAACGATGTCAAAAAAATTAAGTCAACAAGAAGGATCGATAAACACGGTTTTATAACGGTTTTGAACATGAGACTTATTACCAAGACTTTTATACGCCCCCTAACGGAAGGGCCTTATTATCATAGGTTTACCTCCATCTTTTATTCAACTCCGCCATGGAGCTTTTATTATGACTTCGGTCTTGCCTTGCCTTTTATTATCCGCCTCATCGGTGGTTTTATTAGCCAAAGACGTATATCCTCACGCTAAAGCGAATTTTGGATCTTTAAAGCTTCAAAGATTAAGGTTTGATTCACTTTCAATTTGGGCATAGATTTTTCGGCCTTGTGAGCTTCAAATTTTTGCTTAATTTAGGTGAGCACTTGAAATCTTATTATTAGGTGAAGCTTTCGATTATTCGGGTGCCAATACTTCAAAACCGTGACGTTGGCGATACCTTAATGTTTTCCCAATTTAATTACATGGAAGCTACTAAAACAAATTAGCAACCAACAATAGTGACTAAACCCTAAATCAATATTTATTAACAATTTATTATATAAAAGCGCGGGGAGAATAAGCTAATAATTACTACACATGAGATCGTGAAAGATTACGAGACTTATAAATAACTCTATCATTTCTCGTCCTCATTTAAGAGACTTAGCCTAAAAAGTTAAGGAATCGAAGCTAAGTGCTCAACACGCACGGTCGAGTCAAAAATTACTCTTATTCTCACCATCGGAAAACCTACATTCGTGTCTTAAACACTTATGAAAAACAAGAAATTTTTTAAAATTTGGCCATTTTTAGCCTTATTTTGCATAAAATGATAACAAAAAGATGAAATTTGGATTGTGTGGTGACGTAAGCAAGGTGAAGTATCTACTCACCCCCATACTAAAACTAAACATTGTCCTCAATGTTTCGAGTCCAGGGGTGAAAACACCCCCATACTAGAGACGAAGTCGAATGCTTAATCTAGAGAATGGAAAAGGTAAAACGAATAACCTAAAATCCGTTTATGAATTGTGCTAATAAGATAAACGTTAGAACATAAAAGGATATCATCGGATATCGGAATCTCCAAAGGCAACGATCGAAGCTCGAGTGACCCGTAAAACAAACACGAGAGGCTTCAATGATGTCGATGAACCTAATGAATCACAATCACAAACAACCACGAAACAAAGGTTGGAAGAGCACAAGTCCCCTCGTTACATTAACTAAGAAAGCGATAATATTTACAAGGATAAGCATGAGAATCCCCCACGAGGCACCTTGTTTTTGATAACTGAGTCAAAAGCTCGACTCGAATCCCCATAAATGTGATCATTTAGGGATGATCTTGGTATGGTCATTTTTGGTGGGGCTTACATGATAAACAATGCCCAAAAGTACATGGAGTACTCTAAAAACCCGATATACGTATACCGGGGTCAAAGATAGCGTCCTCGTTTTCGGATGAAAGACGAAACAACGCCACTCCAACTAGAACCAAAACAACCTCAAAGGGGTTAAAGAAAAGAGATAAGAAGTGGAAAGGTGGGGCAATGGGCAAGTCAACATAATGAGCTACTCGAGGTAGACTCACACCAAGCAAACAAAATGATTTTCCATTTATTGCATCGGTGGAAGACCAAGATTTCCCTTTACAAGCAATTCCGGGATCGTAAATCTCGTCCTCGGTAGAGAATGGGAGGGAACATAAGGGGCTTCCCCCACACTAGATCCACACCAACCGTCGTCAAAAGGAGTAGACGAGGTGGTAGCACTCGTAAAACAATGTGATGACGGAGTTAAACATGTAGAAAAATCTTTTAAAACATTTTTAAAATCTTTTCCTTTTTCATCGTTTAAAAACTCTTCATGAAAACCCGATTTGATAATGTCGAAAATATTTGGCGTGTCAAATTCAAAATTAGTCGCGCCAAAAATCCTCATATTTAAGTCATTGGTGGGAGGGGGTGGCGGATTATATAAGTTCTCAAAATGTTTATCAATAAAGAACACCGCCCCCTCGGGGTCTACATACTCGTCATCCTTATGAACGTCGATCTCATCAATTTCTTCATCAATGATAGGCTTGTCAAACCAAGGTTTGTCATTCCCCTCCTTGAGTATCTTAGAAACTCTCTCGAAAAGATCACGATCAAGCACGGAACTATTATTCATTTGTGGGGATTGTTGATAAGTTAAATCCTCACGAATGTGGTAAACGTAATTCTCATTTGAGGAGTGTTGATTAGGTAACTCCTCGAGAATTGGATTTTGGGTGGTCAAATGAGTTGGTTCATCATTGAAAATAAGACGTTCCAACTCATTAAGTTCATCCTCGATTTGGGAAAGATCTACCTCAGTTGTAGGTGGAAGTGAAGGCATAAGAGCTAGCTCTCGTTCATTGATTTCCTCAATCTCAGGATCAAACTCGTAATCATCGTACTTCACACATTTCTTTTTAGGAGAATCAAAAATTGCATGTGGATTTTAAAGTACGTGATCAATCTCGGCAAAATCGCCATCGTCATCGTCAAAGAAAGAGTCGATGTGAGCACTCACAACCATGGTCTTACAAGTCGAATGACTATGCTTAGGTGACTTTTCTAAGACGAGAGGATCGATGTCGATAAACCCTTTAGCCTCAACGGGTGTTGGGCTAGGAATAGGAGGCACTTCGATTGAGTTAGAAGTTGAAGCCTCAAAGACGTGGTCCTTCGAAGGTGGTGAAGACGAGCCCATTTTGGTCATTGTCGTGATGGCACTAACGTCGCCCTTCAGAATTGGTGTTTCACTTGTTTCGCTAAATACATCCCAAAGTGAGTTTTCATCCATAAATTTACACATACCCTTTTGAATTAGGTACACATATTCTTTATCATTAAAATCATCATCTTTAAAACCGTTTTCTTAATTCTTTCAAAACATGCATTAAGCCTCATTCTTTCCGCTAAAATGAACATTTTGAAATCATTAGAATTTGAAACATTAGGTTTTGAAACCTCGGTTTTTTCATGATCATTAAACACTTGGGATTTTCTAGCGAAAAGTCCATTTTGTCATCCCCATATCTCATAGTAAGTCTCCTCTCGTGAACGTCGATTACGGTTCGAGCCGTCGATAAAAATGGTCGACCTAAAATAATGGGACATTTAGGGTCACACTCGTAATCGGATATGACGAAATCCGCAGGAAAAACAAACTTGCCAATTTTAACATAGACATCTTCGGCTATTCCAATTGGTATAAGTGGAGTACAATTTGCAAGCTCGATTGTCATGTTTATGGGGGTAAGTGAAGGCAATCTCATTATTTCCAAAGAGAATGAGGCATGAGATTGATGCTAGCACCTAAATCGGCAAGGGCTAAACATCCCTCAATCCCGGAAAAATCACAAGGTAATAGAAATTGGCCCGGATCCTCTTCCTTTCTTGGCATACGCCTTTTGGGTTTTTAAGAAGGATTTAAGCACAAGTTTCTTCAAGGGTTACTTTGGTAAGGTCGATAAAACTCTCTTTTTGAACCGTGGATGGAATTTGAGGTACATGAGGGTGTGCACTCTTTTCCTTGGTCGCCACGTTCACCCCATCGACTTTAGAACAATAAGACGTCTTAGAAGTCGAGGGTTGAGAAGAAGGAACAACTCGAAATCCTTCAAGGTTAGGGGTAATCACATGACCTTTCTCACGAGACGAGGCGGCTTTACATTGTTCCTTCGGATTTGCAATGGTGTCACTAGGTAACGAACTCGATGACGCACCCGAGGACTTGTTCATAATAGCCGAAAACATTTTTTTAATGTCAATTTGTCCTTGCTCAATCTTCGTGTTTTGTAATTTCAAAGTATTTGTAAATTCGTTTTTCAAAGTACCAATTTCTCCCTCTAATCGTCTCATATTAGCCTCATTCGTTTTCATGTAATTTTGAAAATCGTTTGACGAACTATTTTGATTAGAATTAAAGTTCCCTTGGTTTTGATTACTTCTTTGAAAATTGTTTTGATTCCCACTTGAAAAATTGTTTCCTTGATTGTTGTTGTTTGAAAAATTCGAGTTTTGATTATTTTCTCGATTTTGCCAACTTATATTACGACCTTGATTATAACCTTGATTTTGAAAATTCCCTTGTTGATTATTTCCTTGAAAATTGTTACGATTTTGAAAATTGTTGCCTTGGTTATAATTTCCATGTGATGGACCGGCGTTATTTTTATTATGAAAATTGTTGTTCAACGCAATCACATTCGACGTTTGGCCATCCGTAGCCGTACAATCGTAATAATTATGAGGTCCACCACAAAACGTACACGATACCTCTACCGCTTTCACCGTAGTGGGAGCGTCTTTCTTTTGCATTTCAATGAGATAAGACGTGAACACATTCGTCAGCTTGTCGACTTTCGCATCAACTCTCTCAATATCGCGATTAGAACTACTTACATTGGCGACATTGGCAACACTCGGTGCGTTGCGGAGTTGGTAAACCTTGGATCGATTCTCGATAATCATTAAAGCGTCTTTCAGAGTTTTGCACAAAAAGTTGCCACCGGCGACGGAATTCAACGAATCTTGTTCTTGAAAACTAAGACCAATGTAAAACGTATCGATTTGGTGCAACTCGGAAAATCCATGGTGAGGACATTGCCTAAGCAATTCCTTAAAGCGATCCCACGCGTCTCTAAAAGATTCATTCGGTTTTTGTTCAAATCTCGTAATTTCATTTTTGAAAAACGTCGTCTTAGACGGTGGCAAAAAATGATTAACGAATTTGGAAACGAGATCCTTCCACGTAATCATGGAATTAGGTGGCTCTTTCTCGTACGAATCCTTGGCGGCACCATCGAGCGAGTACGTAAAAAGCATAAGCTTGACGACATCGGTGTCGACGTTCTTAAACTTGCTCTTGGCTAAAAGACGATCAAAATTCCGAATATGGTCGTGAGGATTATCGGCTTCACGACCTCGAAACTTCGTAGCTTGGATTAACGAAAGCATTCCGCTCTTAATCTCAAAATTCTCCGCTTCGATAGCAGGAATTACGATCGCGTCTCCATAACCCTCGGTGGGTGCTTGGTGCAATTCCATCATCGAACGATTGTCGGCCATCTCCTCTACGGTCTTTTCAACAACGATATTAGGAACGTCGGTTTCTAAATCTCGTCTACGTCGTCGATTCCTTCGATTACGATTGCGTCGATTCGAAGCGTCGCTAGAATTAGAATAATCCTTCGATCGAGTGCGCATGCACTAAGCGTAGAATGGGGGGTAGCAAAGAAGATTCTTTTTGCGGTTTTTCGATTTTTTCAATTTTTGGTTTTTGATTGTTTTTTAATTAAATTATTTTTTTGGTGTATTACGTAGACACAAATCTACAAATCTCTCCTCGAATCGATTTCTCGATTAAAGGAGCCTCAAAGAATGAAAACGATCACGCAGAGTGAACGCCTTCGATGACTTTAGAACGTTGGTGGAACACCAAAACGTTCAAGAGGGTTTAATCTTGAAAACAAGCAAATATAATACGTAGATAATACTTAGGCGGCAAACCCTCGATTAGCCCTCTTTCTCAAAACACGCACAAGCAAGCGGGGAAACGAGGCGGCGCTAAGCACTTAAGAACCTTTTTCCTTAGGGTATATTTTATAATACCCGCCTTATACCCACCTTATAGTTTGTGTTAATTGAAATTAAGCCTCACGAAAGTATTTATCTATTTTGCCTTTAAATTTTTGCTTTGGATTCGAATACAATGATCGAGTGATGAAATCCCGAATCAAGGTTGCGTTTTCACGCTTTTGGAGTACTTGTATTTTTATTGTTCTACGTAAGTACAATATAGTAATATATTCACAAGAAAAACGAAAAACGATAATGGGCTATCTACAATATAGTAAAAGATTGGTTTGTGTTTAATTTAGGAAAATTAAACACGAATTATTTGGATATTATAATATAATAAGGAAAAATAACAAAAGTGAGTATGTACGATATTTACGCTTTCCAAAAATTGAATAGCAAAAACGCACTACTCACACAAACATGATAGTAATAATGGCTAACACACACCTCCCCGGCAGCGGCGCCAAAAATTGATGTAGGTTTTTATATACAAGTCTTAGAAAAGACGAGTATAGATGCGGCAAGTATTAAACTCGACGATTTAGGAAAACCGACAAGTCAAATAAATTCCAAGTCCGTTCTCGAAGGAGGTGTGTGATTATGAGTGCCAATATGTAAAATCAATGTTTGGATTAGTGTCGTTTTTGGTTTTAAGAGAGAAAAATAAAGACGAGCTACGATTATGATTACACTACGACGAATTAACGTAAAACGCGAACGTAAATACGTAAAAAGTGACAAAATTAAAAATTAACCCTAAAAAATAATTTAAAAATTAAAACTAAGTCTAAAATAATATAAATAAGAATAAAAATCCAATAATAATTTTTAAAACCTTTTATTAATAAAATATTCAATTTTAAATGCTAATTAAAGCCCTAAAAATTAAATATAATTAAGAAAAAGCCCAAAATATTATTTTATTGAACAAATAACTCACTTATATTATTTAAAGACTAAAAAGTATTTTTCCTAAATTTTTAAAACTACTTTTCTATTTTTAAATCACTAAAAACTACTTTTAAACTAAAATAATGATTAAAAATATTAAAATAATGCTAAAAATAATTTGACAATTTTAAAAATCCTAAATTATACTAATGAACAGTAGAAAAATGAAAAAGTTTGAAAAAGTTAAATTTTTCACTAAAAGACAAAATAGAAATAATTAAACCCTAACTAAATTAAAATTAATTCTAAAAATTAACTAAAAAGTAAACAATGAAAATATTTTTAAACTAAAAATCGTAAAATGTTTTTCTAAATCTAGGAAAATTTTTAGAACTGACAAAATTCTTATTTCTTACACTAAAAGACAAAAACAGTAACTTAAAAAGTAATTTAAATTGCAATTTAATGTAGAAAATAGGAGATGAATAGTAAAATAAAAACAAATTTAATAGAAAAATCAGAATTAAAATAAGAAAAATTATAAAACTGAAATCAAGTTAAAACTCCTAAATTTAACCACTAAAGACAAAAAAATAAGATGATGACAATGACATGTGGAAATCCTTTGTCTGCTTGTGTAGCAGTACCAACCTTAACACTAGCAGTGGGAACTTTGTTCCCACTGGTAGTTATAAAATTAGGGTCTGGTGACCAATAAGCTTAGGAAAGCTTATTTGTGGGATTTTTCTTGGACAATAAGGCACCCCTACACGCAGTTGAGTGTAGGGAGTGAATATAAACAGAAAAACTCACAAGTCAAATACAAAAATCACACCAAAGATGCCCAAATCAGTTACTGTATTACAGAAAAGTGGTCTTGGGAAATTTGCTGATGCACTTGGCAGTTTGGTGAGTTTTGGCTCACCAAACCTTGCTCAATTCTACACTAATTCACAACCAACTAAGCAACAAACCTAGATACTACCCAGATCTACTAGCATACAGAAATTGGTGGTCAAATTTTTGCTAATCAAGGCAGTTATGACCCCAACTGATTTTTAGCTAATTCTAAGCAAGAATATCATGCATACTACCTCAACTCCTATCAAAACGGAAATCCAAAGCTGCAAATAACCTATGATATCAAAATAAGTACGTTTGAGTAGATTTTAAGTGGTTTTAATTGCACATTAACCAATCAACCCCTCCCAAACACCCCTTAATATCAATTCAACCAAACTTTTCAAAGCAAAAACCTAAATTATCCCTACTAATCCTTGCAGGCAGATTACACAAGCATTAAATACTAAAACAACCTAAATCAAACCACGACAAGGCAACAATTAACAATAAACTAAGCAACCTAATAATCACAAATTCAGCAGTCTCTAAGGGGGTTCAACAAGATACCTTACTCAACTTGTCTAAGCTGAGTACACACCATGGATTCCACCAGCTCAATGGAGCTTTTGAGTGCAAGGAAGTGAGCTTATGGCTTATGCTATGATGTAGAGAGATGATGGTGTTGACTTCCCAGTCAACACCCTATATATCTTCAAGAAAAAAAAATTCTTCCTGCTAAGAAAGAACACAACAAGGGTGAAGTAATATCCAACTATCAAGCCACAAGCTGGCTTATCAATTAAGCAGCTTATGGCTTATAGCTTGTGAAATCAGTAACAATGAAAACCAATTTTTTTGAAAACAAAACCTTGAAAATTCACCTTTTGAAAAACCTTTTTGAAATTCTAAGCAAACTAACCATTATACAAACTAAGAATGCTTGTTTGATTGTCAGTCAATCAAGCATTCTAGTCTCTATAAAGTGAGATTAAAAACTGACTTTTGGCTAAGTGTCCTTAAACCAAAAATCAGTTTGAGAAAATCTTTAACAACTTTCAAAATAAAGAAACGATTACATAATAAGAACAGTAAAGAAGGAACTCAGGATCAAAACTTGCAAATTTTATATCATACTTTAAATATTCTTGAAAAAAAAATATTACAAGTCTTAAAACTGGAACAAAACCAAAGTCACAAGTGGACTTGGCTTTTATACTAATTAATGGACTATTCTAGAACTTAGGATAAAATAATACAGGAAATTGAAACCCTCAACCCTAATTTATTGAAATTCCACAAAAGCCATTTGAAGTTTTGGTCAAAATCGTCCCATGCGATCACAGCTGGCTTGGGATTGATCTCACTCGTTCATTGGTCGCCTTTGGGACCAAGGAATAGCTGGTATCCGTTGATTTGCTGAAAGATTCGACTTTTCCTATATATGGTGAAGCAGGGGAGTGTGGGTATGGGGTCCTCAGTCACGGGGAGGTTTTGTTTGTGAGTGGGAAAGGTTTAGTGTAGGGTTAATTGTTAATCTGGAGATAATTGGGCTAAAACCATTTGATTTGATTAAGCTAGGATTTTAGGGTTTATGTGTGCGAGGGAAAAGGATTAGGGTGGTTTAATCGGTTTTGGGGGTAATTAAGTTTGAATTGGTGTTTTAGTGGGAAAAAGATTTGACCATTTGACCAGATTAAATAAAACCGGGTATAAGGGTTTAAAGTTTGGGCTTGTGGTGTTAAATGGGCTGGTAATGGGTAATCTCAACTTTAGTCCTCACCCTTAACGGCTGTTATAGCAAAGTTAGTCCAAATGCCTTTCACCATTAGTCCTTGTGGCTTAGCAACTTTAGTCCTTTGTTAGAATAGGGACTTATCATGTAGATTCTTCAAACTTGGAGGGCTATTCATGATACTTCTCCAAACTTTAGGGACCCTAAAGTACATTAGGATTGTTGAGGGGTATAAAGTGACATTTCTTCAAAGTAGAGGGACCAATCTTGTATAATCTTCAAACTTCAAGGGCATTTTTGCAAAATTCATTCTTCGGGTCCGGTTCTTTGTGCGGCTTCATTTCCTGAGTTCATTTTTGCTTGATTCCTTTGATCTTTTGGTGAATTCATGATATCCGTACCTAAGTTACACAATGAACAAACACAAGCATATATTTGGGTATTTTGATGATATTTTAAGCGTTTTAAGCCCGATTTGGACGATGAGACTATGTATAAATACAGTCTTACCATACGCCATGCCTATGAATCTGCAGGATGACGTAAAACACCATCTGTTTTCCTCCTTGTTGCATGCCATCTCATGTTTTCTGCAATACTTGGTATCTTAAACAATCGTTTTAGTCTTGGTATAATTGGGAAGTACCACATCACTTTGGCTAGAATGTTTTCGTAAACTTTCTTTGTCTTATTGTCGACCTTCCATCTTGTTGTCCCACATGTTGAGCAAGTAGTCAATTTTGAGTTAGTTTTCCAGTAAATCATGCAGTTGTTGATATATACGTGTATCTTTTTGTATCCTGATCCCATCAGTCGCATCATTTTTTTGGCCTGATAAGTTCTTTCAACTAGTTCGTTACCAACAGGTAGCATCTTTTTAATCAAACCAAGTAATTCAGTAAAGAACTTATCACAAGCTCCATACTTACCCTTCAAGTTGAGAAGTTGAACTATTGCAGACAACTTTGTGAAGTCGGGACATCCTTCATAAAGTGGCTTCTCCGCGTCTACTACTAGTTGTTGAAACTTGGCAATGTCATCCTCATCAAAATCATCTTTTGTAGCGTTAACCATCTCTACTGTTGCTGGGCCATCTGTTGGAATTTCCGAACCAGCATATGTGTCGACATCCGTGTTGTCAACATACTCTGTTGTATCATCAACTAATATTTGGGCATTTGATGATTGCTCGTCCTTTTCTCCATGTTTTATCCAATTTGTGTAATTTGTATTAAACCCATGTCTGAATAAATGGAATCCTACAGATTCTACTGTACCCTCTATGTGGTTTAAGCAGTTGTTACAGGGACATAGAATTGTAAGTGGTCCATTATGACTTTCTGGGTGGCGGTTAATCTCCTCTTGCGCTTTTTTTTGGCATATTCAATAAACGCTTCTACTCCGTTAAAATATTCTTTTTTAGTCCTATTACTTCGTATCCAAGACTTGTCCATGATAGTGTTGAGGATAAATCGTACCGTATATATCCTACAAATTAAAAAAAGACCAATATATCATATGCAAGATAAAACATTCTTAAAGGTTTAAGGCACATAGCATGAATCAATAACGCATAATATAAAACCCCAAAATCCAATCACATATATACTAATTATCTAAACAAATGCATATGAACACTATAGATTATAATCCTAATAAAAACATTACCTGATTTATAAAGTAACGAAATTAAAACTGGTGTAGATGGCCGGACAGAATAGTTGTTGATGGATGGAGAATGAGGGATTGAAAAAAAATTATGTGATGAGTTTAAAATTTTTGGGAGTTATTTTCAATGTTCACTAAATAACATTTTGGAGGCAAATTTTCTATTTTCAACAAAATAAAATTTTGGAGGCATGTTTTAAATTTCACTCAATAAAAGTTTGAAGATTCAACAAAATAAAAGGTTTTAAAATTAAATGTAGGTTATTTATTATCTGAAAATGTAGGTTATTTGACCCGAAAATTTGACCCAAAAATTTGACCCAAAAATTTGACCCGAAAATGAATATTCAACAAAATAAAAGGTTTTAAAAGTTTGAAGATTCAACAAAATAAAATCTGACCATCATAAGAATTTGTGTATTTATGACTTATACCCTTTTATAAATATGTTATTTATGATTTATTAAACATAAGTCTAGATGGGTTTATGTGTCATAAGCTTACATTTTGTGGTTTATATCTATTAAAAAATTAATATAATGCATGAAATATATTTAAGGAATTATTATTTTAGACGGGCCAATGCGGTGGAGTCGTATTATCAGGTAACCATATAACATAAACAAATATGTTAAAAGTGATAGTATCAATATTAAGACAAAAAAAAGTCAACAAACGACAATTATTATGAAAGACGAAGTATATAAAACTTGATAAAAATTATATTAACAAAAATACATTAGTTATGTTTTAAATAAGTAATATATAATATATGCAAACGTTTTATACCGCTTTTAAAAGGTCGGTGCTTAAAAGGTTTTATGACGTATTTCACCAAGACCACGTCTGAACGTAACATAAATGATGAGTAATTTGTTATCTTACTTAATTTAAAACCTAAACGTTAAACAATTTAACCCTAAACCATATAACCCTTAAACCATAAACCTTAATTAAACCATAATTCATAATCCTACATACCATAATCCCTAATCCTTAAACATTAAACCCTAAACATTAAACCTCAATAAACACTAAACCTTAAACCAATGAACGCTAAACACTAAATCATAAACCGGTACATATAAACCTTAAATCCTATTTAACCCTTAAACCATAAACCCTAGCTAACTAAACCATAAATCATAAACCTTAAAACATAAACTAATAAACCTTAAACCCTAATTAAGCTCTAAACCTTAAAGTAATGCACCCTAAACACTATATCATACAGTACACCTTAAACCTATAAACCTTAAATCCTATTTAACCCTTAAACCACAAACCCTAGCTAATTAAACCATAAATCATAAACCTTAAACCATAAACCAGTAAACCTTAAACCCTAATTAAGCCTAAACCTTTAAAGTAATGCACCCTAATTAAACACTATACCATACACCTTAAACCATTTAACCTTAAATCCTATTTAACCCTTAAAACCACAAACCCTAGCTAATTAAACCATAAATCCTAAACCTTAAACCTTAAACCATAAACCAATGAACCTTAAACCCTAAACCCTAAACCAATGCACTCTAAACACTATATCATACACCTTAAACCTATAAACCTTAAATCCTATTTACCCTTAAACCATAAACCAATGAACCTTAAACCCTAAACCCTAAGCCCTAAACCTTAAACCAATGCACCCTAAACACTATATCATACACCTTAAACCATTTAACCTTAAATCCTATTTAATCCTTAAAACCACAAACCCTAGCTAATTAAACCATAAATGCAAAACCTAAAACCTTAAACCATAAACCAATGAACCTTAAACCCTAAACCCTATAAGCCCTAAACCCTATAAACCTTAAATCATAATTAATCCTTAAAACCACAAACCCTAGCTAATTAAACCATAAATCCTAAACCTAATTAAACCTTAAACCATAAACCAATGAACCTTAAACCCTAAACCTATAAGCCCTAAACCATATAAACCTTAAATAATAATTAATCCTTAAACCACAAACCCTAGCTAATTAAACCATAAATACTAATTAAACCTTAATAAACCACACTATCTAATAAAACCATAAATCCTAAAACTTAAACCCTAATTAAACATAAACCACTTCATTAACCCTAAACCATAAACTCTAAACCCTAAATCATAAATCCTAAACCTTAACCCTCAACCCTATACCTTAAACCATAAACCCCAACCCTAAACCATAAACCCTAACACATTACTAAACTATAATTTTGTCACCCTAACCTTATTAAACCGACCATTCAAAATCGACCTTATTCATATTTAAGTTATTTAACTAAAATTTTATGTTTAAAATTAATTAAAGTAATATTTTTATGTTATGTTTAAAATTATAACCTTTTTAAATTTAGTTAATTTTGACAAAAATGTTTTTAATAAAAATACAACGTATATGTTTTTTTATTTACTTACTATTATTTATTTATTATTAACTTTTTATAATTAAATGTTAGTTACTATAATTTTATTAGTAAGTAATTTTAAATAATATTTACATTTTCATTAAACACAAATAATATCCAGCAACCATCTAGCTTGTAACCGCCACCATCTTCAGAATCACACACAGCAAGAACAAACCCTAAATCTTCATCCAATACACAATAAAAAAATAAAACCCTCATACACAATAGTCGCCAATCTACACAATCATTAACGACATGACGAATCAGAAAAAAAGGTAATGCAACAATCAGTATTGTTCTATTTAAATATTAGGGTTTATACGAATAGTGTAAGTTTGTTATGGTATTAGGGTTTACACTAATTTTTAATGCATGTATGTGGACCTATTTCATTTTTCATTAACGTGATTCGATTTATAGGACTAACCCTTCTTAATCTATGTCATTTTTAATTAACGTGTTTATATGGTCTATGTTTCACTCTTGGTTATGGTTTTTCCACTTGTGTCCGGATATGGTCCCATGGTATATTATAGTTACAGGTTTTTTGGTATGATATTGTTTTAGGTCTTTTGTAATCAGTTGGATATGGTCCCCTACACAAACATATGCATAACCAAATCCAAATGTTGTTAGGGCAACCACAACCATGCTACACATACTACCAAACACTACCTTCGTCGACATATAACTAACATTAATATGTACATGTTTGCAGAAGTTAGAAATATAAGTCTGATTCGGAGTTTGACCATAAGTTCTTCAAGTACTCCATGTATTTGCCCTCCACTGTTTGTTGGCATACATAATGTAAGAAGGTTCGGTCAAGGAATGCTGCAGAGGGGAGCAACAACAAAGGCAAAAGGAATGTTGGAAGGTTGGATGATGTCAGTTCTCCCTGTGTAATATGAACAAATTTTTTATGTTTTGTTGGTCTGTTATTGCTGGGCACCTGTTGCATTTTCAACCTACAGGTTGCAACAATTTATAGATTTGTATGCATTACTATCATTATGAAACAATCATCAATTATATCTGTAATCAACAATACGAGTTTGTTAATTACTTAATATAAGTATTTTAAGGCCATGTACAATTCACTATATGTTATATCCATTTTCTTATAATATATGAATTCAAGTTTTTATGCAGTGTAAACTAAGGGTTTTTGGTTGAATGTTAAAATGTTAAAAATAGTATAACATTTTGTTCAAACTTTAATTTTACCAGGAAACTCAAAGGGAAAAGTTTAATGTTTAATTTGGAGGCAAATTAGAGTTCAAAAAATTTGGTTGTGTAATTTTTGTATTTGGAGCCAAAATTTTCACGAAAATTTTGAATGTCCATGCTAAGTTAATGCATATGCAGTTACCATAATATTCTAATTCCATCTCCATCTCAAATCCTGATTTTTCTCCAAAATCACAAAATATACCATAATTTTCTAACTCCATGTCCATCTCCATCTTAATTACAGCCATCACTAGTTTCATACCATTTCCACTTATTGTTCTTGTACACATCGGTTTGTGGTCAATAATCATGGACACTGAAAACGATGATCAAGATTATAATGTTAATGATGATGATTATTTGGTTAATAATCATGATGTAAATCACGATAATCAAGGAGATTATGAATTAGAGGACTATGGTGATCAATCAGAAGAGGATGAAGACATCAGTAAACAGAAGGTTGTTAATAAGAGGGGTATAACTAGGTTATCCAAGTTTCAGATAAAATATGGAAAACTAGGTGTCATGAAGAAAAATATAAACTTTGATGCACTGAATAGAATATCAGGGCCAAACAGATCATTGTTTATCAGTTTTTAGGAGACACGGTTCGGGAGCAGATAGGATTGAAGTTTCTATCATGGAAAGATGTGAAGGTGGAAGCAAGAGAAAAACTTTGGACTGAAACCACGGTACGCATACAAATTTTTTTACTCAACTATTAGTCTTATTCCTACATTTACTTTAACATTATGTTAATATGTGCAACAATAATTTGAATTGGATGTGTCCTACAAAAAGTTGGTAATGAATAGGCTAGGTGAACTGCTAAGAAGTTTCAGAAGTAAATTGACAGCTAAGCACATAGTTCCCAACCTAGATAATCCTGAAAAACTAAATGTATTTCTAAAGAATTACAGAGCAATCGTCAATGCCGAACACTGGGTTGCTTTTGTAAACCACACGGCGACAGAAGAATTTAAGGTTGTTAATTTATATTTCATTTTACATTTATAAACACCGTATGTATGTATTGTTTGGAAACTCCGTATGACAAACACAGTCTGTCACGTACTAGCAACTTCTCATCTAGTAATCTCTTTTGTTAGGTGAAATCAGCTGCTAATAAATTGGCGCGTTCCAAGTCTCTTTATCAGCATACAATGGGACGTGGTGGTTATGTATATATAAAAGAGAAAATGGTAAGGTTATATTGGTTTAATATCCTAACACTGTTGTCCATGTTGGTTTAACTTTTCATCTGTATGTATTTGATGTTTAATAGATCATAAAAAAAGAAATTACACCAGATCAAGAACCCCCGTGGTGTATTGTGGTTTCATGGAAGGGTTAGAAAAGAAGGAAAAGAGATAGATGATGAAACAATCAAAGTTGGCACTAAGATTGTAAGTGCAAGTGCAAATTTTTGTATATAATGTTTATATTCGTATAATAAATTATTTACCATTTTTTGTGTTCAACTAGAAGTAGAGGAACAGCTCAGGGATGGAACCTTGACGGTTGATAGTGGTTCAGATTCATTATCACATGTATTAGGAAAGGAAGAGGGAGGGTATGCACGAGGAGTGGGAGGCAGAGTTACGTGCAGGAAGTTCTTTGATCTACCTAGAAGGAAACAAGGAACTGATGTAAGGATTGCGTTGCTTGAAAATGAACCTGTGAAGGAGAGACAGGCGCGTAAAGATAAAGAGATTATAGTCGCTGAATTAAACACCAAGATGTCACAAACACAGGAAACTATTGATAAAATGTGGAAAGTTATGTCTGCACAAGGGTTTAATATAGCCGAGTTGATGCCAAGTCAGTCAAATGTAAGACTAGTTTTCTAATTTTGATTTGATGATTTTCAGTCTGTAATACCAATAACAATTAACATACTTATATATTGCAGGTATTACAACTAGAAAATAATACATTAACTACAAAACCTAGTGAAGAACAAAGGACGTCGATCAGTGGTGGTTGTCTTCAGAAGGGTGTGTTAAAGTCAACTGCAACTTTAAACAAGGATTTGGACACTACAACTGCACCTGCAACTGCAACTGCGAACCAGGTAAGTTATAAAAAAAGCATGTTTGGTTTCTAAATTGTACTATACAGGACTTATTTACTGTCTTATGTATATATGGAGGGACCTGGTAGAACTAGGGGAGCAAAAAAAAAAAGACTAGATCTTTAGAAAAGAAATCTCCACTTCAAAATTCCCAGTCTCAATTAGATATTTCTCCAACTTACGGTTCACAACAAAATCTGTCTCCCTCGACAAAACAAGACGTACCTATTTCATCATTACGAAAGAAGCGTACACCTTCTAAATCAAAAGTAAATCAGTATAACACCCCCAAATCATATGCGCAACGGAACTACAACATTTAGGTGCTAGGCAGTTATCATCACACACAAGCTATTTCGAACGACTTAAAGAGACGTAGGAATTTAAACATAAATTTAACATTGAAAAACTTCAAAGTCTACTGTTTTCCAAACCCCAAAGATAATACAAAACAGAGTCGCGTTTTGGTCCCCACTAAATCTCAACCCAAAAGTACATTTTCGTTCACATGACATAATATAAAATTTTTAAGTGCAAAAAGGAAGGAACAACAAAGTAGACCGCCAAGCCACAACAACTTCCATCCTCGCATGCTCCGCTGCTATCAATCTTGGTTACCTGAAACACATGCTTAAAATCGTCAACACAAAGGTTGAGCAAAATCTATAGGTTTATCAAATTATAAGTTGAACATAAGTATTTAAAACCAATCATGACCATTCAATAGCATTGTCGTGCACACAATATATTATTCAAGGATATTATAATTAGCAAGAGCTAATAATTGTGTTTAAGCCTGTGACACTAATCCGTTAACTCAATCACCCGCGTACATTTACCGGCATGATTTAAGTGAAACCAGTGCCCCTTCTAAAGGCATTAGTTGTAATTATACCTTATTTCTTATTACAAGATATCCGTCCGCAGAGGGTACTCAACGTACTAGCTCTCGTCTCGGATAGGGTCTTCAACCCCATAGTACTATCAATTGTATAAGCAGCTATCTCCGACCCACACAAGGGCAAGACGATAGTTAATAGTTCACGAATTTAGGGACTTTTACAACTAGGGACTCAACACAATTCAAGACAACATTCGGGTCCAACAATCACTCATGACTTATGTTCTTTTTATTTAAATAGCATGCATCCCCCTCGCGGGTAAAAACGTTTGAAATAAGTAAAGAGAGAGGCTATAGACTCACCTGGCGTAGTAGTAGTGGTTCTAGCGAAGACGCAACGAGAAATGTCACCGACGACGTGATGCCCGGGAAAATCTAACACTCGACCTAAAAATCAAGGTACGAAAACCAAATCAATACTCCGCGTACATTATTGTACTAAACACACGCATATGCAAACACACTCAATGCTTATGAAAACTCATGCCAAAATCAAACAAGTAGTTGTTACTAGACTTATACCATTTATCTACGTACTTAAAGTTGATTCCTATTTTATAAATTTGCCGGTACTTACCAAAAGTACGGGCTGTTTGCTATGACTTAAGCACCTATATAAATTACAAGAAAATTCACAAAAAGGCCTCATGATCTGTATAAAACCCATATTTAAACCCATGAAAAGTTTTCACTTTTATGACCCGTTACACATCACATTACTAGACGTACGCATTTTGGACTGATTTTGCACTTCTACAACGTAAGACTTGTTTGACCCATTTAAAGTACACCATTGACCAATCCAACACCTAAGTCTAAAAATAGACTCACAAATGCAGGTTTGAGACCAAAAATTAACTTTCAATAATTTACCAAAATCTATCTATGGTCCCCGGGATTTGACCCAAAACCAAACACAATTTCGGATTGTGTTGGTTCTCATCTCCCGGTACACGTATTTTCAAAATAGCATAACTTTTGACTCGTTTGGAGTCGTAAGCTCTACCTTATACCAAAACGAAGCTAAGACAAAGCTCTACAACTCTATCCTATGTTTATGACCTGTTTACAAAGTTAATCCCACGAAAACATACTTGAACAATCTGCCAAAATTTCCTACTTCAAAATCATTACACCACTAGTTTCCAATCCATCCAAACATCACCTAAACCTAGATTAACCACTTATAATCATTCCCAAACACCCAAACAGCCTATAACACCATGAGAATCGAATCCTCATCAAAAACCCAAAGCTTAAATCATACATGCAATAGGTTTTAACCATTTAAAAACACTAGAAACATCATTCTAAACACAAACCCACAACACATTTCATCAAAATCATCAAGCCACCACCAAACCCATTTTGGCCGTGGGTTTGGTGTAGCCAAAACACCCAATCCATTTAGTTTTTAGTTGATTTTATGGTTGATTAATCATTACCAATACACCAATTAAACAATTTCATGATTTAATTTGATCAAAACATGTTTTTGAAAAATCATTGATTCTTGAAAAATTTGTGTTAATGCATGTTGAAATTGATTGTTTAGGAACACTTACAAATGTAAAAGAAGGATGGGTCTTTGTTTAATTTGTCTAAAAACCCAAGAAAATGATGGTGATGGTGGTGGGGTGATGTTTGGCCGTCGGTTTCAAAGAGAGAGAGAGAGAGAGAGAGGGGGAGGGGGTTTGATTTCTGAGTGTGTGTTTGTGTGTGTGTTTTTGTGTTTGTGTATTAAAAAAAAGTGGGAGGGGCTTGTTTGGTCATTCTGGTTTTCTTTTGGCCTCATTTTTAAACGGCACTACTTAATAACAGAAAACGACTTACTAGTTGATTTTGAAAATTTGCGGGAGTCGGGGGTCGCCCCGAACACTCGAAAATAATTTTAAATGGTTCAAACGCACACAAAACGAATATACATATGGTTTCGACTCGACTTAACACGTAATAAAAATAAAATCTCGAAAAACTCAAATATCGATCAATCGATAACAAAAGATAAATTTTGGGCATCCGTCGGGATCGTAGTCGTCATCGGTTCTTCTCACATCGTCAAACGTTAAACTTATGACCTCATTTATTGGTTTCAACTTAAACCGTCAAATATATAGCAAACAAAATTTCTTAAAAATTTCAAAAATATTCGTAAAATAGGATTAAATAAATGACGTTGGGCTCGGGATATCACATCCACAAGTGAGCCACAACTTAAGAGAGGTGCTCATACTGAACAACCCTTGAGACAATAACTTAGCATCATACGGCGCATTCACGGGTATTACATCCTCCCCTCCTTAAGGGAGCGAAGTCGCGACGCTCTCTGGTTCTTATACTCGCATTTCGTACTACTAGAAGGATGAGGGTACTACATCCTAAAGAGGTCTTCACGTTCCGATGTGGACTTCGGTTCACGTCTCAGGTTCCATCACACCTTCATCATGAGTATCATACCTTGCTTCAATCTCTTAGCATCTCGATGCATGATCTCCACTTTAATTTCCCAATTTCTTCCTACGGTTATCAACACGTATCTTCTCACAGCTTCTCGTGGTCAACAAGTGATTCTAAATCTGCACCATCTCTTCCGTAGCCTCTAGAATCATTTCAAGTCCATTCAACTGACTTTTTCCTACTTCATTCCATCCAACTGGCGATCTATATTTTCATCAACGTGATTTTTCAAATGTTGCAGCTTCAATGCTAATCATGGTAAAAGTCGTTGTACAAGGTGCTACCAACGGCAAGTGTTGATCTCACCAACTATCAAAATCAATCACACACGTTCGGAGCATGTTTTCCAACTTTCGAATCGTCCTTTCACTTGGTTCATTGGTCTCATAAAAATAACTACTCACAAAGAAAATCGCACGGGTCGCACATGACCCCATCGAAAATGTTCAGAATATACAAAACAAAGTGATCAGTACTAGTCGTACAAAATCACCTTATCAGAATATTAGGTACATACAAACCTATTTCATCAAAAACGAATTCATCGATACGAAATCATCCGACGTTTACATAACTCTCTCGAAAACATCACAATCCAATCAAACATAAAAGCCATAATAAAACACATACAACCACATTACGACATGTTTTCAAAATAGCCAAACCATCCAAGTAAATAAGTTCAATCAAGTTAACCCATGCTTGCTAATCAGCCAAGCCATGATAAAATAAGGATATTTGAGATGATTCTCGGATGAGTCCAGTCAAAAAGAAATTGCAAGTTAAAGAAGGTTCACAAGCTTGCTAGCTAAGGATGTATATCCAAAAAGAAAGAAGAAAAAAAATATATATATACATATGTCATCGTAGGGTGCTCACACACGGATCCATACCCAAAAGATATTACAAGAACACCATCTCACTTTCGTCCCAAACGTGGTCAAAATCTCAATAAGCATCATCGTTCACCGTAAAAAAATATATTACATGGCACGTATTCTCCATGATCGGACATCATTGGACAATGCCGTCTCAAGTTCTCACAACTTTCGATCACTCGACTAGATCACATATAACATAAACACATAAAAGGCAAGGGTTTAGCACATAAACTTCAACTATGGCTATTTGTCGTTTAACCATTGATGATCAAAGATGGTCGAGTCAAGAAAGAGGATTCCTCACTTGAATAAACGAAGATGGCAAATGGAATTGTCTTCCAACTACCGATGCACAGTTGGTAAATTTCAACAGTTTATCGCGTGTCGTTGTCACATCAAAAGAACGAGAAAAGAAAATAAATAAAGTACAATACATTTGATGTAGGATAAGTCTTCGTTATTTCCCTCAGAGTTACTCGAACTCGGATTTCCTCTACTTCGGCAATCTTCTATTTTGTTAAAATTTCTTCTCAGTGTCGGTACGAGCCCCTGTGGTATTTCATCAACACCCTAGTGATTGCGATGGAATTCGCATGTTACATTCAACACATAAAAACATTTTTCCATAATACTCGGTCACGGTGACTTACTAAGTCAATGTCAAATGAAAGAAAAGATTTCAAGGAACACAAGAAAATTCAAAATTTTCTTTATGAATCAAAGAGAATACGATTACTTGTATAAGGATCCACCATTTTTAAAACGTTCTCATCCAAACATTTATCAAAAACACTACCGGTTTTAAAGATGACCAATTGAATTGAAACTACATTGCGCTTCCTAAACTATGCATAAGTAGCTAGATCATGCATACTTAAGGACCAAGCAACGACAACCAACAAAATAGGACTCTTCCCGAATTATGCATAGTTAGCTAAGTTGTGCATAATTGAGGATCGAGTGACGACGCAAACATTATTATTACATACCAAATATGACTACCAAAAGTTTTCGACCAAATCTTTGAAATAATTATATCATTGAAACGAGAGGAGAAAGAGAAGAAAAAAAGAATTATTACCATCGTTTTGAGGAAACAAATCAAACATTTTTCATTCACTTTGAAAACATACCTTTGCTTTGCCTTTTTATGAGGAAAATAAATAAATAAATCGACACTATTTGCATTTGGTTGAACGAAACATTTGACACACTCGTACGTATTTTTAAAATAGGCTATTCACCAAATAATGGAAAGGTGGTTCAAGATTAAAGATCATTGCAAGCACAACCAGTAATAAAATCAACAATCAATGAGATCGAACGAGGTAAACGAGCAATATATTTGCCAACGGAAATTAACCACATTAGAAATGAAAATACTTCAAATATATGACAAGAGTTTCGGGATAACAACAACGATCTATAAATACATGGAGTAAGCTTCGAACATCAACACACACGTCAAAATAGGGCATCGATCATAATTCCCATCGTCTCGAGTTACACACACGTTCCACCAAATTTTGGTTCCATTAATCAAACGAAGAAAAGAAGATCAGCGGTTCCAATAAGAGGACAAAATACACCGGGTGACATACCCTCATTATCAAGTACTAGCGAAGTAGCAATTCAAAAATAAATAACGGTTTCATACCATGAACAATATTAAAACGAAAAATCAAAGGACTACCTAATTTCAGGTATAGATTCGCAAAATCAAAAAAGGGATGTCGTACGATCGAACCATCGTGACTCATAACATTACGTCTTAAGAAAATAATATAAGTATGCGTTTGCTGGGTAATCCACTTGCGTATTCTAATTAATGTTACCTTGTATATTGTAAAACGATCATTTGCACATTTTCAATTTGTGTTACACCATTAAAGAATTTATACCTTTAATGTTTCAATCTTTACAAAGTTTTTATTTCTAGAAAAATTATAATTGCAAGAAAAATTTCTAACATTAGTTGATTCGGTGACTCGGTTATTATAACTAGTAAAATCATTAGTTTTGAAAATCTCGATACTCCTGTCAAAATCTCATTAGTGTTCATATCTTAATTACCAAAGACGTACATAGTAAGAATTTTCAAAGTTTTACATTATTGTTATTACGACTTATATTATCACATATATACACGTATCCAACATGACTCAAACTAGTCCAATTAACTCTTAAAATCAACCTCTGACTTTTTATTGTACATATGTTTTCCTTAAAACTGGGTTGTCAAATCATATTCGCGCAATTCGACTCAAATGCTAAAGAGGTTTCACGTGGTATTATCTCGGATAAATTACTGATTTTAGTCAAGACTTGAATCTTGATAGTAATAATAAAATAAATAATTAAAATGCTTATTTCAATAATTCTAAAATGTAGAAAATTCCACTTCTAACTCTTAGCCCATTATCAAACGATTTTTTATTTTTTTTTAAAATTAACACATCTCGCATCAGAATAAAATGACGTTCCATCAACATTCAATAATTTATTTCAAGCATTATAATTTCTTACTTAGTGTATATTCCGATTTTGTTCTAATTTATTCACTACAACAAGTGACGAGTTCTAGTTTATACCAATGCATATAACATGACCTTATGTTTAAAATAAAACCAATTTTTCAAAGTCTCTAGCTCCAAAACAAATGACCAATTTTTCTACTCGTGTTCTATATTATAAATTATGCCAAAAGTTTGCTATATTGACCCGGAAGTTAATTCATATCAAACCTCAAGATACATATACTCGATAGTCATATCGTTAATTTTATTACAACCCCTTTCTCAAACTAAATTAAACAAATTCTTGATAGATCCATGACAAGCTTTTAGCACCAAAATATTAATATATGAAAACAAGGATTTTACGAGTAATACAAATTACTTATTGCGATTTACCAACCAAATTGAAGAAAAGATAATTTCACCTTTTCACTTTGTCCATTTCTTCTCTACACTTATTTTTACTTGTTACAAGACACATCATAAGTCATTTTTTTATCCAAAAGTTTCATCCGCCAAGTATTAAATATGTAAAACACTTTATGTTTAAACCATTCATTCAACAAATTTTAGTGCTTGTTTAACTCGCACAATTGTCAGACCTCGTCATGTAAAATATTAACTTCAAAATAATGAAACAACAAAACAAAATGAAATAAACGGAACGAGAATACGCGTGTCAACTAAGTGTTGTTATCGGCCTCGGATGAGTCTCGACATCGTACACCACAAAATTAACACAAATCAATCAAAATTAGAGTTATCGCGATTTATCACAACGCTAGTCTACTTTAAAACACATTATTAAATTCAAGTAGGATGATAAAAACGATCAAATGGCGATACGCCTCAACCACGTCTTATAATATACACATTTGATTTGTCGCTACAATGTATGCATCGTTGATTAAACTTTGGTTATGTTATAGTTACACGAACTAATATATCAAACCCATAAGGGATAAAGGAAATACAGTAATACGATAGTAATTTACGTTCCAAAAAGAAGATGTCCCGAAATGACACATCAAGGTGCGATAACGACAATCGAGATCAATCTAGTCAATATACAATATGTTACGAAGAATTAGTTACGTATCTAGAATATCAAACGAGGCTCACACTCAGTTATTCGAACAATAAATTAATTATCAAGATTGATAATTAGCGGTAAGGCCGAATTCTCAACAAAACCGCATTTTAAATGTACGATAATCACCCAAGGACCATTGCTTCATGTGAAATGCCTTTAAATACCATATTATATATACCTATACATACAATCATTCCCACATACACATAGGATCACAACGTAGTGTTGCCATGTAATGCAATGTAGCCCGTATGCCAATTACATGCAACATATATGATAGTCGTATAATTTTTTTTTGCAAATTACGATATTAAGTACTCGACGTACACAACAATATATCTCAATATATATCATAGTATTTACTTACTAAATACTAAGGAAATCATATCAGTTTGAGGGATACATCTAAAATATAAAGCAATGCTAAAGAAATCTTACAAGAGCATGCAGGATAGTTGTGTGCTTGGAAAATTTCTTACGACACCAAAAGTTATAGCTTAGGATTTTCAAAATGACCTAGTTCTCTATAACTCATGGCTCTGATTACCAATCTATAACACCCCCAAATCATATGCGCAGCAGAACTACAACATTTGGGTGTTAGGCAGTTATCATCACACAAGCTATTTCGAACGACTCAAAGAGACGTAGGAATTTAAACATAAATTTAACATTGAAAAAAAAACTTCAAAGTCTACTATTTTCCAAACCCCAAAGATAATACAAAACAGAGTCGCGTTTTGGTCCCCACTGAATCTCAACCCAAAAGTACATTTTCGTTCACATGACATAATATAAAATTTTTAAGTGCAAAAAGGGAGGAACAACAAAGTAGACCGCCAAGCCACACAACTTCCATCCTCGCATGCTCTGCTGCTATCAATCTTGGTTACCTGAAACACATGCTTAAAATCGTCAACACAAAGGTTGAGCAAAATCTATAGGTTTATCAAATCATAAGTTGAACATAAGTATTTAAAACCAATCATGACCATTCAATAGCATTGTCGTGCACACAATCTATTATTCAAGGATATTATAATTAGCAAGAGCTAATAATTATGTTTAAGCTCGTGACAATAATCCGTTAACTCAATCACCCGCGTACATTTACCGGCATGATTTAAGTGAAACCAGTGCCCCTTCTAAAGGCATTAGTTGTAATTATACCTTATTTCTTATCACAAGTTATCCGTCCGCAGAGGGTACTCAACGTACTAGCTCTCGTCTCGGATAGGGTCGTCAACCCCATAGTACTATCAATTGTATAAGCGGCTATATGTGACCTACGCAAGGGTAAGACGATAGTTAATAGTTCACGAATTTAGGGACTTTTACAACTAGGGACTTACCACAATTCAAGGCAACATTCGGGTCCAACAATCATTCATGACTTATGTTCTTTTCATTTAAATAGCATGCATCCCCCTCGCTGGTAAAAACGTTTGAAATAAGTAAAGAGCGAGGATATAGACTCACCTGGCGTAGAAGTAGTGGTTCTAGCGAAGACGCAATGAGAAATATCACCGACGACGTAGATGCCCGGGAAAATCTATCACTAGACCTAAAAATCAAGGTACGAAACCCAAATCAATACTCCGCGTACATTATTGTACTAAACACATGCATATGCAAACACACTCAATGCTTATGAAAACTCACGCCAAAATCAAACAAGTAGTTGTTACTAGACTTATACATTTATCTACGTACTTAAAGTTGATTCCCATTTTATAAATTTGCCGCTACTTACCAAAAATACGGGCTGTTTGCTATGACTTAAGCACCTATATAAATTACAAGAAAATTCACAAAAATGCCTCATGATCTTTATAAAACCCATATTTAAACCCATGAAAAGTTTTCACTTTTATGACCCGTTACACATCACATTACTAGACGTACACATTTTGGACTGATTTTGCACTTCTACAACGTAAGACTTGTTTGACCCATTTAAAGTATACCATTGACCAATCCAACACCTAAGTCTAAAAATAGACTCACAAATGCAGGTTTAAGACCAAAAATTAACTTTCAATAATTTACCAAACTCTATCTATGGTCCCTGGGATTTGACCCAAAACCAAACACAATTTCGGATTGTGTTGGTTCTCATCTCCCGGTACACGTATTTTCAAAAGAGCATAACTTTTGACTCGTTTGGAGTCGTAAGCTCTACCTTATACCAAAACGAATCTAAGACAAAGCTCTACAACTCTATCCTATGTTTATGACCTGCTTATAAAGTTTAACCCACGAAAACATACTTGAACAATCTGCCTAAATTTCCTACTTCAAAATCATTACACCACTAGTTTCCAATCCATCCAAACATCACCTAAACCTAGATTAACCACTTATAATCATTCCCAAACACCCGAACAGCCTATAAAACCATGAGAATCAAATCCTCATCAAAAACCCAAAGCTTAAATCATACATGCAATAGGTTTTAACTATTTAAAAACATTAGAAACATCATTCTAAACACAAACCCACAACATATTTCATCAAAATCATCAAGCCACCACCAAACCCATTTTGGCCGTGGGTTTGGTGTAGCCAAAACACCCAATCCATTTCGATTTTAGTTGATTTTATGGTTGATTAATCATTACCAATACACCAATTAAACAATTTCATGATTTAATTTGATCAACACATGTTTTTGAAAAATCATTGATTCTTGAAAAATTTGTGTTAATGCATGTTGAAATTGATTGTTTAGGAACACTTAAAAAGGTAAAAGAAGGATGGGTATTTGTTTATTTGTCTAAAAACCCAAGAAAATGATGGTGATGGTGGTGGGGTGATGTTTGGCCGTCGGTTTCAAAGAGAGAGAGGGGGAGGGGGTTTGATTTTTGAGTGTGTGTTTGTGTGTATGTTTTTGTGTTTGTGTATTAAAAAAAACTGGGAGGGGCTTGTTTGGTCATTTTGGTTTTCTTTTGGCCTCATTTTAAAATGATACTACTTAATAGCGGAAAACGACTTACTAGTTGATTTTGAAAATTTGCGGGAGTCGGTGGTCGCCCCGAACACTCGAAAATACTTTTAAATGGTTCAAACGCACACAAAACGAATATACATATGGTTTCGACTCGACTTAACATGTAATAAAAATAAAATCTCGAAAAACTCAAATATCGATCAGTCGATAACAAAAGATAAATTTTGGGCATCCGTCGGGATCCTAGTCGTCATCGGTTCTTCTCACATCGTCAAACGTTAAACTTATGACCTCATTTATTGGTTTCAACTTAAACCGTCAAATATATAGCAAACAAAATTTCTTAAAAATTTCAAAAATATTCGTAAAATAGGATTAAATAAATGTCGTTGGGCTCGGGATATCACATCCACAAGTGAGCCACAACTTAAGAGAGGTGCTCATACTGAACAGCCCTTGAGATAATAACTTAGCATCATACGGCGCATTCACGGGTATTACATCCTCTCCTTCTTAAGGGAGCGACGTCCCAGTGCTCTCTGGTTCTTATACTCGTATTTCGTACTACTAGAAGGATGAGGGTGCTACATCCTAAAGAGGTCTTCACGTTCCGATGTGGACTTCGGTTCACGTCTCGGGTTCCATCACACCTTCATCATGAGTATCATACCTTGCTTCAATCTCTTAGCATCTCGATCCATGATCTCCACTTTAATTTCCCAATTTCTTCCTACGGTTATCAACACGTCTCTTCTCACAGCTTCTCCTGGTTAACTAATGATTCAAAATCTGCACCATCTCTTCCGTAGCCTCTCGAATCATTTCAAGTCCATTCAACTGACTTTTTCCTACTTCATTCCATCCAACTGGCGATCTATATTTTCATCAACATGATTTTTCAAATGTTGCAGCTTCAATGCTAATCATGGTAAATGTCGTTGTACAAGGTGCTACCAACGGCAAGTGTTGATCTCAACAACTATCAAAATCAATCACACACGTTCGGAGCATGTTTTCCAACTTTCGAGTCGTCCTTTCACTTGGTTCATTGGTCTCATAAAAGTAACTACTCACAAAGAAAATCGCGCGGGTCGCACATGACCCCATCGAAAACGTTCAGAATATACAAAACAAAGTAATCAATACTAGTCGTATAAAATCACCTTATCACAATATTAGGTACATACAAACCTATTTCATCAAAAACGAATTCATCGATACGAAATCATCCGACGTATACATAACTCTCTCGAAAACATCACAATCCAATCAAACACAAAAGCCATAATAAAACACATACAACCACATTACGACATGTTTGCAAAATAGCCAAACCATGCCAAGTAAATAAGTTCAATTAAGTTAACCCATGCTTGCTAATCAGCCAAGCCATGATAAAATAAGGATATTTGAGATGATTCTCGGATGAGTCCAGTCAAAAAGAAATTGCAAGTTAAAGAAGGTTCACAAGTTTGCTAGCTAAGGATGTATATCCAAAAAGAAAGAAAAAAAATATATATATATACATATGTCATCGTAGGGTGCTCACACACGGATCCATACCCAAAAGATATTACAAGAACACCATCTCACTTTCGTCCCAAACGTGGTCAAAATCTCAATAAGCATCGTCGTTCACCGTAAAAAAATATATTACATGGCACGTGTTCTCCATGATCGGACGTCATTGGACAATGCCGTCTTAAGTTCTCACAACTTTCGATCACTCGACTAGATCACATATAACATAAACACATAAAAGGCAAGGGTTTAGCACATAAACTTCAACTATGGCTATTTGTCGTTTAACCATCGATGATCAAAGATGGTCGAGTCAAGAAAGAGGATTCCTCACTTGAATAAACGAAGATGGCAACTGGAATTGTCTTCCAACTACCGATGCACAGTTGGTAAACTTCAACAGTTTATCGCGTGTCGTTGTCACATCAAAAGAACGAGAAAAGAAAATAAATAAAGTACGATACATTTGATGTAGGAGAAGTCTTCGTTATTTCCCTCACAGTTACTCGAACTCGGATTTCCTCTACTTCGGCAATCTTCTATTTTGTTAAAGTTTCTTTTCAATGTCGGTACGGGCCCCTATGGTATTTCATCAACACCCTAGTGATTGCGATGGAATTCGCATGTTACATTCAACACATAAAAACATTTTTCCATAATTACTCGGTCACGGTGACTTACTAAGTCAATGTCAAATGAAAGAAAAGATTTCAAGGAACACAAGAAAATTCAAAATTTTCTTTATGAATCAAAGAGAATACGATTACTTGTATAAGGATCCACCATTTTTAAAACGTTCTTATCCAAACATTTATTAAAAACACTACCGGTTTTAAAGATGACCAATTGAATTGAAACTACATTGCGCTTCCTAAACTATGCATAAGAAGCTAGATCATGCATACTTAAGGACCAAGCAACGACAACCAACAAAATAGGACTCTTCCTGAATTATGCATAGTTAGCTAAGCTGTGCATAATTGAGGATCGAGTGACGATGCAAACATTATTATTACATACCAAATATGACTACGAAAAGTTTTCGACCAAATCTTTGAAATAATTATATCATTTGAATCAAGAGGAGAAAGAGAAGAAAAAAAAATTATTACCATCGTTTTAAGGAAACAAATCAAACATTTTTCATCCACTTTGAAAACATACCTTTGCTTTGCCTTTTTATGAGGAAAATAAATAAATAATTAAATAAATAAATCGACACTATTTGCATTTGATTGAACGAAACATTTGACACACTCGTACGTATTTTAAAAATAGGCTATTCACCAAATAATGGAAAGGTGGTTCAAGATTAAAGATCATTGCAAGCACAACCAGTAATAAAATCAACAATCAATGAGATCGAACGAGGAAAACGAGCAATATATTTGCCAACGGAAATTAACCACATTAGAAATGAAAATACTTCGAATATATGACAAGAGTTTCGGGATAATAACAGCGATCTATAAATACATGGAGTAAGCTTCGAACATCAACACACACGTCAAAATAGGGCAACGATCATAATTCCCATCGTCTCGAGTTACACGCACGTTCCACCAAATTTAGGTTCCATTAATCAAACGAAGAAAAGAAGATCAGCGGTTCCAATAAGAGGAGAAAATACACCGGGTGACATACCCTCATTATCAAGTACTAGCGAAGTAGCAATTCAAAAATAAATAACGGTTTCATACCATGAACAATATTAAAACGAAAAATCAAAGGACTACCTAAGTTCAGGTATAGATTCGCAAAATCAAAGAAGGGATTTCGTACGATCGAACCATCGTGACTCAAAACATTACGTCTTAAGAAAATAATATAAGTATGCGTTTTCTGGGTAATCCACTTGCGTATTCTAATTAATGTTACCCACATTTTCAATTTGTGTTACACCATTAAAGAATTTATACCTTTCATGTTTCAATCTTTACAAAGTTTTTATTTCTAGAAAAATTACAATTGCAAGAAAAATTTCTAACATTAGTTGATTCGGTGACTCGGTTATTATAACTGGTAAAATCATTAGTTTTAAAAATCTCGATACTCCTGTCAAAATCTCATTAGTGTTCATATCTTAAGTACCAAAGACGTACATAGTAAGAATTTTCAAAGTTTTACATTATTGTTATTACGACTTACATTATCACATATATACACGTATCCAACATGACTCAAAGTAGTCCAATTAACTCTTAAAATCAACCTCTGACTTTTTATTGTACATATGTTTTCCTTAAAACTGGTTTGTCAAATCATATTCGTGCAATTCGACTCAAATGCTAAAGAGGTTTCACGTGGTATTATCTCGGATAAATTACTGATTTTAGTCAAGACTTGAATCTTGATAGTAAAAATAAAATAAATAATTAAAATGCTTATTTCAATAATTCTAAAATGTAGAAAATTCCACTTCTAACTCTTAGCCCATTATCAAACGATTTTTTATTTTTTTTAAAAATTAACACATCTCGCGTCAGAATAAAATGACGTTCCATCAACGTTTAATAATTTATTTCAAGCATTATAATTTCTTACTTAAAGTGTATATTCCGATTTTGTTCTAATTTATTCACTACAACAAGTGATGAGTTCTAGTTTATACCAATGCATATAACATGACCTTATGTTTAAAATAAAACCAATTTTTCAAAGTCTCTAGCTCCAAAACAAATGACCAATTTTTCTACTTGTGTTCTATATTACAAATTATGCCAAAAGTTTGCTATATTGACCCGGAAGTTAATTCATATCAAACCTCAAGATACATATACTCGATAGTCATATCGTTAATTTTATTACAACCCATTTCTCAAACTAAATTAAAAAAATTCTTGATAGATCCATGACAAGCTTTTAGCACCAAAATATTAATATATGAAAACAAGGATTTTATGAGTAATACAAATTACTTATTGCGATTTACCAACCAAATTGAAGAAAAGATAATTTCACCTTTTCACTTTGTCCATTTCTTCTCTACACTTATTTTTACTTGTTACAAGACACATCATAAGTCATTTTTTATCCAAAAGTTTCATCCGCCAAGTATTAAATATGTAAAACACTTTATGTTTAAACCATTCATTCAACAAAGTTTAGTGCTTGTTTAACTCGCACAATTGTCAGACCTCGTCATGTAAAATATTAACTTCAAAATAATGAAACAACAAAACAAAATGAAATAAACGAAACGAGAATACGCGTGTCAACTAAGTGTTGTTATCGGCCTCGGATGAGTCTCGATATCGTACACCACAAAATTAACACAAATCAATCAAAATTAGAGTTATTGCGATTTATCACAACGCTAGTCTATTTTAAAACACATTTTTAAATTCAAGTAGGATGATAAAAACGATCAAATGGCGATACGCCTCAACCACGTCTTATAATATACACATTTGATTTGTCGCTACGATGTATGCATCGTTGATTAAACTTCGGTTATGTTATAGTTACACGAACTAATATATCAAACCCATAAGGGATAAAGGAAATACAGTAATACGATAGTAATTTACGTTCCGAAAAGAAGATGTCCCGAAATGACACATCAAGGTGCGATAACGACAATCGAGATCAATCTAGTCAATATACAATATGTTACGAAGAATTAGTTACGTATCTAGAATATCAAACGAGGCTCACACTCGGTTATTCGAACAATAAATTAATTATCAATATTGATAATTAGCGGTAAGGCCGAATTCTCAACAAAACCGCATTTTAAATGTACGATAGTCACCCAAGGACCATTGCTTCACGTGAAATGCCTTTAAATACCATATTATATATATACCTATACATACAATCATTCCCACATACACACAGGATCACAACGTAGTGTTGCCATGTAATGCAATGTAGCCCGTATGCCAATTACATGCAACATATATAATAGTCGTATAATTTTTTTTGCAAATTACGATATTAAGTACTCGACGTACACAACAATATATCTCAATATATATCATAGTATTTACTTACTAAATACTAGGGAAATCATATCAGTTTGAGGGATACATCTAAAATATAAAGCAATGCTAAAAAAATCTTACCGGAGCCATGCAGGATAGTTGTGTGCTTGGAAAATTTCTTACGACACCAAAAGTTATAGTTTAGGATTTTCAAAATGACCTAGTTCTCTATAACTCATGGCTCTGATTACCAATCTATAACACCCCTAAATCATATGCGCAACGGAACTACAACATTTGGGTGCTAGGCAGTTATCATCACACGCAAGCTATTTCGAACGACTCAAAGAGACGTAGGAATTTAAACATAAATTTAACATTGAAAAAAAAACTTCAAAGTCTACTATTTTCCAAACCCCAAAGATAATACAAAACAGAGTCGCGTTTTGGTCCCCACTGAATCTCAACCCAAAAGTACATTTTCGTTCACATGACATAATATAAAATTTTTAAGTGCAAAAAGGGAGGAATAACAAAGTAGACCACCAAGCCACAACAACTTCCATCCTCGCATGCTCCGCTGCTATCAATCTTGGTTACCTGAAACACATGCTTAAAATCGTCAACACAAAGGTTGAGCGAAATCTATAGGTTTATCAAATCATAAGTTAAACATAAGTATTTAAAACCAATCATGACCATTCAATAGTATTGTCGTGCACACAATCTATTATTCAAGGATATTATAATTAGCAAGAGCTAATAATTGTGTTTAAGATCGTGACACTAATCCGTTAATTCAATCACCTGCGTACATTTACCGGCATGATTTAAGTGAAACCAGTGCCCCTTCTAAAGGCATTAGTTATAATTATACCTTATTTCTTATCACAAGTTAACCATCCGTAGAGGGTACTCAACGTACTAGCTCTCGTCTCGGATAGGGTCGTCAACCCCATAGTACTATCAATTGTATAAGCGGCTATCTCCGACCCACACAAGGGCAAGACGATAGTTAATAGTTCACGAATTTAGGGACTTTTACAACTAGGGACTCAACACAATTCAAGGCAACATTCGGGTCCAACAATCATTCATGACTTATGTTCTTTTCATTTAAATAGCATGCATCCCCCTCGCGGATAAAAACGTTTGAAATAAGTAAAAAGCGAGGCTATAGACTCACCTGGCGTAGAAGTAGTGGTTCTAGCGAAGACGCAACGAGAAATATCACCGACGACGTGGATGCCCGGGAAAATCTAACACTCGACCTAAAAATCAAGGTACGAAACCCAAATCAATACTCCACGTACATTATTGTACTAAACACACGCATATGCAAACACACTCAATGCTTATGAAAACTTACGCCAAAATCAAACAAGTAGTTGTTACTAGAGTTATACCATTTATCTACGTACTTAAAGTTGATTCCCATTTTATAAATTTGCCGGTACTTACCAAAAGTACGGGCTGTTTGCTATGACTTAAGCACCTATATAAATTACAAGAAAATTCACAAAAATGCCTCATGATCTGTATAAAACCCATATTTAAACCCATGAAAAGTTTTCACTTTTATGACCCGTTACACATCACATTACTAGACGTACGCATTTTGGACTGATTTTGCACTTCTACAACGTAAGACTTGTTTGACCCATTTAAAGTACACCATTGACCAATCCAACACCTAAGTCTAAAAATACACTCACAAAAGCAGGTTTGAGACCAAAAATTAACTTTCAATAATTTACCAAACTCTATCTATAGTCCCTGGGATTTGACCCAAAACCAACCACAATTTTGGATTGTGTTGGTTCTCATCTCCCGGTACACGTATTTTCAAAATAACATAACTTTTGACTCGTTTGGCGTCGTAAGCTCTACCTTATACCAAAACGAAGCTAAAAGAAAGCTCTACAACTCTATCCTATGTTTATGACCTGTTTACAAAGTTAAACCCACGAAAACATACTTGAACAATCTGCCTAAATTTCCTACTTCAAAATCATTACACCACTAGTTTCCAATCCATCCAAACATCACCTAAACCTAGATTAACCACTTATAATCATTCCCAAACACCCAAACAGCCTATAACACCATGAGAATCGAATCCTCATCAAAAACCCAAAGCTTAAATCATACATGCAATAGGTTTTAACCATTTAAAAACACTAGAAACATCATTCTTTACACAAACCCACAACACATTTCATCAAAATCATCAAGCCACCACCAAACCCATTTTGGCCGTGAGTTTGGTGTAGCCAAAACACCCAATCCATTTCGTTTTTAGTTGATTTTATGGTTGATTAATCATTACCAATACACCAATTAAATAATTTCATGATTTAATTTGATAAAAACATGTTTTTGAAAAATCATTGATTCTTGAAAAATTTGTGTTAATGCATGTTGAAATTGATTGTTTAGGAACACTTACAAAGGTAAAAGAAGGATGGGTCTTTGTTTAATTTGTCTAAAAACCCAAGAAAATGATGGTGATGGTGGTGGGATGATGTTTGGCCGTCGGTTTCAAAGAGAGAGAGGGGGATGGGGTTTGATTTTTGAGTGTGTGTTTGTGTGTGTGTTTTTGTGTTTGTGTATTAAAAAAATAGTGAGAGGGGCTTGTTTGGTCATTTTGGTTTTCTTTTGGCCTCATTTTTAAACGACACTACTTAATAGCGGAAAACGACTTACTAGTTGATTTTGAAAATTTGCAGGAGTCGGGGGTCACCCCGAACACTCGAAAATACTTTTAAATGGTTCAAACGCACACAAAACGAATATACATATGGTTTCGACTCGACTTAACACGTAATAAATATAAAATCTCGAAAAACTCAAGTATCGATCAATCGATAACAAAAGATAATTTTTGGGCATCCGTCGGGATCGTAGTCGTCATCGGTTCTTCTCACATCGTCAAACGTTAAACTTATGACCTCATTTATTGGTTTCAACTTAAAGCGTCAAATATATAGCAAACGGAATTTCTTAAAAATTTCAAAAATATTCGTAAAATAGGATTAAATAAATGACGTTGGGCTCGGGATATCACATCCACAAGTGAGCCACAACTTAAGAGAGGTGCTCATACTGAACAGCCTTTGAGAAAATAACTTAGCATCATACGACGCATTCACGGGTATTATAATCAGTCTCCACCATCACTACCAGATGTAAGTATTTCATCTTTTTTATATAATTAATGGTTTAATTTATTTCTCATTAACGCATGTAAACATATTTTCTTCAGACATTTCAGTGCAAACTGTGGAACATATCTAGGAAAATTATCATTGGTCTCGGTAGGGTACACAAGGATAAGGATGGAGACAATGTAATGATTCATAACCAACCACTACAAAAAAATTGCTACAAAGTTTCAGTTGATGAATCCCTAGTGGATGCAGCATTCATACCTAATGACGGAAATAATGGTTTATAAACTGTTAAGGATGTAAAAGGTAGTTTTGTGGCATGGCTAAAGGAAAAGGTTATTTTTTACAAGAGGTACATACACTTGATTTATCATCCTACGTATACATATACATATCTTTTCATATTTAGTTCAATGTTTAATACACGGCATTTTTTCCCTACAGGAAACAACACCACCAAATACCATAAAAGCTGTTGTTGAAAGTGCACCAAAGATAGGATCTAAGCGCTTGATGAACGTTCCAGCATGCAATAAATTTACGACTATTCCTCATATGCAGAAACAAGCTAGGAATAACAAGGCTCAAAAGACTTTACAATACGGTGATTCAAAGTCTTTACAAATGTGATTTTATGTGAAAAGTATGTTACTTGAGAATAATACGACATTACATTTGTTGATTTGCTTATGTACATTCAATTTTATATATTAATTCAATTGAAATTTGATTTCTAGAATTTTGTTTTTTGTTTTTATTGAATTCTGAAAGGTTACTAGAAGACGAAACATAGTCACACTTATTCACATTACAATGTGTGACTACATGTCATAAAAGGTCACACAAACAGACAATTTATGTGACTATTGGATGCATATAGTCACACAAAATACAATTTGCTTGACTTGACAAAACATACAGTCACACTTATTACTACTATTGGTAACTCTTTGGTTAATTGTATGTGACAAACGTAGTGCCATTAGCATGATTTGTGTGACTACATGTCATAAAAGGTCACACAAACATACAATTCTATGTGACTATTGGATGCATATAGTCACACAAAATACAATTTGCTTGACTTGACAAAGCATACAGTCACACTTATTTCTACTATTGGTAACTTTTTGGTTAATTGTATGTGACAAACTTAGTGCCATTAGCATGATTTGTGTGACTACGTGTTATAAAAGGTCACACAAACAGACAATTCATGTGACTATTGGATGCATATAGTCACACAAAATACAATTGGCTTGACATGACAAACCATATAGTCACACTTATTTCTACTATTGGTAACTCTTTCATTAATTGTATTTGACAAACTCAGTACCATTAGCATGATTCGTGTGACTACATATTATAAAAGGTCACACAAACATACAATTCATGTGACTATTGGATGAATTTAGTCACACAAAATAAAATTTGCTTGACTTGACAAAGCATACAGTCACACTTATTTCTACTATTGGTAACTCTTTGCTTAATTGTATGTGACAAACTTAGTGCCATTAGCATGATTTATGTGACTAAATGTTATAAAAGGTCACACAAACATACAATTCATGTGACTATTGGATGCATATAGTCACACAAAATACAATTTGCTTGACTTGACAAAGCATACAGTCACACTTATTTCTACTATTGGTAACTCTTTGGTTAATTGTATGTGACAAACTTAGTGCCATTAGCATGATTTGTGTGACTACATGTTATAAAAGGTCACACAAACATATAATTCATGTGACTATTGGATGTATATAGTCACACAAAATACAATTGGCTTGACTTGACAAAGCATACAGTCACACTTATTTCTACTATTGGTAACTCTTTGGTTAATTGTATGTGACAAACTCAATACCATTAGCATGATTTGTGTGACTACATATCATAAAAGGTCACACAAACATACAATTCATGTGACTATTGGATGCATACAGTCACACAAAATACACTAATCACATAGTAAATGTCACACATATCGTATATTCATGTGACAAACTTATAAACAATAGTCACTCTTAAACAAAACTTGTGTAACTGTAGAGTGTTTACCGTCACACATATTCACTAAAACACCAAATATTGTACCTAGTTTGTCACACATTTTTGAGTATTGGTCACTCATTTTTGATAGCTAAGGTCACTAAGACGAGCTTGTGACCAAAAGGTACCTACGGTCGCGGGACCTTTGGTCACAAAGCCTAAAAAAACCGCGTGTGACTATATGCCTACGGTCACTCTTTTTGAGTGCGACGAATACCATTTTTTGTACTAGTGACACTAAATAAGTTATGCGGAATCTAACTTATAAAGCACAGAAGAACAGAATTACTTTTAACTATTCGATTCTCTTATTAATCGACTTGAATGAGGTACATGAAAGACATTGTACCTATGTTCCTTTTATAGAGTAAGGAACCCTAGAAACCTTAGAATATTCTATAAAGATAACTATATCACAGACGATATATTATCAATATTCTAACTATTTAAGTATATCACATAAGATATACTCTAACTATAACTATGACATATCTTATACAAAGATATATTCGTCCTAATCAATATAGCAGTACTTACTTTATAAGTAGCAGTACTAACTATGTACCGCGTTAATACTAACGGTACTTACATAACACTAACAGTACTTCAATTACACTGACGGTACTTGACCCTCAACAAATAATTCCCAACAATCCTCCCCTAAACAAGAATGATAACTTGTTGTCTTCTTGTTTCTCTTGTACTGAATGTATTTAAATGACATGTCTTCAGCCTTTCCTTCATCATTGGACTGACTTGGTAATTTATGTTTGTATCCAACTGAATGTAGCCAAACACTTCAATGTAGATCTTCTTCTGATAAGATAATCTTCAAACAACATGAATATCATCTTTGTCTTCAAACTATGATCTTCTTTGTGTCTTCTAAACATTCATTTATCTTTGCAGCATCAGTAATTGTCTTCTTGAGTTAAATCTGTGAACTCTTAATCATGAACTTTAGTCTTGATTCAATGAGACAAAACCTTCTAAGTATTTTCTTCTTTGAATACTTCTTTGCTTGCAATCTTCATATTTGAAATAAAACAGTTAATAACAAAAACCAATCTGTGTTGGCTTCATGATTTTTAGCAAATCACCAGCTATCAACGGATTTGATAAATTCTTTACCAGTTAGCCGTACACTCTGGAATAGCCAATACTTTATCCATAAAGATTAAGGTGTACTGATAACCTTACATTTTTTGGTAAATTTTCAACCATCAATGGATTTAATGAAGTCTTTACCTAGTACCGTTTGTCTAGGACTAGCCAACTCTTTGTCTCGAAACAAGGTGAGTTAGAACCATATAGTTTTTAGCAAACTACCAGCTTTCAACGGATTTGAGAAGTCTTTACCACAAACCGTTTGCTTATGGACTAGCCAGTCCTTATATGTGTTAGACATGGTGAACTGAGAACCATTTGTGAAGTGTGACTAAAAGTCAAACACTTAAGGCTATTTCTCAGCTTCTTCCTCATCTTTCAAATCCTTAATTTGTTCTTTAACCATTCTGATCAACTCCAAAGCATCAACAGATTCTTCTGTCACTTCCACTTGTTGTTCCAACATTCTTTCCAACAATCTTCTTTGAAATGGGTAAGTCTTCTCTTGCAGCATATAGTATGTAACATCATCTATATCCAAAATATGCAATCCACAGGACCTATAATATCTCCAGTAACTAGGAACCTGATTCTCTAATCCCTTCAACATTTCTTGATCACAGTTATGTGGCTCATACATAAAGAGAAATTCCCTATATAATAGTGATACTTTAGTTTTACCTGCACTAGCTTCTTGAACTAATCTCAAAAGATCCTGAATATATTGTCTGTCAAGAATGTGAAGAATATCCTCTAAAAGTCTGAATATCCTTGTTGTGCCATCAGTTCTCTGAATTCTATGAGCTTCAAGTCCTTGATCCATAGAGTAAATCCATTTAACAATAGATGATCTCTTTCCAAAAATCTCTGTATCAATACATTAATCTTCAAATCATACTATCTTCAAGTACTTCTTCAAGCTCTCATCATCATCACTATCTTCTGTTGTTGACTTAGCCCTCTTGGCTTTATGCTTCCTCTTTGTTGATCTTTTCCTTTTACCTTTGGAGATTTTGTCTTGATCTGATACAACAGAATCTTTCTCCAAATCAGTAAGTACCATTTCTTCAGTATGTACTGTTGTATGTTGTGTTGACTGTGTATGTACTGCTTGTACATTTTCATTCTGAGCAATATCTTGAGCTTCAACTCCTTCATTCATTCTTTGAGCAGTCTCTTCCTCCCTTGAACTTACCTTCTCTTTTCTATTCTTCCCCTCATAAGTGGTCTTGATAGTTGGAGATGAATTTGTAGGTTCGGCTGTAACACCCCCAAATTTACACAATTCAATACAGCGGAAGACTCGTTGGTGTTACAGGATAGCACATTACTCACATCATAGACAACGCTTAAAAATCGCGTCGTTTAATAATAAAGCATTTCCATTCATAAATATCAAATTTACATAGGTCCCAAGTCATTGTATTTCATACATGTTTTACAAAGCATTTGAATGGAAAATTATTATTTAAGTGCGGGCCATGAATTCTTGTTGTCTTCCCGAGAATTACCTTCAAGTACCTGAGATAAAACATGTTAAAAGAAAAGGTCAGCGATAACGCCGAGTGAATTCATAGAGTTTAATAAAATCCCTCAATATAACATCGGTATAAAATTATTACCGAAAATCATTTTGTACAAATCATTGTAATAGGCCATAAAATAGCCAAAGTCATATTATACAAATCCATATCAAAATCATAATATAGGCTTTCGCCTTCAAAATCATTATACGAATCATTGTCGTTAAAAACATTATACAATACGTTTTATAATGTTGTGTAGATTAAATAAAAACCGTTATATGAATATGGTTATGTAAAACCAAAACACGAACATAAAATCAATAATAAGACCCCGTATTGCTAGTCAGGCAATATATCGTAATTCGGTGCGTATAGCAGTATTTCGTTAATTGGATTATTATAAGCCGCATGAAATTGTTACCTTACTACAACAAACAACGGGTAGCTAGCCCGAAACTCAATTTGCCCATCTAAAACAGCGTGTCATCACAATAATCACGCTTATAAATCTTCTCATACATAAATTCGCTTCCTAATCAATGTGGCATGACGGGGATCAACCGTCAAGGCGCGAACTGGGGTGATCGTCCCCAAATAGTACTATTATATGCATAAGCGTCTACCAAATCCCGGTAGTTCACAATTCATGCTAATGGGACTTTTAGTGACATAACCTAACTTTAATAATCCGTTTCGTTTCATCTATCGGGTCATTTAATCATTCATCGGGTCATACAATCATTCGGGTCCAAATCAATAAACAAACAATCGAGACAAATGGTGTCCTATTTTATCAAAACTAACATGTTATCTCCCTCGCGGGTTTATAAAACATTTCATAAAAACATTTAAAAGAGTGCGAGGCTATGAACTCACGTTGATGTGGGAAAGCGGGTTATCGGCAATTCGGATGTACGGTATGTGCTTCAATCACGGAAACCTAGACAAATAATACTCGTCTTAGACTTTTGTCCAATGACTTTATCAAAATAATAATTATGTATACATATGATGATTTTATATATATGATGATGATCAAGTGGGTTTATACATCTTTACTCATTCATTATAGTGTTTATGTATTGGTAATTTCCAAGACTAGTTACACTAGTTCAACTTGTTTACATTTTGAAGCCTAATGGGCCTATTACAAGCCCAATACTATTCATTAGCCCAATTATACTTTTATTATCAGTATTATACTTTATATGTTGGGCCCGAATGAGTTAAGCCCAATAATAAAGTTTATAAGTGTTTTACCAAATTAGTCGGGTTTATTGTCCATTAAGGCTACTTTGGCCCGTTAATGTCTATATGTTGTAAAGCTCGGGTTTTATCGGTTTTTACTTGTTATATATGCTTATATATCAGTATGTTAGTTTATAAAAGTTTACATTAGACGGGTCCAACCGTCTAAGTTTTATTTAACAAAAACGTTAATCTTTCGGTTTTAGCCGAAAAGACGTAAAAATCATGTTTATAGTTTTGTAACTTATAAAACTTATTAAATTACCATTTTTATAAAATGTACCATTTATTTATCATCATACATATTTATATAAATGTATTATATAAGTTAGTGGGTTTTAATTCACATTTTATACTATTTTTATTTGAGTGCTTATATAATACTATTATACTTTAATTTCCCAAAATCTGATTTTTACTTTCACTTTCACCATTTTTACAATATCTTGAGTTCTACAAGGAGATAGAAGCTAATTTTTGGACACCATACACTAAATGATATGTGCTACAATTAACTTAGATTTAGCTACTTCTCAATCCAACTCTAAATATCCTTAACAGTCCGTCCAAAACTGACTATTCAGATTGGTACTCTAAACGTGTTTTGATCATATCTCACTCATTATAATGATTCCATTGTATGGACAACTCTCACATGTGTATGACATCTTATACTTACTGTATATTGATTCCACTTTGCCATTTTATCAGTTTAGCTTGTGGTTAGTTACTGTTTTTATACAGCCAACAATTTAAGCAAGATTTTAACCTTGTTACTTATGGTTTTCCATCTTTTTAACCATATTTATCAACACCAAATCCCCACACAATACTTTTATCATCATATAATCATCATATACATATACAATAGGAAATAAAATACAAGATTACATAATCAAAATAACAAGAGAATAGGAAGAACAATCCTTATACCACCAAAGTGATGAAATGATGAGTTTTTGATGAACAAGGTTTGGTTCCTTGTTACCAAACCTTCAACTTGGAAAATGAACTCCTTGAGATCTTCATACGCATGAATACCTTCTTGAAAATCAGCCATTGATCTCCATGTAAACTCCTTGCTAGTTGTTAAAATCACCTCTAATCTTCATCTTTTCAAAGGGTTATCAACATATGTTGAATATAGATGAAGTTTATGGTTAAATTAATGATGATGATGGCTGATTTGGGATGGTGTTTGGTCATTCACCATGAGAGAGAGGAAGAGTTTTGAATGGTTTTGCATGTATGATAATGGGAGAAATGGTTTGTGTGGCTTGTTTAGTGGTTTTAGATGGTTTAGTAAATAAGTTAGGACAAGTGTCCTAGCTTGTTATGTAAGCTTGCCACCTATAGTGGGGGTGAGGCAAGTGTAAACTTGTCTCATCTCCACTAATTTACGGGTACTCCTCGATTCTAGTTTCCTCGATTTGCGTGCCCTCGGGTCATTTTACGAAAAACGTTTTTATAAATTATGAATCAACGACACAAAACGAATCTAATAAAAATTGTCTCATCAAAAATGGAGTTCGAAAACGTAAATACGTAATCCTAAGGTTTCCGGTTTAGTCGTAAAGGACGTTAAATTTAAATCATAAGTCCTAATCTCTTCTCGTAAATTTGTGAGTTTATGAACCAACACAAATTTAAAACTCCAAAATAATATTCACGGATAAATTTATTTTCTGAAATGTCGGACTGTCACCAAAGACGGTGTATGTAAACGTAAGCACGTAACGTAGAATCCTCCGGTTTAGACGTAGGCGATGCTACTTCAAGACGTAAATCCAAATTTCTTCCCAAAAATAAGTGAGTTCATAATATAACATTAAAATAATGTTTTTAAATAATATTTGAGAATAAAATATCAACCATAAATTGACGGATTGTCACATCGGCAGTACTTGGCTCAATTCTAGGAGTACTTCCAAATTGCCTTTGTTGTTGCAGATGTCTTTTAAGCTCTTCAACAGCTATTCTATCTGCTTCAGATCCAATTTCAACAAAATTCAATTTAGTTCTCTTATTTTGCTTATACAAAGTCTTGATTTCTTCAAAAAAAATTTGACCAGCTGAATATGAGTAGAACCCTTAACTCTCTTGAGAAAATTCATCATTTGATTTCTAATCTACATAATAGTTGGAGGCTTAATCTTTTCTCTTCTTCTCTTTTCAGCAAAGAATCTTTGTTGCTCCCTTACCAGATCATCAATCAACTTTGATTTTTCTTCTTCATCATAAGCATCTCTCTCTTCAGCTATTAATGAGTCTGCAAGAAGCTCACTTGCATGTAATTCAGCTTGAATCCTATCATACTCTTGTATGTTCCATTCCTGCTGTATTCTCTTAGCTTCTAGAAAATGCTTCTTTGCTGCAAGTTCTTCTTGTAATTCATCTTCACAAATTTGTGCTTGCATTCTGAAATCATATTCCTCATCATGGTCCAATTGATTAAATCTGTACATGACTTTGCTTATATCGTCATCTGAATCACTTTCATTTTCAGATTCTAACAATATTTGCTTCTTCCCCTTATCCATTGGATTAATCTTAGGTAGCTTCTTCTTCAGCTTGGAAGGTCTTTCCTCATCAGCTTACTGTTGAATAACAATACCTTTAGTGGGGTGTGAAGCTTGAACCTTCTTACCTTGAATTTGATCCTTTCTGGCAAGAACTTGTTGTATCTTTTTCTCTGCCTCTGCTTGTTTAGTCTTCTCAACTTAATTCTTCTTTCTTAAGTCAAGCAGTAATTGGGCTAAAGTCTCATCCTCTCTAAAAGGAGTTTGACTTTCTAGTGAAGGATGATCACCAGCGGTACTTGCAATCTGCTTAGTTGGCTTAGCAGCACTTGGGTCTTCAACAATGTCAGCAGTACTTGCATTCGGCTTAGTTAGCTTAGCAATACTTAGATCTTCAACAATGTTGACTTCACCAGTATTAGACACATTTTTTTCTTCAATCACTTGTGTATCTCCAGATACTATTTCTTCTACTGAAGTTGGCTTTTCAACTTGCACCTCTTCAGTCTTGTCTGATCCATTACTCATTCTTGATCCAGACAATACATGGAAATTCACTTGAAGTGGTGATTGAGGTGTTGGTGCTGGTTGAGTTACCATCATTTCTTCAACTTGTGGCTCCTCATGAGTAGGCTGTGGTTCTTCCTGTTGAAACTTCATGTTTGTAGGTTCATCCACACCAGTCTCTAAACCAGTTCCATCTTTATAAGTCCCCATGACATCTTCATCCAACTCAAAATTAATGTCATTTCCAAAGATCCTTATCTGATTATCAGAAGAAGGTGGTTGTTCTTCATAATTCCTCCCCTGTTTGGTTGCATTCAGTTTCTTTTTCTTGTGGTTCCTGAATCTTTGCTTCTTGAGTGCAGCCTTCTGAATAGAGTAATGTTGCCTTATCCAAGGCGATACTTTGTTCCTCAACTTGACTAGGCTAGCTTCCAATTCAACTATTTTCTTGTCTTGAACAAGTTTTTCTTTCTGCAACACCTGTACTTGTTGGGACAAACTACTACACAAAGCAGTTAAATTTTCAACATCCATCACCTCTGGTGCTTGTGCCTGTGGTGAACCACTAGCAGCATTAGAAGCAGTAGGTGAATAGATCATCTCATCACTGTTTGGTGAAGCACCAACATTGTGAGAAGAAGATTGTGAATCTTCAAGGGAATGGTAACTCTGGTGAGAAGGAGTTTGCCGAGAAGCACTAGCATTGCTAGGTTCCTCACCTTCTTGATTGGCAGGTTGGGCTAACATATGAGCAAACAATGGTGTAATTGTTCCTGTAAAGGCATTGCCTTGTTTGTTCAAGAAAGAGAAGGTTCTCTTTATGAAAGTAGGAACATCCCATGTATCAGTTAACTCTGGTAGGTTAGGTATTTGGTCACTAACTAAAGTTTGAATGAATCTAGGATACATCAAAAACTTTTTAGTTCCTTCCAAATTCCTAGTCATGCCTTCAAAAATTAATTTTGAAAAGTTGAAAACCCTGTTATTCGCTAGACAAATACCAGCTGATGCCAAAGCAGCAGGAATTTGATCAAAAGATGTACTTTTAGAGCTTAAACAGTGAATAATAGCATGAAAAAGCAATTTCCATTGAGGTGAAAATAAAGCTTTAAAGAAAGTAAGCCTTTCCCTATTACCTCCATAGCCCATGGCTGCAAGGCCATCATGAATCTCTGTATTATTAAGCATACTAAGTATATTTTCATCATTTAATCTCAAACTTGCTCTTAGCGGTACCTCAGTTACATATATATTTCTATGATTCACCCTAGCCTTAATGCAAGGTTGATTAAACCGAGTACCTAACACATCAGTATTCCAAAATTGTTCAACAATAGGAATAGAGATAATGGGACTTACAGTGAGTGCAAAATTAACGGGACTTCGAGATAAAAATCATAGTATCTCATGAAAACCAAGAGAATCATCATTCTAAGCAAGGTTTGCAACCAAATTGTGCTTAGAGATCACTTGTAAAGCAACCATTGTTGTTTTTGATGAGCGACGATTAAAACGAAGGTTGTAGAATCGAGTTGTAAAAATAAAAGATATGGTAAATCAATAATGTAATTGGGGTTGGTATTTATAGAAGGAATTAACCCATCCACGAAGAAACCTCCCAATTTACAAAAGAGACCCTTAACGGTACAACGGACATGTAGCGGTACATGGAACATAAGCGGTACTTGAATTTGTGCTAGTGGTACTTGGAGTTATAACGGTACCTCACAATATTGACAAGTTCATGCTTTCCACTATCATTGTAACCTCTTTTATCTTTTTCTATTAACATGCGGTTACATCAAAAACACAAAACATAGAGTATACAATAAAAATTATAAAAATTTGTACAACTATTACCTCCCCTCAAAATATGCAGCAGTCTATTGGTTGAGCATTCCAATATGTGTCACCAAGAATTCAAATCTATTTGCATCAAATGCCTTGGTCAACAAATCAGCTACATTGTTGTCTGTATGAATCTTCAAGACTTGAATAAGCTTCTTGTCATAAGCATCTCTTATGAAGTGATGTCTTATTTCAATATGCTTGGTCTTGGAGTGAAATACTGGATTCATGACAATGCATATAGTACTTTCATTATCAATGTAAATCTTGGTGTTCATGAAGTTAAACCCATAATCTAACAATTGATTTTGAATCCAAAGTACTTGTCCACAGCAATGAGCAGCAGCTACATATTCAGCTTCAGTTGTAGAAGTAGCAACAATGTTTTGCTTCTTACACTGCCATGATATGAGTCTTCTGCCTAGAATTGACAACCTCCTATTGTGGATTTCCTATCATGATTAGCTCCAGCATAGTCACTGTCTGAGTAAGCTTCCAATTCAAATGTGGAATCCCTAGGATACCATAATCCTAAATTTGGTTGACTTTTAAGATACTTAAAAATCTTCTTCACAGCATGTAGATGTGATACCTTTGGATGAGCTTGGAACCTTGAACAGGCACACACAGCAAACATAATATCTGGCCTTGAAGCAGTATGATACATCAATGAACCAATCATTGATCTGTATAGATGAATATCAACATTTTCTCCATGTTCATATTTTGATAAAGACTTCTTAGCTTCAAAAGGTGTGCTTGTACTCCTTGTATTTATACATGAAAATTTCTTCAAGATTGCAGCAACATATTTATCTTGGCTGATAAATATTCCATCTTTCCTTTGTTTGACTTGCAGTCCTAAAAAGAAAGTTAGTTCTCACATAGAATTCATTTGAAATCTTCCTTTCATCAAAGCTTCAAACTCTTTACACCATGTCTTCTTGGTAGAACCAAAAATGATGTCATCAACATAAACTTGAACTAGAATAATATCCTTAGCATTTTTCTTGATGAACATAGTTTTGTCAATGGTTCCTCTCCTATATACATGCTCTAGCAGAAAACTGGATAAAGTTGCATACCAAGCTCTTGGAGCTTGATGCAGACCATAAAGTGCTTTGATAACCTTGTAGACTCTATTGGGGAATTTCGGATCTACAAAACCTGGAGGTTGTGAGACATATACCTCCTCTGAAATAGTACCATATAGAAAGGCACTTTTCACATCCATTTGATAGACTATAAAACACATATATGATGCAAAGGCCAAAAATAACCTAATGGCTTCTATCCTTGCCACTGGTGCAAAAACCTCATCATAGTATATCCCTTCTTCCTGTCTATAGCCTTGAGCAACAAGTCTTGCCTTGTTCCTCACAACAACTCCTCTTTCATCCTTCTTGTTCTTGAAAACCCATCTAGTACCAATTACTCTCTTTCCTGAGGGAAGATCCACAAGAATCCAAACTTTTTGTAGCTTAAATTGTGTTAATTCTTTTTGCATGGCATCTACCCAACTTTCTTCATCAAGAGCCTGAGAAATGTTTTTGGGCTCTATTTGTGATAAGAAACAGGCAAACAAACAATGCTGAGTATCTTTATGATTAGTTCTCTGCTGTTGTTTGACATAACTCACAAGTGCATGAGTTTCAATATTGGTTTGAAATTGTCTTATGGTTTGTACAGCAGATTTGGGATCTCCAATGATCTGTGTAGTAGGATGGTTGTTGTTGACTTTATGAGTGGGAATAGAACTGACTGGAATTACTGTTTCCAAGTTGTTGAAATCAGTTACTACCACTAGTACAAAAAATGGTATCCGTCACACTCAAAAAGAGTGACCGTAGGCATACAGTCACACGCGATTTTTTAGGCTTTGTGACCAAAGGTCCCGCGACCGTAGGTACCTTTTGGTCACAAGTTCGTCTTAGTGACCTTAGTTATCAAAAATGAGTGACCAATACTCGAAAATGTGTGACAAACTAGGTACAATATTTGGTGTTTTAGTGAATATGTGTGACGGTAAACACTCTACACTTACACAAGTTTTGTTTAAGAGTGACTATTGTTTATAAGTTTGTCACATGAATATATGATATGTGTGACATTTACTATGTGATTAGTGTATTTTGTGTGACTATATGCATCCAATAGTCACATGAATTGTATGTTTGTGTGACCTTTTATGATATGTAGTCACACAAATCATGCTAATGGTACTGAGTTTGTCACATACAATTAACCAAAGAGTTACCAGTAGTAGAAATAAGTGTGACTATATGCTTTGTCAAGTCAAGCCAATTGTATTTTGTGTGACTATATGCATCTAATAGTCACATGAATTGTATGTTTGTGTGACCTTTTATAACATGTAGTCACACAAATCATGCTAATGGCACTAAGTTTGTCACATACAATTAACCAAAGAGTTACCAATAGTAGAAATAAGTGTGACTGTATGCTTTGTCAAGTCAAGTAAATTGTATTTTGTGTGACTATATGCATCCAATAGTCACATGAATTGTATGTTTGTGTGACCTTTTATAACATGTAGGCACACAAATCATGCTAATGGCACTAAGTTTGTCACATATAATTAACCAAAGAGTTACCAATAGTAGAAATAAGTGTGACTGTATGCTTTGTAAAGTCAAGCAAATTGTATTTTATGTGACTATATGCATCCAATAGTCACATGAATTGTATGTTTGTGTTACCGTTTATGACATGTAGTCACACAAATTATGATAATGGCTCTGAGTTTGTCACATACAATTAACCAAAGAGTTACCAATAGTAGTAATAAGTGTGACTGTATGCTTTGTCAAGTCAAGCCAATTGTATTTTGTGTGACTATATGCATCTAATAGTCACATGAATTGTATGTTTGTGTTACCTTTTATGACATGTAGTCACACAAATCATGCTAATGATACTGATTTTATCACATACAATTAACCAAAGAGTTACCAATAGTAGTAATAAGTGTGACTGTATGCTTTGTCAAGTCAAGCAAATTTTATTTTGTGTGACTATATTCATCCAATAGTCACATGAATTGTATGTTTGTGTGACCGTTTATAACATGTTGTTGTCCCATGTATTTGTGATTGATTAAGCAATGAAGAAAGAAAGAGAATAGATGAAGAAGAGATAAATTCCTAGAGAGAGAAAGTAGTGAGAGAAAGTAGAGAGGAGATGATTAACTTGGTGAGATTAGATTAAGAAAAGAAGTTGTTACAAATGACCATCCACCCTCCTAACATGCTAGGAGGGTAGTATATATAGTCCACCCACATGCGGGCTTTAATGGACTATATATTGGGCCGGGCTTGTCTTTTGGACTTTAATTAGTTTAAATCCAAGCCCGTGAATCACGACTAAATAACTACTTATTACAACGTTCTAATAAATATTACAATAGAAACCTATGACCGAACATTCTTGTTTGACTCAATATTTTGAGGCTAACAATCTCCCCCAATGTGAGGTCATTCCTCTTTGATATTTGGATTCCAATGGAGATTTATGAATTTCGTCATAAATGAGTCTTGAACGTGTAACAGTAGTTTTGTTCCTTCATGCTGTGATCTTTGAGCCTTTGTCGTTGTCTTTCGACTTTGTCTTTTAGTCTTGAGATCTTCAAATCATCCTTGACTTGTCATTGCCATCTTGCGATCTTGTGTCTTTGTCCACATGCTCACACTATCAATTGTTGGATAAGTCTTTGGGCATGAATATGTGGTTGTGAATCTTTGACTTTGCTGAGTACACCGTGACGCCACCTTCTCGAGACAAAACATAGACACGGACTGAATAGCTTTGACATTCGTCCTAAATCGGTAGCGTTTTACCTTCGGTCGGTGAAGACCATTATACGATATTAAATATCGTACCTGTGATCAGGTAGATTCAATTAAGAATCTCCTTGACAGGGTTTCGCGGCAGTACTAGCCGTTCTCTTTACTCGACCGTCTCAAAGCAAGACTGCGAACATAAAGAGTGAATCAATTGGATAAATATCCGCTTGATTAAAATCGTCAATTCAAATTCCTGGAACAAGTTTGATTCATTAAGAATCTTACCATTGTTGCTTTCCAGTTGACACAAGTTTGATTCATGAGAATCTCACAAGTCACCTACCGTAGCGCTGTTTGATGTTGACGCTAGAAGGATTTCCATTCGTCACTGTGAATATTAATGAATATCACTCTGAATGTTCTTGCAAGACCATAAAGATATTGCGTAGAAACCTGAAACGAGTTTGAATCAATTCAGAATCAAACCACTGTTGCTTTTCAGTTTTACATATGTTCAATTCATAAAGAATCTTACATATGACCTACCGCAGTGCTGTTTGATGTTAACAGTGGAAGGATTTCCACTCATCATTGTGAATACTAAGTAGTATCACTCTGAGTGTTCTAGCAATATCGCAAGGATATAGCGTAGGACTCTGTTGATCTTCATCCATGTGTCCTAACGAGATTTGATTGATCTCTTGGCTCTAGACTCGATTTGTGCACTTTTAGTGGTCAGAGGCTGGAGCAGATGCCACCTATTCAATATCAACTATCTCGGAGTGAGAAAGTCAATAGAAGTCGTGTTGATCTCCGTGACAATAAAACAAACTTCTTTTGAGAGAAGCCTGAGTAGCTAGGAAAGGGTTGTGCTTCACATCACTGGGTCCATAATGAGTTTGTCTTCATGATGAGTTGACCCGGTTTCTGCCTAAGTTGCATGGAGGGCTTCTTTCTTTAGACCCTTTATCCTTACATTTCTTTTTCATTCTTCAACCCCTTCAATGCTTACCAAGACATCATTACTAGCACCTTGTTGTGATTGTTCCAGTGCTAGCATCAGTACTTAGTCGGCATTCTGCTACGTTCACATTCTACTCCATCTTTCCTAAGGACTTCTAATAATCTATTGGATTGTCCCTGGGAAGATCCCTCCGGTTCTGGTTGGATCATAGGACTTAAACCTAACCACCATTTTGACACCAATAACGTCGTGAATTAAAGATGTTGTGGGTATTTGATCATAACCATGAAAACCACTTTAAATTCTAACAAAGTGTTTGAAAAACATTTAACACCTTGCTAGTTTTGTCGTTTCAGAAATGCTCCCCCTTCACATGTGCATCGATAATCGAAAGTGTTTCGCACATGTAGGTAAGAGTTAGTGTGCTTGAGTCTTATATAAGATCACATTTTAATCACATTTTCTCCCCTATCTCTAATATATAAAAACTTTTGATATTAGAGATACCAAATTTGATTAAAATATATTTTGAAAAATAGTCTTGAAAATCTTCGGGAGAAAGATGTGTTAATCTTTTGCATGAAGTTGAATTGCTCCCCCTCAAAAATTGATCCAATGGAATTGTCATTACGAGGATTTGATCCACATTAAACTTTTGAGCATAGGAGTTGTTGAACACACAATTTTTGAAAGATTTTGAATATCATTGAGAAATTCTTGAAAAAAACTGTGTTCAACGCTTTTTGAAAAATCAATTCTTTTTGACGAAAAGGTTTTTCTAAAGCATAAACTTGAGTTCATAGACTTTGAATGTCTTGACGAATCCACTCAAGTGTAAGAAGATTTAACTTCTTTTGCTAAGGGTAAGAGTACAAAAGTGTACACTCCCCCGTGAATTTAGATCCGGGTTGCAATCTGAAAGTGATTACAAGCCATTGTGTTGAGCTCAAAACGTTGAATGTTTTGTGACAAGCTCAACCCGAGATAGATTGCTCTACCCGTTGTTGGAAATATTGTCCAAAATAGACAATTTCCTGTTGAAAAGATAGAAATGACATGTTTTGAAAAATATTTACAACTTTCATTCGAGCTTTATGTACACACCCGTGTCGTTATTGAACGACATTTCTAGGTACGTCCATATTATCGATACTGAAAGACATGTCGAGAAGAATATTTTTGGATTATCAAAGATTTTTTAATTTTGTATTTTGCTTTTTCATTAATATTTACAAGATAGATGTTTGATAGATGAATCAAGCAGGCTTCTTTGCCAGAACCTCCAGTTCTGCTGGAGTCAAACATCTCATACCAATTTGCCTAACTAGATACTCAAACCTCTCTTTCGAAAGAGCTTTTGTAAACAAGTCAGCTAATTGGTAATCAGTTCCAACAAAGTATAATTCAACAATACCTCTTTCAACTTGTTCCTTAATGAAGTGATATCGGACATCAATGTGCTTCGCGCGGGAATGCTGAACCGGATTACAGGAGATGGCTATGGCCGACTTTGAGTCACAGTACATAGGTACTTTATCAAAATGGAAGCCATAATCCGTGAGTTGTGTTCTCATCCAAAGAACTTGAGCACAACACGCAGATAGAGACACATACTCCGCTTCGGCTGATGAAAGTGACGTGCAATCCTGCTTCTTGGAAGACCATCCCACAAGCTTGTCTTGACCTAGAAATTGTGCACCACCAGAAGTACTTTTACGTGTATCAAGACACCCTGCATGATCAGAATCTGAATAGGCCGTTAGAAAGAAACCGGTTTCCCTCGGATACCAGAGTCCCATGTGAATGGTATTCTTAAGGTACCGAAAGATCCGTTTAACCTCCTTGAGGTGCTTTTCAGTGGGTCGTGCTTGATATCGTGCACAATAACATGTAGCATGATGAATATCAGGTCTGCTTGCTGTCAAGTACATGAGGGACCCGATCATGGAACGATATCTCGTTTGATCAATAGGTAATCCCTCAAAATTAGCATCTAGGGATGTGGTTGATAATGGTGTCCCAACGGGGTCACATGATGTCATACCATGCTTTTTGATTATCTCTTGACAATACTTAGCTTAGTTAATGAAGATACCACTTGGGGATTGGTGAACTTGAATTCCTAGAAAGAATTTTAGTTCGCCCATCATAGACATTTCAAATCTGTTGTGCATTACTTTTTCAAACCATTTTGAAAGTTTTGGGTTTGTAGACCCGAAAATAATGTCATCAACATAAATTTTCACAAGCAGAATGTCATCCCCATATTTATAAGTGAACAAAGTTAAATCAATGTAACCTTTTGAGAAACCTTTGGAGACCAGAAATTTCGAGAGCTCGTCGTACCACGCCCTTGGAGCTTGCTTGAGTCCATAAAGTGCTTTGTGGAGACGATACACCTTGTCAGGATAATGAGGATTGACGAATCCTTCCGGCTGCGTGACATAAACTTCTTCCTTCAAAGGACCGTTAAGAAACCCCGTCTTTACGTCCATTTGATAAACGATGAATCCCTTATGTGCAACATAAGCAAGGAAAATCCTGACCGCTTCCATTCGAGCTACTGGTGCAAATGATTCTTCGAAATCAATACCCTCTTTCTGTCCATACCCTTTAGCCACTAGCCTAGATTTATTCTTGATGATCGTGTTCTCTTCATCCATCTTGTTTTTCCAGATCCATCGAAGATTTAGTGGTGTTACATCGTATGGTCTGTCAACAAGTTCCCAGACTTTAAGTCTTTCAAATTGTTGAAGTTCATCCGTCATCGATTCAATCCAAGCATGATCAGCTAATGCTTCTTTGATGTTTTTCGGTTCAGTTGAACTTACGGTGAGTGCGAACATACAAACATCGCCATCGGTGTGAAGCTGTCGTCTTGTACGAACAGGCTGTGAAGGGTTTCCAATTACATGAACCAAAGGATGATCTCGGGTCCAATGATGTGTTGAAGGATGTCGTTGGTAGAACGTGTGCATATTTGACGGATCAACATGGCGAGTAGAAGACTCTCCAGTTTCGTGTACCGGTGTACCGAATGGGTTGATAAATTCGTCTTCGTTAGATAATGCATTGTCTGCTTGATTTGTGTTCTCTGGAGCAATGACAGTAGTTGTGGATGTTGTAGGATCGATTGTTGAAGTGATATTATGAGGAGGTAAATCTGCTGCAACCCGTGTTGAAGTAGATGAAGTTGTATCCGGTTGTTGACGATGATCGGTATCATCATTCTTATTATGAGTAACAGCGGAAGACTTCGATACAACTTGTTTCTCCCCCGTGAAATATTCATCATACATTGGTCCATATAACATTTCCAACTCTTCAATGGTCGTGTCGACTGTCATATCAGCTCTAGGAACATTTTCTGGAACCAGCGTTGAACTTGACGGTTCATTGCTGTGGTCTTGAGTTTCGAGTTTCGTGCGGTTGTAAACAGAAGTCGTTTGTCGTTGTGGATCGGGACTTAAACTGTTTTGTTCAAGTGCCATTTCTTGCAATTCATCAAATCGGATGTGAATTGTCTCGACAATCAATTTTGTTCTCTTGTTGTATACTCTATATCCCTTTGACTGAGCTGCATATCCCACAAGAATACATGCATCACCTTTTTCTTTCATCTTATCCAAGTTTTCACCATCTCGAATGATGTAACAAGTACATCCAAAAACATGAAGGTGTTTGAGTGAAGGTTTTCGATCATGAATTATGTGATATGGTGTCTTTTCGTGTCTTGGGATAATTAAGGATCGGTTTTGTGTGTAGCATGCGGTTGACACGGCTTCGGCCCAAAAATATAGTGGAAGTTTTGAAGCGGATAATAATGTTCGAGCAGCTTCAACCAAAGTACGGTTTCGTCTTTCAACAACGCCGTTTTGTTCGGGTGTTCGAGCAATAGATGTTTCATGTTCAATCCCTTCGGCTTCAAAATACTTTCTCAGATTTGAATTCAAAAATTCTGTACCTCTGTCAGTACGAACCACTTTAACTTGAGCCTGAAGCCCACGTTGTATCAATTTAAGGAAGTTGATGAGAACGTCGGGTGTTTCATCCTTGGACCTCAAGAAGTGAGTCCATGTGTACCTTGAGTAATCATCGATAATTTCCAGAATATATTTCTTTCCATTGATACTCTGAACACGCATTGGACCACACAGATCCATATGAAGAAGATCTAACCGTCCTTTAGAGCTTGGTGTGGTCTTTGTTTTGAAGCTACTTCGTTTAGCTTTACAAAGTTCACAAGAAGAACAAAGATGATCTTTGATGAATTTCAAGCTTGGAAGGCCTCTCACAATATCTTTCTTGGAAAGCAAGTTAATGGTATCAAAGTTGAGATGAGAAAGACGTTGATGCCATAACCATGCCTGAGTCGTTGAAGCTTTAGCCATGAAGCAAATCGGATTTGATGAAGTTGTGTCTTGAAGTGAAATTGTATAAAGATCAGTACCCCGTGTACCGGTAAGTAAGTCATTCCCATCATAATCACGAACAAAACATGTCTTCTTTCTGAAAGCAACTTCCAAATCCACATCACAGAATTGAACAACCGAGAAAAGATTGTGATTGAGCCCTTCGACGTAGTATACCCTTTTAATCGTAATATTCCTCTGAACCAAATCTCCATATCCTAGGATCGGTGCAAATTGATCATTTTCGAATCGGACCGTACCCAGGAACTTCTCCACGAAGTTAATTAGAAGCTTGAGATTCCCCGTCATGTGCTTCGTGCATCCGGAGTCCAGTATGAAGAGAATTATTTGTATCACCTGCAGAAGAGTTAGAACACGATGGAGCATTTGCTAAATTGGATACCACAGTAGTTGTGATAGTAGAATCATTAGTGTCCTTATCAACATTTAAAGACAAACTAACACTCGTTTTCACATTTTCTGTCCTAACTTTAGGCATCCATTTATATCCAGGAGGACATTGATTAGAAAACCACCATTTCCAAGACTTGCTAGCAGACTCATATAATTCCTTAATTTTGCTTCTAGGATTCTTAGTGATGGAGTCTGATGTATTACTTTTCTTAGTGGGGGTTGCACCAGAATGGTTCACTTTGCGTTTGGGTTTACTAGCTCTAATAGGCATTACAACTTGCTTCTTAGTTCTAGTATCTACGCCTTTGACTTTATTTATAGCACACATAGAATGATTAGCATTAGCACACTTTCCACATTTGACACAAACAAATTTCACATTCATAGCATTCAAATCATTCACATCATTCATATCGTCATTACATGCGATTACAGACTTTTTATTATTAAAAACATTCAAATTCCTAGGGTGTTCTTCTACTTCCTACATCGTCTCTTGATTCTTGTGTTTCCAGACCTTATCATTCACTTGAGTGCGCTTAAGCTGAGGCCGGCTAACACTAGTAGTGGAAACTATTCCTGTAGTAGAAGACACACGAATATTAGTGTTTCTAGAAGTCTGAGGCGAGTGAGTATCTTTGTTTGTGGGCTTAGTGGACATTCTATACATCCCTGGTTTAATCACATTATTATGCTTAACGCTTGGTGCTACAGGATTCCTTATGGGTTGAGTTTGTGGTAACCTTTCCTTTCCATCCATCTTGGGGGCAAACACAGGTTTTGCAAACGAGGAATTAGATAAAGCAGATGGTTTTCCCAAGATAGAGGATCTATTCTCTTTAGAGGCATTGGGTTGTCTAACAACATTTTTCTTAATGCTAGGTTCCATAATTTTCCCACCCATTTTAGCAATGAGTTTCTACAACTCTGCTATCGCTCTGTCCCTGTCTTGTAATTGAGCTTTCAACCCTTTAATTTCCAAATTCTGTTCATTCATTTCTCGAAATGTTTGTGAAAGTTTTTCTTGCAATTTATTATCATGTGGAAAACGACCAACGTCTTTTTGCAAAGCAAGTTCAAGTGAATGACAATGTTTTTGAAGGAAATCAGTTTTGTGTTGAAGTAACTCAAAAGCCTTTTTGTCAACATTTTCTTTACGTTTCGAAAGCTCAATTTCAAGACGTTCACATTCTTTGATCTTATCAAGATATTGGCATGCAATTTCAGAATATTCATCAATATTAGCACAAGATGTAAAATAAGCACACATAACATCTTTAGAAACACATTCTTGCAATAGTAAATCATATTCATCTGAGAAATCAGACTTCTCCATTTGAAGATCATCAATGTGTTTCTCAATAGATTCAACATATTTTAAATCATCAAACATTTCAATCCGAATGAACTCCTCAAGTTGAAGAACAGTTTCTTTAATCAACGCCGTGTTTGGAATTAAAAGTTCTTTGACAAGCAAGGTAATATCGTGAGGAATCGGACGTGTCCACTCAGCATTTTCACGTTTTGCCCAGTCTCTTTCAACAATAGACTTAACATTATCTATGTGGTGTTTAAGAATACCTAATGTTTTCCTACTCTTGCTTTTAGATTCATCTAGAGGGAGGTAGTTTATGTATTTGTAAACATTAGATTTCTTAGGGGCAAATGCTTTCTTCCATTGAATTCTCTTTTGTTTGCATTCTAGGAACACTTCCTCACGAGTTTTCTGAGTTTGTTTGTTGAACAGGCCATAAAGACTATTCTCATAAGCATAATTATAAGGTTTCACAAACTCCTTATTAACAAGTGGTTGACTATCAGCATCCCAAAGGGCAGTCTCTTCACTATTGGCACTAACAGGCATGCAATCAAGATCTGTCCTTTCAGTCTCATCAAGATAAAGATGCGGGTTCGCAGCTTGAGCTTTGGCAAGGTACTCAGGACTTGCAAAGCTAGCTTGACCCTTAAACATCGATGGAGGTGCTAGCATTCTTACGGATTGAATAGAATCATGCGTTTTATAAACAACGTTCTTCAAAAAGTCGACTTGTGCTTCTAGTTTCGTAACTTTTTCGGTTTGTTTATCATATCTACTTTTGAAGTCTTGTTTTAACGCATCTACCTCTTGATTCTTATCCTCTAGAATTTTAGCAGAATCAGTAGTGGTCATAGAGAGCTTTTGTTCAAGTTCATTAACTTTGGTATTGGCAAGGTACGTTTTTTGACGTTCATCCATTAAGAAAACATTATATTGACGGTTCTCTTTAGCTAATAACTCAAGAGTTGTATTATATTTGTTTTCAAAATCGTCCTTTTGACTTTTTAACGCACTTCCCTTGTACCCCTCAAGCTCTTTGGTTTTCTGAAGGAGCTCATCTCTATAGCTTTCAGTCATCTTAGTAGATTTGATAAGAGCAGCTTTACATTCTTCAAAACTTTGAGTGAGCGTAGCGTTTGCCTTCTTTAATTGCTTTTGACTCTTTTTATTTTCAGTGACATCTTTTTGTAAAGTAGCAATTAAATTAGCAAGCGCAATACGTTCCTCTTCATCATATTCATTTGCATGTTGATCATCCTCAGACTCATTATTGCACATGTCTGATGAATCGGGTGTGGTATTGCTATCAACCGTTTCCATCATACACGTGTCATTAACGGCATTGGGTAGATCACTATGCTCAGGAATATCACCAAACACATTATTTTCATCAGTAGTGTGTACCTTATCGATTGGCTCAGTGTCAAAGATAGGGCCATTGTCATCTTCAGTGACTTTGAGAACTTCTTCAACCTTTTCCATGTACGAGTAATGTGCATCAAGCTCTTGATCAGAATCTTCATCATCAGTATCATCAAGCATGGCTCCTTCCTCAGCTGACAATTTAACCCCCGCTTCCATCTTTTTGCATAGCAACATCTTTTCCTTGTGATAGCTGGAGTCTCTAACCCTTTTCTGCTTCCTGCATTCCTTTGCCATATGCCCATATCCTTGGCAATTAAAACATTGAATCCCACCCTGCTGAACCACTTGACTTCCAACCGTTTCCATATTCCCAGTAGCAGCAGCAATCCTCTGAGTATCATACTTTGCAGTTTGTCGATCATATCTTACAGAACCCTCAACATGCGTTGGATTATGTCGATCATACCTAGAAGGACTTTCACCACGTCGACGTGTGTCATACCTTGGAGGACTCTCAACATATCGATTATTTGTGTTAGATGATGTGCGAAGATTGTTGTTGGTGGGTTTGTAGATTTTCTTGTAAGTCTTCATTATGTAAGCAATTTGTTGTTTCATCTCTCGGTTCTTTTGAGCTTGGTCTTCATCACTATCTTCTTCAGATGAGGACTCAGATGGTGGTGATGGTGCTCTTTGCGCTTTACCTCGAGATTTTGTGGAAGATGAAGACTTAGATGATGTGGAATATCGTGGTGAGGATGATGTATTGGAGTATGGCTTTGGAGCACGAGAGTGAGGATCTTGAACATGATGAGTGGTAGTCAGTAAAGCAAGTGGATTAGCCGTCTTGGCAACACGTTCAGTTCGAATCTCATTTGCTTCATTCTGAAATTGCTTCAAGATGTCAAAGAGTCGATGATATGAGACCTCGTCTAACTTTTCTTGTTGTTTCACCAAAGTGACGAATCGTGTCCACTCGGGTTGAAGTTGTTGAAGAAATTGAACATTGACTTGCATGGTGGAGACATGCAGATTATTTCTTGTCATGTCATTCATCATTTTATAAAACCTGGAGTAGTAAGAGTCTATTGATTCTCCATCCCTTGAAGTAAACTTGCCAAAATTCCAAAACAAGTTTGTTTTGACATCTTGTTTGTTGAGTGATTCTCCTTGTTGCAAGCGTTCAATAGCAGTCCACATTTCATGTGCTGTCGGGCATGCATCAACCGTGGAGTAAATATCATCTCCAATCCCACTTAAAACCATATAGATGGCTTCCTTCTCCGCATCATGCCAAGCACAATTTTCAGGTGTGAGATCAGCTCTTGTTTCATCACGTTCACTTGCAGGTATTGGATCAGTAGTATCTGTGGCTGCTCTTGGAGGAACTGAGATCTTCTTAAATATATATGGTTCATGAGTAATACATTTCCTCAAGGCATCACCATTAGGTCTTGTATCAAGATATCGTATGAAACGTGATTGCCATTGAGCATACCGACCAGATACAAGCATTGGTGGTCTCTCTTTGTTACCCGCCACCATTATGTTGTTCGTCACACGATATTCGGCAGTAGAATCCATCTCAATATTCTCTGAAATGATGAAGTGAATATGGATCTTAAGTAGATTTGTTGTGATTGTTGTTGTGGTTTAAATTCCGAAAATTGCAATTTTTCTCCAGTCCGACAATAAATTCTCCAGTCCGACAAAAACGGTAGACCAAAAAATTTTGTGTCGCCAAATTTTGAAATTGAGCTAGAAATGTCCTAAAACTAGTATGGAAAAATTTTGAATTTACTTGATGGAAAAATTTTAACTCTTTTTTTTTTTTTTTTTTTTTGATCTTCGTGGAAACGATATTCCGAAACTAGTCTAGATGGTGGCTAAGTCTAAAAAAATACTCAAACAAAATTTAGCAAAACACATCATCGGAATCACTTATCGGAATCACTTATCGGAATGTTTAATCGGAATCACTTATCGGAATGTCCCCTAATCGGAATACAATCGGAATGATGTCATCGGAATGTACTAATCGGAATGTCCAATCGGAATTTTTAATCGGAATGTCTGATCGGAATGTATGATCGGAATGTCTAATCGGAATGTATGATCGGAATGTCTAATCGGAATGATGATCGGAATGGCCTTGTCGGAATACCAAATCGGAATATCTGAAGTCCAGTCGGAATATTCGAAGTCCAATCGGAATGTTGATCGGAAAAGCTGGTCGGAATGTTAAAACCCTTTTCTGATGCTACTGATCGGAATCCAAATCGGAATCTATAAACCCTTTTCCGATTACACCAATCGGAATAATAGTGCTGTTACGAGATTTTGGGGTAAAAAAATGAATTTTTCGACAAGAAATTCGCGATTTTAACCAACCAAATGCGACCAAATCCCTACCACAGCTATGTAGAAGATTTGTATCAAGATTTAGAGCATAGAAACACAAAAAAAATCTTGAATTCGAGATGATTATAAGAGAAAATCACACGAACCAAGTAAAATCAACAACGAATCACAAAACTACCCCATGGCGATTGATACCAATTGTTGTCCCATGTATTTGTGATTGATTAAGCAATGAAGAAAGAAAGAGAATAGATGAAGAAGAGATAAATTCCTAGAGAGAGAAAGTAGTGAGAGAAAGTAGAGAGGAGATGATTAACTTGGTGAGATTAGATTAAGAAAAGAAGTTGTTACAAATGACCATCCACCCTCCTAACATGCTAGGAGGGTAGTATATATAGTCCACCCACATGCGGGCTTTAATGGACTATATATTGGGCCGGACTTGTCTTTTGGACTTTAATTAGTTTAAATCTAAGCCCGTGAATCACGACTAAATAACTACATATTACAACGTTCTAATAAATATTACAATAGAAACCTATGACCGAACATTCTTGTTTGACTCAATATTTTGAGGCTAACACATGTAGTCACACAAATCATACTAATGGCACTAAGTTTGTCACATACAATTAACCAAAGAGTTACCAATAGTTGTAATAAGTGTGACTGTATGCTTTGTCAAGCCAAGTAAATTGTATTTTGTGTGACTATATGCATCCAATAGTCACATAGAATTGTATGTTTGTGTGACTTTTTATGATATGTAGTCACACATTGGAATGTGAATAAGTGTGACTATGTTTCATCTTCTAGTAACCTTTCAGAATTCAATAAAAACAAATAACAAAATTCTGGAAATCAAATTTCAATTGCATTAATATATAATATTGAATGTACATAATCAAATCAACAAATGTAATCTCGTATTATTCTCAAGTAACATACTTTTCACATAGAATCACCTTTGTAAAGACTTTGAATCACTGTATTGTAAAGTCTTTTGAGCCTTGTTATTCCTAGCTTGTTTCTGCATATGAGTAATAGTCGTATATGTACTGCCTGCTGGAACATTCATCGAGCGCTTAGATCCTATCTTTGGTGCACTTTCAACAACAACTTTCATGGTATTTGGTGGTGTTGTTTCCTGTATGGAAACAAAAGCCGTGTATTAAACATTAAACTAAATATGAAAAGCTATGTATATGTAGGATGATAAATCAAGTGTATGTACCTCTTCCAAAAAAATAACCTTTTCCTTTGGCCATGCCACGAAACTACCTTTTACATCCTTAACAGTTTTTAAACCATTATTTCCGGCATCAGGTATGAATGCTGCATCCACTAAGGATTCATCAACTAAAACTTTGTAGCAATTTTTTGGTAGTGGTTGGTTATGAATCATTACATTGTCTCCATCCTTAGACTTGTATACCGTACCGTTACCAATGATAATTGTCCTAGATATGTTCCATAGTTTGCACCTAAATGTCTGAAGAAAAAATGTTTACATGCGTTAATGACAAATAAATTAAACAAGTAATTATATGAAAAATGATGAAATACTTGCATCTGGTAGTGATGGTGGAGACTGATTTACTTTTGATTTAGAAGATGTACTGTAACACCCCCAAATTTCAGTCATGACAGTGGAAGGGTCATTGGGTGTTACTATCATGGTTCAATCTCATAATCATAGAAAACAGCTCAAAACGAGTCGTTTTAATAAACATCCATTCATTTTCATTTAACAATAAAAATTTTCACACGGTCCCAGATAATTCAAAAAGTTTACAAACTATAATAAAGGATAAAAGTTATTTGAATGGATATAATTTATAAAAGCGGGCCAAAACATTTCAAATAAGCAAGCTTCACGAAACCGCCTTCCTCGAGTGCCTTCCCAATGGATCTGAGATAAAACATGCTAAAAAGTCAGCAAAATTTGCCGAGTGAATCTATAGAATTTAATTTAAATAAAGAGAACACAAGTATTCAAAAATAACCTTCCATGGTTAATAATTTATCAAAGACAATTATGTTGTACGGACATAATTATCGTGTCATTACATAAGTCTCGTGACATTGAACGTTAACATATATTATTTCAGTCCAACACACCTAGCCAAGTGCGTATATTTCTCTTATACAATGCATCCGATGTTTCATTACTAGTGCATCACAACACCACGCGAGAGCTAGTCACGACCGGACTGGGCGTCACCCCGATAGATCTATCCATAGCATTAGCGTTATCTCGATTAACAATTCACGATTCATGGGTCTTTTAAGGCTAAACAAACTTTATGTAATAACTTTCATCTAAACATACAATTAAGTTCCTTGTGTTCAATTTTAAAACAATCATGGGTTTATCACAACTTATAGTTGTACCTTTCAATTTCAATAAATACTTTTCAAGTAAACAGGGTTCCCACAACTTCTCGTTGCACCCATTAATGGGATTTTCACAACTTCTCGTTGTACCCATTATTTTCAATAAAACAAGCATGTTATCCCCCTCGCGGGTTTTATAAAACAAGTAAACATGTTAAAAGCGAGGCTATAGACTCGCCTAGCCAATAGTGGTAATGAGACGATCGTCGACGATTAGTGATGCCCGTTTAAACACGAAAACCGCAACCTACCAAATAAGGCGCGTTCGTTAAAAATCGACTTAAGTATAAATCATACTTAAATAATATAAAAAATCAAAATTACAAAACCAAGACAATCCCGAAAAATATCATAATACAAGTGTTATCACTATACCCTTTTTATTCAACACAATTCTTTTAAACACTTGCACTCTCGATATTGACCCGTCTTAAGACGCCAAGTCAACGCAAGTCAAACTATCATTTTTCTTCCCTCGGACCAGTAGCTAAGTCATTTATATAATGACTTAACACTTGAGTAAATCACCATGTCCAATGGCGAATACTTAACTCACGCCACATAATTATTGAACTACGTGTCCAAAATACCAATCAGCATGTACACTCCAAATGTACACACCAATCTACCCTATCAACACTTGTCCGATTTCGACGAAACTTGGTGAAAAACTCACATATAATATGAATAAGACTCAGATTAAGTTTTATTCAAAAATATTACTTCTAAGACCTTCTGCCCGACACACCTTCGTGTTATAAAAACCGGACAGTTTTACGCCTTTTACTTGTAAAACCATTTTGACATATCTAAACAACTCCATTTATAAAAACGACACTCGGGTTTGAAAATAGACTCATGATCTGAGGTTTAGAAACTTACATCAGTACTTGAACATTTTTAAAACTCATTCTATAGTCCCCGAGATTCGATCCAAATATCGACAACCATTTTCGGATTGTGCCGATACTCGTCTCCCGGTACACGAATACTAAAATTGTTGTAACTTCGCACTCGTTTGGAGTTGAAAGTCCTACTTTATATCAAATCGAAGCTAACGAAATTCTCTACGACCCTATCTTATTAGTTTAACAAGATTATTTAAGTAAGTAATTCAAAAATGGCCTTTAAGTTACTGCCTAAAATTAACCATCTAAAAATCATACCAAATCAACATTTTGACCCATTTCAACCAATTTTATACTTCTAATATTACCCTAATATCACCATAACACATTTATCTAACTCATAACACCCTCAAATTTAATCTAATAAAAATCAAATATATAAAAATCATACATGCAAGCACTCAAAATTTCTATTATAATAATATTAACAACACTACATAAACAATATGTAGATCAAACAAGCATGGATCATATGAAAAAATAAAACTTGGTGCATGGTAGAAATTTTTATACCGTAATGATCCTCTTTCAAAACCATTAATGGGTCATTGATTAGTTTTTAATGAATCAAAGTAAATTTTCAAGATCAAAGGTGTTTTGGTGTTGGTGTTGTACGGCAAAACAAGAAGAAAAGGGGAGGGGAGGGTGATTTTATTTTTAAAATGATTTTGTATGTATTTTTGTAAGTGGAAAATCCTTATATAGTCCTAGTGGAAGGGCTATTTTTGCCAAAATTTCAATTCTTTGGGCTAAAAAGTAAATAAATAGTTTAAAGGGTAGAAAATGTCTATAAGTCAAATTTGAAAATATTTACGGGACTCGGGTTTCGTAAAAATACTTTTCAGAAGTTAAAACGCTTCTTAAATATAATAATATAACTTCGACACGACTTAAAACGTAATTAAATCAAAAACGTCGAAAATATTAAATATCGAGACAATCGATAATAAAACATAAATTTTTGGGCATCCGTCGGTATCACGATCATTAGTAGTTCTCGTCATTCGTTAAAACGTAAAACACGAGAAATAAAAATAAATACAATAAAATCATTCATACGATAATTTTAGAATATAATATCTACACTTAATGTATTTCTTGTCGGTTTTCATCTAACGGACATTCTTACGTTAAGTTTCAAACTATAACCTTCTTGGTTAGGTGATAATTTAAAATTCTCATTAAAGTAAACATATAATATATAATAGTCGAGATTAAAATAACGACCTGAAATTGACGGATTGTCACATTATCCCCACCAAATTGGGATCTTCGTCCCGAAGATCAACTTGCGTTCTTCCTCGATCGCTCGTTGAAAACAAAGAGTTAAACGTATTTTGGTCCTCGTCTTGAGTTCCATCACACATGACAATAGGAATTCGACTTTGTTTCAGTTGCCTAACTTCCTTATCGATAATATCAACAAGTACTTTGATGAAATGCAACTTACCGTCGATTCATACTTCATCAAGAGAGATAATAAGATCTTTGTCAGAAAGAAATTTCTTTAAGTTCAACATATGATAAGTATTGTGAATTCCTTGTAGCTCTCGAGGTAATTTAAGTTTTTATGCCACGGGACCTACTCTCGATATCATCTCGAATGGTCCAGACTAACGGGGACTTAACTTCCCACATTTTCCAAAATATATATAACACCCTTTTCATGGTGATAGTTTTGGCATAACTTTTCCACCTACCCCGAATTCCAAGGGTTTTCGCTTCACATCGTCATAACTTTCATGTCTACTACGAGCAGTTAACAAACGATTCTTAGTTCGCGCGATCATTTTATTTATCGGAATAAAATGAGCAGAGTCAATCAATCAACATTGACAACAATCGAATCATATTCAGGCTGAGTTTTCAAGAGCTTAACAATGAATCCATTGTAATTTGCTCCTACCTCACGAATGATAACGAATAACACAATCGTAATCACTTAAAGGCTAAGTTACCTCTTTTATTCCAGATACATTGTAGGCTCTTACTATCGGTGGATACCGTACATTAGTGCCATACAATTAATGTCTCAATAGACGAAGAGTAAAATCACCGCACCCAATTACAAGTCGTGGGTTGTGCAGTTTCCTCATTCTTCCTAGGTTTCCTACAAGCATACACAATCAAAACAGCTCCAAATCATATAGAAGATGTATCACGATCAACAATAAAACGTTTACTTCTTTCAGGTAACGATAAGATCGGCGTGTCACAGAGTTTTCTTTTCATGGTTTGAAAAGCTTAATCTACATCATCGACTCACGAATACGGTTCATTCTCTGAGTTAGCTTAGTTACTAGTTTTGATATCAAAGAGAATCCTTCAATAAACCTTCAGTAATAACCAGCCAAACCTAGAATTTGTCGTACTTCAGTTAGAATAGTTAGAACATTCAAATTTTCGATGGCTTCGATTTTTGTAGAATCAACATGTATGCCACTTTTGTCAATCACATGACAGAGAAGTTGTACCAAACCAAGCCAAAAATCATACTTTAGGAATTTTGGGTACATATTTTCGTTCTTTAACAAGTTCAAGGTAATCCCTAAGTGTTCGGCATGTTCTTCCTTTCTCTTTGGGCAGATTAGAATATCATCAAAGAAAACAATTACAAATTTATCAAGACACGGCTTACACATACAATTCATTAAGTCAATGAATACAAAGGTGTACTGGTCAAACCAGAAGGCATAACACTGAACTCATAATGATCATCACAAGTTCTAAACACCGTAATAGGAATATCTTCCTCACGTATGCGAAGTTGATGATAAACAAAACAAAGATCAATCTTGGAGAAAACACCAGAATTTTGGAGAAAACATGAGAGTTTCGAAGTTGATCAAATAGATCATCAACTAATGGAAATGGGTAACGATTCTTGATCGTTAGCTTATCCAGCTCTCGGTAATCGATACACATATGAAATGAATCATCTTTCTTCTTAGCGAATAGAATAGGAGTTCTACAAACTGACGAGCTCGGTCGAATAAAACATCTATCAGATAGTTCTTAAAACTGCACAAATAATTACTTCAACTCGGATGATGCTAATTGATATGGCACACGTGCCACAGTTGCAGCACCAGAGATTAGATCATTTAGGATTTCTATTTGCCTTAGAGGCGGAAGCCTTGGCAATTCTTCCAGAAACACTTTGGGATAGTCATGAATGACTACAACATTTTCTACTGACTTCTCTTACGATTCCTTCTATGATACCTAAGCCAAGGATAATCCACAACCTTTTTCGATATACTTACGAGTTCTAATGCATGAAAAGAATTTTCAATTTGGAATTATTTTTCCCTTTAGTGACCTTGTCAGCCTTGCCTTGAATTATGTGTCCCATGAGCTAATCAGCCATGCAGACAACTTCACAAATAGTAAATGGCTTAGAAGAAGTCACATCACCACATTTATTCTTGGTCAGCTGTAAATATACTGCTTGACCTTGACGGTTCGGGTTCCAAAATTCTTGGACATAAAGGAGTCAACTTGTGGAAACACTTGATATATCTACCAATGTTAGTTCCCTTCAGTTTCAGATTGTACAACACTTGCTCCATACTTTGGAAATGCTTCGAGGACAAGCTCCTCAGTTAACCGTTTCCTCACCTTAGTCCATGGTGTCCCATAAGTAACGATACATATGGAAGCAAGTCTGCCATTCCACCAAACTAATGTAAGACCTTGGAGAGTAGCGATTTCAGACTGCACCTTATCCTCCTGATTAGGGTCACTGATTTGAAAGACTGACGGCAGCTTTTCAACAACTGACACAATCCTCCATCATCTTTAGTCCCCTTAAGAGTCTACGGTTTTCAATTAACGAATGAAGTGTAGTTATAGCCTCTAATTTCAGGTATATTTATTCAATCCATAGCACGAACATTATTGGCTCCAGCTTCAGCTCCACCAGTTCCAGTTCCACCAGTTTTAGCTTCAACTCCAGTTCCAGATCCATCATTCATGTTGGCCATGAATTCAACTAAAGATACAACAACTTATTCACTAATAACTTGACGCGTTCGTGCTTCAGTCATAGCTTTCATTGACTGCATGAGTCTTGTGTAACGCAAATCAAATCATAATGAGTATTTATTCAATGATTGCGTTATACCACAGGAATTTACAAGAGAAAAGCAAAGAAAGATAATAATAGAACGATGTAGAATTAGGAATCAAAAGATAGTTCCATTGATCACAAACTAGTACAAGTCGTATTGTCAACATTTTGGATAATCATCGTCTAATGCCATACAACTTAAAAGACTAGTCCTACTAACTGTTGTCACAGTTTAGTTAGGGATTTATGAAAAGATACTACAATTGAATAACTAATCCACTAAGATTTACTATGTAATTCACATGGCTAAGAAGGCTCCTCGGTCCCACAAGAAGAAGATTTCTTCTGTGTTTTTCAGAGACGCTTGATATCCTCCTCAATTGGCGGTTTTGGAAAAGCCCCAATACAACCATTTCACGATCAAAGAATTAGAAGAACAAAATCAAAGAAGGAATCGAGCAAACGAATTACAAGTCAATAAGAGTTTAATTACGCAGATGCTATATGCTTAAGCCCACACGTTTATGAATCATTATTTCCATGGACTGATCAAGTCCTTCCAAATAAGATTCATAAATTTGTAGTTCAACAATTTATAATTTCCTTGTTCAAATAAATGGCCAATTTATTTCGACGATTATAAATCACTTTATTTAAGCATCGCCAGCTCAACGCAAAAGATCAAGATCGAAAGAACGAGAAACCGATTTAGCAGAAAATGATCAGTGATATGATATGGAATCCTGGTTGGCATGTGAACACCATAACAATCAATCTCAATTCCTAACAATCAATGGAACCATCTTAGACAAACTTGTTTTTATCAAAACAGTATAATGTCGAAGATTAATGAAAATGCAAATTAAATTTTGCTAAACGAAATGAACGGATCGATAAATCAAGAATAAGAACCAAGGAAATCAAAAACTTTGTAACCAAGAGAATATCATCAAGAATATTAACCATTTCGTTGGGATCATGTATATCCACAACTTAGTTAATCTCGAGAATAACAAGATTCATTTCAGGAATAGCTTCGGCGCTAGCATTAAAATGACTAGGGTGGCTTCATGACAACCGACGTCGTATAAATATCTTGTATAAGTATAAAATTATCATGTATAATTAAATAAATGAAAACATACCTTGTAATTCACAAGTTCAAATAATCGATAAAGATTATATCATATATATAATCCCATATATATATATATACTTTCATTCTCTTCCATTGGCAACTTGGAGGTTTCACTTGCAACAGTTATAGTTAAAAGATTTCAAAAATTCATTTTTGGAAAATCTTTTCGTTCTCTATCACTTGAGCTCTGATGCCAATCTATAACACCCCCAAATTTCGGTCATGACAGCGGAAGGGTCATTGGGTGTTACTATCTTGGTTCAGTCTCATAATCATAGAAAACAGCTCAAAATGAGTCGTTTTAATAAACATCCATTCATTTTCATTTCACAATAAAAATTTTCACACGGTCCCAGATAATTCAAAAAGTTTACAAACTATAATAAAGGATAAAAGTTATTTGAATGGATATAATTTATAAAAGCGGGCCAAAACATTTCAAATAAGCAAGCTTCACGAAACCGCCTTCCTCGAGTGCCTTCCCAATGGACCTGAGATAAAACATGCTAAAAAGTCAACAAAATTTGCCGAGTGAATCTATAAAATTTAATTTAAATAAAGAGAACACAAGTATTCAAAAATAACCTTCCATGGTTAATAATTTATCAAAGACAATTATGTTGTACGGACATAATTATCGTGTCATTACATAAGTCTCGTGACATTGAACGTTAACATATATTATTTCAGCCCAACACACCTAGCCAAGTGCGTATATTTCTCTTATACAATGCATCCGATGTTTCATTACTAGTGCATCACAACACCACGCGAGAGCTAGTCGCGACCGGACTGGGCGTCACCCCGATAGATCTATCCATATCATTAGCGTTATCTCGATTAACAATTCACGATTCATGGGTCTTTTAAGGCTAAACAAACTTTATGTAATAACTTTCATCTAAACATACAATTAAGTTCCTTGTGTTCAATTTTAAAACAATCATGAGGTTATCACAACTTATAGTTTTACCTTTCAATTTCAATAAATACTTTTCAAGTAAACATGGTTCCCACAACTTCTCGTTGCACCCATTAATGCGATTTCCACAACTTCTCGTTGTACCCATTATTTTCAATAAAACAAGCATGTTATCCCCCTCGCGGGTTTTATAAAACAAGTAAACATGTTAAAAGCGAGGCTATAGACTCACCTTAGCCAATAGTGGTAATGAGACGATCGTCGACGATTAGTGATGCCCGTTTAAACACGAAAACCGCAACCTACCAAATAAGGCGCGTTCGTTAAAAATCGACTTAAGTATAAATCATACTTAAATAATATAAAAAATCAAAATTACAGAACCAAGACAATCCCGAAAAATTTAATAATACAAGTGTTACTACTATACCCTTTTTATTCAACACAATCCTTTTAAACACTTGCACTCTCGATATTGACCCGTCTTAAGACGCCAAGTCAACGCAAGTCAAACTATCATTTTACTTCCCTCGGACCAGTAGCTAAGTCATTTATATAATGACTTAACACTTGAGTAAATCACCATGTCCAATGGCGAATACTCAAATCATGCCACATAATTATTGAACTACGTGTCCAAAATACCAATCAACATGTACACTCCAAATGTACACACCAATCTACCCTATCTACACTTGTCCGATTTCGACGAAACTTGGTGACAAACTCACATATAATATGAATAAGAGTCAGATTAAGTTTCGTTCAAAAATATTACTTCTAAGACCTTCTGCTCGACACACCTACGTGTTATAAAAACCGGACAGTTTTACACCTTTTACTTGTAAAACCATTTTGACATATCTAAACAACTCCATTTATAAAAACGACACTCGGGTTGGAAAATAGACTCATGACCTGAGGTTTAGCAACTTACATCAGTACTTGAACATTTTTAAAACTCATTCTATAGTCCCCGAGATTCGATCCAAATATCGACAACAATTTTCGGATTGTGCCGATACTCGTCTCCCGGTACACGAATACTAAAATTGTTGTAACTTCGCACTCGTTTGGAGTTGAAAGGCCTACTTTATATCAAATCGAAGCTAACGAAATTCTCTACGACCCTATCTTATTAGTTTAACAAGATTATTTCAGTAAGTAATTCAAAAATGGCATTTAAGTTACTGCCTAAAATTAACCATCTAAAAATCATACCAAATCAACATTTTGACCCATTTCAACCAATCTTATACTCCTAATATTACCCTAATATCCCCATAACACATTTATCTAACTTCTAACACCCTCAATTTTAATCTAATAAAAATCAAATATATAAAAATCATACATGCAAGTACTCAAAATTTCTATTATAACAATATTAACAACACTACATAAACAATATGTAGATCAAACAAGCATGGATCATATGAAAAAATAAAACTTGGTGCATGGAAGAAATTTTTATACCATAATGATCCTCTTTCAAAACCATTAATGGGTCATTAATTAGTTTTTAATGAATCAAAGTAAATTTTCAAGATCAAAGGTGTTTTGGTGTTGGTGTTGGTGTTGTACGGCAAAACAAGAAGAAAAGGGGAGGGGTGGATGATTTTATTTTTAAAATGATTTTGTATGTATTTTTGTAAGTGGAAAATCCTTATATAGTCCTAGTGGAAGGGCTATTTTTGCCAAAATTTCAATTCTTTGGGCTAAAAAGTAAATAAATAGTTTAAAGGGTAAAAATGTCTATAAGTCAAATTTGAAAATATTTACGGGACTCGGGTTTCGTAAAAATACTTTTCAAAAGTTAAAACGCTTCTTAAATATAATAATATAACTTCGACACGACTTAAAACGTAATTAAATCGAAAAAGTCGAAAATATTAAATATCGAGACAATCGATAATAAAACGTAAATTTTGGGCATCCGTCGGTATCGCGATCATTAGTAGTTCTCGTCATTCGTTAAAACGTAAAACACGAGAAATAAAAATAAATACAATAAAATCATTCATACGATAATTTTAGAATATAATATCGACACTTAATGTATTTCTTGTCAGTTTTCATCTAAACGACATTCTTACGTTACGTTTCAAACTATAACCTTCTTGGTTAGCCGATAATTTAAAATTCTCATTAAAGTAAACATATAATATATAATAGTCGAGATTAAAATAACGACCTGAAATTGACGGGTTGTCACATGTACGCTTCTTTCGTAATGATGCGATAGGTACGTCTTGTTGTGTCGAGGGAGATAGATTTTGTTGTGATCCGGAAGCTGGATAAATATCTTCTTGAGATTGGGAATTTTGAAGTGGAGACTTCTTTTCCAACGATCTAGTCTTATTTTTTGCTAACCTAGTTCTAGTAGGTACCTGCATATATACATAACACAGTAAATAAGTCATGTATAGTACAATTTAGAAACCAAACATGGTTTTTTATAACTACCTTCTTCGCAGTTGCAGTTGCAGCTGCAGTTGCAGTGTCCAAATCCTTGTTCGAAGTTGCAGTTGTCTTAAACATTGGAAATAACACACCCTTCTGAAGTCCACCACCACTGATCGACGTCCTTTGCTCTTCACTAGGTATTTTGCTTAATGTATTATGTTCTAATTGTAATACCTGCAATATATGAGTATGTTAATTGTTAATGGTATTACAGACTGAAAATCATCAAATCAAAATTAGAAAACTAGTCTTACATTTGTCTGACTTGGCATTAACTCGGCTATATTAACCCCTTGTGAAGACATAACTTTCAACATTTTTTCAATAGTTTCCTGTGTTTGTGACATCTTGGTGTTTAATTCAACGATTGTATCCTCTTTTTCTTTACGCGCCTGTCTCTCCTTCTCAAGTTCATTTTCAAGCAACGCAATCCTTACATCAGTTCCTTGTTTCCTTCTAGGTAGATCAAAGAACTTCCTGCACGTAACTCTGCCTCCCACTCCTCGTGCATAGCCTCCCTTTTTTTGAACGGCGATTTATTAATAAACTAGCAAGGAGCTAGATCAAACAGAAATAACATAAGGGTTCTTAAGCCAATCGTCCCATTTGAACGAAGCTTTACACCTGAATTTACACCAATAAAAAGAGCTAGAAACTAAATTATCGAACAAGATAGCCTTTTCTGGGGTCTTCTTATCGAACAACAGTTTGTTACGGAAATTCCACAGGTGCCACCAAAGCCCAAAGTAGATACCTTCCAGAAATTGTTTAAGTTTAGAGCGAATACGAATAGAACCAATCTAAACTTGCCATTCCTCAAAGGAGTTCACGTCCAAATAGCCAATGTTCCACCAGATTGAAATTTTACGCATGAGCTGCCGCACAACAGCGCATTGGAAGAAGATATGATTAGTTGTTTCCACACTGTTATTACAAATGGGGCAAGTTAACGAATCAATATCTAAACCACGACGCGAGATGTTGAAGCGCGTAGGGAGAGCATTGGATTTGATTTTCCAGGCAGTGATGTTTACCTTGATAGGAACATATTTTATCCACCTGGTTGGCAACCAGGTATCTGGAGATTGATTATCATCAATCTTTATCCGAATAGAAGCTACAGAGAAGATTCTGTCTCCATTAAGAGTCCAAACATACCGATCTTCACAAGGCGCAAGAGAAATGCTTCTGGCGATATTTACCAAAGAGTTGAATTGAGACTCCTCAGCCCCATGTCTCGCTTGTCCCGAAAGAGTCATCTAATCTAGAAGCACCAAGTTTCGAGCAAACTAAAATATTTTTGTCATTTTCCAGAGCGAACATTCGAGGAAGCAAATTATTTAGAGACCCACCTTCATGCCATTTGTCAAGCCAGAAACGAGTAGTAGCACCATTCCTAATTTTTAAGCGAATAAAATCGAAAATATTTAGACCACGATCACACAGTTTCTTACCTTCTTGAACAATCATTAACCAGCAGGTACGAAGACCTCCTGGAATAGGTTTGTGCAAATTGCCATCTTCCCCATAAATAGCCTTGATCGTTTTAGTCCATAGAGTTATCTTTAGAATAGAACCGCCAAATCCACTTGATCAAAAGGCCTCTATTGAGGGCATATAAACTTGAGACCCCTAGACCCCCTTTTTGCTTCGGGGAAAGAACCTTGGTCCATTTCACCCAAGAAGACTTAGAAAAATTCGAATCATGACCATTAAAGAACCGGCTGCGGATTGATTCAAGAGACTTAAGCACACTCGAAGGAGCCTTGAAAATGGATAATATAATGGCAAAGACCCCAACACGGATCTGAGGAGAGTGAATCTTCCACCAATGGATAGGAGTTTCATCTTCCATTTAGAAAGACGCATTAAGACTTTATCGATCACATCTTTCCAAGAATTAGTTCTCAGCATGTTACCACCAACTTTAGTACCAAGGTAAATGAAAGGAGTCTTAAGGATTAGACACCCAAGTTTTGCAGCCGCACTTCGAACGAGCCCATCGTCAACATTAACTCCCATAATTTTACTTTTATGCATATTGATACGAAGACCTGAAGCCCGAAAAAAACACTCCAGCATACGAGGTAACGAAACAATATTAAGATCACTCCATTGGCCCATAAAAATAGCATCATCCGCATAAAATAAATGGGACAAATTTATCATGGAATTTTTTTTGATCCTTGAGAACAATCCCGCATCTAACACTTGCTGAAAAGAAATATGAAGCCTCTCCATTATAAGAATAAAAAGAAAAGGGGATAAGGGATCACCTTGTTTAAGACCACGAAAAAACTAAAATTCCTCCGTGGGACTACCATTGACGAGAATGGATCCTTTGGCATATCGCAAACAACTTTGGATCCAAGACCTCCATTTGTTCCCAAAACCAAATTTAAGTGAAACATCATCCAAGAAGTCCCAACGAACCGAATCAAAAGCTTTCTCAAAGTCTACTTTGAAAATGAGAGCTTGTTTCTTCTTCTTTCGACACCACTATAGGACCTCTTCCAAGATAAAAGGACCATCAAGGATTTGTCTATCGGAGACAAAAGCTGATTGAACCTCATTTATGAGACCACCAAGCACACCTACTAAACGATTTGCCAAAATTTTAGCAATAATTTTATAGAGACTATCAATCAAACTGATAGGGCAAAAATCTTTGACCATGTTTGCGTCCTGGATTTTGGGGATCAATGCAATGAAGTTTGAATTGCAACCATTTGGAATGTCACCGTGCAGAAAAAAGAATTCTACAGCTTTGAAGACGTCATTCTCAATAATGGGCCAAAAATGTCGGTAAAAGCAAAAGGAAAACCCATCAGGGCCTGGTGACTTATCAATTCCACATTCCCAAACGGCCTTTTTTACCTCCTGTTTAGTAACAACACATTCCAGCTCATCCTTCTGGTCATTAGATAAAGAGACAGGAAAAGAAGAATTAAGGTGAGCACGGTTGACAGGAGGTTTGTCAAACCTTCCTTGAAAGTGATCAAAGAATTCTCGCTTAACCTGAACCGGGTCTTCAACCCACGTACCATTAATAAAAATGCCCTGAATATTAGACTGATTACGCTTCTTGTTTAACATACCATGAAAAAATTTCACATTTTCGTCACCCTCAATAGCCCATTTTATCTTTGCTTTTTGGGCTATTTCTAAGGCTTGGTAATTACTTACTTGCTGAATCTTGTTTAGCGTCTCAGTTCGTTTATGAATCAACCCATTGGAGTAATCCCCTTTATCTATAGCCTCATCACAAGCCTTCAATTCTTCCTTAAGGTCAAACATATCACGTCTGGTATTCATCTTGTGAGAAGGGAGCCAACGTCTGATGTTATCTTTAAGAAATTTTAGCTTGCCCATGAAATTGCGAATAGGATTTTTCTTGTTAATAGGAGCCATAATCCAAGCATCATTTACCATCTTGTCAAAACCATTAATCTCCAGCCAGTAACTATAGAACCGAAAAGGAGTAGGCCCATAATCATACCTTGCTTCACGCATAAGGATGGGACGGTGGTCAGAAATGTAGCGATCCAAAGTGATAGCGTTGATGTTGGGGTACATACTTAACAGGTTTTCCGAGACTAGAAATCGATCGAGTTTGCTCATTTTAGAAGCACTTTTGTGACACCATGTGAAAGTACTTCCTCCGAGTGGAATTTCAGCAAGCCCCGCATTAGATATGAAAGAGTTGAAAACCGAAGCATCTCGAGCATTAAAGATAGAACCAAATCTTTCTGTTTTGAACCTCACCTCATTGAAATCACCCATCATAACGAGATTACCGGACCATTGATCAGAGATATGAACCAAATAATCCCAAAGAATACGTTTTTCTTTAGATTCTTGAGGAGCATAAACGACAACAAACATAAGATTAATCCCAGAGATCAGCCACACACCACGAACAATAACAAAGTAGTCAGATTTCGTAAAACTTCTCATTTGAAAAACATTTGGATCCCAAATGCACATAATCCCTCCTGAGTTACCGACAGAATCACTATGCACATGGTTAAAATTAGAGTTACCCCAGCAAGATCTTACATCACTAAGATCAATAGATTCCATCTTAATTTCTTGAAGACCCACAAAACTTACATTGTGTTTACCACACAACTCTCGTACCCAATCTTTTTTGGCCTTATGGGCAAGGCCTTGAACATTCAAGGAAATAAAATTCATCAATAAACCCTAACTTCTCCTTGGGATTCAACGATGTCTGTGATATCTTTGATGCACCCATCCATAATGTACCCCATTGTTTGACCCACCTTAATGACTTCCTCCATGAGATTTAAGATGGACCCCCCCGTACGCGACATGACACGATACTTAGGACAACCCGAACACTTTGAATCTGTCTTATAGTTCACTGATCCAGAAGTGGCCTTATCAACCTTAGCGTGAATTCTGGAAATATCATCTATGTCATTGTCTCCTTGGTACTCCGAATCTACAGGTTGGTTTTTTCTCGGGGTAGGAATATCACAATTATCCCCATTGAGATCCTCTTCTGGGGTTTAGCCTGGCGGGTGAGAAAGGCTGGGATCCTCAACTGTAGCTTTTTTAGCTTCATTGGCATTATGTTTTTTCAACAAAGGGTAAATATCAAAAGGATCTGCTGAATGCAGATTATTTTGGTTCTCGGGCTGATCAAAATTTGTTTCAGCTACAGCCTACAAATCACTATCCTCATGGCCATGATTTTCCTCGTCATCATTTGGAGAACCTTTAATGTTGTCTTCTACAGATAGGTCATCTTCTTCCTCTTCGACAGAGAAATCTGGCGACCAACCTGAAACTTCATTTGCTCGTGCCCAATAAACTTTACCAAAAAATACAATTTTAAAGTTCTCATGGATAAGCCCATTGAACTTGGTGCGGATGCATATTCTTTTGGAGTGGAAATTCGACATGTCATGGTTATCAACATCTAATAACTTACCCCATTTAAGAGCGATACGCTTGAAAGTGAGGCCCGGCCATAGTTTAAGAGGAACACCAGTTAATTCCACCCAGGCTAATCTACTTTCAGGAACAAAATCAGCGTTGGCTTGTTGAATGGAAGAAAACCAGGATCTCAATCTATTGTTTTCCTGAAAAGAAACCTTAGCATTCATTGTTTAAAACTCAATCAAAACCCAGAGCTCACCCAAATAGCCAATCTTGATCACGTCAAAACCTTCATTACATAGAGCAGTCTTAAGGTTTACCAGGCTTTTCAATTCTTTAACTCTGCCCATTAGAGAAAGGGAAAAGTCATTTGCATTCATACACTCCTCTTCAAGGACAAGCGAAGGGGAGGAATCTGTGCCTGAATTCGATTGATTAACTAGAACATTTGCATATGATTTCCCAGAAACCTTATTAGATCCGTTCTTAGGAATCGTGGCAGAAGATTTCTTTTCCCCTTTTCCACTGCCATTCTTAGAATCTCTATTAAATCTAGCAACGTTTGCTTGGAGCTTAGATCGACCCATCCAGAGAGTACATAAGTTGTTTACCAAACGATCCACATTAAACACATTAATGAAACGAACAAAAGCAAATCGCTTACCATTTTTCATCCTCTTATTTGAAATAAACGAGTCAACCACATGCCCATATTGTTTCATAGTGTGGAAAAGGTCCTTAGCCGTGCTAGAGTCCGGGAAGTTTGAAACGAATATGGATGTTGAAACTTTATGCAGATCATCTTCATAAGAACTATGATTGCGTTTCTTTCTCGTAACATCTTGCCATTCACCATAGCCCATGGCACCAAAATAATTGGATTTTTTTGGATTGAAGGGAGATCGAGGGTTAGAGGAAACAAAAACAACCGATCTGATAACTACCACAAAACCTAAAGATCTAATCGCTTCTTTCCAAAGAATCGTCGAGCCGAATAAAAATGTGTAAGAGGTAATCCATTATAATTAAAATCATAAGATGAAATTAATCAAAAGATTAAACAATTACAGATCGTTATTTAGCGAATGGAACTCGGCAAAGAATTAAGGAACAATTAGATTAGGAGTGATTGAGATCAGGGAAGAAAGGGTGGCGTCTGATCCCGCCGGGGGAGTGGAAGAGATCGGAGATCAGGGAAAAACAACGATGTCCCAAATCGCATACCCTCCCTTTTCCTTTCCTAATACATGTGATAATGAATTTGAGCCACTATCAACCGTCAAGGTTCCATTTATGATCTGTTCCTCTGCTTCCAGCTGCACACAAAAAATGGTAACTAATTTATTATACGAATATAAACATTATATAAAAAATTCGCAATAACACTTACAATCTTAGTGCCAACTTTGATTGTTTCATCATCTGTCTCTTTTCCTTCTTTTCTAACCCTTCCATTAAACCACAATACACCATGGGGGGGGTTCTTGATCTGGTGTAATTTCTTTTTTTATGATCTTCCAAACATCAAATACATACAGATGAAAAGTTAAACCAACATGGACAACAGTGTTAGGATATTACACCAATATAACCTTACCATTTGCTCTTTTATATATACATAACCACCACGTCCTATTGTATGCTGATAAAGAGACTTGGAATGCGCCAATTTATTAGCAGTTGATTTCACCTAACAAAAAAGATTACTGGATGAGAAGTTGCTAGTACGTAACAGACTGTGTTTGTCATACGAAGTTTCCAAACAATGCATACATACGGTGTTTATAAATGTAAAACGAAATAGAAATTAACAACCTTAAATTCTTCTGTCGCCGTGTGGTTTACAAAAGCAACCCAGTGTTCGGCATTGACGATTGCTTTGTAATTCTTTGGAACTACATTTAGTTTTTCAGGATTATCTAGGTTGGGAACTATGTGCTTTGCTGTCAATTTGCTTCTGAAATTTCTTAGAAGTTCACCTAGCTTATTCCTAACCAACTTTTTATAGGACACATCAAATTCAAAGTATTGCTGCACATATTAACATAATGTTAAAGTAAATGTAGGAATAAGACTAATAGTTGGGTAAACAATTTTGTATGCGTACCGTGGTTTCAGTCCAAAGTTTTTCTCTTGTTTCCGCCTTCACATCTTTCCACAATAGAATCTTCAATCCTATCTGCTCCCGAACCGTGTCTCCTAAAAAACTGATAAACAATGATCTGTTTGGCCCTACTATTCTATTCAGTGCATCAAAGTTTACATTTATCTTCATGACACCTGGTTTTCCATATTTTATCCGAAACTTAGATAACCAAGTTATACCCCTCTTATTAACAATCTTGTGTTTACTGATGTCTTCATCCTCTTCTGATTGATCACCATAATCCTCTGATTCATAATCTCCTTGATTATCGTGATTTACATCATGATTATTAACCAAATAATCATCATCATTAATATTATAATCTTGATCATTGTTTTCAGTGTCCATGATTATTGACCACAAACTGATGTGTACAAGAACAATAAGTGGAAATGGTATGAAACTAGTGATGGCAGTAATTGAGATGGAGATGGAGTTAGAAAATTATGGTATATTTTGTGATTTTGGAGAAAAATCAGGATTTGAGATGGAGATGGAATTAGAATATTATGGTAACTGCATATGCATTAACTTAGCATGGATATTCAAAATTTTCGTGAAAAATTTGGCTCAAAATACAAAAAATAAACAACCAAATATTTTGAACTCCAATTTGCCTCCAAATTAAACATTCAAATTATGTAAACTTTCCCTTTGAGTTTCCTGGTAAAAATAAATTTTGCACAGAATTTTATACTATTTTACACATTCAACCAAAAACCTTTGATAGATAACTAATAATTGCTTGAGTACAAATATTGAATTGTACATGAACTTAAAATACTTATATTAACTAGTTAACAAACCATATTGTTGATTACAGATAATTGATAATTGTTTCATAATGCTAGTAATGCATACAAATCTATTAAATTGTTGCAACCTGTAGTTTGATAATACAACAGGTGCCTAGCAATACCAGACCAACAAAACTCAAAAAATTGTTCCTATTAAAGAGGGAGAACTGACATCATCCAACCTTCCTTTTGCCTTTGCTGTTGCTCCCCTCTGCAGCATTCCTTGACCGACCCTTCTCAGCAATTTCTTTCCAAGTTTTTTTATTGGCTAGGCCAACAACGACATTTGGTCTTGGAGCTTTAGCTTGAGAAGATGGAGCTTTGTGAGTGTGCTTTGATCTGGGAGTGTGATTTTGTCTTGGAGCATCAGCTTGAGCAACTAATTCTTCATCACTAGAGTCAAAGAAAGGGCTCTTCCTAATCCAATCTATGTTTTCCCATTCCTCCTGATATTGACCACATCATGTGTTTAAAACAATTAATCGATGGTATAAACGTATACAGCTTTATGCATAAACACATAACAACTTAACTATACCTTGTTTGAAATTTTCTTATATCCTTTCGAGTAAGCAGTCAGCTTTGACTTTGAACCTGACATAGCATTAAGCTGAATACATTAAAACTTCACAATGATGTACATTAAACCATAAACTTTGAGTTTAAACAGATTTACATTTAGAATTGCTATTATTCTTGAGTTCTAACTCATAATCCTCATCACTCGTATCTTTCTCCTCATCACTTGTATCTTCCTCCTCATCACTAGAATCTACCTCAACATCATTAGTGTCTTCATCCTCATCAAATGAATCTGATTCATCCTCTGCAGTAGGTTTGAATAGAATAGGAGTTTCAAAACAGGGAGGACGAATAGAGGGAGGACGAACTTTTTTTGAAGATGTTGTGGCATTAGGTACACCTAAAATTTGAGTTTGAAGCAAAGCAGGACGAACAGAGGGAGGACGAACTCGAGCGGACGAACTTGTGGCATTAGGAGTTTGAAACAAAGAAGGACGAACATATGAAGAACTTGTGACATTATGTATGCCTACAATTTGAAACAGTGGAGGACGAAAAGAGGGAGTACTTGAAGAACTTCTTGGCAAACTACAAATAGGACTTGTATTGCTAGGGGGTGGGCGAATTTAGCACTTTCAGAAGTAGATGATGAAGTGTCGGATTCTATATGAATTACTTCTGCAAACATGTACATATTAATGTTAGTTATATGTCGATGAAGGGAGTGTTTGGCAGAATGTGTATCATGGTTGTTGATGCCCTAATAACATTTGGATTTAGTTATACATATGTTTGTATAGGGGACCATATCCTTAAACTATAACATACCAGGGGACCATATCCAGACACATTAACAAAACCCATATCCTAGATTGAAACATAGACTATATAAACACATTAACAAGGGTTAATCCTATAAACTGAATCACGTTAATTAAGTATGACATAGGTCCACATACATGCATTAGAAGTAAGTGTAAACTCTAATATCAGTAACAAACTTACACTATTCGTAACCCTAATATTAAATTAAACAATACTGATTTTTGCATTACCTCTTTCCTGATGTTTCATGTTGTTAATGATTATGTAGATTGGTGACTATTGTTTATGAGGTTTGATTTTTTTGATCGGTTATTGGGTGGTTAATTTAGGGTTCGTTCTTCCTGTGTGATTGTGAAAAAGGTCGAAAATGGTGGTGGTTAAAAGATGGTTACTGGATATTATGTGTGTTTAATGAAAATGTAAATATTAAATTTACTTAATAATAACAGTATAATTAATATTTAATTTTTAAAAGTTAATAACAAATAAATAATTAAATAACTTAAATATATAAATAATTAAATAACTTAAATATATTAATAATTAAATAACTTAAATATATTAGGTTATAATAATGCTTGAAAACCGCGAGATAAATATCTTTTGTTTTTTTAAAAGTATGTGGGATTTAGTTGAGGTTTATATCAATCACCTTGAATAATCATCTCAAGCAACTTAATATGAATAAGGTCGATTTTTAATGGACGGTTTAATAAGGTTAGGGGGAAGACATTTTACTTTGGTATTGGGTTACGGTTTATGGTTTATTTATGGTTGAGTTTATGATTTAGTGTATATGCACTGGTTTAGGGTTTAGGGTTTAAGGTTTATGGTTTGTGGTTTAAGGTTTAATTAATGGTTTAATGTTTATAGTTTAAGGTTAAATGGTTTAAGGTTTATGATTTAGTATTTATGGTTTTTTGGGGTTAAGGTTTAGGGCTTAGGGTTTGCGGTTTAGGGTTTAGGGTTTAAGGTTTAGGATTAATGGTTTACTTAGCTAGGGTTTGTGGTTTAATGGTTAATTAATGGTTTAATGTTTTTAGTATAAGGTTAAATGGTTTAATATTTATGATCTAGTGTTTAGGGTTCATTGGTTTAGGGTTCAGGGTTTAGGGTTTAGGGTTTAGGGTGTAGGGTTTAAGGTTTATGGTTTGTGGTTTAAGGGTTAATTAATGGTTTAATGTTTATAGTTTAAGGTTAAATGGTTTAAGGTTTATGATTTAGTATTAAGGGTTTTTTGGAGTTAAGGTTTAGGGCTTATGGTTTGCGGTTTAGGGTTTAAGGTTTAGGATTAATGGTTTACTTAGCTAGGGTTTGTGGTTTAATGGTTAATTAATGGTTTAATGTTTATAGTATAAGGTTAAATGGTTTAATATTTATGATCTAGTATTTATATATGGTTCATTGGTATAAGGTTCATGGATTAGTGTTTAGGGTTTAAGGTTTATGGTTTGTGGTTTAAGGGTTAATTAATGGTATAATTTTTATAATTTAAGGTTAAATGGTTTAAGGTTTATGATTTAGTTTTTAGGGTTTTTTGGGGTTAAGGTTTAGGGCTTAGGGTTTGTGGTTTAGGGTTTAAGGTTTAGGATTAATGGTTTACTTAGCTAGGGTTTGTGGTTTAATGGTTAATTAATGGTTTAATGTTTATAGTATAAGGTTATATGGTTTAATATTAATGATCTAGTGTTTATATATGGTTCATTGGTATAAGGGTCAGGGATTAGGGTTTAGGGTTTAAGGTTTATGGTTTGTGGTTTAAGGGTTAACTAATGGTATAATGTTTATAATTTAAGGTTAAATGGTTTAAGGTTTATGATTTAGTGTTTAGGGTTTTTTGGGGTTAAGGTTTAGGGCTTAGGGTTTGCGGTTTAGGGTTTAGGGTTTAGGGTTTAGGGTTTATGGTTTATGGTTTAGGGTTTATGGTTTATGGTTTATGGTATGAATGATTATGATTTAGGGTTTAATTAAGGTTTATGGTTTAATGGTTTATGGTTTACGGTTAAATGGTTTAAGGTTTGCGATTTAGGTTTTATCATCGTTTATGTTACATTCATACGTGAGCTTGTTGAAATAAGTCATAAAACCGTTTAATCACCCGACTTATATTAAATAATTAATAAACAAGATTTATGTTATAATTATTAATATAAGTATCATGATAATTAAACATGGCCATTTTATTTAAATAAACTTTAGGTTAAAATAATTATTAATTTAATTATTCATGTTACATTTAATTAATTAAGAAACATAGCTTAATTATGTTATATTTATTTTTGACCAAGGTTTAATTAAATTAATAACATGCTTTAATTTAATTATCCAATAATCATGTAAGGTAAAGTTCAATTAATAAAATCATGAAAAATTAATAAGATTATACTACTAAACTCGACTTATACTAACGTGTCTAAAAAGTGAATCGTTTAATTTGCATGCAACTTGATATATTGTACCGGTACCCCGTCCACTAATAACTCACTCACACACACACACATTCAATATCCGGAGGTCAAATAATGAATCAACCACCCACCCACCCAGACACAAACAGTAACAAATCTTCAAACCCTGATAAATCAAACCTAAGTGACCAGTTGGATATTGATTTTAAGATTACTCCTGAGATGATTGATTATGTGATAGATAAGTATGGAACCAACTGGAGATATCCTGATCCGATTACTGACATTATTGTTGAATACTTGATCCAGTTAGATTTAAAAAACAGACTAAAGGAAAATCAAAACAAGGTTAGGGTTTTTACTTCGCAACAGTATTATTGAAGTTCTGATGATTTTTCTTTGTTTTGATGATGTTGCATGTTACGAATATACCAATAATTGATTCTGTTTTAATATTTGTTATATAGATGACAAGGCATATGAGGCTACGAAGGTTGATGAAGCTATGAAGGTTGATGAAGCTATGAAGGTTGATGAAGCTACGAAGGCACATATTAAAGGTCAATTTTGTGAACTTTTATGTTTATATGTTTGTCAGAAAGGTGTTAGATGGATCATTAGTTAGTGTTTACTATGTAATGTTTTAGGAGTAGTGAAAATGATAAATGGTTCAAGTATTCTGTTGGTTATATGATGATGTAGATACAGGAGATAAGGGGGTGTTTGGTTTAGCTTATATAATGGGCTTATAAGCTCAAACCAAGTGTTTAGCTAAGCTTATATTAGTGAGCTTATAAACTTATATATGGGTGTTATGATAAGCCATAAAAATGTGGCTTGTTTAGGAAGGTTTGGGCTTATATAACATATTTACCATTTTACCCTCATGTTAACTTAAGTTTATATAAGCCATGGGCTTATAAGTTTATTAAACATAGGCTTATATAAGCAAAGAATGGCTTATATAAGCCCATTATATAAGCTAAAAAAACACACCATAAATTTTTAAAAAAGTGGTTGGTCATACTAGAAACCTTAAGTTCTATAGTTTTTTTAAAGGGATGGAAGAGTATGGAAAGGGAAATAAAAAAATGTTGTTCTTAAGTTTTTTTGAAGAAGGAAGGGTAGGGAACGGGACGTACGAAGGAAGGAAAGGTGCAGGCATTTTTATGTATATCTGTTCCGCCCAATTTTGGGGGGATTCGAAAGAAAAATGGGTTAGGCTTGTATAAAATTACATTTATATCCTTATTATTCATCCACATTTTATATATTTCTACTAGGGTTTCTACCTTTTATAGAAGTTATTCGTAACTGGTATCTCCTTTATATATGTCCATTACATGCTAATTTTTTGATCATGCAAAAATACATTCTGATCAAGTTATTTGGTATAGTAAAAAAGGAGTCAGATCATGTATTTGCATCTTTCTGAGTTAGATTAGGAGTTTCGTTTGTCCTGGTCATAAAGGAATAACATCATGTATTTGCATCTTCCTTGTTGTGTTGTTAGCTAATGGTTGGTTTTACTAAAATATCCTCCCCTACTTTGCCCTTCCCATTCCACCCCCTTTCATTCCTTTAAAATAAGACTCGAGAACAGAGCGTAAACATTTGAGTTGAGATTAGGTTTGATTATCTTGATGTGAAAACGTATAGACTTCCTGGCCAACTTTTTTGAATCTAAGATGGCATCGATAGAACAACCTACATCTTTTCGTTTACCCTCTTTTATGTAAGTAACTCTTACTATGGCCGTGTCATTTCCCTTTTTCATGGTCCTTGTTAACATCAACTACGGTCTTTAATAAACAACCCTTTTCTTTTTTGTTGATTGGTCGAATGTTTTCATTCCCAGTTCCCAATTTTGGGGCTTCATGGGGTAGCAAGTTATCCGAGTCACCACTATTAATACTCTCTTTTCAGTTTCAGTTTCAGTATCCGAATACTCTTTCCAGTTGAGTATCTAGATATAGACTTATGTGGTTTATATCATGCATTTAGTATTTGGATTGATCCATGTGTGGATTATATTTCGATACTGAAACTCAAAGTGAGAGTGAGCATGTTCAGAGTGACGACTCGAATAATTTGATGCCGAAATAAGCGCCAAAATTTACAAATGGGAAGGAAATCCTTCGACCAATCAACAAAAAGGAAACGGGTCGCTCAGTAAAGACCTTAGTTGATGGTAGTGATGCCTATGAAACAGATAATGCGATGGCCATAGCAAGAGGGGCTTACATAAAAAAGGGTAAACGAAAATATGTAGGTTCTTCTGTCGATGCCATCTTAGATTCAAAAATGTTGGCCAGGAAGTCTATACGTTTTCACAGCTGCATTGGTTCATATACTATGTTGTTTATATGTTGGTTATATGCTGATGCAGATACAAGAGCTAACTTAAAGAAATAAGAAAAAGGCAAGGGATCAACAGAAGTTGATAAAGCATTTTTAATCTAGATAATAGAGTGGAAAAGCTTGAAAGGGAATTCAAACTTCTTAAATAGACACAGTTGAAGGGAGGTAAGTAAACTAAGATTTAACCTTTAGATAAATATAGTTATTCACTAGCTTCGGTATCACATGTATGCTATAAAGTATTACAGCTCCACATAGACGACATCTCAAGCCCGTTTCCTCTTCGAGGTAAATATCATCATGATTCCTCTTTCTCGTAAAAATCATCATCTTCATGCCCAATATGTGAATTCAATATGCATTAACATTTTGTTGTTTATCCTTTTTAGTAAAGGACCTCTTAGTTTGGCACTCATATTCGCTTTTTCATGGGTATTGATGATATTGATATCAATCAAAGACCGAATACGAATGTCAAATTTTGAGCTACTTACATAAAAAAGGATAAACAAAAAAGAAGTAGGTCCATATTGGATTCATATATTGGGCACGAAGATGAACATGTTCATGAGATAGAGGAATCATGGAGATATCTACCCTCGAAGAGAAAACGGGCTTAAGATGTCGTTTATGTGTAGCTGGTAAACTTTATAACAAACATGTGATTATGTATTTGTAGTTAACTTATGCTGTATTATGGTATGTAGATACAGGAGGTGACTTGAAAAACAAAGAAAAAGGAAACGGTTCAATGGAAACTGATACCACAACTACTCTTTCTAACCTACATAATATGGTGGAAAAGCTTGAAAGGGAATTCTAACATTTCAAATAGAGACTGTTGCAGGGAGGTTAGTATATTAACTTTTAACCTATAATAAGCTTGTATATGAATGTTTTATTGTTTTGTGTATCTGGCTGCCTGTTAGTATCTGAATTTATTAAAGTTTGTCTTGTAATTTACAGATGTTATCATCATTGATTCCTCTGAAAGCTCTAAAGAAGATACGCTATCATCAGATGAAAGCTTTGAAAGCTCTGAGGAAGATCTGTTGTCATTAGATGAAAGCTTTGAACATGTAAACACTAAAGACTTCCAGCACCATTTCATGATGACCAGGATGAACCTTCCAAGTATTCCAGCACCTCTGCAGATGATTGTAGTTCAGACGATACTTGGGGAGAGACTAATTCACCGTCCAAGAAGAAAGGCAAAGCTATTGGCTCATCCATTCAGACTGCAGGTAAGGCGAGTGGATCATCCAAACAGATACTTAGTCCAAGGGTTAGTAGGGGAATGTACACCAAAAGTAGAGTCATCTTCTCGGTCTCCATTTTCTACAACAGAAAGGCCCCCACCTATCAGAAATGCAGTATGTTTTCTGCCTTGTCCAAAAAAATTGAAAGAATTTGAAACAAAGCTAGGAAAAAGGAATAGGGGTAGGCTATGGAGGAACCTGTAGGGGGTAGGCTATGGAAGAACTTGTTATCTCTGTTTTATGGATGGTTTTGATGAATCTTCTTTAGACTATTTCAGTTAAGTGTAGGTATAGTTTATGTAAACAATTTTAAACACTAATCTGCATGGATGGGTGTATCCATTATTTTTTGGAATGCAAATATGTTGTCATTCACATTTTGTATGAACCTGCAATATTATCATCAATATTATGAAATTAGACTTGTATTTCATGGATTTAAACATGGTTCATCTTGTATTTTATTTATTCATGTTGTGAGTTGTATAATCCTAGATGCATAACACATATAACCAAGATTTTTGTGTCAAAGTTACCTGTTACACATCCGGTTAAGGCTTTCCACTTCGGTGGATCTTATAACCCAATTTGTTTTCCCTAATTCTCCCGCCAAAACTAATTAAGCTTTTAGCAGTTTATGTTTTCGACTTAGCTTAACTCTAAGGTGCTTTTAAGTTTTTGCTATTACATCTGCAATTATTTTCCAATTGGATATAAAGTGTTAGGCTCTTGCCTTATTCTTCTAATGTTCTGAGCATATGTTTGTAACAATACTGCTAGGCCATTCTTCACTCAGAACTAAGCTAATATTGAGTATTTCCTTGAAAAGCTGCTTGTTTCAGCTTATTTTGTTTTTAATCATTATCTAGTCAAGCACAAGTTAAGATTTTTTATCTTTTTAATATATTTTCACTAGTCCTCCCAAGTATTTATTCCAATTCGTGTCTAATTTCACATAAACAACTAATTTGTTCAAATAATGTGCTTAATTATTAACTAAACTGAAAATGAAAAGTTTGAAATGACTGAAGTAAAATAAAAATAACATAAGGTGAAAACTGATCAAACATAAATTCAGTTCAATAATACTAAAGGATTACATGTTTTTAATAAAACAAACATTTTGTTTCTCTAACTAATCAAACTTTGGAGATTTCTCAAGATCAAAAGCCAAATGAAGTTCATCGTAATCTAAAGCCTCTTTGAACTCGTCTTCGTCTTCTTCAATTTCATGCTCAGAAGAATAAACATCATCATCAATGATTTGACCTTCTTCCTCCAGTTGCCTCCTATACGCTTCCTCCCTCTGTCGCTGTTCCTCTTGCCTCCTTCTAAAGGAAGCAGCTTCCTCCCTCTCGCGTTGTTCTTGCTCCTGTTGCCTCCTTCTTAAGGAAGCAACTTTCTCCCTCTGGCATTGTTGTTCAAGTCGGGCATTCTCTTCGTCTTCCAGCTTCCATTGTCTTTGTTCGTAAGCTTCCTCAACATAGCAATCGTACTCATCATATTTATCATCGTAAGGGCAATCAGCAGGGAACTCTCCATCTACATTTGCTTTTACTTTGGGCACCACACAAGGTTTCCTGAAAAGAACATAAAAGATTATTAGTACTAAATGATAACAAAGAAACAACGTTAATAAAATAAATAATGATACATACTTGTTAGGAACTGCACTGGTATCTTCAAAATCAGCAAAAAATGTTCTTTTTGATGAAGAAGCCATTTTTTGATTCTTAAAATGCTGATAATTAAGTGTTTGTTGTGTTTTTGTTATGATTAATTTCATTACTTAATCCTTGTTTATATAACCAAGGATGGAATACAAAGGGTCAGCAGTCTACATAAACATCTAATACATATTCATGCATGTAATTAATTTTTGTGAAGTTCCAAGAATGAGCATTCTCATTGTTAGGCGTGTAAAAAGTGTGTGTTTTCTGTGTTTTTAGGGTTTATTGTGTTTTAAAAAAATAGCAAAAAAAAGGTCTAGGACTCGAACCCTAGACCTTCCATTCAAACACTAACACACTTAACCAGTTCGCCACATGAACATATTTGGTTCTAAATATGTGACTAATATTAACATTAGTGAAAATAGAGATTACATTTGGTTATAAACATTTGTCACATGAATATTTTACTGTGTGACATTTTCAATGTGTTGTTCATAGTTAATCCCATTATAATGTGACGATAAGTATAATTTAGATACACATTTCTCAAATGTTGTGACTATTGGCAATCATATAGTCACATAATTGTTTAAGAATTTAATATGATCATGTATTATATTTGATTATAGTCTTCAAGTAATTGTAAAATATTTGTCACATTAAAATTAATATAGTGACAAATGTTTCAATACCTACTTTCAATTTGCCACACACACAAAATTCATGTGTGGTTAACATTTAACAAAATATACTAGTCACATTAAAATAATGTGTGTGACAACCTTGTTTATCAATTTGTAACTTGTAAAATAAGTCTATGTGACCATATATGATTTTTGGTCACATTAAATGTGTGTATGACAAATATTTGCCACACATGTATACGTATAATGTGACTACTACTTGAACCAGACTTTGATTCGGTAACACTCTCAAATTATTAAGTGACCAACGACTCATCCAAAAAGCATTTGTTAGCCCTAGTCACGTAAATATTCATATGCATGACAAACAAAATATGAAATGGTCATGCAAACTGACTTCAAGTGTGACTGTTTATTTATGACTGGCGAATTCAGTCACACAAAAAAATTATTTGTGACTACATGAATTTCGGTATGTGTGACCGAAACCCGTTTTTGTACTAGTGTGCACCCTGCTCATCATAGGAAGCTTTGTAGAAGATTCCTTCAGCTGGACTAGCATATACGTCTTCATCGTCCATAGCTTGTAAAATCTCTTCTAGTGAGTCAACAGATTTAGCAGATTTTGACTTAGCAGTACTTGCAGATGAAGTACCGCTTGGTATAGTATGTACTGCTGAGTGTTGTGACTCAAAAGATTCTTCTCCTGAATGCTCATTAGTAGATGCAGCATTCTTTTCTTGATCTTGAAGCCTCTGAAGCTCTTGAGAAGCTTGATCATCTTTTGATGGCATGGTTTGCTTCTTACGAGCAACAGACATGGGAGTAACAGTAGGCATATTGGGCACATAGATATGAACATCGTCATCTAATGAAGAAGCATCTTTTTGAGTACCTGCATTAGTTGCACTTGACTCCTCACCTGCATTGTTAGTTTGACAATCCTTTTGCAAAGAATAGTAATCCATGGAGTTGGTTAGATAATCTAAATCAAACATCCAGGCATAACCTATTCCTGGGACATTGGGTTTATTTTTCAAGAAATTAACATGGGCATTTTCTTCAACCTTTTTAGATGCCAAATTATAAACCCTATATGCTTTACTTTGTACTGAATATCCTACAAGATATCCTAGATCAGACTTTCCATCAAACTTTCCTAAATAATCAAGAGTATTTAGTATAGACACATGACACCCAAACGGTCTTAAATGACTTATGGTAGGCTTCACACCAGTCAAAAGTTCATAAGGTGTTTTGTTTTGAGGCTTGGTCACTAAGACTCTATTTAACACATAACATGCAGTGTTGATTGCTTCTACCAAAAGGTATTTGGCAAAAGAGAATCAGCCAGCATAGTTCTAGCAGCCTCAATTAGTGTCCCATTCTTCCTTTCAGCTACTCCATTTTGTTGTGGAGTCCTAGGATTACTAAATTGTCTCTTAATTCCTTTAGACCTATAGAATTCATCAAATTTAGCATTCTTGAATTTTGTCCTATTATCAGTCCTAATGATTAAAACCTGTTTAGTGAACTGCTTTTCAACTAAAGTGATAAAGTCCTTAAGTAATTCATTGGTCTCACTTTTAAGAGCTAAAAAGAAAACCCATCTGAATATACTATAATCATCAGTTATGACTAGACAAAAGGTCTTATGACTAATGCTTCTTATAGAAACTGGACCAAACAAATCCATATGCAACAGCTGCAAAGGTTTTGTCACAGTGTTGACAGTCTTGGTCTTACAAGAGGCTCTATGTTGTTTAACTTTTTTATAGGCAGCACATGTGAAATCATTTTGAAAAGATTTGTTAGGTAAACCTCTAACAAAATTCCTATTCACTAATCTGTTAAGATTCTTGAAATTCACATGACCTAACCTTCTATGTCATAAATTAGACTCATCAAAAGAAGCCTTAGCTAGCAAACATGTAATACCACCTGTTGGAGTAATAGTATGAAGATTAAAGGTGTACATATTTTCTTGCATGGGTACTTTTAGCAAAATTTGAGATTCCTTAGGCATCTCAAAGTCTTTAGACAGCACCAAGCAGTCTTTGTCTGTGAACAGCACTTTGTTCTTCTTATCACACATTTGTGATATGGAAAATAGATTGAACTCATTCAATTCTTTTACAAAGAACACATCTTCAAATTCCAACTTTCCTGTGTTGATTTCCCTTTGCCAGTGATTCTACCTTTGCTACCTCCAAAGGCTACTGGTCCTCCTCTGAATTCTTAAAATTCAGCAAGAAAATCTTTATTTCCTGTCATGTGTCTTGAGAATCTACTATCTACTATACCTTTATCTTTCAGTTCATCAATTAGTTGCCCCTACACACAAATAAAACTCATTAGTTTTTAATAGGGACCCAAGCCACATTTGGCTTGGATCTTGTGGGACCTACACACTTAAGAGTTTGTTTTGAAGCATTCCCAGTAATGCTACTTTTGCTCTTATACTTCATGGTTTTAGTTATGTAGTCAAAGACATAGGGTGACTCTATGTGTTCAGACTTCTTTGCCTTAAGTACTGCTTTAGCAGTACTTGCCTTAGCACATGATTTATCTCTCTTAGGGACCCACATTTGCACTGGTTTGTCATTATCCTTACTTCTAGATGTTTTAACTTTTTCAACAACATTCTTAGAAGTCTTAGAGAACTTTGGTTTGACAGACTTTAAACCAACAATACTTAAGTTTGGTCTAGCAGTACTTGTAGGTCTAGACTTGCCAGTACATGGTTTACCAGACTTCAAAGGTACTAGACCTTGTTTCAGAAGTACTGGTCTAGGAACAAATTTTTTGACAGGGATATTTTTATCCTGTTTGGCTATTTTTGAATGATCAAGCTTAGTTTTGTCATTCTTAAGTTTCTGACTCCTATTAACCTCTGCATTTTTCCCATTACTGTTTTTCATGACTCTTTGTGCAGCCTTTTGTTACACAATCTTATCTTCATGTAGAGTACAATCTTTGATAAAATGACTTAGACTACCACAAACATAACATCCTTTTCTTCTTAAAGAAGACCCAAATGGTTGTTTTGACTTAACTTTCTTAAAACCTAGCCCACCCCTTTTGGCTTTATTATGTTTTACATTGTTTCCAAATATCTTGCTAGGAGTTTTTACCTTTTTGGGAGCAGAACTAGACTTAGATTATTCAGAAACAAAGTTGTTCATTAAAGGTGGATAAACAATGTTTTTGGTCACAACAGTCTTTTCTTGGTACAAAGTACTAGAGTTTGACATATTTTCAACCTTTGGTTCTTCTAACTCTATACTTGTATCATTACTAGGGGGCATGAAAATTCCTGATAGCGGTGGAGGAACTGCCTTCATTCCTTTAGCATATCTATCATTTTCTGGTGTATTATCTTCCTTACTAGAACTATAGAAAATCCCTTTTGATAAGTCCTTGTCAGTTAAAGTTATCCCAAGTTGGTCCTCAATATATCCTAGGCATGATCTATCATAATACCCCATTTGTGAATTAATCAGTTTTCCCAATCCTTTAGAGGATTTTTGCCAATGATTAATCACTTCGCTTTCATTATAAAGACTGGCTTTTAAGGCTTCATTTTTTGTTGATATTTTTAAGAGTTGTCTTTCAAAAGATTTTATTCCACATCTTTTTCCCTCATTTGAAGAGTTAAAATTCTTATTTTCTCTTCATAGTTTTGTTGAGCCTTTTTATACAAAACTATTTTGTCTTATAACTTAACAAAACCCCGTTTAAATGTGACAACCCGAACCCGATGTCATTATTTAATCTTATTTAATCTTATTCAATATTATTTAATATTATTTAGTATTATATAATATTATTTTACGAATAATTTTGAAATTTTTTATGAGTTTGAATGATATGACGGTTGATGGTTTTATTAAAAACCGATGTTGGAAGTCTTATTTTTATCTTTTTACTAATAGCAAGGATTATTAGTGACCACGATGTCGACGGATGCCCGAGATTTTATGTTTTATCATTTGTTGTCTCGACGTTTATATTTTTGACGTTTTTATTTTAAGTTCGTATTAAGTCGAACCGGGATCATATTATTATCATATTTTGAGTGCGTTTTAACTTTTGAAAAGTATTTTTATGAAACCCGAGCCTCGTAAATATTTTCAAAATTGACAATTTACATTTTGTACCCTTACAACTATTTAATTGCATTTTGGACCAAAACTATCACAAACTGACAAAATCTACCCCTGTACCCCACTATATATAAAATTTCCACTAACATAAACACACACAAAATGTGTGAAAAGAAATTAAAACCCCTCCCCTCTCTCCTCCCTCTCTTTACCGTCACCCCCAACACCCCTTTACCATCAAAATTTCACCAATTTTACTATGATCTATCCAAAATCAAATCAAGACCACCTCATAAAATTCAATTGTGCATCTAATGGTATAAATTTTATACACATGCAAGAACTTTTATTTTTTTGATATGATCCATGCTTGTTTGATCTATTTTTATTGTGTGGGTGTGTTGTTAGTAGTATTATATTTGATTCTTAAGTATTGCATGTTTACAACTTTAAGTGGGTAAATTTTTGTATGATCATCCAAGGGTGTTATGAGTTAGTTAAGTTGTTTAAAATGATAGTAGGATGATTTTAGGCATATGAGATTGATTAAAATAGGTTGAAAAATTGGTTTAACATGATTTTTAAAGGCAATTTAGATCAGTAAGTTCACGGCCAATTTTGGCTACCTTACTGTTTGAAAATGGTTTAACTAATAGCATAGGGTTGTAGAGAATTCTTTTAGCTTCGATTTGATATAAGATAGAGCTTCTAGCTCCAAACGAGCGCGAAGTTATGATGTTTTGATTATTCGTGTACCGGGAGACGAGTATCGACACAATCCGAAGTTGTTGTCGACATTTGGATCGAATCTCGGGGACTATAGAATGAGTTGTAAAAATTTTCAAGGACTGATGTTTGGTTCTAAACTTAGGGTTGTGAGTCTATTTTCAAAACCCAATTTTCGGATTTGTAAACGGGATTGTTTAGAATTGTCAAAATGGTTGTATGAGTCGGTGACGTAAAACAGTCCGGTTTTTGTAGTTCAAAGATGTGTCAGGCAGGGAACTTTAAAAGAAAAATCTTTTGACGGGCATTTAACAGGTCTTTATATATATAGTAAGTGATGTCTCTGATTAGTATCATAAGTACTTGACGTGTTTAAGTGGGGTAAATGAACTCGTACATTTGGTGTGTACCGGCAGATTTTTATCGAAGGAATTAACTACTAGAATGAACATATAGAAGGAAGTAAAAGTATCACTTGTATTGTTTTCATTTTGAATTGGTTGTGATTTTATGATTTTAAGTTTGATGTTACTAAGTATGGATTTTACTCGAGTTTATTATTGATGAGCGCGCCTTATGTGATAGGTTGCGGTTTTTGTGTTTATCGGGCATCAACTATCGTCGAAGGTCGTCTTGCTACTGCTATTACTCAAGGTGAGTCTATAGCCTCGCTTTTGTAATTGTTTTGAATGATTTTAAAACCCGCGAGGGGGATACATGCTATTTTAAAGTAAAATAAACACAAGTCATGATTGATTGTTTGGACCCGAATGTTGCCTTATTTAGCCCGTAGTTGCCTTGAATTGTATATGTACCTAAGTTGCAAAAGTCCCTAAATTCATGAGCCGTTAACTATCTTCTGACTTGATGTTGTGAGTTGGGAATAGCCGCTTATTCTAATAATAGTACTATTGGGCTGACGACCCTATCTTAGACCAGGGCTTTACGCTGAGTAACCTCTAGGAAGGATAATTTTACGAGAATGAGAATGTGGTATACTTGCAACTGAGACCCTAGTAGGGGCACTGGAATTCATCTAGTCATGCCGGCTTTAGGCGTGGGTGACTAAGTTAAGGGGTCGGTGTCATGAGCTTAATACAATTCTATAGCTATTGCTATATACTAGAATGTTTGATTAATAGATTGTATACGTAGCAATTCTATTAAATGATCTTGATTGATTTTTCTCTTGTGTTCAAATGATGATTTGGAAAACCTATAGACTCGCCTCAACCGTTGTGTTGATGATTTTAAGCATGTATTTCAGGTGATTGAAGTTGATGAATTGCGGAGCTTGGTGGAGAAGGATTGCAGATTGCTTTTGGGGTGATTGGTATAAAACGGATTTCTTTTCCTTTTGTCATAAAAAATAACAATGTACGATCATGTATTTTGGTAAATTGCTTGTTGATTGGATAAAATCTTTGGGGGACCTAAATGTACTTTGATATTATTTCTAATTTTTTTTACTTGGGATCGAAGGTTTTAGACAATGATTAATTTATGTCCTTTTATATTTCAAATGTACGATTTTGAGTTCGTTTACAAGGTTTTGTGTAATGATGTTTGAGTTTAGCACCCAAATGTGTATTTCCGCTGCGCAATGTAATTTGGGGGTGTTAAAGATTGGTAATCAGAGCTTTTTAGTTATAGCGAATTAGGCCGATTTTTGAAAAATGTCCTAAACTATAACTTTGGTGTTGAAAATATTTTACAAAAGCACGCAACTTCTCTGCAAGGCTCCGGTAAGATTATTTGTTTTATATTGTTTTATAGTTAGACGTATCCCTTAAAACTGAAATGAATTTTTAGAGTATTTATTAAGTAAATACTATGATGAGTATTGATGATGTATTGATGTTGTTGAAAGTACGTTGAGTACTTCTTATCATAATTTTCTTTATGTAATGCATATGTATATAATTTTAAATAATGACCTTATATACTGCCGAGGGTCTAGAACAGTAGACCAGATGTTGAACGATTTTACAACTGATTTCTTGCAACTTATATCGGGTATGAAGATGTTCGATTAGCTGATATATGATAGATATGTGGTTGAAACTGGTGTGATTAGAAGGTTGATGTGAAAGAAATTTTTTTTTAAGGTTGTATTTGGTATGTGGAGAATTGAGTTTGTTAGGACTTGGAAGATGGCTGAGATTACTAGTCATGGGTTGATTGTGATGAATTTGTGTGTTTGAATTGAAGGGTTTGAAGAGAAGTAGGTATGTTTTGAAGGGATGAGTGAGTGGGAACCTCATGTGAGATTGATTCTGAGTAGAGCTTGGAAGTTTAGGAATGTTGAAAGTCGTGCTGAGATTTGCCTTGTGATTAATCTGCCGTGTAGCAGTAAGTATTTGGATTTTGAGAGTGAGCTGTCATCATGTTAGGGATTCGACTTTGAAGTGCGAAAAGAGGAAATAGACGAGCGTGATGAAGTTGACAGCAATGTTAAGGAGGATGAGGAGCTGGTGTCTAAGGAACTAATCGCGTAATGGATTTCTTTGTATCTTATTTTCTTTTGTGATCGAACTTATTTAGACCTTATGTTGTAGCATTGTGATGGAACTTATTATCTTTTAAGTTTGTTCGATAGATGATTGTAGTGACAGACATTGCCACTATCTTGTTGAATCCTCAACACAATCTTAATTACCCTCATTATCTATGATGTGCCTTTATTAACTCTTTTGAGTTTTGGTTGATGAACCATTGTAGTTTGTGTTGTTCGTGCATGTAGTATTCATGAGATGTCCTGATAAAGAATTCCTTCTTTTATCTTGATATGTATACTTATCATGTTTCTTTCTTCTGTGATGATGGAAGAAGAAGTAGGGGAATTGTATTTCTGTCATTAGCGGATAACCACGTGACTAAGTGTCTTGAAATATGTCGCCAAAACTAATGACTGCTACTGTGAACACTATGATCGAACAAGTTATTGCTAGAGCACATGAAGCTGATCGTGCTGTAAGGAATCAAGATGCTGGAGTTAGTTGTGCTGGAGATAAGGGTGCTGCAGTTGATGCTGCTGAGAATAATGATGATGCTGCTGAGAATAATGATGATGCTGCTGAGAATAATGATGATGCTTCTGAGAATAATGATGATGTTGCTGATGATTCAGATGGGAGTGTTGCTGCTGTTCTACAAGTTCAAGAGCATGTACTTATGTTAGTTTTGGGGAGTGTGGTTCTGCGCAGTTTTGTGGTATTAGTGGTGCATTAGAATTGCATAGCTGGATTGATAAGATAGAGAGTACTTTTAAGATTATTGGATGTTCAGAAATTAATAAGGTGAAATCTGCTGCTGCTACATTTTAGGATGGTACACTAAGATGATGTAATAACCAACACTAGTACAAAAAAGTCCATGGAGAGTGGTCCAAAAAGGCAATGGTGACTGGTTTTGTAGGACGTCTCTATGTGGAGGATCTCCTTGCTCGAAACATAAAGAGATTGGTTTTTAAACCAGTCTCTATTAAAAGAATCGACACTGGTTATCTTCATAAAAACAAGTCTCTTTAGAGATTGGTCTCCATACTCATCTCCAGAAAGCAGTCTTTTTAAGAGCATCTAACCAGTCTTTTTATAGAGTAAAAAAATGTGTTTTTTTCTAAAAACCAGTCTCTTTTTAATTATTATTTTTTTTTAAAATTGGAATTTTTATTAAATTCCGAATTTTACAAATTTAACCCTCTACAATGAAATAATGTAAATACAAGAATTCTATAAAAAAAAATCTAAATAAATGACTTGAATTGTCATAAACAACAAATGTATGTAAATAAAGACAACTTTATTGATTGGAAGGATTAAAATTGTCAAATACATATTTCGAATCAAATTTGTTTGTATTTAACTTGTCACCACAATGTAAACCAAGCTCCAACAATCGCGTTCAACTCTTTCTTACACAACGGACACTCGTTATTCCACGGTACCTACAAGTAATTTAATCAAATTAACACAATAAGCTAGATAAAAGCAACATGCAAATCAGACCAACGAAGGGAATTAAAAGCTAAAGCATTGGCTTGTGGAAAAGAGTTGTTAAGGCTACTAACGGATACTAACACAACTACTATAGCTTATTGATACTAAATTTTATCTTAAACTAACTGCAAGAGCTTATTAAAATCTATCCTAGAAACTAGCTACTAAAGTTGTCTTAAACTAATGTGCAGACCAAAAAAAGAGCAAATGATTATGGGTCAGTAAACACATCGTATATACTATAAAACACTAACTAGGTATCAATATTAGTTAACGCATAAAAGTATTCATGTTATGTTTATGTATTTCTGTTGGCGTACATTTGAATATAAGTTACGTCCTAGCCAACCACCCACTGTGACAATAGTTCAATCAGAATGAATCATGGAAAGTAATAGTTCAACACCTGATATCATGCACTCAACCACCCACTGTGACAATAGTTCAATCAGAATGAATCATGGAAAGTAATAGTTGCGCAGTCTTTTGAAATTCCCATATTTCAAAATCAGGTGTTTATGAGTGTCGGTGATATGAAACACATTATATGTATTATCCCAAGTAACAAACATACAATGAAAAAATGCATGAAATGATAGACAAAATAATTCATAGTACCTGACAATGCTTGCCTTGTGTTAATATTATTCTCCTTACAATCAGCACATTCTCCAAAACCAACTACCTCAACAGTCTTGGCAGATCTAAACAAACACCCCTGCTGTGTTTTTAACCCAAACCAACCGCGCCTCTTGTTTTAACATTAGGAACAAACACCCCTTTCAGGCCTGTTAAACACACTCGGCTGATGACAATACTAAGCAAATTACTTCCCTCGCTGCTGAGGTGGTGGTGGTGGTGACGAGGGCTCCTGATGGTCACAACGGTGACGGACATGATGATGGTCTCGGTGAGTGGGTGATATACAGCGATAAAACATGGCCAATGACGTCAAAGAAGTTTACATACCTTAAACTTCTTTTCAATAATATATATGTAACTGACAATGGCACACAAAGAAGTTTACATACCAGTCTTCTTTTGTGCTCAGCGATCGAGTATACCTTAAACTTCTTTTCCAAAGTTGTCATTTTATCACGACAACGTAAGAATGATCACTGCCTGTGACAAGTATATCATCATATCAAAATAGTAGTTAGGCTCTCATGATGATAAATGGTGAAGAGAAAGGAGTACATTGCTGGTTTATATACACTGAAAAGTAAGCACCAACAGTGTCTTTACAATCCCTAAGATTTCTACAATAATACGATACAGACATAAATTGAGTTGCCAAAACATGCTTGAAATTACCTTGAAAGAGCTAAACCAAATTTCCTTATCTTCCTTCGGTACATTTGTCCATGTAACCCACGCTCTTGTGAACCTTGATTTCCAAATGCTAGTTATCGTACTCGTCATTTTTTTTTGAGGGAACAACTCTACAAAGAAACATAATTTCATTATTAGTTACATGATGCAAATTTCAGCACTTTATATAGGTTATGCATATGATTTATCACTATATATTATATCTTACGATTGTCCTTGAATTTTTAAAATGCACCTATCTTCCCCAACAAGCTTTTCATCAACATCTACATTTTCCATCTAGAAAATCAAGAAAAAAAAGATTTATTGTTAGTGAAAATCGACATGCTTAAATGCTAGCACAAGTATGTTACTATAAAGGGTAAACAACATGTCTAACAATTGTAGTTGGTTCGGCATATTAACCAACCATTATACCTTTCTGAATCCAAATTTAACTCAAAATGGGCACTAATATGATGGTTATGTAGAAGTGAATCTTCATTCCCAACAAGTCCATACTAATGCTCTTTCATAATGTATGGATACTAATGATTTAGAGACTATTTTAAGTTCCTAACTTAAAGCTATATTTTTATTAATAAATAGTAATCAAAATCAACTCTTAGTAACCAAATTAATCACAACTGATATCTCGAATGAAAATGATTTAGTTTGCTACTATTGAGGTTTATTAGATAGTAATTAATTAAAATCTCTCAATATTTAGCATATCCTAAACGATTCACCGTAAACGCTACATCACAACAGATAACTAAAAAACAATAACTCTAATATTTCAATTAACCTACATAAGTAGTTGTCGATGCTAGTGAATGTGAATAGTAACCGTAAAGCTGATCACAAACAATTCATCCTAAACACAGCAAGTTATTAGAGATCGGAAAAAAAATAGATAAGTCTATAGTTTCAATTAGCCTGCTTAAGCAGCAGTCAATTTCAACAATCGTCAAACATAATTTATAACTCTACTAATAAACCTCTCGAAAAAACCAACGTAAAAGTAAATATTACATTACAACTGATTACTAAAAACCTGTAAATAAGCATAAGTTTAGTTTAACCCTCGCACATAGCACCTACATTTCTTACTAGTATAAACCTATCACAGTTCACATATGGTACTGTGAGTTTGAGTTAGTTACCTATCATTTGGTAGAAAAAAGAAACAGCTCCATCACGCGTTTGGTTGAACACTTGTTTTACACTCTACACAATACACAGACGGTTCAATACCTTTTAAGAAGAAAAAATACACGAAGCTTTTGAGACAATTCGTCAAACACTTCGTCTGCTCCTTCATAAAACTTCAATTAACATAAGCTGATAAGCATAAATAACCATAGACTAAGCATAATTATTATTAAGCATCATAAAAAGTTCAAATCAACGATTGCATAAATAAGCATAACGAAGCATAAAAAGGCAATCAACGATTGCATAAGCTGATAAGTATAAATAAGCTGATAATCATAAATAAGCAAAAATAAGTTCAAATTAACTTTCGTGCCGTAATTTTCGGTAATCAGGTAACCTGAAATGGAGAGAGTGGTGTTCAATTCCTACTGATCTGCAACGAGATCGTTACGTGAGCCGATTATCACGGAGGGATTGTTACCTGAGATGGAGAGAGAAGCGTATATTTTGGGGGAAATTTTGTTTTGTTTTGAAATATAAAGTGAGGAGCGTTATCGGGAATATTTTATAGTTTTTTTGTTAGTTTTTTTTAAATAAATAAAAATTATATGCTGATTTATTATTGGTAATTTTTGCAGTATAAATTTATTTTTAGTCTCTTTTTAAAAAAAGTGAAAAGTATATGAAAATGGGAATTGTTGCATAGTTATTTTTAAAATAAATTAATGTGGTAACTTATTATTGTACTAAAATTAAGATATAAATAGCCATCGATAAACAAAAACATTGATTTTTGACATGCTTTGTTTATGACTGATATAATATGAAGCTAACTAGCGACGTATTTTGCGACACATATTTAGAAGACGTTGATATCAGCGACTTCTTTTGCGATTGAAGCGAAGAATGATAGATTTAAATGGTTCAGGACTCTTTTAAGTTAAATAAATTTTGATTGGGTTTCCGAAATTCACGTTGTTGATATTAAAATAATTTTTCTACTAAATTAGAGTATTTGCTCGATTAAGTTTTCGTAATCGTTCTATATTTTTATTTAAAATAGTCACCATTTATCGATTATCTCGAATAGTTTGCATTCACTTAAAAAAATAATAATTCAATTTGAATGTTTTCGTTTTCAACGTATAATATTAAAAGTAAAGTAAAGTCTTCGATAGTTTAATCAAGTTTTTAGTCAAATATTTCGATGATAAAATATAAATTTAATTTTTATCGCGTCAGTTCTCAGATTTTTGCGCAGTCTTTTAAAATATGTAAAATAAACTCCCGTTTTCGATTCAAATAGCTTTGACATCTCTCTAAAATGAATTTTGATTAATAAATAATTTAATTTATTATTATTTTAAAGCTTGAAAAAGTCACGTTTGTGACATGTACCGTTTAGTCCTTATGATTTTAAGTTTATAAAAAATTAACTACAATATATTAAAATAAAACAAGACTGGTTTTTTAAAAAACAATGTCTTAAAATGTGCAAAAACACTGGTTTTTTTATAAAAAATGGTGTCTATAAAACAAACACATAGAGACATGTTGTTACGTAAAAACCAGTGTCTTTACTTTTATAAAAAAGACTGGTTGCATCTTAAAAACCGGTTTCTTTAGAATTCATATTATGGAGACTGGTTTTTTTCAAGAAAACCAGTTTCCATGCATTCCCTTCCCATCATTTTTTGTCATAGAGACATATTTTTTCATAACCAGTCTTTTTAAGGGGGTCTCTTTAACGTTTTGTGTAGTAGTGCAAGTGACTACTTTAGGATTGGTTGTGGCTAATGGTAAGACATGGACCGTGATGAAAGGACTATTGACTGCTAGGTTTTGCCCTGAGAAGGAACTAGGACAGTTGGTATCTGAATTAAGGCACTTTGTGCTAAGGAACGATGTTATTACTACTTAATGGGAAATATTATGAGCTATATTTGCTATGTCCTGATACTTTTGTGAATGACTGTAAAGCAAGGAAGCAGTACATTAGAGGATTGTCTAGTTATATCAAGGGTGAGATTATTTCTTTAAAACCTGAATCTTTCGATGAAGCTATTCAAATGGCGCATGATTTAATGGACGTAAAAGTGCAAGATAGGGAAGATAGTATTGTTGAAAACAATAAGAGAAAGTAGGATTCTGCTCAGTCCAACCAAAATCAAGGTCAGAATTGTGAGGATTACAGTAATAAAAATAACCAAAGATAGAACCGAAACCAGTATTTGAACTATGGAAGGAATGATGAGATTCGTGCTGCCACTGTGTCTAGAAGTGACAAAATAAATCTCAAGTGTGTTTGTTGTACTCTATACCATGTAGGTGATTTTACACAATTGCGACTAGAGTTAGGACAACCTGGTCATAAAGCTGCTAAGAGTAGGACAAGAGGATTAGTAACTGAAATTAGTACCCCTGGAGTAGTGATATGATTTAGCCGTGGCGAGAAAGGACACAAGCAAAGGAACTGTCCAAGGAAAAGAATCTGACAAGGTAGTAATGCTGCCGCTCTAGCTTACGTTTGAGTGATGCTGACAAACCTTAAGGTCCGAACGTTGTAAATGGTATATTCTTACTTGAGATATTTTATGTCAGTATGTTAGTTGGTTTCAGATCGGGTAGAAACTGTAGAAATGTAAAGATTCAATTGTTTTATCAAGGATAATTAGTAAGATTGACAATTAACTATGATGTAGAGTTAACCGATGGAAAGGTTGCTGGTATTAGTTCTATACTAAGAGTGTGTTTCTTGAATTTAGGAAAGTAGGTGTTTAGTATCGACTTGATGCTCAAAGAGTTAGAATCTTTGGATGTGGATTATTGGTATGAATTGGTTAGTGGTGCGTAGTGCTGATGCTTGAGATTGGACTAATCTTCACAATAAATTGAAAGCTATTGGTTTAGATTTTGCTGAGAAACTGAGTATTGACTGTGAAAGGTGATGAGTGAACTATCCATATGGGAAGTGTGTCTTGTTTGGAAACAAGGAAGTATGTAGAAGAGGGATATGATGTATTTCTGGCTCAGGTAATTAGTGATAGGGTAGTTGAGGAGAAGTTGGGAGATCTGTTAATGACTCGAGAAGTATTCTGAAGTTTTCCTGAAGTTTTGCAGAGTTGCTGCCGTCTCATGAAAGTGGAGTTCATTTCGATTGAGTGTTGTAAGCGATAGGTGTAGTGCTTCTGCGTATTGTTGAGTAGTATTTGTATGCCTTATCATTTGGCATCGTCAAAGTAAAATGAGTTATCCGTTCAACTGCGAGAAGTGATGGATAAAGGATGTATAAGATTAATTTTTGTTGCAATGGTAATTCCCTGTGTTGTTGTTGAGAAGGATGGATTGTTTCAGATGTGTATTGATTATCGAGAGCTTAACAAATTGACAGCCAAGAATCGGTATCCATTACCGAGGATTGATGATTTTTTTGATCCTTGTAACTGGTATGGATCCAGTGTGTACTCAAAGATTGCTTTGAGTTCTGGTTATCATTAACTGAGAGTTAGGAAGGAATATATTCCTATAGTTGTTTCGTACTTGATGTGGTTACTATAAGTTTCAAGTGATGTTTTTGGAATGGATGAACGTGTCTGCCATACTTATGGACTGGGTGAATCTTGTGTGTAAGATGTATTAGGTTGTGTTAATTATTATATCTACTGACGATATTCTATATTATTCCAAGAGGAAAGGAGGAACATAAGTAACATATGAGGATAATTTCTGGAATGGTTGGAAAAATAGAAAATGTATGTAAAGTTTCCTATGTGTGAATGTTAGTTGAAATATTTGCGTTTTCTAAGGCAGTTGATTGACAACAAAGGTATTCGTGAAGATCTTACCAAGATTGAAACGATTAAGGATTGGTCGGTACCAACGACGCCGACGGAATTCTGTTAATTCCTTGGTCTAAGCTGGGAATAATCGGAGGTTTATCGAAAGGTCTTCACTGATTGTTAAACCATTGATTAAAGCTGACTAAGAAGAATTGGATGCGTGAGTCTCGCTTATGCATCTAAATTGTAAGTTTCGAGATCTGATCGTTATCAGATGGAGAAGCTGTATACTGAACACTGAAGGGTAGGTTGTGTTCTGCACTGATGTTGTCATTGTTGAAAGAATCTGAAGTATTTATAGTTTTTAGTTTGTTGTGATGCGTCTCATAAGCGTTATGTAGTGGTGTTTGCTTTGAGATGGTAGAAACATTACTTGTATGGAATCAAGAGTGTAATGATAATGGATCATAGAAGTTTTCTCCATAATTAGTTTGTTGGAATGATAAAGGAAATGAGTAGAGGATTACCAGTTGTATGTTCGGGTATTTGAGTATGTTGATGGTTATGACTGTGATTGATTATGACTACGAGATTCGCTACCATCTGGGATAGGCGAATGTGGTAGCTAATGCACTTATCAGGAAGAAAAAGGAAAAAGCCTCTAGGATTTTTGTTTTGGTGATGACAAGAAGTGTGAAATTGGTAGAAAGGATATTGAAATTTTAAGTTAGTTGTCTGATTTGAGAAGGATGTCGAGGTAAGTGATTTCAACATTTTGTCAAACTTATGGAAAGGATTTTGTTGTAAAGCCAAGTGAGACGTTGAATTTGAGCACTCCTAACATATCTGAGTTGAGAGTGTGAGACTTTGTGATGAAGGATTCTCACAAGTTAAGTAATCACTATATTCTGGTTTGAGTAAAGGTGAAAGTGAGTTGAGTTCTGTGTGTTATACAGGTACTGATGGATAGAGTGAAAGGACGACTCGAACATTGGACGATATACTTGTGCGTGTGTGATTGACTTAGGAATTGTTGGAAATTCTAATACTACAACGGTTGTCATGCTAGTAATAAGGCTGTATTGTTGAAGATCCAAAAGAACTTCAATTTGTGAAGGTTAAAGATCGTGAGTTATGGACGTAAGTTAGGTTTTTGGTGCATTGCAGAGATGTTGGTGGAATGAAATGACTGAACAAGAACTGATGTTGGCAAATATTGATAAGATTGTATAGGTTAAGGATCGTTTATTTGTAACAAGGAATTGTCAGAAGAGTTATGTTGGCAATCGAGGGAAATCGATGGAGTTTGAAATTGGGAAACGTGGTTATGTATAAGGTGTCGTTATGAAGGGTGAAATTTGTTTTGGGAACTATAAGGAAAGAATTCAACTTGAAGATAAGTTGCTTTCATAGAAAGAACTGTGAAGAGTTCTTATGAGGTCGAAACATAATGAGAATTATACTGTGAGGATACAAGAATTCTGGGAGTGAATCTGAATTCGCGAAGGAAGCATGAGGATTTCTTAAGGAAAAGAGTTCTCTTTTGTTCTAGAGGTATGGAATGTGAATATAAGAGGCGCCGAGCGCCGGGACGTCGTGCTCTTATAGGAGGGTAGGATGTGACAACCCGAACCCGAGGTCATTATTTAATCTTATTTAATCTTATTCAATATTATTTAATATTATTTAATATTATATAATATTATTTTACGAATAATTTTGAAATTTTTGATGAGTTTGAATGATATGACGGTTGATGGTTTTATTAAAAACCGACGTTGGAAGTCTTATTTTTATCTTTTTACTAATAGCGAGGATTATTAGTGACCACGATATCGACGGATGCCCGAGATTTTATGTTTTATCATTTGTTGTCTCGACGTTTATATTTTGACGTTTTTATTTTAAGTTCGTATTAAGTCGAACCGGGATCATATTATTATCATATTTTGAGTGCGTTTTAACTTTTGAAAAGTATTTTTACGAAACCCGAGCCTCGTAAATATTTTCAAAATTGAAAATTTACATTTTGTACCCTTACAACTATTTAATAGCATTTTGGACCCAAACAATCACAAATTGGCAAAATCTACCCCTCCACCCCACTATATATAAAATTTCCACTAACATAAACACATACAAAATGTGTGAAAAGAAATCAAAACCCCTCCCCTCTCTCCTCCCTCTCTTTACCGTCACCCCCAACACCCCTTTACCATCAAAATTTCACCAATTTTACTATGATCTATCTAAAAACAAATCAAGACCACCTCATAAAATTCAGTTGTGCATCTAATGGTATAAATTTTATACACATGCAAGAACTTTTATTTTTTGATATGATCCATGCTTGTTTGATCTATTTTATTTGTCTGGGTGTGTTGTTAGTAGTATTATATTTGATTTTTAAGTATTGCATGTTTACAATTTTGAGTGGGTAAATTTTTGTATGATTATCCAAGAGTGTTATGAGTTAGTTAAGTTGTTTAAAATGATAGTAGGATGATTTTAGGCATATGAGATTGATTAAAATGGGTTGAAAAATTGATTTAACATGATTTTTAAAGGAAATTTAGATCAGTGGGTTCAAGGCCAATTTTGACTACCTCACTGTTTGAAAATGGTTTAACTAATATCATAGGGTTGTAGAGAATTCATTTAACTTCGATTTGATATAAGATAGAGCTTCTAGCTCCAAACGAGCGCGAAGTTATGATGTTTTGATTATTCGTGTACCGGGAGACGAGTATCGACACAATCTGAAGTTGTTGTCGATATTTGGATCGAATCTCGGGGCCTATAGAATGAGTTGTAAAAATTTTCAAGGACTGATGTTTGGTTCTAAACTTAGGGTTGTGAGTCTATTTTCAAACCCATGTGTCGGATTTGTAAACGGGATTGTTTAGAATGGTCAAAATGGTTGTATGAGTCGGTGACGTAAAACAGTCCGGTTTTTGTAGTTCAAAGATGTGTCGGGCAGGGAACTTTAAAAGTAAAATCTTTTGATGGGCTTTTAACATGTCTTTCTATATATAGTAAGTGATGTCTCTGATTAGTATCATAAGTATTTGACGTATTTAAGTGGGGTAAATGAGCTCGTACATTTGTTGTGTACCGGCTGATTTTTATCGAAGGAATTAACTAATAGATTGAACATATAGAAGGAAGTAAAAGTATCGCTTGTATTGTTTTCATTTTGGGTTGGTTGTGATTTTATGATTTTAAGTTTGATGTTACTAAGTATGGATTTTACTCGAGTTTATTATTGATGAACGCGCCTTATGTGATAGGTTCTGGTTTTTGTGTTTATCGGGCATCAACTATCATCGAAGGTCGTCTTGCTACTACTATTACTCAAGGTGAGTCTATAGCCTCGCTTTTGTAATTGTTTTGAATGATTTTAAAACCCGCGAGGGGGATACATGCTATTTGAAAGTAAAATGAACACAAGTCATGATTGATTGTTTGGACCCGAATGTTGCCTTATGTTGCCTTGAATTGTATAAGTACCTAAGTTGCAAAAGTCCCTAAATTCATGAGCCGTTAACTATCTTCTGACTTGATGTTGTGAGTTGGGAATAGCCGCTTATTCTAATAATAGTACCATTGGGCTGACGACCTTATCCTAGACCAGGGCTTTACGCTTAGTAACCTCTGGGAAGGATAATTTTACGAGAATGAGAATGTGGTATACTTGCAACTGATACCCTAGTAGGGGCACTGGAATTCATCTAGTCATGTCGGCTTTAGGCGCGGGTGACTAAGCTAAGGGGTCGGTGTCATGAGCTTAATACAATTCTATAGCTATTGCTATATACTAGAATGCCTGATTAATAGATTGTATACGTAGAAATTCTATTAATTGATTCTGATTGATTTTTCTCTTGTATTTAAATGATGATTTGGAAAACCTATAGACTTGATCTAACGTTGTGTTGATGATTTTAAGCATGTATTTCAGGTGATTGAAGTTGATGAATTACGGAGCTTGCTGGAGAAGGATTGCAGACTGTTTTTGTGGTGATTGGTATAAAACAGAGTTCTTTTCCTTTTGTCATAAAAATAATAATGTACGGTCATGTATTTTGGTACATTGCTTGTTGATTGGATAAAATCTTTGGGGGACCTAAATGTACTCTGATATTATTTCTAAAATTGTTTTACTTGGGATCGAAGGTTTTAGACAATGGTTAATTTATGTCCTTTATATTTCAAATGTACGATTTTGAGTTCGTTTAAAAGGTTTTGTGTAATGATGTTTGAGTTTAGCACCCAAATGTGTATTTCCGCTGCGCAATGTAATTTGGGGGTGTTAAATTAAAAGCATTTAATTCTACAGTGCATGTGTTAACCTTTTGATACTGTTCCTCTAGTTCTACTTTTAAGCTATTAAATTTAAGAACACAGTCTTTAGAACAAGGATGTACCTCAGTATCTTCATGTGAGAGAGCCATTAGAAAAAGCTCTTCCTCTTCTTCATCTTCAGCCCAATTCACCACTCCATCTACAGTTACCAATGCTTTGGTTCCTTTAGGACTCATGTTGTTTCCTTTTGGAAAGCTTTCAGTTATTCTTGGACTGGTTCTATACCAGTCCTTGGACTTCTGACTGCTACTCTCAGCTTTGTCTCTAGAGCATTCTCTTGAAAAGTGTTCATTCCTTTCACAGTTATACATTCAACTTTGGACTTGTCATATCCTAATGGCTCATTAGGATCAACAGTCATCTTTCTTCCAGTCTTCTTGAAGAACTTATTAGATCTTACTGTCACCATATCAACTTGCCATTTAATATCCAATTCCTCAACATCAGCATCATCCATTTGGAACATGTCATTGAGTGTTAATCTTGGCCTGTTGTCTTGTCTAACGAAGAATGAGAAGGCATCATTGTCACTAAACAATGGTGAAGACCTTCTATGTGGATTTTGAGAGACTATAGGGTTGCCTTCAATACTTTGTTGGTAAGTACTGCTTGTAAGTCCTCCAGCGGTATTTGTGAAGTATGTACCGCTGCTAGATCCACTAGCGGTATTATGAAAATAAGTACCGCTGTTTCCATCTGACACAAAAGCCAAGTTAGACTTTGTAGTAGTCACTGCCTTGGTTACTTCAGTGCCTTTCACATCCATCTCATATGCTCTAAGATTGTTGTAGAGATGATCAAAAGGAATTGTTTCCAGATCATCTCTTGTGATGAAGTGCATAGCCATTGCTTTCCACTCTGGTGGAACACTTCTTAAGAATTTTAAATTTGCTTCTTCATTAGGAATTACTTTTCCATAAACCGCCAATTGAATAAGCAGCTTACTGAACCTTCCATAGCCACCATGTATCCCCTCTATACTGGTAATTGAGAAGTTATCAAATTCTTACTTAAGAACAATCTTCTTTATCTTCTTAGATTTGTCATTACCTCCAAATCTAAGTTTTATAGCATCCCACATAGCTTTAGCATCCTTATAATGATGAAAGCTTGGTAAGATGTCTTCAGAAAGAGCCATAGCCAAGGCAGTTCTGGCTTTTCTCTCTCTGATCTCTGCTTGTACCTCCTCAGCAGTCACAGCAGGTAGAGCATAGCATGTACCGTCTGGCAACCAGTGTAACTTCTTTGGTGTGTTCCCAATCTTGATAACTTGCCACACAGTGTGATTTGTGTGATTCAAGTAATGTTCCATCTGCATAACCCATGTCTCATAATTGTCACCTTTGAGAACTGAGAGTTTAACAGTAGGTAGAGTATGAGAAGGTGTTGTTGTAGAGGTAGCTACAACATTCACGGCTTGAACACCTTGTGTGGTGCAGGATGCACAACTTGTGGTTGTCCTTGTGGTATAGGATCAGGGTCTTGAACATCATCAAAGTGAGCATCATCACCATCTGTTTGAGACATTAAGTTATGGTGTGTGTGGAGTGTTTGGGGTTGTGTTCTTCTTTTTCAGAGTTTCTCAACCAGCTCTGATACCACTTGTTGACCCTTTGATTGGATCCATATTAAGAATTAGTATAGTAGTTTGTAATCAAACTAAAACACTTTGAGCACTCTTACTAACACTAAATAAGTTATGCGGAATCTAACTTATAAAGCACAGAAGAACAGTATTACTTTTAACTATTCGATTCTCTTATTAATCGACTTGAATGAGGTACATGAAAGACATTGTACGTATGTTCCTTTTATAGAGTAAGGAACCCTAGGAACCTTAGAATATTCTATAAAGATAACTATATCACAGACGATATATTATCAATATTCTAACTATTTAAGTATATCACATAAGATATACTCTAACTATAACTACGACATATCTTATACAAAGATATATTCGTCCTAATCAATATAGTAGTACTTACTTTATAAGTAGCAGTACTTACTATGTACCACGTTAATACTAACGGTACTTACATAACACTAACAGTACTTCAATTACACTGACGGTACTTGACACTCAACAAATAATTCCCAACAATAAGGCATTTGTGTTTGTGATTGAATCAAACAAATTTGTAATCGTTAAGGGTGGTGTGTATGTTGGAAAGGCTTACCTCGATGAGGGACTCTTCAAATTAAGTATTGTAACCGATGAGAATGTTATTAATAATAATAATAACGCGGGCACTAGCACCGCTTCTATGTACATGCTTGATCCTTCTTCTTTATGGCATTCTAGATTAGGCCATGTTAATTTCCGTTCCTTGCAAAGAATGATAAACTTAGGCATGTTGCCTAAATATTCTATGGATAAAAAATCCAAGTGTGAAATCTGTGTAGAATCTAAGTACAAAAGTCATTCACACAAATTTGTGGAAAATCTAATTAAATACTTGGTTTAAGCCATGCTTATGTATGTGGTTTTAAAGCAACACCATCAATAGGAGGAAATAATTATTATATCACTTTCATTGATGAGTGTAGTAAATTTTGCTATGTGTACTTACTAAATACTAAACATGAGGCTTTGAGTATGTTTAAGATATATAAAGCAGAAGTTGAAAATCAACTTGACAAAAAGATCAAAAGTCTAAGGTCGGATCGAGGAGGAGAATACGAATCCAATGACTTAGCTGAATTTTGTTCAACCTTTGGCATTATACACCAAAAAACAGCCCCATATATTCCACAACAAAATGGAGTGGCTGAACGTAAAAATAGAACATGATAAATTCAATGTTAATAACAACAGGGGACCCTCATATTTTGTGGGGCGAGGCATGTTTAGCCTCTAACACAATCTTAAATATGATTCCTCATAAGAGTGACAAATCTCCATATCAATTATGGAAAGGAAAACAACCTCTTATAAAAAGATGAAAGTGTGGGGTTGTTTGGCAAAGGTTCAAGTACATTTAAAAAAAAGAACCAAACTTTGACCCAAAACATTTGATTGTGTTTATCTTGGTCCAGCAAAGAATAGTGTCACTTATAGATTTCTGGTATACAAATCAGATGTACAAGACATAAGCAACAACACTATTATAGAATCTGCCGAAGCAGAGTTCTTTGAATCCATCTTTCCTTTTAGGCACAAAGAGAAGCAAATCTCTAATCCAACGAAAAGATTATTAGATGGTCACTTATATCATGATCAAAGGGAAAACAATTCTAAAGTTCAACAAGAGGATGTTGAACCAAGAAGAAGTAAGCGTGCTAAAGTCTTAAAGGACTTTGGGCCTGATTACATGACATATGTTGTTAATGAAGAACCACAAACATATAAACTACTATGGAATCATCAGAAGTACCTTGCTAGAAAGAGGCTATTCAAAGTGAAATAGACTCAATTGTGCATAACACGTGGAAATTGGTTAATTTTCCCTCAGGACATAAACCAATAGGCCACAAGTGGATCTTCAAGAAGAAACTCAAACCCGATGGTACCATAGAAAAGTATAAGGCTCGTTTAGTAGCCAAAGGATACCGTAAAAATAAGGTCAATATTTCTTTGATACCTATTCACCCGTGATAATGATAACGTCTATAAGAACGTTAGTCGCAATAGCATCAATTCCCAACTTGATTATACATCAAATGGATGTGAAAACTGCCTTCTTAAATTGTGAATTAGATGAAGAAATCTATATGCAACAACCCGAAGGGTGTGTTGTGAAAGGTCAAGAGCATAAGGTTTATAAATTGATTAAATCAATTTATGGCCTTAAACAGGCTCCAAAACAATGGCGTGAGAAGTTTGATAATAATCTATTATCAAACGGATTTCAAGTAAACGAATGTGATAAATGTGTTTATGTTAAAAAATACATAAATGCATTTGTCATCATTTGTTTATATGTCGATGATATGCTGATTATGGGCACAAATTTAGATGTTATAAACCAAACCAAGAAAATGCTTCATTTTTCATATGACATGAAAGATATGGGAGAAGCAGATATCATTCTTGGTGTTAGAATTCAAAGAAATTCTAGTAGATACATCCTTACCTTATCTCATTACATTGAGAAGACCCTAAAGAAATTTGGGCACTTTGATGATAGACCAGTTGTAACCCCGATTGATCCCAAGGTTCAACTGAAGAAGAACAAAGGACAAAGTGATGCAGAATTACAATATACATAAGTATTGGGAAGCTTGATGTATATAATGAATTATACACGTCCAGATTTAGCATATAGTGTAAGTCGACTTACTCGATACTCACATAACCTTGTTAGAGATCATTGGGATTCACTAGTTATAGTGCTTTAATATCTAAAGCATGCAATGGCTTATGAGTTACATTACACTAAGTATCCTCCTGTTTTAGAAGGATTTTGTGATGCAAATTGGATTTCCAACCATAATGAAGGAAAGTCCACAAGTGGATACGTATTTACACTTGGAGGGGATGTTGTATCATGGGAGTCATCCAAACAAACAGTGAATACCAAATCAACTATGGAAGCAGAATTAGTAGCCTTAGACAAAGCTACCGAAGAAGCAGAATGGCTAAGAGGCTTTCTATAAGGTATTCTTTTGTGGCCAAACTTGGGACTATTGTATGTATACATTGTGATAGTATGGCTGCTATTGCTAGAGCAAAATATCACATCTATAACAGCAAGTCCAGACATATAAGGCGTCGCCACAATACAATAAAAGACTTGTTGAGAAATAGAATCATTTCCATAGACTACGTAAAGTCAAAAAAAATTTGATCCTTTGACAAAAGGCCTTTGTAGAGAAGAAGTCATTTTCTAATTGAGGGGTATGGGTTTAAAGCCAATACAATGAGTAAATACTTGGCGGAAACATAACCTAGAGAAATTGGAGATCCCATGGTCTAGGTTCAATAGGAAAACTAGTTGAGTGACACTCAAAGTACTAACACACATGTATACCCATTCCTATGATGAAATTTTTGTGTGTTTTTCGTTTATGATTGAAGGTTTAATATTAATTCTTAATAATTCTAATGGTTCTTATAGAATAATACTACAGAATATTCTTTATTGGCATTACATATATGAGATTAATGTGTGGTCGCATCTTTGGGAACCAGATGGCTAAAGTTCTCTACAACTTTCATGAACAAGAATATGTTCAAGATCGAAATGAACACAACCTTAAGAATATGTTATTTCATAAATATGACATTTGTGGTACTTATTGTCTCGATGTACTACAAAACGTGGCTAATTCAAGACTTATGTTCACTATCCACAAAATAGATCCGATAAATATAACTAAGATGAGTTCAAATCCAAAAGACACCTATTCTGATACATGTATTATTAAGTTTGATGGAAATAGAATAATAAGTAACTTTAAATTATCTTATTTTCTATTCAAATCTGGAGTATTATTGTTGTTTGAATAGAAAGTTTGAGGTATTGTTGGAACATGTCAAGTTCATATCCTACATCGCCAGAAAAAGGAAACCAAAACATGTTTATAAGGACCTTGAATCCATTCTTACTAATTACTTAAAGTCCATACTATAAATGCAAATATCTCACTAAAACGATATTTACGTTTTAATCATACTTAACGTTTTATTAATGACAAAACATCAGACATATTTTTATGTTTGAATTACAAGAAACATGTAAGTCTTTTTAATCCATGAACTTATATTCTAAACTTTTATAAAGTGTATACAACATATAACTTAAAATGGAAAAATACAAATGGACAAAAAGTTGACTTATACCTCCTTCCATCAGACATATAAAAGTCAAACTTGGTTATATACAATGTATGCTTGTGATCTTGGACAAACATTTATGAGGCAACAATAGTCAGACCCGGGTGGACCCCTGGGTAAGGGGGACGATGGGTTCAGTGCCTATCTGATGTTTGCATTTAAATACCAAGCTTTGTCCAAGCTTAATACTCACTCCTCTTTTATCTTTTCGCTCTATAATCTCTGCATATATCTAACTCTCTAACCTCACTCTTATCTATTCTTTTCTCTCTTATGATTTAGATCTTTGAGCATTTCAAGATCAGTTACGAGTAATCTTTATTCTAATCTTTGATCCTTCAAGGCTGCATTTCAAGATCAATTACACAATCACCATTGTTGTACCCATTCTTCTACATACTTGTGTATTTATGTGGTTGGTGTTGTAAACCACAAGTATATAGTGTACAATGCGTTGTTGTGACTTTGTAAAGAACAAGACATCTTAGCTTAGGTTTCTTTAAAGATTGTAATATTAAGTGTGAAGGTTTCTCCATCGGTGTAAAGGAGATTCATTACTAGTGAAGTAGATATCTCATGTGGATACTCGGGGAGTGGAAGTAGGGGCAAGATAAGTGAGATCTTTCTAGGCCAAACCACTATAAATCATTGTGCATTGTGGTTTGTTTCTTTATTACTTCACGTCTATTACTTCGCTAGTCACACTTCATATATATTTATTAACAATCAAGAAAAATGTTTTTGTTGGGTCAAAAAGTTGATGTGGCAGAAACTCAAAATCGAAGGACATTTACTCAGGCGTTGACAAGAGTAATACAAGAGTTGACAAGAACAAATTAGACGTTGACAGAAGTCAACAAAAGTCAAAGACAGTCAACAAAAGTCAACGCTGATAGATTTGATGCAAAATTCTATTTAGGGAATATATTGAGTATATTATTTATGATATACACAATATATAGTTTATCTAAATAGAATATTTAGATGTTTATTTGATTTGATCTCTTGTAGATTCTGTTCCTTCCACTATAAAAGGAACAAGGGTCTTAGGTTTTATTCATAACTTTCATTCACAATGTAAACCTAAAGTGTGTGTGCACTAGACGTGGGATTCAATGTATACACGTCTAGTGGTTGTTGATTATCAATATAATTAGCAACGTAATTGTTTTATTTATGTGTTATTGTGCCTAAACACCTTGTTAATGTGTTATGTTCTAATTTCGCTTTGATTGTATAATCATATGAACATGATGCATTCCTAGTAGCTTCAAAGATCCGGAAACCAAGGTTTCCACAATTGGTATCAGAGCAGAAAAGGGATGTTTGCAGAAGGTCGTTTAATTAGATGCAGCAAGAAAAAGGTTTTGTCATAAATCCTAGATCGGTTTCTACACAGTTTCAAGGCTGTGATAAAATCTCTTGCAGCAGATCGTGACTAAGATGTGAGGGCTGTGGATCAAAAGGCTTCTTATGCACGTAGGGATGTTTGTTGGATATTCCGTATATTAACCTTGAGAAAAAGAAGTCGTAGAACTGTTCCCACATGGAAATCACATCAATGACGTAAGTTTTTTTTTGTATATATAAACATGATCTGTTGAGATAGATTCATCACGTGAAGATATTGGTTGATCTACCAATCAAAAGTGACGAGCATGTTTATATTTATGGGTACAAAGAAAAGTCATTAATGTGATTTGATGAATTCTACGTTTGAATGGTCCTACAAATACGTGACTCTAAGGACTTCAGTGATTGACGCAGCAACGAGTACTAATGTCATAGGAATCAAGAGATATTTGTTGTTACGTGAGAAAAGGTGAATAGCAGTTTACACGTGATGGTGTTTCAAATGTCCTAATATTCTGGGATTTGATTCCTTTTATGAGATGTTGATAGCTGTGATATGTGGGTATCCTCTATATTTAACGTGAATTCTAAAGCTTGTTCATATTATTGAACGAAATATATGGTTTCCTATTTTTGTGGATACAAACAGTTAGATACAATTGCTGCTAGAAAGAGATTTGTTGCCCTAGATGACGTCAGCAGAAAAAGACGCTGACGAAAGTGGAGTAGACGCTGACAGGTATATATTTGACGCTGACAGAATAAGTCAACGCTGACAGGTTGACAGTGTTGTCCGATATATGTTAAATCCAAACGCTGATATGTATTGTCCGATATCGGACAATACATCTGATTAAGATCTTGGATGAAGGAGGATGTTGGATAACACAAGAATTGCTGTTGTTTGAGAAAATTAGTATGTTTTTAGCACATAAAAAGGAGGATTATACACACGAAGGTACATGGAATCTCCGTTTTAATTTAGAATATCATGTTGATATTTATGGCTCGGATATTTTAAACGGACTTAATGATCTTAAAGCGAGTTAGCTACAATTCATGAGGTAATGAAAGTCTTCATGAAGAGGTGTTAGCTTAAGGGGAAGAATTCTTATAGTAAGTTTGATGATTGAAGAAGATTTTCGCGAATTCGTGTTCTATCATATTTTTAAAGTCGTGGCGTACCATTCACTGACTTTAAAGGTAACTTGTTTATGCTTACATGGTTACTGATGAAGTGATACAAGATCTAGGAATATGTGATTTTTCTTATGGTTCTCTATGCACATATTTTCTGTCACTTGAAGGAGTTATATTATCGTGCTCAGTGTCTCACAAAGGATGAGGATTTTTGTATCAGCATCACACTTCATCACATTCTACAAGATATGGAACATAGGTTTGGGTTATTCTACTTCTACATCAAAAATATTATATTAATTGTTCTTCAAGATCATTACACAGAGCCTACATTTGGAGAATCTTCAAAGATTGCATACATTGTTTATTTCCCTGTTGATGTGACAAAAAGGGGAAGATATACATGCTACACTTGAGGGGAAGCAATTTGAAGATCATGTACAACTTACAAGAGATACACATAGAGTTTTGCCGACATCAACTAGGGGAAGATTGTTGGGTCAAAAAGTTGATGTGGCAGAAACTCAAAATCGAAGGACATTTACTCAGGCGTTGACAAGAGTAATACAAGAGTTTACAAGAGCAAATAAGACGTTGACAGAAGTCAACAAAAGTCAAAGACAGTCAACAAAAGTCAACGCTGATAGATTTGATGGAGAATTCTATTTAGGGAATATATTGAGTATATTATTTATGATATACACAATACATAGTTTATCTAAATAGAATATTTAGATGTTTATTTGATTTGATCTCTTGTAGATTCTGTTCCTTCCACTATAAAAGGAACAAGGGTCTTAGGTATTATTCATAACTTTCATTCACAATGTATACCTAAAGTGTGTGTGCACTAGACGTGGGATTCAATGTATACACGTCTAGTGGTTGTTGATTATCAATATAATTAGCAACCCAATTGTTTTATTTATGTGTTATTTTGCCTAAACACCTTGTTAATGTGTTATGTTCTAATTCCGCTTTGATTGTATAATCATATGAACATGATGCATTCCTAGTAGCTTCAAAGATCCGGAAACCAAGGTTTCCACAGTTTTAAAGTAATTAAAACTAATCGGTAAAAACTATTCAACCCCCTTCTAGTTTTCTACAATTGGTATCAGAGCTACGTACTCAAGATCTTTAAAGTATATTGTACTTTAAAACTTGAATCGATCCATGGATTCTGAAAATTACAAAGAAGGACAATCTATACAAAGACCATCACTCTTTGAAACCGATGGTTTTATATATTGCAAAACCGTTTTAAAACTTATGTGAAATCTAATGATATAGATCGTTGGTATATAATCATTGAAGATGATTATACACCAACGGTTAGGAATGTCACTACTAACATATTTGAATCGGTTCCACGCGAAAAGCAAATTGATGATAAAAAAATGTTGGCGAAAAATAATGAAGCCGAAATGATGCTTTATAAGCTCTACCTAAAAAGGAGTATGAAAGAATCTTGATGTGTCAAACCGCCAAAACAATTTGGCACTCACTTATAGTCACACATCAAGGAAACTCACAAGTCAAGGATGATAAAATTGATCTACTTGTTCAACAATATGGGCAATTTTCTATCGTTGAAGAAGAGTCAACTGATGTAGGATTTGCACGGTTTAACACTATCATAACATCACTTAATGCACTTGAGAATCTTTCTCCATTAAGAACTTTTTCAGGAAATTTTTAAGAGCCCTCCATCCAAAATGGCGAGAAAAAGTCACAACAATTGAAGAATCTAAAGATCTTTAAAGCTTGTCACTAGACGAACTCATCGGGAACCTCAAGGTATACGAAATGGTGATGGAAAAAGACTTCAAAATCATCAAAGTAAAGAAATAAAAACAAAGGTCCCTAGCGTTATAAGCTAGAATAGAATCAAGTGATGATTAAGAGTCTGATAGCGACGACGAAGAATATGCCATGGCCGTACGTGACTTCAAGAAATTCTTCAAAAGGCGACAAAGACTTATGAGGCAACCACTCGAAAACAAGAAGACATCTCGAAAGCCCTTTGACATCAAAAAGGCCAAAGATGAAAGGAAATATTTCCAGTGTGGTGATCCAAATAACTTTATTGGTAATTGTTCAAAAGCAAAGTCGAAGACACAAAGAGCTTTAGTGAGTGGTGCATGGAGTGCTAGTGATGACGAAGGATACGACTCTAAGAAGGAAAGCTAACTCTTATGGCACATGAAACCAACGAGGGATATTTCGACTCTTCATATTACTCTTCCTCACTAGATGATGACACACTACAAACTGAATATAACAAAATGTGTGAGTTAAGTCTTAAAATCATAAACAAAAACAAACTTTTAAAAGAAAAAAATGAAAGTTTGGAAAATGAAGTATATCAATTAAAGGCTAAACTACAAAGACTAGAACGAGGAAAAACACCTAAAGATAAATGTAAAACATGTCAAGAGCTCAATCTTTAAATTGAGAAACTTAAAGCTAGTCAAGATGCGTTAACCAATCAAAGTCTAAAATTGTGAAATTTAGTAAGAACATAAATTGCATTGATGAAATGCTAAGTTTTCAAAAAGATAAAAAGGATAAAACAGGGCTAGGGTTTGGGAAACAAGATATACCTTCCAGCTCAACCACACCGTCTCAAAACGACACGGACAACGTTTCAAAAAACAATGTTATAGAAGACCACGAAACCTGTCAGACCCCTCTGCACAAGGGGCCGACACCTTTCAAGATGTCCGTGGGTCTGACTAAGGAACAAAAGAGAAATCGCACCAAATTCGTGGTTGTGTCTCGCAAACCCAAACAATTTAATCCGGAAAGGTATAATATAAGCTTTAGAAACATAGAAAGAAATACTAGGGGTTTGAAGCATACAAACTCGACCTAAACCATCTTACCCCAAACGCCCATTTTCGAAAAGTAACCAAAGTGTACTAGGAAGATATAGTCAAGTACCGTTCAACTATGACTACCATAACCAATTTTTAATGGGAGATTTGGTACCTTGGGATGTATTTGGAAACACTCCAATCAGGATTGCCATTAGAATTATGTTTAACCAAAATGGACCCATGAGACAATAGGGACCAAATGTTTGAGTTTCATAATGTGTAGGTATGCTTGAAGGTTGGACTTGAACCGGATGAATGGATCAAGGACAGTGGATGTTCAAGACACATGACGGGCAATAGAAATCTTTTTAGCACCTACAGATCAATAGACGAAGGTAATGTTATTTTTGGTGGCAACGTCAAAAGCAAAATCATCAGAAAAGGTATGATTTCTAATGACCATAACACCATAGATAATGTTGCTCATGTCGAAAACTTAAGATTTAATCTACTTAGTATTAGTCAACTTTGTAGTAACAAATGAAATGTTCTTTTCGAAGAAAATGGAAGTAAAATACTAAAAGAGGGAATAACAATAGCAAAAGGAATTAGGAAAAATAACATATACGTGCTGAAGTTTGATTCATCAAAAGACTCCAAGTGTTTGACCATCATAGATGACACATCCACCCTTTGGTATAGGCGTCTCGGTCATATCAACATGGGTCTTCTACAATCTTTGGCCAACAAATATCTTGTTAAAAGTCTACCAAAAGTAAAATATGAACAACACTTTTGTGACGCATGTAAAACCAGAAAGCAATCACACTCAAGCCATAAGGATAAAAATGTTTTATCCACAACTAAGTGTCTAGAACTCTTAGATATGGACTTGTTTGGTCCATCCGCGGTGCAAAGTTACGGAGGTAATTTTTACAATTTCGTTATCATCGGTGACTACTCAAGATATACTTGGACAAAGTTTTTTAAAACTAAAAATGAGGCCTTTGGCCATTTTGATATTCTAAGTAAGAATATCAAAAATCAATTAAATTTTCGAATTGTGTTAATTCGTACAGATCATGATTGGGAGTTTGACAATGAGGTGCAATTCAGAGCATTTTGTGATACCAAGGTATCACTCATAATTTCTCGACTCCTAGAACACCTCAATCAACAGGGTAGTTGAACGTAAAAATAGAACGCCTCAAGAAATGAGTAGAACAATGATAAATTAGTCAAACATGCCTCAAAAGTTATGGTGTCATGTGGTTGATACTTTAACTTATATTTTGAATCGAGTTTTAATTAGACCACTTCTAGATAAAACATTATGAAATTTAAAAGGATGAAAACCGACCATTGGATATTTTAGAGTGTTTGGAAGCAAATGTTTTATTATTAACACTAAGGATTATCTCACTAGGTTCGACCCTAAGTCGTACTAAGGAGTTTTTCTTAGATATTCTCATAATAGCAAATCTTACATTGTTTTAAATAAACAAACCATGCGTGTCGAGGAATCGTTGAACATAACCTTTGACGAAAGTCCACCTCCCTCTAGAACATTACCTTTGGTAGATGATGATCTAATTGAAAGCCAAGCCAATAACCAACAAGTTAATCTTGAAGAGGACAAGGGAAATGAACCATTAAAAAATTGAACCTTTAAATATCAAAGAGTCAAAAGGTCACTCTTTGAATAACGTTATTGGTAAACTAAATGAACGGACCTTAAGGTCATAAGCCCAAAATGAAAGTAATTTCTTTTGCTTCGTGTCTCAAATTGAACCTAAGAATATTGATGAGGCCATTATTGATGAAAGTTGGGTGTTTTGCTATACAAGAAGAATTAAATCAATTTGTGATCAATGATGTTTGGTACTTGGTACCGAGACCTAAAAATAAAATGATGATTGGAACAAAATGGGGTTTTGAAATAAACTAGATGAAAATGTTGTAGTGTCGAGAAACAAAGCTAGGCTTGTTGATCAAGGGTATAACCAACAAGAATGTATAGATTATGATGAAACCTATTCCTCAGTTGCTCGGATTGAGTCCATAAGAATTTGAGTTGCTTATGCTTGTGCACACGAGTTCAAACTCTATCAAATGGATGTTAAAAATGCATTCTTAAATGGTTTTATAAATGAATAAGTGTATGTCGCACAACCTCCCGGTTTTGAAGACTCTGAAAAACTTAATCATGTTTATAAACTCAAAAAGGCTCTATATGGTCTCAAGCAAACACCCAAGGCATGGTACGACCGACTTAAGTCCTTTTTAATTGAACATAAGTATTCAATGGGTCAAGTTGTAAAACCCGCATGATTTTACCATGAACATTACACTTCGTAAACGTATGTACATATAAAAACTTTCCTTTTATAGCACGAACACGTGTCAGGATTATTAATTACAGAAATTACATACGTGTTATTACACGATAAGTATTAAGTACGTGATAGTACACGATAATTATTAACAATAATAATTATAATCACGAACATGAAATCATGAACACAAAATCACGAACATGTAATTATGTACTTATTTAATATAATACGATTGATATCGTTACGTACAAGTATTTATCTATAACACGAATATTCAATTATAATATAAAACGGAAACACGAACGTATGTGCACGTAAAATATTAGACACGGGAAAAACTTCGGTTTCCCCTTGTGGGCCCCACAAGCCGCGGACATAAAAGGGACAAGAGGGCCAAGCCCACTTTTGGTTTTATTAAAATAAACAAATAAGGAAAACACATTTTCATTTACAGAGTTTTATAAGAATTACAAAACCCTAGCCTCCCTTTTGCTCTCCTTGGCCGCCACCTATAACACCACCAAGGGGTGTTTGTTGATTGATTTTGGTTGATTAAAAAAAGTGGTAATCGTTCGTGTTATTATTCTCGTTTGATTCATGCATTGGTAATCCTTAATCCTTTTTCTTTTGATTCTTTTATTTAATTAAGAACATGTAATCATGGGGTTTTATAAAACAAGAATGTAAACATGTTAAATTAATCATGGGGGAAAAATAAAAGGTGTTTGGGTTGGTTTGGTTCGGCCGACGCAAGGAAACAGAGAGCCGAAGCTCTCGGTGGTCTTCAAATCACCACCAACCGAGACCCCATGGTCTCGGTGTGGGCTATGTGGTCTCGGCAGCAAGGAACCAAGGGACCCCGACTTGAGTCGGGGTACCTTTTGGTTTGTATGGTGTCTCGGCAGCAGCAACAACACCACCGGCTAACTGCCGGTGGCTGTTTTGGTCTAGCAGGGGGAAACGCAGGCTCGGCAGGGGGAACCACCGGCTAACCGCCGGTGGGAACCCTGTTGAGGCAGCGGCTAGCCGAGGCTAACCAGGGGGAACCACCCGGCTTAAGCCGGTGGTGTTTTTACAAGAACAGTGGCAACCGGCTGAGCCGGTTAGCCACTGTTAAAGGGATGTTTGTTTGGGTCCGGTTCACATTATGTCTAAATTAATATCACGGGTCCGGTTCATGACTAACTTTTACAAGCATAATTTTTACAAGTTATATTATTTTAACAAGAAATTAAATTAATTAATCATGACTAATAATAGATTTAATTAATCATGGACTTAGGTTAATTATTATTTATGAAATAATACACGCTTTAAACCTAAGTATTTATTTATTTAATTTAGACCATAGTATTAATTAATTATTTAAGACAGGGAGTATAATTAATTAACAAACACGACTTAGGTTATAATTAATATAATATTAATACATGTTTAACCTAAGTATTTTATACACCTTAATTTAATTAAATCATGCTTATATTTAATTAAATCGTATAACCTATAATTTATTTAATTAACATGAGATGATTAATAAACTATACCAATAATCACATGACTTATATTATTTTATCAGTAAATTTATGCTTATATTATTAGCTTATTAATTTAGCTTATTTCTAAATATAGAAACTTTCTATTTCAGGAAACTTACTATTTTTGGAAACTTTCTATTTTTAGAAACTGATCAATTTTTAGAAGTTAATATATTTTTGGAAACTTTCTATTTTGGAAACTTTCTATTTTTTGGAAACTTCTAATTTAGGAAAGATGCTATTTTTAGAAAGTTACTTATTATTACACAACAAGTATAATAATACAAGAAATACAAGTAATACTTAATCAGAATACATAGAATACATGATAAACACAGCATAACATTAACATCAGTAAAACAAGACAAGAACATATAAAACAAGCTAAGACATGATATAATCAGTTACATACTCAGTAAACAAAATACTTATACATATCCCCTATTTTGGTAGCATTAGTGAGATCGGAGTAGGACTTCCATTCTTTTGTCTTTTCCGTTCACTAGACACAAGGTACGGATTTCCCGTCCCTTCAGTATGAACGTTCTTTCCTTATTAGGATTCCCCGTTTGCAGCCAACTGTTTTTCCAGTATTTGTTTTATATGTTTGGTTACTTATGTTAGTTTAAGAGCCTAATCCATATACATGCATGACCAGTGTCACCTAGTTATAGAGGTACCATAACCATAACACTAGAGCCACCAGTGTTATGACTTCCCCACGGCGAAGTGATTGCTCGTGGCGTCCCTTTACAGTTTTGGCCAATATATTATATCATCGTGTGGGGCGTATAGGTGCATCCTAGTTACATGTTTACCAGTAATACCGGACTGAATGCGATGTGTGCCTTGCATCCTTCACTAGGAGTTGATCCCTCCTACCCAGACTATTTAATTAGAGGTAACCCCTCTAATTGCATGACGAGGTCTCCTCTCCAAGTATTCATGCACGGTGGAACCTCATGACCTATATGGGCTATTGGCTAAGTAATACAGATTTTATAGTAAAACATAAGTCTTTTCAAACTATAAAACCAGTTTTATGAACATGTTCTAGGTTACTTAGGACTTATACATTTCCGCTGCTATTAGTCTTTTATGCTTATGTTATTCCATGCTATACTTGTATATCCATGCACTAAGCGTTATGCTCAGTCGTTTTCCTTTCATGTTCCTAAATGGCAGGTACTCAAGGGCGCTCGTAGACTTTAAACGTACGTGCATATGGACTGGAAGCTATCTAGCCTTCTCTACTTTATGCATTTCATCATACATTTTGCTACTCATTTCTTTGGACATTGTTTAGTCCTTTTTCTTTGCAGTACTTATGTTTGTGTGTGATGAGCTTATACTTGGACTACCGATGTTTGTTTCCGGTATTTCCATTCATGTTCATTTAATGGGTTTAAGACATTTATCTTGTATGCTTTGATGACACGCCATAATCACGCGTGACGTTCCATTTACCAAAATGGGGTGTTGCAAATATGGTATCAGAGCTAAGGCTTCAACCTATAGGCTCTCAAAACATGACCTGTGGTTAGTGGGTAGTCACGATGGTCTTCCTAGAACCGACAGTTTGTTTTCATGCATTTATATCATATGTCATTGTCGCAGGAATTTTGACTAAGTAATGGTTGGTACAGGACTGGCCGTATTTAGTCGCTTGTGATTTTATCTATCGTGTTGTTTTGATGAACCGACCCATCGACGTTCATCTTCGTCATGTCATTTTGTTTAGTTGAACCGACCCAAAGGCGTTCACCCAAACCCATGTGATTTCATCATCATGCATTCATACACTATTTTCATGCATAAAATTTTTCTCATGATTTGTTGGCATATATTTTTTTCATGAATATATATTATGTTGTAATCAGTTTAATCATGCATTTTGTTTTATATTGTCAGATGGTTCTCACACGCGAGCAGGAACAACTCAATGCAGCAGTTCAAGCTACGATGCAGGCCATGCTTCCTAAGCTGAGGAACGAAATCAGGGCCGAGGTGCAAGCTGCCAACAATCAACACCAGTATCCTAATCCTCCAGCTACATTGATCAAATGGCTGGAGCGATTCAACAAGCAACGTCCTCGATCCTTCGAGAAGACTGACAACCCCAATGAGGCTGAGAGGTGGCTAGCTCATATCGAGAAGATATTTGATGCAATGGGCTGCGGCCCTGTCTTAAAGTCAAGGTTGGCCTGTTACAAGTTTGAAGGCGACGTGCTTGGATGGTGGAAGTCTGTGATGTAGTCTGAGGGAAGTGACAATTGGGTGGCTGGCTTGACTTGGGCTCAATTCAGGGAGTTAGTGATGGGACAGTTCTTCCGCAAGGCTGAGCAGGACAAGCTAAAGAGGGAGTACCACGGGATCAGGCAGAGAGCTGGGGAGAACAAAAACGAGTTCATGCAGCGTTTTATTCGTTTGGCTGGTTTTCTTGGCGGAGCAGCAGGTACTACCGAAGATCAAGCATACCACTTTCGTTGGGCTCTTCGTACATCGGTCGACAATAACTTGGTGTGCTACTTTCAACACGATGGCACAAGTAGCCGATGCAGCACGTAAGCTGGAGATGTTGCAGGAGAGAGATGAATTTGGTGACGCAGAGAGACCCGAGAAGAGGTATTTGTTCGTCACTCAGTGGTGATCATTTAAATTCATTCAACAATATCCAAATATTTATCTTTCTTTATAAACTGCATCTTTCAGGCAGAAGACTGGGGATCGGTCTCAACCGGCTACTCAGCAACAACCTACTCAGCACAAGGGTAACGGTCAGACCCAAGACCGTTCTGCTACGGATAGGCGTGGCGGAAATGATAATTACCGTAATAACGCTGGCAACTCCAACAGCAGCAAGTCCCTAAACTTACTCATTTTTCCTTATGTTACATGTTTATAATTCATAATTCTGACACTTCAGCATCTTGTACCAGGAATCATGGTAACGGAATGGAGCAGGACCGTAGAGGTTCACAACCCAACCGTACAGCTATCACTGGTATTATGTCTTACGACTTTCTGCATTGTCCTTTTCGTACCCATAAACCATGTCTCATGTGTACTTTCTAAACAGGCTCCCAGCCAGCAAGGGCACCTGTTGGAGGGTATACTCACCCTCTCTACACTACTTGCAACCGTAGGCACCCAGGGCCATGTTGCCGCGACAACGATGCTTGCTTCAAGTGTGGCCTGACTGGTCATCGCATGAAGGACTGCCGTAAGGGTGAGATAGAGGGCACATCTGGGCATGCCGACTCCAAGCCACCTCCAACTACTGGGCGGGTGTACACGACCTTGCGTGATCAGGCCAAGAAGTCTATAGGTTCCATCACTGGAATCTTGTATATGTATGGTCAAGCCGTATGTGTTTTATTTGACACGGGTGCTACTCATTCGGTCATTTCTACTACTTATGCCAAGAATGTTAGGATATCCCCTATGCCATTAGAGAATATATAAAACATTTCCACGCCCTTAAGAGACTCTGTACGCATAACCCATGGGTACAAGAGCCTTCCCTCAGAGTTTGACGACAAGATTCGTCCAGTTGACGCACTTCCATTGGACATGTGCGATTTTGACATGATATTGGGCATGGACTGGCTATCCAAACATTACACCACCATTGACTGCCATTCATATCGGGTCATCTTCGGTGATTTAAATGCACCAGAGTACATTCACAACGGTTTCATACCCGGAAGGTCTGTACAAATAATTTCAACCTTACAAGCACATGCACTATTGTCACATGGTTGCGAGGGCTATCTTGCTACTGTTCATGATTTGGAGGCTGAATCTCCATCTATCTAGAATTAGCCGATCGTGTCAGAATTTCCAGACGTGTTTCTAGAAGAACTTCTGGGCATACCACCTGCTCGTGAAGTGGAGTTTAATATTGAGCTCATCCCAGGAGCTGAGCCAATTTCTAAGGCTCCTTATCGCATGGCTCCCATAGAGCTGAAGGAGTTAAAGGAACAACTGCAGGAACTATTGGAACGCAGTTCCATTCGGCCTAGTGCTTCTCCATGGGGCGCACATGTTCTATTCGTAAAGAAGAAGGACGGCAGTATGCGTCTTTGCATAGATTATCGTGAGCTTAACAAGATCACCATCAGGAATAGATATCCTTTGCCACGCATTGATGACTTGTTTGACCAACTCCAAGGGGCCAAACATTTCTCCAAGATTGATCTAAGGTCGGGCTATCATCAATTACGGGTTAAAGAGCAGGACATCGCCAAGACTGCTTTCCGTACACGTTATGGGCACTACGAATTCGTAGTCATGCCATTTGGCCTTACCAATGCTCCAGCTGTTTTCATGGACTTGATGAACCGTATCTTCCACGAGTTCCTGGACAAGTTCTTCATTGTCTTCATTGATGACATTCTGATTTTCTCAAAGTCAAAGGAGGAACACAAAGACCATCTTCGTACTGTACTACAGATACTTCGCTAGAAGCAGCTGCATGCGAAATTCTCCAAGTGTGAGTTCTGGTTAGACAAGGTGGCGTTCCTAGGACACATTGTATCAACAGAAGGAATAACCATGGATCCAGTAAAGGTTGAGGCTATTACCAAGTGGCCAAGACCGACATCAGCGACTGAAGTTTGTAGTTTCCTAGGCTTAGCTGGTTACTACCGTAGGTTCGTAGAGACCTTTTCCCGTTTAGCACTGCCATTGAACAAACTGATGCGGAAAAGGGAGAAATTCATCTGGACTGAAGAAAGAGAGAAGAGTTTTGAAGACCTAAAGCAGAGGATGGTATCTGCACCGATTCTTACTCTCCCATCTGGTAAAGGTGGATTTCAAATCTATAGTGATGCTTCAGGGAAGGGACTTGGCTGTGTTCTCATGCAACATGGGAAGGTGATTGCTTACACATCACGATAGCTTAAGCCATATGAGGAGAACTACCCTACGCATGACTTGGAACTTGCAGCAGTCGTGTTTACATTGAAGATATGGAGGCACTACTTGTATGGAGAATCATGTGATATCTTCACAGATCACAAGAGCCTCAAATAAATCTTCACTCAACGTGAACTGAACATGAGATAGAGAAAATGGTTAGAACTGTTGAACGATTATGACATTAATATGCAGTATCATCCTGGCAAGGCGAATGTAGTGGCAAATGCACTTAGTAGGAAGTACAGTATGATCAACGACATTAAGATTCAGGAAGAGATTATAAGAGACTCGGAGCGACTAGACATTGAGATCATGGTACGTGGACAACACAGTTACTGGGCTAATCTTAGAGTGGAACCTGAATTACTCTCTAGGATCAAGGAAGCTCAGAAGGATGATGGTGAAATTTTGGCGATTATTCAAAACTTGGATCAACAGACAGAGTTTCGGTTGGATAACGACGGTATCTTATGGCAGGGCACCAGACTTTGTGTTCCTGATGATCTTACACTCAGGGAAGCGTTATTAGCTGAAGCTCATAGCTCCCCATTCTCCATTCATCCTGGTTCGACCAAGATGTACCACGACATCAAGCAGTACTTTTGGTGGAGTGGTATGAAACAGGATGTTGCTACTTATGTCTCCAAATGTCTTACCTGCCAAAAGGTTAAGATCGAGCATTAGTGGTCTAGTGGTCTACTACAACCGTTAGACATTCTAGAGTGAAAGTGGGACAAGATAACCATGGATTTTGTTACCGGTATTCCGAAGACAAAGAGGAGGCATGATGTGATTTGGGTTATCGTTGATCGACTTACTAAGTCAGCTCATTTCTTACCGATCCGCAAGGAAGATCAAGGCAGCAAACTCGCCGATACTTACAAGAAGAAGATCATGAGACTTCATGGTGCTCCATCCAGTATCGTCTCGGACAGAGATCCTCGGTTCACTTTGCAATTTTGGATAAGTCTGCATAAAGCTTGGGGTACAAAACTTAAGCTTAGCACGGCTTTTCATCCTCAAACCGACGGACAGTCGGAGCGAACTATTCAGAAATTAGAAGACATGCTTCGAGCATGTGCATTGGAGTGGACAGGATATTGGGATGATTATATATGTTTGGTTGAGTTTGCATACAACAATAGTTGGCACGCCAGCATTAAGTGTGCATTGTTCGAGATGTTGTATGGCAGAAAGTGTCGCGCCCCAATCTGCTGGGATCAGGTTGGTGAGTGAACACTTTAAGGACCGGAGATGATAGAGTTAACCAACAAGAAGGTTGTTGTAGCTAAGCAGAAATTACAAGAAGCTCACGCACGTCAGAAGAGTTATGCCGACAAGCATCGTAGGGACTTACATTTTAACGTCGGAGATCATGTCTTTCTTAAGGTATCACCGGCACGTGGTGTTAGAAGTTTTAGAATCAAAGGGAAACTCAATCCTCGATTCACCGGAACGTTTGATATCATCGAGCGAGTTAGTGAAGTATCTTATCGCTTAGCGTTACCTCTGCAGCTTTCTCACGCTCATGACGTTTTCCATGTATCCTTACTCAGAGGATACAAGTATCATCCTCTTCACATGGTTCATTATCCACTGGAACAGATTCGTGAAGATCTTACCTTCATAGAGGAACCCGCGCGAGTTCTTGACAGACAAGAACGAGTCATGAGGAAGAAGACGATTCCATTCGTCAAAATCCTTTGGAGGGATCATACTAAGCAGGAAGCCACTTGGGAAACAGAGGAGTCTATCTGGGCTTCTTACCCTCATTTCAAGTTTTGAATTCAGGTATGTTCCTCTTTTAGTTTACTTTATCTATAATTCGGGGACGAATTATTCTTTTTAGGGGGGAAGAGTTGTAAAACACGCATGCTTTTACCATGAACAGTACACTTAGTAAACGTATGTACATATAAAAACTTTCCTTTTATAGCACGAACACGTGTCACGATTATTAATTGCAGAAATTACGTACGTGTTATTACACGATAAGTATTATGTATGTGATAGTACACGATAATTATTAACAATAATAATTATAATCACGAACAAGAAATCATGAACGTAAAATCACGAACATGTAATTATGCACTTATTTAATATAATACGATTGATATCGTTACGTACAAGTATTTATCTATAACACGAACATTTAATTATAATATAAAACGGAAACACGAACGTATGTGCACGTAAAATATTAGACACGGGAAAACTTCGGGTTTCCCCTTGTGGGCCCCACAAGCTGCGGACACAAAAGGGACAAGAGGGCCAAGCCCACTTTTGGTTTTATTAAAATAAACAAATAAGGAAAACATATTTTCATTTACAGAGTTTTATAAAAATTACAAAACCCTAGCCCCCCCTTTTGCTCTCCTTGACCGCCGACTATAACACCACCAAGGGGTGTTTGTTGATTGATTAAAACAAGTGGTAATCGTTCGTGTTATTATTCTCATTTCATTCACGCATTGGTAATCCTTAATCCTTTTTCTTTTGATTCTTTTTTTTAATTAAGAACATGTAATCATGGGGTTTTATAAAAACAAGAATGTAAACATGTTAAATTAATCATGGGGGGAAAATAAAAGGTGTTTGGGTTGGTTTGGTTCAGCCGACGCAAGGAAACCGAGAGCCGAAGCTCTCGGTGGTCTTCGAATCGCCACCAACCGAGACCCCATAGTCTCGGTGTGGGCTGTGTGGTCGCGGCAGCAAGGAACCAAGGGACCCCGACTTGAGTCAGGGTACCGTTTGGTTTGTATGGGGTCTCGGCAGTAGCAACAACACCACCGGCTAACTGCTGGTGGCTGTTTTGGTCTAGCAGGGGAAAACACAGGCTCGACAGGGGGAACCACTGGCTAATCGCTGGTGGGAACCTTGTTAAGGCAGCAGCTAGCCGAGGCTAACCAGAGGGAACCACCGGCTTAACCGGTGGCGTTTTTACAAGAACAGTGGCAACCGGCTAAGCCGGTTAGCCACTGTTAAGGGGTGTTTGTTTTGGTCCGGTTCATGGGGAATTCGGTCTAGTTCACATTATGTCTAAATTAAATTCACGGGTCTGGTTCATGACTAACTTTTACAAGTATTAATTTTTACAAGTTATATTATTCTAACAAGAAATTAAATTAATTAATCATGAATAATAATTAACTTAATTAATCATAGACTTAGGTTAATTATTATTTATGAAATAATACATGTTTTAAACCTAAGTATTTATTTATTTAATTTAGACTATAGTAGTAATTAATTATTTAAGACAGGGAATATAATTAATTAATAAGCATGACTTAGATTATAATTAATATAATATTAATACATGTTTAACCTAAGTATTTTATACACCTTAATTTAATTAAATCATGCTTATATTTAATTAAATCGTGTAACCTATAGTTTATTTAATTAACATGATATTATTAACAAACTATACCAATAATCACATGACTTATATTATTTTATCAGTAAACTTATGCTTATATTATTAGCTTATTAATTCAGCTTATTTCGAAATATGGAAACTTTCTATTTCAGGAAACTTACTGTTTTTGGAAACTTTCTATTTTTAGAAACTGATCTATTTTTAGAAGTTAATCTATTTTTAGAAAGTTTCTATTTTTGGAAACTTTCTATTTTTGGAAACTTTCTATTTTAAGAAACCTGCTATTTTTAGAAAGTTACTTATTATTACACAACAAGTATAATAATACAAGAAATACAAGTAATACTTAATTAGAATACATAGAATACAAGATAAATACATCATAACATTAAAATCAGTAAAACAAGACAAGAACATATTAAACAAGCTAAGAGATGATATAACCAGTTACGTACTCAGTAAACAAAATACTTATACATGTCCCTATTTATGTAGCATTAGTGAGATCGGAGTAGGACTTCCATTCTTTTTTCTTTTTCGCTTACTGGATACAAGGTACAGATTTCCCGTCCCTTCAATATGGACATTCGTTCCTTATTAGGATTTCCCGTTTGTATCCAACTGTTTTCCCAATATTTGTTTTCTATGTTCGATTTCTTATGTTAGTTTAAGAGCCTAAGCCATATACATGCATGACCAGTGTCACCTAGTTATGGAGGTACCATAACCATAACACTGGAGGCACCAGTGTTATGACTTCCCCACAACGAAGTGATTGCTCGTGGCGTCCCTTTACAGTTTTGGCCATTATATTATGTCATCATGTGGGGCGTATGGGTGCATCCTAATTACATGTTTAGCAGTAATACCAGAGTGAATGAGATGTGTGCCTTGCATCCTTCACTAGGAGTTGATCCCTCCTACCCAGACTATTTAATTAGAGGCAACACCTCTAATTGCATGACGAGGTCTCCCCTCTAAGTATTCATGCACGGTGGAACCTCATGACCTATATTGGCTATTAGCTAAGTAATACAGATTTTACGGTAAAACATAAGTCTTTTCAAACTATAAAACCAGTTTTATGAACATGTTCTAGGTTACTTAGGACTTATACATTTCCGCTGCTATTAGTCTTTTATGCTTAAGTTATTCCATGCTATACTTGTATATCCATGCACTGAGCGTTATGCTCACCTGTTTTCCGTTTTATGTTCCTAAACGGCAGGCACTCAAGGGCTGTGACAATCTAACATTTTCAGGTAGTGAAATATTTTCTCGTATAATATTTTGAAACTTATTTTGTGTTGGTTGACGAACTCACAATTTACGGATTTAAATTTGGGCTTACGTGCATAATTTGGCGTCTTTTACGACTAAACCGGAAACCTTAGGATTACGTATTTACGTTTTTGAACTCCGTTTTTGATGAGACAATTTTTATTGGATTCTTTTTGAGACGTTGATTCATAATTTATAAAAACGTTTTTCGTAAAACGACCCGAGGGCACGCAAATCGAGAAAACTAGAATCGAGAAATACCCGTAAACTAGTGAGATGGGACAAAATACATTGTCCCACCCAACTATCTATGTTGGACGGCACACTTGACACCACACCATGAAGGTGGCATCAAGTTAGCTAGCTTACTCCAAGTGTAAGCTTAGCTTACATCTTAAGCTTACTTACACCCCACTATCTCAAAACTAGCTACACTTTTCAATTCACCATTTTCTTACATGCAAATCAACACCAAACTCTCTCAACACCCTCCACATTTCCGTCCACCATCAAGCTACACACACCCCTTTTGATCTTTTCTAGCCATGAAACACATGTTTACTAGCTCTATTAAGGAGTTATCTTGAAGCCTTGATCATTTAGTGGCCATATTTACATCATTGGAGGTGATTTGATTGTGTCCTAGGGCTGATTTCCCAACATATGTTCTTGATATTTGATGGTCTTGGAGTTACTTGTTGTATTCATCAAGTTCTTGTCTTCCAAAAACAAGGAATACACTTGGTTGGTAAAGAAGATCATTCTCTCCATTTTTCTCTTGTTATTTTGTAAAGAACAAATGTATTTTCTTTCATTTTGTATATGTATATGATGTATATATGATGATAAAAATGTTGTGTGGGGATCAAGTGTTGATAGATATGCTTAAAAATGTTAATAACTATAAGAAATGAGGCTAAAATCTTGATTATTTAGTTGGCTGTACAAAAACAATATAAAACTAAAACATGAACTGATAAAATTGTATGATATGATCCATTTACAGTAAGTACAAGATGTTATACACATGTTAGAGTTGGCCATGCAATGGAATCAAAATAATGAGTGAGATATGATCAAAACAAGTTAGGTGGTCTAATCCGAATAAGCAGTTTTGTAGGGACTGTTAAGGCATGATAAACTCAAAATGGGCAGTAGCTATAGCTAAGTTAAATGTATCACATAATATGAAGAACATGTCACCCAAAAATGAGCTTCTAATTCATTATAGAACTCTAGATATGTTAAAAATGGTGAACATGACGATAAAAATCAGATTTTAAGAATTAATGTTTATTATTATTATATAAGCACTCACATTTTAATGTATAAAATGTAAAATAAAAACCCACTAACTTATAAAACTTATTTATATAAATATATAAAAGGTTAATTAAATGGATAAATTATATAAATGGTGGTGAAATAATATTTATAAGTAATAAAACTATAAACTTGATTTTTACGACTTTTTCGGCTATCGCCGTAAAATTAACGTTTTTCGCCAAATAAAACTTAGATGACCAAACCCGTCTAATGTAAAGTTTATAAAAGTCATATACTGATATATAAGTAACCAATACAAGTAAAAACCGATAAAACCCGAACTATAGGAAATACGGACATTTACGAGCTAACTAAACATATTGGACTAATAATTGGACTACATAAGATAAATACTTGTAAAAAGAACTTATTGGGCTTAACCCATTTGGGCCCAACATGGAAAGTATATATAATGACAATATAGGTATAAAAGGGATTAAAACAAGTTAAAGAACTTATAATAAAGCTTAATGGACTTAAAATAGGTAAATAGGTAAAACTAGCGAACTAGTAAAACGTTACCAAAACGTAAACACTAAAACGAGTAAACAAGGATGTATAAACCCACTTGATCATCATCATATGTACAAAATCATCATATGTATATTGTTATTTTGATAAAAGTCATTGGACAAAGTCTATGACCGATTATTATTTATATAGGTTTCCGTGACCGAAATACGCCCGTAGCCGATAATCCGCCTTTCATTAACAACGTGAGTTCATAGCCTCACACTCTTTTAAATGTTTTATAAAATGATTTGTAAACCCGCGAGGGAGATAACATGCTAGATTTTATAAAAATAGAACACAAGTAGTCCCGATGGTATGCTTAATGATATGGACCTGAATGATGCTATGACCCTATAAACGAGACTAAAAGAATTATTAGTAGTTAGGTTGTGTCACTTAAAGTCCCATTAGAATGAATTATGAACTACCGGGATTTGGTAGACGCTTATGCATTTGATAGTACTATTTGGGGACGATCACCCCAGTTCGCGCCTTGACGGTTGATCCCCGTCGTACCACATTGATTGGTAAGCGAATTTATGTATGAGAAGATTCCATAGCGTGATTTTTGTGACGACACACTAACTTAGATGGGCAAATTGTTTGTCGGGTTCGCGGCCCGCTGTTTTCATAGTAAGGTAACAATGTCATGCGGCTAATAATAATCCTATAATGTACTACAATGTATCCTAAAACCTAAATACAAAACAATAACGACGCTATTAACGATGAATATATTACCTATCATGGTAATATAGAGACTACGGTCTCATGGACGGTTTAAGATGTATGCTTGATTTATATATTGCCTGACTAGCAATATGAGGACTTACTTCCGATATTATGTTTGTGTTCTGATTTTAAATGATTGTTTTATATAACGGTTTTTATTAAACTCTATGAATTCACTCGGCATTCGCTGATATGATTTTTGCATGTTTTTATCTCAGGTGCTTGAAGGTAATCCGGATGGAGATCGACTCTGATGGCCCACATAATATTAAAAACGTTCATTCGATCTATGTTTTGTAAACTTAATGACCTGTATAATTTGGGACCTGTTGTACGCTTTTAAAACTTTTATCGAATGAATGTATGTTAAACCTTGAACAACCATTTTTATGTGTTGTCTATGATTGGAGTTATTTTGCTATCCCGTAACACTCTGAAAGACCCTTCCGCTGTACCGATACGAAAAATGAGAGTGTTAAAGTTTGGTACCAGAGCTCTCATTATAGAGAACAAAAGATTTTAAAAACCAAGGTTTTGAACAAAACGTTTCAAAATCTTTTGACAATGAACATTTGAGAAAATATTTGAAAAATCTTTTGACTATAACGGTGCCAGAGATCTCTGACATTGCCAACAATCCCTATTGAGAAGATATATATTCTGATATATATAATTTAATTTATATATATGTATATATCATGATTTCAGTATGTAATTGTTTAACTAGTATGTTATCCTAATACGAGATATATATATAAATGCAGATTGTCATGGCTGACCCTAATATTCCTATAGAAAACCATGCTATTCCCGAACCTAATGTAGATGATGATCCTTATTTAGACTTAGTAGATTATGATATGGATGATGAGGAGGAACCATTTGAGGATCCCGAGCCCGAGTTAGGACTAGGTGATCAGATTGCCCCTCAGGTTGACTTGGTAGAGAATGAGATTGAGAATGTTGATATAGAGAATGATGATGAGATTGGGTTAGATAACTTAGATGATGAGATTGACGACGAGGATGTCGAGGAGGATGTAGGTATAGATGTTGAGGTTGATGATGATGAGGAAGCCGAGCTTATTTATCCTTATGATGTTCCAGAGGGCGAGCCTTTGCCCCCACCAGTTTATTTGTCTGATTCTGAGGTTGAGTTACCTAGGGATGAAATGTCTGAATCGTCTGAATCTGATTCTGAATCAGAGGAGGATGAGGATGATAATGCACCTGACGGTACTGATGGTATTGCTACTCGTAGACGTGAGATAGGAGAGTCGTCTAGTGCTCGAGAGGCTACTCATATTGATGGTCTTGCACCATGGGCCTTGAGACGTGATCTAGATGCTTCCCGTGTTAAGAGTTGTATGACAGAGGTTGGATTAGGTGTTGTTCAGACTCAAGTTGCTTATTTGGAGTCGAAGACTAAGGTTGGCGAGAAAGAGCGGGAATTGCTTAGTTTGGATTTGAGTAATGTAGAGTGTGGATTGAATGAGGCTTTTAGGAGGTTATCGGTGTTGGAAAGTGGTGAGTATGCTGCTATGAAGAGAAAGGTGAATACTATGGAGATTCAGTTGAGTGTGGCTCGTGCGATGCGTGAGAAAGCCGAAAAGGAGTTGAATATATCCGTGGGTTGGAATAGTAGATTTTATGCCGACATGGTTGAAAGAGGAGTAATCTGTAAGCGCCCAGCTGAAGATGTGTCTAGTGGTCGTCCGACGAAGATTCAGAAGACGATGGATGATGGACCATCTGGCGGTTCTCAGTAGACTAGTCTGTGTTTAGTAGTGACCTTTATATCTTTTGTGCTTTTGTAGCTTTGACTGAACCGACTTGTTAGTAATAGACTTGGCACGAATTTTGAGTGTATATAGTGCTAGAACTTTGATATGGGATGTACTAAGACAATACTTTTGTTTCAAATCGAATGAAATATGTATCTTGTCTTGAATTCCATATTGTGCCTTATTTGTATCTTGATTATGAATTCAATCCATATTATATGAATCCTTTGTTGGATGAATGCTTAATACTTTGAAATTGTTAAATTATAGAACTATGCCGCCCAAGAAGGCTGTGACTGAGGATGATGTACGTAGGATTATTACGGAGCAAGTTACCGCATCTATGACTGAATTTATGGCAAATTCTAGAAATGAAGCTGGCGGTAGTGGAGCTGGCGGTAGTGGAGCTGGCGGTAGTGGAGTTGGCGGTAGTAGAGCTGGCGGTAGTGGAGCTGGCGATAGTGGAGCTGGCGGTAGTGGAGCTGGCGGTAGTAAAATTGGCGGTACTAATGTGAATGTGAATGCTAATAATGTGAATGCTAGTGCTGGAGGAAATGTAGGAGGACTTGGAACTAATGCACCTGAAGTTGGTGGCTGTACTTATGTGACGTTCATGAAGTGTGAACCTCTACCTTTTAATGGAACTGAAGGTGCTGTAGGATTAAGCCAGTGGATTGAGAAGATTGAATCGGTGTTTCGGATTAGTAAGTGTAAAGAGGAAGATAAGGTGACTTTTGCTATGGCTACTCTTAAAGGTCGTGCGTTGACTTGGTGGAACGGGAGAATTGCTTTCATGGGTCTTGATGCTGCTAATGCTACTACTTGGGCTGAAATTAAGAAGTGGATGACTTTGGAGTTTTGTCCTCGTAGTGTGATCATTAGGTTAGAACAAGAGTTGATTCATTTGAGAATGAAAGGTGTGGACATTGATAGTTACACAAACCGATTCCATGAGTTGGCCTTGCTATGTCCTCGATTGGTTGAACCCCAAGAGATCCGAATTGAGCAATATGTTAAAGGGTTGACCAGGAATATCCGGGGGGACGTGACATCATCTAAACCACTGACCATTGATGATGCTGTTCGAATGGCTTACCAACTCATTGGACAGATAATTCAGGATAGGGAAGATGAAGCTCGTGTTGGTGAGAAAAGAAAGGGAGACGGTGATCGTGTAGATAGAGGTGATAATAGGAAGAATTTAAATCGCCGTCAGAACCAGAGAAAGGGGAATGCAAATGCTCTTACCAACAATACACCGCGCAACGATGATAGATGTCCTAAGTGTGGCAACAAGAGGCATGTTGGCGACTGCTGGAAGTGCCGAAATTGCGGAAAGCTTGGACACAAGGTTGAAAGGTGTAAGAAGGGAACCATTTGCTTCAACTGTAATGAAGAAGGTCATAGGAAATCGGAATGCCCCAAGTTGAAAGCGATTGTACCTGGAAGAAACCCCCAGGGTGGTATCTACCAACTTGGAACAATTGAGGTGAAGAAAGAGGATCCGAATGTCGTTACCGGTACGTTTTTACTCAACAATCATTATGTTGTTGCTTTATTCGATACGGGTGCTGATAGGAGCTTTGTATCCACTAAATTTAGTGCCCTTATTGATATTGAACCTGTTGAGATAAGTACCAGTTACGAGGTGGAATTGGCTAATGGTAAATTAGTGAAAACTAATAAGCTATTAGAAGGATACTCTCTAAATCTCTTGAACCATTCCTTTCCGATTGATTTGATGTTGATAGAATTAGGTAGTTTTGATATTATTATTGGTATGGATTGGTTGTCGTTGAATAATGCTACTATTTTATGTGGAGAGAAGAAGGTTAAGATTCCCCTTAGGAATAGGACGTTAGTAATTGATGGTAGTCGAGGTGAATCCCGTTTGAAGATCGTTTCATGTATTAAAGTCCAAAAGTACATCAGGAACGGTTGTGAGTTATTCTTAGCTCAAGTAACCAGGAATGAGTCTAGGGAGAAACGATTGGAAGATGTACCTATTATTTGTGAATTTCCTGAGGTATTTCCTAAAGATTTACCCGGACTTCCACCGATAAGGCAAGTAGAGTTTCGAATCGATTTAATTCCTGGTGCTGCACTGGTGGCACGTGCGCCTTACCGATTAGCCCCTTCTGAATTAAAGGAGTTATCTGAGCAACTTAAGGAGTTGTCTGATAAAGGTTTTATTCGACCGAGCTCGTCGCCTTGGGGAGCTCCAGTCTTGTTCGTTAAGAAGAAGGATGGATCTTTACGTATGTGCATTGATTATAGGGAACTGAATAAGTTAACAATTAAAAATTGATATCCTTTACCTAGGATTGATGATTTGTTTGATCAACTGCAAGGATCTAGTGTGTATTCTAAGATAGATTTGCGGTCAGGATATCACCAACTTCGCGTCCGTGAAGAAGATATTCCTATAACTGCATTTAGAACTCGTTATGGACACTATGAATTTCAAGTAATGCCATTTGGGTTAACTAACGCACCTGCGGTTTTCATGGATTTAATGAATCGAGTGTGCAAGCCCTACTTGGATAAATATGTGATTGTGTTTATTGACGATATTCTAATCTATTCTAAGAATGAAGATGAGCATAGAGAACATTTAAGGATTGTTTTGAAATTGTTGAAGGATGAAAGGTTGTATGCTAAGTTTTCGAAATGTGATTTCTGGTTAGATTCTGTGCAATTTCTTGGTCATGTGATTAACAAAGATGGAATTCATGTTGATCCTACAAAGGTTGAAGCTATTAAGAATTGGTCTGCACCGACAACGCCAACGGAAGTGCGACAGTTCTTAGGATTGGCTGGCTATTATAGGCGATTCATTAAAGAATTTTCTTTGATAGCTAAACCCTTGACTAAGCTTACTCAGAAGAATAAACCTTTCGTTTGGGGAAGTGATGAAGATGGAGCATTTCAGTCATTAAAGCAAAAATTATGTAGTGCGCCAATCTTATCATTACCCGACGGGAGTGAAGATTTTGTAGTATATTGTGATGCATCTCTTAGAGGTTATGGAGCTGTTTTGATGCAGCGAAAGAAAGTGATAGCTTATGCTTCTAGGCAATTAAGGAAGAGTGAGGAGAATTATACTACTCATGATCTTGAGTTAGGAGCTGTAGTCTTTGCTCTTAGGTTGTGGAGACATTATCTGTATGGCACCAAGTGTACGGTATTCACCGATCACAAAAGCCTACAGTATATTCTCGACCAGAAGGAATTGAACATGAGGCAACGAAGATGGATAGAGTTGTTAAGTGACTATGATTGTGATATAAAATATCACCCAGGAAAAGCCAATGTTGTTGCCGATGTGTAAAGTAGGAAAGATAGAGAGCCTATCAGGGTGCGTTCTCTAGTTGTAGAAATTGATAACCTATGAATCTATGAAGTGGGTTGATGTTTTCTAGTGAGAGAAACTAGAGAGAGAAAGTGAGAGAAATATATGGAAGATTTTATTACTATGAAATGTGTATGGAACAACAACCAACCCCTTTCCTTAGTGGAAAGGGGTATTTATAGTCCAAGCTAAACATTGGGCTTGGGCCGGTCCATGACAAGCCCATGGACCGGTTCTTACTTAAGTTAATAAGCAAATAATAACTAATTACTAACTACGAGCTATTACAACATAAATATAATTGTGGAGTGACCGATACTTCTAATATACGTTAAAACGTATTTCTAACAATCTCCCCCTAAGGGAGGTCACTCCACGTTACAAAGTTCTAAACCTAGCATACTATACTAAGTCTTCGTTCTTTAGCTCGTAGTCTTTTCTTCTTTTCTTTCTTTTGTTGTGAATATGTTGATTTGATCTTTTAGGCTTTGACTTGAGAGCATTGTTCTTTGGCCTTTCACGTGCGATCTTTGCCTTTCTTGTGAACTTTGCCTCCTCGTGACTTCATGTTCCACACACTTACGTCTTTTTGTTGAATTCTCGAAAGCTTCAGAGTTTGGTACAGCGGAAGACTTCATCTTGTACTTTCTTGAATTTTTGCTAAAGACATAAGCATGTGGGAACGACTTTTACAGGTACACCGCAACACCACCGTCTTCACTGGTACACAGCAACGCCACCGTCTTCAACAGCAACGCCACCGTCTTTAACAGGTACACAGCAACGACACGAATAAAATGGCTTTGAACATTTTATTCTAATTCGGTAGCATTTTACCTCCGGTCGGTGAAGACTGTTGGACGATATTAGATATCGTACCCGTGACGGATAGTTTCAATTAAGTAACTTCCTGACAGGATTTCGCGGGTAAACCCGTTCTCTTTACTCGACCGTCCAAAGCTGACTGCGAACATAAAGAGTGAATCACTTGGATAAATTATCCTTGTGATTAAAAGCCGTCAATTCATGAAACCTGGAACAAGTGAATTTCAATTAAGATTTTCACCATCGTTGCTTTCCAGTTGTCACGAGCTCAATTCATAAAGAATCTTGCACGTTACCTACCAAGTGCTGTTTGATGTTGACACTAGAAGGATTTCCACTCGTCACTGTGATCAATAAAGAGTCACTCTGAGTGTTCTGGCAAGATCATATGATAATGCGAAGAGGCCTGGAACGAGTTTAAGTTCAATTAAGAATTAAACCACTGTTACCTTCCAGTTTTTCACAAGATTGGTTCTAAAAGAACCGCACGTGTAACCTACCATGAGCTTGTTTGATGTTGGCTCAAGCAGGATTTCCATCTTCATTGTAATACTTGCGTATTACTCGGATGTTCTGGCAATATTACAGGAATATTGCGTAGGACTCATGAAAATCTCTTACTTTTCACAGTGTGTGAGAAAGCAAGGAATAAATGGAAAGTGTCCTAATGAGACTTTTGATGATCTCTTGGCTCTAGACTCGATTGTGCGTTTTGATTTAGTGAGCGATGGCTGGAGAGGAGTGCCACCTTTTCAATACCAGTCTATTCGGAGTAAATAGACCAATAGATAACGTGTTGATCTCTGTGTGATTAAAACAAATACCTTTTGAGAGATATTTGAGTTAGCTGGGGAAGGGTTGTGCATTGCATCACTGGGTCCATGATGTCTTTCTTCAATACCGAGAATCATTAACAAAAATAACCTCAATAGCATATGTATTGACCCGGTTTCTGCCTAAAGTTGTAAGGAGGGCTTCTTTCTTTACACCCTTTATCTTTACATTTCTTTTTCATTCTTCAACCCCTTCAATGCTTACCAATACGTCATCACTAGCACCTTGTTGTGATTGTTCCAGTGCTAGCTTAAGTACTTGGTCGACATTCAGCTACGTTCACATTCTTTCTCCATCTTTCCTAGGACTTCTAATTCTAACTAGGGAATTGTCCTTGGGAAGATTCCATCGGCTCTGATGAATCATTGGACTAAACCTATTCCTACCACCCTTTTGTCACCACATCCGTCGTGAATTAAGTGTGTTTTGGGAAGGAATTGCCACCATGAAAAATCATTGAAAATCACCTAAAGTACTTGTGATATTGAAATCAAAAGTTTTGTACCTTAGGTGTTTTGTTCATCAAAAACGCTCCCCCTTAACACGTGCTTTACACATATTAAGTTGGATAATCTTTAAGTCTTTTTCATTTTAGCCAAGTATCATTTAAATCTCCTTAATCCCATTTTCTCCCCTTATCCAAAATGTTAACCATTAATATTTGGGATATTGAATGGATTAACCGGTCTTTGGGTAAAAATGAAATTGTTGTTTGGCCATAGAACAAATGATTGCTCCCCCTTAAGTTAATAAGGGGTAGTTGTAGTGCTTTAATATGATATATTTTGAAAGATTTAGAATCTCGTGAAAAATTCTTGAAAAATTATCATACTTTAACACTACAACAAGCCATTAACGCACATTATTCACAAATATACATATTCACAAATAATACCAATATAGAGTGACCTGAAATGTACGACCCTTCAGATGGATCGTTGCAGTGTCCTGTAGTGCACTCCATATGGTCTACCACCCACGAATCTTTCCAAGCTCCTCATCAACCTACGTTCACGGAGCTTTTGATCGATCTTTTTAATCACGTACTTCGCCATCTGCTTATAACCTGGATGCCAATCCTCCGTCATTTCTGGCAAGGTCTTACCCGAGTTCAGATGCTCCAACTTTCCTCTGACTTGTATAAGAGTTCCATCACTATACTTGTGAAGCTCCCCTACCCTCATAAACTTCATCAAACCTCGACTGTTCAAGTAGAAAATGCCATAATTCGGCACAGAAATGCCGGTATAGGGACATCTTGCTACATGTTGAGGTAACACTTGATTCACAGGACGGGTTAAATTGAGCTTCCTCTGATAGCTTTCGACTCCCAATTGAAGATCTTCAACTCGTGTTTTGATGACAACGCTTCGTGTGAACATACGAAGTGCTGTATTCAACGCAATCAGATCTTCACGAGGAATGTGTGTCAGTTGATCTCTGGTCATCAGAAGCAGCATATCTTCGATATCCTCAAGGCGAATGATGGAAAAATCTCCCTGCTGGATTCTGTATTCCCTGTCATCCTCCCTTTTCAAGCGAATCTCCGTCACATGATAATAGCCGTTCTTGGCTTCTGTTTTCATCCCTAAAATGCTGGAGATGCGGATATCGGATCTAACTGAGCTTCCAGAATTGACTAGGCAGCAACCCCTGTACGCCCTTCTGACTCGTTCGTCCCAATGAGATGCACCAAGGAAAAAGTGATCTTGTTCGACGTCCTCTCTTTGGTAGCCCAGAACTCGTAAAGGTAGTCATATGGCACCGAAGCACTTCTCCTTAGCGCATACTTGAAGTGAGATTTATCAAGCATGGCTGTAGCTACCTTAAAGCCATTATGGGTAGAGTGAGATACCTCCTTCAGACGGTAGTTGTTTGGAACAAACTTTAGAGTCTTGGCTTCAGCAATGGCGGCGGCTCTGTCGTCTTGTAGTTGTTGTACGGTAGGGTTAGTCATCGTCTCTGCTTAAGATAAAACACAAAGGTTGATACAAACAAGTATGAATATCATTATGACTTTAAACCTAAGCATTGTACATATGACATAATCCCTTAAGCTTTGAAATCATTCAAACATCTTCTATTCGGAATAATTAGCCTATGTGGAATAAAATCCCTATTCTGAATAAAAGCTATATTCGGAACATTTGGCTATGCGGAATAAAGGCTCTATTCGGAACATTAAGGCTATGCGGAATAAATCTCTATTCGGAACATATAGCCTATGCGGAAAAACATCCCTATTCTGAATAAAATACTCTATTCGGAACATTTGGGCTATGCGGAAAAAATTCCTCCATTCGGAACATTTGGGCTTATGCGGAAAAAGTTCCTCCATTCGGAACATTTCCTATGCGGAACATTTCCTATTCGGAACATTTCCTATTCGAAACATTTCCTATTCGGAACATTTCCTATTCAGAACATTTCCTATTCGGAACATTTCCTATTCGAAACATTTCCTATTCGGAACATTTCCTATTCGGAACATTTCCTATTCGGAACATTTCCTATTCGGAACATTTCCTATTCGGAACATTTCCCTTATGCGGAACTTTCGCCCTATGCGGAACTTTTGCCCTATGCGGAAAATTTACCCTATGCGGAACTTTTTGCCCTATGCGGAACATTTTGCCCTATGCGGAAAATTTACCCTATGCGGAACATTTGCCCTATGCGGAACTTTTTGCCCTATGCGGAACTTTTTGCCCTATGCGGAACATTTTGCCCTATGCGGAAAATTTACCCTATGCGGAACATTTGCCCTATGCGGAAAAAATGTTCTATTCGGAAAGTTTTCAACAGTTACGATTCTTCTATTTAGGCACTTAATCTGTTTGATTCAAATGTTCTAAAGGCCAATTTAGTGCAATTAAACCTATTCCGAATACAACCCAATCAAAACCCCCAAATTATTTAACCCTATTTAATCAGTAATTTGATTCGTTTGATTTCCACCTTAAACAGTTAATTAACTTGACATATCTGAAAAATTAATCCGTTTTAGTACCTTTTGTGAAGATCTGAATCAAGAGAATAACTGATTTGAGTCGAGTTTGATTGATTTCGTGAGTTTGTTTTGTGTGGAAGGTTATCAATGGCGGCAAGGGAAAACAAGAACAGTGAATGTGAATAGATGAAACGGGGGGGAGAGTTTGACTAGGTCAAATTTTCCATAAGTTAGACATGTTGTCAACTTTGCCCCCTCAATTCTTCTTTTTGCTTCATTCAATCATTCCAAGTTTTGACACTAGCCATTTTGACCCTATCTTATGTTAACTATTCAAGCCTTAGTGATTAACTTAATTTAACACAAGCACAATCCACAACAAACTTATAAGCAACAACAAGACATATGCCAAAGCAATCCAACCATTAACCATTAAGCTTTGTGAGTTTCCTTGAAAACTTTTGAAGATCTTTTTGATGTGAAAGATGATGAAACATTTTCTCCCCCTTAAACGATGACCCGTTTTCTATTTAAAGAGCTGTAGTCATTGTTTAACGAGGCACATGATGATGAAAAACATTTCCCAATTGATATCTTAAAAAAATTTGATTCGTGGTGTCAATAAGATTTCTCTTATTTTAACAAATTAATGCACTGAGACGTACACTAATTCGTGTCAGACCAAGTTATAAAGTAAACTTGATCCCTTTGCATGATTTGGCTTGTAAATCACGCCCGAGAAAATTAATTCCCGTTCTGAGCCAACGTTTTCCAAGGAAATACGTGACTTTAATATGAAAACCGGGTTGCAGTCAGAAATAACTACAAGCCATAATGGGCATGTTTTAAGAATGTACAACTTTTATACGGACTCTATTTATGGCACCGTGTCAATATTGATCGACATTTCTAAGGCCGTAAATATTACCGTACTAAAAGACATGCCCGATTTAAACGAAAAATATTTTTGGTTTTTCTTGATTTTATAATTTTTATGGTTTTTCTAGGTTTTATATTTTTTATGGTTTTTCTAGGTTTTATATTTTTTATGGTTTTTGTAGGTTTTATATTTTTTATGGTTTTTGTTGGTTTTATATTTTTGTATTTTCTTTTGTGGTTTATATATTTACGATAATATACATGATCACGAACAAAGGATACTCTGAATAGTTTACCACGACTATTCAGCTGATTCTTCTGCCAACTCTTTGAGAGTCGCTGAGGTAAATGATTTCATGCCAAGCTTGTCGATCAAAAACTCGATTCGTCCTCGATCTAAGGCTTTGGTGAACATATCCGCCAGCTGGTACTCAGTAGTGACAAAATACAGCTCGATCACTCCGTTCTCCACCTGCTCCTTGATGAAATGGTAGCGAATGTCTATGTGCTTGGCCCGGGAGTGTTGAACATAGTTGCAGCAAAGGGCAATGGCGCTCTTGTTGTCACAATACATCGGGATTTTGTTAAATCCAAGACCGTAGTCAGTTAATTGTGATCTCATCCAAAGGACTTGAGCACAACAACCGGACATGGCGATGTATTCAGCCTCCGTGCTTGATATTGCAGCGCTTTTCTGCCTTTTTGAAGACCAACTGATCAATCTATCTCCAAGGAGTTGCACAGATCCAGAAGTGCTACGCCTCGTATCTTGACATCCAGCATGATCGGCATCTGCGTATGATATTAAAGCAATCGAGGAATCTTTCGGATACCATAGACCACGATGAAGTGTTCCTTTTAGATACCGAAAGATCCTTTTAACTACATGTAAGTGCTTTTCGGTAGGCCGAGCCTGATACCGGGCACACATGCATACAGCAAATTGCAAATCAGGCCTGCTAGCAGTCAGATAGAGAAGGGTGCCAATCATTCCACGGTAAAGTTTCGGATCGACAATAATCCCATCCCTATCTTCATCTAACTTGGATTTCTCCACCATTGGAGTGTCTACGGGGTCACAATTCTCAAAGTTATATTTCTTAAGAGATTCTAGAGCATATTTGGATTGATTAATAAAGATGCCTCTGGGATTCTGAGAAATCTGTAATCCTAAGAAAAATGAGATTTTTCCCATCATCGACATCTGAAAGCGTGTGGACATTATCTTCTCAAATTGTTTAGACAATTCTATGTTAGTGGCAGCAAAAATTATATCATCAACATAAATTTGTACCAGAAGCATGTCGTTGCCGTCCTTGAGAGTAAATAGAGTGGGGTCCACTTTGCCTTTGAAGAAGCCTTCCGACATGAGATATGTTGACAGGAGATCATACCACGCGCGTGGAGCTTGTTTCAACCCATAGAGAGCCTTCTTAAGCTTGTACACATGGTTAGGAGACTCCGTGCTGACGAACCCATCCGGTTGACTAACATAAACCTCTTCCCTTAGTTCACCGTTCAAAAATGCCGTCTTCACATCCATTTGATAGACGATCATGTTCATATGAGCAGCAAACGCAAGGAATAGTCTAATCGCCTCCAATCTAGCCACAGGAGCAAAAGATTCCTCAAAGTCTATACCCAAGGCTTGTTTATATCCTCTAGCGACCAATCTTGCTTTATTCTTCAATACCGAACCCATCTCATCAAGTTTAACTTTATAAACCCATAACAAAGTAAGGATGTTAACCTTGTCAGGGCGAGGAACCAATTCCCATACTTCAAGTCGTTTGAATTCATTGAGTTCCTCCTGCATAGCTTCGATCCAAGATGATTGGGTCATAGCCTGCTGCCAGTTTTTGGGTTCAACTTCAGAGAGAAATGCATCAAAGTAACAATATAGTGCACTCTCTTGTAGTTGATGGCGTGTAGAGACTGGTCGATCTAGATCTCCAATAACATTCCTAATTGGGTGATCTTTTGTCCATTTAGTGCTATGGTTTTCAATCCTAGGTGGTCTGGAGTGAACAATAGGTGGAGCTTCTTCTGAGGTAGACGCGGCTGAAGAGTCTTCAGGGATCGCTACACCAAAGAAAGGAAGCTCTTGCAAGTGAGCATATTCCAAGTCGTGATCAGTAGTATCCTCTTCTACATCATTAGGCACAAGTAGGGGTGATGATTCAGGTGTAGTTTGAGAATCACTTGGTGAAGGTGCATCCGGTTCAATGTGAATTGTAGATGCATTAGATAAAGGTTCATTAACTTGAGCAACCACTTCAGGTATTGGAGCAATTACTACAGGTACTGGAACTTCATCAGACGGGGGATCGAAGAATTCATCAAACAACGGTTGAAACAGTTTATCCCACTCGGGCCTTGATGGTGGTAAAAATGATGTAGAAGTAGGATTGTTGGGAACTAATCCGGAACTTATAGCACCGGGTCCCATCTCATGAAGCGCGGGTTCAGAGCTGTGTTGCTCAGAAGCCATCGCTGTCAGCTCGTCGAAATCTGCGTCCATAGTTTCTACAATCTTGCCAAGACGACGGTTATAGATTCGGTATGCTCTTTTGGACGGTGAGTAACCAATGAAAATACCTATATCGGCTTTTGGTTGAAGCTTACCCAAGTTCTCACTATTGATGTTTGGATAACACAAAGCACCAAACACATGAAAAAATGAAACATCAGGTTTGCGATCATGTAGAAGCTCATAAGGTGTTTTTCCATGGCGTTTCCGAATGATAGAACGGTTTTGGGTGAAACATGCAGTAGAAATAGCCTCTGCCCACAAGAACAATGGAGCGTTCGCATAAATAAGCATGGTCCTAGCAGCTTCCATAAGTGTACGATTCCGTCTTTCAACGACACCGTTTTGTTGTGGAGTGCGTGCAGCGGATGTTTCATGTGATATACCAACTCCTTCATAATAATCACGAAGAGTCTGGTTGACGAACTCTGTACCATTGTCTGTACGAATACGGCGGACAGTGGTATTCAAACGTACCTGAATGAACTTCAGAAAAGTGATGATAGCCTTCGGAGCTTCATCCTTTGTACGTAGAAATCTAACCCATGTAAACCTTGAGAAATCATCCACAATGACGAGAATGAATTTCTTACCGCTCACACTTTCAGTTCTCATCGGTCCACAAAGATCCATATGCAAAAGATGAAGTTTTTCTTGATTAGTGTCTTCAGCTTTGGGTTTGTAAGATTTCTTGGTGCTTTTCCCCCTTGAACACGCGGAACATAAATGATCCTTGTGAAATTTAAGCTTGGGAAGACCACGAACTAACTCGTTTTTAGCCAGATGATTAATAGCATCAAAATTAAGATGAGATAATCTGCGATGCCATAACCATGACTTGGTCTTAGAAGCTTTAGAGAGAAGACATACTGGAGAAGCGGCCATCATGTCTTGTAAGGACAAAGTGTAAAGATTTGCACCACGAGATCCCTTCAACAAATCTTTTCCTTCCAAGTTGCGGATGAAACAAGTGTGTTGTCGAAAAGCAACCTCAAGGTTGGAATCACAAAACTGTCCTACTGAGAATAAGTTATGACCAAGACCTTCAACATAGTATACCCTAGAAATCGTCACGTTTCCAATCTGATATTCACCATACCCCATAATCTTTGCTATATGATCATTCCCAAATTTAACCGTACCAAGAAACTTGCTGACGAAATTTTGGAGCATCGAGCGATTTCCGGTCATATGTTTTGAACAACCGGAGTCCAAATACCACAGGATGATTTGGACCACCTGAAAATATCACCACACAAAGACAATGTAGAGGTATCGGAATCTGAGTGTTCCTTGTTATTAGCAGGTACAGATTTAATAATCTTAGATTTGCTAACTCTAGGTTTCTTAGATTTCCTAGCCTTTTTCTTCTTAATTGGTGGTGTAGATTCTAATTGGCTCAAATCCTGAGGTATTTCTACACTGATAGGCACTATAGTGGGGGCTGACCTATTTAAAGGGCGCTGTTTCCTTACTTGAGTGCGAGTGTTCCTAACTAAAGGACGCTCAGACCTAACCTCAATGGATGCATTCCTAGTTAAAGGGCACATTTTACCATCGAGAGTAAAGGTCCTACCAGTGGGACGCCATTGCCAGCCAACTTGGGCACGAGTTCTACCCGTTGGCTTCCATTCAAAACCATTCTTAATAGCATTCATTTCATTAACGTGATCAATCAGACACAAATCATGACGCTAGGAAAACATACATTCATTACAATTCCAACAATTTAAATCAGAATTCACGAATGGTTTAGGCTGCTGCACAGGCGCAGAGCTTTTAGTCTTAACATGATTCATTTTATTTAAAACTGAACTAGCATTCCTATTGTGGACTTCTACTTTCTTCTTTGAGGCACTACTAGTGGAGGGCTTGATCTTAGCTTTCTTGAGTGGCGATCCTTTAGCCTTAGTAGTCTCTTTTAATCCTGTAGAAGGCAAAGTGGGAACATTAGCAGCAGATTTTAAAGGTGTCTTACTTGATTGTGCCAATGACGGTTTCGCTCCTGGAGTCTTATTAAATGGAGTGACAGCAATGGGCCTATTATTAAGTAGTGCAGAACCTGGTGTACCTATGTATTGCAAATAAGCCAAGCAATATTGAACTCGCTTAACATATTCATGAGCCGAATAATAGTCGCTACTTGAGGGATCTAAGGCATAAAGATCGTCTAAAATATCCCTAAGAAGATCGACATGCTTAATGGCATTCCTCATATAATCATCATAGGTAAGCTGGTTTCTCTTATGAAGCGGATTCTTATAAAGCACTACTGATTTGGTTGTTGGAGCACTAGTGGACGGTGCAGAGTCGGTAGCTAAGTTATCAACAACTTATTGTCGGGTGAGAAGAAGTGTCTCCTTTAACTCAGCCAAAACCATATTTTTGTCTATGAGCAGGATGTTCAAGTCAGAGATTTCTTCGCACTTTTGGTTCAGTTGTTCAACATAATATTGTTGCTGTGCCGCATTAAAAGCGAAGCGTTCTTCTAGTGAACCATAAAGAGCGGATAGTCCCTGCCTTGTCCGATCCATCTCCCCTAGAACAGTTGATAGTCTAATTTCTAAGACCTGGTTTTTAGACTCTGCAGCCTCTAGTTCCATTCTTAATGTTTCCTTTGATGATATCTCTCTCTTCAATCTCATGATTTCTTCCTCTAATGTCTTAACAATTGCAATCATCTTGTCACTATTCTCAACACCGTTTTCACAAACATTTGATATCAAAAGATTTTCATTTTGATTTTGTTGTTTTAATTCTAAAGATATACAATGTTGTTCTAGTTGATTAAAGCGTTGTGAAAGTAAATTGTAAGAATCTTGTAGCTTTAAAAACTCAGCGTTAGATTCATGACAAGAATGATTTTCTACCTCATTTACAGTTTCAGCAACATTTACAGAAATATCACAAACATCATCACAAATATCATTACAAATATTCACAGCATCACAATTAATCACCGCGGATGTAAGCTCATTTGAATAATTAACATTTACAGTAGTAAGCACATCACACGAGATAACTTCGGACAAGAATCGGTCATATTCGGTTGAAATCTTTTCTTTTTCAATTAGTTGCAGTTCGTAAGCGGTGTCCATTTCATAAAACACTTTTTGAACTTCCCCAATTTCAAACTGAAGATTTTCCTTAAGAGATGCAAAACTTCCTTTTAGACTTTCGACAAACGGATTGATCTTAGTTTTAAACACCTCGTTCATGTGTTCGAAAGCCCATTCTCCGGCATTTAAGCCATTTGAAGTCGTACATTCCAAAATGACCTTGTCAAAGTTAGTGAAGTATCGGTTAATCTCTTTCAAGTTTAACCATACAGTACTAACAGGTGGAAGATTCTTTGGAATTTCCTTAGGACCTTCCATGTTGACAAGTGTAGGAAATGTACTAGGGCGTTCTTCCTCTAACATGTAGGTCGGTGCTGTGATGAGATCTTTATCCATATGGAAGCGAATTCTAAAATCAGTTTTTGCAAGCTCCTTATTCATTTTAAAATAATCACACTCGGGATATTTTGCTGAATTGTATGACCGATCCTCATCAACTAGATCCTTACTTGTTCGATCATTGGGAAAAACAATCGGGCCTAAGGCCAATCCTAATTGAGTTGCATTATAAAGTCTAGGACTATGTCTTAAAGCTTGTTTTGCATACTGTGGATTAGGGGGAAGGCCTTTTAGACGAGATAAGTTAAACTCTCTAAACGAAGCATCAAATAAATGAACTAGTTGTGAAGCAGCATATTGTCTTAACAGCAAGTAGTCTAGACTTCTAATCTTATTAGTAGCATTAATCTCCATTTCAGTCTTCTTAGATTCGAGTAATTCAAAATCAGTTTGAAGTTTTTGAAAATTAGTGACCACTAACTCCTTTTCTTTAAGTTCACTAGACAAATTTGCTCTTAAGTTTTCGATTTCTTGCAAGTGACCCATTTGTTTGTTTCTAAAGTGATCATATTCGAGATTTGTGAGAACACTAGACGAAGGCACTAGTTCCAAAGTTTGTACTTTCTCATTGCTTAAGGCAAGCTCATCAGACAAATTCTTATTCTTAGCTAAGGTTTCTAAGAGAGCAGCATTCATTTGGCTAAGTAATGTAGCAGGAACCATGACCAAATCTTGTTGAGCAGGAGTAGGCGTATGCGAAATGGATCCCGGTTGTGATTCACTCAAAGTCTGGGGACTCACATTGATATTGCTATCATTGTTTGTCTCCTCGTTTGAAGGACTCACCACCGATGATTCATTCGAATCAGCACTCTCTTGCACAACTTGATGTGGTTGAATACTAGCATCAGTGGCATTATTGGTGTTATTAATAAGTACCTCAGATTTCTTATCTGGCCCTAAGCTGGAGAAAGTTGCCATGAAAGCAGCCTTTGCAGTTTGAAAGTCATCACAGTCGGAGTCATACGCATCAAGATCATCGGCTTGGTAAGCTGCATTCTGCGTAGTGACAACGTCTTGTTCAGCAATCCCTGGGTCAGCAAGAAATGCAAGCTCCTCTTCATCAAGTTCTCTTCCTTGCGCCTGAGCATTTACCATATAGATCTTTTCAGCAAACCACTGTCCATCCCTTCTCCTCTTGGGTTTCTTACAATCCCTGGACATATGACCCTCTTCCTTGCAGTTGTAGCATGTGATCATTCTCAACTTGCCTGTATTAGCCCGAGGAGGATTGTTGACCATTGGAGCAGGAGCAGGAGTAATCGTGCGAGCATTGGTTGAAGTGGAAGATCTCCCCTGATACGGTTGAATTGGCTGAACCATGACCCTGCCATTCTCAATTGTAGCTTGTTGGCGAGAATTGGATGAATTCCTCAACTGATTGTTGGTAGGAGCTGATCCTCTGTATCCTCGTTTGCTTAAAGTTCTTGTGAGATATGCAGACATAGTAGTTAGCACTTCAACTGGGTCAGCTCCTTGTTGAAAAACAGGAACAGGGACGTCTTCATCATCACAATACAGTGCTTGATCTGGATGAGCTGCATAATCAGTAGAAGGAATACTCATTTGATCAGGGTAGCTTGTTGGAAATGCTGCATTCTCTTGATAAGAAGAATATGATGGCTGAGGATAAGGTGCAACATTTGCTGGATGAAGTTGTGAACCATACTGTGGTGAAGGTGCATTGAACCGATACTGTTGCTGATGTGAGGTGGGAGGTTGTGGTAGAATCGAGTATTGGGGAAAATTTGGTGTCATGTAAGGTGATGCATGATAGGCTTGATGTCCCAAGATATAGGGTGTGTTGTTGTGTGACAAACTTGGTTGATTCGCCATCAAAGCTAAGGAATCTGGATACATACCACGAGAAGAACGGTGCATAATCACATGCTTCTCATGCTGCTGAAGGAAGGCATATATTTGATCCAAATTACACTTATGCAGATCCCTGGTTAACTTGACATCGGTAATGTACTCACCCCATTCAGCTTGAGGTAGAGTATTCAAGAATTTGGTGTTAACCTGGAATGGAGCAATCTCAAGATTGTATACATTCAGATCATTCATGAGTGTGGTGAATCTGAAGTAATAATCGTGAAGTGTTTCCCCTGGGTTGTAGGTGAATCTATCAAACAGGTCATACAACTGACATTCCCTTTCCTGTTTTGTGAGAGATGTACCTTGTAGCAACACCTTAAGACGTTCCCATAAGTCTTTTGCTACCGTATACTTGCTTACCATCCTATAAATATCATGGGGAAGAGCTTGAAGAATTGTTTGAAGAGCTTTTTCATCTGCATCTGCAACAAGTTGTTGAGCTGGAGTGAGTTCTTCAAATTCTCGTGGTCTAGTCACGTTGTCAACCGTAATGGTACCATAGTCGAGTGGACCATTCAAAATCGATTTAACCATAAGCCTTCCGTATGTTGGTTTCCCCTTTAGATATTGCATCATTCGACCTTGCCATGCCTCAAACACTTCTTTAATAAGCATCGGTGGACGACTATCAGTCCCCGTTATGATCGAGATATCCGTAAGAGATGTCATCTGAGGCATTAATGAACTTGGATTCATTGTGATCACTTAACAGACTCAAAGATTATCGTTTGATCGAGCAGTGAAGAAAGGTTGAGAATTTGTGTTGTGTTGGTTAAGCTCAAGATTAAATCCAGTAAAGATCGTCGAAAAAACTCAAATACCCCTTGAACTTGCTTATACGGAATAACCCAAACTCAGAATAAACCCTTATTCGGAATAATGCCTATTCGGAATAATCCTATGCTGAAAAATACCCTATTCGGAATAAACTCTATGCAGAATAACCCTTATGCGGAAAAACCCCTATTCGGAATGTTTTCTTCAATTCGGAATATTTTGGCAATTTGGCTTATTCGGAAAAACTGGTCTATTCGGAATGATGGCAATTCGGAATATTTCCTAATTTTGGCTATTCGGAAAATTGGTGTCTATTCGGAAAAATTGGCTATTCGGAAAATTGGTGTCTATTCGGAAAAATTGGCTATTCGGAAAGTTTGTTGCTATTCGGAAAAAATCTTCTATTCGGAAAAAAATGTGGCTATTCGGAAAGTTTCTTCTAAACGGAAAGTCTATTCGAAAAACCCTTCTATTCGGAATACTATCCTATTCGGAACTTCTATTCGGAATAAACCTTCTATTCGGAAAACCTTCCTATTCGGAACTTCTATTCGGAATAAACCGTCTATTCGGAAAAACTTCCTATTCGGAAAATCCTATTCGGAATAATCTGGTGAAATGTTTCCGAGACTTCTAAAACAGCTTAAAACCCCGATTTTTGATCCAAAACCACAAAAAGTTTTATGATTTTTACCAAAATAAGCTAAACCCAATCCTTATCAATCAATCCCAATAACAAAAACACCAAAAATAACAAGATTCAAGATTGATTTTTCTTAAAGATCACTAATAGATTCAAAAACTAAAAAAGCAACACAATCCTTACCTTAAATCACCCCATAGCTCTTGATACCAAATGTAGAAATTGATAACCTATGAATCTATGAAGTGGGTTGATGTTTTCTAGTGAGAGAAACTAGAGAGAGAAAGTGAGAGAAATATATGGAAGATTTTATTACTATGAAATGTGTATGGAACAACAACCAACCCCTTTCCTTAGTGGAAAGGGGTATTTATAGTCCAAGCTAAACATTGGGCTTGGGCCGGTCCATGACAAGCCCATGGACCGGTTCTTACTTAAGTTAATAAGCAAATAATAACTAATTACTAACTACGAGCTATTACAACATAAATATAATTGTGGAGTGACCGATACTTCTAATATACGTTAAAACGTATTTCTAACACTAGTCTTGACCGTGCACAATAATTTGCCTGAGCAAATTAGAAATGCGCAAATAGAAGCTTGTAAGAAGGAGAATTTTGTTAATGAAGGGTTCCGAGGAGAAGGAGATCCTTTAGAGGTTAGAGCTGATGGAGTGAAATGCTTAAGAGGTCGTATGTGGATACCTAAGTTTGGAGGCTTAAGAGACTTGATTATGTTAGAATCCCATAAATCTAAGTATTCCATTCATCCGGGATCTGATAAGATGTACCATGATTTGAAGAAGTTGTACTGGTGGCCGAATATGAAAGCTGACATAGCTATGTATGTTCTTCAATGCTTGACTTGTGCTAGAGTTAAAGCTGAACATCAAAAGCCATCAGGACTACTTTAACAACCAAAGATTCCTGAATGGAAGTGGGAGCAAATAACGATGGACTTTATCACCAACCTTCCTAGAACATCATCTGGAAACAACTCGATTTGGGTTATTGTCGATAGACTGACCAAATCAGCACACTTCATTCCGGTTAAAGAGCAGTTCTCACTGGAGAAGCTGACTCGTATATACCTTGATAATGTTGTATGCAAGCATGGAGTGCCTGTATCGATCATTTCAGATCGAGATCCTAGATTCGCAACGAGTTTTTGGAAATCTCTCCAAAGATCTTTGGGAACGAATCTCGACATGAGCACTACTTATCACCCCCAGACTGATGGGCAGAGTGAAAGGACGATACAAACACTGGAAGATATGTTGAGAGCTTGTGTGTTAGACTTTGGTAAGAATTGGGATAAACATTTGTCGTTAGCAGAGTTTTCGTATAACAATAGTTACCATTCTAGTATTAAGGCTGCACCGTTTGAAGCTTTGTATGGTAGGAAGTGTAGATCTCCTGTATGTTGGAGTGAAGTTGGGGATACCCAGCTCACGGGACCGGAAATGATCCGGGAGACTACGGAGATGATAGTTCAGATTAAGAATAGGTTGTTGACTGCCCGAAGTAGACAGAAAAGTTACGCGGATGTGCGGCGGAAGCCAATGGAGTTTAAAGTGGGTGACCGAGTAATGTTGAAGGTATCGCCATGGAAAGGCGTTATAAGATTTGGAAAGCGAGGAAATTGAATCCCCGTTATATTGGACCCTTTACGATTTTATCTAGAGTAGGTCCGGTAACTTACAAACTAGAGTTACCCCCAGAACTTCATGGTGTTCACAACACATTCCATGTATCTAATCTGAAGAAATGTCTAGCAGTGAGTGATGAGAAAATTCTGTTAGGTAAGGTTCGAATAGATGGGAAGTTGCATTTTATCGAAGAGCCCGTAGAAGTTATGGACCGTGAGGTAAAGCAACTGAAACAAAGTCGGATACCTATTGTCAAAATCCGATGGAATTCAAAGCATGTACCGGAGTATACTTGGGAGCGAGAGGATGAAATGTGGAAGAAATATCCGCACCTCTTCGATTTCAATAAGAAACGGACATTCAAATGAAATGGATCACGAGGACGTTGATCCCTTTTAGGAGGAAAAGTTGAGACAATCTAACATTTTCAGGTAGTGAAATATTTTCTCGTATAATATTTTGAAACTTATTTTGTGTTGGTTGACGAACTCACAATTTACGGATTTAAATTTGGGCTTACGTGCATAATTTGGCGTCTTTTACGACTAAACCGGAAACCTTAGGATTACGTATTTACGTTTCTGAACTCCGTTTTTGATGAGACAATTTTTATTGGATTCGTTTTGAGACGTTGATTCATAATTTATAAAAACGTTTTTCGTAAAACGACCCGAGGGCACGCAAATCGAGAAAACTAGAATCGAGAAATACCCGTAAACTAGTGAGATGGGACAAAATACATTGTCCCACCCCACTATCTATGTTGGACGGCACACTTGACACCACACCATGAAGGTGGCATCAAGTTAGCTAGCTTACTCCAAGTGTAAGCTTAGCTTACATCTTAAGCTTACTTACACCCCACTATCTCAAAACTAGCTACACTTTTCATTCCACCATTTTCTTACATGCAAATCAACACCAAAATCTCTCAACACCCTCCCCATTGCCGTCCACCATCAAGCTACACACACCCCTTTTGAACTTTTCTAGCCATGAAACACATGTTTACTAGCTCTATTAAGGAGTTATCTTGAAGCCTTGATCATTTGGTGGCCGTATTAACATCATTGGAGGTGATTTGCTTGTGTCCTAGGGCTGATTTCCCAACATATTTTCTTGATATTTGATGGTCTTGGAGTTACTTGTTGTATTCATCAAGTTCTTGTCTTCCAAAAACAAGGAATACACTTGGTTGGTACAGAAGATCATCCTCTCCATTTTTCTCTTGTTATTTTGTAAAGAACAAATGTATTTTCTTTCATTTTGTATATGTATATGATGTATATATGATGATAAAAATGTTGTGTGGGGATCAAGTGTTGATAGATATGCTTAAAAATGTTAATAACTATACGAAATGAGGCTAAAATCTTGATTATTTAGTTGGCTGTATAAAAACAGTATAAAACTAAAACATGAACTGATAAAATTGCATGGTATGATCCATTTACAGTAAGTACAAGATGTTATACACATGTGAGAGTTGGCCATGCAATGGAATCAAAATAATGAGTGAGATATGATCAAAACAAGTTAGGTCGTCTAATCTGAATAAGCAGTTTTGTAGGGACTGTTAAGGCATGATAAACTCAAAATGGGCAGTAGCTATAACTAAGTTAAATGTAGCACATAATATGAAGAACATGTCACCCAAAAATGAGCTTCTAATTCATTATAGAACTCTAGATATGTTAAAAACGGTGAACATGAAGATAAAAATCAGATTTTAAGAATTAATGTTTATTATTATTATATAAGCACTCACATTTTAATGTATAAAATGTAAAATAAAAACCCACTAACTTATAAAACTTATTTATATAAATATATAAAAGGTTAATTAAATGGATAAATTATATAAATGGTGGTGAAATAATATTTATAAGTAATAAAAACTATAAACTTGATTTTTAAGACTTTTTCGGCTATCGCCGTAAAATTAACGTTTTTCACCAAATAAAACTTAGACGACCAAACCCGTCTAATGTAAAGTTTATAAAAGTCATATACTGACATATAAGTAACCAATACAAGTAAAAACTGATAAAACCCGAACTATAGGAAATACTGACATTTACGAGCTAACTAAACATATTGGACTAATAATTGGACTAAATAAGATAAATACTTGTAAAAAGAACTTATTGGGCTTAACCCATTTGGGCCCAACATGGAAAGTATATATACTGATAATATAGGTATAAAAGGGATTAAAACAAGTTAAAGAACTTATACTAAAGCTTAATGGACTTAAAATAGGTAAATAGGTAAAACTAGCGAACTAGTAAAACGTTACCAAAACGTAAACACTAAAACGAGTAAACAAGGATGTATAAACCCACTTGATCATCATCATATGTACAAAATCATCATATGTATATTGTTATTTTGATAAAAGTCATTGGACAAAGTCTAGGACCGATTATTATTTATATAGGTTTCCGTGACCGAAGCACGCCCGTAGCCGATAATCCGCCTTTCATTAACAATGTGAGTTCATAGCCTCGCACTCTTTTAAATGTTTTATAAAATGACTTGTAAACCCGCGAGGGAGATAACATGCTAGATTTTATAAAAATAGAACACAAGTAGTCCCGATGGTATGCTTAATGATATGGACCCGAATGATGCTATGACCCTATAAACGAGACTAAAAGGATTATTAGTAGTTAGGTTATGTCACTTAAAGTCCTATTAGCATGAATTGTGAACTACCGGGATTTGGTAGACGCTTATGCATTTAATAGTACTATTTGGGGACGATCACCCCAGTTCACGCCTTGACGGTTGATCCCCGTCGTACCACATTGATTGGTAAGCGAATTTATGTATGAGAAGATTCCATAGCGTGATTTTTGTGACTACACGCTAACTTAGATGGGCAAATTGTTTGTCAGGTTCGCGGCCCGCTGTTTTCATAGTAAGGTAACAATGTCATGCGGCTAATAATAATCCTACAATGTACTACAATGTATCCTAAAACCTAAATACAAAACGATAACGACGCTATTAACGATGAATATATTACCTATCATGGTAATATAGAGACTACGGTCTCATGGACGGTTTAAGATGTATGCTTGATTTATATATTGCCTGAATAGCAATATGAGGACTTACTTCCGATATTATGCTTGTGTTCTGATTTTAAATGATTGTTTTATATAACGGTTTTTATTAAACTCTATGAATTCACTCGGCATTCGCTGATATGATTTTTGCATGTTTTTATCTCAGGTGCTTGAAGGTAATCCGGATGGAGATCGACTCTGATGGCCCACATAATATTAAAAATGTTCATTCGATCTATGTTTTGTAAACTTAATGACCTGTATAATTTGGGACCTGTTGTACGCTTCTAAAACTTTTATCGAATGAATGTATGTTAAACCTTGAACAACCTTTTTTATGTGTTGTCTATGATTGGAGTTATTGTGCTATCCCGTAACACTCTGAAAGACCCTTCCGCTGTACCGATACGAAAAATGAGAGTGTTACAGCGCTCGTAGACTTTAAGCATACGTGCATATGGATTGGAAGATATCTAGCCTTCTCTACTTTATGCATTTCATCATACATTTTGCTAATCATTTCTTTGGACATTGTTTAGTCCTTTTCCTTTGTAGTACTTATGTTTGTGTGTGATGAGCTTATACTTGGACTACTGATGTTTGTTTCTGGCATTTCCATTCATGGTCATTTAATGTTTTTAAGACATTTACCTTGTATGCTTTGATGACACGCCATAATCACGCGTGGCGTTCCATTTACCAAAATGGGGTGTTACACAAGTGGACAATACATTGTTCATTAAGAAAAAAGGGGTCACACATAAATATTGTTCAAATATATGTTGGCGATATTGTTTTTGGGTCTACATGTCAAGAACTTTGTGATGAGTTTTCTACAATTATGCCCGACGAATTTGAAATGAGTATGATGGGTGAACTTAATTTTTTTTTGGGTCTACAAATTAAGAAATGGAAGATGACATCTTTTTCAACCAATCTAAATATGTAAAAGAAATTCTTAAGTAATTTGGACTAGAAGAATCTAAACCAACAAACACTCCAATGTCAACCAAAACTAAACTAACCAAAGATGGTACTAATGACTATGTTGATAGCACCAAATATCGTGGTGTGATTGGAAATTTAATTTATCTTACAACAAGTAGGCCGGATATTATGTTTAGTGTTTTTGTGTGTGCTAGTTTCCATGACAATCCAAATGTGTCCCATCATGAAGTGGTCAAGAGAATTTTTAAATATATCAAAGGAACAACTCATCTTGGACTATGGTATCCCAAAGGCACGGGAATGGAAACCGTTGTCTATGCGGATCCGGACCATGTCGGTGACTATGTCGATAGAAAAATTACAAGTGGTGTATATACATTTATCGGATGTTGTCTCACCTCATGGTTTTCGAAAAATCAAACCACACTTTCCATTTCTACAACCAAGGCCAAATACGTGTCGGCGGGCAAAGCATGTCAACAAGAATTATGGATGAAACAAGAACTTGTTGACTACGACATCAAGTTGGAAGATGTAACAATTCTATGTGACAACAAAGGAGCTATTGATCTCAGCAAAAATCCTGTCTTGCACTCACGATCCAAAAACATCAAAATTCGGCATAATTTTCTATGAGACAATGTCCAAAAATCCCGTGTTGCACTCACTTGGAATTATATCAAAGATTATGCAGAATCTACTCTTTGATATTATGAAGATTATGTATGTGATATGAAACAAATATATAATATAACCAAAACACTTCAATATTATTAATAATACAAATACTCTTTATATAGAGTGTCATGGTTACAACCTTGAAGTGAGATTACAAAGCATAGAGATATATAAACCTAAACCTAGGACCTCCTTTTATAGTACAAGGAGTCCTTTTAAAGATAAAGATATTAACAAATAAGTTTAAACTTTTAGAAGATATACACAAGATCTTCTATGAATAGCCAACACGTCTTCAGTCTTTATCTCCAAAGTAGCACTAATATCTCTGACACCACTAAGGTTCAACCATGTTCAATTCTGTCTAACCACAACTAGTACTAAGAATATCACTACCATCATTAAGATTATTAATACTGATAATATAAACAAGCACTATTTTTATTCCTAACAATTTACCACCTGGTTTTATCATAAGTATGAGACTAAGGTTTGTAATCCTGTTAAGTCTCTTTATGGGCTTTAACAAGCTCTTTGACAATATAATGAGAAAATGACTAGCATGCTAAAAGAACATGGGGTTAGACAAAAAATAAATGATTACTCTTTGTTTGTTAAAGTTGGTCGGGGTATATTTCTTGTTCTTCTAGCCTATGTTAAATATATTATGATAACTGAAAATAATAAGGAAGATATTGAAAAATTTAAAATGTTTTTAGCTTTTATGTTTCAAATTAAAGACTCAGTAGTCTTAAAACATTTTTTTGTTTTTGAAGTTTTGGATAATAAGCATGGGTTATGGTTGTTTAAAGAAAGTATTATATGTAGTTGTGTGAATATGGTTCACTTGGTTGCAAACCTGCTGCTACTCTTATGCATTACAATGTGAGTTTAAGTCATGATGAAACTAGTAAAGATCAAAGGCTTAAAAGTTTAACTTATATCAAAAGCTTGTGGGTAAGCTGATATATATGTCTATTACTAGACTAGTTTATCTTATGTTGTACATTGTTTGTCACAACATTTGCACTCTCCTTTGTAGTCTCGATAGACAGCAACATTGAGAGTTTTGAGGTATATGAAACATAATCCTGGGTATGGTACTTAGTTTTATCATCATAAATTTATTGGCATGTATGCTTACTCCAACGCTGATTGGACTAAATGTTTGATAACCAAGAAGTCTGTGTCCGGTTTTTATATATACATTTTTTGGTAATCTTGTTTCATGGCAAAGTAAAAAGGAGGAAACCATCTCTATATCTACAGTTGAAGCTGAATATAGATGTCTAGCATCAATAACTTGTGATATCATTTGGATCACTCACTTGTTGAAGGATCTAGGACTGGAGGGTCTGCTTCTAGTTCCGCTGTATTGTGATAGGACTTATGCTATTCAAATTGCAGCCAATCATGTGTTTCATGAAAAAACAAAATATTTTGATATTGATGTGCATTTGATTAGAGAGAAGGCTGCTTCTGGTGTGATAAGCATAATAAGAACAAGTTAGCTAATAATGTTGTTGATATCTTTACAAAGCGTTTGAGTATATCCCAATATAAGCAGTTTTGCTTAATGTTGAATATGACTAATACGTTTGGAGTATGGGTTTAAGGAGGGATGTTGGAAAGTATGTGATTAAATTTTATCAAACTAATACTTGAGGGACTGATGTTTTAAGTATTTCTTTCTCTAACTTATGGTCTGGTTTGTAGTGTTTATATTGTGTAGGGACTGAAAGTGATATTCTCTTATTCTTAGCTGGCTATAAGTTGCTGGTGCAGCTAAGGTTTCATTATCTTTCTTTTTCCGATTGTTTTCACATACAGATTTTTCATCATCTTTGAGTTGATTTGATTTATGTTCTTGTATCTTGATCATCCTCGTCAATCAGCGTCGGGTATAAGTATTAGTATTGAGTTATTGTAGTGAGGATCTTTGTAAGTGTAATTGTGTATAGAAGTTGAATCTATTAGGGGGACAACTTAGATTTCTTGTGTATTGTTGATACGCACACATTTGTGGACTTATCTGATTTACCTGAAGTAATAAGGAGTACTTCGGAAGGTAAGTTGAGTGCTTTAGTATTGTGATCAGTTGATTAGATTTTAGTCTTTTACACACATTTTTTGTTTAACAAATTTATTACAAAAATAAAAATACAAAAATAAAAAATAAAAATCAAAGACTAATACTTACTCTCTCCGTCTCAAAATAACTGATCACCGATAAAAATACACAAATTTATAAAGCAACTGCAAAATGATACTTTTACTTTCAACTAATTAATTTGAATATTTGTGTTAATAACTCCATATAAGCGTAATATAACATGAAAAGTCGAAATGAGACTATAGTTCTGATCTTTTTAGAAAATGGATGACTAGTCTGAGACAAATCAAAGTGCAAATGTAAAAGATAAATTTGGAACGGATTTAAAGGGTCCGTTTGGTAAGAGCTTTTTTGAAGCTTTTTTTTAGAGTTGTTAGATTTTGTTAAAAAATCTAATACTTCTGTTTGGCACAATAATTTTTAAAGATGTTAGCTTTTTATTTTATACAAGTAGCTCTTAAATAAAAAGCTGATTTATAAAGCTTTTTAAATTGTCAAGAGGTGTTAAAGCTGTAAATTACTGATATACCCTCCAACCATATTATAATTTATTTAAATATGTCCTTTTAAGTCATTCTGCATTTTAATTATACAGTTAACAGTTAATATACCAAACAATTTTATTAAAAAAATACAGCTTATAACTCATTTTAACAGCTTTTTACTAAAAAGTTTATAACTTACACTTAACAACTTACAACTAATTTTGCCAAACATAGCCAAAATAATTTTTATAATTTTTTCTTAGTAAAGCAAAACGCCTTTTTTTAGAAATTTTGTATGATCCAAAAATTAATACTTTTAGATTTTTAAAAATTATAAAAACCAATTTATTTCCAAATATGGCTCTTTCGGCCAAGGTCATCCAGATGACCAATGTACCCCTTTCTCTCTCAGACAACTTTGAACCCGCTACAAGGTGACCTCCTTTGACTGACTGGTAACCTACATACGACAAACCTTATAATACCCAGCCTATGACCATTATAAGCTCCTTTTTGCTCGGGCTTCATGATACAAGACAAATAAACTCAGATCCTGATCTTGATCAGTAGGATGGAGATCATCAACACAATGCCCATAATTTCCCAAGTGATTAGAAAATGGAAATTGGTGAACAAGGGTTATTGTTATTTCTAACAATGAGGTTTGTTACATAATTTGTTACATAGAGAGTTAGTTATCAAAAACATGCATGAGAGTAAAATGAATACAGGAAATGGGTATTTATACAAAGTAAGGGAATAGACATTTGGGTTTAACAACTTTTGGCGCTCAAATGTGTGGGTTTGACTTTGCTGTTTGAATTCTTGGTTTTGACTTGTATCACTCCAACCCCGTTAAGAACATTATTGTCCTCAATAATGAGTTCCACATTAGCTAAAGGAGTAGTGTGCATAAGAGGTTGACCTTTCTCATTGAAGCTGCTTTCCTGTTTCTTCTGAGTCACAACTATCTGTTCTTCCATGTGCAGACTAGCATTTCTGTCCATGTGCAGACTAGTGTAACTCCAAATTCCTATACCCTTAGTTGCTATACCCAAAGCAAATATAACCCCCAATTGGTTTAAGCTACCACTAGTTCACTACCAAATACCTTCTGAATTACCCAAGTCTGAGAACACCCAAACTCATGACTGGTCCATGGGTTATCTGCAACCTTAGTCATCAAATCTTCAGGATGACCCAAACAATTATGAGCTAAACCATTTGGAATCCTCCTCAAATATAGACCACTTCCACTCTGCACATCCAAATGACCCCTTGGTATTTCTAAGTTTTGGCTTGTATCACTACCCAATGCCTATGCTAGTGGACTGTGATACTCAACAACCATTAATTTTGCAGTGTTGAATTAATGAACATCCATCAAATCACTTGAAATCTGCACCCCTTGTGGCCATAATTGTGTGTGCCCATCTCCTTCTCCACTAAGCTCTCCATCTGTTGGTAGCACACCCATGGTTGCTACAAATTGTTGACCTTGTAATCCATCATGGATGCCATAGTGTAATCCTAGATTTCCTACTGTCTCACACTCCACAAACTGCAGCGTACCACTTCCAAACTTCCTCTACTAGTCTCCTAAGTGGTTAACATAAAAAATCATTGTATTCATCTGACTCCCTACCACTTTGCGTTCCATCAAAGTAAGAATAGGTGGTTGAGAACCCATAAGTACAACCTTCATGCCCTGATACATGAACTCAATTTCAGTTTCAAGAAGTTATACAATATGTCCCCTAAGGTTGCTAGACATTGCATTCCCAACACCATCTTACAACTGCCTAAAGGGCTAAGTACATGTCAGATTTGAATGTTTCATCCTGAAACTTCCGTTGTAAACCATTACATTCATAGTTTCTAGATAAGAAATTGCCTCCAGCTACATTCACTTGAAAAGGACTTATCTATATCATCTCACATCTTATATTTTTAGCTACAGTAGTATCCAAAAAATTATGTGTGCTTCCACAATCAATAAGGATATTGATTGGTCTACCATTTATTTGTCTTCTCACCGTCATAGTTTGAAAGGTGTTGTTCCCTTTAATAGCATTGAGTGAAATGTGAGGTGGTAAAGCCAGGGTAGTGTCATTTGCATATGAAAGATTCTCATTTTCCTCCAACATATTCAAGTTATCCCCGTTGCCAAAAACCCATTCATCACTTGTAAATCCTACACTGTCTATGAATCCTTCATTCCCTTCCACAATCTCTAAGGAAAACAATTTTCGAGAACACTTGTGGCATGGAACATATCTTTGTTCACAGTAAAAACATTGATTCTTTGCTCTCTTCTCATCCAACTCTTTCTGAGTTAACTGTTTCCTATAAGTAGTTGGTTTTGCTATATTGGTAGCAACTGTTTGTAGCTTTGGAGCACTATAGGTATTGGTGTTATAAGGCCTTGGTGTAGGTAGAATAACTAACTCCTACCTATGCCTTACTACACCCATTTTTTCCTCTTCCAACTTACATAAACCATACAATTCTGCTAATGACCTAGGATTGATATTATAGCAATCAATTCTATCTCAGTTTGTAGGCCAGCTAAAAAGAAACTCATGGATTGATTTTTAGGCACATGTACCCTACACAACAACCTATCATATGCATCAATGTAATCCTGCACTGAACCAGTTTGCTTTAATTTTTTATCTCTCCCAAAGGATCATCATAAGCAACACCAAATCTCTTTAGAATGGCCTGTCCATAGACTGCCCAAGAGACATACTCCCCTATAATCCCCACAAACTGTTGATGCCACATCAAAGGAAGGTCATACAAGTGAATGGAAATCAGTTTCATATTGTTCCTATCCTCCACTTGATCAACCTTGAAGAACTGCTCACATTTGAATATCCAACCTCTCACATCTTCACCACCAAACTTAGGAAATTCGACCTTAGTAGCCTTATGGTATTGATACATACCTCTATTTCCCTCTTGGTTTTACCTCAACATTGCACCACCACCACTTGTACTAGCCACATTTCTTTCTTCCTCTCTTATCCTTGTCAATTCTTCCCTTAAAATTCCTAAAACTAACTCTTTCATAGTTTCCTTATCTGATTCCTCTTGATTGTTGTTAGTTCTTGTTTGTGGAGCCATTTGTATCAGATTATAGTCTAAACTTCTATACCTCTCACTTACTACCACACTACTTAACTATGGCTAACTGAATTAACAAAATTTGTAACTAACTCCCAACAAGAAACCTCACAAGAACTTGCAAAAAATCACAATGTGAAATTTTGTTAATCAAGACTGCTAGCTAAAAGATCAAATGATACATGCTTTTTGTCAAGGTAGCATTAGCGATAATAGTCATCCTTATCTTTGTATGAAAAATAACAACCTCTAACAACTTCACAAACTGTTTTGATTAACCGGTCAAGAACTGTTAACTAACAACCAACTCCACCCAACCACTTAACCGAATCAAGAAGTAATCAAAAATCAACCAAAACTCAACCAACTGCCAAGATGAACAACAAACAAATCAAGAACCACTCTGTTGGGAATAAAAGTAGCCAAGTCATCTAGCCGCTGACACATTACATCAAGCTACTGACATAGTGTTATCAAGCTACTGACAGAATAGGCGCAGACAAGAACTATCAAGCCGTTGTCAAGAAGTAAAGTCAACACGTTTTGTTAAGTTAGGAAGATATGCATGAATATTGTATTTTGTATGTTTATCCTAATATATCTTTCTAGAATAGTTGACACGATAACTTTATGTACAAGGCTCCTTATGTGTATAAAAGGAGGCCTTTAGGTTTATGTTTCATATACTTTCAATCACTGTTTGTTCATCGTTATTATTAATCGAAGTTGAAAGTTTGGTATACATTCTTTGTGCTAAGTATTAATTCCACATAATACTTAGTTTGTTGAATATACAAAGTTTCTCAAACGTATTATACTTGAACTAATCTCATTAATACATAAGCTTAGTCGATCTAAGTTTGGGATCAACAAGTGGTATCAGAGCTTGTTGAGGAACTCTTGATCTAAAGAACACAAAAACCCTAAACACCATGTCTACTGAAACCTCACATTCATCAAATCACAATCTCAAAATTCCTATACTTGATCCTGATAACTTTGAACTTTGGAAGTTCAAGTTTGAGCAATATCTCCAAGTAGATAACTATGTTCTCTCTGGGAATTTATTGAGTACAGTAACCAATTCAAAAAGGAAGAAAAGATTGCTGCTGCCGTAGAAGCAAGAAGAACAGCTAGACAGACTGGAGACGAGATACTTTCAAAACCTGAAGATGTAAGGGTTGTTTCAGTTGCTGAGATAGCAGAAAGAAGGAATGACATGAAAGCTTTAAGTACTCTCAAACTGGCTCTTGGTCCTAAGCAGCAACATAAATTCAGAAAGTATGAATCTGCTAAGGAACTTTAGGCAGCCCATGAAACTATCTATGGTGGTAATGAAGAAACTTTGAAACAAAGAAAAAAGCAGCTGATGATTGAATACACTGTGTTTAAAGCTCATCCTAATAAGAAGATAAGTGAGATAAGAAGCCGTCTTCAAGATATCACTAGCAAGTTGGCATTCATGGGAACAACTCTTGAAGATGAAGATATTACTGCTACCATTCTTAGAGCTCTTGGTGATGCTTTGGAATTCATGCTAACTCAATCATAGCTACCAAGGCTCACAAGAATTCCTCCTTTGATGACATATTTAATCATCTAAAGATTATGGAACCTGAAGCTATGCTCAAACAAGGAAGCACATCAACATCAAGGAGCATGGCATTCATCTCTCATAATGATTCATCAGCCGCTAGAAAATGTTTCATATGTCAGTGGATGGAATTCACATGTTAGCGGCTTAACCTCATTAGCAAATGACACATACAATGTTGGCTCATCAAGTCTCAAACCAGCTGGAATTGATTTGGATACTGTGTGTGCATACATTGCTGCTTTGCCTAATGGTTCTCAAGTTTCTTTTGAAGATCTTGAGCAAATTAGTGATATTGATCTTGAAGAGATGGATATCAAATGGAATATGGCACTTAGCAGTATAAGAGCCAACATGTGGAACAAGAGATTTGGGAGGAAGATGACATTTAATAGCAAAAAGACTGCTGGATTTGATAAATCCAAAGTTGAATGCTATAATTGTCACAGGATGGGACACTTTATGAGGGAATGCAGATCTCCATGTAGGAATGATGTTGGAAAGAGCTCAAGCCAAATCATCAAGGTTGCAGATGTTGAGCTAAAAGTTATGGTTGCTATGCAAGGGGTTGATGGCCTTGGATGGGATTGAAGCTTTATGGAAAATGATGTGGAGCAGAATCAAGCATTGACATCTGAGAAGGAAGAAGAGCATGTTCAATATGCTCTCATGGCTAAATCTTCTTCTTCATCAGATAGTGAGGTATATGATGATTCTTTTTGTAGTAAAGGTTGCAGGGAAAACACTAAAAAACTTAATCAAGAAGTTTTAAAATTTAAATCAAATGTTTTTGATGTAGAAATCAAGCTTGCAAACTATAAAAGGGTCTTGCACAATCTGATGGGATGGTAGGAGAGTATAAGAAAATGGAATTTAATATTAAAGATCAAATTAGTGTTTTAACTAGAGATCTAAAAGTGAGTAATGGTGCCAGGGATTCTCTCATGAAATCTAGGGCTGAATTACAACTTAAACTAGATGAAGCTATCAAAGCTAAAGAAAATGTAGGGCTCAAAATTGTAAAGTTTGAAAAGGCTAGTCAAACCCTTGAAAAATGTGTGAGTGAACAGAGAAACCCTAGAGATACGTCTGGCAGGATGAAAGAATTTGCTGCTGTTCCACCTCTAGCAGGAAAATTCTATGGGGTTCCTCAAGAGAAATACCTCTCTTGGACTGGCTTGCCAGAATTCCAAGTGGAAGATCCACCTAGAGTTCTTATCCTAGTTGAGGAATATAAGAAGAAGGTGACAGACTTAGAACAATGGAAAGCGGCCAACCCTTTTCTATTTGTTAAGGGTGGACTGCTTAAAGATGACATTGTTGACCTAAAACCCATTGTTGTGACTAACCCTAATACTGGGAAAACTATTAATCTTGATTCAACAACTAAAAGTAAACCTAGTGTTAAATATGCAAAGCTGTATAGGAAACCTAGGTCACCTCAAAGTTAAGCATATGTTAATGGAACATGGTTTTATCAGTCTAAGCCTAGTTTTGTGTCCAAAAAGGCTTTTTATTCATGTGGGAGCTTCTCACATTTGGCGTGTAATTGTGTCAGTGGATACATTTCACCCGTTGACAATAGGTCAACCATGGTCAACCCTAGACCTTTTATTCAACCAAGTCCACAGGCCACAAGCCTAGCTCCTTTCTTCTCCAAGGGAGCTAATATCCATGGACAAAGGCCCTTTCAAAACACCAACACTTGGTCTAATAGACAGTGGGTTCTTGTAGAAAACCCTAATTTAACCGCTGACAGGAACAATCTATCTGCTGACAAATCTAGGTTTGGTATGAAAATACACAACTAGCTACTGTCAGACCTTATGTTAAACCAAGTAATAATAGGCATTTGAAACCTAAGGGACAAGTGTCTAAGGCTTCATCCAGTTTAACATGGAGACCTAAACAAGAACAAAACCCTAATTTTAATAGATTTTCTATGACCTGTAACAGATTTAAATTTCTTGAAAAAGTCATTACTAAACCCATTGGAGTAAATTGGTTGTTTAGGGAAAAAAGGGATGAACAGAGGGTTGTTACAAGAAATATGTCAATTCTTGTTGAACAACCACATGAATCCAAGTCTGCAAAGGCTTGGGTTCCCAAAGAAAACTAATTTGTTTTCTTTATGTGTAGGGCATTCATAAATAGGTCAATGATCATAGATATTGGGACAGTGGATGCTCTAGGCACATGACAGGGAATGAAGATTACTTAACAGATTTCATCCCCATTAAAGATGGTGACAAAGTATACTTTGGTGGCGGCGATGGAAACATCTCTGGAAAAGGCACTCTTATCTCCAACAACTTAAGGTTTGAGGAAGTCTTCCTAGTAAAAGAACTTGATTATAATCTGTTTAGTGTGTCATAAGTGTGTGACAACAAGAATAAGGTTCTTTTTACTGACACTGAATGTTTAGTGTTAAGTAAAGATTTTGAGATTCCTGTTGATAAGTTCATTGAGTTTAGAACACCAAGACATAAAGATGTTTATAATGTTAATCTAAATGGCATTAAAATGAACAACAACTTGTCATGTCTTTATGCTAAAGCTTCAGTAGATGAAAGTAACTTATGGAACATAAGGTTAGGGCATATAAACTTTAAGAACATTAATAGACTTGTGAGACATGATCTTGTAATAGGATTTCCCTCAAAAGTATTCCACAATGATCATAATTGTGTTGCATGCCTTAAAGACAAGCAGCACAAGGCCTCATTTAAGTCTAAGAATGTGCATTCTTGTTCTAAACCACTTCACTTACTAAATATGGATTTATTTGGCCCAACCAATATAGAAAGTCTCAATGGTAAATCTTACTTTTTTGTCATTACTAATGATTATTCTAGGTTTACTTAGACCTTCTTTTTGGCACAAAAAAGTGACACTTCAAAGACTTTAATCAATTTCATTACACAAATGGAAAAGAAAACAGGTTATGATGTTAAAGTTCTTAGAACTGATAATGGTGGTGAATTTAGGAACAACATTTTAGATGCCTTTTGTGTCAATAGGGGAATCTCTAGGGAGTTCGGCATAGCAAGAACTCCACAGCAGAATGGTGTAGCTGAAAGAAGGAATAGAACTCTAATAGAAGCAGCTAGAACCATGTTGGCAGATGCTAATTTACCCATTGCTTTTTGGGTTGAGGCTGTGAACACTGCATGTTATGTTCAAAATAGAGCCTTAGTTGATAAGTTCCATAATAAGACTCCTTATGAATTGCTTTGGAATAGGAAGCCTAATATAGACTTCTTTAGACCTTTTGGATGTCATGTAGTAATATTAAATACTAGTGATATCCTAGGCAAGTTCAACTTAAAAGGCGATGAGGGACTTTTTATGGGATATTCCATGAATAGCAAGGGGTATAAGGTTTATAACAAGAAGTATAGAATTCTCATACAAAATATACATGTTGATTTCTTGGAGAGTAAACCAAGTGATCCTGAGTTTGGACCAAATTGGATATTTCATTTAGAGCCATTATCCAGGTCCATGAATTATATGCCTGCAACTAATCCAGATGTTTTGGAAGCACCTATTGTTGACAATGCATGTATACAAGTCAATGAGGTAAAAGGATCACATGCAGATGAACCCACTCCTTCTTTTAACTATATTAACATACCAATTTGGAGTGAATAGTCCATTCAAGCATCTGCTACTGCAAAATAAGAGAAGGGAAAGCAACAAGGGAGCCACAAGTTGATGAAACAGTGAATGAATCTTCATCCGCTGACAACTCCATACCATCCGCTGACACTTTAGATTCAGCCGCTGACAACTGGCTTTCATCCTCTGACAAAAATATTCTTGAACTTGTTGAAGATTCCATACCCAATGAAGGTGTTAGTGGCCATGTTCTAGCCGCTTACAATATGTCTCCTAGTTCAAGTGGGCATGGAAGTAGAAATGATGGGGATCTTGGCAATTTAGAATCCACAGTTCATGACAACACAATATGTGGGTGAGGAATTCTTACAAAGGTGGCCAAAATCCATCCTCCCACTCAAATAATTAGTGATATTAATACTCCTGTTCAGACAAGGGGGACTAAGAAGACTCAAGGTGGATTCTTTGATAATATTCACAGGAAGGATGATACTCCTTTTGTTCAAGAGTGTTTGTTTGCCTGTATTCTCTCTCAATTAGAAGCAAAGAAGATTTTTAATGCTCTTAAAGAAGAAAGCTAGGTTGAAGCAATGCAATATGAGCTTCATCAGTTTGCAATACAAGATGTTTGAGAGCTTGTAGATTGTCCAAGGTATGTTAGGCCTATTGGAACATGATGGGTTCTAAGAAACAAGAAAGATGAGAGAGGCATTGTGATTAGAAACAAGGCAAGATTGGTTGCTCATGGATACACTCAAGAAGAAGGTATTGATTATGAAGAGGTTTTTGCACCTGTTGCTAGAATAGAAGCAATAAGGATTTTCCTAGCCTATGCTTCCTACATGGGTTTCAAAGTCTACCAAATGGACGTGAAGAGTACATTTTTGTATGGCACAATCAAAGAAGAAGTCTATCTTATGCAACCTCATGGTTTTGAAGATTTTGAGCATCCAGACAAGGTTTATAGAGTGAAAAAGGCCATGTATGGCCTTCATCAGGCCCCTAGAGCTTGATATGGTACTCTTTCCACATACTTGGTGGAAAACGGTTTCAAAAGGGGCACCATAGATCAGACTGTATTCACAAAGCAAGAAGGGAAGGATTTTCTTCTTGTATATGTCTATGTTGATGATATCATCTTTGGTTCATCTAACCAAAGAATTAGTGATGATTTCTCCAAGTTTATGAAAGATAAATTTCTAATGAGGGCTATGGGAGAGATGAATTTCTTTCTTAGGTTACAAATTCAGTAGAAAGAAGATGGCATTTTTATCTCTCAAGACAAATATGTGGCTGAAATTTTAAAAAAGTTTGGTTTCTCACCACATGAGAAATGAGCTAGCACACCCATGGACAGGGAACATCCTTGGGGTAAGATTTGAGATGGTAAGGAGGTTGATGTCAGGCATTATAGATCAATGATTAGTTCATTGATGTATCTCACAACTTCAAGGCATGACATCATGTTTGCAGTATGTGCATGTGCACGTCATCAAGTGACTCCCAAGGAATGTCACCTTCATGCTGTCAAGAGGATCTTTAGGTACCTTAGGTGCTTTCCCACATTAGGAATATGGTATCCTAGGGACTCTCCATTGGATCTTATTGGCTATTTCAGACAGTGACTATGGTGGTGATAATAGGGATAGGAAGTCCACAACGGGTGGATGTCAATTCCTTGGAAGCAGGCTTATATCTTGGAAATGAAAAAAGCAAATTGTGGTAGCCAATTCAACAACTGAGGCTAAGTATGTAGCAGCTGCTACATGTTGTGGGCAAGTGCTATGGATTCAAAATCAGCTTTTGGATTATGGGTATAATTTTATGCATGCTAAGATTTTGTAGATAATAACAGTACATTGTGCATAATTAAGAATCCTGTACATCATTCTAGAACCAAACACATAGAAATCAGGCATCATTTTATAAGGGGTTGTTCTGAAAAAGGTTTAATATTTCCAGATAAAATAGACACAGAGAAGAATGTGTCTGATCTTTTAACCAAACCTTTTGATGTTGGGAGATTTCAGTACATGGTTTCAAGTATTGGAATGACCAATCCATAAATTATGTGGTTTTTGAAATTGATGTAAAGTATGTACATGATGTGCATTGTTATTAGTTTTTGTAAAAGTTGGGTTTTCCATATTATTTTTCTATCCGCTGACAAAGGCATTATATCCGCTGACATAGTGGAAAGAAGCCGCTGACAGCTTTTATGGTAGTTTTTGTGGTTTTTCTTCTAACATTGTAGGCATGTAGGGAAATTGTACATGTGGATACAAAGTTGCTTATGGACTCAAGAAGTGTGGCAACAAGGTTTATTTATGATGGTTGAAATATTTATATTTTTATCTTGAAATAAATATTTTTGTCACATATATATTTTTACAGTATACTCATCATATTTATGGGGAGGTTTAGGATAACCTTTAGGTTCTTAGGTATTCTTAGAATACTCTTATCCCAATTCTAGATAGTGTCCACAGGTGAGTGGGGGTTAGAAGTTATGATGCCATGTTTTATAAATATTGTGGAATTTCTAAACCTCGAGGCACTGTAGCATGCACGTAATTTATTTTGCATGCATGATGCCAAGACATTTTGACCTAGAATTGGGCTGGTTGGTTTGGGAGGCTTTGGTTACATATTTATGGGATTACCTGGGAGTTACAAAGATATCATATGAGATAAATTCATTCTTAAGGACTTGTTGAGAAAGGGACACTTGAGGACACTCATATCTATCTTTTGTAAGCAAGTGTGTGTGATTGGACAGTGCTTGCAAAAACTCTGTCTTTTTGAAGATAAGATAACTCTCTTAGGATTAATAATCTTTGTTATGTCTTATATTTTTTATTTATTCTTTCTATTTTTGAACTCCTAACAATCTAAATTTTATCCACAGCCATGCACATTTTTAGCCCCCGACCAAGTTAATTTAACCCGCAGACTAATATAGCCGTTGTCGCTGACAAAATTTTTGACCGTTAAAAAACACTAGGTCCTACCTAGTTGTAACTTTTATGATATTTTGAGCCGTAATTTTTGGGGAGTGGTTATTTTCTTTAATTGTTATGAGATAAGTTGTAATTTTTCAAAGATTTTAATGATTACTTTTGAGAAATTTTCTCACTTACCTCATTTTTCAACCAATTACATTTCACTTATTTCTACTATATATTCTACTCACCATATTGTGTACAAGGCAACTTGCTTATTTGTTTTGCATACTTCTTTCACCAATTCACCTTTACCTTCATTCAAAGCTTTTCCCTTTCACAAATGGCGCCAAAGTTTAGACCTGCTGATGTTGTGTTGGATTTCAAGGACCAACATAATATGCTTGCATATTTGACGATTGATCACACACAGCCTCAATATACTCTGATGATAGAGTATATGTCGGCTTCTCTATTAAGGTATGCTTTAACTCATACTCCTACCATCCCTGTCACACACATCAAACAGTTTTGGAACACTACCAGTTCCACAACCATTGATGGAGTGCCTACAATAGAGGGAATCATCCATGGGAAGCAATAGGTGGTCATTGAGGGTTTGGTTCGGTAAGCCTTGCATCTTAATGATGCTGATGGTGTGGTCACCCTTCCCAAAGAGGTGCTACATGAAGGTCTCCAAGGCTAAGGGTGTAGACTCCCTCCACAAGGGAAAATAAACAAATATTCTAAGGGTCAATTCCCCTTAGCCTAGAAACTTTTAATCCATGTCCTTCTACAATGCCTCCTAAATGCTCTTCATTCAATGAAATCAATCGATCTATCGGGAGCACTCTTGTGTGTTTAGCAAATGGGAAACCTTATAATTTTTCCAAAATGATTTTTGAAGGCATGTTACATAACAAAGGTAGCAAGATGACTCTTGCTTACCCTAGGTTTTTATTAATGGTTTTTGATCTCCAAAGAGATTGTGGCAGGGATCATGACAATTTTTATGAGATCCCTGTGCAAAAGAAAAAGATTTTCAACACCTTAAACACGGAACCCTATGCACCCATTCCCTTGACTCCTCCCATGCTAGATGTTATTGAAGCAGCCTTACATCCACCACCACCAGAACCTCAACCAGTCCCTAAACAAGCACCACATTCTGAACAACCACAACCTTCCCAACAATCACCTCTTGAACCAGTTCCTACATCCACTGACATTTCTATGTCAGCCACTGACACTTCTATAATAGCCCCCGACACCACCCAAATAGACCCAAACACCTCTTCTGAATCACCACCTCAACAATTTCACCTAGCCAAATACAAAGGACCACTCAGGTGTTCTCCCTTGGTGGTCCTAGCTATAAAGCAGAGAAAACTGATAACGCTCAAATCCAACATGTATTAATAAGTGTTATCTTCACTATTCATATAGTATTTGTGGTAATAAACGGACTTTTATTGCTAATATCGTGCAAAGTTTGGTTATTGTATTTTGTAGGAAGCAAGAATGAAGAAACGTTAATAAAGGAATAAAAAGCACGGATTGGAGGCAAAGGAATAAACGAGGCATGAGAACATAAGCTCTCGTATGAAGAATAATTGGGGACGAAGGAGTTGGAAGTTTAGAGACAAGAAGGAGGAAGAAATAAAGAAGAAGGACTAAAAAATAAAAAGGTGTAAGATGGCCAAGAAGCCACCAGCATGACAAGAAGCCACCAACACGGGAAGAAGCCACCAGCAACTTGCTAGTCAGTTTTTAGCACAAGTTACATTAAAACTCTCATAAACCTCCACCATCAATGGGAGGCTTCTCATTTCCCCTCCATAATCATTCCCAGTAGTTTTTACCTTATCCCCAAGTAAAAATGGTGTATAATTTAGACCTTAGGGTCATTGTTTTCAGTGTGCTAAATCCAAGGATCATTCTAACCCTTGACAAAGGTTAGAATCACCATTTCTACATAACCCGAAAGACAATAAACCCTGTTAATCCTCATAGGAGGGACGAATTTCGTAAAGAAGAGACTCGGTTGGAGGTTCATTTGTTGATTGGAGGCTTTAGAATTGCTCTAAATTCTATTTTGTTATTTCCTTGTGTTTTGAAGAACTATTGGTAAACTCTTGTACTTGAATTGATTCTCACTATAATTTAAGTCTTGTTGAATGTTTGAGAAAGTTATGAATTGTGTTGCAATGTGTTTGAATTCCGAGTAGTGTGATATACTTGTGTGATGAACATGAATTCTAAAGGAGAGTTTGGTTTTACGATCGAGAGAATATAACTGGGTTTTGATGGTTGATAATTTCTTGAAACATGTTTTGATAATCAAATGAAATATAGCTTTTTATTGGATTTATAGGTAGAAAGGATTTCCGGTAAACTATGTTCAAAAAGATTTGTGCATGAGTCAATTTGGTTTCTTGGTGATTGACACTCACCTTGACGAGTTGGTTAAAGAAATTTGTCAAAAGAATTATCTTGGGTATAGGTCGAAAGAACCCATTCAAACCAAACTTATCTCTTTGTATTTTCTAACAAATGGGGATTATAATGAATTGGCATAGATAATCATAGGTCGAAAGGGTTTTTCTACACCAATTTATTAATATGGATTCTATGAAAACACCATGGAATGGAATTCATGTACTTTAGATTTGTGATTCATAGTTGCTAAACGCACACAAATTAACTCTCCTACGGATGAAATTGAATTCACACAAGTATTACTTTTAATTATGATTTCCTTTACTAAGTTAATTCTAGCGGTAATATCGGTAGTGACAACCCTATTACCTACACCACCCAAATGTTTTGAATATACGCAAATCCCATAGGACGATCTTGACTTACCCGACTTTGCTAGAATAGAACGATATACTTGCTCGTATGCGTAGTTAAGGAATTAATAGTCTTGTTTATAAATGTAAAACTAGGAGTGCAAGACGCGCATCAAGTTTTTGGCGCCGCTGTCGGGGATTTGTTTATTTTTCATGTTATAATAATTACAAATTAGTGGTGGTGTTAAAATTTAGTTTTTAGTGTTAATAAAGATTGAATGAGAATAGGTTTAGGACCTCATAATCTAAATAATATGCTTGAATAAATGTGTCTTATGTTTATTTGATGTTTGCATTGCATATTTCATGAGATCACTTATACACATAAAATCACAAAAAGAGAATAAAAGCAATTAGGTAGTGTTTGGATTAGCCTTTATTTTGTTTAGATTAAAAGTTATATGTTTTTGTTTTGTTGAATTTTGTTCCCTTAATGAAAAACTTCAAAAATATGTTTTTAGAAAAATTCAGAAATTTATGGTAAAAAAGATGTCAAAAAGAAAAAAAATAAAAATAATTTTTTTTGGTGCAGGCAAAGAAGCCGCCGGCATCTAGCATTCTGTTAACAAGAAGCCGCCGGCGTGATGAGATGCCGACCGACATCTGTTAAACTGTGAAAGCTTTACCGCCGGCATGATCCCGTGTCGGTCAGCAAAACTTGGTCTGTTAAAAAAATACTAATAATAAAAAAAAATTATTTAGTTTGTTTGTTTGTTTGATTTTTTTGGGGATATGATTGTATGTTTATTTGTATCATGATTGTTTTCTTTTACTAACGCTAACCTTAACGTTCATGGGCTTTGTCATGTTTGTTTTAATTTTAAAGATGGATACTTTTACCGAGATTTCGGCATACTTGAATGGGTTTGAAGGAGAACTCAGTGATGAATGTGACTCAAGTGTCACTAATGTGAAAACAACCAAGGATGAGAAGGACTTGTGGGAAGCTTTGCCTCACAAGAGTGTGATAATAAATGAAGGAGGATGTGAAAAAGCGGTCTACCAAAGAGCTGAATATCGTTCATACACTGAACCGTTAATGCGGTTTGCTATTCCATGTACGGTTGACAATCAAGGGGCATGGGATGCTGAATTAAACCTTACTTATCCAACCAATTACATGACGGAAGAGATGTTGGGAAAGTTAGGGTTCGTGATAGTTGGCTATACCTAATATGGAAGACGTGTGGTACGAGATGTAAGGGTAAACATCCATGGGTATGTATTTTTGACAGAATTCTCTATCATAGACCACGTCGACATAGGTGAACCGTCGGTGGTCTTTGGTTACAAGTTTCTTTGGGAAACTAGGTGTGTTGTGGATTTTGAGCAAGGTATCCTAACGGTCAATTTGACCAAACTCAAAAGTGAGAAAGATGATTATATTAAGTTTTTGGTTGAAGACGGACCTAAGGTTGAAAGTGGGAATGAAGTAGTGAAGATGGGAAAAGCAAAGAGAAACAAGAACACGGAGGCAAGCAAACTAACTCCAAACAATTACTTGCCAACAAAAACCGAACTTGAGGAAGGATCTCCTTCCGCTTTTGTGCCCAATCCATTACCATTGGCTTATCCTCTCTCCAATAAACAAAAGGAGAGGATAAGAATTATCTTGAACAAGAAGGAAGATGAACTCAAAGAACCCAAGCCAATCTTGGAGGTCTTGGAGAATTTTGTAAGCTACCGGAAGAAGCTAGATGAAATAAAAATGGGTAAGGCTCGTTTGGAAGGGAAGGAATTCAACGAGCATATCAAAGATAGGATCATTGAACATGGTCTACCTAAGAAGATGCAAGATCCCGTAAACTTTGTCATACCGGCTCTAATCAATAGAACCACATCATCGACGCATTAGCCGACACGGGGGCTAGTGTGACTATCATGCCATACTCAATCTATCAACATCTTGGCTTGAGCAATCCGGAGCCGCACTTTTCAAACTTAACTATGGCGGACAACACGCAAACCAAACCGATGGGCTTGGTAAGGAACGTCCGTGTGTAAATCGGGTTTCAAGCTTATGTCATGGATTTCCTTATTATGGACATCCCGGAGGATAGGGACCTACCATTGCTGTTGGGGAGGCCCTTCTTAAAGACATGTGGAGCGGTTATTGATTTGGGTCGAGGAACTATTGCAATTAATGACGGTATTACCGTTCATACCTATCCACCTAGACCAAGGGCAAAGCCTTGGTACTTCGATTTTGAAAGTGAAATGGAGGACGAATGGCTAAGTTGTTTTGATGTTGAGAGAGATGATGATGGTTATCCCTTGTATGGACCATTGGGAGCACCATATTTAGGATGTGAAGATCCTATGGAGAGAGCTTTAGCAATTGAAGCTTACTTCAACCCGTTCAAGAATATTCTAGTTTTCAAGAAAATGACGGACTTCTTGGGATCACTACCGGTCCAATTGAAGAACCTTGATTGGGGACTGGACGGGGATAGTACTTATATGAGAAAAGAAGGAGACAAAATTTGGCACATCAAGATAGAAGTCACTACACCGTGTGGGAATGTGTACACACGAGGGTATGAGACAAAGCATACCAAGAGGAAGCTAGCAAAGAAGTTTAGGGCCGATGACGTATTGAACATGGAATACCTCATGGACTAGAAGAATCAACACTTCAAGAATAAAACAAGACAAAGGCTTGATCTTTTTCTTCTAATTTTCAGTTTATCCTTGACACTATTTTGGTTTATTTTCTTGGTGGTTTGGTAATTTAGACAATTTTTGGTTTTTGGTAATTTGGTTAATTTAGTTATTATGTTGCTTTTTAGGATTTTTATAGACTATTGTAAAAAAAGGGAAAAAATCTTGGAATTTATGGGGATATAACCAAGCCATATAGAGTATTTGGGGTATTCCACCCAAACACATAACCCACTCACACACACACATAAAAAACGCAGAGAAAAGAAAGAGAAGAAAAAAAATTTGAGTTATTTTGAAGAAACAACAATGGCACCCAACAAGGTAATTGAATCCAACACCCATCTATTAATTTTGATTTTTGATTCATATGAGTAGGTTGGATAAAGCATGAATCGTAGGATTTATATTAAGATGTGGTATGAATTTAGGAGATGGAGCCATTGATAGTGTGAGGGTAGATTAGTTTTGGTTAGATGATGATGAACTCAAATGGGTTTTCATCAATATAGTTGTTTTCGATCTTGTAAGATTAATTAAATAGTTTGGAATGATGAATAAATAAGAATTGTAGATGTTATGTTACTAGTTTTAATTTGTTTAGAGGAATGATTTCTGGAACATGGATGATGTTCATAGTGTTTTGATCCATTTTTAAAATAAAGGAAAATTGAGGAAGTGTTAGTGGGGATGATAAAAAATATAGGATTTTTGAAGAAGCCGCCGGCATGAGGTGTGTGCCGGCCGACACAAAGCCCACTGTGAACAAGAAGCCGCCGACATGAGGTGTGTGCCGGTCGGCACGAAGCATTCTGTTAGCAAGATGTCGGTCGGCATCTCATGGACTGTAAAAAAAATTATTTTGGTTCATTTTTTTAGGATCATTTGTGTAATGTACTAACATACTAATACTTCAAATGTTGTAAAATGTTTTAGAAGCAAAAGAGGACAATGCCTCCTAACCCGTTGATCGAAAAATATGAACTGAAGTATAGCCAAGGCGATGTACCATACAAGATGAAGGTTGTGTCGCATGAGCACTTGAAGTGGCGAGGGTTAGGAGAAATAGAACGTCATGTTTACAACTTGAGATTGTCAAGGCTACAAGGGAAGGCCTTTGGCAAGCATAGAATAGCTGATTGGGGCTTACTAAGGAAGTTTGGTTGTGATGAAATTTTGAAGGAAAAGTTAAGGATGACATACACTCATAGTTCAGGAGCAACTTTCAATGACTACTTGTTTGAAAAGGCTTTACGTATACAAGGTGAGGTATATCCTGAGTTATGTCTTGAATTCTTTTCGACTTTCTATTTTGAGAATGAAGTTGAAGATGCAATGAGTAAGAATTACATTTGGTTTAGACTACTAGGGGTGAATTACTGTTTTACACTAGCACAGTTTGGAGAGGTGTTAGGATTGTATGATGAGGAAGATTTGGATAACCCTTTGTTTGAGCTACACTTTGCCAAGCTAGAAACCAATAAGAAGTTTTTACCAATAAATGAATATTGGGAAAGCATAGCCAAACAAACTACGGGGAATAAGAAAATTGGGTCGGTTAGGGATCCACTTTTGAGAATTGTACGTAGGTTCATAGTAGGACAGATTGAGCATCGATCGGTAACTAGGGAAAGATTCCAACACACTGACCTATGGTTGTTGAGCGCGGCTAGTAAGGAAAAGCAAGTGAACATAGTGTGGGGAATTGCCGAGTATTTGTATAAGAGAGCCCCGGGATTGAAAACAGTAAGTGACGTGTGTGGAGGTCATTATGTGACTTGGTTAGCTAATAGGCTCAACGTTTTAGATGGTAATGCTATAAGGAAGTATTCGGAGCCGATTGATAATGAAGTTTGGGATGTAAGAGCTTTGGAGAAGGAGCTAGACAAGAGAAAGAAATGTCTAAGATATCCGGAGCCATTACAACAAGAAGCTGAAGAACAAAGAGAAGAGGAGCACGATACAAGTGGGGTGAACTCTAGTTGGGGAGATTGGAATGCTAATTTGAGTGAGATAGAAAGAATGATGATACAGAGAGATACTATGACAATGAGAAACAACTACATTCTTGAGCATTCTGTGCCAATCCTACATCATTTGGCGAATCAAGCAAACTATAGCTACCCAACCTATGAGCCATCGAATGTTCCACCATATCCATATACGTATGTACCATATCCTCACCCGCACACACACTATCCTCATAGGAATGAAGGACGTTATGGAGGAGGTGAAGTGTCCGTTGATGATTACTTAGACCCAAATACGGGTGGGTACGTTGGAAGCAGCTCTATTGTTCTAAGAAATTTTGATGTTGGAGGATCATCGAGAGGAGTTCATGATGATGAAGATATGGAAGATTGAAGACACCATATCATATGAAGTTTGTAAGATATCATTTTCAAAGACTTTATTTTATTTTGTTTCCAAGGATTTGTGTTTGTAGTTGTTGACTTGGAATGGTTTTAGACATTTTGGTGATTTTCTTTTATTTTATGTTATTTGGAGGAAAAAGTTTCTTTTGTTAGTGCAATATTTGCAGGAATTGACATATGAATTCAACATTGGTGGAAAATATGGTATTTTCTGTAGACTCATGATGCAACAAAACCACATGGAGTTCATATTCATATTTCGGTAGTATCATTTGACCTTATTTTTCCTATTTTCTTATACTTTGAAGTTCGTTTATTACCATTGAGGACAATGTTCAACTTAAGTGTGAGGGGGTGGTCAAATAGGAAAAATGGTCTATTTTTGTCGAAAATGGTTACTTTTCAAAAGTTACATAAAAAATAAATAAATAAATAAATTAGTTAAAATTTTATTCTAGTAGTATTTTAATCCGCAGTGAGATCACGAGTTGTGTGATTATGGCAAGAATAAATGATAAAAGGCAAAATATTTTAAAAGTTTTTGCTAATCACCTATTTTATAAAAAAATGATTTTTGATGATCGAGATTGGTCACACTTTGTATTCGCATGAGTTATTTCAACAAAAGAGGATTAGCTACTCTATTTTGTATTTTTTTTTGTAGCATATGCTCATCCAAAGTGTGAGGGGGATTGCGAAAAAGAAGCAAAAATAACCAATGAGCTATAAGCTTAGTTATAAATAGCCAATGAGCTATAAATTATGAAGATGAAGGAAGAAGAAGTAAAATGGTAGTATCGATTGGCCAATGTGTCAAGACGTGATACTTGAAGTAGAAAAAAATGGAGAAAGAAAAGACAAGAGTAGTACGATAGGAAAGATGGATGTGATCATTTGGTGGTTAGTATTTTTTCTTTCATATGTCAAAAATGATAAAGTCCCTTTTGATAAAATTGTCGGGTGCTCACGCCCCATCGGATTAAGATGTGTCTACTATTTTTGTGCCTTTAGAGTTTTAAATAGATTTGGAGGAGTCAAGTACAAGCGTATATTTAAATTTTGATTTTGGTTTTACTTTACTTGCTCGAGGGCTAGCAATGCTTTAGTGTGAGGGGATTTGATAACACTCTTATCCAACATGTATTAATAAGCGTTATCTTTACTTTTCATATAGTATTTGTGGTAATAAAGAGACTTTTATTGCTAATATCGTGCAAAGTTCGGTTATTGTATTTTGTAGGAAGCAAGAATGAAGAAACGTGAATAAAGGAATAAAAAGCGCGGATTGGAGGCAAAGGAATAAACGAGGCATGAGAACGTAAGATCTCGTATGAAGAATAATTGTGGACGAATGAGTCTTGGAAGTTTAGAGAGAAGAAGGAGGAAGAAATAAAGAAGAAGGACTAAAAAACAAAAAGGTGGAAGATGGCCAAGAAGCCACCAGCATGACAAGAAGCCACCAGTACGGAAAGAAGCCACCAGCAACTTGCTAGTCAGTTTTTAGCACAAGTTACATTAAAACTCTCATAAACCTCCACAATCAATGGGAGGCTTCTCATTTCCCCTCCATAATCATTCCCAGTAGTTTTTACCTTCTCCCCAAGCAAAAATGGTGTATAAATTAGACCTTAGGGTCATTGTTTTCAGTGTGTTAAATCCAAGGATCATTCTAACCCTTGATAAAGGTTAGAATCAACATTTCTACATAACCCGAAAGATAATAAACCCTGTTAATCCTCATAGGAGGGACGAATTTCGTGAAGAAGAGATTCGGTTGGAGGTTCATTTGTTGATTGGAGGCTTTAGAATTGCTCTAAATTCTATTTTGTTATTTCCTTGTGTTTTGAAGAACTATTGGTAAACTCTTGTACTTGAATTGATTCTCATTATAATTTAAGTCTTGTTGAATGTTTGAGAAAGTTATGAATTGTGTTGCAATGTGTTTGAATTCTGAGTAGTGTGATATACTTGTGTGATGAACATGAATTCTAAAGGAGAGTTTGGTTTTACGATCGAGAGAATATAATTGGGTTTTGATGGTTGATAACTTCTTGAAACATGTTTTGATAATCAAATGAAAATAGCTTTTTATTGGATTTATAGGTCGAAAGGATTTCCGGTAAACTATGTTCCAAAAGATTTATGCATGAGTCAATTTGTTTTCTTGGTGATTGACACTCACCTTGACAAGTTGGTTAAAGAAGTTTGTCAAAAGAATTATCTTGGGTATAGGTCGAAAGAACCCACTCGATAAACTATGTTCCAAAAGATTTGTGCATGAGTCAATTTGGTTTCTTGGTGATTGACACTCACCTTGACGAGTTGGTTAAAGAAATTTGTCAAAAGAATTATCTTGGGTATAGGTCGAAAGAACCCATTCAAACCAAACTTATCTCTTTGTATTTTCTAACAAATGGGGATTATAATGAATTGGCATAGATAATCATAGGTCGAAAGGGTTTGTCTACACCAGTTTGTTAATATGGATTCTATGAAAAACACCATGGAATAGAATTCATGTACTTTAGATTTGTGATTCATAGTTGCTAAACGCACACAAATTAACTCTCCTACTGATGAAATGAAATTCACACAAGTATTACTTTTAATTATGATTTCCTTTACTAAGTTAATTCTAACGGTAATATCGGTAGTGACAACCCTATTACCTACACCACCCAAATGTTTTGAATATATGCAAATCCCATGGGACGATCTTGACTTACCTGACTTTGCTATAATAGAACGAGTATAAATGCTCGTATACGTAGTTAAGGAATTAATAAGTCGTGTTTATAAATGTAAAACTAGGAGTGCAAGACGCGCATCAAGAACCACCACCACAAGTGTGGTTGTTGATATGAGGGTGGTTGGACCTATTGACCTCATTACAGGTCAAGCTAGGTCCACTGTAGCTAAGTCCACCACTATGCCCCATGATTCCACATTAGGGATTGAGTTTCCTAGTGTGGATGAGGGCAGCATGCAACCTTTATCTAACTTAGAATTGACGGTACTCTGCATGAGCTTACAAAAGCAAAATGCAAAGTTTGTACACAAGTTGACAGCTCAAGACCTTGAACTCAATACGTTGAGGGAGAGGATTATACAATTGGAGTCTAGACGTAAGTTTTTTGTAGAGGATTATTCCAAAGGAGAGGAAGACCAACCAACTGATCCCTTTATTTCCAGTGACAAAAGTTCAAAAGAGGGGTCCTTTGGTGAGAAAGAGATAGATGTTGCTCTTACAGGGATGAAGGAACAAGAGCAAGGAAGGTTTGATCCATCCAAGGTGTCATTGGTGACACCTACACATCTATCAATTTTTGAATTAATGAAGCAACAAGAAATAGGGTCAGTCGCTGACAAAGATATTTTACACGCAGACACTTCATTGGCAGCCGTTGACAAGCCAATAGATGTATCCCAACCATCTTTGGTGATTAAAGACATTTCTACACAAGTATTCCCATCTACTTTGCCTATTATAGATCCTAAGGATAAAGGAAAAGGAAAATTGGTAGAAGTAGAGGTACCTAAGGATGATAAACAAGTTAATTTTGATGCCATGTTGGCACAACAAGTTTAAGAACAGGAAATGAGGGAACTTAGGAAGGGGAATATTGAAGCTCAGGTTAGCTCAGAGTATGAGAGTGTGAGGAGAGAGAGTGATAGTGATGAGGAGGAAAGTAGTGGTCATGGTTCTAATGCAGATATGGAAAAGGAACCAGAAAGGTTGGAGTATGGAGATGGTGAGGCAGCTTTGGAAAGACTTAAGCAACTTAAGTTGCAGGTTGATTTTGATATACCTACTTTTTCTGGTGTATATTTTAGGTATGAGGATGAGGTACTGAATAATCCTGAAAGAACTTTGAAAGAGAAAATTTGGGGGTTAGAATTTTTGCTAAGGGTTCAGAAGGATTGTAAAACTATCTTGGATAATAGGGCAAACAAAGTATTGACACAGAACAAGACTGCAAGAAGGGAATTGTATTATATTCTTCTTAGATGTCACCAAACATGATGGACATACACAAAGCTAACGAAGCTATCATTTGAGCAGTTGGAATTTCTTGCCTATCCAATTTGGGATCGTGTTTGTGAGGAAAATACGTTTAGGTTGCTTTCTGCTGGGAGACAGGAAGAGATTGAGGAGGAGTTGAAGATTAAGAAGGAATCTATCACTCCTAGGCCAGTGAAGAAGGGAGAAAAGTTTTTGTTTCCAGCATATTATCCCTATGATGCAAGATATAGTGAAGCAGGTTTGAAGAAGAAAATAGAGCTTTTACCCTTGGAAGTTTCAGACATTGCTGTTGTGGTACCTCTTGACTTCAAGAACTCAATTGTGAAGTATGAAGAATATTCTGTTGGTTTTTGGAAGGTCACCAGATATGGTAATAAGGTACATGTCTTCACTTCTCTTATTTCTTTGTTTGCAAGTATGGACAGGGAAGATTTGGAGACTTTATGAGGGTTAATGAAGGAGAAATATGATGCTGAGACTCCTTCTTTACTTGGCGATTGATAGTTGTAAAATTACCCCTTTAGGAAAAGGATGGTAAATGTGGCAAGTATTAAGTGTCGGTTTAGGAAAACCAAGCACTAATGACCAATTAAGTTCAAGTTCGTTCACGAGGAGGCTAGTGCGTTGTGTGTTGAATGGATTAATGATTTGTGATTATATGATTGAAAAAGGAAGAAAGAAATGAGATTAGAAGAGAAAGACGGTTACGAAAACGGATTAAACTAAGACGAAAAAGGCGATCACGCAAAACCGTAAATAGTGCCAAAATTAAAATTTTAACCTAAAAATTCCTAAAAATTTCTAAAAATCCCCAATAATATTCTAAGAGTTTAAAAAAAATCCAAACTTGCTAAAACTTTTTAATTAATTAGATAATGACTTTTTAATGCTAATTAAAGCCCTAAAAATCACAATTAATTATTAAAAAGCCCTAAACAAGATCTTATAATTTGTAAACCTCAAAAATATCCTAATTAAGCTAAAAAGTATTTTATAAAATTTTAAAACCAAATTAAACTATTTTTAAACACTTAAAAACTATTAAAATCTATTAAATCTTAAATTAATTCTAGAAAATAATTGAAAAGTCCTAAAAATATTTGGAAAGTGACAAAACTCCTAATTAAGTGTCCTTAACCTAGGAAAAATGTAAAAACTAAAAAAATCAAACTTCAATTTTTAATAATAAAATAATATTAAAATATTCAAAAAAAATTCAAAATTCATAACAAAATTCTAAAAAATTACAAAAAATCTAAAATATTGTAACTAAGACAAAAATGCAATCAAAATTTTCTGAAACCTATTCAATAATTTTATATTAAATTTTAATATTAGCTAAAAACCCTAAAATCCAATAAAATCAAAAATAAGCTAAATTGAAAACTTAAATAGCTGTAAACCTCAAAAATATGATTAAAAACCTAAAAACTATTTTTTCAGATTTTTAAATTGCCTTTTTCTATTTTTAAATTACTTTTTAAAATTTAAACTAAAAAATAATCCTAGTAAATTAATTAAATAATGGAAAAATAAACTTTTTGCACTGAAAAGTCCTAAAACCTAATACAAACAAAAGAAAAATGCTAACTGGTCAAAACCTTAAGGAAATAAGCTGGAAAAAGCTTATTAATAAGATGTTATGTAAATAAGCTACAAAACAAGCACACCTTAAGTAGATATTGAAATGAAACCTAGCAGTCAAAGACCCTAGGGCGCAATGGTAAGTGTGATGTGTTGTGAGGAGGATGGCGCAGGTTCGAGTCCTGGCCAGTCCTTTTTTTTTTGAAAAACTTTTTTTTTTTAAAAACTTTGAAAACACAAAAATCAGTAATCCATTTACTCTAAATCAAGCCCTTAACCAAAAATAAAGAAGAATCAAGCTTCCAAGGATCAAAAACGTGCCCAGATAGGACTGAATAACTGATGAACAAATGGTTGTTTCTTCACTTGTGCAGATTAATATCAAGAGGACTTGATTTTGCTTTTTTGTGATGTTTGTTGGACAAAAAGGGCACCCCTATACTCAGTTGAGTATAGGGAGTCAAGATTAACACAAAACAAGCAAGATCTCACACCAAGATGCACACAAATCACAAAAACAAAGCACACAATCTTTCTGAAATGGTTATGTTGGCTGATGAGTAGTATGCTGGTTCAAATGGCATAAAAGTGAGATTCCAATGCTCAGATTTTGCATACAAGTTCACCAAACAGCTAATAACCAATACTCAATCCTTCTACACCCTAAATTCTAGCAGATTTTCAAGTTTGATGCACAAATTCACACAAATTCAGTCACAAAAAGCAGTTACTGGATTAGGCTAAGTTTTGAATTTTTTAGCATACAAATCTGTTTAAAACCTATCCAAACTGAAACCCAAGTACATGTATCATATGATAACCACCTAAGGAATGTTTTTAACCAGGTTTTAACACTAAATCTTGTCACCAATCTTGATTAAACAGCTAATCCAAACACCCCTTAAATTTCAGATTATGATATTTTTCACACCAAACTCAATCACAAATCAAGTAAATTGATCCCAATCAACTCTAACATGCATAAAAAACTGAAATGAGCACAATCAAACCATATAACATCAACAACTAACAACTTGCACAAAAATCATGCAAAAATCACCAATGACTGACAAATGAAAAGGGAACAAGGTTTTTACCTTAAGGGACCTACATCCAGGTCCCTTAGTGGCAGCTTAGCCACCTCCTTCAGGCTGGGGCCTGAGCTGTACCTTGGGCAACAAGTTTCAAGACAAATCTGCTAAGAGAAAATAGAGAACAAGCACAATATGCAAATCAAATCTGATTTTCTTAAAACCTTTCAAATCTTTTCAAAAACTTCTCAAATAAACTTCTTTTAAAACACTTACACAATAACTTAAAAACCTGGAAAACCAAATCTTGAACAAGGTTTTAACCAAACCAAATCAAAATTTCAGAAACTTTCAAACAAACTGAATTTTAAAAAAAACTTGAAAAATAAACAAGCAGTAAGTGAGACACAATTAATAAGCAGAAAGTAAAAGTGGATCTTTGTTTCTCATCAACATCTCAACACCATATTTCATTCATTCATAAAAAACTGGCTTTACAGGGAAGTGATAAAGGAGAAAGAAAAGAACAGAACAAAATGCTAAGCTATATGTCCTTATATAATGGACTACAGATCATTCTAGAATGTGAAAACCCTAGTACATGGAATTCCAATATAGCCCTTGGATGATTTGAATTTGTTGACTGATTTGGTCAAAAAGGGCTCCATGTGATGCTTGCTGATATGCCAGTTTATGCAAAGTGATCTTGGCCGTTTAACACAAATTGGGGATCAAGGGATTAACGTGAGACGTTTGTTTGGTCGGGTGTAGGGTTTTGAGGGAAAGGGACGGGGCAGGGGAGGGCCCCACAAGACACATGGGTGTGTCTTGTGTTGGTTTGGAGTGTGGGTTGTGGTGACAAAAAGCTTAATCATCAATCTGGAAAAGAAGAAGCAAAACCCCTTTGATTACAAGTTAATTGTGCCTGGAAATTTTTAGGGTTTAAGTGGTGTTTAGGGGAAGTTTAATCTGAAAAAGGGATTAAAGTTTTTAAACTTTGTGTTTGCCACCAAAACGTAGCCAGGTTTAAGTTAATTAAATAAAAAGTTGGGTGGATTCTGACGTGGGAGGGAGTGGTGAAGTGGAGAGATGGTATTGGTGGATGGTGGTGACATGGCAGTCTGATTGGTGGGGGTAAGTTAGTATGTTTGACAGCTTTGGCCCCCAAAGTTTCATGATCCCTTCACTTTGTATTTAAACAGCATAACTCTAAATCCCTTTGATAACAACTTTGGAAACTTGTCTTTTTTGGCACAATTAAGTTTTCAAACTTAATACAAGGACTAAAAGTGCAATTTTGGCAATCTTCAAGGGCTTTCAGTGACATGTCTTCATACTTCAAGGTGTTGACTTGTTTGTTGACTTCTTGGAGGACCAATATTGACAATTTAGTTTTGTTGAGGGACTAAATTTGCCAATTCTTCAAAGTTAAGGGTCCTTTTTGTAATTTTGACAAACTTTAGGGACCAAACTTGTAATTATGAAGATACAAGGGTATAAAGTGTCAATGCTTCAAACTTGGAGGACCAATCTTCATAATTCTTCAAACCTTCAAGGGTTTTCTTTGGAAAATTCTTCATTAGGGCTTGGTTCATCGTGCGGCTTCGTTTCCCGTGTTCGTTTTTGCGTGATTCTTGTGATCTTTTGTCATTTTCTCAATATCCGTACCTAAAATACACAAGCAACAAACACAAGCATATATTTGGCAGTTTTAATGATATTTTATGCATTTTAAGCCCGATTTGGACGATTTGGCTATGTATAAAAGCAGTCTCATCACTCCCCCATACTAAACCATTGTCGTGCCCTTACGCAATGCTAGAATAAAGTATCGTAGCACTTCCAAAATTCATTTTATTCACTTTATTGAACGATGAACTAGCTACACTACTACTATTACTACTACTTGCGTTTTAGACATAATGTATGATTTTCATCGCAAAATGGGACGTTTAGGTTCATAGAATAAGAACACGTGAATGCTTCGTTAGAAATAATTTCATCGTCCTCGATTTTCACTCCAATTCCATGCCAAGCGTGCAACGAGATCATTGTCATTATAAGTTAGTAATGCTAACACTACTCATATGCCCTAATCACGTACTTATCCTCCCATTATTCCTAAGTTGTATCTCTTATATTTTATGATGTCTTGAATGTTTCACGAGGATACATTGTTTGACTTATGCGATAATAGAGATTTAGGTCTAAAAATAGAGTCCTAACGGTGTAACTAAGACCATCAAATGAATAACCCCTCCTAATAGACAACGATGTTAAAAAATTAAGTTGACAAGAAGAATCGATAAACACGGTTTTATAACGGTTTTGAACATGAGACTTAAGACCAAGACTTTTATATGCCCCCTAACGGAAGGGCCTTATTATCTTTAGTTTACCTCCATCTTTTATTCAACTTCGCCATGAAGCTTTTATTATGACTTCGGTCTTGCCTTGCCTTTTATTATCCGCCTCATCGGTGGTTTTATTAGCCAAAGACGTATATCCTCACGCTAAAGCGAATTTTGGATCTTTAAAGCTTCGAAGATTAAGGCTTGATTCACTTTCAATTTTGCATAGATTTTTGGCCTTGTGGGGCTTCAAATTGTTTGCTAGATTTAGGTGAGCACTTGAAATCTTATTATTAGGTGAAGCTTTGGATTATTCGGGTTGCCAATACTTCAAAACCGTGACGCTGGCGATACCTTAATGTCTTCCCAATTTAATTACACGGAAGCTACTAGAAAAGACTAGAAACCCAACAATACTAACTAAACCGCTAAGTCAATATTTATTAAGCAAAAAATATTTACATGCGAAAGGAGAATAAGCAAACAACGAGCACACATGAGTTTTTGAAAGAATACGAGTATTCTACGTTTAGCATAGTAACTTATAATTAACCCTATCATTTCTCGTCCTCATTTAAGAGACTTAGCCTAATGTGTAGTTAAGGAATCAAAGCTAAGTGCTCAACACGCACGGTCGAGTCAAAAATTACTCTTATTCTCGCCATCGGAAAACCTACATTCGTGTCTTCAAACACTTATAAAACATGAGAAAAATTTTAAAATTTGGTCATTTTTAGCCTTATTTTGCAACAAAACGATAAACAAAAAGATAAACTTTGGAAAGCGTGAAGGTTTGGCAAGGCAAGTATCTATTCACCCCCCCCCCCCCCCATACTAAAGTTAAACATTGTCCTCAATGTTTCGAGTCTAGGGGTGCAAACACCCCCATACTAGAGACGTAGTCGAATGCCTAATCTAGCATGGAAAGGGTGTAACCAATAAATTAATAGCCGTTTATGAAGTATGCTAAAAACCTAAGGTTAGAACCATCAAGGATATATCATGGATATTGAGAAATGTCTCCAAAGCAAACGATCGAGTGCTCCCATAAAACGAACACGAGAGGCTCCAATCGTGAAGATCATGATCTAAAAACCACAATTCTCAAACAACCACAGAACAAAGGTTGGAAGGGCACAAATCCCCACACGTAAGCTACATTAGAAAGCGATAATATGTACATAGGATAAGCATGGGACTCCCCCACGAAGCACCTAGTTTTTGATTACCGAGTCATGAGATCGACTCGATCCCTTCAATACTAATTATTATTGGGGAAAGTGACTTGGTCGAGGTAGTTCAAGGATGGAACTTCCCCGCCAAAGTAGTGCTTCAACCTATGTCCATTCACCTTGAAGTTAGGACCATCATCTTGAGCTAGCTCGATGGTCCCATACGGAAACACTTGAGTCACGGTGAATGGACCGGACCAACGGGATTTCAACTTACCGGAAAATATTTTCAATCTTGAATTAAAAAGCAAAACTTGATCCCCAATGTTAAAAACCCGGTTTTTAATTTTTGAATCATGCAAATTTTTAGTTTTTTCTTTATAAATCAATGAATTTTCATAAGCAATATCCCTCAATTCATCTAATTCATTCAATTGCATTTTCTGGTGTTTTCCCGCGGTCTCCATATCATCATTACAATGCTTTAGGGCCCAATAAGCCTTGTGTTCTAATTCGATAGGCAAATGACAATTCTTTCCATACATAAGCTTATAGGGAGTGCACCCAATGGGCGTCTTATGAGCGGTCCTAAAGGCCCATAAAGCATCGTCCAACTTATCCGACCAAGATTGTCGGTTTTCTCCTACGGATCTTTCCAAGATCCTTTTCAACGCTCGGTTTGAAACCTCGACTTTCCCACTCGTTTGTGGGTGATAAGCCTTAGAAAGCCGATGTGTAACCCCATATTTCCTTAGGACCCTTTCGAATTGGTCGTTGCAAAAATGGGTTCCACGATCGCTTATGATAGCACGAGGGGTTCCAAACCGAGAAAACAATTGCTTCAAAAACTTGACTACCACACGAGCATCATTGGTGGGCAAGGCCTTTGCCTCCACCCACTTACAAAGGTAGTCAACCACAACGAGAATGTACTTATTACCACGAGATGATGGGAACGGCCCCATAAAGTCTATACCCCAAACGTCAAAGATCTCACACACTTGGATGATATTTTGTGGCATTTCATCTTTTTGTGAGGCTTTTCCTTGTCGTTGGCATGCATCACACGACTTCACAAGATCTTGTGCATCTCGGTAAATAGTAGGCCAAAAGAAGCCGTCATCAAACACCTTCTTAGCCGTGAGATTAGCACCGTGGTGACCACCCGTGGGTCCCTCATGGCAAGCTCTAAGGATGTTAGAAGCTACGGTGCCAAATACACAACGTCGGATGATTTGATCCGCACAAGTTCGAAACAAGTAAGGGTCGTTCCAAAAGTAGAACTTGACGTCACGAAAGAATTTTTGTTTTTCTTGAGTCGTCATACCCTTAATGATGAAGTTACCCGCATGGTAATTTGCAAAATCCGCAAACCATGGGGTGGAAGAATCAAGCTTAGAATTCACTACACCAAGTGTCTCGAGCGGAAATGTTTCGGTGATTTCCTTGGGCTCGTAAACACTTTGGTGAGGATCTTCCAAACGAGAAAGATGATCGGCCGCTAGATTCTCGGCTCCTTTTTTGTCAACGATTTTGTGATCAAATTCTTGAAGGAGGAGAATCCAACGAAGTAATCTAGGCTTAGAATCTTGCTTTGCCATAAGATACTTAATAGCCGAATGGTCCGTATACACTATGCATTTCGTCAAGACGAGATAAGGTAGAAATTTCTCAAATGCATACACCACGGCAAGGAACTCCTTTTCTGTTGTAGTGTATTTTAGTTGAGCCTCGGTCATCGTCTTGCTAGCATAGTGAATAGGCAAGAAGTGCTTATCATGACGTTGCCCCAAAACGGCCCCTATGGCGTAATCACTTTCATCACACATAAGTTCGAAGGGGAGGTTCCAATTGGGAGCAACAAGAATGGGAGCTTCGGTAAGTTTCCTCTTAAGGATTTCAAAGGCTCGTACACAATCTTCGTCAAAGACAAAACGTGCCTCTTTTTCAAGAAGATGTGTAATGGGTTGAGAAATCTTTGAAAAATCCTTGATGAATCGACGATAAAAGCCCGCGTGGCCTAGGAAACTCCTAACTCCCTTAACAGTTTTGGGATGAGGTAATTTGGCGATGACGTCTACCTTAGCTTGATCTACCTCAATCCCCGCTTTCGAGACCTTGTGCCCTAAGACGATTCCACTCCTAACCATAAAATGACATTTCTCCCAATTGAGCACAAGGTTGGTTTCCTCACAACGTTTTAACATTCTCTCAAGTTTCGACAAACACGAAGTGAACGAATTACCAAACACGGAAAAGTCATCCATGAAGACTTCCATCGTCTTCTCGATCATATCATGAAAAATAGCCATCATGCACCTTTGAAAGGTTCCCGGTGCATTACAAAGTCCGAATGGCATTCTCTGATAGGCAAACGTTCCATATGGACACGTAAACGTAGTTTTTTCTTGATCACGAGGATCGATGGGAATTTGGAAGTAACCGGAAAAACCATCTAAAAAGCAATAGAAATCGTTTCCCGCAAGACGCTCTAACATTTGGTCCATGAAGGGCAAGGGAAAATGGTCTTTTCGAGTGGCTTCATTCAACTTTCGATAGTCAATGCACACTCTCCATCCGGTCACGAGTCTAGTGGGAATTAACTCGTTGGCATCGTTTGGCACAACGGTCATTCCTCCCTTTTTAGGGACACAATGGATAGGACTCACCCAAGGGCTATCGGAAATAGGGTAAATCATTCCCGCGTCAAGGAGTTTAAGGACCTCCATTTTAATGACATCGTGAATTTTGGGGTTCACCCTCCTTTGACTTTGGATTGTTGGCTTGAAATCCTCCTCCATTAAGATTTTGTGGGTACAAAATTTGGGATCGATTCCCTTAATGTCGGATAACTTCCACGCAATCGCCCTCTTGTGGTCCTTTAGAACATCGACAAGTGCGGTTTTTTCATCATTCGAAAGATCCTTCGCAATAATAACCGGCAACTTGTCGTCCTCCTCCAAATAGACATATTCGAGGTGAGGAGGTAAATCTTTCAACTCGAGGATAGGTGGTTCCTCAAGTGAAGATTTGGGCTCGATACTCATAACCTCCTCGGGTGGAGGAAATGGGAAATCGTTAAGAAAATCCTTGATAATCGAGAAGTCCTCATCGTTGTCGAGGTCTTCGTCACAAGCACGTGGAACATTACATTCTTCCAACGTAAAACCACCACCTTCAAATGGAGTGAAGGTTGGTGTCGAATTATCAAGAATTGGATCTAACATAGTGGGATTGCCACTAGTTTCTTCATCACCAAACCCTAAAACTTCTTGTGAAAAATCCTCGCAAACCACGTCGATCATATCAACGAGGTTTATGGTAGCAACGGAATAAACATCAGAAAGTTGAGAATTTTGAGTTGCGTTTATAACAAGTTCCTCGTCGTTGAAACGTAAGGTGATCTTTCTAGCATGCACATCAATTAAAGCCATAGACGTATCTAAAAACGAACGACCTAAAATAAGAGGAACTTGAGGATCCGTGGGGATATCAACAACGATAAAGTCTACGGGATAGTAGAACTTCCCCACTTTCACAAAAACGTCTTCCGCCAAACCACATACACGAATCGTGGAATGGTCGGCCAACTCAATAGACATTAGTGAAGGAGTAAGATTAGGAAGATTGAGCGACTTGAAGATTGCAAGTGGCATCAAATTAATGCTAGCACCAAGATCGGCCAAGGCATAGCATTCTTCCATATCTTGAATTGCACAAGGGATCAAAAATTTACCAGGATCACCGACTTTTTGAGGTATGCGATTAAGATAAACCGACGAACAACTAGACAATTGGTGCAATTTCTCCTTGTTGTTCAACATACTCTTAAAGTTAGCGGCAAATCGAGGCATCATGACCAAAGCATCGGCGAAACTCACATTAAAGTGCAACTCACGAAATAAAAATCTCAAATTGGTAGTTGTCGCGCTCTTGTCGTTTCTCCTTTCTAAGTCTCGATGGGTAAGGCAAGGGTGGTGTGGGTTGGGGCATAGGCATAGCCTTTGGAATCTCGGGTTCCAATGTTGGTAAAGGGTCGACCGTAGGTGTGGCATGAGCGGTACTTTGTGGGCTTGAGATATGCTCCTTTTCGACCACCACCTCGGGTTCTTCCTCAATTTCCTCCACCGTTGGAGTAATTGGTTGAGGAGTCGGTTCTTTAAGTGCCTTACCACTTCGTGTGGTAATCACTTTCATCTCTCCCTTCGGGTTTGAAACGGTGTTACTAGGAAGACCACTCGAAGTAGAGGCTTTGTTTCCCATGACGGCTTCTAAAATGGCATTAAGCTTAGCATCTTGACTATTAAACTTAAGGTCTTGACTAGCGGCTTTTTGGTCAATTCTTTGTTCAAGCCTAGCATGACTTTGTTCAATTTTATTGTTTTGACCTCTAATTTGATTAGCAAAATCATTTTTCAACTCATTTCTCATGTTAAGATTTTCCTTCACAAAATTAGCCAATTCCTTGGTGTTTTTAGCCGTGTCCCTAGCTTGACTAGCCAATTGCTCTTGTATGTTTTCCAAAATCTTGTCATTTTCCGTGGCGTAATTCAAAAAGTCCATTGGAAGTTCTTTAGTGTAAACATTTTGAAGACCTTGACTCGTGTTTTGAAAATTACGGTTTTGATTTTGATTTTGCAAGTGGATACTAGTTCCTTGATTCCCATAGTTGTTATTACCCTTGAAATTGTTCCTTTGATTGCTTTGGTAACCAACTTGATTGTTTCGATAATTGTTAGCATTTTGATTTGGTGGAAAACCCGGTGGAGTCAATTGATTAGTGCGAGGAACTTGACCGTTTTGGTTAAAAGTTGCCGCGGCCGCGAAGGCACTCGAAGTGTTACCACCGTTGGTAATGCACTCGGAATAATCGTGAGCTCCACCACAATACATACAAGAAACCTCAACCGCTTTAGCCGTAGCGGGAGTGGGTTGTTCACCAACTTTAAACTCAATTAACAATCCCTTAAGCTTATCAAAAATCTTGTTCTCCAAATTAGCCTCGATTTGGCAAGCATCAACGGTGTGTGACAATGAAGGCGAAGGCGAAGACGAAGCCTTACGAACACTCGACGTGCTACGAGGGCTATAGACCTTAGACCTATTCTCAATGATAAACAATGCTTCCTCGACCGTTTTACACAAAAAATTACCACCCGCGGCGGCATTAAGATAATCACGCTCATGATCGTTCAAGCCATTGTAAAACGTGTCAATTTAATGCAAGTCGGAAAAACCATGATGAGGACATTCGTGCAACATTTCCTTAAACCTATTCCAAGCCGTTGAAAAACTCTCATTATACTCTTGTGAAAACTTCGAAATCTCGTTTTTCAAGTGCGTAGTCTTAGAGGGCGGAAAAAATTGGTTCACGAATTTTGAAACGAGATCCTTCCACGTCAATATAGAATTGGGTGGCTCTTTCTCTAACCAAATTTTTGCGGGCCCCGCTAAGGAATACGGAAAAAGCATCATCTTAATCGAGTCGTTTGAAACGTCCTTAAACTTGCATGTGGCGGTGAGACGATTAAATTGGCGAATGTGGTTATGAGGGTTGTCCTTTTCGTCACCTCGAAACTTGTTGTTTTGAATCATGGACAACAAACCCGTCTTAACCTCAAAATTCTCCGCAAGGATAGCGGGAATCACAATCGCTTCTCCATAACCCTCGGTGGGTGCTTGAAGCAACTCCATCATAGTTCGATTAGCCATGGGTGCTTCTTTCACTACAATGGGTTCGTCAATAGGAGACTCCTCACTAGAAGGAGTGATGGATTTGTTTCTTCGTTTACGAGCACGTCTTGCTTTGGAGCGAGTTTGCATAAACGTCATGTACAACGAGAAGGCGAGCAAAGAAGATTCTTTTTGGTGTTTTTACTTTTTTAATTTTTTTGTTGTTTTTGATTGTTTTTACTTTTTTTTTGGATTTTTGGAATGTATTAAGTAGACACAAATTTACAAATCTCCTCCTTAATCAAATCTCTCGATTAAAGAAGCCTCAAGGAATGAAAACGAACACGTGAAGTGAACGCCTTCGATGACTTTAGAACGATGGTGGAACACCAAATCGTTCAAGAGGGTTTAATCAATAAAAACCAAGAAAATATATATGATACTTAAGTAATACTTTGGGCGGCAAAACCCTCGATTAGCTCTCAATCTCAAAATACGCACAAGCAAGCGGAGGAAACGAGGCGGCGCGGAGCACTTAAGAGCCTTTTTCCTTTAGGTCGTGAAATACAACCGCCTTATACCCACCTTATAGTTTGTATTTTTCAAAATCGAGCTTCACGAAAGTATTTATCTATTTTGCCTTTTTTTCTTTGGTTTGAGATTCGAATACAATGATTGGGTAATGACCTCCCAAGTCAAGGTTGTGATTTCTCACGTATTTGGAGTACTTGTGAATTTATTGTTCTACGTATACAATATAGTAATAGTATTCACAAAAAACGAAAAACCGATAATACGTATTAGTAGAGTGCTACTAATACAAATACTAATTATGGCTATATAAAAACAACAATTGTTCAACCAAAACACAACACGCCTCCCCGGCAGCGGCGCCAAAATGATAGTTGTAAAATTACCCCTTTAGGAAAAGGATGGTAAATGTGGCAAGTATTAAGTGTCGGTTTAGGAAAACCAAGCACTAATGACCAATTAAGTTCAAGTTCGTTCACGAGGAGGCTAGTGCGTTGTGTGTTGAATTGATTAATGATTTGTGATTATATGATTGAAAAAGGAAGAAAGAAATGAGATTAGAAGAGAAAGACGGTTACGAAAACGGATTAAACTAAGACGAAAAAGGCGATCACGCAAAACCGTAAATAGTGCCAAAATTAAAATTTTAACCTAAAAATTCCTAAAAATTTCTAAAAATCCCCAATAATATTCTAAGAGTTTACAAAAAATCCAAACTTGCTAAAACCTTTTAATTAATTAGATAATGACTTTTTAATGCTAATTAAAGCCCTAAAAATCACAATTAATTATTAAAAAGCCCTAAACAAGATCTTATAATTTTTAAACCTCACAAATATCCTAATTAAGCTAAAAAGTATTTTATAAAATTTTAAAACCAAATTAAACTATTTTTAAACACTTAAAAACTATTAAAATAAATTAAATCTTAAATTAATTCTAGAAAATAATTGAAAAGTCCTAAAAATATTTGGAAAGTGACAAAACTCCTAATTAAGTGTCCTTAACCTAGGAAAAATGTAAAAACTAAAAAAAATCAAACTTCAATTTTTAATAATAAAATAATATTAAAATAATCAAAAAAATTCAAAGTTCATAACAAAATTCTAAAAAATTACAAAAAATCTAAAATATTGTAACTAAGACAAAAATGCAATCAAAATTTTCTGAAACCTATTTAATAATTTTATATTAAATTTTAAAGTTAACTAAAAACCCTAAAATCCAATAAAATCAAAAATAAGCTAAATTGAAAACTTAAATAGCTGTAAACCTAAAAAATATGATTAAAAACATAAAAACTATTTTTTCAGATTTTTAAATTGCCTTTTTCTATTTTTAAATTACTTTTTAAAATTTAAACTAAAAAATAATCCTAGTAAATTAATTAAATAATGGAAAAATAAACTTTTTGCACTGAAAAGTCCTAAAACCTAATACAAACAAAAGAAAAATGCTAACTGGTCAAACCTTAAGGAAATAAGCTGGAAAAAGCTTATTAATAAGCTGTTATGTAAATAAGCTACAAAACAAGCACACCTTAAGTAGATATTGAAATGAAACCTAGCAGTCAAAGACCCTAGGGTGCAATGGTAAGTGTGATGTGTTGTGAGGAGGATGGCGCAGGTTCGAGTCCTGGCCAGTCCTTTTTTTTTGAAAAACTTTTTTTTTTTAACTTTGAAAACACAAAAATCAGTAATCCATTTACTCTAAATCAAGCCCTTAACCAAAAATAAACAAGAATCAAGCTTCCAAGGATAAAAAACGTGCCCAGATAGGACTGAATAACTGATGAACAAATGGTTGTTTCTTCACTTGTGCAGATTAATATCAAGAGGACTTGATTTTGCTTTTTTGTGATGTTTGTTGGACAAAAAGGGCACCCCTATACTCAGTTGAGTATAGGGAGTCAAGATTAAGACAAAACAAGCAAGATCTCACACCAAGATGCACACAAATCACAAAAACAAAGCACACAATCTTTCTGAAATGGTTATGTTGGCTGATGAGTAGTATGCTGGTTCAAATGGCATAAAAGTGAGATTCCAATGCTCAGATTTTGCATACAAGTTCACCAAACAGCTAATAACCAATACTCAATCCTTCTACACCCTAAATTCTAGCAGATTTTCAAGTTTGATGCACAAATTCACACAAATTCAGTCACAAAAAGCAGTTACTGGATTAGGCTAAGTTTTGAATTTTTTAGCATACAAATCTGTTTAAAACCTATCCAAACTGAAACCCAAGTACATGTATCATATGATAACCACCTAAGGAATGTTTTTAACCAGGTTTTAACACTAAATCTTGTCACCAATCTTGATTAAACAGCTAATCCAAACACCCCTTAAATTTCAGATTATGATATTTTTCACACCAAACTCAATCACAAATCAAGTAAATTGATCCCAATCAACTCTAACATGCATAAAAAACTGAAATGAGCACAATCAAACCATATAACGTCAACAACTAACAACTTGCACAAAAATCATGCAAAAATCACCAATGACTGACAAATGAAAAGGGAACAAGGTTTTTACCTTAAGGGACCTACATCCAGGTCCCTTAGTGGCAGCTTAGCCACCTCCTTCAGGCTGGGGCCTGAGCTGAACCTTGGGCAACAAGTTTCAAGACAAATCTGCTAAGAGAAAATAGAGAACAAGCACAATATGCAAATAAAATCTGATTTTCTTAAAACCTTTCAAATCTTTTCAAAAACTTCTCAAATAAAATTCTTTTAAAACACTTACACAATAACTTAAAAACCTGGAAAACCAAATCTTGAACAAGGTTTTAACCAAACCAAATCAAAATTTCAGAAACTTTCAAACAAACTGAATTTTAAAAAAAAACTTGAAAAATAAACAAGCAGTAAGTGAGACACAATTAATAAGCAAAAAGTAAAAGTGGATCTTTGTTTCTCATCAACATCTCAACACCATATTTCATTCATTCATAAAAAACTGGCTTTACAGGGAAGTGATAAAGGAGAAAGAAAAGAACAGAACAAAATGCTAAGCTATATGTCCTTATATAATGGACTACAGATCATTCTAGAATGTGAAAACCCTAGTACATGGAATTCCAATATAGCCCTTGGACGATTTGAATTTGTTGACTGATTTGGTCAAAAAGGGCTCCATGTGATGCTTGCTGATATGCCAGTTTATGCAAAGTGATCTTGGCCGTTTAACACAAATTGGGGATCAAGGGATTAACGTGAGACGTTTGTTTGGTCGGGTGTAGGGTTTTGAGGGAAAGGGACGGGGCAGGGGAGGGCCCCACAAGACACATGGGTGTGTCTTGTGTTGGTTTGGAGTGTGGGTTGTGGTGACAAAAAGCTTAATCATCAATCTGGAAAAGAAGAAGCAAAACCCCTTTGATTACAAGTTAATTGTGCCTGGAAATTTTTAGGGTTTAAGTGGTGTTTAGGGGAAGTTTAATCTGAAAAAGGGATTAAAGTTTTTAAACTTTATGTTTGCCACCAAAACGTAGCCAGGTTTAAGTTAATTAAATAAAAAGTTGGGTGGATTCTGACGTGGGAGGGAGTGGTGAAGTGGAGAGATGGTATTGGTGGATGGTGGTGACATGGCAGTCTGATTGGTGGGGGTAAGTTAGTATGTTTGACAGCTTTGGCCCCCAAAGTTTCATGATCCCTTCACTTTGTATTTAAACAGCATAACTCTAAATCCCTTTGATAACAACTTTGGAAACTTGTCTTTTTTGGCACAATTAAGTTTTCAAACTTAATACAAGGACTAAAAGTGCAATTTTGGCAATCTTCAAGGGCTTTCAGTGACATGTCTTCATACTTCAAGGTGTTGACTTGTTTGTTGACTTCTTGGAGGACCCATATTGACAATTTAGTTTTGTTGAGGGACTAAATTTGCCAATTCTTCAAAATTAAGGGTCCTTTTTGTAATTTTGACAAACTTTAGGAACCAAACTTGTAATTATGAAGATACAAGGGTATAAAGTGTCAATTCTTCAAACTTGGAGGACCAATCTTCATAATTCTTCAAATCTTCAAGGTTTTCTTTGGAAAATTCTTCATTAGGGCTTGGTTCATCGTGCGGCTTCGTTTCCCGTGTTCGTTTTTGCGTGATTCTTGTGATCTTTTGTCATTTTCTCAATATCCGTACCTAAAGTACACAAGCAACAAACACAAGCATATATTTGGCAGTTTTAATGATATTTTATGCATTTTAAGCCCGATTTGGACGATTTGACTATGTATAAAAGCAGTCTCATCAGCGATACTAAAATATGGATAACATTCAAGAGAATGTTTGCCCATGATGAAGGAGATCCATTCTGGTTGGATCTTGATGATTTGAGTGGCTTGGAATGGCGTTTGTATTCAGCTGTTGGTGTCTACTATCTTTTCACTTCAAAGTTTGCAGAATATTTGTTGATAGACAGAGTATATCCACTGTGACAAGACTTATAAGGAAGATGGTTGGTCCTAAGCTCAAGGTTGACTACACAAGTGATGTTGGCATTGACTTTTTGAAATTCATGTATTCCCAGATCAAAGAAGATTATGTTGGTTTGTAAGAATACTCTCAACATTTTGTTTTATTCAGAAACTTGATGATCATGATGAATATCAAGTTTAGGGGAGGATTGTTGGGAATAAAAGTAGCCAAGTCATCCAGCCGCTGACACATTACATCAAGCCGCTAACATAGTGTTATCAAGCCGCTGACAGAATAGGCGCAGACAAGAATTATCAAGCCGCTGTCAAGAGGTAAAGTCAACACGTTTTGTTAAGTTAGGAAGATATGCATGAATATTGTATTTTGTATGTTTATCCTAATATATCTTTCTAGAATATTTGACACGATAACTTTATGTACAAGGCTCTTTATGTGTATAAAAGGAGGCCTTTAGGTTTATGTTTCATCTACTTTCAATCATTGTTTGTTCATCGTTATTATTAATCGAAGTTGAAAGTTTGGTATACGTTCTTTGTTAATTTTTCTTTGTGCTAAGTATTAATTCCGTATAATACTTAGTTTGTTGAATATACAGAGTTTCTCAAACGTATTAATACTTGAACTAATCTCGATAATACATAAGCTTAATCGATCTAAGTTTGAGATCAACACACTCATGAATAACCATATTTGTGTTGTGGAAACGGATTTTGAAAGATTGTGAATGTTTTTGTAAAAATGGCGCGCACTGAAATTTTTAAAAGCTTGAACATCTTTAATGGCGGATGACAGAATTTTTGAGCGAATCCAAGGAAAGATTGCTCTCATACCACTTGATACAAGACAAATAAACTTAGATACCGATCCTATCCTAATTAGTAGGATGGAGATTATTAACACAATGCCCAGAATTTCCCAACTGATTAGAAAAGAGAAATTGGTGAACAAAGGTTATTCTTATTGCTAACCATGGGGTTTGTTTCGGAATTTGTTACAGAGAGATTTCGTTATAAAAAATAGACATGAGAATAAAATGAATACAGGAAATGGGTATTTATACGAAGTAAGGAAATAGACATTTGGGTTGTAACAACTTTTGGCGTTCAAATGTGTGAGTTTGACTTTACTGTTTGACTTTCTAGGTTTTGACTTGTATCACTTCACTGAAAGCTGCAACGGGGATCATTTACGACCACTAGCCAGCCAACTCAGCACAGCGCGAACCTACATCAACCATTGCACATAGGCTTGCACAATACAAAAATATAACGAATTGTAACTTTCTTATTCAATACTCATAAACGGTGTTCTATTGTCCCAAATATAATCAGGCTACATACTAGAGTAAAAATCATCATCACAAGAATATGTTATCCGACTCGATCCTACTATGGTTGTTGAAAGCCCGGCTGGCGGAGGGTTAATGGGTGGAGACAGCAATTTCGAAAGAGAAATTCGAGTTACTTCGCAACCCTTGGCCATTGGATGATCATATATGAACATTTCTCCGCATTTAGTTAGCATGCCAGCTTGTTCGAAGATGATAGACCTTATTTGTCTGTTGTTACCGACTATAAGGTATGCTGATAAAAAGTGAATGCGAATCTTGTTATCAAGCTACGTGTATTTTTTAGATCCCTCGATCAGCTAGATGGTTGTAAATAAGAGACCATTTTGTTCCAACATTCCAGAAAAGAAACCCTATAAAAAACATAAAAACACGATTTGCTTATTTGGTGTCTAAAAACACGATTTGCTAATAATGTATAATGTAACACAACCAGTAAAGTCCGATGCAATAATTACCTAGTCCTTCGCCTGTTTGGTACTCCATATTTGATCAGTAGAACACTTGATCAGAGTGATGATGTAGCATTACCAATACCAGGTAAACTCTTGCCCACTCTAGCTCTCGCGCCTTCACATGGTTCAGTAGGGAACCAAAAACAGGATATTCTCGGCCTATAATACCATATGCAACATTTTGAGTAGGCCTTCAACTTGAAATGCAGGAGGGGCAATAACGTCAACATTTTGATACTGGCATCAGAAGAGGGTGTAGCGATGGACAGCAAGTACTGTATGTTGATCCCAAAGTCAGATCTTAAACCTTAATAGCTTGTTTAAGGGTTGTGATAGAGAGAAAGAATTCAATCTAACACTAGAGAAACTTTGCAAAGCAAAGTAACTAAACAAGATGCGGAATGTAATGTTTAGCACAAGAACAAATGAGATTCAAACGTTGAACTTTAATATATCAAAGATATACGAATACCCAAAGTGGTATTAGGGTTTACAAAACCTTAAAGTAATAATAATGAAAAACGAAATGAGAAAGACACACTTTGCATGCTAACCTAGTGAGTCCTTTTATAGATGCAAGGACCCACGTACAAGATCACTACTAACAAACTATGGAAAGTATTAAGGAATAATAACTGAAACGCGTAAAAATCTATTCCATGTTTATCTTGACAGCAGGGCCTTTGACTCCAGCAGGGGAACGGATCCCCCTGCCTTTGTTATGTAGCAGGGGGAACTTACTCTAGCAGGGGTATGAATAATCAACTAGCAGGGGAAACAAGTAAGCATAGATTTATTCCCAACAATCCTCCCCTAAACTTGTGCTTTCCCCTAAAAGACAAGTTTCTGAATAAATGCTAGTTGATGAGGATGCTTACAAACTCTCTGGCCAAATCTGACTATGAACCATTCTCACCAGATCATAAGCAACAGGCTTTTTGGCATCAACAATTAACTTAGCCTGTGATAACTTCTTCAAGGTTTCCTGAGAGAAGGGATAATACCTATGATTGAGTAGATAAACACTCACACCTTCCATTACTACCTCATAAACCCCAGAATTTGTAAATAGCTTCCAATACACCAAATCTCCTTTATTCACTGCATCAAATAGAGGATCAAATAATTCATGTTCATACATTCTATGCATGCACTCCCAGATTACCCAATCCTTCTCTACACCATCCATGGTAGGAGGTTTTGCAGCAAACGTTTTCTTCAATAATTTCCATAGATCTTCTAAGTCTTCACTATCCAAAATTTGAAACATGACATCTAGGCTTAGAAATGTCTGTGCTGTATTGTCAGCCCTTGTAAGCTTCCACCAAGTTCTCCCTTTGTGTTCATAAACAGCATACTCTATAATAGCAAACTTCTTTCCAAGTTCACTAGGTGAGATTTCATCATTTTCCTGCAAAATCAGCTGTTTATCAATTTCATCATTTGTTGGCCCTTGAGACTCTTTAGTGATTATGCCCACTTGCTCCATTCTCTTGAGTCTCTTTGCTGCTCTTTGTGCATTAAGCACCGACTTCTCAAGTACTTCTGGAAAACTTTCACCTGCTTGGTGTAATTCCCCTGCTGGGGATGATGCACCTGCTTGTGTAGTATCTCCAGCTTTTCTTTTCTTTGTTGCTCTAGCTTTCTGTAGTACTTCACTTTGTCTCCTAAGATACTCAGCTTCCTCAGGAGTGTTGATAGTCATCCAATCCTCCACATCATACAACTTTAGAACTGGTCTGACTGCTCTCTTTATGGCTTCAAAGCTCATATCTCTGAAGTCACCATCCTTCCACTTTCTATGCCTTTTAAGCAGAACTTTGTAGTAATCAAGTTGCCCTTTCTCTGATGTTCTATACTTCTCACTCTGAATTTGCATTGCCCTTCTTTCCAGATATTCAGTTTGATATTTGTAAACAAGGCAAGTCAACTCATACCTGTCTTCCAAAGGAGCATTTTTCAACTCCTTCTCCCATTGATTAAGAAATTCTTCAACATGAGGTACCCTGTCATCTAGTTCCCTATGCATAATCTCAACCTGTTTTAGCATATCTTCGGGACTCATCTTCTCCATCCTTTGATCCTGCATATCCATTTCCTCTTGTTGTAGCCTGAGAGCTACTTGTGCATCATGAGCTTCATGGATCTTCTGCTGTTCAGGAGTCAGATGCTTGTATTTTCTCTTGGGCTGTTGCACCATGATTCCTTTTCCTTTGTCTTTTGGATCCACTGCTGGTGCTGGTTTTGCTTTAGATGCAGGTTCTTTGATTGTTATCCCCTTCTGAGCTGGTTGCTTTCTGTTCTTCCTAACAAATGTTTGAGTTATGTTCTTAGCAGGGGATAAACTTACAGCAGTGGGATCAGCAATGGCAGGGGAAACTTTTGAAGCAGGGGCTTCTTCTTGATTGCCCATAGTGAGCAATGTTTGAGCAATATCTTTGGTTGCACTCCCATTGTCACTTCCTTTATCAGCACTTTCTCTCTCCATTCCTTCCTTAGCACTTTTTATCTTTCCATGCTCCCTACCAGGATATGAATAATACTCAGTAGATCCTTCTTTGGTTGGAATTTCCTCCCCTTTGGAAGCATCCTCATCTGTGGAAAGAATCAGTCTGGGCTTTCTCCTCCCCTCAAGAGTAGCAAGTCTGGTTTCCAAATGAGAGATAACCAGACCTTGCTTTTTGACATCTTGTACAAGTTGTGCATTCTGCCTTTTCAGGCTCATGCACATTTTCGTCAATTCCAAGTTTGTCAAAGGTTTCATACTGCTCTCAATCCTAGAAGGGAATTTCTCCCCTTGTTGGATATCATGGAGTGGGGGAGAGGACTTATTGATGGTGTCACTGTCCTGCTCACCCCTTGAGGATGAGACAGTAGTGGCAGCCAAACCCCCAGGTTGCTCCAAACTTTTGGAGACTCTCCTTTCTGCTGCTTGTGAAGATTCACCAGGCAAGGGAGACCTGGCAAACCTGGATTTTGAACGCCTTTCTTGTTGTGGATCAGCAGGTGGTAGGTTCCTGGCAGGGGATTCAGCAGGTTGATTTATGGCTGTTTGATTTTTGGCTTCTTCCCGTCGGATTTGGTCTAGCATATTTGAAGTGAATGGAATGTTTCTGCCAGAGAACAAAGGTGATGGTGCAAGTAATGTGGTGAAAAGTTTGGTTGTGTGTTTGGTTGCTGAAAAATAGTTTTTGTGTGTAATGGGACCATGATCACTCATATTCAGCAAAACTTCTATGAACCTTGGATACATACAAAACTTTGAGGTGCTTGAAACATTTTTAACCATGCCTTTAAAAATCATTTGAGAAAAACAATACTTCCTTCCTGTTGCAAAGCAGATCAGGGCAGAAGCTATCTCACTACCAACCTCATTAAAAGCAGTGGTTTTGGGTGACAAACATTGCATAATAGTATGAATCAAAAATTTCCAATGAGGGGCAAACTGGCCTTTAGCAAACTTTAATTTTTGATTTTCAGAAAGTTTATACCCCAATTTATCAAGACCTTCAAAAATTTCAGCCTCAGAAAAGTTGGTTATTCCATCCTCATCATCAAGGAGGAGATTCTCCCTGATGGAGGCAAGTGTGATTACCTTGGAATGACCATCAACTGTGCTTTGAATTATGACCTCTCCATTCACTGTTTTGGTCATGGCTTTAGACCAGAACTGTTGAATGTGTGAGGTATAAATGCGAGGATTGATGAGAAGGGCCACTTTGAAGTACAAAGACTTTAAAAAGGCCACAACCTCAGCAAACTCGGCTGGTTCATCATGAAGCAAAGCAATTTGGTTATGATTAGGAGCAATTTTAAGGGTCATGATGAATTTGGAAAATAGTTTAGAGGTTTATAGAGATGGGAGGTAAGTGGGATTAGGTCGAGGGAGATTTGTGGACCTGCTGGTAAAGGGAATTAAGTTTATATAGACAAATTGAAGGGCTGTGATTGGACCAAAATTTTCAAATTGCAAAAATATCAAGAATAAATCTTGATAAAAAATTAATATATTTGAAATAGAAGGAAAAGATTACCAATCAGCTAAGAAAGCGCCTTAAATATCTTTTAAAAAGAATAAAATATTCCCTAACCAAAATTTATGCAAGCAGGCCCAACGGCTATGAACAGGGTAACGGTATTGTCGGTCAGCGGTCAAACAGGGGAATGTTGTGAAAGCAGGGGAATAAAAGATAAAAGCAGGGGAAACTTTCCTAGGGATATTGAACTAGTCATGAAGAGACTAATGCTAACTAGCTCTGCTCTAATGCACACACTTGTATACACAAGATAGATACATAGAAACTCAAGAGTCCTCTATTCAGCAATTGTCCCAATACAAAAAGTTAATACATAAGTCCCCCTACACCAGGTTATCCCAAGAAATCATGCATACCCCAGTCACCATCCCAACCTTGTCCCTTACCTATGGTCAGTTGGTCTTGGCAATGTGTGCCACACATCTGTATTTGAACAGCAAGCTGCTTGAATAAAGAAATGTAAACACACACTACAGTGCCTCAAGGTTTCAGAGTTCAGACAAGCTGTGCAGCAAGTCATCATTACCCTGAACCCCCACTCACCAATGGATATGATCTAGAATCATATATGAGTATCCTAAGAATACCCTGAATCCTAAAGGTTTGACCTAACCTCCCCTGAAACATAGAGTATATACCTGATCCATTAAGGAGAGTAGTATGCACCATATGAACCTCTGCATTGTTAGTCTAAAACCACATAAAACCACTTTTGTAAAAAGAACACACCCAGCTGAAGAGAAAAATTCTCTTGGCAGGGGAATGAACCCCAGGCAGGGGAATCAGTGTTAAAAAGCAGTGGAATGAAAGAAATGGTAAAATTGACTAACAATTATACAACAACAGCAGTGAAGTAACCCTGATTACACATGACAAAATAGACATCAGATTTTAAGGAGTAATCATTCCAATACCTGCAACCAGATACTGAAACCTCCCTACCTCAAAAGCTTTTGTTAAAAGATCAGAAACATTAAGTTCTGTATCAATTTTCTCAGGGACAATCAGTCCTTTTTCAAAACAATCTCTGATAAAGTGATGTCTTATTTCAATGTGTTTGGTTTTGCTATGAAAAACAGGGTTCTTTATGATGCAAATAGTGCTGTTGTTGTCAATAAATATCTTGGTTTTAAGAAAGTTGTACCCATAATCAAGCAATTGATTTTGCACCCAAAGAACTTGACCACAGCATGCAGCAGCTGCTACATACTCAGCTTCAGTTGTGGATGTTGCCATGATAGTCTGCTTCTTACATTGCCAAGATATAAGCCTGCTCCCCAAAAATTGGCATCCCCCTGTTGTAGACTTCCTAAAAATCCTTTTCACAGCAAATAAGTGACACTCTGTTGGTGACACCTGGTATCTTGCACATAAGCAGACTGCAAACATGATGTCAGGTCTTGAAGCAGTGAGATACATAAGAGACCCAATCATAGACCTGTAATTCCTGACATCAATAGGCTTTCCAGGACCATCCTTACCCCATGGATGATCCTTGTCCATGGGAGTGGACACCTTCTTCCCATCAGACATGCCAAACTTCTTTACAATCTCAGCTACATATTTGTCTTGTGAGATAAATATCCCATCTTTCCGCTGCTGAACTTGTAACCCCAAAAAGAAGTTTAGTTCTCCCATAGCACTCATTTGAAATTTATCCTGCATCAATTTGGCAAACTCTTTGCTAAGCATGGAGTTAGTTGATCCAAAAATGATGTCATCCACATAGACTTGTACTAGCAGAAGGTCACCCTTTTGTTTCTTAGTAAACAGGGTCTGATCAATCTTCCCCCTGCTGAATCCATTGTCTAGGAGATATTTGGAAAGAGTACCATACCAGGCTCTGGGAGCTTGGTGAAGGCCATACATGGCCTTTTTCACCTTGTATACTTTGTCAGGATGTTCTGGATCTTCAAACCCTGGTGGTTGCATGACATAGACTTCTTCATCAATGGTGCCATATAAGAAGGCACTTTTCACATCCATCTGGAAAACAGTGAAGTCCATGAATGAGGCATAAGCAAGAAATAATCTAATAGCTTCAATCCTTGCTACTGGAGCAAACACCTCTTCATAATCAATCCCTTCTTCCTGAGTATACCCTTGTGCTACCAACCTTGCTTTGTTCTTGACAACTATTCCCCTTTCATCCTTTTTGTTCCTGAGTACCCACTTGGTCCCAATAGGCCTTGCCCATTTGGGACAATCAACCAGAATCCAAACCTCTTGTATGTCGAATTGTAAGAGCTCCTCTTGCATAGCTTCAACCCAGCTTGGGTCATTTAAAGCCTGAAAAATTTTCTTTGGCTCTTCTTGTGACAAAAATGCAGTAAACAGACAACATTGCATGTTGTCATGATTGAACTTCATGGTGATGTTAGCAATGAAGCTGTGCTCCTTTGCTGTATACCTTGTATGTCTAGGGGCTTCAGGATCACCAATGATCTGAGAGATAGGATGATCCTTATTGATTCTATAGGTGGGTTGCATGATGACTTCTGTTTCATCTTCTTCCAAATCAGAATTGATGGGGCTATTTTGATTAGGAAAGAAGTCCTCAAAGGAATTTCCAAATGTGACAGCATGACCTAAAGATGGGTGCTTGTGAGCAGAATGAAGCTCTGAATAACTAGGGCCTCCACTCCTGATGATTCTGCTTCCACTGCTGGATATGATAGAACCATCATTTATGGGTGTAGATGATGAGATGAGTGGGGATTCTCTTTCTGCATCAGTAGTCTCATTAGCATCAGGATCCTTTGTGAGAGAGGAATCAAATCCTCTAGCAGGGGAATCCAGGATTCCACTGCTTTCAGCCATTCCACTGCCTTCAGACATAGCAGGGGATGAGATTGGCTGTTCTTTTCCTGAAGCAGAATTATCTTCTTGTTTATCAGCTTCACTAGGAAACAATGAGGGTACATTCATGTACCTCAGAGGTGACTTCTCAGCATCAATTGTTTCTTGAGTACCTGAAATGTTAGTGTTCTGCAAGACAACAGGTACATAATTCATGGACTTGGAAAGTACATCTATATCAAAGAACCAGTCAGGACCTGTTTGAACATCTTCAGGTTTGTCTTCAAGAAAGTTCACATGAAGATTTTCTGTGATTTTGCTTGTCTTCTTGTTGAAGACCCTATATCCTTTGCTGTTTAAGGAATAACCCACAAAGTATCCATCATCACCCTTTTCACTAAACTTACCAAGATTGTCAATGGTGTTCAAGATGATAACATGACACCCAAAAGGTCTGAAAAAGTCAATTAAGGGAGGTCTTCCATTAAACAGCTGATAAGGGGTCTTGTTGTGTGCCTTGACAATCAAGGCCCTGTTTTGCACATAGCAAGCAGTGGATACAGCTTCAGCCCAAAAGATAACTGGAAGTTTGGAATCAGACAGCATAGTTCTTGCAGCTTCAATGAGTGTCCTATTCCTTCTTTCTGCCACTCCATTCTGTTGAGGTGTTCTAGCAATGCTAAATTGCCTCTTGATGCCTTTGTTTATGCAGAAAGAATCCAGCTTGTGATTTCTGAACTCACCACCATTGTCTGATCTTATGGTAACTACCTTCATGCTTTTTGACAGTTCAATTTGATTGATGAACCCAATGAGTACATCAGCAGTGTCACTCTTTTCAAATAGAAAGAATGTCCATGTAAATCTTAAAAAATCATCAGTAATCACTAAGCAGTACCATTTCTTCATTATACTTGCCACAGAAGTAGGACCAAAAAGATCCATATGCAGTAGTTCCAATGGCTTGGTGGTGGACATACTTGTTTTTGACTTGCAAGATGCTCTGTGTTGCTTCCCTTTCAGACATGCTGCACAAGTATGTTCAGTGACAAAAGACTTGGAAGGAAGACCATGAACCAGATTATGCTTTACTAGTTTGTTCATGTTCTTGAAATTAAGATGACCAAGTCTTCTATGCCATTTCTTACATTCATCTGCTGAAGCTTTGGCAATGAAACATGTTTCATTGTCTTGTAGAGAGATGTCCTTGAGATCAATTGTGTACATGTTCTTCTGTCTTGGTGTTCTGAGAACAATTGGAGTGTCTTTTGGTAAGACAAACTCCTTTCCTAATACCAAGCATTCAGTGTCAGTAAACAAGACAAAATTCTTGTTATCAGTCATCTGTGACACACTGAAGAGATTATACTTGAGTTCTTTCACCAAGTACACATTGTCAAAAGTCATCCCATTTGTGACAATAGTTCCTTTTCCTGTTATAGTTCCATGCCCATCTCCAAAAGAAACACCATCATTGTCATGCAGGGGTACAAAGTTAGACAAGTAAGCTTTGTGTCCAGTCATACTTCTTGAGCATCCACTATCCCAATATGCTCTATCATCCCTTGTCTTCTTTGTCACCTGCAAAAGGAAAAACAAATTAGTTTTTCTTGGGGACCCAAGCCATTACAGACTTGGATCTACCTCGTGTATCAATGTAGGATAGCTTATCAAAAACTAGAGATACACCATTAGATTGAGTACCCCTTTTGGGTGCCCAAACCCAACGAGCTGAGGCTTTCACAGCTTTTCCCCATCTTCCCATGTTCCTAGAAGGTACAACTTTTCTAGCAGGGGATACCCCAGTTTTAGCAGGGGAATCCTTATGCTTAGCAGAGGGAACCCACCTTTTGTTTTGGCCTCTGTTCATGTGTTGGTAAGGTCTAGGGCCAGATCTATATGCAGTATAAGGTGTTGGGGTGGTCACAGAAGTGTTGGGCTTTGGATGAACATCATTTTCCTTTCTAAGGGCTGGAGCAACATATTTCTCAGCTACTCTATTTCTCAAGGCAGGGGCAACATACTTGGCAGGGGAAAAGGATTTTGCCCCTGCATTTAGAAGAATGGCTCTAGGTTGCATATCCTTTAAGGGATTTGCAGCCACTATCTCCATTGGTGCCTTACACTCTTGATAAGTGTGTTCAAAACTGCCACATGTGAAGCAGGGCTTGGTATTGATCACAAAGTCTTTTCCTAATTGATGAGACTTTTGGTCATTCCAATTTCTTTGATTACCTCTGACATTCCTTTACATACCAGCATATTTAATGATAGGCTTAGGAGACTGTGGCCTAGCCTTGCTCTTAGAGTTTGGATTGCTGCTAGAACTTCCTTCTTTTGAAAATCTAACAGGGTTGTCAATTTGCTTTAAGCCAACCTGTTCCTGTTTAATATCCCTAATGACACTAGTTTTAACTAGAAACTCTTCTGTATCAGGATTATTAGGTATATAAGCACTCAAGTCAAACTCACTGTCATCCTGTTTTTCAAAACAAGGGAGACCAGTCCATGACAAGTCTTTTCTAGGATAGGGAGCATGGATGTTAGCAGGGGGTGGAGGTATAGTAGCATTCATGTTCTTAATTCCAAACCCTGTTTTGTCCTTAGGAGATTGACCAATTTCAAATGCCTTGGTTAAATCTTTTGAAGCTTTTCCAAATTTTTCAACAGTTTCCTCATCTATCTTTTGGTTAGCTTTAAAAATTTCAAGTTCAGCAGTTAAAACATCTATAGATTGGTTATTCTCCTTGGCATCTCTTTCAAGAATCACAATGTGATCCCTATACTCACTTTCTCTTTGCCTATATTCTCTTATGGTGGACTCTAGTTGTTCTAAAGCACGTTTGTAATTATCAAGATCATTATCACAATTGATATAGTCAGCCTTTACCTTTCTGATTTGATCATTTAAAGATTCAGTATTTTTTTCTACAAGCTTTAGTACAGTATGAGTCATCATATACCTCATTGTCAGAGCTGGAACTTGACATGGCCATAAGTGCAAAGTCTTCTTCCTTTTCCTCAGCCATCAAAGCTTGATTTCTTTCCACACTTTCTGTCATAGCACTCCAGTCCCATCCATTAGCTCCATCTATCCCCTGCATTGCTACCATGGCTTTAGCACCAGACTCCTCATCCTTTCTATGACTATTTCCAGACTTAGGTCCTCTGCATTCCCTGGCAAAATGACCCTTTTTGCCACAATTGTAGCATTCAACTTTTGCTTTATCAAACCCAGCCACATCAGATGGGTTAATTGTGATCTTCTTCCCATACTTCTTGTGAAACCTGTTTGCCCTCATGCTGAGCAAAGCCATATTCCACTTGATATCCAATTCTTCTAGTGCTTGCTTACTGATTTGATTCAGATCTTCATGTAACACTGTAGATCCTTGTGGCCCTTAAGATGCTATAAAGGCACATGCAGTGTCAAGGCTGAATGTGGCTGGTCTTTCTTCATCATAGGAAGGTCCAGACCTGGTAGCAGGGGAATAAGTAGCAGGGGCTACTTCTATTCCACTGTTCTTGGAGATTCCACTGCTTTGTGAAATGAATGCCATGTTAGCAGGGGAGTCAACGATTCCACTTGAGTTGGTGGGAATTGTCCCTTTTGACTTCATTTCATTGACAATAGGTTCAAAAACTTCTAAGTTATTGTATATATCATCAATGTTCTTGTTGTCCAAGTCATCCTTATTCTGCCAGATTGCCTTATAGACAAACCATTCTTTCTGGAGGCTGTTAAGAAACTTGGTATTCACCTGCTCTCTTGACACCTCAATATCAAAGAATTCCAAGTGGGCCACCATGTCTTGAAGCCTATTGTAAATAGCTCCAATTGATTCATCACCAATTGCTTTGAAAGAAGCAAAATCATCCAGCATTTGATTCTTCTTCTTCTTCTTTGTGGCTTCATTTCCTCCAAAGGTTGTGCCTATGGCTTCCCATAGTTCCTTAGCTGTTTTGTATTTCCTGAATCTGAGTTGATGTCTATCAGGTAGGGCCAACAGCAATGAGCTGTGAGCCCTGACATCATGCCTTCTAGCCAGTATTTCCTTATCACATAGAGCAGCAGATTTCTTCTTGTCCTTACCTTTGGAACTTTCACCTTCATCCTTGCCTTCTTCAACCGCCACCATTTTGTTGAATTGATCACCAAACTCTATGATCTCCCAGAGAACATAGTGTTCCATTTTCAGGTATTGTTGGATTCTGAATTCCCATAATTCAAAGTTTTCAGGATCCAACATGGGTAACTTGAGGGTATTGTGGTTGTTGCTGTTTGTGGATGATTCTGAAGACATGTTTGCTATGAGGATTTTGTTCTTGATTTAGACAAAGTTTCTCAACAAGCTCTGATACCACTTGTTGATCCCAAAGTCAGATCTTAAACCTTAATAGCTTGTTTAAGGGTTGTGATAGAGAGAAATAATTCAATCTAACACTAGAGAAACTTTGCAAAGCAAAGTAACTAAACAAGATGCGGAATGTAATGTTTAGCACAAGAACAAATGAGATTCAAACGTTGAACTTTAATATATCAAAGATATACGAATACCCAAAGTGGTATTAGGGTTTACAAAACCTTAAAGTAATAATAATGAAAAACGAAATGAGAAAGACACACTTTGCATGCTAACCTAGTGAGTCCTTTTATAGATGCAAGGACCCACGTACAAGATCACTACTAACAAACTATGGAAAGTATTAAGGAATAATAACTGAAACGCGTAAAAATCTATTCCATGTTTATCTTGACAGCAGGGCCTTTGACTCCAACAGGGAACGGATCCCCCTGCCTTTGTTATGTAGCAGGGGGAACTTACTCTAGCAGGGGTATGAATAATCAACTAGCAGGGGAAACAAGTAAGCATAGATTTATTCCCAACACTGTATATAATAACTGTCAAATGCCAACTCTAAAATAGTATGGTATAATGAATATATTATCCCTCAAAATTGGGAACTGTACACATTGATAATCGGCATCTCTATACTAACTTTGAAATTCTATGCCTCATATAAGAATTTACATGCTATAGGGCGAGCCTTAATAACTTCCGAGGTCACGTACAAGCTACCACTTGGTCAAAGTTGATACATAGTCTTTGAAAAATAGTCAAACCCAAGATTTCTAGATAACAAAGAACAACTGTTAGACCATCTGCAACAATTTCAAACATCCACTGGAGTTGGCAGCGACCACCATCTCCGATTTTTGTCTCCAGCAGACACTTGAAACAAACTGATTGGTTTCATTTTCAGTCTCTTTCCCGGTTATGGGATCTATGGAGCCGAACTTGTAGGAAGTGATAGGCATAGGCAATGATCTATGATAAGCAAACACCTGCAATAAGTATATCATAAGTTCAGTAACTGAATAACAATGCGGATCAGTTGGCATAAGTAAAATAAGGTAGACGCTGATCTGATTCATATTTTTGATGCTAAGTTGCATATAAGAAGAAAAAACTTGTAGATAAATAAACATGGATACCTCGTTAGTTTCTGAACCACATGAAATGTATCCATCAGCAACAGATAAACCAACAAAATTCTGAAGGAAAAAAAATTTCATTAAGAGAAGCGAAACCAGAAGCATATTCGACAATGAAAGCTTTAAATTTAAATACAGGAGAATGATGATAGAGTATATATTTCACATGTAACAATGCATGGTCATCCACAAAACTATCAGCCGAGAAGGATGATAACAAGCAAAAACGGATGGACCAATGGATGTGAACTTAAATAATGATACATACCTTCTCATTAGTATGCCCTTTATAGGTTAAGATGCAACTGCCGGTTGATGAGCAATCATAACTGGCTTTATTGAGGTCCCAGAGCTTAAGCGTGTTGTCTGTGGATGCAGAAACGAGGGTCCCAGAATCCAAGAATTTCACATAGCTAACAGCTCTGTGATGGCCAGCCAATGTACACAACGGAGTTGAAACATTCCGAAGATCATAACAGTATGTTTTATAATCGGCAGATCCAAAAGCCAACAAATTTGTTGAGTATGGAGAGAACTGGACGGAACAGACATTTGCTACACTTTTGATTGTGGCTAAGCTCTTCTTCTGCATATAAAAGAAGAACCCTTTAATTATTTGAGCAACTTATACAGAAAGTTTTCGTTTTGTTCAGAAAGTTTTTGTTATGTTCAGAAACATAACCCCCATTTAATTCAATATTATTGTTTTATTTGTTGCAATAATAATCCGGGAAGTTGGTAAATATTAATCCAGTATCTATCAAAGGAAATGCTTAATATTCATGAGACATTGCCAAAGGAAAGTGTTGCAATGTTTAAGAAAGACTACGGTTTTTGCCAAAGGAAAGTATTGAAAAGGAGTCCAATAGAAATCAAAATTATTCAGAGGGGAAGAAATTTTTACCTCATTCATGCTCCAAATTTTCACAGAGCAATCATCACTTCCGCTGGCTAATTTCATAGGATCCACTCGAGAAAAGTCAACAGACCAAGCCCTCTTTTCATGCTCACTATGATGAGAAACGACTTCACCGGTTCCAGCATCCCATATCTGGGATCATCCAAAAAATTTCAGAAAGCAATCAATGAAGTGTCTATTTTTGCTTTCTAAAATCTTTACAGGTTTTAAAACATCAAAATTAATTTAATGTGCATGTATGTATATTGCGTGCTAGTTCATTATTAGAATACTACTAGATGGAACATTTGATTTGATACATGGTCTCATGCTTTGACGCTTGATCATATATCTAAAATGCGACCCAACAAGGATATTTGGATAAAGTTAAGAACTCTGGAATACCAAAAAGACTTGGGAATCTTTAAGATGCAAAAAATATCAAGGTTATCCAGAATCAGTACGAGTGCGATACAACTGTTGACATGTCATTTACGGAATAAATATGTAGAATCATGAGTGTACTAACCTTCACCACACCGTCGTAGTCTGTCGAAGCCAGATAATTCCTGATATAGCTATTCCAACAAATCCAACTGAGTTTTGATTTGTTTGACATCTCAACGGCTGGATAATGAATGTCAACTGAGTCGTTCAGTAGAGCATGAAAATCATAAACTTTGATTTTCTTAGACACTCCAGCAGTTGCGATATAATCCTCATCTCGGTCAAAACCAAGTGAACATATAACATTTCCCATACTACTAAAATCACCATTCCTTAAAATACCACGCACTTCAAACTTGCTATAGCGAGCATATTTGCACAAACCATTGAAGAAGATCCCTAGGCGATCTAAAGGCTTTTTGTCTGCCTCCATCTTTTTATCCCTCAGATTATTATTTTCCCGACTTCTTAGGACTTCATGCTCCTCGGGTTCTTCTGTATCTCTGCCAGATGTCCCTATGCTGGACCGTACTGAAAAGTACGCATGTTCAAGATGATTTATGTTACTTATAAGCCTCGATCCACCAGGACTTGCAGATGCATATGATTGTTGTTTTCCCGCCAAAGTTGGATGGTTCTCTTGAATAGAGCCACTTCGTCTCGATTCAATCTCTGCAATGTCTGATTCTAAGCACCTTATATCTTCAACTACTTTTGCGGCAACTATCTGCTTTTGTTCTTTTAGGGATTCAAGAAAATGCAACATCAAATCTGATTCAGTATCCTCTTGCTCAATGGATGATGACAACTCTTCCATGGATGATTGTTGTATTCCACGTACAAACTCCGACTGTAGGATGTCCCTGTTAAAAGATAACTCAGAATGAGTTTTGATTATAAAGGGAAGGCATATGCACATATACATACACACACGTTAAATAAATTTTGTAACCGATATAATCAAATAGACACCTAGTTGTTGGGCGTAATGATGGCTCAGGATGAAGCAGCCATAGACAAAATCCAGCTTCTCTTGGATTTTCTGACAGGTAACTTGGAGGAAGGATCCTCTGACGTAGATCCATCATGGCAATAGCATGCGCTCTAGCAGATTCAAAAGACCCGAGTAACTAGAATAAAAGAAATACCAATTAGTTGCAAGCAAAAATCTCTTTAGCTAAACACTGTCAGGAAGACGACCAGAACACGGGATGCATAATATGGAAAAAAAAAAAGGAAAGGTATAACTTTCTTAGCAAACTTAACATTTTCGAGATTTACTAAGCTCCCTTAGGTATTTCTTGGCAAGAAGTATCTAATGAAAGCATGTAGATGGAACTGTAATAAACAGGAATGGTTACTAAATACGGATGATTTTAATAACGAAGAACGTGTGCCTTTCATGATGATGTCTATGTTTACCTGTCTATCGCCCAAAGCTTGTTCAGAGAGCTTGTGCTATTTAAGAGAAGCCTACACTTATTGTGTTATTATAGAGCTCATAATGTCCAATTAGATTCTCTACCCTCACACAGTCGCACACTTTGATGATAGTGGTCCAGTAACATTTTGATTAATAAACAAATGTAACAACCTTGTAAAGACAAATCTGTGTCTCGTTGGTTCTGCTAGTTTCTCTAAATAAACATTCTCCTTAACCAATAGTAACGAAGGAACATGGAACATCAAATATCACTACAGTGGACATAAAAAAGGTTAAATACGCCCACTAGGGCCATTCTGGACGATGTATGTCATCCTGTAGTGAAACAATGGGCCACTAACTTTCTGGATTTATGTATCTTGGCTTTCATTCTTATCCTGTCAAGTGACGGATAAAACAAGGAAAACGGATTTGTCAAAGCAAATCCATTAACAATCCCTTGTTGACGGTTTAGTTCTGTTTTCATCACTTAGTTGATCATTTTTGTATGCAGAAAAGGCAAGCAGGCACGACATGCCATACTTGCTATGTAATCCCATTATTAGTTACTACTTAATATTCTCTGCATAATTAGTGCACAATTAACCACAAAACTAATTCAAGTATTAAAATTCATTTCGGTTGATTACAACTCAAAGCATCACCAGGACATTATGAACGAAAATTGAAAAGGAAAAAATATAATGCTCACCTCAAATAGAAGAACACCTAGAGAGTAAACATTTGAAGCCAATGTCGCGCACTTCCCTTTCGGATCCTCTGGACTGGCGTACCACTGCTCTTCCAACTGATCACCATGAGAGTTAGATACCATTTGGGACGCATACAGACTAGTGGGCATGTTTTGGTAATTTGTATACGTTTCGTCTCTTCTAGGGATACTTTCCACGTTAAATCCATACCCAGAATCATGAGAACGCGTTGCAAACTGAGGCCACTTACGAAAAGAGTTCACGTTGTCCCCATGCTTTCTTCTTTTTGCACCAATAACAAGACCGTGCTCCAAATCCCGCTTCCTATCCCGGCCGTTTTCCAAATGGTGGAATTCTTTACCTCCGACAGGTGAACCCATATACAAGACTCGGTTCGATGGCATCAACTTGAAGCATGATGGACGTAAGGCTTGCAAAGCCTCACCTCGATAATGTGATAAATCAATCAGATCTATAATCTGTCTGAATATAGACAGACTCTTCGATTTGTCTACCTTGTTCTGACCAGTTTTCAACCATTCTCTCAGACTCAAACCGTCATGAACACTAGACACATTAGGCGAGGGTTCAGTTACACGATCAAAAGCTTGAACAGCAGTTTCCTTACTCGAATCCATCATAGCAGCCTTTTGATGCATCTGACTACGGATATGAGCAAGATTATCACGAGCTGGCCCACCGTAAATAACACCTTTACCCTTCAACGTATTCTTCACAAAAAACTGAGAAAAACCCGATTGAGAAAGAATCTTTGTCCGAATCCCACCAGGAGACAACACCCTATTACTCAAAGCAGGCTGCTTTTCTTCACACCGCGTGTGATCCAACCCGTCATCCTCATTTCCGCTCTGTTGCCTATTACTCACAAGCTCCGGGAAGAAATTAGACCCCGGATCCTCCCACACACCACCACCAACCACCCCTTCACCTCTCCTCTGAAAACGCTGCCAATTACTATTCAAACTACCCATCTTATCCCTCTCTCTCCCACTCGCCCCACCCGACCCAGCGCTATAATTCTTAACAGTCAACTCCTCAACGACCGGCCCGTCATCATTATCACACCTAGGACTAACACACGCACTGTCCAACATATCAACTCTAGCAACATTATCATTACTCTTACCATCCAATCTATCTAAATACATATTATCCGGAATTATTACACTAACATCAGCATCAGGTATAAGCATTTCCAGCATATTATTCGACATCCCTCCTCGCGTTTCTTTACTCAAAAACCGCCTTTCCTCGTCATTAACTAACTCATCATCCATTCCTTAAAAACAACTTCATCCAACAAAATCTTTCCTTAACAAACCTTAATCCTACATTAAATATATATATCATTAAATATCATAAGTTCCAAATAAAAACAGATCTAAAACTAACAGAACCAACTTATATGAATACTAACTTAATTATCAAATATGAAAAGCTATCAGAAATACTAAATTGAACAGCTTATATGTTATAAGCTAGTTTGTGATGATAAGAAATAATAAGCAGAATTGAAATAAGCCCATAAGCCAATGAAATTAAGTACCTTAGTTGTTGAAGAAGGAATTTTTTTTAATTAAAATTGAAAATGTTTTTTTTTTTTTGAAAGAAAAAGAAAGAAAGCAAAGCAAGTTGTAGAGAAATAAATATCTTTTGCACATGGTGATGAGGTTCTTGTTTTTTATTGTTGTTAGAGGAAATTACTCGAATGGTCCTTGCGGTTTGCGTTGACTTGCGTGTTTGGTCTTTTGACTTTTTTCTTTCTCGGGTAGCCGACAATTGTTAGAGTACGTAACGTCGGCAGTCCTTTGACCGAACGAATGTTAAAGTTGACCGTTAAAGCCTCTCGTGTACTTGGTGACTTGTAAGTGAGGGCGAAAAAGTCGTTTTATAACTTTCTTCTTATTGTTTTCTTAAACTGTTTTTTAACACGTTTTCTGTTCTGATGTGTATTCGTTTATTTACTCGAATTGAGTTATGGGTCACATTTTGAGTTGTTCGAAATAGAAATTGGGATAATGAACGGAGGAAAGTAAGCGATGATGGGGTTTTCTTTTATGTTGGCATGTTTTTATTTTGTTTGTATGTAAGTTTGATTTTATTGATTGAGAACGAGATAATAATAGATAACAGTGGGTTTTAAGTTTTTTTTTAGGTATGTAATGGTTCTTTAATTGTAAGTAATTTATACTTAGATATAAATGTGGATGGTTAAAATGTATGAAAAAAAGACATCTGTAGACAGAGTAAACTAAAAAATGAATGTAAATGAGAGAAATAGATGATTAATTGTGTATACGTGTGAGATAATAAAGAAAAACTTGATTGGAGAAACGAAATTAAAAAATACCCTTATGTGCAAATGACATGTATGAATTTATTGTAGAAAAACAAAGACCATTAGATCAAAGGACCGTAGATGTAAAGAGTTTCAAAACTAAAGCTACTTAAGTCGAACATTGATCAAACAACTAAATATGTAAATCAATGCAAATCACATAAACCATATGTTAAAATTTACTTTTTTTTATTATTATATAGATTTATAGTTCTTTTATTTTTAGACTTGATTGAATCTGAATGTTTATTTCTTACTGTTTCACTTCGTTTCATAATAAGTGTGCATTCTTGTAATATATAATTTTAAGAAGAACATTGACCACTAACTAGATTTTTCTTTAAAAAAACCTCATTCACATGTCTAAAATGTCATGAGTGCGTAAAATTAATCAAAGTAAGATCATCACAATAACCCGTTTATGTGCTCAAGTAATTTATAACATCAAATATTCGGAGTGTCATATTGATGTTATGATGTACACTTTAAACAAATCAACATTTATAACGAATAGATTCTTTATGATTCAATACAACCTCTCTTACTAGATCGGCCTACATAATAACCATTATAGAGTTGATAATATACATCGTTACATGAAGGTGAGCTTTATTATACACACTAACATTTATCGATCTTACTGTTACCTCACTATTTTTTGCTAACGCCACATCCAATCACAAAAAATGAGTATTAATTGCGACAATTTAACGGTTTTAATTAACGGTCAATCACAAAAAATGAGTATTAATTGCGACAATTTAACGGTTTTAGTTAACGGTCGTTAATTTATTTTGTTAGTATTTAATGACTAATTTTGCAATGGAACGGTAACATGAAGACTATTTATGTAAAAAGTATTAAAAATAATTTACGAAAATGGTCTTTGAAGTTATCCGTTAGGTAATTAGTCTCTCCCGTTCCACGACGAAGCATGGTTTTAATCCTCATTTACATGCCGCTGATTAATTTATACTAACATGTTTTAAATGTTTCGAATGCTTATACATTGATGTAAACCGAAATGTGCAAACATCATATGACCCCTAAAAAGCAATATAACAGAATCTATAACATAGTTAAATATTCAAGTTATAGCATTAAGATGAGTCCGGTTATTTAAGATACCTTGTATCCTTTGGATACAAGGGGACAAATCTGGACCGTCCATCTCATCTTATCCAACAACCCATATTAAAAACAAAAAAAAAAAGCGGAGGGGTAGTTTCGTCATTTTACCCCTCCCACCTAACACCACCTACCACTCTCACAGATCTGGGATCGATTTCTTCTTCTTCTTCTCTCTAAAACACACATAAACACACACACACACACACACACACCCACACATATTTACATCTTAATTTATCAACAGAAACATCAAATTCATCGATCATCACCGTCACAAATCGATCATCCTCTTCATAAATAAGGTAAAGTTTATTCGATCTGTTTTGATTCATCTTTTTTAGCTTATTCGATGTGAATAAGCTTATAACTCATCTTATTTTTTATAGCTTATTTGATAAGTTACATGAATTTAACATGTCAAATGATAAGGTAACTTGATGCTTAATGTGAATAAGCTTATTGATAATCATCACCTTTATTATGATGAATTATAAGCTAACTTATTAGCTTATTTTCATGAATTATAAGGTTTTTTAGCTTAATCTCGCTGAACATATTTAGTGTAACATGTTTGTGAAGTATCATATATGATATACTATATCATATATGATATAAGCTAAAATATCATATATGATGAGATATATCATATATGATAATGTGGTTGAAAATTGAATTAACTCTTTTTTTAATGGATTAATCTGGCTGAACATATTTAGTATGACTTGCTAATGAAGTATCATATATGATATGCTATATCATATATGATATAAGCTAAATATCATATATGATCAAATATATCATATATGATTATGTGCTTGAAAATTGAATTAAATCTTTTTTTTTGTGTAGAGAAGGTTGTTTACAAGGCGTGTTGAACATTACAAGCATCCAAAAGGCCAAGAAGCTTAATGAATAAGCTCGTGAATTTTTCTTTTACGTTTATTGTTTGTTTTTTCTTGTAATCTCCTAATGGAGTTTTGAAGTATATGGACGATTTTGTAATCAATTGGTATCTCGTACAACATCTTGTTAATATGATTTAACTTTCTTGGTATTATGTCATGATGGTTTTTATAAATTAAGTCATGCGGAGTATATGATCATGCACTATCATATATGACACTCAAGAAAAACTTGGATTTAAAGAATCTGATGAATTCATGATTACAACAAAGAGTATGCACAATTAATAATCAAACACTTGTTCATAACATAAAAATGTACTTTTGAACAGAATCATATATGATAATTCAAACCGAACGTAACCTAATGTAAAATCATATATGATATACCTCTGATATCATATATGATAACAATTTATACAAAATCAAAAAAATGCAAAAAAACAGATTATCAAATGATGAATTCATGAACAACGCCTACTCCGTCTTGATCCTTAAAACATATCCATGCACATCCTCTTGTTATAATCAACATCTCTCTCTGCTTTGCTACAAAGCTGCCAATCGCACCATCTCTGTCTGACTGCATTTATAAAAGATAAAAAGAACATATTATGCAACATTTTAACACCAAAATAAATTACTCATATATATGATAGAAGACAAGTTTCAAGAGTTTATATTGATTTCTAAAAAATACTCATACATAATCTGTTTTTTCCTATGGTTTATTTGATATATCATATATGATAGTTATATCATATATGATATATCATCAGTTATCATATATGATATATCTATCATATATGAAAAGTGATGATATATCATATATGATATATATATATCATACATGATATATCAAGCTTATTGCAGCCTACATCAGCAAACTTAATCCAACTTACATAAAATACCTTACGATTTGTCAACATAAGCTAATAAGCTAGCTTATTCATAACTCTCGTGTAATTTGTAAGCTTATTCACATAACTCCTATCTAATTCTCAAGATTATTTATAACTCTCATCTAATTAAAAATCTTATTCAAACAAATAAGCTTATTCACATAAATCACCTAATTAAAAGCTAATTAGAATAAATTGATCAAAATAAGAACAATCAATCGGAATAATTAGATCAAAATAAGAACTATCAATCGGCATATTTCGTTCAAAAAAGCTAATGAAAATAAATTAATAAGCTTATTCAAAATCAAATAAGCTAAAAAAAATAAGCATAGATTATAAGAATACAAACCTGAAATGAATTCGTGTTAAGTAATCGATCTAATTAATCGATTGTGATGGATTCATGATGATGTTGTGATTGTTCGCTTCAAATTTTAGAGAGAGAAAGTAGATCGGGGTAGAGAGAGAAGTGAAAGAACGGGGTGTGTGTTTTTATGAGAAAGAAAGGAGAAAGTTGTGTAAATTGGGGATTTAATCTCAGCCCTTTAATGAGATGGAGATGGATGGTGGGGATGAGTCCCCTTGTATCCTAGAAAACTTTGGTATCCAAAAGAACTTAAATCTTAAGAAATATAATATCTACAAATAATATTAAAGTATTGTTGAAAAAGCAATGGGTACATGATTGACTTGCATTTCTTCTTATGGAAAGATAGTATTTAAGTATTGAGTTGGTTGGGTTATAACCAGTGATTTTATGTGGACTCTGAACCACGCACGTAGTCATCACCATTATACAAACATTCCATTAACCCTACACCCATCCACTTGACTGGCTGCATCCAATAATATCACAACCCACACTAAAAAGGAAACAAATCACAACAAAGTACAAACAGTGCATTATTATTCCAACACGTCATTTCTTAAAGAAAATATTTATATTTCTTTTTTCAGTCTCAACGTTCTAACAAAAAGGTTTTTAGATATAAATAGAGGCGGGGTTAGGATTTTTAATTAAAGGAAATTAGTTATATTTAAGGGCAAAAGTTTATAGTGTTGAAAGAGGCTGAATGTAGAAAACAGTAAAAAAAATAACTTGTAATACATATAAGGGATAATAGGTTCTAAATGTAACATTGTTGTCCATTTTTACTATGTTATGCAATCACTTATTAATCTTACCAAAAAACACACCCACCATTACTAATCCCTAATATTCTAACACTATTATCCTTTCTGTTTGATTTTAATGACGTGGCACCGTTATTATATGTTTGACCAGTTAGTTTTTGTTTGACCCCGTTAAGTTTTGTTAACTTTTGTTTGACTCGTTAACTTTCCTTTGACCCGTTAACTTTTCTTTGACCCGTTTCCAATACTTCTTCCCGACTTTAACAAAAGTACTAAATCACAACCAATATTAAATCAAATTTTGATCCATCATGAATCAAGAAACACACAACCCTGGTAGAAAATGTCTAGCCAAAACAATCTCCCACTAGAAATCAAAGAATCAATACTCCGTCTCCTGCCCGTAAAATCGTTAGGCCGGTTCAAATCCGTGTCGAAACCATGGTCCTCACTAATATCCAATCCTCAATTCATAAAAACACATACCTCACGAACCTAATCTGAAAACATCTCACAACCTCACGAGCTCAAACCCGTACCATATTCATAACCTGAGTCGTCTCGTGATCTCACCATCTCCGCACCTCACCAACACGACAACCTCAACAACTCTATGACCTCCCCATTACCACGATCTGACCATCACAACGACAACATGAACTCACCACACAATCACACCATGAACTCACCACACAACAACCTTACCTACAAAACGACCTTACCCTCTCTACGAGCTCGCCATCACACAAACACCACGAACTCAGCATCACAACAACACCACACGTTCACCATCACAAGCACCTCAACATCTTTATGACCTCGCCATCACACAACCCCACCATCTCCACTAATACATCATCGCATGACCTCAACATCTCGAACAACCCAATGTGAACCATACAATCATTTCGACCTTACATCAACCAATCTGAACCAGAAACACCGATAACCACATAGATCCAAAAGAATCGGATGCGAAGAATCACAATTATTCATCAAAAAACAGAAACGAAAAGGGAAAGTATTTACAAAGAAAAAGGGCTTAGAGAGGGTATCCCCGGACCGCCAGCCTAAGCCGACTGTCGGAGAGACAATGGTTAAAGGGGCGGCGGTAGATTTAGGGTTTGGTGAGATTAGTTTTTATCTTGAGAGAGAGAGAGAGAGAGAGAGAGCTTTCCCACTAGTACAACCTCCCATTATGTGGGAATAGGTATTGGGTTCTTGTAACTTTCGTTTGGTAACGGGTCAAAGGAAAGTTAACGAGTCAAACAAAAGTTAACAAAACTTAACGGGGGTCAAACAAAACTAATGGGTCAAACATATAGTAACGGTGCCACGTCATCAAAATAAAACAGAAAGGATAATAGTGTTAGAATAGTAGGGATTAGTAATGGTGGGTGCGTTTTTTGGTAAGATTAATAAGTGATTGCATAACATAGTAAAAATAGATAACAATGTTACATTTAGAACCTATTAGCAGTGGCTCAACACCCACTAATCTCATTAGACTAGCAAGCTTGGACGAGGTCCTATACCATTTTTATTTATTAGACCTCTCATTATAGGACTCATGTGGGATAAATAAGTAAAGTTGGTTTAACATTGAACTAAGGACATACTATCTTGAATAAATCGTAAATTTTGTTCTTTAAATATATCGTAAAATTGCAAAAAACCTTCTGAGATCAAAGCTGGTGCAAGAAAGCCCACAACTTTTTATTCTCATACGAAAAATCTCGCGTTAAAACTTAACTTCCTATCGTTATCTCTCGTTGTCTCACTCACGTGCCATGCACGTGAGGCATTTTCTTCATTTTATCATTTATTTATATAACCATCATTTCATTTTCTTTTCTCATTATGTATCTCACAAGAAGAACAATAATAAAAAATCGAGAAGTTTTGGCAAAATCGCTCTTGCAGTACCACCATCCTTGATTTAGGCCTCCTTTATGGTAAGGTTCGGTCTCTTTTAGGTCTTCTATATGGTAAGCTTAGTTTGATTATTCACATATTCTTATTTACATTTCCTAGTTAATTATTGTTTGTGTTTCTTTTTTATTTGTGTTACACATAACTAAATTAAAACTTGTTTACTGTGCAAATCCATCACAATGGTAAATTTACCCACCACCAAAAAGAATATAGCGGTTTTGGTACTATAAATTGATTTGATTTGGTTCACCGTGACAAGTTTGGTACGTACATACTGGAAGATATGTTTAAGAATTTAAGGTACATAGAAGGTATGATTTTGTTCCCGCGTGTTTATGATACATGGCCAATCATTGGACGAAGGTTTGCTACCAATATCGTCTAAAGAAGACGTTAACATATTTTGGAGTATATTCATAGGTTTAGGGAAATGGAGGTGTATATTGAAACACGTGTTTGTTGGTACAACAACGCCTGATGGAGTAGAAGACACTTAAGGGTAAGGATGTAGTGGTAGAAGAAATGTTGTTTATGATGTATGTGATGATGTTGTGAAAGAGTTAGATCTCGACAATGACAACCGTGAGAAAATTATGACATTTTCTCAAACAATCTATGTTGGGAGGAACAGAACGGTAGTAGTTAATGATTTTCGTATCTATGATCATGACACTGAGTTCTCCCCACCATGGTCTATGGAAAAAATGTTTGAAGATAGGACTAGCAGGGTGAGTGTTGAGTTTGAGTTCAGAGAAATATTGGAAGAGCTTGACAATTTTGGGTTTGATGATTCAAGCCGGGATGAACAAGAACTTTCAAACGATGTCTCTTATGATGAATACGGTTTTGGTGTGGTTGATTTTAATGATTTTGATATGAGGGTGGATGTTCACCAATTTGAGACTGATAATAGTGATAACATTAGTGGAAAGTCAAGGGACTTTCCTACAAGGGACAGTATGAAGATTTGGATGTAGGCATGGATATTGATTGGAATGATAATCCTTACCATCTTGTTGAAGCACCTGAAGAGATAAGTGACATCTTTGAAAGATCTTGCAATTTTGGTCCTTAAAATAAAGCAGGTAGATGCGAAAAGGAACAATGTAAGTGGCGAGTGGAACTTGCAAGTACACGTGTAATTCGGTACAATACTACGAATATAAGCTAATCGTAATTGAGACTTTCATTACTAAACAAAAAAACACACCCCGATCGAAACAAGGGAATTACAGGTGAAAAGAACACAAACCCTAATCACAATCATCCATGAGATCAATATAAGCTTGTTTTTTGCTAATAACATCCCTGGCTTTCTCAATTATCTTGGTCAAATCAACCAACTTCATAGTATCGTTATCACGAATTTCTTTCAAAGAATCTAACCAAGCACCTTCTTCTTCATCAACACTAGTCTCCAACTCGTCAATCAACATTCCAATGTTTCTGAGGCTATTCCTCAGTTGCTCACACTGAGCGTGCCACACATCCACAAATGATAGTTCGGGAGCAACCATTTGACAAATGTAGAGGCTCATACATTGGTTAAGCTTTGAATCACCACATACTTCCTTCAATTAATTCAAGATTGGAGTTCCTCCAGCCATTTTAATGGAGATAAAGTAAATAATCAAAAGTGTTTATGAAAGAATTAAGGTTAGAGTAAATTGAACTGTCGATGAAGGAATGGTTTCGATCGTACCTATATAGTCTTTGAAAGGTCGTGCAAATTAAGTCCTTGAAATTTAGTGTTAGAATTTGGCGGTCATCGTTTTATTGAGGGAAAACGGTTTCAGGGATAAATTTTACATAATGGAAAGGTGAAGGTGGAAGTGGTGGTCGGAAAAATGTTTTTAGGGACAACTTTTTCATAATGCAAAAAGGTGAATGTAAAACCCGCATGCTTTTACCATGCATAGTACTTTAAGTTCGTACGTACTAGTTAAAAACTTTCCTAATATAGCATGATTACGATTACGTATTAGGAGTTTACGTATTACGTACGTGTTAGAACACGATAAGTATTTTATATGAACGATCACGTAATAATTATTTAGCAATAACTAATCACGAACATACGATCACGAAATCACGAGCGTAATTAAAACATGAGTTATTATTAATTACGTATACATAGCTAATACGAGTGTAATTAAATATATAAGTGTATGGTAATTACGTAACGAGAACATTTAAAACACGAACATAATTAAACGTAAATGTGTACGAAATTACAAGACACGAAACGAGGTACGGGAACCCCCGAGGGAGTCCCTACCCGCGGCCAAAATAAGGACAATGGGCCAAGCCCATTGTCAATTTTACTAAAAGGAAGGGTTAAGTAATTTTCACTACTCAAATTACTTTTACAGAAGAATTTCAAGAAAACCTAAAAATCCCTTTTCCTTCTCCTTTGTGTGCCGCCACCATCAAACCACCATAGGAGGTGATTTTGATCTTGGATCTTGTTGATTTATTGGTTGTTCGTGTTTGTTCTTCACCCTCTTGATCCATGAATACGGTAAAACCTTTTTAACTTGTTTTTCTTTTTAATTAATCTTTTATTAATTAAGAACACGTGAGGTTTTTCATAAAAACACATTAATTAAACCTAGATCTAACATGTTTTGATCATTAATTAATCAAAAGGGTCGATCTAAGGGTGTTTGTTTTTGGGCCGCAAGGTACAACCGACCCCAAGGGGGGTTCAGTTTGTTTTTAGCCGACCACCATCAAGACCTTTTTGGTCTTGGTTGGTGCGTGTGGGTCCCACGGCAACAAGGGGGTACCCTGATTTGGTTCGGGGTACGGTGTTGTTTCATATCCGGTGCATGTTTTTAGGCTTAGATCCGGATCATGATTATGTTAGTTGTTTATGTTATAAACTTATGTTAAGAATTAAATTAATAAGATGTAATTAATTTAATAACATGACTTAGGTTAACTAATTATTAATAAACATGAATTATTTTAACCTAAGTATTTATATTATTAAGACTTATAATTAATTAATTATTTAAAAACCATGGATATAATTAATTAATTAAACATGACTTAGGTTATATTATTAATATTTAATAATACATATTTTAACCTAAGTATATAATATATTTAATTAAAAACATGTCATACTTTAATTAAATATTATAACCTATAGTTTAATTAAATTACATGAAATAATTATTAAACTATATAACATATCATATGACTTAGAAAATAATCATGAAAACACTTAGGCTTATTTACTTAGCTTATTTAATCAGCTTATTTCTAATTATGTAAACTTTCTATTTTTAGAAACTTAATTAAATAAGGCAGCTATTTTATTTATGGAAACCAGCTATTTTTAGAAACTTATTTATTTAAGGCAGCTAATCTATTTATGGAAACTTATTTAATTAAGGCAGCTAATATTTATGGAAACTTTCTATTTTTAGAAACTTGTCTATTTTAAGCAGTAAATCTATTTTTGGAAACTTTCTACTTTTGGAAACTTTCTATTTTTGGAAACTTTTTATTTTTGGAAACTTTCTATTTTTGGTAACTTTCTATTTTTGGAAACTTTCTATTTTTGGAAACTTTCTATTTTTGGAAACTTTCTATTTAAGGAAACCTGCTATTTTTGGAAAGTTACTTATTATTACACAGTAAGTATAATAACACATGAAATATCAGAAATACTTAATCAGAATGAACAAAATATAGGATTTAACACAGTTTAAGGCTTTAAACAGTGTAAAATAGTAAGAACACATAAAATAAGCTAAGACATGATATAAAACCAGCTATGTATGTAGTAAGCAGATACTTATTTCATGTACGTATTTATGTAGCACTAGTGTTTCGGAAGTAGGATTCTCGCAGTTCATCGTTCTCGTTCACTGGACATAAGGTACGGATTCCCGTCCTTTCAGTATGGACATTATTTCCTTATTAGGATTTCCCCGTATGCAGCCAACTGTTTTCCCGTAGTATAAGTATGAGTTTGATTGCTTATGTTTAAATATGATTACCTATAGCCATATACATGCATGACCAGTTTCACCTAGTTATGGAGGTACCATAACCATAACATTAGAGGCACTGATGTTATGACTTCACCACGGCGGAGTGATTGCTCGTGGCGTCCCTTCAGCTTTTGGCCATTTATTTATATTTATCATGTGGGGCGTATGGGTGCATCCTAGTTACACGTTTTTATTCAGGATTACATGGTGAATGTGGTGTGTGCCTTGCATCCTTCACAAGGAGCTGATCCCTCCTACCCATAAAACCAGTATATTAAATTAGAGGCAGCCCCTCTAATTTGCATGATGAGGTCACCCCTCCAATTATTCATGCATGGTGGATATTCATGACCTATATTGGCTAAATGGTAAAATATGACAAACAGTTTTTATAAGATAAACATAAGACTTTCAAACTATAAAACCAGTTTTATTAAGACTTAACCAGGTTACTCGGGACTTAGTTTCTTCCGCTGTTATTATGTTATATGCTTATCCTATTCATGCTTTATTGTACATCCGTGCACTGAGTGTATTGCTCAGCCGTTTTCCTTTTCTATGTTCCCAAAATGGCAGGTACTCAGGGACGCTCGTAGACATTAAGAGTACGTGCATATGGACTGGAAGCTGTCTATCCTTCTTTACATTATGCATTTCTTTTCTTTATGATACTTATGCTTTGGACATTGTTTCGTCCTTATTCCTTACTATACTATGTTTGTGTGTGATGAGCTTTACTTTTGGACTACCGATGTTTGATTCCGGTATTTTCCTTTTTATGGTCAAGTAATGTTTAGACATTTTACCTTGTATGCTTTGATGACACGCCATAATTGCTGTGATATTTCCATTTCCAAAATGAGGTGTTACAATTATGGTATCAGAGCCAAGGCTTCGACCTGTAGGCTCTCAATTATGACCTGTGATTAGTGGGTAGTCACTACGGTCTTCCTAGAACTGACAGTTGTTTTCATGCATTCATCATTTTTAAGCATACATATATATGTCATTGTTACAGGGTTTTTGACTAAGTAATGGTTGGTACAGGACTGGCCCTATTTAGTCGCATGTGTTTTATCGAAACTTTTAGATTTGGGACCGACCCATAGGCGTCCCCTCGATATGTCTTTTGTTTTGAGTGAACTGACCAGAGGCGTTCACTCTCGAGCATCCAAAGTTTTCATAAAACTGCATCATGCATTCATACAAAAATTTTCTTGCATAAAATTTTTCTCGTGAAATTTTTAGTATAAATTTTTTTTCATGTATATATTTTGGTATTTTATGTTTTGAACTGTTAATCATACGTTTTATGTCATACTGTCAGATGGCAAACGCAAACGATATCTAGGCGATTTTTGCAGCTGCTGATGCAGAGATGCAAGACGCTCTTCTTCATAACGACGGTTATCCTCCTCCGCCTAACATCTTTCCCATGGAAGGAAGGAATCGGCTCATGAGGGAATACTATAGCATCAGACAGCGACCTGACGAAGACAGCAATGACTTCATGCAGCGTTTCCTTCGCTATACTAGTGTCTTGAGAGCAGCTGCGGGCACCACTGAAGAACAAGCAATACATTTTCGTTGGGCTCTAAATCCAAGGATTGCAAATAATTTGTCAGGTGCTCCGTTGGATACGGTAGCACAAGTAGCAGATGCAGCACGTAGACTGGAGATGCTGCAGGAGAGGGATGAGTTCGGGGAAGCTGAAAGACCCGACAAGAGGTAAAACCTTCGTATTCAAGCGGTGATCAATCCGTATATCTTCCATATGTCAATTATTCATCTCTTTAAATGTATCTTCCAGGCAAAAAACTGGGGACCGGTCTCAGCCGGCTACTCAGCAGCAGCCTCATCAACCCAAGGGAAATGGTCAGACTAATGACCGATCTGCTACGGATAGGCGTGGCGGTAATGACAATTACCGTAACAATGCCGGGTAATCCAGCAACAGCAGGTCCTAATACTTACGAAATTCCTTATGTTTTATGTTATAACTCATATTCTGACACTCTAGCAAAATTCTACCAGGAACCATGTAAACGGTAGGGACCAGAACCATAGAGGTTCGCAGCCTAGCCGTCCAGCTATCACTGGTACTCATTCTTACGATTATCCGCTTCGTTCATTGTACCCAACTATTATGTCTCATGTAAAATGTTTTTATCAGGTCCTCAGCCAGCCAGAGCACCTGCTGGAGGATACACTCATCCTCTTTGCTCTACTTGCCACCGTAGGCACCCAGGACCATGTCGTCGTAATACTGATGCGTGCTTCAAGTGTGGTCTTCCTGGCCATATTATGAAGGATTGCCGTAAGGGCGAGATGGAGGGTACATCGGGACATGCTGATACCAAGCCGCCTCCTACTGCCGGGCGTGTCTACACGACATCTCGAGACCAGGCCAACAAGTCTACAGGTACCATCACTGGAATCTTGTATATGTATGGTCGCGCTGCATGTGTTCTTTTCGATACGGGTGCTACTCACTCGGTTATTTCTACTACTTATGCTAAGAACATTAGGATGCCTCCCTTGCCACTAGAAAATAGGCTTACTATTTCCACGCCTTTGAGGGACTCTGTATTAATCACCCATGTATACAAGAGTCTTCCCTTAGAATTTGATGATAAGGTTCGACCTGTTGACGCACTTCCGCTGGACATGAATGACTTCGACATGATTTTGGGCATGGATTGGCTATCCAAGTATCATGCTACTATAGACTGCCATTCATATCGAGTTATCTTCGGTGATGTCAATGCACCAGAGTACATTCATAATGGGTTCATACCCGGACGGTCTGTACAAATCATATCCACCCTGCAAGCGCGTGCACTACTGTCACATGGCTGCGAGGGTTATCTAGCTACGGTTCACGACATGGATGCTAAATCTCCATCGATTCAGGATCAACCAATAGTGTCGGAATTCCAAGACGTGTTTCCAGCAAAACTTTCGGGCATACCACCTGCACGAGAAGTGGAATTCAGTATCGAGCTGGTTCCAGGAGCTGAACCAATCTCCAAGGCTCCTTATCGCATGGCTCCCATAGAGATGAAAGAGCTGAAGGATCAACTGCAAGAACTTCTCGAACGAGGTTTCATTCGACCGAGCGCATCTCCATGGGGCGCACCGGTTTTATTTGTTAAGAAGAAGGACGACAATATGCGTCTTTGCATAGACTATCGCGAGCTCAACAAGATTACCATTCGGAATAGATATCCACTGCCACGCATTGACGATCTGTTTGACCAACTCCAAGGGGCCAAACATTTCTCCAAGATCGATCTTAGGTCAGGCTATCATCAGTTACGAGTCAAGGAGTAGGATATTGCTAAGACTGCCTTTCGTACTCGTTATGGCCACTACGAGTTTGTAGTTATGCCATTTGGCCTGACAAATGCTCCAGCAGTGTTCACGGATCTGATGAACAGAATCTTCCATGAATTTCTGGAAAAGTTCGTCATTGTTTTCATCGATGACATCCTGATTTTCTCTAAGTCCAAGGAGGAACACGAAGACCATCTTCGTACAGTACTACAGATTCTTCGCCAGAAGCAGCTGTATGCTAAATTCTCCAAGTGTGAGTTCTGGTTAGACAAGGTGGCATTCTTAGGTCACATTGTATCAGCAGAAGGAATCACTATGGATCCAGCGAAGGTTGAGGCCATCACTAAGTGGCCGAGGCCGACATCAGCGACGGAAGTCCGCAGTTTCTTAGGCTTAGCTGGCTATTACCGTAGGTTCGTGGAGAACTTTTCCCGCTTAGCACTACCATTGACCAAACTGATGCGGAAAGGGGAGAAATTCGTCTGGACTGAAGATCGAGAGAAGAGCTTTGAAGACCTGAAGCAGAAGCTAGTATCTGCACCTATTCTTACTCTACCATCTGGTACGGGTGGATTTCAAATCTACAGCGATGCATCGGGGAATGGACTTGGCTGTGTTCTCATGCAACATGGGAAAGTGATCGCGTACGCTTCACGGCAGCTTAAGCCTTATGAAGAGAATTACCCCACGCACGATCTGGAACTTGCTGCAGTCGTGTTTGCATTGAAGATATGGAGACACTACTTATATGGAGAATCATGTGACATTTTCACGGACCACAAGAGCTTGAAGTATATCTTCACTCAACGTGAATTGAACATGAGGCAGAGAAGATGGTTAGAGCTGTTGAAGGATTATGACATTAATCTCCAGTATCATCCCGGAAAGGCAAATGTAGTAGCAGATGCCCTTAGCAGGAAGTCCAGAATGATCAACAACATTAAAATCGAAGAGGAAATCATAAGAGACTTGGAGCGACTAGACATCGAGATCATAGTACGTGGACAGCACGGTTACTGGGCTAATCTTAGAGTAGGACCCGAGTTACTATCTAAGATCAAGGAAGCTCAGAAGGATGACGGAGAATATGGGCGATAATACAGAATTTGGAGAAACAGACAGAATTCAGAGTAGATGCAGATTGTATCGTATGACAGGGCACTAGACTTTGTGTTCCTGATGACCAAGAACTCCGGGAAGCCTTGCTAGCAGAGGCTCATAGCTCCCCATTCTCGATACATCCTGGTTCAACCAAAATGTACCATGACATCAAGCAGTACTTTTGGTGGAGTGGTATGAAACAGGATGTGGCCACTTACGTCTCCAAATGTCTTACCTGCCAGCAGGTTAAGATCGAGCATCAGCGATCTGGCGGTCTCCTTCAACCGTTAGACATTCCAGAGTGGAAGTGGGATAAAATCACCATGGATTTTGTTACCGGTCTTCCGCCTACCAAAAGGAAGCACAATGCAATTTGGGTTATCGTTGATCGACTTACCGGATCAGCTCATTTCTTACCGATTCGCAAGGAAGATCCGGTAAGTAAACTCGCAGATACGTACAGACGAGAGATCATGAGACTACACGGTGCACCATCCAGCATCGTCTCAGACAGAGATCCTCGATTCACTTCGCGCTTTTGGAAAAGTCTGCAGAAAGCTTGGGGAACACAACTTAAGCTTAGCACGGCTTTTCATCCTCAAACGGACGGACAGTCGGAGCGAACCATTCAAACATTGGAGGATATTTTGAGGTCATGTGCGTTGGAATGGACGGGTGATTGGGACGAATACATCTGTTTGGTGGAGTTTGCGTACAACAACAGCTGGCACGCGAGCATCAAGTGTGCTCCATTTGAGATGTTGTATGGCAGAAAGTGTCGCGCCCCAATCTGCTGGGATCAGGTTGGCGAGCGAACACTCGAAGGACCAGAAATCATAGAGATGACAAACGAGAAGATCGCAGTAGCTAGACAGAAGATTCAGGAGGCACGATCACGTCAAAAGAGTTACGCCGACAAGCATCGTAGGGATTTACACTTTAACGTAGGAGATCACGTCTTCCTTAAGGTTTCGCCGGCACGTGGTGTTAGACGCTTCGGGATTAAAGGGAAGCTCAGTCCTCGTTTCATCGGACCGTTTGATATCATTGAACGAGTCGGTGAAGTATCTTACCGATTGGCGTTACCTCCGCAGCTTTCACATGTGCACAATGTGTTTCATGTGTCCTTACTCAGAGGGTATCAATATCATCCCCTTCACATGGTTCAGTATCCACTGGAACAGATTCGTGAAGATCTCACTTTTATATAAGAACCCGAACGAGTTCTTGACATGCAAAAACGAGTCATGAGAAAGAAGACGATTCCATTCGTCAAAATTCTATGGAGGGATCATACCGAGCGGGAAGCCACTTGGGAAACAGAGGAGTCTATCCGGACTTCTTACCCTCATTTCATATTTTGAATTCGGGTATGTTCTCCTTTTCCAGTTTACTTTATCTATAATTCGGGGACGAATTATTCTTTTTAGGGGGGAAGAGTTGTAAAACCCGCATGCTTCTACCATGCATAGTACTTTAAGTTCGTACGTACTAGTTAAAAACTTTCCTAATATAGCATGATTACGATTACGTATTAGGAGTTTACGTATTACGTACGTGTTAGAACACGATAAGTATTTTATATGAACGATCACGTAATAATTATTTAGCAATAACTAATCACGAACATACGATCACGAAATCACGAGCGTAATAAAAACATGAGTTATTATTAATTACGTATATATATCTAATACGAGCGTAATTAAATATATAAGTGTATGATAATTACGTAACGAGAACATTTAAAACACGAACATAATTAAACGTAAATGTGTACGAAATTACAAGACACGAAACGAGGTACGGGAACCCCCGAGGGAGTCCCTACCCGCGGCCAAAATAAGGACAATGGGCCAAGCCCATTGTCAATTTTACTAAAAGGAAGGGTTAAGTAATTTTCACTACTCAAATTACTTTTACAGAAGAATTTCAAGAAAACCTAAAAATCCCTTTTCCTTCTCCTTTGTGTGCAGCCACCATCAAACCACCATAGGAGGTGATTTTGATCTTGGATCTTGTTGATTTATTGGTTGTTCGTGTTTGTTCTTCACCCTCTTGATCCATGAATACGGTAAAACCTTTTTAACTTGTTTTTCTTTTTAATTAATCTTTTATTAATTAAGAACACGTGAGGTTTTTCATAAAAACACATTAATTAAACCTAGATCTAACATGTTTTGATCATTAATTAATCAAAAGGGTCGATCTAAGGGTGTTTGTTTTTGGGCCGCAAGGTACAACCGACCCCAAGGGGGGTTCGGTTTGTTTTTAGCCGACCACCACCAAGACCTTTTTGGTCTTGGTTGGTGCGTGTGGGTCCCACGGCAGCAAGGGGGTACCCCGATTTGGTTCGGGGTACGGTGTTGTTTCATATCCGGTGCATGTTTTTAGGCTTAGATCCGGATCATGATTATGTTAGTTGTTTATGTTATAAACTTATGTTAAGAAATAAATTAATAAGATGTAATTAATTTAATAATATGACTTAGGTTAACTAATTATTAATAAACATGAATTATTTTAACCTAAGTATTTATATTATTAAGACTTATAATTAATTAATTATTTAAAAACCATGGATATAATTAATTAATTAAACATGACTTAGGTTATATTATTAATATTTAATAATACATATTTTTACCTAAGTATATAATATATTTAATTAAAAACATGTCATACTTTAATTAAATATTATAACCTATAGTTTAATTAAATTACATGAAATAATTATTAAACTATATAACATATCATATGACTTAGAAAATAATCATGAAAACACTTAGGCTTATTTACTTAGCTTATTTAATCAGCTTATTTCTAATTATGGAAACTTTCTATTTTTAGAAACTTAATTAAATAAGGCAGCTATTTTATTTATGGAAACCAACTATTTTTAGAAACTTATTTATTTAAGGCAGCTAATCTATTTATGGAAACTTATTTAATTAAGGCAGCTAATCTATTTATGGAAACTTTCTATTTTTAGAAACTTGTCTATTTTAAGCAGTAAATCTATTTTGGAAACTTTCTATTTTTGGAAACTTTCTATTTTTGGAAACTTTCTATTTTTGGAAACTTTCTATTTTTGGTAACTTTCTATTTTTGGAAACTTTCTAATTTTGGAAACTTTCTATTTCTGGAAACTTTCTATTTTTGGAAACTTTCTATTTAAGGAAACCTGCTATTTTTGGAAAGTTACTTATTATTACACAGTAAGTATAATAACATATGAAATATCATAAATACTTAATCAGAATGAACAGAATATAGGATTTAACACAATTTAAGGCTTTAAACAGTGTAAAATAGTAAGAACACATAAAATAAGCTAAGACATGATATAAAACCAGCTATGTATGTAGTAAGCAGATACTTATTTCATGTACGTATTTATGTAGCACTAGTGTTTCGGAAGTAGGATTCTCGCAGTTCATCGTTCTCGTTCACTGGACATAAGGTACGGATTCCCGTCCTTTCAGTATGGACATTCTTTCCTTATTAGGATTTCCCCGTATGCAGCCAACTGTTTTCCCGTAGTATAAGTATGAGTTTGATTGCTTATGTTTAAATATGATTACCTATAGCCATATACATGCATGACCAGTTTCACCTAGTTATGGAGGTACCATAACCATAACATTAGAGGCACTGATGTTATGACTTCACCACGGCGGAGTGATTGCTCGTGGCGTCCCTTAAGCTTTTTGCCATTTATTTATATTTATCATGTGGGGCGTATGGGTGCATCCTAGTTACACGTTTTTATTCAGGATTACATGGTGAATGTGGTGTGTGCCTTGCATCCTTCACAAGGAGCTGATCCCTCCTACCCATAAAACCAGTATATTAAATTAGAGGCAGCCCCTCTAATTTGCATGATGAGGTCACCCCTCCAATTATTCATGCACGGTGGATATTCATGACCTATATTGGCTAAATGGTAAAATATGACAAACAGTTTTTATAAGATAAACATAAGACTTTCAAACTATAAAACCAGTTTTATTAAGACTTAAGCAGGTTACTCGGGACTTAGTTTCTTCCACTGTTATTATGTTATATGCTTATCCTATTCATGCTTTATTGTACATCCGTGCACTGAGCGTATTGCTCAGCCGTTTTCCTTTTCTATGTTCCCAAAACGGCAGGTACTCAGGGACGCTCGTAGACATTAAGAGTACGTGCATATGGACTGGAAGTTGTCTAGCCTTCTTTACATTATGCATTTCTTTTCTTTATGATACTTATGCTTTGTTTCGTCCTTATTCCTTACTATACTATGTTTGTGTGTGATGAGCTTTACTTTTGGACTACCGATGTTTGATTCCGGTATTTTCCTTTTTATGGTCAAGTAATGTTTAGACATTTTACCTTGTATGCTTTGATGACACGCCATAATTGCTGTGATATTTCCATTTCTAAAATGGGGTGTTACAGTGAAGGTGGAAGTGGCGGGTGCGAAAATGGTTTTGAGACTTGTTTCACACGAAGGGAAAAGTGGAGGAGGTGCTGGCGTGAAGGAGATGATTGGAAATGAAGAAAATGCCCTCACTTGAATGGAACGTGAGGGAGATAACGAGAGATAATGGTGGAAAGTTAAGTTTTAACGTCTCAAGGGTTTTTTTACATGGAAATGAGAAGTTTGTGGTAGGCGGGGAAATGGTTTCAAGACTTGTTTCACATGAAGGGGAAAGTGGAGGATGTGTTGGCGTAAAGAGGATGATTGGAAATGAAGACATACCCTCAGGTGCATGACACGTGAGGGTGATAACGGGAGATAATGGTTGAAAGTTAAGTTTTAATGTCTCAAGGGTTTTTTCGCATGAAAATGAGAAGTTTGTGGGCTTTTTTGCACCAGCTTTGCTCTTAAAGGTTTTTTTGCAGTTTACCCTAGTATATTGTTGGGTCTTACTAAAGTCTAAGACAAGTAGATAACTTGATGTAAAACCAAATTGTACTAAGACAAAAGTTTTAATACATCCTTATTATTTTACATGGTTAGTAGCTAATCCTAACCATTCATTATCTAACATCAAATCTTAGATGAAAAAACACAAAGGGACCATTATTGCTAAAATATACAAAAGTTGTTGAAATATGTTGAGAAACTAAAGTTGTAAATATAAAAAAATACTGGTTATCACTAGTGAATACTTGAAAAAGGTACCAGTTGAATACTAGTTATCACTAGTAATAAAACTTGAAAAAAATTATCACTTGAATGCTGGCTATCACTAGTTTTATCCAGTTTGATCACTAGTATAACAAGTATTCAAGTGATATTTTTTCAAGTTTTATCACTAGTAATAACCAGTATTGAACTAATATTTTTGTTTTCAAGTTTTGTCACTAGTGATAACTAGTATTATTATTTTTCATGTTTTATCACTATTGATAACCGCATATTTTTTATCAAGTTATCACTAGTGATAACTAAATTTTTTTGATATTTAAAACTTTACTCCATATGTCCATTTTACAACGTTTTTACATTTTTACGATAATGCTCCTTCCATGTTTTTAATATGATCTAGTGCTAGGTAATAAATGGTCAGGATTAGCCCCTCAACATGTAGAAAAAAGAAGGATATAAAATAACTCAACTCTCTGTACCGGGTCAAGGAAAACTGAATGCCTTTTTTAACATTTTCAAATCGACTCGAACATAGACCTGTTTGACCCGCGTCCCAGATTGACCCGTTTAGACCCTTATCCTTTTAGACTTGAAACGCAAAACTAAAACCGATCTACCATTTTGCCACCTCTAAAAACCATTTATTAATCTTGTTAGTTATTTTTGGTTTTATTTTATCAAATTCATGTTCTTATTTTATCAGATTCAAGCAGAGAATATTAATGTGAAAAAACAAAATCTAATAGACTTCAATGAATAATGAGATGTTGTATGCAATAATTTTCATAGAAATTGGAATGCTCTACCTTGGGCCAAACTTCAAGAATTTGGAGAAAATATGAAACTAAAAAGAGCACAAATCTAGGATGGTAAGTGTTAGCCTTATATTTCATATAGTCGAACAAGAATGCAATAGGTAATCTAAGTCGTTAAAGGTCTTGTATAGTAATAGGCTAGTCGGGATAACCGAGCTTGCACTTTAAGCTAATATTGTCGAAGTTAGGGGCTATATGCCCAAGCATGCCAAGCCCGGCCCGAGAACAAAGCCCACAAGTCCACTATGTGGTGTGGGTATAAAAGGACCTCCCAAGCTTGTTGGTTTCATTTACTTTTTCTCTCTAGTAATTTAACCTTCCACCATTCTCTCTATTTTCTCTCTCTAACTTCTCTCTACTTTCTTCTCTTTCTCTCTCTAGTTCTTATCTAATTCATATGTGACATGGATTGAAAGTGGGATAACATTAGGTATTAAGAGCCTTAAGTAGATAGGTGATTGAGATTTTATTGTGGTTGCTCTTTATTTTCGTGGCTTATTATATAAGCAAAGATCTCGATTTTTTTAGTTTAGATTTAGAAAAGTTTGTTACTTTCTTGTTTATCAACCTTTTAGTAAACTAGAAGTACAAGAAAATCATGTTTTTCATTCAAAATCATTTTCTTTTTATCATTTTTTGTTCAAAAATTAATTTTCTACTTTTTCTCGATTTAAAAATTTTCATCTCTAGAATAAAAAGTTTTGATTTTTATGGTTATATAGAGGTTCTAATACTTGAAAGTACAAGCCTTTTCGTTGGAAATCATAAAAAACGTTGCCTTTTCGAAGATTGAAATTTTTGGGGTTATCTCGAAATTTTTGTAGAACTACCGGAATAGTGAAAACCCTATTATACCAGAATAGTGATTTTCACAAAACTATCGGATTGGGGAAGTTTTGAGGTACCGGAATAGTGAAGATCAAGAAACTACCATAATGGTGATGTTTTTGACTACCGGAATGGTGATGTTTTAATGTACCAGAATAGTAAGATTTTAAGTACCGGGATAAGTGAAAAGCTGGTACCGGGTTGGTGCAATTGTGGTACTACCGAGATAGTGCTTTATTCAAGTACCAGGTTCGTGACTTATATCAAACTATAGGGATAGTAAAGTTAAAAAAACTACCGAGTTGGTAATTTTGAAAGGTACCGGGATAAGGAACCTTATTGGGTACCGAAATCGTGAAATATAAAACTACCGGATTGGTGTTCGTATAGGGGTACCGGGATAGCAGCTATCTACACTACCTGGATAGTGTAATTCAATAGGTACCAGAATCGTGTTCAAGAGTACCGGGATAGTGAAATTTTTGTTCTATAAGTTTTCATGATTAGCCACCCTCACACTTGATCTCGAAGCATAGTTTCCAAAAAAAAAAGTTAAAATGTTTTGGTCAAGCAATTTCAAAATTTTTTCATACTAGTTTTAGGCTAATTCTGCTTCGATTTCAAAGTTTGGCTATTGAAATTTTTTTCGACCCGCGATTCGAATTTAATGTCGGACTAAAAAATATCGATATTTTCGGAATTTCAAACACAACTCATCACAACACATCTACTTAGATCTGTAATCTATTCATAATCATCGACAATGTCCAACATCAGCTCGAATTCTGATACAAAGGATGCCCATGCAATCAAATACAAGATGATGAAAGCAAAAGCGCGATGTATGGAACATTTCAAGCTACTTCAATCACCCCTTCAGACTTTTTCACAAGAGGATGAAACATTCACAAGCACGTTCATACTGAAAATGAATCAATTTACATGCACCTTGAACAAGATGATTTTCAAGAGGATGAATCCATGGCAGCCTTTTTAGTTCTCTACAACCAGTTTCAGCAATTCATTGAGTCAAAGGACAACGCAATATATCTTCACGTGTTCAAAGAGAAACTCCTTCATCACATGAGTAATGTCAAGAAGTCCATTGTTGAAAGAACATGCCATAAACAACAATTTGAAAGAAGGTTGAATAAAAGACTGATGCAAACGAACGAGAGTAATGTCGAGAATGGTCAAGCATCGGATGCTTGTTCGACTGCACCTAAAGCAACGAGACAAAATCAGAAAAGCAACATACCAACAACAGCTCAAGGAATGAAGAAACCGATGATGCGGATATCAGGCCCATATATGATGATGAGCCAATGATTGAGGTACAATTAACTGCTGAATATGATTCAAAGACTAGTGAGCTCGAAACACTTTTATCTCATAAGACAAAATACTTTCAGGAGGCCAAACTCAAATTTTCAAAGAAAAATGACAAATTTGAAGCTTATTTTGAAAAACTTGAAAAAGAAAATGTTGTTCTTAAACATAAATTGGATCGTAAGATTCAAGATTCTAAAGAGGGAAAAGAACATTGTGTGAAACAAATTAATTTGTTAAAATCAAAGTTGGCTTCTGAAAATCAAATTCCTCTGGTTGCTTCTTTAAGTGAAATATCTGTGCAACCTATCGACACTATAGAAAGTAATGAAGCGAATGCTAATCACAACATATTTGACAATATGAACATTGGTTTAGAACAACACGTCGCTAAATTACTTCTATAATTTGAGCAATTAAAGGCTCAAACTCAGGAAAAGGTCTTTGCACTTACAACTGTAAAAAATAAATTAAGAAGTTAAAAGGAAACAGTGTAGATACTAAGTTTGGAAGACAATTAGTCTCGGGGAAACCTCATTCTCAACCATTCAGACATCACTCCGTTGCTAGACAACCAAATGCGAAAAAATCTGAACGAACCAAAAATTCGTACCCGAGGTTTGCATCCCAAGTTGACGTGAGTAGCAATTTGTCAAAACCAGTCACTCCACAATCTATACCCTCCTTAAGAAAATCTACAACTGCAACACCCGATCACATGATTGCATCTAGAAACTCTAGAAATATTTCCAAGAACATGACAAGGTATAGTTAAAATGACACGGGTCGTCAAAGCTATCTATAGGATGCTAAAAAAAGACACAAGGAAGAGATAGGAGCAAACAAAAACCTAGGAGAGTTAATCACACATCTACGAATTCTAGACCCTTCTCGGATGTGCATAAATCAAACTACCCTAGGAACTCTAGATCCTTGTCAAATGCTAAGCACTTTGTTTGCACGAAATGTAACAAATGTGTCTTTAATGCTATTCATGATGATTGTATGATGAAAGTCCCGAAAAAGGTGAACTCCCATGCTAGAGTACGTCAAAGATGGATCACTAAACAAAATAGGTTTTCTACAAATAAGTCTTCCACTGTGCCTAAGAAAAAATTGTCTTTCAGATCCAGTCTTAGGTGGCAAACCACGGGTAGAATCTTTAAAAAAATTGGTCATAGGTGGGATCCTACATAAAAGATATTTGCCTCTAGCACGACAAAGTTTCACTGTGTACCCCCACATGGTTCTAACAAAGATATCACGAACCCACATGCAAGCATACAAAGTAGTGATGAGAGTGCATGTACCAAAGTCAAGGTTCAATGAGAACACAATGCTCCACTATTTAAATACCGTTCAACAAAAGACAATCTCAGAGTTTGGTTGCTGAAGAAGCTGGTATCTATGAAATAAGTGTCTTAGGGGTTTTACAAATAAGCTCATGTAAATGACTTACAATTACATTACAGACCGTAACTCGTATTTCAAATAAATGGAAGTTTATCTCTCTAATGATAAGTTACCCTCACAACGAGAAATTAATATTTCTCGGTCATGAGCTTCTGATAAAAACATTCTAAGTTTTCAAGCTCATGAAATACGAATTCTAAGTAAATGTCAGCTTAGAACTGGGACTTCAACATATAGAAAGTTTATCACGGATGACAACTTATCCTTCACAATAGGAAATTAATTTTTGTTGATCATGATCTAGTCACAAAACAATAAAAGTTTTGAGCTCATGTAAATCGGAGCCAAAAGGGAAGTGTACGTTTTAGTGCGCTTGCCCTAAACGATAGAAGAAAAGTCATCTATCATGATTATTTTATAACCGTTGAACACAATTTTTCAAGAATTTCTCAAAAGGTTTTTCTAAATATTTCAAAATTGTGTGTTCAACACTCCCTTCCTCATATGTTGTTTTCGTATCTCAAAATTGTCATATTTTATGTGGAACAATTTTTGAGGGGGAACGTTTTAAAATCAAGCATTTAATGTTGTTGGGCACATCTCAGAAATTTTCATATTTTATGTATCCAACACATTCTGAAAATGGTTTAAATTTGTCATATGTACTATACTACATCGGATAAGGCATCTCAACTCCGTACCTCAACATATATTGTGGTGTTTATTTTATCGTATACTGTCATATTGTAATTAATTATGACACACATATATTGTTGAGGGGGACCAACCCGACAAAGTTCGATGATTCATGCGTGCTCACATCTTTCTCTTCCAAATAATTTTCAGAAATTGTCATATTTTAATCAATTGGTATCTCTAATATCAAGTTTTTAGATTAGAGACAGGGGAGAAAATTTGATTAAAATATAATCTATAGAAAAATGTGATCTTAAAGACTCAAGTGCAACTCTTTCCTTCACATGCTAAACTATTTCGTATATTGATGCATGTGTGTAGAGGGAGTATTTCGAAAATGTAAAACTTTCAAAGTGTTAAAAAGTTTTGATTTTTATCGAACACTTTGATTGGTTTTCAATGGTTTTATGGTGACAATCTATACCCAAACAACCTACTATCCACGAAGGAACGATGGAGTCAAAAAGTGGTTTAGGATAGAAAACTAAATCCCATGATCCAACCAGAACCGGAGGGATCTACCCAAGGACATTCTATAGCTAGAAATAATTGTCCTTAAGAAAAGATGAAGTTGAATGTTAATGAAGCTGAATGCATACTAACGACTTAAGTTAGCACTAGAACAATCAAAATAAGGTGCTAGTGATGACGTCTTGATCAGTGGCGGACTTTGAGCATTTATTTTGGTAGGACAAGATCATTTTATACATACCAAAATAAAAAAAATGGCCAATAACTTTGAAACGAAATACATAATATTAACACTATACGTCACGAACTTTGGGAGGGTCAGGGCCCTCTCTAGTATCCATTAAGATCCGCTGGTGGTGTTGGTAATCATTGAAGGTATTGAATAAGGAAAAAGAAATGTAAATATAAAGGGTACAAAGAAAGAATCCCTCCATACAACTTAGGCAGAAACTGGGTCAATACATCTACTATCGGAATCTTCTAGATGATTGCTGATATTGAAGACAAGTCATCATGGATCTAGTGATGCAATGCACAAACCTTCCTAGCCATTCAGGTTTCTATCAAAAGAAACTTGTCTCATTCTCACAGAGATCAACACATTATCTATTGACTTTGTCACTCCAAGTTAGTTGATATTGAAAAGGTGGCAGTCAGCTCTAGCCTCCGATCACTAAAACCAAAACGCACCTATCAAGTCTAGAACCAAAAGAGATCAATCTATCATCTCATTCAGACACAATACATGTAAAACACTTGTTGTTCATCAATTAGAACACATGTGTTAACGAAGAGTCCTACGCATTATCCTTGCGATATTGCCAAAACATTTGAGTGATACAATTCACGATGAAGATGGAAATCCTACTTGAGTCATCATTAAACAAGCAATGGTAGGTAACTTGTGCGATTCTACACGAATCAAACTTGTGATAACTGGAATCCAACTAAGTTTAAATTCTTAATTGATTCAAACTTGATTCTAGGTTTCTTCGCAAAATCTGATCTTGCCAGAACATTGAGAGTGACACTCTTTAGTGTTCACTGTGACGAATAGAAATCCTTCCAGTGTCAACATCAAACAACACTATGGTAGGTGACTTGGAAGATTCTTTATGAATTGAGATTGTGATAAACTAAAAAGCAACAATGGTATGATTCTTAATTGAATCAAACTTGTTCGAGGAATCTGAATTGACAACTATAATCAGACGGATATTTTATCCAACTGATTCACTCTTACTCTCATATTCTGCATTGAGACGTTCAAGTAAAGAGAACTGGCTAGTCACGCCAGGATACTCTGTCAAGGAGGTTCTTAACTGAATCCACCTTATCACAAGTACAGTATATAATACTATCTAACGGTCTTCACCGACCGGAGGTAAAACGCTACCGAGTTTGGCTGAAATGTTCAAATCCATTTCATCTGTGTCCATATATGTTACTGCATATGAAGAAGGTGACGTAGCGGTGTACTAACCAAAGTCGTCTCTACATGTTCATACTAAAAGTTAAAAACTTCTGGTACTCTGATAATCGATGGATACCTCAAGGTCTAACTAGAACTACATATATATGGGAGATTGTTAGCCTTTCAAAATCAACAAAGTATGAACATGTCGATTTAGAAGTCACAAGAACATAAGATGAAGAAAATCAAGGATACACTGAAGATCTCAATCACTTAAAGTCAAATGAAAAAGGATCAAGATAAAGATCTAAAAATGATGAAGGAACAAAACTGTTACAAACAAGATCAAGACCAAGATACAAGACCTAACAAAACAAAGCTTAAAAGTCAAATGAAGATCACCTGTATAAGAATGTATTCAGTCAAGCATCTTAAGTGTATTAAGATGACCAATGCAGCGGGGTAGATCGTTAGCCTTATATTTCATATACTCGAACAAGAATTTAATGGGTCATCTTAGTCGTTAAAGGTCTTGTATAGTAATAGGCTAGTCGGGATAACCGGGCTTGGACTTTAAGCTAATATTGTCTAAGTTAGGGGCTATATGCCGAAGCAAGCCAAGCATGACCCAAGAACAAAGCCCACGAGTCCACTATGTGGCGTAGGTATAAAAGGATCTCCCTAGCTTGTTAGGGAGGTTTTTGGTTTCATTTACTTTCTCTCTCTGAGGGTTTGCTATTTTATGTGGTCCGGTGGACTAGGGTTATGGTGGTAGATGGTGGTAGCCATGCTTAGAGAGAGAGAGAGATATGGAAGTGTATGTTAAAGAGAAAATAAGACAAATTGAATAAAAATGAAAAGAGAAAACACAAACAACATCCCCTCCTAGGAAGCCTTGGAGGGGTATTTATATTCACACGCGTATTTACTATACAGAGTTTCCTAGTCTAGTTCCTGCGCGTGTGACTATGATAACTTATGGGAATTCTTAAATGTCGTCACATAAAGTGGATTTCCAACAATCTTCCCCCATGGGACGACGTGTAGAATTCCTTACAATATTTTTCCTAACAAGTACAAAATGATTAAGAACAAAAGCTTCCATGAAGCGTCCAATGCTGATGAAGTCTTTTGAGGCCTTTGACTTCAAGTATTCACTCCAAAGGACTCATCTTTATAGTAACTTGTAGTAGAAATACTATAATGGCACGAGCTAAGTAACCCATATAATTCTGGTTAAGGAGAAGCTTCTGAATTAACTTCCCATAATTAATGCCACATATTCTTGATGTAGAAGCTTTTAATAGCTTCCCCTTAAACTGACAATCCTCATAAGAAGTTTCAAATCTTTCAATAAAGCTTAGAATAATTAAGCACACAACAGAATTTAACAATCAAACCCCATCATATGAAATGATAATGTTTCTATGAGTGATTGAAAGTTTGGCGCACACCAAGTAGATCAACAACGTCTCTAATCACGCTTGAATAATTCTTCTGAATTTTCTTCCCCTTGAGAGTTCAAGTTATACATACTAGAAAGAATCAAGACATTTCTTCTCCCACGTAGTTGAAGAAAGGAAATCAATCCCATGTATGAAGCCCAAAAACTGAGATACACACTTTATCCCATTAATGAAGTTGACATCGTAACACCAGAGTCAATTAAGTCCCGAAAATGCACATATCTTCTTCCGGAGATGCACCAGAGTCAATTAAGTCCTGGGAATGCATATCTCTCCATAAGGATATTGATGATGTAAAATTTCAACATAAAAATAATTATACATCGAATAATAGTGTACCACTTTTACCAATCAGAGACTATTTCTTTCATTTCTTCCCCAATGTAAGTTGAAAGATGCACTAAACGCCACAAGTTTAAACACTGATTTTCTCTGCGGTTATGAAATTTGTTTTCCCGGAATGCCTTTAAATAAAAAGAAGGTGTAAAGTTCATCATGTGTACTCGTTGTGCATTAAGTATGTCCTCTTCTTCCCCTTGATGGTTTCGAAACCTCGAAACCAACAATAAATCGTAAGACATTGATGTTCGTTTTGCAAGTCCTAAATTTATATTACAAGGTTTAGACAAAACTAGGGACTAGAAATACAAACACGGGAAAGTATACCCTTTCGTTCGTAATATAGCTTTGTAGTGGTAAGCCAGGATCATTCGCTGAGACTTAACTTGGTAATCAATATAATAATTGAAGAAAGAAATGATTGATATGAATAACAACAGTAACAAATATGACTAATATGGGATAGTTCGTATGAGTTCGTGATGATGATAATAATGATCGAGAAATGTTTAGTTAGGTAAAGAGTGATAAACCTTTTTCGTCAAAATGGTGTTTACACAACTTACTTAGTGTGATTCAAGACTTATGTTTATTCGAGCGACTAAGCTCAAAACAAGTTGCCAACGAGCTCAATATTTTATCACGGTTTCTAAGCGGATTTCTCCAACCAATTCAAAACCATAGACAAGTCTTTAAAAACTTATTACAACGATTTGCGTTTCTCAACGCCAAGCCATCATAACAAATCAACTCTAGATAAAATATGGTTTGTAGAACTAGGTGGTAAAATGGTTCTACAACATTAGCTTGAAATCAATTATAAAGGATCATATCATAGCATCATCACTAATCATAGTCACTTACCCATATAGTCACAAATAGCTTAGCCTAACATAATAATCAAAGTAATAAATGGAAAAGATTAAGAGAACATCATACTTAGATTGATTGAATGAACCAGTACACAAGTTTCACGAGTGTATCGTTTCTCCAAGAACCGAAGAGTGGAATACTCTCGTTATAAGTATTTCCCAAAAGTGGATAATACTAAAAAATCACTAAGAAGCTAAGAATACTCAGATTTATAGAGTAGTAGTTGAGAGATGTGTTGTGTTTAAAATGAGTAGAAGTGGATCCTATTTATTGAAAGTCCCTAAACTATGCTAGAAACACTAAACTTAACTAATCAACACATGTAATTACTTTTCAAACGTAAGACTTATTATTGTATAATAAAGAATTACAAGTGTTATGGATAACACCATTTGATGACAATGTGTTGTGCACACTTTGAACAACTAAAACCCTAACTTAAGAACATAGGCACAGCTGTTTGGTTCTACAAGTTATCAGTTTAATAAAAGTTAAACCACTGGCCGTTGTGTTGCCGTGTTTTACCCTAATTTTCGGGCATTCTTCAGAATCAATGATTATTAGCAGAATTGTTTCTGGCATTCTTATTGAATCAACAGATCTAATTACTTACCATTTATCCTTGTTTTTCGCTACATCAGTTGGTATCAAGAGCCGAAGTTCCTGTTTAAGATGTTTTCAAGAAGAAGTAGGAAGTTCATGATGTGTATGAACAAGAATTGGAGCATCGTATTATGACAAAGATGGAGGAGCGAATGGATCTATTCTTTGATGAATTGACTAACCGGATGAAACACTTGATGAACCGGCGTGGTGATCGTAACAGTCGGGGTATTGAACATGGTGAGTCAGAAAACCCATTTGCTGATCCCGAAGATGACGATGATGATGTCGCTTGTCGTGATTATGAAGCAGCCCCGGTTTATGATGAAGAACCCGAGGAAGAGGAGTATCCTTTTGTTGACAATTATCAGAATTTTCAAGAGGAAGAAAATGGTGTGCCATCTTCGGATGTTATGTTAGGTGTAGAAGAAGAATCAATGGTAGTTTATGATACCGATCTTGAAGATGTCATTGAGGAGAAAGAATGATTTTTTGGGGAAGGAAGATTTGGTGGCAAAGAATAGAACATCGAATATGTTATAGTTGTGGCTAATGATCTTAGTGTCGAGTATTCAAAACCCGCTGTCTCAAACCCTTATGAGTTACTATGGTTGCAGAAAAGTAAACGGGTGGATGTTAGTATCTTGATTGAAAAAAACATATATCAAGTAGCCGCACCCATGGTCAATAAGTTTGATTTAAAGACGATCAAGGTTCGAGGTAGATTCATTATAAATAAAGGGAATTTGATGCAAGGGATACAAATTTGGATGCTACAAGTACAAGAGACGAGTGAGACAAACTCGAGGACGAGTTTTTTGAAGTGAGGGAGAATGATGGAGGAGCATAAGAATAAACTTTTTATTTAGTTTTATTTTGTGACATCTTTTATTTAGTTTTCTTATTTTGTGGTATCTTTTATTTAATGTTTTTATTTTGTGTTTTCTGGGAAGAATATTGTTTTCTTTTTCTCTAAGTTTAGTTTTCTTATAAAATTAGGACTTTGGTTCGTTGTAAGGATATTATTGAGATATGAATAAAAAACACAGACTTGTAGTCTTTTGTTAATTGACTTGAATCCAGGTTAGGGTTTATTGTTCAATTTTCACCCTAATAATCGGGCATTCGTTTGAATCAACGATTGTTGGAAGAGTTGTTTCTGGTATTCTTTGTGAATCAATAGATCCAATTATTTATCCTTGTTTTCGCTACATCAATAGTGATACGAGCTTGACCTAAGTACTAGTTGATGGTGACTACACAAGACAGACACTTGTTAGACATCTGTCACAAGATGCTCTTCTATTCTTGGTAGTCTTCCACAATGCTTTAGGGAAACAGAGCTAACACAGTTTCCCTTTTCTTCATAGTCTCGTACACACCAAGGTATGTCCAAAGTGTGCTGAGTGTTAACAAGGTATTTCCACCCCTGTTAACCCTCAACCCCTTAGAGTCCCTGATACATCTTGGCTGTTATCCATCACAGCCAATGAGTATGTCTTCAAGTAATCTTTGAATTCCTTGACAATGTCTCTGACATGGACTCCTCTGAGGTTGCTCACAGAGACTTAGATCTCTGTGAGTCTTGCGATACTTGCCTGCCTCCTAGGCACATGCAAGTTACTTATCTAACAGCTTGATTTGTGTTTAAATCTATGATACAGGGAATCTAACAAACTTAGATTCCCAACAATCTCCCCCTATTTAAACATAAATACAACTTGATCTATCTAAGTTAAGGTAAGTGAGATAACAACTTCTTCTTACTCATAACAGATCTAAACAAACATACCTCATTGTTTTATTCATACTTAAAAGAAATTACAAGTATAATACAAAAGTGAAATAAAATATGAAGGTAAAATTCAGTTGAGAAATCCTTCAATAGTCATCATTTTTGATTCTTTCTTCAGCTTCATCTAAGTCTGTCCTAGTATCCAATTCGGCCTGCAAAGCTTGTGCAAAAACCTTGGAATACTCTGTGTTAATTTTGAGTCCCTTTTTGAGACAAATCAGCTGAATGGTTGATGCTAAACCTAGCTCATCTTCCCTTTGGAATGCATATTGGCAGGCTCTGTTCATGAAGGCCATACCTCTTTCAGGCTCAGTGTAAGTCTGACCATCAATAGGACCAATGATTCCATTTGGTAGTACCAAATCCCTGTGCATTCCATCCATTTGAACATCATCTGTAACGAAGGTTTCCTTAACAAGTTGAGTCATCCTTCTTCTTTTCTTTCCAGACTTTGGAGGTTCTTGTTCAAACAGCTGTGGTGTGGGATCTATTTTGAGCTTGGCTGCTATTTCTTTAACCCAATTAAATTTTGCTTTAAGGGTCTTAAGAAGAGTCAAATTTGCCTGTCCAGTTCTTTTAGCAGCCAAATCCTCAAGTTCAAACCATTCAGACAAGCCAAGTTGTTTTAGTCTGAAGTCTTCAAAAACATCCACATTGGCCTGTTGGTTATCTCTCCACAAAATCATTTGTGGTCTGTTAGTAGACTTGTGAATGGTATACTTGAACTTGGTGATTTTACCAGGTGCATGCCTGTTGTTGACACAGGCATCACAATCAGCTTTTACCTTAATCAGTGCTTTTGTGCGTTTGGCTTCCATTTCCCTCAACCTTTGTCTTTGCTTCTCCCTTTGAAGTGGAGTAATTTTTCTCAGAGTTTCCTCATTAAGTTCCTTGGCTTTATTGATTTCATTCAGCCTTTTGAATTCAACAGCCTATTTCTCAATTTCTGCAGGTGTTAGAGGATTCTCATCTGAAGGTGTGAAGGTTGTTGATTGGGATGGGTCTGTGGTTGATCCTCCTGTCTCTAGCATCATAACTATTTTCTTTAGTTTGGCGTCTAAGTCTACCATAACTATTTCCTTTCCTTTCTTTGAGACAGAGGATGCCACGCTTATGTTTTTCAGCTCTTCAGCTCTTTTGATAAACGCCGACTGAGCTTGGGTTTGTATTGCCTTGGGCAGGGAGCTAACAGTGAACTTGAGTTTCTTGGCAGATGGTTCACCATCATCCATAGCCTCGTTGGTGTTAACCAGAGTCAGGGACTTTGATGAATCAACTCCATCCTTAGTCTGTTGCTCCCCCTTAATTTCATCCTCATCATCAGGTATCATCACTAGTGTGATGACTTAGAGAGGGACAGGTGAAGAAATAGAGTTATCAGTAGAGTTAGAGCTTTGTTTGGCAGATTCAAGGTTAAGTACCTTTTCCTTCTCCCCCTCACGTTCAGCCTGTCATTTTAGACGTTTGGATGAACGTGCCTGAAAGTGCCTTGCAATCTGTTTAACAGAGTCAGCCATTTCACGTTGCCTGGTCCTTGAAGCTCTGGCAATCTTCAGCAGTAGGTTGCAATTTCCATTTGTGTTGCGATGAACACGATCAATGATGAAGTTGGTGTGACGAAGTTGCCTGCTTCGTATAGCTTCAAACTCTCTATGCATTGTTAACTCATGAGCATTGAAAAGTGCAGGACCTCTGTGATGATGGCATCTTTGATTCGTGTGGACAAATGACTAAGTCCTTGGGACACTCCTTTTCTTTTACCATCTTTGATAGGTTCAGTGACTGCATCCTTAACAGCTTGTGTTACTTGGAAAGTTGACAGTGAAAGAATGCATTTTAGATTTTATGACATCCAGCTTTCTTGACAAATGTTCTATATCTGATTGATGATGTTCTGGTTTAAGATTATGGATCTTCAGGCTTTGTTGTGCATAATCATCCTCCCTTGGCAATATATCAAAGTTGGTCTGGGCAGGATGATCAAACAATAAGAATTCAACTGTCGGATCATATGCAGGTCTTTGGAAGACTATAGTGGTAGAGGTGGCAGAGGTGGGATTTACTAAAGCTTCCTTGGGAGGAGGAGTGGTGTCAACAGCGATTTCCTTTGGAGGAGACAGAGATTGCTGGTCATCCTCTTCTTCATCCTCCTCCTCCTCTATCATCCCCTCAGGGAGAATCCCATCATCACGCATTGATTCAGGTTCAGAGAAATCATATACTAAGGAGAGCACATCTTATTCAACATCAGGTATGGGCTCTTCCTCGTTTGGTTGATCCTAAATCATTGTGTCAGCTTCTTTTTTTGACTGCTCCAGGGATTCAATGTTTGGTTGTACAACATCAGCCTGTAAGTTGTTGTATATTAGTAACAGGGAAATAAATAAGGGGAATGGTCGCCAGTTCGCTGTCCCAGAGAGGCTGAGGGTGATTATTCAGCCACTCCAAAGGATAAATCCTTGGGATTCTTTTAAGAGTGAAAAGTATGAGGTTAATGGTCGCCATTCGCTGCCCCTAGGAAAGCTGAGTGTGATTATTCAGCCCCCAAAAAGGTTAAAACCTTTGGGACTCTTTTGATTGTGAAACATATGTTGTTAAGGATCGCCATTCGCTGCCCCTAGGAAGGCTGAGGGTGATCATTCAGCCCCCCCAAAAGGTTAAAAACCTTTGGGACTCTTTTAAGTGTGAAACATATGTAGGTAAAGATCGCCTGTTACGCTGCCCCTAGGAAAGCCGAGGGTGATGATTCAGCTCCCCCTGAAAGGATAAATCCTTTGGGATTCTTTTAAGTGTGAAAAAGATGTAGGTTAAGGTCGTCTTGTAATGTTGTCCCTAGGAGAGCTGAGGATGATTATTCAGCTCCCCTAAACGTAAAACTTTTGGGATTCTTTTTCTGAGGGAACCAAGTGGCTGTGTGAGGTACAACTACTCTAGGTTGAGACATATATGTATTCAGGTTGTTGTGTGCCTGAATACTGTCTAGAGGGTGTAGGGTCATTGGGGTACTTTATAAACACAAATGAATCACTCCCTGGTGCATAGACAGGGTGTACAGAAGTCTTAAGGATTTCTAAGTGCATACAATGACTTCTATGGGTCGAGGATAACCCTAACTTCACCACTCTCACCTACAGACATTTGAGAGTGGCTGCTTGTGGACCTCTAAAAATTATAAGACTGATTACCTGTGTGATATCAGCAGTGTTTGGCGGGTTCCCTGTTGTCTCGGCTGACATCGAGACACTAGACCCTTGTTGTTGGTCAGCTGAAGTCTCTGAATCCACAGGTGTCTCTGGAACAGAGGAGGATGTGAGGTTCACGATCTTCTTTACCCTAGCCTTTGCAACAGTTTTGGTGTGGGAAGAAGATGGGTTTTTCTTCTTCTTAGGCTGTTGGCCAGTTGTTTCCTTAGACGTCGTGGTGTGCTGCCCAGAGGTCAAAGACGTAGACTTGCCAGACACATCAGAGGTATTCACCTTCTCAGAGTAAGGGAGCAAGGACTTCACAACAGAAGGTTGTTTATTGGCGATGTTCATCATGTGAGATGTAACAGGGACATCTTCAGGTCCAATCTCTTTGTATATAGCTCCAGTAATGCGATACGACTTCAGGTAAGTGAGTGCATAGTTGTGGTAGCTGTCACCCAACAGGCTTTCGAAGATAAGAGAAAGAAAGCGAACATAGCAAATATTTTTCTCCCTGACCTGGTATGGTCCCTTAAGCTTTTCAACTAGGTTGGAGAAAAGTAGGCTTCCTATATCAACGTTTGTGCCCCAGATCAGCCCATAAGCAATCGATTGGTGATTAAAAGACATTTGATCTTGGGATCCCTGCATACCTCCTAGGGATTTGACTATGTGAGTGAAGAGGACACGCCACATAGGGGAAAAGTACTTGATCTTCAGAGGGGACTTGGAAAGAACTTCAACAGGTGTAAGAGGAGGGTTTACATCATGAGTAGGCTTAAGTGTGGCAAGGGCGTCCTTTACAGCCTTTTTGTCGACCACCTTCAGGCATTCATCGCCATGTCTTAACCCAGCCACACTTGCAAAATCTTTGAGAGAAGGCAAAGGGGTGTTCGTTGCATGAGAGGCTAAACGTGATGGTGTCGTCAACAACTTCAGCAGAGTACCAGAATTCCCTAAGGTATTCTTGGTAGAAAGTGGTTGGGGGTTTGTGAGTGCTTCACTTGCTTCAAAATTCTTCATGAAGTTCACCAGATCTATGTAGGATTCGTTGGGAGCCTTGAGCCATCCAATTGAGTTGTTCGAAGCAAGGATGCTTTCATTGAGTTCGAAGTTGATGTTTTGAGGCCTTAGGAACTGGAAATGCCATAGATTCAAGATTGGAGAAGTAAAAAATGGTGGAAGGGTTTAGAGAGAGAAAGCTTAGAGAGAGATGAGATTGTGAGAAATGAGAATAGTGGTAGGTGAGAAGAGACGTGGGACAATATTTATATTCAAAAAATTTGAAACAGTTATTCAACCGCATTTAATGCATAGTGGGAAAAAGACTGCACAAGTGGATCCCTTGACCTTTCAAAAACCGTTTGTCTCCTCGTTATTCGGAAAAGAGATAATTAAATATTGAGAATGTTTCTAAGCATTTACTTGGAAAGTAACTACATAGTTTCATGTGAAAAACATTTAATATTTAATCAGACATTTAATGAACACATTAATTATCAAGCCACAGGCTTTGAGATATTGAGCATCCCTAGCTCAGCAACTAGCCTGTTGAACAAAGGTTCAGCCAAGGGCTTTGTGAAAATGTCAGCTAGTTGCAGCTCTGTGGGAACGAAATGTAACTCAATATCTCCCTTCATTATGTGATCCCTGATAAAATGATACCTGATATCAATGTGTTTAGTTCGAGAGTGAAGAACAGGGTTGTTGGAGATGGAAATGGCGCTGGTGTTGTCACAGAAGATTGTCACTTTATCATACAAGATCTCATAGTCAGCCAATTGACTTTTCATCCAGAGCACCTGAGCACAACAGCTGGCAGCAGCAACATATTCTGCTTCAGCTGATGACATGGCCACAGAGTTTTGCTTCTTATCACTCCATCCAACCAATTTTCCTCCTAGGATTTAACAGCTACCAGAGGTGCGTTTCCTGTCAATACAGCATCCAGCATAGTCTGAATCTGAATAGGCCTTGAGATCAAAGCCTGATTCCTTTGGATACCATAAACCTAGTGAGGTTGTTCCTTTGAGATACCTGAAAATTTTCTTAACAGGCACTAGATGGGATTCTTTTGGTTAGCTTGGTACCTTGCACAGAGACATATGGAGAATTGGATATCAGGACGACTAGCTGTTAAATACATGAGTGACCCAATCATGCCTTTGTATAAAGTCTCATTAACAGAGACCCCTGACTCATTAGGACCCAAGTTTTTAGGTGGAAGCATGGGGCATTTCACTGATGCACAATCAGCTAAGTCATATTTTTTAAGTAAATCTTTAACATACTTTTCTTGACAAATTGAAATTCCCTTAGGACATTGTTTAATTTGAAAACCCAAAAAGTAAGTTAATTCACACATCATACTCATCTCATATTTCTTGGTCATTAATTTAGCAAAACGTTTACTAAGATTAACATTAGTTGACCCAAAGATGATATCATCCACATAAATCTGCACAATGATGAAATCACTCTTATCCTTGAAGGTAAAGAGTGTTTTATCGATAGAACCCCTGACAAATTTATTTTCAGTTAAAAAATTAGAAAGAGTTTCATACCATGCTCTTGGAGCTTGTTTCAGCCCATACATGGCTTTGTGTAATATGTACACATGATTGGGAAACTCGCTGTTCTCAAATCCTTCAGGTTGTTCAACATACACTTCCTCAGCCAAATCTCCATTGAGGAAGGCACTCTTGACATCCATATGATACACAGTGAAGTTCATATATGCAGCATAAGCAAGGAAGATTCTGATGGCTTTAAGTCTTGTCATAGGTGCAAATGTTTCAGCATAATCAATCCCTTCAGTATGTGTATACCCCTGTGCTACCAGCCTAGCCTTGTTTCTGATGATGTTTCCAATTTCATCCATCTTATTTCTATAGATCCATCTAGTGCCTGTGATGTTCTTACCAGGTGGAGCTGGCACTAGAGTCCATACCTTGTTCCTTTTGAACTAATTAATTTCTTCCTGCATAACAGCTACCCACCCATCTTCCATAATAGCATCAGCTACTCTTTTAGGTTCAATCTGTGAGAGAAATTCAGCGAAGAGACATCCGTTAGCTGAGGCTGATTCTGAGTCATGAATTCGCTTTCTAGTAGTAACCCCTGCATTAGGTTGCCCAATAATGTTGACAAGAAGAATGTGTTGATCTCTTGACCATTTAGTTTGAGGAGTGGCAGAATCATGGACAGGGACATCTGTGGAGGTAGCTTGCACTATTTGAGTTTCATCTGGCTGAATAGGATGACCTTCTTCAAAGATGACCTCACTATCTGTGTCAACTTCAGCCATATCAAGGGGTACAGATTTACTGTCAACAGGAGAGTCTTCAGGGATTTAAAGAATAGGTGAGTCATCTACAACAGTTGAGGAAGAAGGACTACAAGAAGGCTGTGGTTCATCTTCATCAAGTTCCTGAGAGGTAGGAACTTCAATGTTGTATGTAGACAGAGGGTCAAAAGCAGGAACATAAGGAGTGAGAGTGTTGGAGTGATGATGGTGATGACATGAAGGTCTTGGTTCTGTGAATTCATCACCTGGGAAGGATAAGTTTTCATTAAAATCAATTTCGTCACCATTTGTTCCTGTTCTCTATATGACATCATCGTCTCCATTGAATCTGACATGAAAGGTTTCTTCTACTTCTTTTCATCTAGTATTGAATACTCTGAAGGCCTTGGCTGTGGGAGAGTATCCTAAGAAGAAACCATCATCAGCTTTTTCATCAAATTTTCCAAGTTTATCCCTGTAGTTATAAATGAACACAGGGCATCCAAAAACATGGAAATAGCTGACATCTGGAGCTCTATTTCTGAAAACTGCATAGGAAGTTTTGCCATGTATTTTGACAATGATTGATCTATTTTGGGTGTAGCAAGCAGTGTGAACAGCTTCTCCCCAAAATTGCTTTGGTAAAGCTGCACCATTTAACATAGTTCTGACTGCTTCAATCAAAGTCCTGTTTCTTCTTTCAGCCACACCATTTTGTTCAAGGGTTCCAGCTGAAGAGAAGTTTTGTGATATTCCTTTTTCATCACAAAAGAATTCAAGTTGTTGATTCTTGAATTCAGTACCATTATCCCTTCTTAGAGCTTTGACTCTAACATCATTCCTATTTTCAACCTGTCTGATGAAGGACATGATGGTATCAGCAACATCACTTTTCCTTCTGAGGAAGAAAACCCATGTATACCTTGAAAACTCATCAACTATGACCAAGGTGTATTTGTTGTGATTAATGGTCTGAGGTTTGACAGGCCCAAAAAAATCCATGTGAAGGAGATGTAAGCACTTGTCAATAGAAAATGATTGCCTGGTCATAAGAGAAGACCTGTGATGCTTTCCCTTGACACAAGCTGAACAAGTCTTGTCTTTAGAAAAATTACTGAAGGTAGACCAACAACTAGGTTTTGTGTGTCTATCTTGTTGATGTTTTGTGTGCCACAACCAATTGACACTTTCAGAGGCTTTAACTAGAAAACAATTTGAGCTGTCTTCAGAGCAAGCAGCCATGTTGATGACATACACATCTCTCCTTCTTGGTGCAATGAGCACCACATCATTGTTCTTGTTGAATATGGTTCCCTGAGTCTTAGTAAACAAAACCTTGTAGTCAGCATCACACAATTGGCTGATGCTAATAAGATTGTGTTTAAGACCATTCACATATGCAAACCTTGTAAAAGTTATCCCATTGTAGTTCACTAAGCCGTATCCCTCTGTGTCGCCTGAAGAATTATCCCCAAACACCACTTTAGGACCTGGCTCCTTTGAGTATCTGTGCAGGTATTGTCGAATCCCTGTCATGTGTCTAGAACAGCCACTGTCTAGATACCATACCGATTCATTAAGATGTTTCTTTTTTATTGTGATGTCGACCCATTGTCCTGATCTTGCATCTCCTTTCCCAACAGCTGGCTCATCCTCAGCTATTGCCATGAAATCCCTGACTCTGGTAGTATCTTCCTCATCTGAAGTCAGCGGCTCATCATTCCAATCATATGTCTTAGCTACCAACCCTTTCTCTGTCTTTTTATCACCCCTTTCTTCTTAGACAGAGCTTCAAGCTTCAAATTCATCTGTTCTAGCTCAGCTTTAAGTGCCTTATACTTGTTCTTGTAATCCTTCTTCTCATTGTCTGAGCAGTTGAATTGGTGAGATGAGTTGTTGTGTTATGATTTAAACTTTTAAGGTTTGTTGGAAGATGATGGATAAGAAGGTGAGGATGTCTTTGTGGAAGGACAATCTTTTTGGAAGTGTCCAAGTTTTCCACAAGCAAAGCAAGTTTCTTTTGATTTGTCGGTTTGTTTGCTAGCTGATCCTATTCTCCCCGATCTTTTGTAGAATCTCCTTTGATTAGCTAGCAAGGCTCTTTCATGAAATTCAACATTAAGGTATGTAAAAAACTCTTGGCTGCTGCGTGTGTCTTCTTCAACATCTGAGTCGCTGTCATGAGGGTGAGTGGTAGAAATCAAACCTTTGGAAGTTTCTCCTTGAACTACAAATCTTTTAGTCTCTGATTTGTATATAGTATCAATCAGCCCTTCTTTATAATTGTACTTTCCATAAAGCTAAGCTAAGGTGTCATTCTTGATTGAGTTATTGGCTCTCTGAGTCTGATTCATACTTAGCCATTTTCTTGGAAGACTGTTGACAAATGTGGCATTAATTTCAGCTTGACCAATGGTGACGTCATTCATAGCAAGGTCATTGAGAAGAATCTTCAGCCTCGTATATGTTTGTTGAACCTTTTCACCTTCAAGTGCCTTGAAAGCATTGAACTAAAGTCTGAGTGCCTGAATCTTGGTTTCTCTGGTTTCAAAGGGTCCTTCATGACCAAGGATAAGGTCTATCCACATTTGTTTGGCTGTGGGACACTGAATGACAGACTTCATGATGTGTTTGGGAAGACAGGATATGATGATGCTCTTGAGACGTTTGTCTTGGTTTGCCAATTTCCTATCAGCTGGAATCCATTGTTTAAGAGGTTTGGGAAGAGGGTTCTCATCAGTAGATGTAAGCGCCATGGGAACATAAGGACCATTGTCTAGAATTTCTAGAAGAAATGGTTCAAGTCCATCGAGATACACGAGGAATTGACTCTTCCAACTAGCAAAATCTTCTTCATCAAAGACTGGTACATTGGTGACATGAGATCCGCCTCTTGAGTCAAGAAGTTGAGGTATATCATCGTCATTTGGAGGTAGAGGAGTGAGTCTTGGTGAAGTTGGTGGTGCATTGGTCTTGGTGTTCCCAGAAGACGATGGTGGTGCATTGGTTGTTTCCGACATGGTGGATCTTGATTATAAAACTTAGAATGATGTTTCTGACAAGTGTCTGTCTTGTGTAGTCACCATCAACTAGTACTTAGGTCAACCTCATATCACTAAAAATAGGATATGTAGCCCAACATTAATGTTTAACACTTTGATAGATTTCATACATTAATGCTTAGAACTTGTAGAACCAAACAGCTGTGATTGTGTTCTTAAGTTAGGGTTTTAGTTGTTCAAAGTGTGCACAACACATTGTCATCAAACGGTGTTATCCATAACACTTGTAATTCTTATTATACAATAATAAGTATTACGTTTGAAAAGTAATTACGTGTGCTGATTAGTTAAGTTTAGTGTTTCTAGCATAGTTTAGGGACTTTCATTTATAGTGCTGGCTCAGACAAAATGTGCGCCACACTTATCTAAAAGTGCGCCGCACTTTGGATGTGGGAATGTGCGCCGTACTTCTGACAAAGAGCGCCGCACTTTTGTGCGTTCCAGATTCTTCTTTCATTAGTTTTTCATATTTGAACAATAAGGACCCTCCTTTATGTTTTCTTCACTTTGCTTCTTCATACTTCATACCTGCATATAAAACGCAATATATTAAGTATCGAAAGCTCTTATTTATGATACAAAGTGGCATTATAATAATGGTTTGAATATGTTTATTTTGGTTGTTATCAAATTCCTCCACACTTAGCTATTGCGTGACCTCAAGCAATCAAAGCGAGAAAACAAATTAGATTTTAAAAATGCTTTTAAGTGTTATGAAGTATGATAGGAAAACGATTAAATTTTTATAAGTAGCAAAAGCAAATGACAAATAACTTCAGCACCTCACATGGATAGTGTTTAGATTTTAACTTCACACAAATGTCACTCACAAAGGGTAAATGTAAGGTAACACTCAAATAGCACGGACATAAAATATATAGCTATCATAAGTTTGTACATGATACATAAACATAACCGTTGCGGCGTGAGCACCAGATAGATTTTCAAAGAGACAAAACGTGATAATGATGAAGGGATTGTGGTAAATTACACCTCTTGTTTAGGAAAACAAAGGAGGGTAAATGAGCGGTAAGTATTAAACAAATGACTTTAGGAAAAATCAAGTGTTAATGACCCTTATGGTGTGAAAGTTCGTTTCCCAAGGAGGTATATGTGTGTGAAAAACTTGTTAAATGTTTGTGATTAATGATTGGTTTAGAAGGGGATGAGAAAAGAAGATGACGAAGACGTAAAAATTAAAATTATTACTACTAGAAAGTTAAAACGTAAATCCTTAAAAACCACAAAAATAAAAATTGATTCTAAAAATTACCAAAAATTCACCAAAAATCAAAATAAATAAACTAAGAGTTTACCAATGATCAAAACTTTTTCAAACCTTTTAAATAATTAAATATTCAATTTTTAAATGCTAATTAAAGCCCTAAAAATAAAATAAATTATCAAAAAGCCCAAATAAATATTTTTCAATTGTTAAACCTCAAAAATGACCTAGAAAGATTAAAAACTAATTTTAGAAAATTTTAAACTAATAAAAACTATTTAAAATAATTTAAAATCTATTAAAACTTAAAATAATTATAAAAATTAATCTAGAAGTGATAAAATTGTTCTAAAAGTTGCTAAATTCCTATTTTAATGTATTAAAGCTAAGAAAAATGTAAAAAGTTGGAAAATGTGAAATTTGAAAAATAATAATAAAATAATATTAAAATAATATTAAAAATCCAAAATTTATAAAAAATTCTAAAAACTTGCAAACTAGTTTAATTTAACCTAAATAATCAGAAAATCAAAGTGAAATTACCAGAATACCCCTATTGGGCCCTCAAATGCGCCAAAACCAAAAACAGTCAACACAATTGGGCTTTTGGGCCCAAAAAGTCAAACTTGGCCCAATTGACTTGGAAAAGCCCTATCTGACTCAAAATTCAATTCTAAGAACAAAACTTTAAAGGCTCAAAAGCTGAATATGAGCTTATCACAGCTTAATAAGCAGGCAACTTATTCTTATTGGGCTTTTCAGCCCATTAAGCAATAAGCCAATGCCATAAGCTCTAATTTGACACACAACCTTCTTTTGGGATGCTTATGAGATATGTAAAAAGAAAATTTGAAAAAGCACACTCAATAAGCCAGAAATAAGCAAAGTATAATTTCACAAAACGACAAAAATAGTCGGGTTTGAGATTTAGGACACCTCAGAAGCTCTAGTTTGTTGCAAAAGCTCACAAATAGCTTAACTAAGAATAATCAATCAAGAAAATCACAAAAAAGCCAAGTAAAATAAGCTGTATGAGCAAATAAGCTGGCTGAAAAAGCCAAATAAGCTAGTTTTCTAGCAAAAGCTTAACCAAAAGACTTGTAAACTTCCAGATTTGATATTAAGCTAAGAAAAATGATTTCTATTACAAAAGATAAGTTGTTGCATGTGCCAATAAGTAGTTCTCAAAAATAAGCCAATAAGTGCTTATTTGACCAAAAGTCAAAGTGCTCCAAAATGCACCAAATGATCAGGAATGGTACAAGGGCTTGTTATAAGCAAATTTTGTGAAGGACTCAAGGAGGAGGCCTTGTGAATCAAGAGGTCAGTTGACCTTTTGATGACAGATTTTGGCAATAAGGGCCTCATAAGCCAGTTAGCTTATAAGCCTGATACAAAGCAATCCAAATAGCAAAATATAATCACAAGCAGCACATAAACAAGTTCCAAGCAGCAAAATCACAAGGCATACACTAGGCTAACAAATGCAAGCTCAAAATGAGGTGGTCACTTTGCTGATGCAAATGACAAATTCAGCAACTTTTGATAAGCTATAAAATCCACAATAAGCCACCAAATTCAACAACCAGACAACCAATAGATATCTTATCACCCAAACTATTCCCAAACTAGATTTCAGACCTTAGATCCAACAAACAAGAAAGTTATTGGATCTGATGTGTTTGACCAATTTCAAAACCACTTATATCAGATTTTTGCAAAACTTCAAATCCCTTTTTCAAACTTTCAGGAACTTAACCAATGACTAAAACTTGTATATTAGGACTTGTTTAGACCACCCAAACCCTAAGAACCAAGGGCACAAGGCCACAAGGCCTTATGAACCAGTAATCCCAAACAACCCTTAATCAAGCACTTTTCAAACAAACTTCTGATTTTTCACAACCAGTTGATTTTAATGATCAAATAGCTATACTAGGTGACAACTAACAGAAACCAGCCATAAAACACAAAGCACAAACACAAGAACACCAAATCATACACCAAAGTACAAAATAAGCAGAAACATGAAATTTTTAGAGGAATCTTAACAAGGGGTTATACCTGCCTTCCACAACATCCTAGGAAGGCCAGCTATGCTCCTTGGACCTTGTTCAACAACTAGAACAAGACCAAGGTACTTCAATAAGAAAGATGATGAATGCCTTGGTTGATGTTTCAAAGCAGAAACTCAAGGACTTGATGTCTTCAACACAAGTAGCAAACAACTCAACCAAGGGCTCTAATCCCTTCACAAGCTTGGTGTCAACAAGCTTGCAAGAGCTTATAGCTTATGGTTAAGGGTTAGTACACAAAAATAAGCAAAATCAGAACCTCCTTTCAAGCTTTTTCAAACTTGAAAAACCTTAACAAACATAAACGTCCTTGATCCCAAAGGTTCAAGCACACTTATAACAATCAATGGAACTCAGAATCACCCTTTAAACAACACCAACTTTCAAAAACATAAAAAGGAATTACAATTTTCTCAAAATACCAACTTTTATAAATTTTAAAAAGGAATTACAATGTTTAAAGAGTAAGACTAGAACAAAGGGACTCTCACATGTTGAGGTCTCCTTTTATAGGCAAATGCCAGGCTACACTATTCACAAAAACCTAGAAGTGAATTCTCTAAAATGCCCTTAAGTTCTTCTAGACGTTTTCTGCATTTGAGTTGTCCAAGTTGATCAAGGCTGTTCATTTTAGCTTTGGAATGAAGCAAGGATCCTAGGCTGTTGATTTGGACACTTAGGATGACTTGGAGGTTAAGTTGCATTCTGATTGGTTGAGAGGGAATTGGGGGTGGGGTCTATGGTGATGTGATGGGTGAGTTCAAGTGTGGGATGTATACGTGTGAGGGTTAATCACTTTTTAGTCAAGGTAATTTGGATTAACCCTTTGTTGGGTAAAAGTAAAATCTGAGTGGAAGAACATGAATAGTGGACCCATTGATCCGTTTTTGGTGGAGTGGAACCTGTTTGGCGCATTTTCTTTGTTTGAATGTTTAACCTTGGCAACTTTGGTCCTTGTATTTTGATGAAACATGTATATCACGTTTTTCAGCAACAAAACTCTTTTCCCTTTGCAAATAAGTTTCACACTTTGGCAGATTTGGCACAAAACTTTGGGAAAAGGTTTTCAAGGTTTGTTTTTGCCATTTTGAGGTATTTCAAGGGCTGATCTTGGACATTCTTGATCTTCAAAGGTCTTCAATGTATCTTTGGCTTGATGAGGGACAATAATTGACAATTTGGAATTGTTGAGGGACTAATCTTGCCATTTCTTTAAAGGTGAAGGACCTTTTGTGTAATTTTGACAAACTTAAGGGACCAATCTTGTAATTATTAATATACAAGGGTTTTAAGTGTCATTTCTTCAATAAATGATGATCAATCTTGTATGTCTTCAAGGGTATTTGTTGAATTCTTCATGAATTAGGGCCCGGTTCTTTGTACGGCTTCGTTTCTCGTGTCCGTTTTTCCTTGTATCTTGTGATATTTTGTCTTTTTCACGATATCCATACCTATAATACACAAGTAAACAAACACAAGCATATATACGGTATATTATGACATTTTTTTGCATTTAAAGCCCGAAAAGAACGATAAGATCATGTATAAATGCCATCTCATCACTCCCCCATACTAAGCCATTGCCGTGCCCTCACGCAATGCTAGAATAAAGTATCTAAGCATCACCAAAGTTCAATTTTATTAACCTTTATTGAAGAGTAAAGACTTGCAACATACTACGAAGATGTGTAAAGACACAATGTATGATTTTCATCACAAAAAGTGACTTTTAGGGTCAAAGAATAGAAACAAGTAAATGTCCCTTAGAGTAAACTTCGTCATCCTTGATTGTCATACATTCCATGCTAAGTGCAAAAACGAGATCATTGTTGGTACAAGTCACAATGCTAACACTACTCATACGTCCAAATTGTGTAATACTTTTTCTCCCCGCAATCCTAGTTATTATAAAAGGAAATGGGTTACTAGCATTTTTTATCTATTTGTCATGGATCACAAGTGATTCATATTGACTTATTTGAGTAGTTATTAGTCCGAAAGCAAAGTAGCACGATTTGATCAATAGTTAGCCGAAGGACAAAATCTTTTAAAACGGCTTCTCGTGTATCTCCTTAAGTTCATATCTTGGCATAACTCGTTTCACGATTTGAGACCTTTCTCGGACCGATATTTGGCATGTACTTCATTCTTCAAATCTTGGGAAGACGTTCTTGAAATTATGGTCCTCTCTTCACATATTTGGAATTTCTTCACTTGACTTTTTTCAGAGATTCTTCATATTTGGACCACGACTTCATCATTTTTCTTAAATCTTTACTTTGGATTTTGATATACAACGATCCGCCTCCTTTTCGGACTTGGATATATTTATCCTCATACCTTGTTAGGGTCTTTTTGGATAGACTTTCTCCATGATCTTTTAGGGGAGTAATTGCTTTTCGTCGTGTGTCTCGATCCTTCATATTGATTTAGGAATAATGATACTTCACATCATCTTGGATCTCTAGAAAAAATAGAGCTCCTCATGCCTTGTTAGGGCCTTTTTGGATGATCGCCAATCTTCGCGTCCCGCTTCAATAAGTTATGCCTTGGCTATGAACTCTATTCAACCCCGAGCAACTTTTAAACGATCTTGCGCTAGAGGCTAAGTAACCTTTCAAATCGTACAACCTTACTTATTGCAATTATGATTTATTCCTAATGCATTGATCTTATGGGAAGAAAAAGCCACAATTAAAAACATATGAGTTTTTGAAAGAACACTTTCATGTTCTACATTTAGCATGATCACTTGTCTAACTCTATCATTTCTCGTTCTTCACTATATAAAGACCTCTAATTAAAGAGACTCGTGAATACTTAGCCATCCAAGTCAAAATTTAAGCCAAATTTGGATTAGCTTTCATTAAGACTATATCAAATCAAAGTTTTGGGTTTTCAAGCCACCTATAGGATCTTGCACTTTCTTGGACTTTTTCAAGTTTAGAGAATGCGTTTTAAAGTTCCCTTGATAAGTGACTTTCTAGGATCAATTATAGGAACTTGCGAAAAGTTCTTGTTCTTAACCCGTATGAGCTAAGACTTTCGCGTTTTAAAGCTCCCTATATAAAAGTCTAGCAAAACTTGAATTGAGCGGGTTAAGGAATGTAAATGGCTCCAAATGCCCATCAAGTAAAAAATTAACTCTTATTCTACCCAACGGAAAATATACATTCGTGTCTTAAAAACACTTATGAAAACTAAGAAAAATTTTAAATTTTGGCCATTGTTAGCCTTATTAGCAACAAAACAAAACATTGAAAATTGGAAAGCGTGAGGGCGTAGCAAAGCAAATACCTATTCACCCCCATACTAAAAGCAAACATTGTCCTCAATGTTTCGAGTCTGAAGGTGGAGCACCCCCATACTAGAGACGAAGAGTCGAATGCTTAGGATCTAGCATGGAAAGGGTGATCAACAATATATCTAAAGCCGTTTATTAAGTATGCTAAAAGATAATTGTTAGAACAATAAAGGATATGTCATGGATTCGTGAAAAACTTCTTCAAGCAAACGATGGAGGCTCACGTAAACGAATACGAGAGTCTTCAATCGTAGATGATGATGATCTAGATAACACAATCACAAACAACCACGAGACAACGAGTTGAAAGGGTACGAGTCCCCTTATTTAGTGAATAGTAAGCATAAAGGATAAGCATGGGATCTCCCCCACGAGGCACCTCGTTTTTGATTACCGAGTCATGAGCTCGACTCGATCCCCTCAATGCTAATTATCATTTGGGAAGGTGACTTGGTCGAGGGCAACCATTGAAGGAATTTACCCACCAAAGTAGTGCTTAAGCCTATGTCCATTCACCTTGAAATTAGGACCATCATCTTCAGCTAGCTCAATGGTCCCATATGGAAACACTTGTGTAATGGTGAACGGACCCGACCAACGAGATTTCAATTTCCCGGAAAATATCTTAAGTCGAGAGTTAAAAAGCAACACTTGATCACCAACGTTAAAAACGCGGTTTTTAATCTTTGAATCATGAAACTTTTTAGTCTTTTCTTTAAAAATTAATGAATTTTCATAAGCATTATCTCTTAATTCATCCAATTCATTCACTTGTATTTTCCGGTGATCTCCCGCGGTCTTCAAGTCAAAGTTTGCATGCTTAAGGGCCCAATATGCCTTGTGCTCCAACTCAATGGGCAAATGACAATTCTTCCCATAGACTAACTTATAAGGAGTGCAACCGATAGGTGCATTATAAGCGGTCCTAAAGGCCCATAAAGCGTCATCAAGTTTGTCGGACCATGAAGCACGGTTTTCTCCAATTGACCTTTCTAAAATCCTCTTTAAAGCTCGGTTCGAAACCTCGACTTGCCCACTCGTTTGCGGGTGATAAGCCGTAGAAAGACGATGAGTAACTCCATATTTCTTTAGAACCTTTTCGAATTGGTCATTACAAAAATGGGTTCCACGATCGCTTATAATAGCACGAGGGGTTCCGAACCGAGAGAATAGTTGCTTCAAAAACTTCACTACCACACGAGCATCATTAGTAGGCAAAGCCTTAGCTTCCACCCACTTAGAAAGGTAGTCCACCGCGACGAGGATATATTTGTTGCCATGAGACGATGGGAACGGCCCCATAAAGTCTATTCCCCATATGTCGAAAATCTCACACACTTGAATTATGTTTTGCGGCATTTCATCACGTTGAGACGATTTTCCTTGACGTTGGCACGAATCACACGACTTTACAAGTGCGTGTGCATCACGATAGATAGAAGGCCAAAAGAAACCGGCATCGAACACTTTCTTAGCCGTGAGATTAGCACCGTGGTGACCACCCGTGGGTCCCTCGTGACAAGCTCTAAGGATATTAGAAGCTTCGGTACCAAACACACAACGTCGAACGAGTTGATCCGCACAAACCCGGAAGAGATAAGGGTCGTCCCAAAAATAGAACTTGACATCACGAAAGAATTTTCGTTTTTGTTGTGTCGTCATACCCTTGATTATGAAATTGCCCGCATGGTAATTTGCAATGTCGGCAAACCATGGGGTGGTGTCTTTAGAATTCACTACACCGAGAGTCTCAAGAGGAAATGTTTCGGTGATTTCCTTGTTCTCGAAAACATCTTTGTGAGGATCTTCTAGACGAGAGAGATGATCGGCCGCTAGATTCTCGACTCCTTTTTTGTCAAGCACGGTGACATCAAATTCTTGGAGGAGGAGCATCCAACGAAGCAATCTCGGCTTAGCATCTTGCTTAACTAAGAGATACTTGATAGCCTAATGGTCGGTATACACAATGCTTTTAGTCAAGACGAGATAGGGTCGGAATTTCTCAAAAGCATAGACCACGGCAAGGAATTCCTTTTCCGTTGTGGTGTACTTTAATTGAGCCTCGGTCATCGTCTTACTAGCATAGTGGATAGGACGGAAATGCTTGTCATAACGTTGCCTAAGACGGCCCCTATAGCATAATCACTTGCATCGCACATGATTTCAAAGGGTAATTCCCAATTAGGAGCAACAAGAATGGGAGCTTCGGTAAGTTTCCTTTTGAGAGTTTCGAAAGCTTTAACACAATCCTCATTGAAGTTAAAAGGAGCATCCTTCTCGAGAAGGTGTGTCATAGGTCGAGAGATTTTCGAAAAGTCCTTGATGAAACGACGATAAAAGCCCGCGTGGCCTAGAAAACTCCTAACTCCCTTAACGGTTTTGGGATGAGGTAACTTGGCGATGACGTCTACCTTAGCTTTATCGACCTCAATCCCCGCCTTCGACACCTTATGTCCTAAGACGATTCCTTGTTTACACATAAAATGACATTTTTCCCAATTAAGCACAAGATTGGTTTCTTCACAACGTTTTAACATTTGCTCGAGATTAGATAAACATGACGTGAACGAATTGCCAAACACCGAGAAGTCATCCATAAACACTTCCATCGACTTCTCGATCATATCGTGAAAAATCGCCATCATACACCGTTGAAACGTACCCGGTGCATTACAAAGTCCGAAAGGCATCCTACGATAAGCGAACGTTCCATAAGGACACGTAAATGTAGTCTTCTCTTGATCACGAGGGTCGATCGGGATTTGAAAGTAACCGGAAAAACCATCTAAAAAGCAATAGAATTCATTTCCCGCGAGTCGCTCCAACATTTGATCCATGAAGGGCAAAGGAAAGTGGTCTTTACGAGTGGCGACATTTAACTTTCGGTAGTCAATACACACCCTCCAACCGGTAACAACACGAGTGGGAATTAACTCGTTGTTTTCATTAGGCACAACGGTCATTCCTCCCTTTTTAGGGACACAATGGATTGGGCTCACCCATGGGCTATCGGATATGGGATAAATCATTCCCGCGTCAAGGAGTTTAAGGACCTCCTTTTTAATGACATCGTGAATTTTAGGATTCACCCTTCTTTGACTTTGAATTGCGGGTTTGTAGTCCTCTTCCATTAAAATCTTGTGAGTACAAAATTTTGGGTCAATACCCTTAATGTCGGATATTTTCCACGCAATTGCCCCTTTATGAGCCTTAAGAACTTTCAAGAGCTCGGGTTTTTCATTATTAGCAAGACCTCTTGCAATAATAACCGGCAACTTGTCATCACCTTCCAAGAATGCATATTCAAGGTGAGAAGGAAGATCTTTCAATTCAAGGATAGGTGGTTCCTCGATTGAAGATTTTGGTTCAACACTCATAACTTGCATCGGCGAAAGAAATGGTAGAATAGAAGTATCATCACTAATCAACACCTCATCTTCATTGTCGATTTCATTTGAAGTGAGATCGCCTCCTTGGAATGGAGTGAGATTTGGTGTGGAATTAGCAAGAATCGTCCAAAATAGTGGGATTGCCACTTGACGAGCTATCGGAAAAACCTAACACTTCTTGTGAAAACTCATCGCAAACCACATCAACGATGTCAATGTGATTGATGGTAGCGATTGCATAAACATGAGAAGGTTTCGAGTTTTGAGTAGCGTTTATAACAAGTTCCTATTCGTTGAATCTCAAAGTGATAGTTCTTGCATGAACATCGATAAGCGATCTCGAAGTGTCTAAAAATGAACGACCTAAAATTAGAGGAACTTGAGGATCCGCGGGGATGTCAACTACTATAAAATCAACGGGATATTAGAACTTCCCCACTTTCACGAAAACATCTTCGGCTACTCCACATGCCATAATCGTAGAATGATCGGACATCTCGATAGACATGTTCGAAGGAATAAGAGCCGGAAGCGAAAGCGATTTCCAAATGGAAAATGGCATCAAATTAATGCTCGCACCAAGATCGGCCAAGGCGAGGCATTATTTCATATCTTGTATGTCACAAGGAATGAGAAACTTTCCGGGATCACCAACTTTTTCCGGTATGCGGTTAAGATAAACCGAAGAACAATTAGCAAGCTTTGAAAGCTTTTCCTTATCGCTCATCATACTTTTAAAAGTGGAAGCGAAACGAGGCATATACAACAACGCGTCGGCTAAACTCATATCAAAATGCACTTGTTAAAACATTTTTATAAAAAGCTCGATTTGTTGTTTGTTACGTTCTTGCAATTTCTCTTTGTTTCGTCTCGAAGGGTAGGGTAAAGGTGGTGTGGGTTGGTCATTAGGCAACGGCCTTGGAAACTCGGGTTCCACAATTGGTATTGGTTCAACTGTAGGTGTGGTATGAGCGGTACTTCGTGGGATTGTAATGTGCTCCTTTTCGACCATCACCTCGGGTTCTTTCTCGATTTCCTTCTCCGTAGAAGTACTTGGACGAGAGATTGGTTCCTTGAAAGTTTTACCACTTCGTGTAGTAATAACCTTCATTTCTCCCTTCGGGTTTGCAATGGTATCACTAGGAAGACCACCCGAGGAAGAGGGTTTACACATGATTGCTTCAAACATCTTAGCCATTCGGTCCTCAAATTTTGATTGCCTAGCATCCGCTTTTAATAACTCTTGCTTAATCTCATGTTGTCCTAATTCCATCTTTTGTTGATTTTGTTAAAGACATTGGACATTTCCTTCCATTTTGTTTGCATGAGTTTTAAGTTCATTAGCAAGTTCATTTTTAAGCTCGTTTTTCAACTCGGATCTTAAGCTAATCATCTCACGTTGCATGTTATCAAATTTAGCATCATTTGCTTTAGCATAATCCAAAAATTCTCCTTGCAAATTTTTAGTGTGAGCATTTTGAAAACCTTGTGTAGTGTTTTGAAAATCACGGTTTTGATTTTGATTAGAAATTTGTCCATTCCCATTTTGATAATTACCCTTATTGTAGTTACGTGAATTGCCTTGGTAATTACCACCTTGGTTGTTGTTTCGATAATTATTAGCATTTTGATTTGGTGGAGCTTGATTTGGGCGGGAACCTTGACCGTTTTAGTTGTAACTTCCCGTTGCTACATAAGCACTCGAAGTGTTACCATCCGCGGTAATGCACTCGGAAAGATCATGAGCTCCACCACACGACAAACAACTCTTAGCAACCGCTTTAACCGAAGCGGAATTTGAAGCTTCTTGAGCTTTCCAATGGGACATAAGATTAGCAAATCTATCAAAAAACCGATTTTCCTCATTAGCTTCATCATGTAAGGCATTAATGCTACGAGACGATTGTGACGATGAAGACGAACCCAAATTGGCAACACTCGGTGTGTTACGAGGGCTATAGACCTTAGATCTATTCTCGATGATTTGTAAAGCCTCATTTGTCGTCTTGCACAAAAAATTACCACCCGCGGCGGCATTCAAATAATCTCGTTCATGATCATTAAGCCCATTATAAAAAGTATCAATTTGATGCAATTCCGTAAAATCATGGTGTGGACATTCATGTAACATTTCTTTAAGGCGTTCCCATGCCATTGAAAAACTTTCATTATTTCTTTGTACAAATCGTGAAATCTCATTTTTCAAATGTGTTGTTTTAGATGGTGGAAAAAACTTGTTCACAAACTTAGAAACGAGATCGGCCCATGTCAAAATCGAATTTGGCGGTTCTTTCTCGAGCCAAATTTTTGCGGGTCCATCTAACGAGTATGGAAACAACATCATCTTAATGGCGTCATGTGGAACATCCTTAAACTTGCTAGTGGCGGTGAGACGGTTAAAATTCCTAATATGGTAGTGCGGGTTGTCTTTCTCATGACCTCTAAACTTATTTGCTTGCAACATCGACATTAAACCCGTCTTAATTTCGAAATTCTCCGCAAGGATGGCGGGAATCACAATAGCCTCTCCAAAACCCTCGGTGGGTGCTTGTAGCAACTCCATCATAGTACGATTAGCCATGACGACTTCTTGTTCTACAATAGGTTCAACAATTGGAGGTTGTTCTTCAATCAACGTCTCTTGATTGGCTTGCTTTTGAAAACGTTTACGAGCTCGTTTTGCTTGATGACGAGTGATCATAAACTTCACGAAGAATGGGAGGTGAGCAAAGAAGATTCTTTTTGGGTGTTTTGTGAATTTTCAATTTTTTTGTGTTTTTGATGATATTTAATTTTTTTGGATTTTGGTGTACCTTCGTAGACAACAATCTATAAAATCTCTCCTCGAATCAAACTCTTGATTAAAGAAGCCTCAAAGGAATGAAAATGATCACGTGGAGTGAACGCCTTCGAATGACTTTAGAACTTTGGTGAAAACCAAATTGTTCAAGAGGGTTTAATCACAAAGAAACCAAGCAAATATATTATACGTAATAATACTTTGGGCGGAAAAACCCTCGATTAGCCTTCAATTTCAAAATACTCACAAGCAAGTGGGGAAACGAGGCGGCGCGAAGCACTTAAGAGCCTTTTTCCTTAGGGTATATTTTATAATACCCGCCTTATACCCACCTTATAGTTTGTATTTTTCAAAATCGAGCTTCACGAAAGTATTTATCTATTTTTGCCTTTTTCTTTTTGTTTGAGATTCGAATACAATAATTGAGTGATGAAATCCCAATTAAGGTTGTGTTTTCACACTTTTGGAGATATTGTTTATTTGTTGTGATACTTAATACAATATAGTAATAATATTTTCACAAGAAAAACCAAGAAAACCGATAATACGTATTAGTAGATTTCTACTAATACAAATACTATTTATGGTTAATATTAAAAAAAACAATACAAATCAATCACGACACACCTCCCCGGCAGCGGCGCAAAAATGATTGTGGTAAATTACACCTCTTGTTTAGGAAAACAAAGGAGGGTAAATGAGCGGTAAGTATTAAACAAATGACTTTAGGAAAAATCAAGTGTTAATGACCCTTATGGTGTGAAAGTTCGTTTCCCAAGGAGGTATATGTGTGTGAAAAACTTGTTAAATGTTTGTGATAAATGATTGGTTTAGAAGGGGATGAGAAAAGAAGATGACGAAGACGTAAAAATTAAAATTATTACTACTAGAAAGTTAAAACGTAAAGCCTTAAAAACCACAAAAATAAAAATTGATTCTAAAAATTACCAAAAATTCACCAAAAATCAAAATAAATAAACTAAGAGTTTACCAATGATCAAAACTTTTTCAAATCTTTTAAATAATTAAATATTCAATTTTTAAATGCTAATTAAAGCCCTAAAAATCAAATAAATTATCAAAAAGCCCAAATAAAGATTTTTCAATTGGTAAACCTCAAAAATGACCTAAAAAGATTAAAAACTAATTTTAGAAAATTTTAAACTAATAAAAACTATTTAAAATGATTTAAAATCTATTAAAACTTAAAATAATTATAAAAATTAATCTAGAAGTGATAAAATTATTCTAAAAGTTGCTAAATTCCTATTTTAATGTATTAAAGCTAAGAAAAATGTAAAAAGTTGGAAAATGTGAATTTTGAAAAATAATAATAAAATAATATCAAAATAATATTAAAAATCCAAAATTTATAAAAAATTCTAAAAACTTGCAAACTAGTTTAATTTAACCTATATAATCAGAAAATCAAAGTGAAATTACCAGAATACCCCTATTGGGCCCTCAAATGGGCCAAAACCAAAAACAGTCAACACAATTGGGCTTTTGGGCCCAAAAAGTCAAACTTGGCCCAATTGACTTGGAAAAGCCCTATCTGACTCAAAATTCAATTCTAAGAACAAAACTCTAAAGGCCCAAAAGCTGAATATGAGCTTATCACAACTTAATAAGCAGGCAGCTTATTCTTATTGGGCTTTTTAGCCCATTAAGCAATAAGCCAATGCCATAAGCTCTAATTTGACACACAACCTTCTTTTGGGATGCTTATGAGATATGTAAAAAGAAATTTTGAAAAAGCACACTCAATAAGCCATAAATAAGCAAAGTATAATTTCACAAAACGACAAAATAGTCGGGTTTGAGATTTAGGACACCTCAGAAGCTCTAGTTTGTTGCAAAAGCTCAAAAATAGCTTAACTAAGAATAATCAATCAAGAAAATCACAAAAAGCCAAGTAGAATAAGCTGTATGAGCAAATAAGCTGGCTGAAAAAGCCAAATAAGCTATTTTTCTAGCAAAAGCTTAACCAAAAGACTTGTAAACTTCCAGATATGATATTAAGCTAATAAAAATGATTTCTATTACAAAAGATAAGTTGTTGCATGTGCCAATAAGCAGTTCTCAAAAATAAGCCAATAAGTGCTTATTTGACAAAAAGTCAAAGTGCTCCAAAATGCACCAAATGATCAGGAATGGTACAAGGGCTTGTTATAAGCAAATTTTGTGAAGGACTCAAGGAGGAGGCCTTGTGAATCAAGAGATCAGTTGACCTTTTGATGACAGATTTTGGCAATAAGGGCCTAATAAGCCAGTTAGCTTATAAGCCTGATACAAAGCAATCCAAATAGCAAAATCCAATCACAAGCAGCACATAAACAAGTTCCAAGCAGCAAAATCACAAGGCATACACTAGGCTAACAAATGCAAGCTCAAAATGAGGTGGTCACTTTGCTAATGCAAATGACCACTTCAGCAACTTTTGATAAGCTATAAAATCCACAATAAGCCACCAAATTCAACAACCAGACAACCAATAGATAGCTTATCACCCAAACTATTCCCAAACCAGATTTCATACCTTAGATCCAACAAACAAGAAAGTTATTGGATTTGATGTGTTTGACCAATTTCAAAACCACTTTTATCAGATTTTTGCAAAACTTCAAAACCCTTTTTCAAACTTTCAGGAACTTAACCAATGACTAAAACTTGTATATTAGGACTTGTTTAGACCACCCAAACCCTAAGAACCAAGGGCACAAGGCCACAAGGCCTTATGAACCAGTAATCCCAAACAACCCTTAATCAAGCACTTTTCAAACAAACTTCTGATTTTTACACACAACCAATTGATTTTAATGATCAAATAGCTATACTAGGTGACAACTAACAGAAGCCAGCCATAAAACACAAAGCACAAACACAAGAACACCAAATCATACACCAAAGTACAAAATAAGCAGAAACATGAAATTTTTAGAGGAATCTTAACAAGGGGTTATACCTGCCTTCCACAACATCCTAGGAAGGCCAACTATGCTCCTTGGACCTTGTTCGACAACTAGAACAAGACCAAGGTACTTCAATAAGAAAGATGATGAATGCCTTGGTTGATGTTTCAAAGCAGAAACTCAAGGACTTGATGTCTTCAACACAAGCAGCAAACAACTCAACCAAGGGCTCTAATCCCTTCACAAGCTTGGTGTCAACAAGCTTGCAAGAGCTTATAGCTTATGGTTAAGGGTTAGTACACAAAAATAAGCAAAATCAGAACCTCCTTTCAAGCTTTTTCAAACTTGAAAAACCTTACCAAACATAAACGTCCTTGATCCCAAAGGTTCAAGCACACTTATAACAATCAATGGAACTCAAAATCACCCTTTAAACAACACCAACTTTCAAAAACATAAAAAGGAATTACAATTTTCTCAAAATACCAACTTTTATAAATTTTAAAAAGGAATTACAATGTTTAAAGAGTAAGACTGGAACAAAGGGACTCTCACATGTTGAGGTCTCCTTTTATAGGCAAATGCCAGGCTACACTATTCACAATACCCTAGAAGTGAATTCTCTAAAATGCCCTTAAGTTCTTCTAGATGTTTTCTGCATTTGAGCTGTCCAAGTTGATCAAGACTGTTCATTTTAGCTTTGGAATGAAGCAAGGATACTAGGCTGTTGATTTGGACACGTAGGATGACTTGGAGGTTAAGTTGCATTCTGATTGGTTGAGAGGGAATTGGGGGTGGGGTCCATGGTGATGTGATGGGTGAGTTCAAGTGTGGGATGTATACGTGTGAGGGTTAATCACTTTTTAGTCAAGGTAATTTGGATTAACCCTTTGTTGGGTAAAAGTAAAATCTGGGTGGAAGAACATGAATAGTGGACCCATTGATCCGTTTTTGGTGGAGTGGAACTGTTTGGCGCATTTTCTTTGTTTGAATGTTTAACCTTGGCAACTTTGGTCCTTGTATTTTGATGAAACATGTATATCACATTTTTTCAGCAACAAAACTCTTTTCCCTTTGCAAATAAGTTTCACACTTTGGCAGATTTGGCACAAAACTTTGGAAAAAGGTTTTCAAGGGTTGTTTTTGCCATTTTGAGGTATTTCAAGGGCTGATCTTGGACATTCTTGATCTTCAAAGGTCTTAAATGTATCTTTGGCTTGATAAGGGACCATAATTGACAATTTGGAATTGTTGAGGGACTAATCTTGCCATTTCTTCAAAGTTGAAGGACCTTTTGTGTAATTTTGACAAACTTAAGGGACCAATCTTGTAATTATTAATATACAAGGGTTTTAAGTGTCATTTCTTCAATAAATGAGGATCAATCTTGTATGTCTTCAAGGGTATTTGTTGAATTCTTCATGAATTAGGGCCCGGTTCTTTGTACGGCTTCGTTTCTTGTGTCCGTTTTTCCTTGTATCTTGTGATCTTTTGTCTTTTTCACGATATCCATACCTAAAATACACAAGTAAACAAACACAAGCATATATATGGTATATTATGACATTTTTATGCATTTAAAGCCCGAAAAGAACGATGAGATCATGTATAAATGCCATCTCATCAGTGTAGGAACAAAATATGCCTTGTCAAAGTCCTCGAACAAACTAGAATACTTTAATCTATATATATATATATATATATATATATATATATATATATATATATATATATATATATATATATATATATATATATATATATATATATATATATATATATATATATATATATATATATATATATATATATATATATATATATATATATATATATATATATATATATATATATATATATATATATATATACTAGCGTCGTAACCCGCCTAACGGGCGGGGTTGTTTTTTTTGTCGTTCCGGAGGGTTTATTGTTTGTACGTTTTTAGGTTAGTTTTATCAACTTTATTTTCTTTCTTTTTTAGCGGGTTTATTTTGATTTAACTTCTTTTATCGTTTTAAATTAATGTGAATACGAATTTGATATGTAAGACAGTAACATTTGTTTATTTTAAAAATCGTCGTTAACTACTCGTCGCTGCTTTGCTCGGAAACCATGCTAGTCTTTTGTAAGGGATACATAATTGCTAAAAGTTATCATTTATCTTACGAAGAAGAAGTGATACGGAGACTTAAAAGTTAAAATGCAAGACTAAAAGATAGCATAATAACTTATCACTTACACACATAATTATGGGAGAAAAAATATGTACTTTTAAGTCTTGCATTTCTATCATGAACTCCACAAGTTCATTGGAAGCAATAACTTCTTCTCTTACCAAGTTATACATTCTATCAACTGGCACAAGTTCTTGAAGAACCCCAGTTTTGCGAAGCTCGGCCTCCAGCTTCGTTTGTCAGTTGGATCCATGGCCCTTGTGTCTCTGTCAGCACGTGATTTCGGAATGATGTTACCTAAAAACTATGAATCTCATATGCGACCCCAGTCAACTCCCTTTGAAGCGCAAAGTTTCTTCAACCATGTGTCTGTTCTCAAGTCGATGCTCTAGTTTTATTCCTTGGACTCGGTCTCAGATGAGCTTGACTCAGTATTGCTGTTGTCTTGGTTGATCACCATTGTAAAAGGCTGCCATATTTGGATCAACAATCAATAGTCCAGCTCACTATGATCAGCTACATAAATTTAAGTTATGCATTGATTTAGTAACATCACAACCAAACCCTGTGGCTGTTCATAAAGAGGTACAACATAATAAAAAGATGGACAAATAACATGCAATAAGTGAGCATTGATGTATTTACGATCTATATAGACTCACATTGAAGATTGCATAAAGCCGAAAAGTAGAAATTGTTGAGGTCATGAAAGTTTGCACCAGATATTAGTGAATGTATCCTATCATGTCTGCATACTACCGAAGAAGAAAGGAATAATCAGGATTATAAAAAGTAGGCGCCAAGGCAAAAGCGCAGTACACGCCCATCACATATTCTCAACTTAAGACACATTAACTACTTGTAAACCCTTTTGAAGAAGGGACAAAAAATTACCCAGCTCAAAAACTTTGACTAGTACAAATTTACCAGTTTTAACCCGATACCAAACCTGCTCGTTTCCTGACTTCAGAAAATACAAGAACAAGAATTAGATCATTACCAGCCTTCTCTTCTTCATGTTTCTTGGCAACATCTGCGCTCTGTTGTCTGATAAGAGCCAAACGCTCTGCATATACAAATTGTAAACAAAAGTTCAGATTCAGAGATAACTTGAAATAGAGAAGAAAGACATAAACAATCAGAAAGAAAAAAAAGGCATGTGATTGATTGGTGTAGGCATTATTATGTAACAAAACATCTCAGTTTCAAAATAAATGCAGTTCAATAAAATGCTGGCTACTATACTTCTCGAGTTCACGCTTTTTTTGTTCTTAATTTTGGGCATATTTTAGTTCGACAGTGGCAAACCGCAATCAGCAGCAGCAGGTCAAGCAGCAATCACCAAATATGCAAGCAGCAAGCCGAAAACATAGGCTATTCTTAGCCATTTCATCAGAATAGAGGGATCCAAAAAATAATTATTTTGCAAGCATCGTTCCAGAATTCTGGATCATCAGTCGCCAATCCCTTTTTGTCTTTTCCCCGTATGAACTCCTCAAACAACTGAATCGATACATGTTTAATTGTTACTTGCACAGTTTTGTCCATATCCATAATTTCAAGCTATGAATGACTTATGCCCATTATGTCTTAAAAATGGAACTCAGGAGTCTAATTGCTTCATCATTTACCAACTTTCTATCATCATCGACTGCCACGTCATATAGTGGATGTTTTCTTTCATTCAAGCTCTCCATTTAACCATAAAAATACATTCTCCACTTACAATATGACACTATTATGTGGGATTAGGTAAGGCCAATCCCTATCATTTATTATACTTCTCTAGAAATTTACAAATGATATATTGTTTTAATACAGTTGGTTGTTGAATATGCATGTGGGATTGTGAAGCTTGGATAATTGAGTTTCAACGGTGAATTTCTCACTACCAAACGATCCTCAAGGCGCCCAAACAGTGACCGACGCTAAAGCTTCTTCAAGTGACTCATATTCTAGCAAAGGTTGGTCCAATTAAGCAGTATGTTGTTAGGGTTGTACAAGAAGAAGACGTAGTTCCTAATTGGTCCACTTATCTTATTGACTGTTTTGGCTATATCTTACTGAAATGGTTGGTAGTGCACAAAACATGAAGTGTCGATACATAACATGAAGTGTCGATTATATATGAGGGGAAAAAAAGTACTTAAAGTTAGAAGTTCTGACCGTGGGGTTACTGCAGGTTCAGGTGTCAACGGCTGTGGACCATTGACAGATGCGACGGTGCCAGCAGCTTTGCAAGGTGATTTTATAAGTGCAAAATAGCAGAACTGAAAACCATTGATTTATTGTCTCATGGATTAATCGGCCAAAAGGTCGAAAACCATGCTTAACAAAAGAAAAATAAAATAGCAGAACTGAAAGTTAAGCTTCCTCCAAAGCCTAATAGTAAAATGAATGAAGAAAGGCATTAGGAGCAGATTAGTCAAAAGATGTCGCATCTAACGATAATGATAAAATATCAATACATGAAGTTAAGCATAACTGAAATTACAAACAACAATTTTCCAACACCAATCAACGAATTTTAAAATGATTCTTCTCACTTGGTGGGCTCATAGATATACCATGCTGATAGCTAATACTAAGGATCTAAATTAGGAGTTTTGTTTATTGTTGTTCCAAGGCTTTAGATTAGAAATACTGAAGCAATGCTGCAACATCATGTATCTAATGGGAAAATTAGTCACAATCACCTGGAAAGTAAAGTGACATACACAAATAACGCCACATTTCTCATTTAAAGAGTTCAACAAACATAATCGAACATATAACATGCGCATCGTTAAGCTCAACACTACGGAAATAGCAACTCAAATGAATCAATGTTTGTTTTTTCCTCACTCGTCCCTATTTACTTACTTTAATAAGCATATAAGTAGATTTGAGTACATAGATGAAACTGGCTATGTGCTTATTTTACTCTAAAGGGAACACTAATAAAATAAAGAAGCATATTCATACATTTTCATATTTAAGAGAAATATTCACTTTAAAAGCAAAGAATCCCAAGCACAGTCAAAACAAATATAATTTTTTGGCTGAATGTAAGATAATCAGTTCTAAGTGCAACGATTATATTTTAGCATACCAAGAAATCGTGTCGCCTTTTGGAGTGCGAAACCATTGATAAGCACAGCAGAAGATGTCCCACACGGGTACGTCAAGTTCTACCTATATGAAAAAGTGGCATTACAGACTAACAACAGAGACACATAAATAATCCCGTATCAATCATATTCAAGAGGTTCTTGACATGTATCAACAATCATGTATTAATCGTTGTCATCAAATCATTACTATATGACCATTTCAGGCGAAATATTAACCCTAGTCAAAGATACAACTAAAATCTATAGTTACTTAAGGTAATAAAAGAGAAACTGCAGTCTTGAATCGGATCACACTCACGAATGGGTATAAACAAATTCCATAAGTCAAAAGCATTATCTAATATACTGCAGCTTTTGTTTTTTTCACTTCATTTTATAAAGTAAAAACAGCTCGCTTTGTGGTTCTCTACTGTTGATTCAAGAGTTGCATACTATTGGGGACCAAGAAATATGCTAAAAAGAACATATACTATGTGGTCCCAACAATGCACAAAAAAGAACATAATTATTACTGACCAGGATGCAAGTATCCCATAATAATGAAAGTTGGAAAGTTGTAATTCGACCTTCAACATAATAATGACTGTTAAGCTGTAAGTACACCATGCACGCCCTTTATTTTTATTGTGTTTTTTAGCCAAACTAAACAACAAGATGGATACGGAACCTGTAATTGATAAAGTAAGTAAAAATATGTATGACGAAATTATATCAGGCAAGAACACCAAAATTAATTAAATGAGAACAAAAAAATAAATTACCATCAAGAATGGAAGTGTAAGATCAACTTCAGCAATCTTAATAAAAGATCTAGCCGAAGAACTACTTAACATAAAGAATGTAAACACATCTTTTAGTTTTTTATGTTTATAAACAATGTGATTATATTCTTTCAACTTTAAGTATCAGAACTTCATATCTTAACCTTCTAGTGTGATCACCCCATTGGAAGGGACCTTAATTGGTTGCTTCCTGATTATCCACTCTTCACACTTGATAGTGTTCCTTTTAAAACGGTGACTTGTAACAGGAACAATAGAAACACGTAGACTAAAAACTTACGATGATCCATCCAAAAAATCCGAGCCTAATTTATCATCACGCTTTTTGCTTATTCAGCTTATACTATGTAAATGCAGAGAATCTTTTATAACACTGATTACTTTTTAAAATTTATGTCATGCTTATTAACTACTTGGCGTATCATTGTTGTTGCTGTTGTTGTTGTCATACTTAATAAAATACACTAAGTTTAGTTTTAAAAATAAAATACCTTCATAACTGGGAGATACTTTGACAGTCGATATTTCTAAAATAAGAAGCACATCAGTCAACAAAGTAACACTGTAATAGCAATTTAAGCCACGTGATTTGTCTGGCTGCAACTGACTTCACATGATAAATTGTTAGTCCCTTGAACACCATGACTGTAAGCACAACTTTTAGAGTAGCCCCTGATCATTGTAAGTAACATTAGTTTTTCATATTAGCTATTCAGAGTTGCATCAGCCTTGCTTTAAACAGCTATATTTGGGTCTCCATAGAAAATACCACATTGTTTGGTTAATTGGAACATATATGTAGGACTAAAATGTCATAAAACCTTTATGGTTATACTGTCGCTGAAGCTATAAGGAGAACTACCCCTTTAGTTGTCATAGGACCCAAATACGCAGAATTAGCTACTCTGCTCAGCTGCACTTGAACATTTTAAGATATATAATTATTTACCATTAAACTATCAAGGGAAAAAAATAGAAACATTCTCAAATTCTAGACTATTATAATGTTAGATAGCCCGTGTGGCCTTTTGCCCCAGCAGATGGTCGAGCCACCACAGTTGGTGAACCTGAATTATCCTGTACATCAGCAATTGGGACACACAAGGGCATACCAGTCAACTTCCTGTTAAGGGATGGCAACACCTTGCCGACAGCCTTTATATGTCCAACAAAAATTTAAACCAACATTAATAATAAAATCAAATACTAACTAAAATTTAAACCAAGAGCTAACTAAGGACGGGCAAACACTAAGGACATTAGATGGTCATTTCCTATTGATGATTTTGTCCATGAAAGTCTTTCAAGAAGTGAGTGTTTGGTTTTTGTGGGCTTTAAAACAACGTTTGCATCTTTTAAACCGAGGAGTTTCTCTTGAAGAATTGTTTCTTTATGTACATGGACAAAAGGGTCAACCATGACTTTAAGTTTAGTTAACTTTTGTGGACTTTTTCTAACAGAACTTGTAATAGAATCCCATTGACCTTTCGATGCATTATTTTTCCATCCACGCTTTTTATTAAACTGTTCATTTCATACGGATGAAATCCCAAAATACAATAAAGGGTTTACTAAACATAGGGTATAATAAAGCTCATCAAAATTGTTCTGAAAGGGAGTACCCAACAAAATGATGATTTTGTTTTGAGATTTAGCAACGCTTTCAACATAACCTAATTGTTTATAGGGTCAGTTGGCGGGTTAGTTTTTAGTTTTTATAAATCTGATGTACCCGACCCTGCAACCCGACCAACCCCTTAACTAAAACAGCCTAAACTTACTTTTTATTGGTTATTGTGAGCTGTCTATACTATTTGCAAACGCGAGTCGATATGAGAACTGCTAATATTGTGCTCACCCTAATATTGAATGATGCACAATTTTTTTCGTATTCGAGGAGTCGCTTCTAATTTACATCATGGCTGTATAGATAAATGTTCGGATTTTTGTGATTACTTTTTATCAGGAATTGCCGACTTACATCATGAGCTTCCTTAGTATAGAGAGGCCGATAATCATGAAAAGTTCTGAGTGTTGTCTCTAAGCTGCAAAAACACAAAGACATAATAGTGTGTAAATAATCAATATGTAAGATGAAGCATAAAGGTGGGAATTTTGACATACATGTCAACCTATCATCTTTTCTGTAATTGTGCATATCAGGAAGCATTCCTGCATGCAAGCATCTGTTGCATTCTGATTATCTACCGTTGAAGCCCTTGCAATGCATTCATTCCTCCGGCAGCCAACAAATCATCTCCTGAATAGTTGGCCAATATAGCAAGCTGCAACACATAAAAGAACCAAATGAGGACCAGAAGAAACGTAATATCAAATAACAAAAACAATTCGTACATCCAAGTGATCTGATATATATTTCCGATATGCTTAACTCTGCAGGTTTACATCTGATTCCTCCTTTAGCTCCACCATATGGTATATTCACCACTATTATCTTCAGTGTCATGAATTGTACTAACGCATTACCCTCATCTTGGTCACCCTGAAACATATCTTAAATTTTGAGCTGTGTCGAATATAGAACATATCTTGATTTAGTGGCAATTAAAATATAAAAAATTTCAAAATTAGGTTACTCAACCTAAAAAGGCATTAAAATTCTGAACCATTTTACATTATTTTGGTTTCATAAAAACAAACCTCAACTCTTATTATCATTGCATTATAATTAAATAACCAAGGTGGATGCATTTTAGCACGGCGGGGACGTTGGGGAAAGAGTCTTGAGTATCATCAGTCTACAGCAAAACAAACAAAACCAATCAGCACACATCATCTCAAAACAAAAACACTAACCCAACGACACAAAAAGAAAAGACGTACACGTATATGAAGGCATTCCAAAGCATAATATTATTATCATAAGGAGCACCACTAATTCCAGCAGGCGGATCCTGTTGTAACCTCTTGAAATCACCCATTCCTCGCAGGAGGCAAATATTCTCCGTTGTAGTTCCATAAAGGGAGGACATAGTACTACCTAATAGTCTACGAAATCTAAAAGTAAATAAAGATTCATAAGTAAACAAAAAGGGCAGTCACTTAAAGAGCATATCATCATATAATTGTCATAATACCTAATTCCTGCTATTCGAAATCTATAGTTGAAAGTTGACTTGTTTAAAATAAAAAATTATACCCATTAGATTCATTGGAAAAGCATCAGCTTGATTCATTGACTTGGACCCATCACTTGCTGGTAGTTCCTTCAACACAAGATTCAAGTGGCTGGCAATACAAATGACTATCATCCCTTTCTTCTCCAAAAGGAGGAATTGCACCCTACACAAATATATAAAAGAGATTGTCAGGGATTATATATCACCTAATAACATTGTATGGCCATTTTTAAAACTAATGCCTAACTCCCTTTCAAAGTTCTGTACTTATAGTGACAACGCATTTAGAGCTTGCTCTCAAGTCCAAGTATCTTTACTTCTACAGCTAAACTTCTATGCATCTAATCTAAATTTGCAACAGCAGCTTGGACACGTTACAACAACTTAAGCTTACTTGTGTGGTATACCTTGTGTAATACCAATGCGTAATTTATTGAGTAACCCAATAATCTACCTAAATACAATGTGAAACTTAAAATGTATATAGCAGAATACCTGTTCAAATACATTCTAGGTGGTTGTTGAGCCGGAGCCAGAGCTTAAGCTGCGTGACAGGCTCTACACATGCTGGCAGACTATGGTGAATACAAAGTATAAACTTCCTATAATTTACTCCCTAAGAAATTCATTCCTTATGAATCTGTATTGTTTGGTTATGTTTTATGTTTAATGTGCCACCATCTACTTCTTTTTGTAGGGCTATGGAGCACAATCTGCTGAACAGAAGCAAGGGCTTCTCAAACTAATGAGAAACCTTAATTTTAATGGTGAATCTGGTTCATATGGTTGTATGAATCTGAATTTCATGCCGATGCAACACGAGTGTCATGTAGTTTAAACCCTGTTATGATCAATAAGGGCCATTAATGTGGATTGTACAATTGAGACAAAGGTTTAATTTTTGGTACTTGCCTGCAACAAAGTTTAGCAAAAACACCTACCCTCTTTAGATTAAAAGCGTCTTTCACTACATTCCTCGTGCATCTCCTGTAACCAAAATCATGTAAAAGCCAAGTCATGAAAAGTAAATTATCATTGTTAGGGTTTTAATATTGGAATGATTTCAAGTTTTGGGAAATAACACAAACCTTTATGTCTGTCGTTTCCTGCTTATGCATTTTCAGCATGCACATTAGTGCCGACTAAAGAAAACAACCCGATTTAGTTTTGCATAGATTTGTTATCAACCAACGATTTACTCAAAATTTTAGGATCATGATATTCTTTACACATAAAAAGGAAAAAACTACAAACGAAGTTCAAATACACGCACTGACCCCAAAGACGAACTGCGGATCTGAGTCACAAGTATGGCAGCCTGAGATGTAGCCACAAATGGGTCAGATCTCATCAACTCCCAACGATCGAAAACATACTATGGGAAGGCTTGATCAGAGGTTGAAACTCTTAAAGCAATTCCCATTTTGCCAAACAGTCATTGACCAATTATCCAAGTCCGTATTTCGCATTTACTTGTATAGTAATATCTGATGTACCTACAAACAATAAATAGGTACTTTCAGGAAAATTGTTAACTATAAAATCCCTAGAAGTCAAGTGGGTGGAAGTTTTAGTGAGTTAAGATATAAATATAAAAGCTTTTTAGGTCAAGTCATGGTTCTTGATACTCAGTTACAAGTTGTTGTATACAGCGAAAAGTATGTTATTATGTACTACAGGGAAGATAACTGTACCTAAGCGGAACGTAACAAATATTTTATTAAGAATATATTCAGTTATACACATAACATTCAGAACTCATGTTATGTATTTTCACATTTTGCATTACAGACTGAATACAGAAACAACCTTTAATTTTGAAAAGAGGTCTCTTTGACAAGTAAGAATGGGTTAATCACTCATGTTAACCTTTTAAGTGACTAATATCTGATGTATCTATTTCTGATAAAAATAAAATAAATTCTATGTATGTTATCAGCAAGAAACAATTAGAAAGTAAGAACCTAAAAAAATCGTGCAACACTAAAATATTTTCTGATATAGTAGTAGGAGAAGTTTCCCAACCAGTCAACCAGACATAACCAAAAATAAAAACGCGAATCACATTGTATATATCTGTGGCAGCAAACTAATCATACATCAAGAAGAGAACCTGAATTAAACATTGCATATAGCGACTTTCAATCAAATTCACAAAGACAGCATAGGGGCAAAGTAATGATGTTAACAAAACTCTTTCCTGCATCCATCCTTTCCACTTCTCTACTTGATGTCGATTGAAGTCATTGCCAAACCAATGATGAGAAGATCATATAAGAACATGAAAAGATTATGATTGTAGATCTGTACAAATAAACAAAAAAATAAAACAAAAGAATAGTGATCATGTAAAAGTAAACAAATAAAGGTCAAGTTTATACCAGATGCTTTTAACTATATCAACCACCGCTATACCCTTCAATTTAATTAAGAAGGGATTTGAAACCCTAAATCATAGGGTTAGGGATACGATATTAATACTATAGAAAAACCACCCCATCATTGATTAATAAGGGTAGAGATACGATATTAGAGATAAATTAGATCGGGAAAATAAGGGAGGAAGACGGTTGCAGCTAATTGAAAATTATTTTCTATTAAATCAACTTACCAACACAGTGGTGAGGCCGTCAAACAATGTTTGAGACTGCTGGTAGATCCTCAAACCATGTTTTTGTAGGCCCAAATCAATTTGATTAGTGCTTGATTGCTTGATAGCTCTGATCTTCCAAAGAAGATGGTAGATCATGAATTAGGGTTACATGAAAAAAAATGAACAGACGATTGAGATCAAAGATACTACAATTGTCCTATTTAAGGTATCACAATTGGTTGTGAATCAAAGATCAAAGATCGATTGATCTTGATAGCTCTCAATTTTAATAGAATAAAACATGGAATCAAATATTTCAGAGTCATATAATACATAAAGCAAGTTGATCCTACATGAAATATCAAAAAATACTTGTCCTTCTTTTGCATATTATTCACCTATGTAGGCTTCCCAAGGTTAAACAATATCATTTTTAGGTCAAATAACATGACGTTTTGTTAGAGTACACTCTTGATAGCTCTCAATTTTAATAGAATAAAACATGGAATCAAATATTTCAGAGTCATATAATACATAAACAAGTTGATCCTACATGAAATGTCAAAAAATACTTGTCCTTCTTTTGCATATTATTCACCTATGTAGGCTTCCCAAGGTTAAACAATCATTTTTAGGTCAAATAACATGACGTTTTGTTAGAGCACACTCATGTCTTGACCTTTATACTATAATGTGCCATCGAGATGCTCTTTGTCTACTACATTCACAACTACCTCAAATACTAGCTGACCAACTTTTACACCAATAAAACACAACCAAAACTAAACAGAGCAAACATATAGATGTGTTTTATCCATCAAGAATCCGGGCAAATACATTATGCCCCGATTATGGACTGGAAATAATTTTAGAGGTTTTTTCTTAGGTTTGGATGATTTGAGCCGGTTACGGCATTTTTAGCTGTTCTTGGTAGGTTTTTATCAGTTTTTGATCGGGTTTAGTCGCTTTTGACCAATGCTTGCCTGGATAAAAGTACTCCTTTTTTCAAGCATCTATTTTCTTAGTTGTGGTCTTGAAACGGAGTCATGTATCACATGTTATGACCATTTTATTGCAACCCACGTTTTCAGATAATTTCAATATAAATTTTTTTTTGTATGTTAGCGATTGTGTTTGGTAATCTATTTCTTGATAGCTCTCAATTTTAATAAAATAAAACATGGAATCAAATATTTCAGAGTCATATAATACATAATCAAGTTGATCCTACATGAAATATCAAAAAATACTTGTCCTTCTTTTGCATATTATTCACCTATGTAGGCTTCCCAAGGTTAAACAATATCATTTTTAGGTCAAATAACATGACGTTTTGTTAGAGCACACTCTTGATAGCTCTCAATTTTAATAGAATAAAACATGGAATCAAATATTTCAGAGTCATATAATACATAAGCAAGTTGATCCTACATGAAATGTCAAAAAATACTTGTCCTTCTTTTGCATATTATTCACCTATGTAGGCTTCCCAAGGTTAAACAATATCATTTTTAGGTCAAATAACATGACGTTTTGTTAGAGCACACTCATGTCTTGACCTTTATACTATAATGTGCCGTCGAGATGCTCTTTGTCTACTACATTCACAACTACCTCAAATACTAGCTGACCAACTTTTACACCAATAAAACACAACCAAAACTAAACAGAGCAAACATATAGATGTGTTTTATCCATCAAGAATCCGGGCAAATACATTATGCCCCGATTCTATGTGGTCTATATGGACTGGAAATAATTTTAGAGGTTTTTTCTTAGGTTTGGATGATTTGAGCCGGTTACGGCATTTTTAGCTGTTCTTGGTAGGTTTTTATCAGTTTTTGATCGGGTTTAGTCGCTTTTGACCAATGCTTGCCTGGATAAAAGTACTCCTTTTTTCAAGCATCCATTTTCTTAGTTGTGGTATTGAAACGGAGTCATGTATCACATGTTATGACCATTTTATTGCAACCCACGTTTTCAGATAATTTCAATATAAATTTGTTTTTGTATGTTAGCGATTGTGTTTGGTAATCTATTTCTTGATAGCTCTCAATTTTAATAAAATAAAACATGTAATCAAATATTTCAGAGTCATATAATACATAAGCAAGTTGATCCTACATGAAATGTCAAAAAATACTTGTCCTTCTTTTGCATATTATTCACCTATGTAGGCTTCCCAAGGTTAAACAATATCATTTTTAGGTCAAATAACATGACGTTTTGTTAGAGCACACTCTTGATAGCTCTCAATTTTAATAGAATAAAACATGGAATCAAATATTTCAGAGTCATATAATACATAAGCAAGTTGATCCTACATGAAATGTCAAAAAACACTTGTCCTTCTTTTGCATATTATTCACCTATGTAGGCTTTCCAAGGTTAAACAATATCATTTTTAGGTCAAATAACATGACGTTTTGTTAGAGCACACTCATGTCTTGACCTTTATACTATAATGTGCCGTCGAGATGCTCTTTGTCTACTACATTCACAACTACCTCAAATACTAGCTGACCAACTTTTACACCAATAAAACACAACCAAAACTAAATAGAGCAAACATATAGATGTGTTTTATCCATCAAGAATCCGGGCAAATACATTATGCCCCGATTCTATGTGGTCTATATGGACTGGAAATAATTTTAGAGGTTTTTTCTTAGGTTTGGATGATTTGAGCCGGTTACGGCATTTTTAGCTGTTCTTGGTAGGTTTTTATCAGTTTTTGATCGGGTTTAGTCGCTTTTGACCAATGCTTGCCTGGATAAAAGTACTCCTTTTTTCAAGCATCCATTTTCTTAGTTGTGGTCTTGAAACGGAGTCATGTATCACATGTTATGCCCATTTTATTACAACCCACGTTTTCAGATAATTTCAATATAAATTTGTTTTTGTATGTTAGCGATTGTGTTTGGTAACCTATTTCTTGATAGCTCTCAATTTTAATAGAATAAAACATGGAATCAAATATTTCAGAGTCATATAATACATAAGCAAGTTGATCCTACATGAAATATCAAAAAATACTTGTCCTTCTTTTGCATATTATTCACCTATGTAGGCTTCCCAAGGTTAAACAATATCATTTTTAGGTCAAATAATATGACGTTTTGTTAGAGCACACTCTTGATAGCTCTCAATTTTAATAGAATAAAACATGGAATCAAATATTTCAGAGTCATATAATACATAAGCAAGTTGATCCTACATGAAATGTCAAAAAATACTTGTCCTTCTTTTGCATATTATTCACCTATGTAGGCTTCCCAAGGTTAAACAATATCATTTTTAGGTCAAATAACATGACGTTTTGTTAGAGCACACTCATGTCTTGACCTTTATACTATAATGTGCCGTCGAGATGCTCTTTGTCTACTACATTCACAACTACCTCAAATACTAGCTGACCAACTTTTACACCAATAAAACACAACCAAAACTAAACAGAGCAAACATATAGATGTGTTTTATCCATCAAGAATCCGGGCAAATACATTATGCCCCGATTCTATGTGGTCTATATGGACTGGAAATAATTTTAGAGGTTTTTTCTTAGGTTTGGATGATTTGAGCCGGTTACGGCATTTTTAGCTGTTCTTGGTAGGTTTTTATCAGTTTTTGATCGGGTTTAGTCGCTTTTGACCAATGCTTGCCTGGATAAAAGTACTCCTTTTTTCAAGCATCCATTTTCTTAGTTGTGGTATTGAAACGGAGTCATGTATCACATGTTATGACCATTTTATTGCAACCCACGTTTTCAGATAATTTCAATATAAATTTGTTTTTGTATGTTAGCGATTGTGTTTGGTAATCTATTTCTTGATAGCTCTCAATTTTAATAAAATAAAACATGTAATCAAATATTTCAGAGTCATATAATACATAAGCAAGTTGATCCTACATGAAATGTCAAAAAATACTTGTCCTTCTTTTGCATATTATTCACCTATGTAGGCTTCCCAAGGTTAAACAATATCATTTTTAGGTCAAATAACATGACGTTTTGTTAGAGCACACTCTTGATAGCTCTCAATTTTAATAGAATAAAACATGGAATCAAATATTTCAGAGTCATATAATACATAAGCAAGTTGATCCTACATGAAATGTCAAAAAAAACTTGTCCTTCTTTTGCATATTATTCACCTATGTAGGCTTTCCAAGGTTAAACAATATCATTTTTAGGTCAAATAACATGACGTTTTGTTAGAGCACACTCATGTCTTGACCTTTATACTATAATGTGCCGTCGAGATGCTCTTTGTCTACTATATTCACAACTACCTCAAATTCTAGCTGACCAACTTTTACACCAATAAAACACAACCAAAACTAAACAGAGCAAACATATAGATGTGTTTTATCCATCAAGAATCCGGGCAAATACATTATGCCCCGATTCTATGTGGTCTATATGGACTGGAAATAATTTTAGAGGTTTTTTCTTAGGTTTGGATGATTTGAGCCGGTTACGGCATTTTTAGCTGTTCTTGGTAGGTTTTTATCAGTTTTTGATCGGGTTTAGTCGCTTTTGACCAATGCTTGCCTGGATAAAAGTACTCCTTTTTTCAAGCATCCATTTTCTTAGTTGTGGTATTGAAACGGAGTCATGTATCACATGTTATGACCATTTTATTGCAACCCACGTTTTCAGATAATTTCAATATAAATTTGTTTTTGTATGTTAGCGATTGTGTTTGGTAATCTATTTCTTGATAGCTCTCAATTTTAATAAAATAAAACATGTAATCAAATATTTCAGAGTCATATAATACATAAGCAAGTTGATCCTACATGAAATGTCAAAAAATACTTGTCCTTCTTTTGCATATTATTCACCTATGTAGGCTTCCCAAGGTTAAACAATATCATTTTTAGGTCAAATAACATGACGTTTTGTTAGAGCACACTCTTGATAGCTCTCAATTTTAATAGAATAAAACATGGAATCAAATATTTCAGAGTCATATAATACATAAGCAAGTTGATCCTACATGAAATGTCAAAAAATACTTGTCCTTCTTTTGCATATTATTCACCTATGTAGGCTTTCCAAGGTTAAACAATATCATTTTTAGGTCAAATAACATGACGTTTTGTTAGAGCACACTCATGTCTTGACCTTTATACTATAATGTGCCGTCGAGATGCTCTTTGTCTACTACATTCACAACTACCTCAAATACTAGCTGACCAACTTTTACACCAATAAAACACAACCAAAACTAAACAGAGCAAACATATAGATGTGTTTTATCCATCAAGAATCCGGGCAAATACATTATGCCCCGATTCTATGTGGTCTATATGGACTGGAAATAATTTTAGAGGTTTTTTCTTAGGTTTGGATGATTTGAGCCGGTTACGGCATTTTTAGCTGTTCTTGGTAGGTTTTTATCAGTTTTTGATCGGGTTTAGTCGCTTTTGACCAATGCTTGCCTGGATAAAAGTACTCCTTTTTTCAAGCATCCATTTTCTTAGTTGTGGTCTTGAAACGGAGTCATGTATCACATGTTATGCCCATTTTATTACAACCCACGTTTTCAGATAATTTCAATATAAATTTGTTTTTGTATGTTAGCGATTGTGTTTGGTAATCTATTTCTTGATAGCTCTCAATTTTAATAGAATAAAACATGGAATCAAATATTTCAGAGTCATATAATACATAAGCAAGTTGATCCTACATGAAATATCAAAAAATACTTGTCCTTCTTTTGCATATTATTCACCTATGTAGGCTTCCCAAGGTTAAACAATATCATTTTAGGTCAAATAATATGACGTTTTGTTAGAGCACACTCTTGATAGCTCTCAATTTTAATAGAATAAAACATGGAATCAAATATTTCAGAGTCATATAATACATAAGCAAGTTGATCCTACATGAAATGTCAAAAAATACTTGTCCTTCTTTTGCATATTATTCACCTATGTAGGCTTCCCAAGGTTAAACAATATCATTTTTAGGTCAAATAACATGACGTTTTGTTAGAGCACACTCATGTCTTGACCTTTATACTATAATGTGCCGTCGAGATGCTCTTTGTCTACTACATTCACAACTACCTCAAATACTAGCTGACCAACTTTTACACCAATAAAACACAACCAAAACTAAACAGAGCAAACATATAGATGTGTTTTATCCATCAAGAATCCGGGCAAATACATTATGCCCCGATTCTATGTGGTCTATATGGACTGGAAATAATTTTAGAGGTTTTTTCTTAGGTTTGGATGATTTGAGCCGGTTACGGCATTTTTAGCTGTTCTTGGTAGGTTTTTATCAGTTTTTGATCGGGTTTAGTCGCTTTTGACCAATGCTTGCCTGGATAAAAGTACTACTTTTTTCAAGCATCCATTTTCTTAGTTGTGGTCTTGAAACGGAGTCATGTATCACATGTTATGACCATTTTATTGCAACCCACGTTTTCAGATAATTTCAATATAAATTTGTTTTTGTATGTTAGCGATTGTGTTTGGTAATCTATTTCTTGATAGCTCTTAATTTTAATAAAATAAAACATGGAATCAAATATTTCAGAGTCATATAATACATAAGCAAGTTGATCCTACATGAAATGTCAAAAAATACTTGTCCTTCTTTTGCATATTATTCACCTATGTAGGCTTCCCAAGGTTAAACAATATCATTTTTAGGTCAAATAACATGATGTTTTGTTAGAGCACACTCTTGATAGCTCTCAATTTTAACAGAATAAAACATGGAATCAAATATTTCAGAGTCATATAATACATAAGCAAGTTGATCCTACATGAAATGTCAAAAAATACTTGTCCTTCTTTTGCATATTATTCACCTATGTAGGCTTCCCAAGGTTAAACAATATCATTTTTAGGTCAAATAACATGACGTTTTGTTAGAGCACACTCATGTCTTGACCTTTATACTATAATGTGCCGTCGAGATGCTCTTTGTCTACTACATTCACAACTACCTCAAATACTAGCTGACCAACTTTTACACCAATAAAACACAACCAAAACTAAACAGAGCAAACATACAGATGTGTTTTATCCATCAAGAATCCGGGCAAATACATTATGCCCCGATTCTATGTGGTCTATATGGACTGGAAATAATTTTAGAGGTTTTTTCTTAGGTTTGGATGATTTGAGCCGGTTACGGCATTTTTAGCTGTTCTTGGTAGGTTTTTATCAGTTTTTGATCGGGTTTAGTCGCATTTGACCAATGCTTGACTGGATAAAAGTACTCCTTTTTTCAAGAATCCATTTTCTTAGTTGTGGTCTTGAAACGGAGTCATGTATCACATGTTATGACCATTTTATTGCAACCCACGTTTTCAGATAATTTCAATATAAATTTGTTTTTGTATGTTAGCGATTGTGTTTGGTAATATATTTCTTGATAGCTCTCAATTTTAATAGAATAAAACATGGAATCAAATATTTCAGAGTCATATAATACATAAGCAAGTTGATCCTACATGAAATGTCAAAAAATACTTGTCCTTCTTTTGCATATTATTCACCTATGTAGGCTTCCCAAGGTTAAACAATATCATTTTTAGGTCAAATAACATGACGTTTTGTTAGAGCACACTCTTGATAGCTCACAATTTTAATAGAATAAAACATGGAATCAAATATTTCAGAGTCATATAATACATAAGCAAGTTGATCCTACATGAAATGTCAAAAAATACTTGTCCTTCTTTTGCATATTATTCACCTATGTAGGCTTCCCAAGGTTAAACAATATCATTTTTAGGTCAAATAACATGACGTTTTGTTAGAGCACACTCATGTCTTGACCTTTATACTATTATGTGCCGTCGAGATGCTCTTTGTCTACTACATTCACAACTACCTCAAATACTAGCTGACCAACTTTTACACCAATAAAACACAACCAAAACTAAACAGAGCAAACATATAGATGTGTTTTATCCATCAAGAATGCGGGAAAATACATTATGCCCTGATTCTATGTGGTCTATATGGACTGGAAATAATTTTAGAGGTTTTTTCTTAGGTTTGGATGATTTGAGCCGGTTACGGCATTTTTAGCTGTTCTTGGTAGGTTTTTATCAGTTTTTGATCGGGTTTAGTCGCTTTTGACCAATGCTTGCCTGGATAAAAGTACTCCTTTTTTCAAGCATCCATTTTCTTAGTTGTGGTCTTGAAACGGAGTCATGTATCACATGTTATGACCATTTTATTGCAACCCACGTTTTCAGATAATTTCAATATAAATTTGTTTTTTTATGTTAGCGATTGTGTTTGGTAATCTATTTCTTGATAGCTCTCAATTTTAATAAAATAAAACATGGAATCAAATATTTCAGAGTCATATAATACATAAGAAAGTTGATCCTACATGAAATGTCAAAAAATACTTGTCCTTCTTTTGCATATTATTCACCTATGTAGGCTTCCCAAGGTTAAACAATATCATTTTTAGGTCAAATAACATGACGTTTTGTTAGAGCACACTCTTGATAGCTCACAATTTTAATAGAATAAAACATGGAATCAAATATTTCAGAGTCATATAATACATAAGCAAGTTGATCCTACATGAAATGTCAAAAAATACTTGTCCTTCTTTTGCATATTATTCACCTATGTTGGCTTCCCAAGGTTAAACAATATCATTTTTAGGTCAAATAACATGACGTTTTGTTAGAGCACACTCATGTCTTGACCTTTATACTATAATGTGCCGTCGAGATGCTCTTTGTCTACTACATTCACAACTACCTCAAATACTAGCTGACCAACTTTTACACCAATAAAACACAACCAAAACTAAACAGAGCAAACATATAGATGTGTTTTATCCATCAAGAATCCGGGCAAATACATTATGCCCCGATTCTATGTGGTCTATATGGACTGGAAATAATTTTAGAGGTTTTTTCTTAGGTTTGGATGATTTGAGCCGGTTACGGCATTTTTAGCTGTTCTTGGTAGGTTTTTATCAGTTTTTGATCGGGTTTAGTCGCTTTTGACCAATGCTTGCCTGGATAAAAGTACTCCTTTTTTCAAGCATCCATTTTCTTAGTTGTGGTATTGAAACGGAGTCATGTATCACATGTTATGACCATTTTATTGCAACCCACGTTTTCAGATAATTTCAATATAAATTTGTTTTTGTATGTTAGCGATTGTGTTTGGTAATCTATTTCTTGATAGCTCTCAATTTTAATAAAATAAAACATGGAATCAAATATTTCAGAGTCATATAATACATAAGCAAGTTGATCCTACATGAAATGTCAAAAAAGACTTGTCCTTCTTTTGCATATTATTCACCTATGTAGGCTTCCCAAGGTTAAACAATATCATTTTTAGGTCAAATAACATGACGTTTTGTTAGAGCACACTCTTGATAGCTCTCAATTTTAATAGAATAAAACATGGAATCAAATATTTCAGAGTCATATAATACATAAGCAAGTTGATCCTACATGAAATGTCAAAAAATACTTGTCCTTCTTTTGCATATTATTCACCTATGTAGGCTTCCCAAGGTTAAACAATATCATTTTTAGGTCAAATAACATGACGTTTTGTTAGAGCACACTCATGTCTTGACCTTTATACTATAATGTGCCGTCGAGATGCTCTTTGTCTACTACATTCACAACTACCTCAAATACTAGCTGACCAACTTTTACACCAATAAAACACAACCAAAACTAAACAGAGCAAACATATAGATGTGTTTTATCCATCAAGAATCCGGGCAAATACATTATGCCCCGATTCTATGTGGTCTATATGGACTGGAAATAATTTTAGAGGTTTTTTCTTAGGTTTGGATGATTTGAGCCGGTTACGGCATTTTTAGCTGTTCTTGGTAGGTTTTTATCAGTTTTTGATCGGGTTTAGTCGCTTTTGACCAATGCTTGCCTGGATAAAAGTACTCCTTTTTTCAAGCATCCATTTTCTTAGTTGTGGTCTTGAAACGGAGTCATGTATCACATGTTATGCCCATTTTATTACAACCCACGTTTTCAGATAATTTCAATATAAATTTGTTTTTGTATGTTAGCGATTGTGTTTGGTAATCTATTTCTTGATAGCTCTTAATTTTAATAGAATAAAACATGGAATCAAATATTTCAGAGTCATATAATACATAAGCAAGTTGATCCTACATGAAATGTCAAAAAATACTTGTCCTTCTTTTGCATATTATTCACCTATGTAGGCTTCCCAAGGTTAAACAATATCATTTTTAGGTCAAATAACATGACGTTTTGTTAGAGCACACTCATGTCTTGACCTTTATACTATAATGTGCCGTCGAGATGCTCTTTGTCTACTACATTCACAACTACCTCAAATACTAGCTGACCAACTTTTACACCAATAAAACACAACCAAAACTAAACAGAGCAAACATATAGATGTGTTTTATCCATCAAGAATCCGGGCAAATACATTATGCCCCGATTCTATGTGGTCTATATGGACTAGAAATAATTTTAGAGGTTTTTTCTTAGGTTTGGATGATTTGAGCCGGTTACGGCATTTTTAGCTGTTCTTGGTAGGTTTTTATCAGTTTTTGATCGGGTTTAGTCGCTTTTGACCAATGCTTGCCTGGATAAAAGTACTCCTTTTTTCAAGCATCCATTTTCTTAGTTGTGGTCTTGAAACGGAGTCATGTATCACATGTTATGACCATTTTATTGCAACCCACGTTTTCAGATAATTTCAATATAAATTTGTTTTTGTATGTTAGCGATTGTGTTTGGTAATCTATTTCTTGATAGCTCTTAATTTTAATAAAATAAAACATGGAATCAAATATTTCAGAGTCATATAATACATAAGCAAGTTGATCCTACATGAAATGTCAAAAAATACTTGTCCTTCTTTTGCATATTATTCACCTATGTAGGCTTCCCAAGGTTAAACAATATCATTTTTAGGTCAAATAACATGATGTTTTGTTAGAGCACACTCTTGATAGCTCTCAATTTTAACAGAATAAAACATGGAATCAAATATTTCAGAGTCATATAATACATAAGCAAGTTGATCCTACATGAAATGTCAAAAAATACTTGTCCTTCTTTTGCATATTATTCACCTATGTAGGCTTCCCAAGGTTAAACAATATCATTTTTAGGTCAAATAACATGACGTTTTGTTAGAGCACACTCATGTCTTGACCTTTATACTATAATTTGCCGTCGAGATGCTCTTTGTCTACTACATTCACAACTACCTCAAATACTAGCTGACCAACTTTTACACCAATAAAACACAACCAAAACTAAACAGAGCAAACATATAGATGTGTTTTATCCATCAAGAATCCGGGCAAATACATTATGCCCCGATTCTATGTGGTCTATATGGACTGGAAATAATTTTAGAGGTTTTTTCTTAGGTTTGGATGATTTGAGCCGGTTACGGCATTTTTAGTTGTTCTTGGTAGGTTTTTATCAGTTTTTGATCGGGTTTAGTCGCATTTGACCAATGCTTGACTGGATAAAAGTACTCCTTTTTTCAAGAATCCATTTTCTTAGTTGTGGTCTTGAAACGGAGTCATGTATCACATGTTATGACCATTTTATTGCAACCCACGTTTTCAGATAATTTCAATATAAATTTGTTTTTGTATGTTAGCGATTGTGTTTGGTAATCTATTTCTTGATAGCTCTCAATTTTAATAGAATAAAACATGGAATCAAATATTTCAGAGTCATATAATACATAAGCAAGTTGATCCTACATGAAATGTCAAAAAATACTTGTCCTTCTTTTGCATATTATTCACCTATGTAGGCTTCCCAAGGTTAAACAATATCATTTTTAGGTCAAATAACATGACGTTTTGTTAGAGCACACTCTTGATAGCTCACAATTTTAATAGAATAAAACATGGAATCAAATATTTCAGAGTCATATAATACATAAGCAAGTTGATCCTACATGAAATGTCAAAAAATACTTGTCCTTCTTTTGCATATTATTCACCTATGTAGGCTTCCCAAGGTTAAACAATATCATTTTTAGGTCAAATAACATGACGTTTTGTTAGAGCACACTCATGTCTTGACCTTTATACTATTATGTGCCGTCGAGATGCTCTTTGTCTACTACATTCACAACTACCTCAAATACTAGCTGACCAACTTTTACACCAATAAAACACAACCAAAACTAAACAGAGCAAACATATAGATGTGTTTTATCCATCAAGAATGCGGGAAAATACATTATGCCCTGATTCTATGTGGTCTATATGGACTGGAAATAATTTTAGAGGTTTTTTCTTAGGTTTGGATGATTTGAGCCGGTTACGGCATTTTTAGCTGTTCTTGGTAGGTTTTTATCAGTTTTTGATCGGGTTTAGTCGCTTTTGACCAATGCTTGCCTGGATAAAAGTACTCCTTTTTTCAAGCATCCATTTTCTTAGTTGTGGTCTTGAAACGGAGTCATGTATCACATGTTATGACCATTTTATTGCAACCCACGTTTTCAGATAATTTCAATATAAATTTGTTTTTTTATGTTAGCGATTGTGTTTGGTAATCTATTTCTTGATAGCTCTCAATTTTAATAAAATAAAACATGGAATCAAATATTTCAGAGTCATATAATACATAAGCAAGTTGATCCTACATGAAATGTCAAAAAATACTTGTCCTTCTTTTGCATATTATTCACCTATGTAGGCTTCCCAAGGTTAAACAATATCATTTTTAGGTCAAATAACATGACGTTTTGTTAGAGCACACTCTTGATAGCTCACAATTTTAATAGAATAAAACATGGAATCAAATATTTCAGAGTCATATAATACATAAGCAAGTTGATCCTACATGAAATGTCAAAAAATACTTGTCCTTCTTTTGCATATTATTCACCTATGTAGGCTTCCCAAGGTTAAACAATATCATTTTTAGGTCAAATAACATGACATTTTGTTAGAGCACACTCATGTCTTGACCTTTATACTATAATGTGCCGTCGAGATGCTCTTTGTCTACTACATTCACAACTACCTCAAATACTAGCTGACCAACTTTTACACCAATAAAACACAACCAAAACTAAACAGAGCAAACATATAGATGTGTTTTATCCATCAAGAATCCGGGCAAATACATTATGCCCCGATTCTATGTGGTCTATATGGACTGGAAATAATTTTAGAGGTTTTTTCTTAGGTTTGGATGATTTGAGCCGGTTACGGCATTTTTAGCTGTTCTTGGTAGGTTTTTATCAGTTTTTGATCGGGTTTAGTCGCTTTTGACCAATGCTTGCCTGGATAAAAGTACTCCTTTTTTCAAGCATCCATTTTCTTAGTTGTGGTCTTGAAACGGAGTCATGTATCACATGTTATGACCATTTTATTGCAACCCACGTTTTCAGATAATTTCAATATAAATTTGTTTTTGTATGTTAGCGATTGTGTTTGGTAATCTATTTCTTGATAGCTCTCAATTTTAATAAAATAAAACATGGAATCAAATATTTCAGAGTCATATAATACATAAGCAAGTTGATCCTACATGAAATATCAAAAAATACTTGTCCTTCTTTTGCATATTATTCACCTATGTAGGCTTCCCAAGGTTAAACAATATCATTTTAGGTAAAATAACATGACGTTTTGTTAGAGCAAACTCTTGATAGCTCTCACTTTTAATAGAATAAAACATGGGATCAAATATTTCAGAGTCATATAATACATAAGCAAGTTGATCCTACATGAAATGTCAAAAAATACTTGTCCTTCTTTTGCATATTATTCACCTATGTAGGCTTCCCAAGGTTAAACAATATCATTTTTAGGTCAAATAACATGACGTTTTGTTAGAGCACACTCATGTCTTGACCTTTATACTATAATGTGCCGTCGAGATGCTCTTTGTCTACTACATTCACAACTACCTCAAATACTAGCTGTCTAACTTTTACACCAATAAAACACAACCAAAACTAAACAGAGCAATCATATAGATGTGTTTTATCCATCAAGAATCCGGGCAAATACATTATGCCCCGATTCTATGTGGTCTATATGGACTGGAAATAACTTTAGAGGTTTTTTCTTAGGTTTGGATGATTTGAGCCGGTTACGGCATTTTTAGCTATTCTTGGTAGGTTTTTATCAGTTTTTGATCGGGTTTAGTCGCTTTTGACCAATGCTTGCCTGGATAAAAGTACTCCTTTTTTCAAGCATCCATTTTCTTAGTTGTGGTCTTGAAACGGAGTCATGTATCACATGTTATGACCATTTTATTGCAACCCACGTTTTCAGATAATTTCAATATAAATTTGTTTTTGTATGTTAGCGATTGTGTTTGGTAATCTATTTCTTGATAGCTCTCAATTTTAATAAAATAAAACATGGAATCAAATATTTCAGAGTCATATAATACATAAGCAAGTTCATCCTACATGAAATGTCAAAAAATACTTGTCCTTCTTTTGCATATTATTCACCTATGTAGGCTTCCCAAGGTTAAACAATATCATTTTTAGGTCAAATAACATGACGTTTTGTTAGAGCACACTCTTGATAGCTCACAATTTTAATAGAATAAAACATGGAATCAAATATTTCAGAGTCATATAATACATAAGCAAGTTGATCCTACATGAAATGTCAAAAAATACTTGTCCTTCTTTTGCATATTATTCACCTATGTAGGCTTCCCAAGGTTAAACAATATCATTTTTAGGTCAAATAACATGACGTTTTGTTAGAGCACACTCATGTCTTGACCTTTATACTATAATGTGCCGTCGAGATGCTCTTTGTCTACTACATTCACAACTACTTCAAATACTAGCTGACCAACTTTTACACCAATAAAACACAACCAAAACTAAACAGAGCAAACATATAGATGTGTTTTATCCATCAAGAATCCGGGCAAATACATTATGCCCCGATTCTATGTGGTCTATATGGGCTGGAAATAACTTTAGAGGTTTTTTCTTAGGTTTGGATGATTTGAGCCGGTTACGGCATTTTTAGCTGTTCTTGGTAGGTTTTTATCAGTTTTTGATCGGGTTTAGTCGCTTTTGACCAATGCTTTCCTGGATAAAAGTACTCCTTTTTTCAAGCATCCATTTTATTAGTTGTGGTCTTGAAACGGAGTCATGTATCACATGTTATGACCATTTTATTGCAACCCACGTTTTCAGATAATTTCAATATAAATTTGTTTTTGTATGTTAGCGATTGTGTTTGGTAATCTATTTCTTGATAGCTCTCAATTTTAATAGAATAAAACATGGAATCAAATATTTCAGAGTCATATAATACATAAGCAAGTTGATCCTACATGAAATGTCAAAAAATACTTGTCCTTCTTTTGCATATTATTCACCTATGTAGGCTTCCCAAGGTTAAACAATATCATTTTTAGGTCAAATAACATGACGTTTTGTTAGAGCACACTCTTGATAGCTCTCAATTTTAATAGAATAAAACATGGAATCAAATATTTCAGAGTCATATAATACATAAGCAAGTTGATCCTACAGGAAATGTCAAAAAATACTTGTCCTTCTTTTGCATATTATTCACCTATGTAGGCTTCCCAAGGTTAAACAATATCATTTTTAGGTCAAATAACATGACGTTTTGTTAGAGCACACTCATGTCTTGACCTTTATACTATAATGTGCCGTCGAGATGCTCTTTGTCTACTACATTCACAACTACCTCAAATACTAGCTGACCAACTTTTACACCAATAAAATACAACCAAAACTAAACAGAGCAAACATATAGATGTGTTTTATCCATCAAAAATCCGGGCAAATACATTATGCCCGGATTCTATGTGGTCTATATGGGCTGGAAATAACTTTAGAGGTTTTTTCTTAGGTTTGGATGATTTGAGCCGGTTACGGCATTTTTAGCTGTTCTTGGTAGGTTTTTATCAGTTTTTGATCGGGTTTAGTCGCTTTTGACCAATGCTTGCCTGGATAAAAGTACTCCTTTTTTCAAGCATCCATTTTCTTAGTTGTGGTCTTGAAACGGAGTCATGTATCACATGTTATGACCATTTTATTGCAACCCACGTTTTCAGATAATTTCAATATAAATTTGTTTTTGTATGTTAGCGATTGTGTTTGGTAATCTATTTCTTGATAGCTCTCAATTTTAATAGAATAAAACATGGAATCAAATATTTCAGAGTCATATAATACATAAGCAAGTTGATCCTACATGAAATGTCAAAAAATACTTGTCCTTCTTTTGCATATTATTCACCTATGTAGGCTTCCCAAGGTTAAACAATATCATTTTTAGGTCAAATAACATGACGTTTTGTTAGAGCACACTCATGTCTTGACCTTTATACTATAATGTGCCGTCGAGATGCTCTTTGTCTACTACATTCACAACTACCTCAAATACTAGCTGACCAACTTTTACACCAATAAAACACAACCAAAACTAAACAGAGCAAACATATAGATGTGTTTTATCCATCAAGAATCCGGGCAAATACATTATGCCCCGATTCTATGTGGTCTATATGGGCTGGAAATAACTTTAGAGGTTTTTTCTTAGGTTTGGATGATTTGAGCCGGTTACGGCATTTTTAGCTGTTCTTGGTATGTTTTTATCAGTTTTTGATCGGGTTTAGTCGCTTTTGACCAATGCTTTCCTGGATAAAAGTACTCCTTTTTTCAAGCATCCATTTTATTAGTTGTGGTCTTGAAACGGAGTCATGTATCACATGTTATGACCATTTTATTGCAACCCACGTTTTCAGATAATTTCAATATAAATTTGTTTTTGTATGTTAGCGATTGTGTTTGGTAATCTATTTCTTGATAGCTCTCAATTTTAATAGAATAAAACATGGAATCAAATATTTCAGAGTCATATAATACATAAGCAAGTTGATCCTACATGAAATGTCAAAAAATACTTGTCCTTCTTTTGCATATTATTCACCTATGTAGGCTTCCCAAGGTTAAACAATATCATTTTTAGGTCAAATAACATGACGTTTTGTTAGAGCACACTCTTGATAGCTCTCAATTTTAATAGAATAAAACATGGAATCAAATATTTCAGAGTCATATAATACATAAGCAAGTTGATCCTACATGAAATGTCAAAAAATACTTGTCCTTCTTTTGCATATTATTCACCTATGTAGGCTTCCCAAGGTTAAACAATATCATTTTTAGGTCAAATAACATGACGTTTTGTTAGAGCACACTCATGTCTTGACCTTTATACTATAATGTGCCGTCGAGATGCTCTTTGTCTACTACATTCACAACTACCTCAAATACTAGCTGACCAACTTTTACACCAATAAAACACAACCAAAACTAAACAGAGCAAACATATAGATGTGTTTTATCCATCAAAAATCCGGGCAAATACATTATGCCCGGATTCTATGTGGTCTATATGGGCTGGAAATAACTTTAGAGGTTTTTTCTTAGGTTTGGATGATTTGAGCCGGTTACGGCATTTTTAGCTGTTCTTGGTAGGTTTTTATCAGTTTTTGATCGGGTTTAGTCGCTTTTGACCAATGCTTGCCTGGATAAAAGTACTCCTTTTTTCAAGCATCCATTTTCTTAGTTGTGGTTTTGAAACGGAGTCATGTATCACATGTTATGACCATTTTATTGCAACCCACGTTTTCAGATAATTTCAATATAAATTTGTTTTTGTATGTTAGCGATTGTGTTTGGTAATCTATTTCTTGATAGCTCTCAATTTTAATAGAATAAAACATGGAATCAAATATTTCAGAGTCATATAATACATAAGCAAGTTGATCCTACATGAAATGTCAAAAAATACTTGTCCTTCTTTTGCATATTATTCACCTATGTAGGCTTCCCAAGGTTAAACAATATCATTTTTAGGTCAAATAACATGACGTTTTGTTAGAGCACACTCTTGATAGCTCTCAATTTTAATAGAATAAAACATGGAATCAAATATTTCAGAGTCATATAATACATAAGCAAGTTGATCCTACATGAAATGTCAAAAAATACTTGTCCTTCTTTTGCATATTATTCACCTATGTAGGCTTCCCAAGGTTAAACAATATCATTTTTAGGTCAAATAACATGACGTTTTGTTAGAGCACACTCATGTCTTGACCTTTATACTATAATGTGCCGTCGAGATGCTCTTTGTCTACTACATTCACAACTACCTCAAATACTAGCTGACCAACTTTTACACCAATAAAACACAACCAAAACTAAACAGAGCAAACATATAGATGTGTTTTATCCATCAAGAATCCGGGCAAATACATTATGCCCCGATTCTATGTGGTCTATATGGACTGGAAATAACTTTAGAGGTTTTTTCTTAGGTTTGGATGATTTGAGCCGGTTACGGCATTTTTAGCTGTTCTTGGTAGGTTTTTATCAGTTTTTGATCGGGTTTAGTCGCTTTTGACCAATGCTTGCCTGGATAAAAGTTCTCCTTTTTTCAAGCATCCATTTTCTTAGTTGTGGTCTTGAAACGGAGTCATGTATCACATGTTATGACCATTTTATTGCAACCCACGTTTTCAGATAATTTCAATATAAATTTGTTTTTGTATGTTAGCGATTGTGTTTGGTAATCTATTTCTTGATAGCTATCAATTTTAATAGAATAAAACATGGAATCAAATATTTCAGAGTCATATAATACATAAGCAAGTTGATCCTACATGAAATGTCAAAAAATACTTGTCCTTCTTTTGCATATTATTCACCTATGTAGGCTTCCCAAGGTTAAACAATATCATTTTTAGGTCAAATAACATGACGTTTTGTTAGAGCACACTCTTGATAGCTCTCAATTTTAATAGAATAAAACATGGAATCAAATATTTCAGAGTCATATAATACATAAGCAAGTTGATCCTACATGAAATGTCAAAAAATACTTGTCCTTCTTTTGCATATTATTCACCTATGTAGGCTTCCCAAGGTTAAACAATATCATTTTTAGGTCAAATAACATGACGTTTTGTTAGAGCACACTCATGTCTTGACCTTTATACTATAATGTGCCGTCGAGATGCTCTTTGTCTACTACATTCACAACTACCTCAAATACTAGCTGACCAACTTTTACACCAATAAAACACAACCAAAACTAAACAGAGCAAACATATAGATGTGTTTTATCCATCAAGAATCCGGGCAAATACATTATGCCCCGATTCTATGTGGTCTATATGGACTGGAAATAATTTTAGAGGTTTTTTCTTAGGTTTGGATGATTTGAGCCGGTTACGGCATTTTTAGCTGTTCTTGGTAGGTTTTTATCAGTTTTTGATCGGGTTTAGTCGCTTTTGACCAATGCTTGCCTGGATAAAAGTTCTCCTTTTTTCAAGCATCCATTTTCTTAGTTGTGGTCTTGAAACGGAGTCATGTATCACATGTTATGACCATTTTATTGCAACCCACGTTTTCAGATAATTTCAATATAAATTTGTTTTTGTATGTTAGCGATTGTGTTTGGTAATCTATTTCTTGATAGCTCTCAATTTTAATAGAATAAAACATGGAATCAAATATTTCAGAGTCATATAATACATAAGCAAGTTGATCCTACATGAAATGTCAAAAAATACTTGTCCTTCTTTTGCATATTATTCACCTATGTAGGCTTCCCAAGGTTAAACAATATCATTTTTAGGTCAAATAACATGACGTTTTGTTAGAGCACACTCTTGATAGCTCTCAATTTTAATAGAATAAAACATGGAATCAAATATTTCAGAGTCATATAATACATAAGCAAGTTGATCCTACATGAAATGTCAAAAAATACTTGTCCTTCTTTTGCATATTATTCACCTATGTAGGCTTCCCAAGGTTAAACAATATCATTTTTAGGTCAAATAACATGACGTTTTGTTAGAGCACACTCATGTCTTGACCTTTATACTATAATGTGCCGTCGAGATGCTCTTTGTCTACTACATTCACAACTACCTCAAATACTAGCTGACCAACTTTTACACCAATAAAACACAACCAAAACTAAACAGAGCAAACATATAGATGTGTTTTATCCATCAAGAATCCGGGCAAATACATTATGCCCCGATTCTATGTGGTCTATATGGACTGGAAATAATTTTAGAGGTTTTTTCTTAGGTTTGGATGATTTGAGCCGGTTACGGCATTTTTAGCTGTTCTTGGTAGGTTTTTATCAGTTTTTGATCGGGTTTAGTCGCTTTTGACCAATGCTTGCCTGGATAAAAGTACTCCTTTTTTCAAGCATCCATTTTCTTAGTTGTGGTCTTGAAACGGAGTCATGTATCACATGTTATGACCATTTTATTGCAACCCACGTTTTCAGATAATTTCAATATAAATTTGTTTTTGTATGTTAGCGATTGTGTTTGGTAATCTATTTCTTGATAGCTCCTAATTTTAATAAAATAAAACATGGAATCAAATATTTCAGAGTCATATAATACATAAGCAAGTTGATCCTACATGAAATATCAAAAAATACTTGTCCTTCTTTTGCATATTATTCACCTATGTAGGCTTCCCAAGGTTAAACAATATCATTTTAGGTCAAATAACATGACGTTTTGTTAGAGCAAACTCTTGATAGCTCTCACTTTTAATAGAATAAAACATGGAATCAAATATTTCAGAGTCATATAATACATAAGCAAGTTGATCCTACATGAAATGTCAAAAAATACTTGTCCTTCTTTTGCATATTATTCACCTATGTAGGCTTCCCAAGGTTAAACAATATCATTTTTAGGTCAAATAACATGACGTTTTGTTAGAGCACACTCATGTCTTGACCTTTATACTATAATGTGCCGTCGAGATGCTCTTTGTCTACTACATTCACAACTACCTCAAATACTAGCTGACCAACTTTTACACCAATAAAACACAACCAAAACTAAACAGAGCAAACATATAGATGTGTTTTATCCATCAAGAATCCGGGCAAATACATTATGCCCCGATTCTATGTGGTCTATATGGACTGGAAATAACTTTAGAGGTTTTTTCTTAGGTTTGGATGATTTGAGCCGGTTACGGCATTTTTAGCTGTTCTTGGTAGGTTTTTATCAGTTTTTGATCGGGTTTAGTCGCTTTTGACCAATGCTTGCCTGGATAAAAGTACTCCTTTTTTCAAGCATCCATTTTCTTAGTTGTGGTCTTGAAACGGAGTCATGTATCACATGTTATGACCATTTTATTGCAACCCACGTTTTCAGATAATTTCAATATAAATTTGTTTTTGTATGTTAGCGATTGTGTTTGGTAATCTATTTCTTGATAGCTCTCAATTTTAATAAAATAAAACATGGAATCAAATATTTCAGAGTCATATAATACATAAGCAAGTTGATCCTACATGAAATGTCAAAAAATACTTGTCCTTCTTTTGCATATTATTCACCTATGTAGGCTTCCCAAGGTTAAACAATATCATTTTTAGGTCAAATAACATGACGATTTGTTAGAGCACACTCTTGATAGCTCACAATTTTAATAGAATAAAACATGGAATCAAATATTTCAGAGTCATATAATACATAAGCAAGTTGATCCTACATGAAATGTCAAAAAATACTTGTCCTTCTTTTGCATATTATTCACCTATGTAGGCTTCCCAAGGTTAAACAATATCATTTTTAGGTCAAATAACATGACGTTTTGTTAGAGCACAATCATGTCTTGACCTTTATACTATAATGTGCCGTCGAGATGCTCTTTGTCTACTACATTCACAACTACCTCAAATACTAGCTGACCAACTTTTACACCAATAAAACACAACCAAAACTAAACAGAGCAAACATATAGATGTGTTTTATCCATCAAGAATCCGGGCAAATACATTATGCCCCGATTCTATGTGGTCTATGTGGACTGGAAATAACTTTAGAGGTTTTTTCCTAGGTTTGGATGATTTGAGCCGGTTACGGCATTTTTAGCTGTTCTTGGTAGGTTTTTATCAGTTTTTGATCGGGTTTAGTCGCTTTTGACCAATGCTTGCCTGGATAAAAGTACTCCTTTTTTCAAGCATCCATTTTCTTAGTTGTGGTCTTGAAACGGAGTCATGTATCACATGTTATGACCATTTTATTGCAACCCACGTTTTCAGATAATTTCAATATAAATTTGTTTTTGTATGTTAGCGATTGTGTTTGGTAATCTATTTCTTGATAGCTCTCAATTTTAATAGAATAAAACATGGAATCAAATATTTCAGAGTCATATAATACATAAGCAAGTTGATCCTACATGAAATGTCAAAAAATACTTGTCCTTCTTTTGCATATTATTCACCTATGTAGGCTTCCCAAGGTTAAACAATATCATTTTTAGGTCAAATAACATGACGTTTTGTTAGAGCACACTCTTGATAGCTCTCAATTTTAATAGAATAAAACATGGAATCAAATATTTCACAGTCATATAATACATAAGCAAGTTGATCCTACATGAAATGTCAAAAAATACTTGTCCTTCTTTTGCATATTTTTCACCTATGTAGGCTTCCCAAGGTTAAACAATATCATTTTTAGGTCAAATAACATGACGTTTTGTTAGAGCACACTCATGTCTTGACCTTTATACTATAATGTGCCGTCGAGATGCTCTTTGTCTACTACATTCACAACTACCTCAAATACTAGCTGACCAACTTTTACACCAATGATAGGTGTGTAAACACCCATCCTTTCACCACTTAATTCGGGCTAAAACGAGACCAAAACACGTATTTAATATCATTTGTTTGGAATTATGCGTGGTTTTTGTGTTTATTGTGTTTTCAGAGCCAACCGGATGAATATTGAAGAAAACATGGGATTGCACGGGTTTTATTGAAGAAAAAGACTCAAGATAAAGTCTATTGTCCAAGAGATGCAAAAGATTTGAAGTCACTGGGCCTATTCGAAGATTTATCGAAGAAAAGGACCAAAGATGGAAGATTTATATAAGTCTAAGAAATTCAAGTCTATTAAACGAAGGAATTAAAAGACGAGTTGAATTTAATCGACGACAAATCCCGAATCAGAATCGAAAACGGAAACTTTTCTGAAAAGACGAAAAGACAAGAAGAACGGGAGAAAGCCCACTCACCAACCAAAGGACAAGACTATAAATAGCCTTCCCTTCACACATTTTAGGCTAGCTTTCATTTTTCTTTTTCCCCACTCTTTCTTCCTGGTTCGTAGAACACCATCACCACTAGGGTGATTGGTGATTTTTATCTTTGTCTTTCCAATCTTGTAATTTTAATCTTTGGTTTATCTTGTTAAAACATTAATCATTCAATACAAAGCTTTTGTTTAATCTTTCCATTTAATCTTGTTCATCTTCATCTTTATCTTCAAGTTCTTAAGTTTTTATTTTCTTGATTTGATCTTCAAAAGTTGTTTGGATTTGTGTTTTTATTAGTGGGATTCGTTGCTTATGGTGTCTAAATGATTTGTGTTTAATTTGGTAAATCCTTTTTAAGTATTTGGTTGATTTTGATTAAGAATTGTGTTCCGTGTTCTTCGCGTAACCTGCTACTGTATCTGGTTCCCTGAAGTTCCGAATCAGACAAAAAAGTTCCGAATGAAGTCTTCATTCGGAAACTTCCGAACCAAGCATTAGGTTCCGGATCAGTGACTTCCGAACCAGTTATTTCCGAACCAAGTAAAATCTTTCGAATCAACCTTCATTCGGAAGGTTCCGAACCAGTTATTTCCGCATCATTGGGTTCCGAATCAACCTTCATTCGGAAGATTCCGAATCAGTAAGAAAGTTCCGGATAAGTTCCGGATGAGGATGTTCCGGATGAATGAACAGTTACTTCCGGATGAGCATGTTCCGAATGAATGAATAGTTACTTCCGAATCAGTAAGTTCCGCATGAGCAAGTTCCGAATCAAGGTTTAAAAGTTCCGAATCAGTTATCTTTGGGTATTTTAAAGTTGCTGTTTTACTGTTGTAGTTTTACTGTTTCTTACTCATATTTCACAATTTATATTTTAACTTTAATTTTAATTTGAACTTTAAATTTTAATTTTAATTTTGATATTGATTTTAATTTCAAACCAAGTCTTAGTTAATTATAATTAAAGTAATTGTTTTTTTTATTTAAATTTTCATTTCCACTTTTTATTAGATTAGAAAACCAAACCCCTTTATTTAGTAACCAAGAACAATCATTCCACTTAAGACTGAGATCAATTCGAGAGGATATCGAGAGAAATTAGAACCCATTGCAAAACCGTGTATCAAATGGCGCCGCTGCCGGCTCTTCTCGTTAAGATCAAAAGTTTTTTGTGAGAACTTAGATTTTGGGATCCGTTCCCCGTGAACGTTCTTTTTCATCAAAAATTTTAAAAAAAAAAACAACTAAAAAATATAAAATTTTCAAAAATCCAAAAATAAAAAATTAAAAAACAATAAAAACCAAAAATATTTTTGCTTTGTTTTTCTTTGTTCGTTCTTTTGCAGGTGTATGCGCACTCGATCCACGTCTTATCAAGAGCCCGAGCCTCTCGATAACTTAGACATGGCTGGTGTACAAAACAACAATAACATACCACCTCCGAACAACAATAATAACAACAACAACCCGCCTTTCAACAACATGAACAATAACAACAACAATGAGCACCTTTCGGATAATCGCCCAATGATTGAATTGCTGCAAGCTCATGTCGATGGCAATACGGATCCAATTGTCATCCCACCAATTGCCGCCAACAATTTCGAGCTAAAGTCAGGTTTTATCCAGATGGTATCCGCTCAACCGTTCTTGGGACGCCACATTGATGACCCACAAGACCATATCAAGAGATTTCTACAACTCACGAACACGGTCAAGTTCAATGGTGTTTCACAAGAAGTGATAAGGTTACAACTTTTTCCTTTTTCTTTAGAGGGACAAGCCCGGCATTGGCTTGCTAAGGAACCGCCACAGAGTATTCTCTCGTGGACGGATTTGGAAACAAAGTTTATCAACTACTTTTTTCCACCCTCTCGTACTACCGCTTTGCGGAATGAGATTATAACCTTTGAACAAAAGTACGACGAGTCATTCAGTGAATCTTGGGATCGCTTTAAAGATCTTTTAAGAAAATGCCCACAACATGGTTTTACCAAAGTTCATCAAATAAATACTTTTTACAATGGTTTAAGCATAAATGACCAAGATTCACTGAATAGTGCCTCGGGGGGTAATTTATTGGCTAAGACTTCCAATGCTGCTTGGGATATCATTGAGAACAAGTCTCGTGTGCAAACCAAGAGCGTTAGGACCAATGTTGCTAGTGCTAGCACTAATGACAGCGACAAGCGACTTGACAAAATCACCACGCTTCTTGAATCGCTTGTCACCCACACCGTCAGCAACAACAACAGCAACAACGCCAAAAATGCACAAGTGAACGCTGTCAGCCAACCTTGTGAGATATGTGGTGGTCCCCACTCTTACACAACTTGTACCGCCACCCAAGATTACCCTGCTGAGAATGTGAATGCGGCATATGGCACCTACCAACAACCTGCTTATCAACCTAGACCTCAAGGTGACCGTAACTTGCTTAGCTACCGCAGCAACAACTATCTTTCACCACCTGGCTTTCCTCCTACCAACCCAAACCAACAACAAAACCTTAACCGCCCTTCTCAACAACAACAACAACCTCGACAACCATACATCCCACCTCACAAGCAACAACAACCACCTCAACGTAACAATCAAGTCTACCAACAACCAGCTTACCAACCACCTGCATACAATGCTCCTTCCAACCAAGCCACCACTGCATTACACCAAGAGGTTGCAACCTACATGAGAACCAATGATGTGATAGTGGGAAATCTCCAAGAGGAAGTGCGCAATTTGAAGGCAGACTTGGTCAAGCAAGGAAATGATTTAAGAGCTGACATGAGAAACACGTTGGATAGCCAGACTACTGATCTGAGGAACATGATGGCTAGTTTCTTCCAAGGTAATCAACCCTCTTCTTCGGGTACTCTTCCGAGTAACACCGTTGCGAACCCAAGAGGGGAGATGAAAGCAATCACTACTCGAAGTGGTAAAGGTACCAAGGAACCCGAGCTTCCTATTCCTCCACCGGTGGTTGTGATTAAGGAGAACGAGTCGCCTGCTCCTATTCCTCCTCCTTCTCCTTCCCCAATTTCTCCACCTCCTCTTTTTACCCCTCCTCCACCCGTGGTTGTGAGTGATCCTATTCCCCTAAAGCCTTCCTCTTCTTCCAATATACCTTATCCTTCAAGGTTGAGGAAAGAGCAGCAAAAGAGCAAGGATGATATTCAAGTTTCGAACTTCCTAAAAATGTTCAAGAAACTGAATTTCAATATCTCCTTCGCTGAGGCTCTCGCTCACATGCCCAAGTATGCCAAAATGTTTAAAGATCTTCTGAGCGACAAGGAAAAGCTCCTCGATCTCGCCAACACCCAACTTAATGAGAATTGCTCTGCAGTGCTCTTAAGGAAATTGCCAATCAAGCTTGGTGATCCGGGTCGTTTTCTTATCCCTTGCAATTTCCCGGGAGTAGAGAATTGCATGGCCCTAGCCGATCTAGGTGCCAGTATTAATCTCATGCCTCTAAGTGTTTGGAAGCAATTATCTCTCCCAGAGCTAGTCCCCACCAAAATGACTTTGGAATTGGCCAACCGTACGGTTGCTTATCCAGTGGGGATATCCGAAGACGTCATTGTAGGAGTCGACAAATTTACCTTCCCTGCCGATTTTGTTGTCGTCGACTACGAGATGGACCCCCGTGTGCCACTCATTGTTGGTCGTCCATTCTTGAGGACCGGTCGCACTCTCATTGATGTTGAAGCCGGTGAGCTTATCATGAGAGTGGGTGACGATAAAGTCGTCTTCAACATGGGAAAGTTATCTAAACAGCCTTCTTCTTACGAGAATGTTAATTGTATTGACGTTCTTGATGAGGCTTGTGAAGAACACTTCAAGGATGCTTGTAAAAACATTCCTACCTCTCTTCCCAATGTTGAGACCGTTTCCTCTATCGACTCATCACTATCTCTATTTGGAGAAAGTGATTTCCTTTGGAAAGATTTGGAAGCCACCTTGGGAGATGTGAAGCAAAACAATGACGATTCTACTGCCACTTGGGATGAAGACCTTAGTTTCATTGCAAACCTCCTCAAAGAAGACACTCCTTCTCCTCCATCTCCCACTATCATTGCTATCGATACTCCGACTTCGAATACGCCTCCCGTCGATAATCCTCCGGATTTGGAACTTAAGGAGTTGCCACCCCATCTTGAGTATGTATTCCTCGAAGAAGAGAAGAAGTCGCCAGTCATCATTGCTAAGGATTTGAAGGATGAAGAGAAAGCCCGACTTGTCGCTGTGTTGAAAGATCATAAGAAGGCTATCGCTTGGAAAATCTCGGACATTCGTGGAACTGATCCTCACTTCTGCACACACAAAATTCTCATGGAGGACGACTATAAGCCCACTATTCAAAGCCAACGAAGGGTGAATCCAAAAATACATGAAGTCATCAAAACAGAGGTTATCAAACTTCTTGATGCGGGTATGATTTACCCTATTTCGGATTCACCTTGGGTTAGTCCAATCCATTGTGTGCCCAAGAAGGGCGAAATAACCGTTGTTCCCAATGAACACAACGAGTTGATTCCCACTCGTCTCGTTACTGGGTGGAGAGTTTGTATAGACTACCGCAAACTCAATGATGCCACGAGAAAGGATCATTTCCCTCTACCTTTCATGGACCAAATGCTTGAACGATTAGCCGGTAATGAATATTACTGCTTTCTTGATGGTTTCTCGGGTTATTTCCAAATACCCATCGATCCCCAAGATCAAGAGAAGACTACATTCACTTGTCCCTATGGCACTTTCGCTTACAAAAGAATGCCTTTTGGCTTATGTAATGCGCCCGGGACTTTCCAAAGGTGCATGTTAGCTATTTTCCATGACATGGTTGAACAAACCATGGAAGTCTTCATGGATGATTTCTCGGTCTTCGGGGATTCCTTCTCTGCTTGCCTTGCCAATTTAGAACGTATGCTAAAGCGGTGCGAAGACACTCGCCTTGTTCTAAATTGGGAAAAATGCCATTTTATGGTAAAAGAAGGCGTCGTGCTTGGACATAAGATTTCGAAAGCCGGTCTTGAAGTAGACCGTGCTAAAGTTGATGTTATAGCAAAGTTGCCTCCACCTTCCACTGTTAAGGGTGTGAGAAGTTTCTTGGGTCATGCGGGCTTCTATCGTCGATTCATCAAAGATTTTTCTCAAATCGCTCGCCCGATGACCCACCTCTTGGAAAAAGATACTCCTTTTATCTTTTCCAAAGAGTGCCTTGAAGCCTTCAACTCGCTTAAGGATAAGCTAACTAAAGCACCCGTCTTGGTTACCCCTAATTGGGAGCTGCCCTTTGAGTTGATGTGCGATGCTAGCGATTTTGCTATTGGAGCGGTTCTTGGACAAAGAGTGAACAAACACTTCCAACCGATCCATTACGCTAGCAAGACAATGACTGGGGCACAATTGCATTATACGACAACCGAAAAAGAGCTTTTAGCTGTTGTCTATGCTTTTGAAAAATTCCGCCCCTATCTTGTCCTTTCTACCACCATCGTGTACACCGATCATTCCGCGTTGAAGTACTTGTTGACAAAGCAAGATTCCAAACCAAGACTTCTTCGCTGGGTTTTGCTGCTCCAGGAATTTAAAATCGACATCCGCGATAAAAAAGGAGCAGAAAACCTAGCCGCGGACCATCTTAGTAGACTTGAGGATCCATACCAAGGGGATCATCCGACCAAAGAAATCAATGATTCTTTTCCCTTGGAGACCTTAATGTCTATAAACTCGAAGCCGAATGAAACCCCGTGGTTTGCGGACTTTGCAAACTACTTGGCGGGTGGAATTATCAAGGAAGGGTTGACGTCCCAGCAAAAGAAGAAGTTCTTTACCGACATCAAGACTTACTTTTGGGACGACCCTTACCTATTCAAACAATGTGCTGATCTGATAATTCGCCGATGTGTTGATGGACCGACAGCGTCTGAAATCCTTGATGCTTGCCACAAAGGACCCACCGGTGGTCACTTTGGTCCCAACTACACCGCTAAAAAAGTGTTTGATTCAGGATTTTATTGGCCCTCCATATACCGTGATGCTCACGATATGGTCAAACGATGTGATGTTTGCCAAAAGCAAGGCAAAATCACACATAAAGACGAGATGCCTCAGAATTTCATTCAAGAGTGTGAAATTTTTGATGTTTGGGGTATCGACTTTATGGGGCCATTCCCTTCGTCTAAAGGAAACAAATACATCCTTGTAGCCATTGACTACGTTTCAAAGTGGGTTGAAGCCAAAGCTTTGCCTACTAATGACGCAAGGGTGGTTTGTAACTTTTTGAAAGCTCTATTCGCGAGATTCGGTGTGCCTCGCGCCATTATTAGTGATCGTGGGACTCATTTCTGCAATGACCAATTTGCTCGAGTCATGGCTAAGTACGGTGTAAATCATCGTCTTTCCACAGCCTACCACCCACAAACTAATGGCCAGGCTGAAATATCCAACCGAGGGCTGAAGCGAATTCTTGAAAGGACCGTGGGAGAGCATCGTGCCTCATGGGCTGATAAATTGGATGATGCTTTGTGGGCTTTCCGTACTGCTTACAAAACCCCAATCGGTTGTACGCCTTATCGTCTTGTTTACGGGAAAGCGTGCCACCTCCCCATTGAGTTGGAGCACAAGGCTTATTGGGCCTTGAAGTGGGCTAATTTTGATATAAACAAAGCCGGTGACCTACGCAAGATCCAACTCAATGAGCTGAATGAACTCCGTAATGAGGCTTATGAAAATTCTTTGATCTATAAGGAAAGAACTAAGCTCATTCACGACTCCAAGATCAAAAACCGAGAGTTCCATGTTGGAGACAAAGTCTTACTTTTTAACTCTCGGTTGAAAATCTTTTCGGGCAAACTCAAATCTCGTTGGTCTGGCCCATTCACCATTGCCCAAATTTTTCCATATGGTACTCTCGAGCTCGCTCAACCTGATGGACCAAATTTTAAGGTGAATGGCCAACGAGTGAAGTTGTACTTTGGTGAGGACACCTCTAAGGAGGTGATTCCATCCCTCACCACGTTCCCCATGAACTAATTTTGGGTCGAGTCAGGCTCGTGACTCGGTTATCAAAAACAAGCGCTCCTCGGGAGGCAGCCCGAGTATCTATCCTTGTATGTTTTAATCCCCTAAGTGTAGGGGGGACTTCTATATGTGTTTGCCTTTGTGTGGTGATGTGATTACAGGGATAACTGCACTCTTGGAATTTTCGAAGAACCGTGCTCCCGTGTTTATCCGAAATCCGGTTCTATCTCTCAACTATCGTGATTCAATTTTCTTCATACTCACATTTGAAATTGATCACGTTAGTCGTCTCTTCCTTAACTTGAGTTAACCAACGTGCACAATGTCATAAGTGTAGGGGAACCTTTTCCCACATGCTTAAACATTGAGGACAATGTTTATCTTAAGTGTAGGGGGGACTTCTATCGAAGTTTTAAAGTGGATTTTTCCATGAAAATGCCTTCAATTAACCGGAAAATCATGTTTTTCAACATTTTTCAAATTTTTTATTAACTTTGGCCATTTAGTTGTAATTTTTAAATTTTTATCGTTGCTTTCATATGTATATATCCCGCAATAAAGTCAAATTTTAATAAAGTGGTGTAGCTAGTTTAGAAGTCTTTTAGGCCCGTTGCGTTTATTTTGACTCAACCCGAATAGACTTATCCAAGTTTATTCTAGCTAGTATCCTTAACCATGTAGACCTTAATTTGTTTATTAGGCTAAGTATCCACGAGTCTCATTACTTGAGATTTTAAATTGTGGAGGACGAGAAATGATAGAGTCAATTATAAGTCGGTATTCTTGCGCGAGCTCACTTGGTGTAATTATTTGCCTATTCTCCCATCACTTGCTAATAACTTATCTGCAATAAGTAAGGTCTTACGATTTGAAAAGTTACTTAGCTTCTAGCCCAAGATCGTTTAAAAGTTGCTCGGTAATGATAAGAGTTCATAGCCAAGGCATAACTTATGAAGCGGGGCGCGAAGATTGGCGAGTCCGAAAAGGCCCTAACAAGGCATGAGGATTCAATTTTATTGCTGAAGATCCAAAGTGATGTGAAAAGCATTATTCCTAAAGTCAATATGAAGGATCAAGACTCACGACGAAAAGCAATCAACTCCCATAAAGATCATGGAGAAGTCTATCCGAAAAGACCCTAACAAGGTATGAGGATAAATAGATCCAAGTCCGAAAAGGAGGCGGATCGTTGTATCTCAAAATCCCAAATAGAGATCAAAGAAATAATCATGAAGTCGTGGTCAACAAAGTTGGAGTACCCCTCAAAAGTCTCCAAGTGAAGAAATTCTATTATGATGAGAAGACCATTATCTCAAGAACGTCTCTCGAAGATATGAAGTATGAAGTACATGCCAAATATCGGCCCGAGAAAGGTCTCAAATCGTGAACCAAGTTATGCCAAGATATGAACTTTTTGATATCCCGAGAAGCAGTTTTAAGAGATTTTGTCCTTTAGCTAACTATTGATCAAATCGTCCTACTTTACTTTCAGCCCTAATAAACTATCGAAATAAGTCCAAAAATGCATCTTCATGATCATTCTAAGACAAAAATAAAATATAAGAGATACACCTAGGAATAAGGGAGTTTAAGCATTTAATTAAGCCATGTGTGTAAGTGTTTGAATTGCTCACTTATAATAACAATGATCTCGTTTTTAAGCTTAGTTTGGGGAACGTGAAACTTGAGGGTGATAAATCTTCGCAGCACCAAAGCCCTAATATAAGTCATCGATTTCTCTACAAGTTTTCTCCATGTAGCTATTTTCAAGTGAAAATGGTTTTCTATCCCTTTGTTACCATTGAAGTTTTATTTCTTTAATTTTTGTTTAGTAGAATTTAAATAAGGCCAAGGTTGATTAATTATGAGAAAAGTGTAAAATTGCTTTGTCACTAAGCATTGCATGAGGGCATGGCAATGGTTAAGTGTAGGGGATTTGATAGGTGTGTAAACACCCATCCTTTCACCACTTAATTCGGGCTAAAACGAGACCAAAACACGTATTTAATATCATTTGTTTGGAATTATGCGTGGTTTTTGTGTTTATTGTGTTTTCAGAGCCAACCGGATGAATATTGAAGAAAACATGGGATTGCACGGGTTTTATTGAAGAAAAAGACTCAAGATAAAGTCTATTGTCCAAGAGATGCAAAAGATTTGAAGTCACTGGGCCTATTCGAAGATTTATCGAAGAAAAGGACCAAAGATGGAAGATTTATATAAGTCGAAGAAATTCAAGTCTATTAAACGAAGGAATTAAAAGACGAGTTGAATTTAATCGACGACAAATCCCGAATCAGAATCGAAAACGGAAACTTTTCTGAAAAGACGAAAAGACAAGAAGAACGGGAGAAAGCCCACTCACCAACCAAAGGACAAGACTATAAATAGCCTTCCCTTCACACATTTTAGGCTAGCTTTCATTTTTCTTTTTCCCCACTCTTTCTTCCTGGTTCGTAGAACACCATCACCACTAGGGTGATTGGTGATTTTTATCTTTGTCTTTCCAATCTTGTAATTTTAATCTTTGGTTTATCTTGTTAAAACATTAATCATTCAATACAAAGCTTTTGTTTAATCTTTCCATTTAATCTTGTTCATCTTCATCTTTATCTTCAAGTTCTTAAGTTTTTATTTTCTTGATTTGATCTTCAAAAGTTGTTTGGATTTGTGTTTTTATTAGTGGGATTCGTTGCTTATGGTGTCTAAATGATTTGTGTTTAATTTGGTAAATCCTTTTTAAGTATTTGGTTGATTTTGATTAAGAATTGTGTTCCGTGTTCTTCGCGTAACCTGCTACTGTATCTGGTTCCCTGAAGTTCCGAATCAGACAAAAAAGTTCCGAATGAAGTCTTCATTCGGAAACTTCCGAACCAAGCATTAGGTTCCGGATCAGTGACTTCCGAACCAGTTATTTCCGAACCAAGTAAAATCTTCCGAATCAACCTTCATTCGGAAGGTTCCGAACCAGTTATTTCCGCATCATTGGGTTCCGAATCAACCTTCATTCGGAAGATTCCGAATCAGTAAGAAAGTTCCGGATAAGTTCCGGATGAGGATGTTCCGGATGAATGAACAGTTACTTCCGGATGAGCATGTTCCGAATGAATGAATAGTTACTTCCGAATCAGTAAGTTCCGCATGAGCAAGTTCCGAATCAAGGTTTAAAAGTTCCGAATCAGTTATCTTTGGGTATTTTAAAGTTGCTGTTTTACTGTTGTAGTTTTACTGTTTCTTACTCATATTTCACAATTTATATTTTAACTTTAATTTTAATTTGAACTTTAAATTTTAATTTTAATTTTGATATTGATTTTAATTTCAAACCAAGTCTTAGTTAATTATAATTAAAGTAATTGTTTTTTTATTTAAATTTTCATTTCCACTTTTTATTAGATTAGAAAACCAAACCCCTTTATTTAGTAACCAAGAACAATCATTCCACTTAAGACTGAGATCAATTCGAGAGGATATCGAGAGAAATTAGAACCCATTGCAAAACCGTGTATCAACCAATAAAACACAACCAAAACTAAACAGAGCAAACATATAGATGTGTTTTATCCATCAAGAATCCGGGCAAATACATTATGCCCCGATTCTATGTGGTCTATATGGACTGGAAATAACTTTAGAGGTTTTTTCTTAGGTTTGGATGATTTGAGCCGGTTACGGCATTTTTAGCTGTTCTTGGTAGGTTTTTATCAGTTTTTGATCGGGTTTAGTCGCTTTTGACCAATGCTTGCCTGGATAAAAGTACTCCTTTTTTCAAGCATCCATTTTCTTAGTTGTGGTCTTGAAACGGAGTCATGTATCACATGTTATGACCATTTTATTGCAACCCACGTTTTCAGATAATTTCAATATAAATTTGTTTTTGTATGTTAGCGATTGTGTTTGGTAATCTATTTCTTGATAGCTCTCAATTTTAATAGAATAAAACATGGAATCAAATATTTTAGAGTCATATAATACATAAGCAAGTTGATCCTACATGAAATGTCAAAAAATACTTGTCCTTCTTTTGCATATTATTCACCTATGTAGGCTTCCCAAGGTTAAACAATATCATTTTTAGGTCAAATAACATGACGTTTTGTTAGAGCACACTCTTGATAGCTCTCAATTTTAATAGAATAAAACATGGAATCAAATATTTCAGAGTCATATGATACATAAGCAAGTTGATCCTACATGAAATGTCAAAAAATACTTGTCCTTCTTTTGCATATTATTCACCTATGTAGGCTTCCCAAGGTTAAACAATATCATTTTTAGGTCAAATAACATGACGTTTTGTTAGAGCACACTCATGTCTTGACCTTTATACTATAATGTGCCGTCGAGATGCTCTTTGTCTACTACATTCACAACTACCTCAAATACTAGCTGACCAACTTTTACACCAATAAAACACAACCAAAACTAAACAGAGCAAACATATAGATGTGTTTTATCCATCAAGAATCCGGGAAAATACATTATGCCCCGATTCTATGTGGTCTATATGGACTGGAAATCATTTTAGAGGTTTTTTCTTAGGTTTGGATGATTTGAGCCGGTTACGGCATTTTTAGCTGTTCTTGGTAGGTTTTTAACAGTTTTTGATCGAGTTTAGTCGCTTTTGACCAATGCTTGCCTGGATAAAAGTACTCCTTTTTTCAAGCATCCATTTTCTTAGTTGTGGTCTTGAAACGGAGTCATGTATCACATGTTATGACCATTTTATTGCAACCCACGTTTTTAGATAATTTCAATATAAATTTGTTTTTGTATGTTAGCGATTGTGTTTGGTAATCTATTTCTTGATAGCTCTCAATTTTAATAAAATAAAACATGGAATCAAATATTTCAGAGTCATATAATACATAAGCAAGTTGATCCTACATGAAATATCAAAAAATACTTGTCCTTCTTTTGCATATTATTCACCTATGTAGGCTTCCCAAGGTTAAACAATATCATTTTTAGGTCAAATAACATGACGTTTTGTTAGAGCACACTCTTGATAGCTCACAATTTTAATAGAATAAAACATGGAATCAAATATTTCAGAGTCATATAATACATAAGCAAGTTGATCCTACATGAAATGTCAAAAAATACTTGTCCTTCTTTTGCATTATATTCACCTATGTAGGCTTCCCAAGGTTAAACAATATCATTTTTAGGTCAAATAACATGACATTTTGTTAGAGCACACTCATGTCTTGACCTTTATACTATAATGTGCCGTCGAGATGCTCTTTGTCTACTACATTCACAACTACCTCAAATACTAGCTGACCAACTTTTACACCAATAAAACACAACCAAAACTAAACAGAGCAAACATATAGATGTGTTTTATCCATCAAGAATCCGGGCAAATACCTTATGCCCCGATTCTATGTGGTCTATATGGACTGGAAATAATTTTATAGGTTTTTTCTTAGGTTTGGATGATTTGAGCCGGTTACGGCATTTTTAGCTGTTCTTGGTAGGTTTTTATCAGTTTTTGATCGGGTTTAGTCGCTTTTGACCAATGCTTGCCTGGATAAAAGTACCCCTTTTTTCAATCATCCATTTTCTTAGTTGTGGTCTTGAAACGGAGTCATGTATCACATGTTATGACCATTTTATTGCAACCCACGTTTTCAGATAATTTCAATATAAATTTGTTTTTGTATGTTAGCGATTGTGTTTGGTAATCTATTTCTTGATAGCTCTCAATTTTAATAAAATAAAACATGGAATCAAATATTTCAGAGTCATATAATACATAAGCAAGTTGATCCTACATGAAATGTCAAAAAATACTTGTCCTTCTTTTGCATATTATTCACCTATGTAGGCTTCCCAAGGTTAAACAATATCATTTTTAGGTCAAATAACATGATGTTTTGTTAGAGCACACTCTTGATAGCTCTCAGTTTTAACAGAATAAAACATGGAATCAAATATTTCACAGTCATATAATACATAAGCAAGTTGATCCTACATGAAATGTCAAAAAATACTTGTCCTTCTTTTGCATATTATTCACCTATGTAGGCTTCCCAAGGTTAAACAATATCATTTTTAGGTCAAATAACATGACGTTTTGTTAGAGCACACTCATGTCTTGACCTTTATACTATAATGTGCCGTCGAGATGCTCTTTGTCTACTACATTCACAACTACCTCAAATACTAGCTGACCAACTTTTACACCAATAAAACACAACCAAAACTAAACAGAGCAAACATATAGATGTGTTTTATCCATCAAGAATCCGGGAAAATACATTATGCCCCGATTCTATGTGGTCTATATGGACTGGAAATAATTTTAGAGGTTTTTTCTTAGGTTTGGATGATTTGAGCCGGTTACGGCATTTTTAGCTGTTCTTGGTAGGTTTTTAATAGTTTTTGATCGGGTTTAGTCGCTTTTGACCAATGCTTGCCTGGATAAAAGTACTCCTTTTTTCAAGAATCCATTTTCTTAGTTGTGGTCTTGAAACGGAGTCATGTATCACATGTTATGACCATTTTATTGCAACCCACGTTTTTAGATAATTTCAATATAAATTTGTTTTTGTATGTTAGCGATTGTGTTTGGTAATCTATTTCTTGATAGCTCTCAATTTTAATAAAATAAAACATGGAATCAAATATTTTAGAGTCATATAATACATAAGCAAGTTGATCCTACATGAAATATCAAAAAATACTTGTCCTTCTTTTGCATATTATTCACCTATGTAGGCTTCCCAAGGTTAAACAATATCATTTTTAGGTCAAATAACATGACGTTTTGTTAGAGCACACTCTTGATAGCTCACAATTTTAATAGAATAAAACATGGAATCAAATATTTCAGAGTCATATAATACATAAGCAAGTTGATTCTACATGAAATGTCAAAAAATACTTGTCCTTCTTTTGCATATTATTCACCTATGTAGGCTTCCCAAGGTTAAACAATATCATTTTTAGGTCAAATAACATGACATTTTGTTAGAGCACACTCATGTCTTGACCTTTATACTATAATGTGCCGTCGAGATGCTCTTTGTCTACTACATTCACAACTACCTCAAATACTAGCTGACCAACTTTTACACCAATAAAACACAACCAAAACTAAACAGAGCAAACATATAGATGTGTTTTATCCATCAAGAATCCGGGCAAATACCTTATGCCCCGATTCTATGTGGTCTATATGGACTGGAAATAATTTTAGAGGTTTTTTCTTAGGTTTGGATGATTTGAGCCGGTTACGGCATTTTTAGCTGTTCTTGGTAGGTTTTTATCAGTTTTTGATCGGGTTTAGTCGCTTTTGACCAATGCTTGCCTGGATAAAAGTACTCCTTTTTTCAATCATCCATTTTCTTAGTTGTGGTCTTGAAACGGAGTCATGTATCACATGTTATGACCATTTTATTGCAACCCACGTTTTCAGATAATTTCAATATAAATTTGTTTTTGTATGTTAGCGATTGTGTTTGGTAATCTATTTCTTGATAGCTCTCAATTTTAATAAAATAAAACATGGAATCAAATATTTCAGAGTCATATAATACATAAGCAAGTTGATCCTACATGAAATGTCAAAAAATACTTGTCCTTCTTTTGCATATTATTCACCTATGTAGGCTTCCCAAGGTTAAACAATATCATTTTTAGGTCAAATAACATGATGTTTTGTTAGAGCACACTCTTGATAGCTCTCAATTTTAACAGAATAAAACATGGAATCAAATATTTTAGAGTCATATAATACATAAGCAAGTTGATCCTACATGAAATGTCAAAAAATACTTGTCCTTCTTTTGCATATTATTCACCTATGTAGGCTTCCCAAGGTTAAACAATATCATTTTTAGGTCAAATAACATGACGTTTTGTTAGAGCACACTCATGTCTTGACCTTTATACTATAATGTGCCGTCGAGATGCTCTTTGTCTACTACATTCACAACTACCTCAAATACTAGCTGACCAACTTTTACACCAATAAAACACAACCAAAACTAAACAGAGCAAACATATAGATGTGTTTTATCCATCAAGAATCCGGGAAAATACATTATGCCCCGATTCTATGTGGTCTATATGGACTGGAAATAACTTTAGAGGTTTTTTCTTAGGTTTGGATGATTTGAGCCGGTTACGGCATTTTTAGCTGTTCTTGGTAGGTTTTTATCAGTTTTTGATCGTGTTTAGTCGCTTTTGACCAATGCTTGCCTGGATAAAAGTACTCCTTTTTTCAAGAATCCATTTTCTTAGTTGTGGTCTTGAAACGGAGTCATGTATCACATGTTATGACCGTTTTATTGCAACCCAAGTTTTCAGATAATTGCAATATAAATTTGTTTTTGTATGTTAGCGATTGTGTTTGGTAATCTATTTCTTGATAGCTCTCAATTTTAATAAAATAAAACATGGAATCAAATATTTCAGAGTCATATAATACATAAGCAAGTTGATCCTACATGAAATGTCAAAAAATACTTGTCCTTCTTTTGCATATTATTCACCTATGTAGGCTTCCCAAGGTTAAACAATATCATTTTTAGGTCAAATAACATGACGTTTTGTTAGAGCACACTCTTGATAGCTCACAATTTTAATAGAATAAAACATGGAATCAAATATTTCAGAGTCATATAATACATAAGCAAGTTGATCCTACATGAAATGTCAAAAAATACTTGTCCTTCTTTTGCATATTATTCACCTATGTAGGCTTCCCAAGGTTAAACAATATCATTTTTAGGTCAAATAACATGACGTTTTGTTAGAGCACACTCATGTCTTGACCTTTATACTATAATGTGCCGTCGAGATGCTCTTTGTCTACTACATTCACAACTACCTCAAATACTAGCTGACCAACTTTTACACCAATAAAACACAACCAAAACTAAACAGAGCAAACATATAGATGTGTTTTATCCATCAAGAATCCGGGCAAATACATTATGCCCCGATTCTATGTGGTCTATATGGGCTGGAAATAACTTTAGAGGTTTTTTCTTAGGTTTGGATGATTTGAGCCGGTTACGGCATTTTTAGCTGTTCTTGGTAGGTTTTTATCAGTTTTTGATCGGGTTTAGTCGCTTTTGACCAATGCTTTCCTGGATAAAAGTACTCCTTTTTTCAAGCATCCATTTTCTTAGTTGTGGTCTTGAAACGGAGTCATGTATCACATGTTATGACCATTTTATTGCAACCCACGTTTTCAGATAATTTCAATATAAATTTGTTTTTGTATGTTAGCGATTGTGTTTGGTAATCTATTTCTTGATAGCTCTCAATTTTAATAGAATAAAACATGGAATCAAATATTTTAGAGTCATATAATACATAAGCAAGTTGATCCTACATGAAATGTCAAAAAATACTTGTCCTTCTTTTGCATATTATTCACCTATGTAGGCTTCCCAAGGTTAAACAATATCATTTTTAGGTCAAATAACATGACGTTTTGTTAGAGCACACTCTTGATAGCTCTCAATTTTAATAGAATAAAACATGGAATCAAATATTTCAGAGTCATATAATACATAAGCAAGTTGATCCTACATGAAATGTCAAAAAATACTTGTCCTTCTTTTGCATATTATTCACCTATGTAGGCTTCCTAAGGTTAAACAATATCATTTTTAGGTCAAATAACATGACGTTTTGTTAGAGCACACTCATGTCTTGACCTTTATACTATAATGTGCCGTCGAGATGCTCTTTGTCTACTACATTCACAACTACCTCAAATACTAGCTGACCAACTTTTACACCAATAAAACACAACCAAAACTAAACAGAGCAAACATATAGATGTGTTTTATCCATCAAGAATCCGGGCAAATACATTATGCCCCGATTCTATGTGGTCTATATGGACTGGAAATAATTATAGAGGTTTTTTCTTAGGTTTGGATGATTTGAGCCGGTTACGGCATTTTTAGCTGTTCTTGGTAGGTTTTTATCAGTTTTTGATCGGGTTTAGTCGCTTTTGACCAATGCTTGCCTGGATAAAAGTACTCCTTTTTTCAAGCATCCATTTTCTTAGTTGTGGTCTTGAAACGGAGTCATGTATCACATGTTATGACCATTTTATTGCAACCCACGTTTTCAGATAATTTCAATATAAATTTGTTTTTGTATGTTAGCGATTGTGTTTGGTAATCTATTTCTTGATAGCTCTCAATTTTAATAAAATAAAACATGGAATCAAATATTTCAGAGTCATATAATACATAAGCAAGTTGATCCTACATGAAATATCAAAAAATACTTGTCCTTCTTTTGCATATTATTCACCTATGTAGGCTTCCCAAAGTTAAACAATATCATTTTAGGTAAAATAACATGACGTTTTGTTAGAGCAAACTCTTGATAGCTCTCACTTTTAATAGAATAAAACATGGAATCAAATATTTCAGAGTCATATAATACATAAGCAAGTTGATCCTACATGAAATGTCAAAAAATACTTGTCCTTCTTTTGCATATTATTCACCTATGTAGGCTTCCCAAGGTTAAACAATATCATTTTTATGTCAAATAACATGACGTTTTGTTAGAGCACACTCATGTCTTGACCTTTATACTATAATGTGCCGTCGAGACGCTCTTTGTCTACTACATTCACAACTACCTCAAATACTAGCTGACCAACTTTTACACCAATAAAACACAACCAAAACTAAACAGAGCAAACATATAGATGTGTTTTATCCATCAAGAATCCGGGAAAATACATTATGCCCCGATTCTATGTGGTCTATATGGACTGGAAATAACTTTAGAGGTTTTTTCTTAGGTTTGGATGATTTGAGCCGGTTACGGCATTTTTAGCTGTTCTTGGTAGGTTTTTATCAGTTTTTGATCGGGTTTAGTCGCTTTTGACCAATGCTTGACTGGATAAAAGTAATCCTTTTTTCAAGCATCCATTTTCTTAGTTGTGGTCTTGAAACGGAGTCATGTATCACATGTTATGACCATTTTATTGCAACCCACGTTTTCAGATAATTGCAATATAAATTTGTTTTTGTATGTTAGTGATTGTGTTTGGTAATCTATTTCTTGATAGCTCTCAATTTTAATAAAATAAAACATGGAATCAAATATTTTAGAGTCATATAATACATAAGCAAGTTGATCCTACATGAAATGTAAAAAAATACTTGTCCTTCTTTTGCATATTATTCACCTATGTAGGCTTCCCAAGGTTAAACAATATCATTTTTAGGTCAAATAACATGACGTTTTGTTAGAGCACACTCTTGATAGCTCACAATTTTAATAGAATAAAACATGGAATCAAATATTTCAGAGTCATATAATACATAAGCAAGTTGATCCTACATGAAATGTCAAAAAATACTTGTCCTTCTTTTGCATATTATTCACCTATGTAGGCTTCCCAAGGTTAAACAATATCATTTTTAGGTCAAATAACATGACGTTTTGTTAGAGCACACTCATGTCTTGACCTTTATACTATAATGTGCCGTCGAGATGCTCTTTGTCTACTACATTCACAACTACCTCAAATACTAGCTGACCAACTTTTACACCAATAAAACACAACCAAAACTAAACAGAGCAAACATATAGATGTGTTTTATCCATCAAGAATCCGGGCAAATACATTATGCCCCGATTCTATGTGGTCTATATGGGCTGGAAATAACTTTAGAGGTTTTTTCTTAGGTTTGGATGATTTGAGCCGGTTACGGCATTTTTAGCTGTTCTTGGTAGGTTTTTATCAGTTTTTGATCGGGTTTAGTCGCTTTTGACCAATGCTTTCCTGGATAAAAGTACTCCTTTTTTCAAGCATCCATTTTCTTAGTTGTGGTCTTGAAACGGAGTCATGTATCACATGTTATGACCATTTTATTGCAACCTACGTTTTCAGATAATTTCAATATAAATTTGTTTTTGTATGTTAGCGATTGTGTTTGGTAATCTATTTCTTGATAGCTCTCAATTTTAATAGAATAAAACATGGAATCAAATATTTCAGAGTCATATAATACATAAGCAAGTTGATCCTACATGAAATGTCAAAAAATACTTGTCCTTCTTTTGCATATTATTCACCTATGTAGGCTTCCCAAGGTTAAACAATATCATTTTTAGGTCAAATAACATGACGTTTTGTTAGAGCACACTCTTGATAGCTCTCAATTTTAATAGAATAAAACATGGAATCAAATATTTCAAAGTTATATAATACATAAGCAAGTTGATCCTACATGAAATGTCAAAAAATACTTGTCCTTCTTTTGCATATTATTCACCTATGTAGGCTTCCCAAGGTTAAACAATATCATTTTTAGGTCAAATAACATGACGTTTTGTTAGAGCACACTCATGTCTTGACCTTTATACTATAATGTGCCGTCGAGATGCTCTTTGTCTACTACATTCACAACTACCTCAAATACTAGCTGACCAACTTTTACACCAATAAAACACAACCAAAACTAAACAGAGCAAACATATAGATGTGTTTTATCCATCAAAAATCCGGGCAAATACATTATGCCCGGATTCTATGTGGTCTATATGAGCTGGAAATAACTTTAGAGGTTTTTTCTTAGGTTTGGATGATTTGAGCCGGTTACGGCATTTTTAGTTGTTCTTGGTAGGTTTTTATCAGTTTTTGATCGGGTTTAGTCGCTTTTGACCAATGCTTGCCTGGATAAAAGTACTCCTTTTTTCAAGCATCCATTTTCTTAGTTGTGGTCTTGAAACGGAGTCATGTATCACATGTTATGACCATTTTATTGCAACCCACGTTTTCAGATAATTTCAATATAAATTTGCTTTTGTATGTTAGCGATTGTGTTTGGTAATCTATTTCTTGATAGCTCTCAATTTTAATAGAATAAAACATGGAATCAAATATTTCAGAGTCATATAATACATAATCAAGTTGATCCTACATGAAATGTCAAAAAATACTTGTCCTTCTTTTGCATATTATTCACCTATGTAGGCTTCCCAAGGTTAAACAATATCATTTTTAGGTCAAATAACATGACGTTTTGTTAGAGCACACTCTTGATAGCTCTCAATTTTAATAGAATAAAACATGAAATCAAATATTTCAGAGTCATATAATACATAAGCAAGTTGATCCTACATGAAATGTCAAAAAATACTTGTCCTTCTTTTGCATATTATTCACCTATGTAGGCTTCCCAAGGTTAAACAATATCATTTTTAGGTCAAATAACATGACGTTTTGTTAGAGCACACTCATGTCTTGACCTTTATACTATAATGTGCCGTCGAGATGCTCTTTGTCTACTACATTCACAACTACCTCAAATACTAGCTGACTAACTTTTACACCAATAAAACACAACCAAAACTAAACAGAGAAAACATATAGATGTGGTTTATCCATCAAAAATCCGGGCAAATACATTATGCCCGGATTCTATTGTTGATCCCAAACTTAGATCGATTAGCTTTGTGTATACGAGATTAGGTCAAGTATAACACGTAGAGAAACCTTTGTTATATGCTTTGTGAATCTAAGTGTTATGCGGAATTTAACACTTAAACAAGAACACAAGATGTAAACAAAACTTTCACTTTGATTATGAATGTCAAACTTGCTTACAATGAAAGATGTTTACGAATGAAAACTTATATAAAACTTGATCCTAAACATTAACCTAAAGGCCTTCTTTTATAGACTAAGAAGCCTTGTACAATAAGCTACGTATCAACTATTCTAGGTAAAGATAAACATAGAAAATACATTGTCGTTTCTATCCTTACTAGAAGTATTCTAGAATATAATAAACGTGTAGCTTATATCTTCCATCAGTGTTTGTCTTCAATCTATCAACGCTTGACTTTAACTTGTCAACGCTTGGGCTGTCAGCGCTCACTTTGTTCTTGTCAACGCTTGAGTTGTTCTTGTCAGCGCTCAAGTGATCTGGCCTTAATTTATTCCCAACAATCCTCCCCTAAACTTGATATCCACTCTTATGATCAAGTTTCTGAGTAAACATTAAGAACTTGGAGGAGTCTGACAAACCTTATCATATTGGTAATAAATAAATCTGATCAAATTCTTTGCCACGTCACTTGTATAATCTATCTCCAACTGGGTGTCCTTCATCTTTTCCAAAACAGCTTTGGATATGAAATACTGAGCATCTACAAGTAGATACTCAGCAAACTTTGTAGAACTCAAATGGTATACACCAGCAGCTGAATATAACCTCCATTGAAGACCACTGAGGTCATCTTCAAGATCCTTTCATATTTCAGGATCTTCCTCATTTGTCCCACACATTCTTTTAAATGTGGTCCAAAGTTTTATTCCATTAGCTGAAGTTTGTGATTCAGCCTCATACTTGGTCTCTAGTAACCTCCAAAGGTCCACCAAGTCTTCTCTATCACAACTTGCAAATAAAGATATCAGAGTGGTAAAAGTGTGTACCTCCTTTCCAAATCTGCCAATCTTCCAGAATCCACATTCATCCTCATCATAACTCACAATTGGATTCCTGGAATCTAATGGTAACACCTGCACCATATCTGAAGCTTCTAATGGGGAGAGCTTGAGGCTCTTTCTAATAACTGCTTCACTTGGATATAGTTGATTCATATCTTTTGGAAACTCAAGTGTAAATCCCTTCTTCACTGGCCTGGGAACTATCATAGCTTTCTTGATTTCCATCTCTTCTTCAAGTTGCTCCTTTCTTTCATCTGAAAGAAGTCTGAAAGTGTTTTCTTCCTGCACTTTCACCCAAATAGGATAAGCTCTATGTTCCAAATCATCAAATGTCAAAGCCTTCAACTTCTGATGTGTCCATCCAACTCCATGACATCTGAGCAACATAAAGTAGAGCTTCCTTCTATCCCTTTTCAACTCAGAGAGAATGTTGCTTGCCTTGTGCTTCAAAATCACCTTACAATCCTTCTGAACTCTAAGAAGAAGCTCCAAACCCCATATTTGATCTGAAATGGTCAAGTCTGGATTATCCATACAGCTTTCTTCCCAAGAATTGTACATCTGAACCACCTCTGGCATGTCAAAGTCAATCTGCAATTTTAAATCTCTCAACTTTTCCCTAGCAAGCTCATCACCATACTCAAGTCTTTCTGGTTCAATAATCATCACACTTGAATCTGAGCTAGCTCCATCACTTTCTTCTTCAGAAGTCACAACAAATGGTGACTTTTCCTTTTCACCTTGTTCCATCATTTGCTCAGCCAATCTTCTATCAAATTCAACTTGGGCTGCATTCTTTGGAACACTTTCTTCTACCAATTTACCCTTACCCTTATCTGATGGTGCAATGGTTGGTAAGGTAGATGGTAATACCTGAGTAGGAACTTCCTTGAAAATAGATGATGACTGTAATACATCACCTTCATGTGCAGATCTGTCAACGCCCAAATTTCCTCTATCAGCGCCCAAAATACTTCTATCAGCGTCCAAATTTGTCTTGTCAACGCTCAAATATTTTCCCTCAGCGCCTTGTGTAACCTCTCTCAACATAGCTGTAAATGATAAATTTAGATTGGTTGGAGAGATTAAGGACGTATCAAAACCTGTTTGTTCCTTCAAAGTAGTAAGAGCTTCAACAACATCCATTGATCGACCATCTTGACTGCTCTTATCACTCAGATTTCTTTGATCTTCCTCCCCTTTGGAAGACTCCTCCATACCCCTCCTAGCATGATCATTCTCCAAAACAACAATCCTCTCCCTCAATTCCTTGAGTTCAAGGCCTTGTGAGTTGACAATTTGTACTAAGTCTGCATTTTGCTTTTGCAAGCTAATGCAGACTGTCGTCAATTCCAAAATAGTCATTGGTTCCAGTCTGCCCTCTTCTGAAATGGGGATTTGACCTCCCAAGTCAGGTTCATTGGGCATGGATGAGGACTTAAGTATGGTGGGACTGCCTTGGCCAGCTTCTAAGCCAGATCCAATAGTCCCAGCCTCATCCAGGTCACCAGCCACACTTGTGGTGGTGGTTCTCTCTGCTTCATGGCTAGGACCACCAGAGGAGAACACTCCAGTAGTCCTTTGGCGTTTGATCAACCTATATTCAGGTGGTGTGGAAGATGGTGTGGAAGAATGGGTGGATGTGGGTTGGTTAAGGGGTGTTTGGGATTGTGATGGTTGGGTGTCAGCGTTGGAAATAGGCACATCAACGCCAACATTTGATGTGTCAGCGTCAAAGGGTTCTTGGTCTATTTGCATTTGTTCAGGTGAGGGTAAAGGTTCAGGAATAAGTTCAAGTTGTGGTTGAGGGTCAATTTGAGGTTGGGGGTCTGGTTGGGGTTGTGCTGCTGCAATAACAGCAAGCATGGCTGGGGTTAAAGGTAAGTCTCTATGAGGTGGTGAATTCATCTTTGTAAAAATAGCTTTCTTTTGTTCAGGGATTTTATAAAAATCATTGTGATCCCTTGAACAATATCTTTGATCATCAAAAATCATTTGCAGAAAACGGGGATAAGCTAAAGTCATTTTTGTCCCCTTGTTTTTACACATCCCTTCAAAAATCATTTTAGAATAGTTATATTTTTGCCCTGTTGCAATGCACACAATAGCAGTTGCAATGGATCTATTGATCTCATTGTGTGCAGTACATTTGGGACTCAAACATTGAAGGAGAATGTGAATGAGGTACTTCCAGGCTGGGGGAAATTCCTGCTTATGATACTTATTAAGAGTACCTTATCAGGAATTGGATATCCCAAAGCCCTAAGCCCTTGTTCTATTTCAGTTATGGGAAGAATGGTTACACCATCAGCATCATCAAGATGCAAGGCCTGGCGTACCAAGGCCTCAGTAACCACCCAAGATCTCCCATGAACAATAGAAGTTAATGTGGTCACTCCATTAACTGTTGAGGAACTGACAGTGTTCCAAAACTGCTTAATGTGTGTGACTGGAATGAGTGGTGCATGAGAAAGAGCATACCTTAAGGGGGATGCGTTCAAATACGCCACCATTTGTGTGTATTGAGGAAACAAATCATTATCAGCAACAAGATAAGCAATCATGTTGTGTTGAGACTTGAACCCCAAATCCAATTCTGCGGAGTTAAACCTTGGTGCCATTGATGAAAGCTGTTAATTTGAAGTGTAGAAGATGAAGGTTGATAAGAGAAAAGTTTTAGACAAGAATTATAGATACCATGTTTTAAAATAGGAGCCAAATTTATAGGAGATAAAGAATGCATGTGATTGGCCCAAAAATAGGCAAAGATTTTCAAAAACTAATCATGAAAATATTGAAAAAGTTATAAGTTATCTCATGCATTTAATGAAAGTAACAACTCCTAAAATTACGGCTTGAAAAAATGTCAAAAAGTAAAAACTGGGTAGGTCCCATTGAGTGTCAACGGTCAAATATAACCTATCAACGCCCAACGGCTATAATCTTGTCAACGTTCGCCTAAAGCCATGTCAGCGTCCAATTTGGTCACAACAACGCTTGGAAATTTCTTGTCAGCGTCCAAAAATACAATTGTTTTAAAAAGTGAAAAATGACCTTAACAAGTAATTTATCCTAGAGAAGATAACCAAAAGCTGATAATTATTATAGGGCGGCAAGCACTGTCCAGTTATGCACACTTGCATAAGCAAGATAGACATAACAGTCCTCTAGTGTCCCTTGCTAACCAAAAGTCTTAACAACCAAGTTACCTTATAAAATCCTTGTTACTCCCAGGTAAATCCCATATCAAAATCATTCCCAAGTCTCCCAACAGACCACAACCAATTCTAGGCCAAAAATGTCTTGGCAGCATGCAAAGTTGATATACTATGCATGCTACAGTGCCTCATGGTTTAGTAAAACTAACCCATACTCACCTGTGGACACAATCTAGAATTATGATAAGAGTATCATATGGATACCCAAAAATCCTAAAGGTTCCTAAAACCTCCCTTTAAACTATGATACAAAAAGTTTGCTAAAATCATGCATGAACATAAAAAATTTATGTCAAGATAGGAATGAAACATTCCAACCATCATCCATAAATAAAAAATTGTCCAAATGCTTCTCCTTTGATCCATAAGCAACTCTGTATCCAATGGTATACTGCTAACACCATCTGCACATTTAGATTAAAAACCACAAAACTAACATTGTTGCTGACAACGCCCCGATAACACACAACAGCGTTGAAGGAAGCTTTGTCAGCGTTAGACAATTATATTGCTAACAACGTTGCAAAAACACTTATCAGTGTTCAAACAACCTTTGTCAGTGTTAGAAAAATATGGTGGAAAATCTAAATTATCAATAAGACCAATAATAAGAATGCAGCATCCTGTACATACTTTTACAAAAAGAATCCAAAACACATATTAAGTGAGATTAACCATTCCAATACTTGTTACCAAGTATTGAAATCTTCCAGTATCAAAAGGTTTAGTTAATAAATCTGACACATTTTCCTCAGTGTCAACCCTATCTGGTTGTATTAAACCTTTCTCAAAGCAATCTCTTATAAAATGGTGTCTAATTTCTATGTGTTTAGTTTTAGAATGATGCACAGGATTCTTAATGATGCATAAAGTACTATTATTGTCAACAAATATCTTAGTATGCATGAAATTATACCCATAATCCAACAGCTGGTTCTGAATCCACAACACTTGACCACAACATGCTGCTGCAGCCACATACTCTGCTTCAGTTGTAGAATTAGCCACCACTGTTTGTTTCTTGCATTGCCAAGATATTAATCTGCTCCCAAGAAACTGACATCCACCAGTTGTGGATTTCCTATCAAACTTATCACCTCCATAATCACTGTCTGAATATGCAATCAGCTCCAATGGTGAATCCTTTGGGTACCACAAACCAAGATTAGGGAAACATCTTAGATACCTAAAGATCCTCTTCACAGCATAAAGGTGACATTCTTTGGGAGTCACTTGATGACGTGCACAAGCACATACAGCTAACATGATATCAGGTCTGGAAGCAGTAAGATACATCAAGGATCCAATCATGGATCCATAATGCCTGACATCAACATCTTTCCCATCTCCAATCTTTCCCCAAGGGTGTTCTCTATCCATAGGAGTAGTAGCCCTCTTTTCATGTGGAGAAAAGCCAAACTTCTTCAAGATTTCAGCAACATATTTGTCCTGGGAGATGAAGATACCATCTTCTTTCTGCTGAACTTGTAAAACAAGAAAGAAGTTCATCTCCCCCATAGCACTCATCTTGAATTTGTCTGTCATAAGCTTGGAGAAATCCTCACTCATCTTTGGATCAGTAGACCCAAAAATGATATCATCAACATAGACCTGCACAAGCAACACATCTTTGCCTTTCTTCTTTGTAAATAGTGTCTGATCTATGGTGCCCCTTTTGAATCCATTGTCCATCAAATATGTAGATAAAGTACCATACCATGCTCTAGGGGCTTGATGAAGGCCATACATAGCCTTTTTGACTCTATACACTTTATCTGGATGCTCTGGATCCTCAAAACCAGGAGGTTGCATGACATAAACTTCCTCAACAATGGTGCCATACAAGAATGCACTCTTCACATTCATTTGATAGACTGTGAAGCCCATGCAAGATGCATAAGCTAGAAAAATCCTAATAGCTTCAATCCTTGCAACTGGTGCAAAGACTTCCTCATAGTCTATCCGCTCCTCTTGTGTATAACCTTGAGCCACTAACCTTGCCTTGTTTCTGACCACAATACCTCTTTCATCTCTTTTGTTCCTGAGAACCCATCTTGTCCCTATAGGTCTGACATATCTAGGACAATCAACCAGCTCCCAAACATCCTGAATTGCAAATTGGTGAAGCTCATCCTGCATTGCTTCCACCCAACTTGGTTCTTTGAGAGCATCAAATATCTTCTTGGGTTCTTCTTGTGACAGAAAACATGCAAACAAACATGCTTGCACAAGAGGGGTATCAACCTTCTTGTGTATGTTGGCAATAAACCCACCAAGACCTTGATGGGATCTTCTTGTCTGAACTGGAGTCATAACATCACCAATGATCTGAGATGGGGGGTGATTCCTCATTGTAGAAGTGAGAACCCCTCCTTCAAAAAGTCTGGTGTCCTCAACCTCATGCTCCATATTGCCAATGTCTTCTTCATCAGACTCTCTTTGATCAACATGAAACTCTTCATAAACTCTGGAAGGTCCTCCTTGTTCAAAAGTGGAAGAGAAAAGATGTGCAAAGGTGTTGTCAACGTTTGAACCTTGTTTGTCAGCGCTTGGGCTAACAACGCTTGAACTGTTGTTGTCAACGTCTGAGCCATCAATGTCTGAATTGGTCTTGTCAGCGCTAGATTTGCCTTTGTCAGCGCCTGAAGAACTATGCATGTTTGTATCTGGTGGTATTTGGAGACCACCATTATCTTGTCCAGCAGCAGCAGCAGCAAAAGCATCTGTCCAAATGGGAATTGTGACATATTCAAATGTAGGAGATGCCTTTTTTGCTTGTGATCCAACCCTCTCATTAACCTGTGTACCTGAAACATCAACAATTTGTTCCTCCACAACATTTGAAGTTACCTTCACAATGTCTGGATTAGTGACATGCATATAATTTAAAGTTCTAGATAAGGGTTCCAAATCAAACAACCAATTAGGACCACTTTCAGGATCACTAGGTTTATTCTCTAAGAACCTAACATGTACTCTCTCAACAATACGTTTGTCCTCCTTAAGATAAACCCTATAACCCTTGCTCTGCACTGAATACCCCATGAAGTAACCTTCATCACCGTTTGCACTAAATTTTCCTAAGGCATCACTAGTGTCTAAGACTACTACATGACATCCAAAAGGTCTGAGAAAACCAATATTAGGTTTTCTTCCCCAAAGTAACTCATAAGGTGTTTTGTTCTGAATTTTGTTAACCAATGCTCTATTTTGCACATAACATGCTGTATTAACAGCCTCAGCCCAAAAGGCTATGGGAAAGTGAGCATCAGCCAACATTGTTCTGGCTGCTTCAATTAGGGTTCTATTTTTCCTTTCAGCAACCCCATTTTGTTGTGGGGTTCTTGCAATACTGAATTGCCTAGTAATTCCCTTCCTGGCACAAAAATCATCTAGCTTCTTGTTCCTAAATTCTCCACCATTATCACTCCTAAGCATTTTAACCTCATTGCCAGACCTTTTCTCAATTTGAGTGATAAATTCAATGAGAACATCAGCTGTGTCACTCTTCATAGCTAGAAAGAATGTCCAAGTAAACCTAGAAAAGTCATCAGTGACAACAAAACAATATGACTTGCCATTCAAACTTTCTATATTAGTTGGACCAAAGAGATCCATGTGAAGCATATGAAGAGGTCTGGAACTAGTATGCACCTGCTTGGACTTGAATGAGACCTTGTGCTGTTTGCCTTTAAGACATGCAACACAAGAGTGGTCATTGTGGAAGGCCTTCTCAGGCAAACCATCAACTAAACCAAGCCTCACAAGTCTATTTATATTTTTAAAATTTATGTGCCCTAGTCTCCTGTGCCACAAATTACTTTCATCTACTGAGGCATTAGCATAAAAACAAGACATATTTGTATTCACTTTAATCCCATTTAAATTCACATTATATATGTCCTTATGCCTAGGTGTTCTATACTCAATGTACTTCTCATCAGGGATCTTAAAATCCTTGCTTAACACCAAACACTCAGTATCAGTGAAAAGAACCTTATTTTTGTTATCACACACTTGTGATACACTAAACAGATTATAATCCAGTTCTTTTACCAGGAAGACGTTTTCAAAACATAGATTATTGGTGAGAAGGGTTCCTTTGCCTGTAATGGTGCCATAGCCCCCTCCAAAGTATACCTTATCACCATCTTGAATAGGAGTGAAGTTCGTCAGATAGTCTTCCTTTCTTGTCATGTGCCTTGAGCATCCACTATCCCAATATCCATAATCATTGATCTGTCTCTGAATGCCGTGCACATAAAGAAAACAAATTAGTTTTCTTTGGGAACCCAAGTCTCAGAAGACTTGGATTCATCTGGTTGTTCAATAAGAACATACTTAGTTCTCACAACAACCCCATTCTCATCCCTTTTAGGATGAAAAACCCAGTTAACCCCAATTGGTTTTGTAATGACCTTTGAAATGTAATTAAACCTATTGCAAGTCATTTAAATTCCATTATTATTAGGGTTTTGATCTTTCTTGGTTCTCCATGTTAAGCTTGAAGAAGCTTTTGACCCCTTACCTTGTGGCTACAAATACTTAGGTCTGGTCACGTTTCTGTCAGCGTTGGATTTTGTCCTGTCAACGCTGAAATTACCCTTGTCAGCGTGGAACCTAGGGTTTGCTACAGGAACCCATTGTCTATTTGACCAGGTGTTTGTCTTTTGAAAAGGTCATTGTCCATGAGTGTTAGACCTTCTAGAGAAGAACGGGGCAGGTCTAATCACTTGTGGACTTTGCTGCACACAAGGTCTGGGTCTGACAACGTTTGACTTCCTAACAACGTTGACTTTCTTCCTATCAGCGCTGAAATTGTTCCTATCAGCGCTGGTTTTGGGAGCGTTGACACACTTGTATGCCAAATGTGAAAAGCTACCACAAGTATAACAAGCTTTCTTAGACACACTCTTAGGTCTAGAAGCGAAGAAACCTGTTCCATGATTCTTAACTTGGCTCTTGGGTGACCTATTATTTATATACATCTCTGCATATTTAATGGTAGGTCTTCTAACAGTGTTGGAGCCTAGGTCAACAGCTTTACCAGTAACTGGGTGAGTAACCTTAATGGGTGGTGATTCATTGGGACTTTCACATAGCAAACCTCCCTTAACAAATAAAGTAGGGTTAGCTTTCTTCCACTCATTTAGGTCAGTCATTTTTTGTTGATACTCTTCCACTGGAGTGACAACTCTTGGTGGAGGAATGAATTCCTCTTCTTGGCATTCTGGTATACCAGTCCAAGATAAATCCTTTCTAAGGACACCATAGAAGTCACCAGCTGGTGGTGGAACCAGAGAGTAATCATTCATCCCAATCCCAGTCATGTCCTTAGGATCCCTTTGTTTAGCTACACAGTCTCCTAGGGCTTGGGTGGCTTTATCAAATCTTTGAATCTTGAGGTCAACATTATCTTTATTCTTAATGGCCTCATCTAACTTATCCTGAAGGTCTCTATTGACCTTTGTCATGATATTTCTAATATCCATACTACCCTCTAGCTCATGTTTTAAGATATTTATCTTATCTTTTAAATCAAATTCCATTTTCAGAAACGGTTTTCTCAGTTTCAGTAAGAGCTAGTTGGTAATTGGTCAATTTACACCTTTCAGTGTTCATATCATCTTTTAGTTTTAACACCTCTTTGTTAAGTCTATCAGTGTTTAGCCTACAACCTTTGCTACAAAAAGCATCATCATATACCTCATTATCAGATGAAGAGGAGGAGTGTGCCATAAGAGCATATTCAACATGCTCTTCTTCTTCAATATCAGCAATCAAGGCTTTGTCCTCTTCAGCATCCTTAGCCAGATAGCTCCAATCCCATCCAGTACCATCAATTCCTTGAACTGCAACCATGGCTTTGAAATCTTGAGCTTTAACAACCTGACTTGAGGGTTTACCAGCATCAGATCTTCTAGGAGATCTGCATTCCCTCATGAAGTGCCCCATGCGATGACAGTTGTAGCACTCAACTTTGGATTTATCAAATCCAGCAGTGTCTTTAGCATTGAAGGTCATCTTCTTCTTTAACCTTCTATTCCACCTATTTTCTCTTATACTAGCAAGAGCCATATTCCACTTGATGTCCATCTCTTCCAAGTGTTCATCACTTATCTGCTCAAGGTCCTCATATATAATCACTGAACCATTGGGCAAAGAAGCAATGTAAGCACACACAGTATCCAAATCTAAACCAGCAGGTTTAACTATTGGGGAGTCATTCATGAATGTGTCAGCGTCTGAGAAGGAGACGTTGACAGGACTTGTTCCAGCGCTGACAAATGATGATCCAGTAACTGGATGCATAAAAGAGTCCTTCTGATTGAATTGACCTTCACTATGAGAGAAGAAGGCCATGTTGCTGGTGCTAGCTTTGCTTCCATGTGCTGAAAGAGTTTCATCTTCCAACAGTCTTAGTTTGTTGTAGATGTCATCAAACGAGGAGCTCTTGTAAGTATTATTGGCAAGAATAGACCTTGCCTCAATCTTCCATGCCTCACCAAGACTTTTCAGAAAGGTAGCATTGGTGTCAACATAACGAACTTGTGTCCCCATGAAGGACAACTTGCTTGTGATGTCAACCAATCTGCTTCTCACACTACTCAGTTTCTCATTGGGCTGAGCTTTGAAGACAGCATAATCATGTAGAAGTTGCTTTTTCTTTTCTTCCTTAGTGTCTGCATTACCACCATATGCAACTTCAATTGCTTCCCAAAGATCCTTAGCAGATTCATAGCCTCTATATTTGTGCTGATTTTCTTGTCCCAAAGAGACTTTCAGAATATTTAGGGCTTTCATGTCAACCCTTTTCTTTGCAATATCTTCAGCACCTATAGCTCTACCATCTCCAGGTTTTTCTTTCTTATCTTCATCAGGACATCCTTCAACAGCTGATCTTGCCGTAATGGCATCCTGAATCTTTTGAGCCTTATTGAATGAGTTTCCATATTCAATAATCTCCCAGAGTGTGTAATCAAAGATCCCCAGATATTGTTCAAAGTTGAACTTCCATAAGTCAAAGTTGGTTGCATCAAGCATGGGAATCTTGATGTTTGGTAATGGTGAAGAGGAGGAGGTTATTGCTTCAGACATGATGTTTTTAGGGTTTTGAGAAAATTAGGGTTTTGGTGTTCGTGTATCGTTCTGGTGTTCTTCAAAGATCAAAAGTTCCTCAACAAGCTCTGATACCACTTGTTGATCCCAAACTTAGATCGATTAGCTTTGTGTATACGAGATTAGGTCAAGTATAACACGTAGAGAAACCTTTGTTATATGCTTTGTGAATCTAAGTGTTATGCGGAATTTAACACTTAAACAAGAACACAAGATGTAAACAAAACTTTCACTTTGATTATGAATGTCGAACTTGCTTACAATGAAAGATGTTTACGAATGAAAACTTATATAAAACTTGATCCTAAACATTAACCTAAAGGCCTTCTTTTATAGACTAAGAAGCCTTGTACAATAAGCTACGTATCAACTATTCTAGGTAAAGATAAACATAGAAAATACATTGTCGTTTCTATCCTTACTAGAAGTATTCTAGAATATAATAAACGTGTAGCTTATATCTTCCATCAGTGCTTGTCTTCAATCTATCAACGCTTGACTTTAACTTGTCAACGCTTGGGCTGTCAGCGCTCACTTTGTTCTTGTCAACGCTTGAGTTGTTCTTGTCAACGCTTGAGTGATCTGGCCTTAATTTATTCCCAACATCTATGTGGTCTATATGGGCTGGAAATAACTTTAGAGGTTTTTTCTTAGGTTTGGATGATTTGAGCCGGTTACGGCATTTTTAGTTGTTCTTGGTAGGTTTTTATCAGTTTTTGATCGGGTTTGGTCGCTTTTGACCAATGCTTGCCTAGATAAAAGTACTCCTTTTTTCAAGCATCCATTTTCTTAGTTGTGGTCTTGAAACGGAGTCATGTATCACATGTTATGACCATTTTATTGCAACCCACGTTTTCAGATAATTTCAATATAAATTTGTTTTTGTATGTTAGCGATTGTGTTTGGTAATCTATTTCTTGATAGATCTCAATTTTAATAGAATAAAACATGGAATCAAATATTTCAGAGTCATATAATACATAAGCAAGTTGATCCTACATGAAATGTCAAAAAATACTTGTCCTTCTTTTGCATATTATTCACCTATGTTGGCTTCCAAAGGTTAAACAATATCATTTTTAGGTCAAATAACATGACGTTTTGTTAGAGCACACTCTTGATAGCTCTCAATTTTAATAGAATAAAACATGGAATCAAATATTTCAGAGTCATATAATACATAAGCAAGTTGATCCTACATGAAATTTCACAAAATACTTGTCCTTCTTTTGCATATTATTCACCTATGTAGGCTTCCCAAGGTTAAACAATATCATTTTTAGGTCAAATAACATGACGTTTTGTTAGAGCACACTCATGTCTTGACCTTTATACTATAATGTGCCGTCGAGATGCTCTTTGTCTACTACATTCACAACTACCTCAAATACTACCTGACCAACTTTTACACCAATAAAACACAACCAAAACTAAACAGAGCAAACATATAGATGTGTTTTATCCATCAAAAACCCGGGCAAATACATTATGCCCGGATTCTATGTGGTCTATATGGGCTGGAAATAACTTTAGAGGTTTTTGCTTAGGTTTGGATGATTTGAGCCGGTTACGGCATTTTTAGTTGTTCTTGGTAGGTTTTTATCAGTTTTTGATCGGGTTTAGTCGCTTTTGACCAATGCTTGCCTGGATAAAAGTACTCCTTTTTTCAAGCATCCATTTTCTTAGTTGTGTTCTTGAAACGGAGTCATGTATCACATGCTATGACCATTTTATTGCAACCCACGTTTTCAGATAATTTCAATATAAATTTGTTTTTGTATGTTAGCGATTGTGTTTGGTAATCTATTTCTTGATAGCTCTCAATTTTAATAGAATAAAACATGGAATCAAATATTTCAGAGTCATATAATACATAAGCAAGTTGATCCTACATGAAATGTCAAAAAATACTTGTCCTTCTTTTGCATATTATTCACCTATGTAGGCTTCCCAAGGTTAAACAATATCATTTTTAGGTCAAATAACATGACGTTTTGTTAGAGCACACTCTTGATAGCTCTCAATTTTAATAGAATAAAACATGGAATCAAATATTTCAGAGTCATATAATACATAAGCAAGTTGATCCTACATGAAATGTCAAAAAATACTTGTCCTTCTTTTGCATATTATTCACCTATGTAGGCTTCCCAAGGTTAAACAATATCATTTTTAGGTCAAATAACATGACGTTTTGTTAGAGCACACTCATGTCTTGACCTTTATACTATAATGTGCCGTCGAGATGCTCTTTGTCTACTACATTCACAACTACCTCAAATACTAGCTGACCAACTTTTACACGAATAAAACACAACCAAAACTAAACAGAGCAAACATATAGATGTGTTTTATCCATCAAAAATCCGGGCAAATACATTATGCCTGGATTCTATGTGGTCTATATGGGCTGGAAATAACTTTAGAGGTTTTTTCTTAGGTTTGGATGATTTGAGCCGGTTACGGCATTTTTAGTTGTTCTTGGTAGGTTTTTATCAGTTTTTGATCGGGTTTAGTCGCTTTTGACCAATGCTTGCCTGGATAAAAGTACTCCTTTTTTCAAGCATCCATTTTCTTAGTTGTGGTCTTGAAACGGAGTCATGTATCACATGCTATGACCATTTTATTGCAACCCACGTTTTCAGATAATTTCAATATAAATTTGTTTTTGTATGTTAGCGATTGTGTTTGGTAATCTATTTCTTGATAGCTCTCAATTTTAATAGAATAAAACATGGAATCAAATATTTCAGAGTCATATAATACATAAGCAAGTTGATCCTACATGAAATGTCAAAAAATACTTGTCCTTCTTTTGCATATTATTCACCTATGTAGGTTTCCCAAGGTTAAACAATATCATTTTTAGGTCAAATAACATGACGTTTTGTTATAGCACACTCTTGATAGCTCTCAATTTTAATAGAATAAAACATGGAATCAAATATTTCAGAGTCATATAATACATAAGCAAGTTGATCCTACATGAAATGTCAAAAAATACTTGTCCTTCTTTTGCATATTATTCACCTATGTAGGCTTCCCAAGGTTAAACAATATCATTTTTAGGTCAAATAACATGACGTTTTGTTAGAGCACACTCATGTCTTGACCTTTATACTATAATGTGCCGTCGAGATGCTCTTTGTCTACTACATTCACAACTACCTCAAATACTACCTGACCAACTTTTACACCAATAAAACACAACCAAAACTAAACAGAGCAAACATATAGATGTGTTTTATCCATCAAAAATCCGGGCAAATACATTATGCCCGGATTCTATGTGGTCTATATGGGCTGGAAATAACTTTAGAGGTTTTTCTTAGGTTTGGATGATTTGAGCCGGTTGCGGCATTTTTAGTTGTTCTTGGTAGGTTTTTATCAGTTTTTGATCGGGTTTGGTTGCTTTTGACCAATGCTTGCCTGGATAAAAGTACTCCTTTTTTCAAGCATCCATTTTCTTAGTTGTGGTCTTGAAACGGAGTCATGTATCACATGCTATGACCATTTTATTGCAACCCACGTTTTATGATAATTTCAATATAAATTTGTTTTTGTATGTTAGCGATTGTGTTTGGTAATCTATTTCTTGATGGCTCTCAATTTTAATAGAATAAAACATGGAATCAAATATTTCAGAGTCGTATAATACATAAGCAAGTTGATCCTACATGAAATGTCAAAAAATACTTGTCCTTCTTTTGCATATTATTCACCTATGTAGGCTTCCCAAGGTTAAACAATATCATTTTTAGGTCAAATAACATGACTTTTTGTTAGAGCACACTCTTGATAGCTCTCAATTTTAATAGAATAAAACATGGAATCAAATATTTCAGAGTCATATAATACATAAGCAAGTTGATCCTACATGAAATGTCAAAAAACACTTGTCCTTCTTTTGCATATTATTCACCTATGTAGGCTTCCCAAGGTTAAACAATATCATTTTTAGGTCAAATAACATGACGTTTTGTTAGAGCACACTCATGTCTTGACCTTTATACTATAATGTGCCGTCGAGATGCTCTTTGTCTACTACATTCACAACTACCTCAAATACTAGCTGACCAACTTTTACACCAATAAAACACAACCAAAACTAAACAGAGCAAACATATAGATGTGTTTTATCCATAAAAAATCCGGGCAAATACATTATGCCCGGATTCTATGTGGTCTATATGGGCTGGAAATAACATTAGAGTTTTTTTCTTAGGTTTGGATGATTTGAGCCGGTTACGGCATTTTTAGTTGTTCTTGGTAGGTTTTTATCAGTTTTTGATCGGGTTTAGTCGCTTTTGACCAATGCTTGCCTGGATAAAAGTACTCCTTTTTTCAAGCATCCATTTTCTTAGTTGTGGTCTTGAAACGGAGTCATGTATCACATGTTATGACCATTTTATTGCAACCCACGTTTTCAGATAATTTCAATATAAATTTGTTTTTGTATGTTAGCGATTGTGTTTGGTAATATATTTCTTGATAGCTCTCAATTTTAATAGAATAAAACATGGAATCAAATATTTCAGAGTCATATAATACATAAGCAAGTTGATCCTACATGAAATGTCAAAAAATACTTGTCCTTCTTTTGCATATTATTCACCTATGTAGGCTTCCCAAGGTTAAACAATATCATTTTTAGGTCAAATAACATGACGTTTTGTTAGAGCACACTCTTGATAGCTCTCAATTTTAATAGAATAAAACATGGAATCAAATATTTCAGAGTCATATAATACATAAGCAAGTTGATCCTACATGAAATGTCAAAAAACACTTGTCCTTCTTTTGCATATTATTCATCTATGTAGGCTTCCTAAGGTTAAACAATATCATTTTTAGGTCAAATAACAAGACGTTTTGTTAGAGCACACTCATGTCTTGACCTTTATACTATAATGTGCCGTCGAGATGCTCTTTGTCTACTACATTCACAACTACCTCAAATACTAGCTGACCAACTTTTACACGAATAAAACACAACCAAAACTAAACAGAGCAAACATATAGATGTGTTTTATCCATCAAAAATCCGAGCGAATACATTATGCCCTGATTCTATGTGGTCTATATGGGCTGGAAATAACTTTAGAGGTTTTTTCTTAGGTTTGGATGATTTGAGCCGTTACGGCCTTTTTAGTTGTTCTTGGTAGGTTTTTATCAGTTTTTGATCGAGTTTAGTCGCTTTTGACCAATGCTTGCCTGGATAAAAGTACTCCTTTTTTCAAGCATCCATTTTCTTAGTTGTGGTCTTGAAACGGAGTCATGTATCACATGTTATGACCATTTTATTGCAACCCACGTTTTCAGATAATTTCAATATAAATTTGTTTTTGTATGTTAGCGATTGTGTTTGGTAATATATTTCTTGATAGCTCTCAATTTTAATAGAATAAAACATGGAATCAAATATTTCAGAGTCATATAATACATAAGCAAGTTGATCCTACATGAAATGTCAAAAAATACTTGTCCTTCTTTTGCATATTATTCACCTATGTAGGCTTCCCAAGGTTAAACAATATCATTTTTAGGTCAAATAACATGACGTTTTGTTATAGCACACTCTTGATAGCTCTCAATTTTAATAGAATAAAACATGGAATCAAATATTTCAGAGTCATATAATACATAAGCAAGTTGATCCGACATGAAATGTCAAAAAATACTTGTCCTTCTTTTGCATATTATTCACCTATGTAGGCTTCCCAAGGTTAAACAATATCATTTTTAGGTCAAATAACATGACATTTTGTTAGAGCACACTCATGTCTTGACCTTTATACTATAATGTGCCGTCGAGATGCTCTTTGTCTACTACATTCACAACTACCTCAAATACTATCTGACCAACTTTTACACCAATAAAACAAAACCAAAACTAAACAGAGAAAACATATAGATGTGTTTTATCCATCAAAAATCCGGGCAAATACATTATGCCCGGATTCTATGTGGTCTATATGGGCTGGAAATAACTTTAGAGGTTTTTTCTTAGGTGTGGATGATTTGAGCCGGTTACAGCATTTTTAGTTGTTCTTGGTAGGTTTTTATCAGTTTTTGATCGGGTTTGGTCGCTTTTGACTAATGCTTGCCTGGATAAAAGTACTCCTTTTTTCAAGCATCCATTTTCTTAGTTGTGGTCTTGAAACGGAGTCATGTATCACATGTTATGACCATTTTATTGCAACCCACGTTTTCAGATAATTTCAATATAAATTTCTTTTTGTATGTTAGCGATTGTGTTTGGTAATCTATTTCTTGATAGCTCTCAATTTTAATAGAATAAAACATGGAATCAAATATTTCAGAGTCATATAATACATAAGCAAGTTGATCCTACATGAAATGTCAAAAAATACTTGTCCTTCTTTTGCATATTATTCACCTATGTAGGCTTCCCAAGGTTAAACAATATCATTTTTAGGTCAAATAACATGACTTTTTGTTAGAGCACACTCTTGATAGCTCTCAATTTTAATAGAATAAAACATGGAATCAAATATTTCAGAGTCATATAATACATAAGCAAGTTGATCCTACATGAAATGTCAAAAAATACTTGTCATTCTTTTGCATATTATTCACCTATGTAGGCTTCCCAAGGTTAAACAATATCATTTTTAGGTCAAATAACATGACGTTTTGTTAGAGCACACTCATGTCTTGACCTTTATACTATAATGTGCCGTCGAGATGCTCTTTGTCTACTACATTCACAACTACCTCAAATACTAGCTGGCCAACTTTTACACGAATAAAACACAACCAAAACTAAACAGAGCAAACATATAGATGTGTTTTATCCATCAAGAATCCGGGCAAATACATTACGCCCGGATTCTATGTGGTCTATATGGGCTGGAAATAACTTTAGAGGTTTTTTCTTAGGTTTGGATGATTTGAGCCGTTACGGCATTTTTAGTTGTTCTTGGTAGGTTTTTATCAGTTTTTGATCGAGTTTAGTCGCTTTTGACCAATGCTTGCCTGGATAAAAGTACTCCTTTTTTCAAGCATCCATTTTCTTAATTGTTGTCTTGAAACGGAGTCATGTATCACATGTTATGACCATTTTATTGCAACCCACGTTTTCAGATAATTTCAATATAAATTTGTTTTTGTATGTTAGCGATTGTGTTTGGTAATATATTTCTTGATAGCTCTCAATTTTAATAGAATAAATCATGGAATCAAATATTTCAGAGTCATATAATACATAAGCAAGTTGATCCTACATGAAATGTCAAAAAATACTTGTCCTTCTTTTGCATATTATTCACCTATGTAGGCTTCCCAAGGTTAAACAATATCATTTTTAGGTCAAATAACATGACGTTTTGTTAGAGCACACTCTTGATAGCTCTCAATTTTAATAGAATAAAACATGGAATCAAATATTTCAGAGTCATATAATACATAAGCAAGTTGATCCTACATGAAATGTCAAAAAACACTTGTCCTTCTTTTGCATATTATTCACCTATGTAGGCTTCCTAAGGTTAAACAATATCATTTTTAGGTCAAATAACATGACGTTTTGTTAGAGCACACTCATGACTTGACCTTTATACTATAATGTGCCGTCGAGATGCTCTTTGTCTACTACATTCACAACTACCTCAAATACTAGCTGACCAACTTTTACACGAATAAAACACAACCAAAACTAAACAGAGCAAACATATAGATCTGTTTTATCCATCAAAAATCCGGGCAAATACATTATGCCCGGATTCTATGTGGTCTATATGGGCTGGAAATAACTTTAGAGGTTTTTTCTTAGGTTTGGATGATTTGAGCCGTTACGGCATTTTTAGTTGTTCTTGGTAGGTTTTTATCAGTTTTTGATCGAGTTTAGTCGCTTTTGACCAATGCTTGCCTGGATAAAAGTACTCCTTTTTTCAAGCATCCATTTTCTTAGTTGTGGTCTTGAAACGGAGTCATGTATCACATGTTATGACCATTTTATTGCAACCCACGTTTTCAGATAATTTCAATATAAATTTGTTTTTGTATGTTAGCGATTGTGTTTGGTAATATATTTCTTGACAGCTCTCAATTTTAATAGAATCAAACATGGAATCAAATATTTTAGAGTCATATAATACATAAGCAAGTTGATCCTACATGAAATGTCAAAAAATACTTGTCCTTCTTTTGCATATTATTCACCTATGTAGGCTTCCCAAGGTTAAACAATATCATTTTTAGGTCAAATAACATGACGTTTTGTTATAGCACACTCTTGATAGCTCTCAATTTTAATAGAATAAAACATGGAATCAAATATTTCAGAGTCATATAATACATAAGCAAGTTGATCCTACATGAAATGTCAAAAAATACTTGTCCTTCTTTTGCATATTATTCACCTATGTAGGCTTCCCAAGGTTAAACAATATCATTTTTAGGTCAAATAACATGACGTTTTGTTAGAGCACACTCATGTCTTGACCTTTATACTATAATGTGCCGTCGAGATGCTCTTTGTCTACTACATTCACAACTACCTCAAATACTAGCTGACCAACTTTTACACAAATAAAACACAACCAAAACTAAACAGAGCAAACATATAGATGTGTTTTATCCATCAAAAATCCGGGCAAATACATTATGCCCGGATTCTATGTGGTCTATATGGGCTGGAAATAGCTTTAGAGGTTTTTTCTTAGGTTTGGATGATTTGAGCCGGTTACGGCATTTTTAGTTGTTCTTGGTAGGTTTTTATCAGTTTTTGATCGGGTTTGGTCGCTTTTGAACAATGCTTGCCTGGATAAAAGTACTCCTTTTTTCAAGCATCCATTTTCTTAGTTGTGGTCTTGAAACGGAGTCATGTATCACATGTTATGACCATTTTATTGCAACCCACGTTTTCAGATAATTTCAATATAAATTTGTTTTTGTATGTTAGCGATTGTGTTTGGTAATCTATTTCTTGATAGCTCTCAATTTTAATAGAATAAAACATGGAATCAAATATTTCAGAGTCATATAATACATAAGCAAGTTGATCCTACATGAAATGTCAAAAAATACTTGTCCTTCTTTTGCATATTATTCACCTATGTAGGCTTCCCAAGGTTAAACAATATCATTTTTAGGTCAAATAACATGACTTTTTGTTAGAGCACACTCTTGATAGCTCTCAATTTTAATAGAATAAAACATGGAATCAAATATTTTAGAGTCATATAATACATAAGCAAGTTGATCCTGTTGATCCCAAACTTAGATCGATTAAGCTTTGTGTATACGAGATTAGATCAAGTACTACACGTAGAGAAACCTTTGCTTATGAGTAAAGTAACAAAGTGTTATGCGGAATTAACACTTGATCTAAAACACAAAGATGTTAAACAAACTTTCACGTGTATTAGAATAATCTTGTTGATTACAATGAAAGAGGTTTAACTTGCGAATACTTATGAAAACTGATATATGACTTTAACCTAAAAGATCTTCTTTTATAGAACAAGAAGTCTTGTACAATAAGCTACGAATCAACTATTCTAGGTAAAGATAATAATAGAAAATACAATGTTGTGCTTAACTTTACCATACATAAATAAAGAAACAAATAAACAAAAGATTCGTATGAAGATATTCCATCAGTGTCAATCTTCAAGGCTATCAGCGTTGACTTCTTCTGTGTCAACGCTTGGCTGTCAGCGTCCAATGTCTTCCTATCAGCGTTGACATTCTTCTTATCAGCGTCTAGTGAACTGACCCATATTTTATTCCCAACAATCCTCCCCTAAACTTGATATCTATTCCAATGATCAAGTTTCTAAATAAAAACTTAAGGCTTAGGAGGAATCTTGCAAAAACTTCTTATGTTGGTGATAAACATATCTGATCAAGTCTTTGGCCACGTCACTAGTATAATCAATCTCCAAGGGTGTCTCTAGCATCTTCTCCAACACTTCTTTGGACAAGAAATAGTCAGCATCCACAAGTAGATATTCTGAAAACTTTGTAGAGCTCATATGAAATACACCACAAGTAGAATAAAGCCTCCAATGAAGATTACTGAGATCATCTTCAAGATCCTTCCATATGGCAGGATCTGCTTCTTTTGGACCACACAAAGTCATAAATGTGTTCCAAAGTCTTATTCCATTTGCTGAAGTAGGTGCTTCAGCTGTATACTTGGCCTCTATTAATCTCCATAGATGCACCAAGTCTTCTCTGTCTATGCTTGCAAATATAGAAATAACTGAAGTGAAAGTATGTACCTCCTTTCCAAATCTGCCAATCTTCCAAAATCCACACTCATCTTCATCAAAACTGATGATTGGATTTCTGTCATCTAGAGGTACTACATTAACCAAATCTGAAGCTTCCAATGGAGAAAGCTTGAGATGCTTCCTTATTACACCTTCAGTTGGAAAATACACATCCATATCTTTAGGAAATTGAAAAGGATCTCCTTTCTTCACTGGTCTTTGAGCAATCCTCATTTCCTTTTGAATCTGCATTTCCTCAGCAAGCTCTTGTTTCCTTTCTTCTGAAAGAAACTGGTAGACATTTTGTTCTTGCACCTTCCTCCAAATAGGATGTGCCCTATACTCTAGCTCCTCAAAAGATAAAGCCAGCAACTTCTTGTATGTCCATCTGGGTTGATGGCATCTAAGCAACTTGTAATACAATTGCCTTCTATCTCTCTTGAGCCAAGTCTTGACCTCTTGTGCATTAAACCTCATAATCACCTTTATGTCATCTTGTACCCTGAGAAGAACTTCCAACCCCCAAATTTGATCTGATAAACTCATACCTGGGTTGTCCATAACCTTGTCTTCCCAAGCATGGTACATTCTGGTGATTTCAGGTAGATCCCAATCAATCTGATTCTTCAATAATTTGAATACTTGAATCTGAGCTATCACCTTCTTTTCCATCACCACTTTCTTCCTCACTCTCAGAGACTACAAATGGTGATCTTCTACTCCTCTTCAAATCTCTTTCCAAAAGTTGTGCAGCCAACTGTTCATCAAATGTAATTTGTGCTGCATCCTTCTGTGTGGAAACATCTTTGATGATTGTTGATGACTGGAATACATCAATACCACCTGCAACTTTGTCAGCGTTCAAGTTGCTCCTATCAGCGCTACGATTACCTTTGTCAGCGCTGGATGTGTCAGCGTTCAAACCTGCATCAGCGCCCAAAGTTTCTTTGAAAGATCCTTCCAAGTTTAATGGTGTCACCTTGGATGTATCAATAACTGGGTGCTGCTTCAAGTTGGTGAGTGCTTCAGCAACCTGTAAAGATTCACTAAATTGTGAACTCTTCTCTGAACTCTTCTCACTAGCTGTGTGAATCAGCTCATCCTCCTCATCCTCTTCATCCTCCCCTTTGGAAGATTCCTCCATTAGACTCCTGCTACTTGGATTCTCCAAAACAGTTACCCGCTCCCTCAAAACTTGGAGTTCTCGTCCCTGTTTGTTGACAATTTGTACAAGGCTGACATTTTGCTTTTGCAAGCTAATGACAGCAGCCGTCAATTCAATTATTGTCATAGGTTCCAATCTGCCCTCAGCTAGAATGGGGATTTGACCTCCCAAAATAGAATCATGGGGCATGGATGAGGTCTTAATGATGTTGGGACTGTCTTGACCAGCATCTAAGCCTGTGTCAATAGCCCCAGCCTCACCCATTTCACCAGCCACACTTGTGGAGGTGGTTCTCTCTGCTACAAGGCTAGGACCACTAGAGGAGAACACTCCAGTAGTCCTTTGGCGTTTATGCAACCTAGATTGTAATGGGGTGGAAGATGAAGTAGATTGTGTGGGTGTTGGTTGATTAAGGGGTGTTTGGGATTGTTCAGGGATGGTATCAGCGTCAGGGTTGGCTGTGTCAGCACCCACATTTTGAGTGTCAGTGCTGGGTTGGTCAATGTCCATATGGTCTGGTGAAGGTAAAGGTTCATGGATAGGCTCATGTTGGGGTTCAGGTTCTGGTTATGGTTGTGGTTGAGCAGCCTGAATTACTTCAAGCATAGGTTGGGTAAGAGGTATGGATTCGTTTGTGGAGCTCATTTTAGCAAAAATGGTTTTCTGTTGTTTAGGGATCTCATAAAAAGTGTCATGATCCCTAGAACAATATTCTTGTAAATTAAAGACCATTTGCAAAAATCTAGGGTAAGCCAAAGTCATTTTACTTCCCTTATTTTTACACATCCCTTCAAAAATCATTTTTGAAAAATTATACTTAAGCCCACGTGTTAGACAAACCAAAGCACTTGCAATTGACCTGTTTATTTCATTAAAAGAAGTACATTTTGGACTTAAGCATTGTAAAAGGACATGTATCAAATATTTCCAGTCAGATGGAAATTCCTGCTTATGATATTTATTTAAAGTGACATCAGCAGGAATAGGATAACCCAATTCCCTAAGACCTTGTTCTATTGTTGCAATGGCAAGGGTAGTCACACCATCAGCGTCATCAAGACGCAAAGCTTGGCGAACCAAGGCTTCAGTGACCACCCATGTTCTTCCATGAACAGTAGATGTTAATGTGGTCACTCCATTAGCTGTTGTGGAACTGACATTGTTCCCAAACTGTCTAATGTGTGCGACAGGGACTAATGGTGTATGAGAAAGTGCATACCTTAACGAGGATGCATTTAAAAATGCCACCATCTGTGAATACTGAGGGAACAAATCATTATCAGCAGTCAAGTAAGCAACCATATTATGTTGGCTCTTGAACTCCAATGTTAAATTCTTTGAGTTGAATTTGGGTGCCATGATGAAAGCTGTTTAGGTTATGTGATATGAGAAAAATCTAGAAGAAAAGTGTTAGACAAGAAAATATGAATACCCAGAATAAAAAGATTAGCCAAATTTATAGGAGAGATGCATGATTTTGATTGGTCAAAAATGAGGCGGTTATATTCAAAGAGCAATGATGAAAATATTGAATCAAATATAACTTATCTCATGCATTAATTAAAAGTAACAACTCCCCAAAATTACGGCCAAAGATTAGTAAAAAATAACAACTGGATAGGGCCCACGAGGTGTCAACGGTCAAAAATAGCCCATCAGCGCCCAACGGCTATATTTTCTTGTCAGCGTTTGCCTAAAGCCTTGTCAGCGTCACGATTGGACGTAACAGCGTTTGGAAAAAAAACTTGTCAGCGTCTAAAAAATAAAAATAAAAATATTTTAAAAAGAAAAAGACCGTAACAAAGTAATTTATCCTAAGAGAAATATCTTACAAGTTGATAATAATTACTGGGCGGCAAGCACTGTCCATTTATGCACACTTGCATAAGCAAGATAGACACAAATGTCCTCTAGAGTCCCTTGCTAACCAAAATAGTTACCAACAAAGTTATTTCATAAAATTCTTTGTAACTCTCTGGTAAACCCATAACCAAAGTATTCCCAAGTCTCCCATCAGACCACAACCAATTCTAGGCCAAAAATGTCTTGGCAGCATGCATAATTTGGCAACTTTGCATGCTACAGTGCCTCATGGTTTAGTAAAACTAACCCATACTCACCTGTGGACACAATCTAGAATTGTGATGAGAGTATTATAAGAATACCCAAGAGTCCTAAAGGTTCCTTAAACCTCCCCTCAAACTATGATACATGAGTTCTCAAAATATATATGAACATTAAAAATTTATGTCAAGATAGGAATATAAATATTCCAACCATCATCCATAAACAAAAACATGTCCAAATAGTTCTCCAAAGATCCATAAGCAACTCTGTATCCAATGGCATAAAGCTACCACCACCTACACATTTAGATGAAAACCACAAAACTAACATTTGTTGCTGACAGTGTCCCGACAACACTTATCAGCGTTGAAGGAACTCTTGTCAGCGTTAGACAATAATATCCCTAACAACGGCAAAATAACACTTGACAGCGTTACATTTACCTTTGTCAGTGTTAGAAAAATAAAGTGGAACAATCTAAATCATCACAAAGACCAATAACAATGCATTATCCTGTACATACTGTTACAAAAAGGTTCCAAAACACATATTAAGTGAGATTAACCATTCCAATATTTGTTACCAAATATTGAAATCTTCCAGCATCAAAAGGTTTAGTTAATAAATCAGCCACATTATCTTCTGTGGCTACCCTATCTGGTTGTATTAAACCTTTCTCAAAGCAATCTCTTATAAAATGATGTCTAATTTCTATGTGTTTGGTTTTAGAATGATGTACAAGATTTTTAATAATGCATAAAGTACTGTTATTGTCTACAAAAATCTTGGTATGCATAAAATTATACCCATAATCCAACAGCTGGTTCTGAATCCATAAGACTTGTCCACAACAAGCAGCTGCTGCAACATATTCTGCTTCAGTTGTAGAGTTTGCCACCACTGTTTGTTTCTTGCATTGCCAAGATATCAATCTACTCCCAAGAAATTGGCATCCACCAGTTGTGGATTTTCTATCAAACTTGTCACCACCATAGTCACTGTCTGAATATGCAATAAGATCTAATAGAGAATCTTTTGGGTACCACAAGCCAAGATCTGGATAACATCTTAGGTACCTAAAAATTCTTTTCACAGCAAAAAGGTGACATTCTTTGGGATTCACTTGATGGCGTGCACAAGCACACACAGCAAACATGATCTCAGGTCGTGAGGCTGTAAGATACATCAATGAGCCAATCATTGATCTATAGTGCCTAACATCCACATCTTTTCCAGCTCCAATCTTTCCCCAAGGGTGTTCCCTATCCATAGGAGTGGAAGCATCCTTTTCATGTGGAGAAAAACCATATTTCTTCAAGATTTCAGCTACATACTTGTCTTGGGAGATGAAGATACCATCTTCTTTCTGCTGAACTTGCAATCCTAGAAAGAAGTTCATCTCACCCATTGCACTCATCTTGAATTTATCTGTCATGAGCTTGGAAAAATCCTCACTCATTTTTGGATCAGTAGACCCAAAAATGATGTCATCAACATAGACCTGCACAAGCAACACATGTTTTCCTTTCTTCTTTGTAAATAGTGTCTGATCTATGGTGCCCCTCTTGAATCCATTGTCCACCAGATATGTAGACAAGGTACCATACCATGCTCTAGGGGCTTGATGAAGTCCATACATAGCTTTCTTCACTCTATAAACCTTGTCTGGATTCTCAGGATCTTCAAAACCAGGAGGTTGCATGACATATACTTCCTCAACAATTGTCCCATAGAGGAAAGCACTCTTCACATCCATTTGATAAACAGTGAAGTTCATGCAAGAGGCATAAGCTAAGAAAATTCTGATAGCTTCAATCCTTGCAACAGGAGCAAAAACTTCTTCATAATCTATGCCTTCCTCTTGTGTATATCCCTGAGCTACCAAACGTGCCTTGTTTCTGACCACAATGCCTCTTTCATCTTTCTTGTTTCTTAGAACCCATCTTGTCCCAATTGGTCTCACATATCTAGGACAATCAACCAGCTCCCAAACATCTTGTATAGCAAATTGGTGAAGCTCATCCTGCATTGCTTCCACCCAACTAGGTTCTTTGAGAGCATCAAAAATATTCTTGGGTTCTTCCTGTGACAGAAAACAGGCAAACAAACATGCTTGTACAAGAGGGGTATCAACCTTCTTGTGTATATTGGCAATAAATCCACCAAGACTTTGATGGGATCTTCTTGTCTGAACTGGAGCCATAACATCACCAATGATCTGAGATGTGGGGTGATCCTTTGCTGTGGAAGTGAGAACTCCTCCTTCAAAAAGTCTGGTGTCCTCAACTTGACGCTCCATGTTGCCAATATCTTCTTCATCAGACTCTGTTTGATCAACATGAATCTCTTCATGGACATTGGAAGGTCCACCTTGTTCAAAATGTGAAGAGAAAAGATGTGCAAAGGTGTTGTCAAAGTCTGATCCTTGTTTGTCAGCGTTTGGGCTAACAACGCTTGAACTGTTTGTGTCAGCGTCTGATCCATCAGCGTCTGAATTGCTCTTGTCAGCGCTTGATTTCCCTTTGTCAGCGCCTGAAGAAGTATGCATGTTTGTATTAGGTGGTATTTGAAAACCACCATGATCTTTTCTAGCAGCAGCAGCAACAGCATAATACTCATTTGTCCATATAGGAAGTGTAACATATTCTTGTGTGGGAGATGATTTGACTGCTGGTGGTCCATCCTCCTTAGCAACCTGTATACCTGAAACATTACCAATTATCTTTTCCAAAACACTTGAAGTTACCTTCACAATGTCTGGATCAGTAACAGGCATATAATTTAAAGCTCGAGATAAAGGTTCTAAGTCAAACAACCAATTTGGACCACTTTCAGGATCACTAGGTTTACTCTCTAAAAACCTAACATGTACTTTTTCAAGTATACGTTTTTCCTTTTTAATGTAAACCCTATATCCTTTGCTCTGCACTGAATAACCCATGAAGTAGCCTTCATCACCTTTTGAATCAAATTTACCTAGGGCTTCACTAGTTTCTAAAACAACTACATGACAACCAAAAGGCTTGAGAAAGCCAATATTTGGCTTCCTTCCCCAAAGTAATTCATAAGGTGTCTTATTATGTATTTTGTTGACCAATGCCCTATTTTGAACATAACAAGCTGTGTTAACAGCTTCAGCCCAAAAGGCTATAGGAAAGTGGGCATCAGCCAACATGGTTCTGGCTGCTTCAATAAGGGTTCTATTCTTCCTTTCAGCAACCCCATTTTGCTGTGGGGTTCTAGCTATGCTAAACTGCCTAGTAATCCCTTTCTTGGCACAAAAATCATCTAACAACTGATTTCTAAACTCACCCCCATTGTCACTTCTAATAATTTTGACCTCATTACCATTTTTCTTTTCAATTTGGGTAATGAAATTAATCAGACTTTGGGCAGTTTCACTTTTCTTGGCTAAAAAGAAAGTCCATGTAAACCTGGAATAATCATCAGTGATAACAAAACAATATGATTTACCCTTCAAACTTTCTATATTAGTTGGACCAAAGAGGTCCATATGCAATAAGTGAAGTGGTTTAGAACTAGAGTGCACCTGTTTAGACCTGAATGAGACCTTGTGCTGCTTGCCCTTAAGACATGCAACACAAGTGTGGTCATTGTGGAAAGCCTTTTCAGGCAAACCATCAACTAAACCAAGCCTCACAAGTCTATTGATATTCTTAAAGTTTATGTGCCCTAATCTCCTGTGCCAAAGATTACTTTCATCTACTGAGGCTTTAGCATACAGACATGACATTTTATTATTTATTTTAATTCCATTAAGATTCACATTATATATGTCTTTATGCCTTGGTGTTCTAAAATCTATGTATTTCTCCTCAGGGAGCTTGTAATCTTTACTTAACACCAAGCACTCAGTATCAGTAAAAAGAACCTTATTTTTGTTATCACACACTTGTGATACACTAAACAAATTATAATCCAGTTCTTTTACCAGGAAGACATTCTCAAATCTTAGATTGTTGGTGACAAGGGTTCCTTTTCCTGTGATGGTGCCATAGCCCCCTCCAAAGTATACCTTATCACCATCTTGAATAGGAGAGAAATTAGTCAGATAGTCTTCTTTTCCTGTCATGTGCCTTGAGCATCCACTATCCCAGTATCCATAATCATTGATCTTCTTCTGAATGCCCTGCACATAAAGAAAACACATTAGTTTTCTTTGGGAACCCAAGCCTTGGAAGACTTGGATTCATCTGGTTGTTCAACAAGAACAGACTTGGTTCTCATAACAACCCCATTTTCATCCCTTTTAGAATGAAATTCCCAGTTAACCCCAATTGGTGTTGACATTGCTTTTGAAATATAATGAAACCTGTTGCATGTCATAGAAACACCAGTAGTATTAGAGTTTTGGTCTTGTTTTGGTCTCCATGTTAAGCTAGTAGAAGCTTTAGACCTATTTCCCTGTGGTTGCAAATACCTAGGTTTGGCAGTGTGTCTGTCAGCGCTGAAATTGCTCTTGTCAGCGCCCCGATTGCCTTTATCAGCGTTGAACCTAGGGTTTGCTACAGGAACCCATTGCCTATTGGACCAAGTGTTGGACTTTTGAAAAGGTCTTAGGCCTTGTGTGTTAGACCCTCTAGAAAAGAATGGTGCTGGTCTAACAACTTGTGAACTTTTGTTCACAAAGGTATTGGGTCTGATAGTGTTTGACCTATGTTGACTTTTGTCAGCGCTGAAATGGTTCCCATCAGCGTTGACATTGGAAGCGTTGACACATTTGTATGCCAAATGTGAGAAGCTACCACATGTGTAACAAGCTTTTCTAGACATAGTCTTAGGTCTAGAAGCAAAGAAGCCTGTTCCCTGGTTACTAACTTGACTTTTTGGTGACCTAGAATTCCTATACATCTCTGCATACTTAACACTAGGTTTTCTAACAGTTTGTGGGCCAAGGTCAACAGCTTTGCCAGTGGTAGGGTGTGTGATCTTAATAGGTTTAGGATCATTGGACTCCACAATTGGTATCATGATTGGTGTGGGCTCATTTGGACTTTCACACAACAACCCTCCCTTAACAAACAAAGTGTGGTTAGCTTTCTTCCACTCATCTAGGTCAGTCAGTTTTTGCTTGTATTCCTCAACTGGGGAAGTCACTCTAGGTGGAGGAATAAATTCCTTCTCTTGAAGTTCTGGCAAGCCAGTCCAAGATAAGTCCTTTGATTGGACACCATAGAAATCCCCAGCTGGTGGTGGAACACCAGTATAATCTGTCATCCCAATCCCACTCATATCCTTAGAGTCTCTTTGTTTACTAACACACTCTCCTAGGGATTGTGTGGCCTTATCAAATCTCTGGATTTTAAGACTCACATTATCTTTATTTTTGTTAGCCTCCTCTAACTGAGCTATCAAATCAAGATTAACCCTATTTACTATATCTTGAATATCTTTACTTTGATGTAACTCATGTTTTAAGATATTTATTTGATCCTTTAAATCAAACTCCATTTTCTTATACTCAGCTACTGTCTTTTCTGTTTGGGTAAGAGCAATTTGATAATTAGATATTTTGCATCTTTCAGTACTTGCCTCATCTAATAATTTTACTATCTCTTGATTTAGTTTTTCAGTATTTAAACGACAACCCTTAGAACAGAAAGCATCATCATATACCTCATTATCTGATGAAGAGGAGGAGTGTGCCATGAGAGCATATTCAACATGCTCTTCTTTAACTTCAGCAACCAAAGCTCTGTCCTCTTCCTTATCCTTAGCCATCCAGCTCCAGTCCCATCCTCTAACGCCATCAATTTGATGAACAGCAACCATGGCCTTGGGATCTTGACTCTTAACCATTTGGCTTGAGGGCTTACCAGCATCAGATCTTCTTGGAGATCTACATTCCCTCATAAAGTGCCCCATCTGATGGCAATTGTAGCACTCAACCTTTGATTTGTCAAATCCAGCAACATCCTTAGCATTAAAGGTCATCTTCTTCTTGAACCTTTTATTAAACCTGTTTGCTCTTAAACTTACAAGAGCCATAGTCCACTTGATGTCCATCTCTTCCAATTGTTCATCGCTTATCTGCTCAAGATCTTCATATGTAATCCTTGAATCACTGGGCAAAGAAGGAATGAATGCACACACAATATCTAGATCTAAACCAGCAGGTTTAATTCTATCAGTGCCAAAGTTGTGTGTGTCAGCGCTTGAGTATAAAGCGTTGACAGGATATGATCCAGCGTTGACAGACTGACATCCAGCGCTGACACCTTGAGATCCAGTGGTTGGATGTCCATAGAAGTTCATGGAATCAAATTGGCCTTCACTGTGTGAAAAGAAGGCCATATTGCTACTGGAAGATTTATTATCACTATCCAAAAGCCATTCATTCTCCAATGGTCTTAGTTTGTTGAAGATGTCATCAAACCTGGAAGTCTTGTGGGTGTTATTGACAAGAATAGATCTTGTCTCAATTTTCCATACATCACCAAGGCTTTTAAGAAAAGTAGCATTCAACTCAGGATCATCAATCTGAGTTCCCATGAAGGAAAGTTGACTTGTGATGTCAAGAAGTCTACTTCTCACACTGCTGAGATTCTCATTGGGTTGAGCTTTAAAGACAGCATACTCATGCAAGAGTTGCTTCTTCTTTTCTTCTTTTGTGTCAGCATTGCCACCATGTGCTACTTCAAGAGCTTCCCAAAGCTCTTTTGCAGACTCAAAGCGTTTGTACTTGTGCTGATTCTCATGACCTAGGGCATGTTTCATGATGTTCAAGATTTTCATGTCCACCCTCTTCTTGGCTATGTCTTCAACAGATACAGCTCTCCCATCTCCAGGCTTTTCCTTCTTATCAGCTTCAGGACAATTAGGAACAGCTGTCCTTGTGGCAATAGCAGCAGCAATCTTTCGTGCTTTGTCGAATGTGTTCCCATATTCGACAATCTCCCAAAGAGTGTAGTCATGAATAGCTATATATTGCTCAAAATTGGACTTCCAAAGCTCAAAGTTCCTGGCATCAAACATGGGAATTTTGATACTAGGATTTGAGGAGTTGTTTTGTAGCAAAGCAGCAGGTTGATCTGTGCCAGACATGATGTTTTTAGGGTTTTGAGAATTTTAGGGTTTTTAGGGTTTTTGGTGTTTTAGGGTTCTTGCGTTACTTAAAGATCAAAAGTTTCTCAACAAGCTCTGATACCACTTGTTGATCCCAAACTTAGATCGATTAAGCTTTGTGTATACGAGATTAGATCAAGTACTACACGTAGAGAAACCTTTGCTTATGAGTAAAGTAACAAAGTGTTATGCGGAATTAACACTTGATCTAAAACACAAAGATGTTAAACAAACTTTCACTTGTATTAGAATAATCTTGTTGATTACAATGAAAGAGGTTTAACTTGCGAATACTTATGAAAACTGATATATGACTTTAACCTAAAAGATCTTCTTTTATAGAACAAGAAGTCTTGTACAATAAGCTACGAATCAACTATTCTAGGTAAAGATAATAATAGAAAATACAATGTTGTGCTTATCTTTACCATACATAAATAAAGAAACAAATAAACAAAAGATTCGTATGAAGATATTCCATCAGTGTCAATCTTCAAGGCTATCAGCGTTGACTTCTTCTGTGTCAACGCTTGGCTGTCAGCGTCCAATGTCTTCCTATCAGCGTTGACATTCTTCTTATCAGCGTCTAGTGAACTGACCCATATTTTATTCCCAACAGATCCTACATGAAATGTCAAAAAATACTTGTCCTTCTTTTGCATATTATTCACCTATGTAGGCTTCCCAAGGTTAAACAATATCATTTTTAGGTCAAATAACATGACGTTTTGTTAGAGCACACTCATGTCTTGACCTTTATACTATAATGTGCCGTCGAGATGCTCTTTGTCTACTACATTCACAACTACCTCAAATACTAGCTGGCCAACTTTTACAAGAATAAAACACAACCAAAACTAAACAGAGCAAACATATAGATGTGTTTTATCCATCAAGAATCCGGGCAAATACATTATGCCCGGATTCTATGTGGTCTATATGGGCTGGAAATAACTTTAGAGGTTTTTTCTTAGGTTTTGATGATTTGAGCCGTTACGGCATTTTTAGTTGTTCTTGGTAGGTTTTTATCAGTTTTTGATCGAGTTTAGTCGCTTTTGACCAATGCTTGCCTGGATAAAAGTACTCCTTTTTTCAAGCATCCATTTTCTTAGTTGTTGTCTTGAAACGGAGTCATGTATCACATGTTATGACCATTTTATTGCAACCCACGTTTTCAGATAATTTCAATATAAATTTGTTTTTGTATGTTAGCGATTGTGTTTGGTAATATATTTCTTGATAGCTCTCAATTTTAATAGAATAAAACATGGAATCAAATATTTCAGAGTCATATAATACATAAGCAAGTTGATCCTACATGAAATGTCAAAAAATACTTGTCCTTCTTTTGCATATTATTCACCTATGTAGGCTTCCCAAGGTTAAACAATATCATTTTTAGGTCAAATAACATGACGTTTTGTTATAGCACACTCTTGATAGCTCTCAATTTTAATAGAATAAAACATGGAATCAAATATTTCAGAGTCATATAATACATAAGCAAGTTGATCCTACATGAAATGTCAAAAAATACTTGTCCTTCTTTTGCATATTATTCACCTATGTAGGCTTCCCAAGGTTAAACAATATCATTTTTAGGTCAAATAACATGACGTTTTGTTAGAGCACACTCATGTCTTGAACTTTATACTATAATGTGCCGTCGAGATGCTCTTTGTCTACTACATTCACAACTACCTCAAATACTAGCTGACCAACTTTTACACCAATAAAACACAACCAAAACTAAACAGAGCAAACATATAGATGTGTTTTATCCATCAAAAATCCGGGAAAATAGATTATGCCCGGATTCTATGTGGTCTATATGGGCTGGAAATAACTTTAGAGGTTTTTTCTTAGGTTTGGATGATTTGAGCCGGTTACGGCATTTTTAGTTGTTCTTGGTAGGTTTTTATCAGTTTTTGATCGGTTTTGGTCGCTTTTTACCAATGCTTGCCTGGATAAAAGTACTCCTTTTTTCAAGCATACATTTTCTTAGTTGTGGTCTTGAAACGGAGTCATGTGTCACATGTTATGACCATTTTATTGCAACCCACGTTTTCAGATAATTTCAATATAAATTTGTTTTTGTATGTTAGCGATTGTGTTTGGTAATCTATTTCTTGATAGCTCTCAATTTTAATAGAATAAAACATGGAATCAAATATTTCAGAGTCATATAATACATAAGCAAGTTGATCCTACATGAAATGTCAAAAAATACTTGTCCTTCTTTTGCATATTATTCACCTATGTAGGCTTCCCAAGGTTAAACAATATCATTTTTAGGTCAAATAACATGACTTTTTGTTAGAGCACACTCTTGATAGCTCTCAATTTTAATAGAATAAAACATAGAATCAAATATTTCAGAGTCATATAATACATAAGCATGTTGATCCTACATGAAATGTCAAAAAATACTTGTCCTTCTTTTGCATATTATTCACCTATGTAGGCTTCCCAAGGTTAAACAATATCATTTTTAGGTCAAATAACATGACGTTTTGTTAGAGCACACTCATGTCTTGACCTTTATACTATAATGTGCCGTCGAGATGCTCTTTGTCTACTACATTCACAACTATCTCAAATACTAGCTGGCTAACTTTTACACGAATAAAACACAAACAAAACTAAACAGAGCAAACATATAGATGTGTTTTACCCATCAAGAATCCGGGCAAATACATTATGCCCGGATACTATGTGGTCTATATGGACAGGAAATAATTTTAGAGGTTTTTTCTTAGGTTTGGATGATTTGAGCCGGTTACGGCATTTTTAGCTGTTCTTGGTCGGTTTTTATCAGTTTTTGATCGGGTTTAGTCGCTTTTGACCAATGCTTGCCTGGATAAAAGTACTCCTTTTTTCAAGCATCCATTTTATTAGTTGTGGTCTTGAAACGGAGTCATGTATCACATGTTATGACCATTTTATTGCAACCCACGTTTTCAGATAATTTCAATATAAATTTGTTTTTGTATGTTAGCGATTGTGTTTGGTAATCTATTTCTTGATAGCTCTCAATTTTAATAGAATAAAACATGGAATCAAATATTTCAGAGTCATATTATACATAAGCAAGTTGATCCTACATGAAATGTCAAAAAATACTTGTCCTTCTTTTGTATATTATTCACCTATGTAGGCTTCCCAAGGTTAAACAATATCATTTTTAGGTCAAATAACATGAAGTTTTGTTAGAGCACACTCTTGATAGATCTCAATTTTAATAGAATAAAACATGGAATCAAATATTCCAGAGTCATATAATACATAAGCAAGTTGATCCTACATGAAATGTCAAAAAATACTTGTCCTTCTTTTGCATATTATTCACCTATGTAGGCTTTCTAGGTTAAACAATATCATTTTTAGGTCAAATAACATGACGTTTTGTTAGAGCACACTCATGTCTTGACCTTTATACTAAAATGTGCCGTCGAGATGCTCTTTGTCTACTACATTCACAACTACCTCAAATACTAGCTGACCAACTTTTACACCAATAAAACACAACCAAAACTAAACAGAGCAAACATATAGATGTGTTTTATCCATCAAAAATCCGGGCAAATACATTATGCCCGGATTCTATGTGGTCTATATGGGCTGGAAATAACTTTAGAGGTTATTTCTTAGGTTTGGATGATTTGAGCCGGTTACGGCATTTTTAGTTGTTCTTGGTAGGTTTTTATCAGTTTTGATCGGGTTTGGTCGCTTTTGACCAATGCTTGCCTGGATAAAAGTACTCCTTTTTTCAAGCATCCATTTTCTTAGTTGTGGTCTTGAAACAGAGTCATGTATCACATGTTATGACCATTTTATTGCAACCCACGTTTTCAGATAATTTCAATATAAATTTGTTTTTGTATGTTAGCGATTGTGTTTGGTAATCTATTTCTTGATAGCTCTCAATTTTAATAGAATAAAACATGGAATCAAATATTTCAGAGTCATATAATACATAAGCAAGTTGATCCTACATGAAATGTCAAAAAAAACTTGTCCTTCTTTTGCATATTATTCACCTATGTAGGCTTCCCAAGGTTAAACAATATCATTTTTAGGTCAAATAACATGACTTTTTGTTAGATCACACTCTTGATAGCTCTCAATTTTAATAGAATAAAACATGGAATGAAATATTTCAGAGTCATATAATACATAAGCAAGTTGATCCTACATGAAATGTCAAAAAATACTTGTCCTTCTTTTGCATATTATTCACCTATGTAGGCTTCCCAAGGTTAAACAATATCATTTTTAGGTCAAATAACATGACGTTTTGTTAGAGCACACTCATGTCTTGACCTTTATACTATAATGTGCCGTCGAGATGCTCTTTGTCTACTACATTCACAACTACCTCAAATACTAGCTGGCCAACTTTTACACGAATAAAACACAACCAAAACTAAACAGAGCAAACATATAGATGTGTTTTATCCATCAAGAATCCGGGCAAATACATTATGCCCGGATTCTATGTGGTCTATATGGGCTGGAAATAACTTTAGAGGTTTTTTCTTAGGTTTGGATGATTTGAGCCGTTATGGCATTTTTAGTTGTTCTTGGTAGGTTTTTATCAGTTTTTGATCGAGTTTAGTCGCTTTTGACCAATGCTTGCCTGGATAAAAGTACTCCTTTTTTCAAGCATCCATTTTCTTAGTTGTTGTCTTGAAACGGAGTCATGTATCACATGTTATGACCATTTTATTGCAACCCACGTTTTCAGATAATTTCAATATAAATTTGTTTTTGTATGTTAGCGATTGTGTTTGGTAATATATTTCTTGATAGCTCTCAATTTTAATAGAATAAAACATGGAATCAAATATTTCAGAGTCATATAATACATAAGCAAGTTGATCCTACATGAAATGTCAAAAAATACTTGTCCTTCTTTTGCATATTATTCACCTATGTAGGCTTCCCAAGGTTAAACAATATCATTTTTAGGTCAAATAACATGACGTTTTGTTATAGCACACTCTTGATAGCTCTCAATTTTAATAGAACAAAACATTGAATCAAATATTTCAGAGTCATATAATACATAAGCAAGTTGATCCTACATGAAATGTCAAAAAATACTTGTCCTTCTTTTGCATATTATTCACCTATGTAGGCTTCCCAAGGTTAAACAATATCATTTTTAGGTCAAATAACATGACGTTTTGTTAGAGCACACTCATGTCTTGACCTTTATACTATAATGTGCCATCGAGATGCTCTTTGTCTACTACATTCACAACTACCTCAAATACTAGCTGACCAACTTTTACACCAATAAAACACAACCAAAACTAAACAGAGCAAACATATAGATGTGTTTTATCCATCAAAAATCTGGGCAAATACATTATGCCCGGATTCTATGTGGTCTATATAGGCTGGAAATAACTTTAGAGGTTTTTTCTTAGGTTTGGATGATTTGAGCCGGTTACGGCATTTTTAGTTGTTCTTGGTAGGTTTTTATCAGTTTTTGATCGGGTTTGGTCGCTTTTGACCAATGCTTGCCTGGATAAAAGTACTCCTTTTTTCAAGCATCCATTTTCTTATTTGTGTTCTTGAAACGGAGTCATGTATCACATGTTATGACCATTTTATTGCAACCCACGTTTTCAGATAATTTCAATATAAATTTGTTTTTGTATGTTAGCGATTGTGTTTGGTAATCTATTTCTTGATAGCTCTCAATTTTAATAGAATAAAACATGGAATCAAATATTTCAGAGTCATATAATACATAAGCAAGTTGATCCTACATGAAATGTTAAAAAATACTTGTCCTTCTTTTGCATATTATTCACCTATGTAGGCTTCCCAAGGTTAAACAATATCATTTTTAGGTAAAATAACATGACTTTTTGTTAGAGCACACTCTTGATAGCTCTCAATTTTAATAGAATAAAACATGGAATCAAATATTTCAGAGTCATATAATACATAAGCAAGTTGATCCTACATGAAATGTCAAAAAATACTTGTCCTTCTTTTGCATATTATTCACCTATGTAGGCTTCCCAAGGTTAAACAATATCATTTTTAGGTCAAATAACATGACGTTTTGTTAGAGCACACTCATGTCTTAACCTTTATACTATAATGTGCCCTCGAGATGCTCTTTGTCTACTACATTCACAACTACCTCAAATACTAGCTGGCCAACTTTTACACGAATAAAACACAACCAAAACTAAACAGAGCAAACATATAGATGTGTTTTACCCATCAAGAATCTGGGCAAATACATTATGCCCGGATTCTATGTGGTCTATATGGACAGGAAATAATTTTAGAGGTTTTTTCTTAGGTTTGGATGATTTGAGCCGGTTACGGCATTTTTAGCTGTTCTTGGTCGGATTTTATCGGTTTTTGATCGGGTTTAGTCGCTTTTGACCAATGCTTGCCTGGATAAAAGTACTCCTTTTTTCAAGCATCCATTTTATTAGTTGTGGTCTTGAAACGGAGTCATGTATCACATGTTATGACCATTTTATTGCAACCCACGTTTTCAGATAATTTCAATATAAATTTGTTTTTGTATGTTAGCGATTGTGTTTGGTAATCTATTTCTTGATAGCTTTCAATTTTAATAGAATAAAACATGGAATCAAATATTTCTGAGTCATATTATACATAAGCAAGTTGATCCTACATGAAATGTCAAAAAATACTTGTCCTTCTTTTGCATATTATTCACCTATGTAGGCTTCCCAAGGTTAAACAATATCATTTTTAGGTCAAATAACATGAAGTTTTGTTAGAGCACACTCTTGATAGCTCTCAATTTTAATAGAATAAAACATGGAATCAAATATTCCAGAGTCATATAATACATAAGCAAGTTGATCCTACATGAAATGTCAAAAAATACTTGTCCTTCTTTTGCATATTATTCACCTATGTAGGCTTCCCAAGGTTAAACAATATCATTTTTAGGTCAAATAACATGACGTTTTGTTATAGCACACTCTTGATAGCTCTCAATTTTAATAGAACAAAACATGGAATCAAATATTTCAGAGTCATATAATACATAAGCAAGTTGATCCTACATGAAATGTCAAAAAATACTTGTCCTTCTTTTGCATATTATTCACCTATGTAGGCTTCCCAAGGTTAAACAATATCATTTTTAGGTCAAATAACATGACGTTTTGTTAGAGCACACTCATGTCTTGACCTTTATACTATAATGTGCCGTCGAGATGCTCTTTGTCTACTACATTCACAACTACCTCAAATACTAGCTGACCAACTTTTACACCAATAAAACACAACCAAAACTAAACAGAGCAAACATATAGATGTGTTTTATCCATCAAAAATCTGGGCAAATACATTATGCCCGGATTCTATGTGATCTATATAGGCTGGAAATAACTTTAGAGGTTTTTTCTTAGGTTTGGATGATTTGAGCCGGTTACGGCATTTTTAGTTGTTCTTGGTAGGTTTTTATCAGTTTTTGATCGGGTTTGGTCGCTTTTGACCAATGCTTGCCTGGATAAAAGTACTCCTTTTTTCAAGCATCCATTTTCTTATTTGTGTTCTTGAAACGGAGTCATGTATCACATGTTATGACCATTTTATTGCAACCCACGTTTTCAGATAATTTCAATATAAATTTGTTTTTGTATGTTAGCGATTGTGTTTGGTAATCTATTTCTTGATAGCTCTCAATTTTAATAGAATAAAACATGCAATCAAATATTTCAGAGTCATATAATACATAAGCAAGTTGATCCTACATGAAATGTTAAAAAATACTTGTCCTTCTTTTGCATATTATTCACCTATGTAGGCTTCCCAAGGTTAAACAATATCATTTTTAGGTAATATAACATGACTTTTTGTTAGAGCACACTCTTGATAGCTCTCAATTTTAATAGAATAAAACATGGAATCAAATATTTCAGAGTCATATAATACATAAGCAAGTTGATCCTACATGAAATGTCAAAAAATACTTGTCCTTCTTTTGCATATTATTCACCTATGTAGGCTTCCCAAGGTTAAATAATATCATTTTTAGGTCAAATAACATGACGTTTTGTTAGAGCACACTCATGTCTTAACCTTTATACTATAATGTGCCCTCGAGATGCTCTTTGTCTACTACATTCACAACTACCTCAAATACTAGCTGGCCAACTTTTACACGAATAAAACACAACCAAAACTAAACAGAGCAAACATATAGATGTGTATTACCCATCAAGAATCCGGGCAAATACATTATGCCCGGATTCTATGTGGTCTATATGGACAGGAAATAATTTTAGAGGTTTTTTCTTAGGTTTGGATGATTTGAGCCGGTTACGGCATTTTTAGCTGTTCTTGGTCGGTTTTTATCAGTTTTTGATCGGGTTTAGTCGCTTTTGACCAATGCTTGCCTGGATAAAAGTACTCCTTTTTTCAAGCATCCATTTTATTAGTTGTGGTCTTGAAACGGAGTCATGTATCACATGTTATGACCATTTTATTGCAACCCACGTTTTCAGATAATTTCAATATAAATTTGTTTTTGTATGTTAGCGATTGTGTTTGGTAATCTATTTCTTGATAGCTCTCAATTTTAATAGAATAAAACATGGAATCAAATATTTCAGAGTCATATTATACATAAGCAAGTTGATCCTACATGAAATGTCAAAAAATACTTGTCCTTCTTTTGCATATTATTCACCTATGTAGGCTTCCCAAGGTTAAACAATATCATTTTTAGGTCAAATAACATGAAGTTTTGTTAGAGCACACTCTTGATAGCTCTCAATTTTAATAGAATAAAACATGGATTCAAATATTCCAGAGTCATATAATACATAAGCAAGTTGATCCTACATGAAATGTCAAAAAATACTTGTCCTTCTTTTGCATATTATTCACCTATGTAGGCTTTCCAAGGTTAAACAATATCATTTTTAGGTCAAATAACATGACGTTTTGTTAGAGCACACTCATGTCTTGACCTTTATACTATAATGTGTCGTCGAGATGCTCTTTGTCTACTACATTCATAACTACCTCAAATACTAGCTGACCAACTTTTACACCAATAAAACACAACCAAAACTAAACAGAGCAAACATATAGATGTGTTCTATCCATCAAAAATCCGGGCAAATACATTATGCCCGGATTCTATGTGGTCTATATGGGCTGGAAATAACTTTAGAGGTTTTTTCTTAGGTATGGATGATTTGAGCCGGTTACGGCATTTTTAGTTGTTCTTGGTAGGTTTTTATCAGTTTTTGATCGGGTTTGGTCGCTTTTGACCAATGCTTGCCTGGATAAAAGTACTCCTTTTTTCAAGCATCCATTTTCTTAGTTGTGGTCTTGAAACGGAGTCATGTATCACATGTTATGACCATTTTATTGCAACCCACGTTTTCAGATAATTTCAATATAAATTTGTTTTTGTATGTTAGCGATTGTGTTTGGTAATCTATTTCTTGATAGCTCTCAATTTTAATAGAATAAAACATGGAATCAAATATTTCAGAGTCATATTATACATAAGCAAGTTGATCCTACATGAAATGTCAAAAAATACTTGTCCTTCTTTTGCATATTATTCACCTATGTAGGCTTCCCAAGGTTAAACAATATCATTTTTAGGTCAAATAACATGAAGTTTTGTTAGAGCACACTCTTGATAGCTCTCAATTTTAATAGAATAAAACATGGAATCAAATATTCCAGAGTCATATAATACATAAGCAAGTTGATCCTACATGAAATGTCAAAAAATACTTGTCCTTCTTTTGCATATTATTCACCTATGTAGGCTTTCCAAGGTTAAACAATATCATTTTTAGGTCAAATAACATGACGTTTTGTTAGGGCACACTCATGTCTTGACCTTTATACTATAATGTGCCGTCGAGATGCTCTTTGTCTACTACATTCACAACTACCTCAAATACTAGCTGACCAACTTTTACACCAATAAAACACAACCAAAACTAAACAGAGCAAACTTATAGATGTGTTCTATCCATCAAAAATCCGGGAAAATACATTATGCCCGGATTCTATGTGGTCTATATGGGCTGGAAATAACTTTAGAGGTTTTTTCTTAGGTTTGGATGATTTGAGCCGGTTACGGCATTTTTAGTTGTTCTTGGTAGGTTTTTATCAGTTTTTGATCGGGTTTGGTCGCTTTTGACCAATGCTTGCCTGGATAAAAGTACTCCTTTTTTCAAGCATCCATTTTCTTAGTTGTGGTCTTGAAACGGAGTCATGTATCACATGTTATGACCATTTTATTGCAACCCACGTTTTCAGATAATTTCAATATAAATTTGTTTTCGTATGTTAGCGATTGTGTTTGGTAATCTATTTCTTGATAGCTCTCAATTTTAATAGAATAAAACATGGAATCAAATATTTCAGAGTCATATAATACATAAGCAAGTTGATCCTACATGAAATGTCAAAAAATACTTGTCCTTCTTTTGCATATTATTCACCTATGTAGGCTTCCCAAGGTTAAACAATATCATTTTTAGGTCAAATAACATGACGTTTTGTTAGAGCACACTCTTGATAGCTCTCAATTTTAATAGAATAAAACATGGAATCAAATATTTCAGAGTCATATAATACATAAGCAAGTTGATCCTACATGAAATGTCAAAAAATACTTGTCCTTCTTTTGCATATTATTCACCTATGTAGGCTTCCCAAGGTTAAACAATATCATTTTAGGTCAAATAACATGACGTTTTGTTAGATAACACTCATGTCTTGACCTTTATACTATAATGTGCCATCGAGATGCTCTTTGTCTACTACATTCACAACTACCTCAAATACTAGCTGACCAACTTTTACACCAATAAAACACAACCAAAACTAAACAGAGCAAACATATAGATGTGTTTTATCCATCAAGAATCCGGGCAATTACATTATGCCCAGATTCTATGTGGTCTATATTTACTGGAAATAATTTTAGAGGTTTTTTCTTAGGTTTGGATGATTTGAGCCGGTTACGGCATTTTTAGCTGTTCTTGGTAGGTTTTTATCAGTTTTTGATCGGGTTTAGTCGCTTTTGACCAATGCTTGCCTGGATAAAAGTACTCCTTTTTTCAAGCATCCATTTTCTTTGTTGTGGTCTTGAAACGGAGTCATGTATCACATGTTATGACCATTTTATTGCAACCCACGTTTTCAGATAATTTCAATATAAATTTGTTTTTGTATGTTAGCGATTGTGTTTGGTAATCTATTTCTTGATAGCTCTCAATTTTAATAGAATAAAACATGGAATCAAATATTTCAGAGTCATATAATACATAAGCAAGTTGATCCTACATGAAATGTCAAAAAATACTTGTCCTTCTTTTGCATATTATTCACCTATGTAGGCTTCCCAAGGTTAAACAATATCATTTTTAGGTCAAATAACATGACTTTTTGTTAGAGCACACTCTTGATAGCTCTCAATTTTAATAGAATAAAACATGGAATCAAATATTTCAGAGTCATATAATACATAAGCAAGTTGATCCTACATGAAATGTCAAAAAATACTTGTCCTTCTTTTGCATATTAGTCACCTATGTAGGCTTCCCAAGGTTAAACAATATCATTTTTAGGTCAAATAACATGACGTTTTGTTAGAGCACACTCATGTCTTGACCTTTATACTATAATGTGCCGTCGAGATGCTCTTTGTCTACTACATTCACAACTACCTCAAATACTAGCTGGCCAACTTTTACACGAATAAAACACAACCAAAACTAAACAGAGCAAACATATAGATGTGTTTTATCCATCAAGAATCCGGGCAAATACATTATGCCCGGATTCTATGTGGTCTATATGGGCTGGAAATAACTTTAGAGGTTTTTTCTTAGGTTTGGATGATTTGAGCCGTTACGGCATTTTTAGTTGTTCTTGGTAGGTTTTTATCAGTTTTTGATCGAGTTTAGTCGCTTTTGACCAATGCTTGCCTGGATAAAAGTACTCCTTTTTTCAAGCATCCATTTTCTTAGTTGTTGTCTTGAAACGGAGTCATGTATCACATGTTATGACCATTTTATTGCAACCCACGTTTTCAGATAATTTCAATATAAATTTGTTTTTGTATGTTAGCGATTGTGTTTGGTAATATATTTCTTGATAGCTCTCAATTTTAATAGAATAAAACATGGAATCAAATATTTCAGAGTCATATAATACATAAGCAAGTTGATCCTACATGAAATGTCAAAAAATACTTGTCCTTCTTTTGCATATTATTCACCTATGTAGGCTTCCCAAGGTTAAACAATATCATTTTTAGGTCAAATAACATGACGTTTTGTTAGAACACACTCATGTCTTGACCTTTATACTATAATGTGCCGTCGAGATGCTCTTTGTCTACTACATTCACAACTACCTCAAATACTAGCTGACCAACTTTTACACCAATAAAACACAACCAAAACTAAACAGAGCAAACATATAGATGTGTTTTATCCATCAAAAATCCGGGCAAATACATTATGCCCGGATTCTATGTGGTCTATATGGGCTGGAAATAACTTTAGAGGTTTTTTCTTAGGTTTGGATGATTTGAGCCGGTTACGGCATTTTTAGTTGTTCTTGGTAGGTTTTTATCAGTTTTTGATCGGGTTTGGTCGCTTTTGACCAATGCTTGCCTGGATAAAAGTACTCCTTTTTTCAAGCATCCATTTTCTTAGTTGTGGTCTTGAAACGGAGTCATGTATCACTTGTTATGACCATTTTATTGCAACCCACGTTTTCAAATAATTTCAATATAAATTTGTTTTTGTATGTTAGCGATTGTGTTTGGTAATCTATTTCTTGATAGCTCTCAATTTTAATAGAATAAAACATGGAATCAAATATTTCAGAGTCATATAATACATAAGCAAGTTGATCCTACATGAAATGTCAAAAAATACTTGTCCTTCTTTTGCATATTATTCACCTATGTAGGCTTCCCAAGGTTAAACAATATCATTTTTAGGTCAAATAACATGACGTTTTGTTAGAGCACACTCTTGATAGCTCTCAATTTTAATAGAACAAAACATGGAATCAAATATTTCAGAGTCATATAATACATAAGCAAGTTGATCCTACATGAAATGTCAAAAAATACTTGTCCTTCTTTTGCATATTATTCACCTATGTAGGCTTCCCAAGGTTAAAAAATATCATTTTTAGGTCAAATAACATGACGTTTTGTTAGAGCACACTCATGTCTTGACCTTTATACTATAATGTGCCGTCGAGATGCTCTTTGTCTACTACATTCACAACTACCTCAAATACTAGCTGGCCAACTTTTACACGAATAAAACACAACCAAAACTAAACAGAGCAAACATATAGATGTGTTTTATCCATAAAAAATCCGTGCAAATACATTATGCCCGGATTCTATGTGGTCTATATGGGCTGGAAATAAATTTAGAGGTTTTTTCTTAGGTTTGGATGATTTGAGCCGGTTACGGCATTTTTAGCTGTTCTTGGTCGGTTTTTATCAGTTTTTGATCGGGTTTAGTCGCTTTTGACCAATGCTTGCCTGGATAAAAGTACTCCTTTTTTCAAGCATCCATTTTCTTAGTTGTGGTCTTGAAACGGAGTCATGTATCACATGTTATGACCATTTTATTGCAACCCACGTTTTCAGATAATTTCAATATAAATTTGTTTTTGTATGTTAGCGATTGTGTTTGGTAATCTATTTCTTGATAGCTCTCAATTTTAATAGAATAAAACATGGAATCAAATATTTCGGAGTCATATAATACATAAGCAAGTTGATCCTACATGAAATGTCAAAAAATACTTGTCCTTCTTTTGCATATTATTCACCTATGTAGGCTTCCCAAGGTTAAACAATATCATTTTTAGGTCAAATAACATGACGTTTTGTTAGAGCACACTCTTGATAGCTCTCAATTTTAATAGAATAAAACATGGAATCAAATATTTCAGAGTCATATAATACATAAGCAAGTTGATCCTACATGAAATGTCAAAAAATACTTGTCCTTCTTTTGCATATTATTCACCTATGTAGGCTTCCCAAGGTTAAACAATATCATTTTTAGGTCAAATAACATGACGTTTTGTTAGAGCACACTCATGTCTTGACCTTTATACTATAATGTGCCGTCGAGATGCTCTTTGTCTACTACATTCACAACTACCTCAAATACTAGCTGGCCAACTTTTACACGAATAAAACACAACCAAAACTAAACAGAGCAAACATATAGATGTGTTTTATCCATCAAAAATCCGGGCAAATACATTATGCCCGGATTCTATGTGGTCTATATGGGCTGGAAATAAATTTAGAGGTTTTTTCTTAGGTTTGGATGATTTGAGCCGGTTACGGCATTTTTAGCTGTTCTTGGTCGGTTTTTATCAGTTTTTGATCGGGTTTAGTCGCTTTTGACCAATGCTTGCCTGGATAAAAGTACTCCTTTTTTCAAGCATCCATTTTCTTAGTTGTGGTCTTGAAACGGAGTCATGTATCACATGTTATGACCATTTTATTGCAACCCACGTTTTCAGATAATTTCAATATAAATTTGTTTTTGTATGTTAGCGATTGTGTTTGGTAATCTATTTCTTGATAGCTCTCAATTTTAATAGAATAAAACATGGAATCAAATATTTTAGAGTCATATAATACATAAGCAAGTTTATCCTACATGAAATGTCAAAAAATACTTTTCCTTCTTTTGCATATTATTCACCTATGTAGGCTTCCCAAGGTTAAACAATATCATTTTTAGGTCAAATAGCATGACGTTTTGTTAGAGCACACTCTTGATAGCTCTCAATTTTAATAGAATAAAACATGGAATCAAATATTTCAGAGTCATATAATACATAAGCAAGTTGATCCTACATGAAATGTAGAAAAATACTTGTCCTTATTTTGCATATTATTCACCTATGTAGGCTTCCCAAGGTTAAACAATATCATTTTTAGGTCAAATAACATGACGTTTTGATAGAGTACACTCATGTCTTGACCTTTATACTATAATGTGCCGTCGAGATGCTCTTTGTCTACTACATTCACAACTACCTCAAATACTAGCTGGCCAACTTTTACACGAATAAAACACAACCAAAGCTAAACAGAGCAAACATATAGATGTGTTTTATCCATCAAGAATCCGGGCAATTACATTATGCCCAGATTCTATGTGGTCTATATTTACTGGAAATAATTTTAGAGGTTTTTTCTTAGGTTTGGATGATTTGAGCCGGTTACGGCATTTTTAGCTGTTCTTGGTAGGTTTTTATCAGTTTTTGATCGGGTTTAGTCGCTTTTGACCAATGCTTGCCTGGATAAAAGTACTCCTTTTTTCAAGCATCCATTTTCTATGTTGTGGTCTTGAAACGGAGTCATGTATCACATGTTATGACCATTTTATTGCAACCCACGTTTTCAGATAATTTCAATATAAATTTGTTTTTGTATGTTAGCGATTGTGTTTGGTAATCTATTTCTTGATAGCTCTCAATTTTAATAGAATAAAACATGGAATCAAATATTTCAGAGTCATATAATACATAAGCAAGTTGATCCTACATGAAATGTCAAAAAATACTTGTCCTTCTTTTGCATATTATTCACCTATGTAGGCTTCCCAAGGTTAAAAAATATCATTTTTAGGTCAAATAACATGACGTTTTGTTAGAGCACACTCATGTCTTGACCTTTATACTATAATGTGCCGTCGAGATGCTCTTTGTCTACTACATTCACAACTACCTCAAATACTAGCTGGCCAACTTTTACACGAATAAAACACAACCAAAACTAAACAGAGCAAACATATAGATGTGTTTTATCCATAAAAAATCCGTGCAAATACATTATGCCCGGATTCTATGTGGTCTATATGGGCTGGAAATAAATTTAGAGGTTTTTTCTTAGGTTTGGATGATTTGAGCCGGTTACGGCATTTTTAGCTGTTCTTGGTCGGTTTTTATCAGTTTTTGATCGGGTTTAGTCGCTTTTGACCAATGCTTGCCTGGATAAAAGTACTCCTTTTTTCAAGCATCCATTTTCTTAGTTGTGGTCTTGAAACGGAGTCATGTATCACATGTTATGACCATTTTATTGCAACCCACGTTTTCAGATAATTTCAATATAAATTTGTTTTTGTATGTTAGCGATTGTGTTTGGTAATCTATTTCTTGATAGCTCTCAATTTTAATAGAATAAAACATGGAATCAAATATTTCGGAGTCATATAATACATAAGCAAGTTGATCCTACATGAAATGTCAAAAAATACTTGTCCTTCTTTTGCATATTATTCACCTATGTAGGCTTCCCAAGGTTAAACAATATCATTTTTAGGTCAAATAACATGACGTTTTGTTAGAGCACACTCTTGATAGCTCTCAATTTTAATAGAATAAAACATGGAATCAAATATTTCAGAGTCATATAATACATAAGCAAGTTGATCCTACATGAAATGTCAAAAAATACTTGTCCTTCTTTTGCATATTATTCACCTATGTAGGCTTCCCAAGGTTAAACAATATCATTTTTAGGTCAAATAACATGACGTTTTGTTAGAGCACACTCATGTCTTGACCTTTATACTATAATGTGCCGTCGAGATGCTCTTTGTCTACTACATTCACAACTACCTCAAATACTAGCTGGCCAACTTTTACACGAATAAAACACAACCAAAACTAAACAGAGCAAACATATAGATGTGTTTTATCCATCAAAAATCCGGGCAAATACATTATGCCCGGATTCTATGTGGTCTATATGGGCTGGAAATAAATTTAGAGGTTTTTTCTTAGGTTTGGATGATTTGAGCCGGTTACGGCATTTTTAGCTGTTCTTGGTCGGTTTTTATCAGTTTTTGATCGGGTTTAGTCGCTTTTGACCAATGCTTGCCTGGATAAAAGTACTCCTTTTTTCAAGCATCCATTTTCTTAGTTGTGGTCTTGAAACGGAGTCATGTATCACATGTTATGACCATTTTATTGCAACCCACGTTTTCAGATAATTTCAATATAAATTTGTTTTTGTATGTTAGCGATTGTGTTTGGTAATCTATTTCTTGATAGCTCTCAATTTTAATAGAATAAAACATGGAATCAAATATTTTAGAGTCATATAATACATAAGCAAGTTGATCCTACATGAAATGTAGAAAAATACTTGTCCTTATTTTGCATATTATTCACCTATGTAGGCTTCCCAAGGTTAAACAATATCATTTTTAGGTCAAATAACATGACGTTTTGATAGAGTACACTCATGTCTTGACCTTTATACTATAATGTGCCGTCGAGATGCTCTTTGTCTACTACATTCACAACTACCTCAAATACTAGCTGGCCAACTTTTACACGAATAAAACACAACCAAAGCTAAACAGAGCAAACATATAGATGTGTTTTATCCATCAAGAATCCGGGCAATTACATTATGCCCAGATTCTATGTGGTCTATATTTACTGGAAATAATTTTAGAGGTTTTTTCTTAGGTTTGGATGATTTGAGCCGGTTACGGCATTTTTAGCTGTTCTTGGTAGGTTTTTATCAGTTTTTGATCGGGTTTAGTCGCTTTTGACCAATGCTTGCCTGGATAAAAGTACTCCTTTTTTCAAGCATCCATTTTCTATGTTGTGGTCTTGAAACGGAGTCATGTATCACATGTTATGACCATTTTATTGCAACCCACGTTTTCAGATAATTTCAATATAAATTTGTTTTTGTATGTTAGCGATTGTGTTTGGTAATCTATTTCTTGATAGCTCTCAATTTTAATAGAATAAAACATGGAATCAAATATTTCAGAGTCATATAATACATAAGCAAGTTGATCCTACATGAAATGTCAAAAAATACTTGTCCTTCTTTTGCATATTATTCACCTATGTAGGCTTCCCAAGGTTAAACAATATCATTTTTAGGTCAAATAACATGACTTTTTGTTAGAGCACACTCTTGATAGCTCTCAATTTTAATAGAATAAAACATGGAATCAAATATTTCAGAGTCATATAATACATAAGCAAGTTGATCCTACATGAAATGTCAAAAAATACTTGTCCTTCTTTTGCATATTATTCACCTATGTAGGCTTCCCAAGGTTAAACAATATCATTTTTAGGTCAAATAACATGACGTTTTGTTAGAGCACACTCATGTCTTGACCTTTATACTATAATGTGCCGTCGATATGCTCTTTGTCTACTACATTCACAACTACCTCAAATACTAGCTGGCCAACTTTTACACGAATAAAACACAACCAAAACTAAACAGAGCAAACATATAGATGTGTTTTATCCATCAAGAATCCGGGCAAATACAATATGCCCGGTTTCTATGTGGTCTATATGGGCTGGAAATAACTTTAGAGGTTTTTTCTTAGGTTTGGATGATTTGAGCCGTTACGGCATTTTTAGTTGTTCTTGGTAGGTTTTTATCAGTTTTTGATCGAGTTTAGTCGCTTTTGACCAATGCTTGCCTGGATAAAAGTACTCCTTTTTTCAAGCATCCATTTTCTTAGTTGTTGTCTTGAAACGGAGTCATGTATCACATGTTATGACCATTTTATTGCAACCCACATTTTCAGATAATTTCAATATAAATTTGTTTTTGTATGTTAGCGATTGTGTTTGGTAATATATTTCTTGATAGCTCTCAATTTTAATAGAATAAAACATGGAATCAAATATTTCAGAGTCATATAATACATAAGCAAGTTGATCCTACATGAAATGTCAAAAAATACTTGTCCTCTTTGCATATTATTCACCTATGTAGGCTTCCCAAGGTTAAACAATATCATTTTTAGGTCAAATAACATGACGTTTTGTTATAGCACACTCTTGATAGCTCTCAATTTTAATAGAACAAAACATGGAATCAAATATTTTAGAGTCATATAATACATAAGCAAGTTGATCCTACATGAAATGTCAAAAAATACTTGTCCTTCTTTTGCATATTATTCACCTATGTAGGCTTCCCAAGGTTAAACAATATGATTTTTAGGTCAAATAACATGACGTTTTGTTAGAGCACACTCATGTCTTGACCTTTATACTATAATGTGCCGTCGAGATGCCCTTTGTCTACTACATTCACAACTACCTCAAATACTAGCTGACAACTTTTACACCAATAAAACACAACCAAAACTAAACAGAGCAAACATATAGATGTGTTTTATCCATCAAAAATCTGGGCAAATACATTATGCCCGGATTCTATGTGGTCTATATGGGCTGGAAATAACTTTAGAGGTTTTTTCTTAGGTTTGGATGATTTGAGCCGGTTACGGCATTTTTAGTTGTTCTTGGTAGGTTTTTATCAGTTTTTGATCGGGTTTGGTCGCTTTTGACCAATGCTTGCCTGGATAAAAGTACTCCTTTTTTCAAGCATTCATTTTCTTAGTTGTGGTCTTGAAACGGAGTCATGTATCACATGTTATGACCATTTTATTGCAACCCACGTTTTCAGATAATTTCAATATAAATTTGTTTTTGTATGTTAGCGATTGTGTTTGGTAATCTATTTCTTGATAGCTCTCAATTTTAATAGAATAAAACATGGAATCAAATATTTCAGAGTCATATAATACATAAGCAAGTTGATCCTACATGAAATGTCAAAAAATACTTGTCCTTCTTTTGCATATTATTCACCTATGTAGGCTTCCCAAGGTTAAACAATATCATTTTTAGGTCAAATAACATGACTTTTTGTTAGAGCACACTCTTGATAGCTCTCAATTTTAATAGAATAAAACATGGAATCAAATATTTCAGAGTCATATAATACATAAGCAAGTTGATCCTACATGAAATGTCAAAAAATACTTGTCCTTCTTTTGCATATTATTCACCTATGTAGGCTTCCCAAGGTTAAACAATATCATTTTTAGGTCAAATAACATGACGTTTTATTAGAGCACACTCATGTCTTGACCTTTATACTATAATGTGCCGTCGAGATGCTCTTTGTCTACTACATTCACAACTACCTCAAATACTAGCTGGCCAACTTTTACACGAATAAAACACAACCAAAACTAAACAGAGCAAACATATAGATGTGTTTTATCCATCAAGAATCTGAGCAAATACATTATGCCCGGATTCTATGTGGTCTATATGGGCTGGAAATAACTTTAGAGGTTTTTTCTTAGGTTTGGATGATTTGAGCCGTTACGGCATTTTTAGTTGTTCTTGGTAGGTTTTTATCAGTTTTTGATCGAGTTTAGTCGCTTTTGACCAATGCTTGCCTGGATAAAAGTACTCCTTTTTTCAGCATCCATTTTCTTAGTTGTTGTCTTGAAACGGAGTCATGTATCACATATTATGACCATTTTATTGCAACCCACGTTTTCAGATAATTTCAATATAAATTTGTTTTTGTATGTTAGCGATTGTGTTTGGTAATATATTTCTTGATAGCTCTCAATTTTAATAGAATAAAACATGGAATCAAATATTTCAGAGTCATATAATACATAAGCAAGTTGATCCTACATGAAATGTCAAAAAATACTTGTCCTTCTTTTGCATATTATTCACCTATGTAGGCTTCCCAAGGTTAAACAATATCATTTTTAGGTCAAATAACATGACGTTTTGTTATAGCACACTCTTGATAGCTCTCAATTTTAATAGAACAAAACATGGAATCAAATATTTCAGAGTCATATAATACATAAGCAAGTTGATCCTACATGAAATGTCAAAAAATACTTGTCATTCTTTTGCATATTATTCACCTATGTAGGCTTCCCAAGGTTAAACAATATCATTTTTAGGTCAAATAACATGACGTTTTGTTAGAGCACACTCATGTCTTGACCTTTATACTATAATGTGCCGTCGAGATGCTCTTTGTCTACTACATTCATAACTACCTCAAATACTAGCTGACCAACTTTTACACCAATAAAACACAACCAAAACTAAACAGAGCAAACATATAGATGTGTTTTATCCATCAAAAATCCGGGCAAATACATTATGCCCGGATTCTATGTGGTCTATATGGGCTGGAAATAACTTTAGAGGTTTTTTCTTAGGTTTGGATGATTTGAGCCGGTTACGGCATTTTTAGTTGTTCTTGGTAGGTTTTTATCAGTTTTTGATCGGGTTTGGTCGCTTTTGACCAATGCTTGCCTGGATAAAAGTACTCCTTTTTTCAAGCATCCATTTTCTTAGTTGTGGTCTTGAAACGGAGTCATGTATCACATGTTATGACCATTTTATTGCAACCCACGTTTTCAGATAATTTCAATATAGATTTGTTTTTGTATGTTAGCGATTGTGTTTGGTAATCTATTTCTTGATAGCTCTCAATTTTAATAGAATAAAACATGGAATCAAATATTTCAGAGTCATATAATACATAAGCAAGTTGATCCTACATGAAATGTCAAAAAATACTTGTCCTTCTTTTGCATATTATTCACCTATGTAGGCTTCCCAAGGTTAAACAATATCATTTTTAGGTCAAATAACATGACGTTTTGTTAGAGCACACTCATGTCTTGACCTTTATACTATAATGTGCCGTCGAGATGCTCTTTGTCTACTACATTCACAACTACCTCAAATACTAGCTGGCCAACTTTTACACGAATAAAACACAACCAAAACTAAACAGAGCAAACATATAGATGTGTTTTATCCATCAAGAATCCGGGCAAATACATTATTCCCGGATTCTATGTGGTCTATATGGGCTGGAAATAACTTTAGAGGTTTTTTCTTAGGTTTGGATGATTTGAGCCGTTACGGCATTTTTAGTTGTTCTTGGTAGGTTTTTATCAGTTTTTGATCGAGTTTAGTCGCTTTTGACCAATGCTTGCCTGGATAAAAGTACTCCTTTTTTCAAGCATCCATTTTCTTAGTTGTTGTCTTGAAACGGAGTCATGTATCACATGTTATGACCATTTTATTGCAACCCACGTTTTCAGATAATTTCAATATAAATTTGTTTTTGTATGTTAGCGATTGTGTTTGGTAATATATTTCTTGATAGCTCTCAATTTTAATAGAATAAAACATGGAATCAAATATTTCAGAGTCATATAATACATAAGCAAGTTGATCCTACATGAAATGTCAAAAAATACTTGTCCTTCTTTTGCATATTATTCACCTATGTAGGCTTCCCAAGGTTAAACAATATCATTTTTAGGTCAAATAACATGACGTTTTGTTATAGCACACTCTTGATAGCTCTCAATTTTAATAGAACAAAACATGGAATCAAATATTTCAGAGTCATATAATACATAAGCAAGTTGATCCTACATGAAATGTCAAAAAATACTTGTCCTTCTTTTGAATATTATTCACCTATGTAGGCTTCCCAAGGTTAAACAATATCATTTTTAGGTCAAATAACATGACGTTTTGTTAGAGCACACTCATGTCTTGACCTTTATACTATAATGTGCCGTCGAGATGCTCTTTGTCTACTACATTCACAACTACCTCAAATACTAGCTGACCAACTTTTACACCAATAAAACACAACCAAAACTAAACAGAGCAACCATATAGATGTGTTTTATCCATCAAAAATCCGGGCAAATACATTATGCCCGGATTCTATGTGGTCTATATGGGCTGGAAATAACTTTAGAGGTTTTTTCTTAGGTTTGGATGATTTGAGCCGGTTACGGCATTTTTAGTTGTTCTTGGTAGGTTTTTATCAGTTTTTGATCGGGTTTGGTCGCTTTTGACCAATGCTTGCCTGGATAAAAGTACTCCTTTTTTCAAGCATCCATTTTCTTAGTTGTGGTCTTGAAACGGAGTCATGTATCACATGTTATGACCATTTTATTGCAACCCACGTTTTCAGATAATTTCAATATAAATTTGTTTTTGTATGTTAGCGATTGTGTTTGGTAATCTATTTCTTGATAGCTCTCAATTTTAATAGAATAAAACATGGAATCAAATATTTCAGAGTCATATAATACATAAGCAAGTTGATCCTACATGAAATGTCAAAAAATACTTGTCCTTCTTTTGCATATTATTCAGCTATGTAGGCTTCCCAAGGTTAAACAATATCATTTTTAGGTCAAATAACATGACGTTTTGTTAGAGCACACTCTTGATAGCTCTCAATTTTAATAGAATAAAACATGGAATCAAATATTTCAGAGTCATATAATACATAAGCAAGTTGATCCTACATGAAATGTCAAAAAATACTTGTCCTTCTTTTGCATATTATTCACCTATGTAGGCTTCCCAAGGTTAAACAATATCATTTTTAGGTCAAATAACATGACGTTTTGTTAGAGCACACTCATGTCTTGACCTTTATACTATAATGTGCCGTCGAGATGCTCTTTGTCTACTACATTCACAACTACCTCAAATACTAGCTGGCCAACTTTTACACGAATAAAACACAACCAAAACTAAACAGAGCAAACATATAGATGTGTTTTATCCATCAAGAATCCGGGCAAATACATTATGCCCGGATTCTATGTGGTCTATATGGGCTGGAAATAACTTTAGAGGTTTTTTCTTAGGTTTGGAAGATTTGAGCCGTTACGGCATTTTTAGTTGTTCTTGGTAGGTTTTTATCAGTTTTTGATCGAGTTTAGTCGCTTTTGACCAATGCTTGCCTGGATAAAAGTACTCCTTTTTTCAAGCATCCATTTTCTTAGTTGTTGTCTTGAAACGGAGTCATGTATCACATGTTATGACCATTTTATTGCAACCCACGTTTTCAGATAATTTCAATATAAATTTGTTTTTGTATGTTAGCGATTGTGTTTGGTAATCTATTTATTGATAGCTCTCAATTTTAATAGAATAAAACATGGAATCAAATATTTCAGAGTCATATAATACATAAGCAAGTTGATCCTACATGAAATGTCAAAAAATACTTGTCCTTCTTTTGCATATTATTCAGCTATGTAGGCTTCCCAAGGTTAAACAATATCATTTTTAGGTCAAATAACATGACGTTTTGTTAGAGCACACTCTTGATAGCTCTCAATTTTAATAGAATAAAACATGGAATCAAATATTCCAGAGTCATATAATACATAAGCAAGTTGATCCTACATGAAATGTCAAAAAATACTTGTCCTTCTTTTGCATATTATTCACCTATGTAGGCTTTCCAAGGTTAAACAATATCATTTTTAGGTCAAATAACATGACGTTTTGTTAGAGCACACTCATGTCTTGACCTTTATACTATAATGTGCCGTCGAGATGCTCTTTGTCTACTACATTCACAACTACCTCAAATACTAGCTGACCAACTTTTACACCAATAAAACACAACCAAAACTAAACAGAGCAAACATATAGATGTGTTTTATCCATCAAGAATCCGGGCAAATACATTATGCCCGGATTCTATGTTGTCTATATGAACTGGAAATAATTTTGTAGGTTTTTTCTTAGGTTTGGATGATTTGAGCCGGTTACGGCATTTTTAGCTGTTCTTGGTCTGTTTTTATCAGTTTTTGATCGGCTTTAGTCGCTTTTGACCAATGCTTGCCTGGATAAAAGTACTCCTTTTTTCAAGCATCCATTTTCTTAGTTGTGGTCTTGAAACGGAGTCATGTATCACATGTTATGACCATTTTATTGCAACCCACGTTTTCAGATAATTTCAATATAAATTTGTTTTTGTATGTTAGCGATTGTGTTTGGTAATCTATTTCTTGATAGCTCTCAATTTTAATAGAATAAAACATGGAATCAAATATTTCAGAGTCATATAATACATAAGCAAGTTGATCCTACATGAAATGTCAAAAAATACTTGTCCTTCTTTTGCATATTATTCACCTATGTAGGCTTCCCAAGGTTAAACAATATCATTTTTAGGTCAAATAACATGACGTTTTGTTAGAGCACACTCTTGATAGCTCTCAATTTTAATAGAATAAAACATGGAATCAAATATTTCAGAGTCATATAATACATAAGCAAGTTGATCCTACATGAAATGTCAATAAATACTTGTCCTTCTTTTGCATATTATTCACCTATGTAGGCTTCCCAAGGTTAAACAATATCATTTTTAGGTCAAATAACATGACGTTTTGTTAGAGCACACTCATGTCTTGACCTTTATACTATAATGTGCCGTCGAGATGCTCTTTGTCTACTACATTCACAACTACCTCAAATACTAGCTGACCAACTTTTACACCAATAAAACACAACCAAAACTAAACAGAGCAAACATATAGATGTGTTTTATCCATCAAGAATCCGGGCAAATACATTATGCCCGGATTCTATGTTGTCTATATGAACTGGAAATAATTTTATAGGTTTTTTTTAGGTTTGGATGATTTGAGCCGGTTACGGCATTTTTAGCTGTTCTTGGTCTGTTTTTATCAGTTTTTGATCGGCTTTAGTCGCTTTTGACCAATGCTTGCCTGGATAAAAGTACTCCTTTTTTCAAGCATCCATTTTCTTAGTTGTGGTCTTGAAACGGAGTCATGTATCACATGTTATGACCATTTTATTGCAACCCACGTTTTCAGATAATTTCAATATAAATTTGTTTTTGTATGTTAGCGATTGTGTTTGGTAATCTATTTCTTGATAGCTCTCAATTTTAATAGAATAAAACATGGAATCAAATATTTCAGAGTCATATAATACATAAGCAAGTTGATCCTACATGAAATTTCAAAAAATACTTGTCCTTCTTTTGCATATTATTCACCTATGTAGGCTTCCCAAGGTTAAACAATATCATTTTTAGGTCAAATAACATGACGTTTTGTTAGAGCACACTCATGTCTTGACCTTTATACTATAATGTGCCGTCGAGATGCTCTTTGTCTACTACATTCACAACTACCTCAAATACTAGCTGGCCAACTTTTACACGAATAAAACACAACCAAAACTAAACAGAGCAAACATATAGATGTGTTTTATCCATCAAGAATCCGGGCAAATACATTATGCCCGGATTCTATGTGGTCTATATGGGCTGGAAATAACTTTAGAGGTTTTTTCTTAGGTTTGGAAGATTTGAGCCGTTACGGCATTTTTAGTTGTTCTTGGTAGGTTTTTATCAGTTTTTGATCGAGTTTAGTCGCTTTTGACCAATGCTTGCCTGGATAAAAGTACTCCTTTTTTCAAGCATCCATTTTCTTAGTTGTTGTCTTGAAACGGAGTCATGTATCACATGTTATGACCATTTTATTGCAACCCACGTTTTCAGATAATTTCAATATAAATTTGTTTTTGTATGTTAGCGATTGTGTTTGGTAATCTATTTATTGATAGCTCTCAATTTTAATAGAATAAAACATGGAATCAAATATTTCAGAGTCATATAATACATAAGCAAGTTGATCCTACATGAAATGTCAAAAAATACTTGTCCTTCTTTTGCATATTATTCAGCTATGTAGGCTTCCCAAGGTTAAACAATATCATTTTTAGGTCAAATAACATGACGTTTTGTTAGAGCACACTCTTGATAGCTCTCAATTTTAATAGAATAAAACATGGAATCAAATATTCCAGAGTCATATAATACATAAGCAAGTTGATCCTACATGAAATGTCAAAAAATACTTGTCCTTCTTTTGCATATTATTCACCTATGTAGGCTTTCCAAGGTTAAACAATATCATTTTTAGGTCAAATAACATGACGTTTTGTTAGAGCACACTCATGTCTTGACCTTTATACTATAATGTGCCGTCGAGATGCTCTTTGTCTACTACATTCACAACTACCTCAAATACTAGCTGACCAACTTTTACACCAATAAAACACAACCAAAACTAAACAGAGCAAACATATAGATGTGTTTTATCCATCAAGAATCCGGGCAAATACATTATGCCCGGATTCTATGTTGTCTATATGAACTGGAAATAATTTTGTAGGTTTTTTCTTAGGTTTGGATGATTTGAGCCGGTTACGGCATTTTTAGCTGTTCTTGGTCTGTTTTTATCAGTTTTTGATCGGCTTTAGTCGCTTTTGACCAATGCTTGCCTGGATAAAAGTACTCCTTTTTTCAAGCATCCATTTTCTTAGTTGTGGTCTTGAAACGGAGTCATGTATCACATGTTATGACCATTTTATTGCAACCCACGTTTTCAGATAAGTTCAATATAAATTTGTTTTTGTATGTTAGCGATTGTGTTTGGTAATCTATTTCTTGATAGCTCTCAATTTTAATAGAATAAAACATGGAATCAAATATTTCAGAGTCATATAATACATAAGCAAGTTGATCCTACATGAAATGTCAAAAAATACTTGTCCTTCTTTTGCATATTATTCACCTATGTAGGCTTCCCAAGGTTAAACAATATCATTTTTAGGTCAAATAACATGACGTTTTGTTAGAGCACACTCTTGATAGCTCTCAATTTTAATAGAATAAAACATGGAATCAAATATTTCAGAGTCATATAATACATAAGCAAGTTGATCCTACATGAAATGTCAATAAATACTTGTCCTTCTTTTGCATATTATTCACCTATGTAGGCTTCCCAAGGTTAAACAATATCATTTTTAGGTCAAATAACATGACGTTTTGTTAGAGCACACTCATGTCTTGACCTTTATACTATAATGTGCCGTCGAGATGCTCTTTGTCTACTACATTCACAACTACCTCAAATACTAGCTGACCAACTTTTACACCAATAAAATACAACCAAAACTAAACAGAGCAAACATATAGATGTGTTTTATCCATCAAGAATCCGGGCAAATACATTATGCCCGGATTCTATGTTGTCTATATGAACTGGAAATAATTTTATAGGTTTTTTTTAGGTTTGGATGATTTGAGCCGGTTACGGCATTTTTAGCTGTTCTTGGTCTGTTTTTATCAGTTTTTGATCGGCTTTAGTCGCTTTTGACCAATGCTTGCCTAGATAAAAGTACTCCTTTTTTCAAGCATCCATTTTCTTAGTTGTGGTCTTGAAACGGAGTCATGTATCACATGTTATGACCATTTTATTGCAACCCACGTTTTCAGATAATTTCAATATAAATTTGTTTTTGTATGTTAGCGATTGTGTTTGGTAATCTATTTCTTGATAGCTCTCAATTTTAATAGAATAAAACATGGAATCAAATATTTCAGAGTCATATAATACATAAGCAAGTTGATCCTACATGAAATGTCAAAAAATACTTGTCCTTCTTTTGCATATTATTCACCTATGTAGGCTTCCCAAGGTTAAACAATATCAATTTTAGGTCAAATAACATGACGTTTTGTTAGAGCACACTCTTGATAGCTCTCAATTTTAATAGAATAAAACATGGAATCAAATATTTCAGAGTCATATAATACATAAGCAAGTTGATCCTACATGAAATGTCAAAAAATACTTGTCCTTCTTTTGCATATTATTCACCTATGTAGGCTTCCCAAGGTTAAACAATATCATTTTTAGGTCAAATAACATGACGTTTTGTTAGAGCACACTCATGTCTTGACCTTTATACTATAATGTGCCGTCGAGATGCTCTTTGTCTACTACATTCACAACTACCTCAAATACTAGCTGGCCAACTTTTACACGAATAAAACACAACCAAAACTAAACAGAGCAAACATATAGATGTGTTTTATCCATCAAGAATCCGGGCAAATACATTATGCCCGGATTCTATGTGGTCTATATGGGCTGGAAATAACTTTAGAGGTTTTTTCTTAGGTTTGGAAGATTTGAGCCGTTACGGCATTTTTAGTTGTTCTTGGTAGGTTTTTATCAGTTTTTGATCGAGTTTAGTCGCTTTTGACCAATGCTTGCCTGGATAAAAGTACTCCTTTTTTCAAGCATCCATTTTCTTAGTTGTTGTCTTGAAACGGAGTCATGTATCACATGTTATGACCATTTTATTGCAACCCACGTTTTCAGATAATTTCAATATAAATTTGTTTTTGTATGTTAGCGATTGTGTTTGGTAATCTATTTATTGATAGCTCTCAATTTTAATAGAATAAAACATGGAATCAAATATTTCAGAGTCATATAATACATAAGCAAGTTGATCCTACATGAAATGTCAAAAAATACTTGTCCTTCTTTTGCATATTATTCAGCTATGTAGGCTTCCCAAGGTTAAACAATATCATTTTTAGGTCAAATAACATGACGTTTTGTTAGAGCACACTCTTGATAGCTCTCAATTTTAATAGAATAAAACATGGAATCAAATATTCCAGAGTCATATAATACATAAGCAAGTTGATCCTACATGAAATGTCAAAAAATACTTGTCCTTCTTTTGCATATTATTCAGCTATGTAGGCTTCCCAAGGTTAAACAATATCATTTTTAGGTCAAATAACATGACGTTTTGTTAGAGCACACTCTTGATAGCTCTCAATTTTAATAGAATAAAACATGGAATCAAATATTCCAGAGTCATATAATACATAAGCAAGTTGATCCTACATGAAATGTCAAAAAATACTTGTCCTTCTTTTGCATATTATTCACCTATGTAGGCTTTCCAAGGTTAAACAATATCATTTTTAGGTCAAATAACATGACGTTTTGTTAGAGAACACTCATGTCTTGACCTTTATACTATAATGTGCCGTCGAGATGCTCTTTGTCTACTACATTCACAACTACCTCAAATACTAGCTGACCAACTTTTACACCAATAAAACACAACCAAAACTAAACAGAGCAAACATATAGATGTGTTTTATCCATCAAGAATCCGGGCAAATACATTATGCCCGGATTCTATGTTGTCTATATGAACTGGAAATAATTTTGTAGGTTTTTTCTTAGGTTTGGATGATTTGAGCCGGTTACGGCATTTTTAGCTGTTCTTGGTCTGTTTTTATCAGTTTTTGATCGGCTTTAGTCGCTTTTGACCAATGCTTGCCTGGATAAAAGTACTCCTTTTTTCAAGCATCCATTTTCTTAGTTGTGGTCTTGAAACGGAGTCATGTATCACATGTTATGACCATTTTATTGCAACCCACGTTTTCAGATAATTTCAATATAAATTTGTTTTTGTATGTTAGCGATTGTGTTTGGTAATCTATTTCTTGATAGCTCTCAATTTTAATAGAATAAAACATGGAATCAAATATTTCAGAGTCATATAATACATAAGCAAGTTGATCCTACATGAAATGTCAAAAAATACTTGTCCTTCTTTTGCATATTATTCACCTATGTAGGCTTCCCAAGGTTAAACAATATCATTTTTAGGTCAAATAACATGACGTTTTGTTAGAGCACACTCTTGATAGCTCTCAATTTTAATAGAATAAAACATGGAATCAAATATTTCAGAGTCATATAATACATAAGCAAGTTGATCCTACATGAAATGTCAATAAATACTTGTCCTTCTTTTGCATATTATTCACCTATGTAGGCTTCCCAAGGTTAAACAATATCATTTTTAGGTCAAATAACATGACGTTTTGTTAGAGCACACTCATGTCTTGACCTTTATACTATAATGTGCCGTCGAGATGCTCTTTGTCTACTACATTCACAACTACCTCAAATACTAGCTGACCAACTTTTACACCAATAAAACACAACCAAAACTAAACAGAGCAAACATATAGATGTGTTTTATCCATCAAGAATCCGGGCAAATACATTATGCCCGGATTCTATGTTGTCTATATGAACTGGAAATAATTTTATAGGTTTTTTTTAGGTTTGGATGATTTGAGCCGGTTACGGCATTTTTAGCTGTTCTTGGTCTGTTTTTATCAGTTTTTGATCGGCTTTAGTCGCTTTTGACCAATGCTTGCCTGGATAAAAGTACTCCTTTTTTCAAGCATCCATTTTCTTAGTTGTGGTCTTGAAACGGAGTCATGTATCACATGTTATGACCATTTTATTGCAACCCACGTTTTCAGATAATTTCAATATAAATTTGTTTTTGTATGTTAGCGATTGTGTTTGGTAATCTATTTCTTGATAGCTCTCAATTTTAATAGAATAAAACATGGAATCAAATATTTCAGAGTCATATAATACATAAGCAAGTTGATCCTACATGAAATGTCAAAAAATACTTGTCCTTCTTTTGCATATTATTCACCTATGTAGGCTTCCCAAGGTTAAACAATATCATTTTTAGGTCAAATAACATGACGTTTTGTTAGAGCACACTCTTGATAGCTCTCAATTTTAATAGAATAAAACATGGAATCAAATATTTCAGAGTCATATAATACATAAGCAAGTTGATCCTACATGAAATGTCAAAAAATACTTGTCCTTCTTTTGCATATTATTCACCTATGTAGGCTTCCCAAGGTTAAACAATATCATTTTTAGGTCAAATAACATGACGTTTTGTTAGAGCACACTCATGTCTTGACCTTTATACTATAATGTGCCGTCGAGATGCTCTTTGTCTACTACATTCACAACTACCTCAAATACTAGCTGGCCAACTTTTACACGAATAAAACACAACCAAAACTAAACAGAGCAAACATATAGATGTGTTTTATCCATCAAGAATCCGGGCAAATACATTATGCCCGGATTCTATGTGGTCTATATGGGCTGGAAATAACTTTAGAGGTTTTTTCTTAGGTTTGGAAGATTTGAGCCGTTACGACATTTTTAGTTGTTCTTGGTAGGTTTTTATCAGTTTTTGATCGAGTTTAGTCGCTTTTGACCAATGCTTGCCTGGATAAAAGTACTCCTTTTTTCAAGCATCCATTTTCTTAGTTGTTGTCTTGAAACGGAGTCATGTATCACATGTTATGACCATTTTATTGCAACCCACGTTTTCAGATAATTTCAATATAAATTTGTTTTTGTATGTTAGCGATTGTGTTTGGTAATCTATTTATTGATAGCTCTCAATTTTAATAGAATAAAACATGGAATCAAATATTTCAGAGTCATATAATACATAAGCAATTTGATCCTACATGAAATGTCAAAAAATACTTGTCCTTCTTTTGCATATTATTCAGCTATGTAGGCTTCCCAAGGTTAAACAATATCATTTTTAGGTCAAATAACATGACGTTTTGTTAGAGCACACTCTTGATAGCTCTCAATTTTAATAGAATAAAACATGGAATCAAATATTCCAGAGTCATATAATACATAAGCAAGTTGATCCTACATGAAATGTCAAAAAATACTTGTCCTTCTTTTGCATATTATTCACCTATGTAGGCTTTCCAAGGTTAAACAATATCATTTTTAGGTCAAATAACATGACGTTTTGTTAGAGCACACTCATGTCTTGACCTTTATACTATAATGTGCCGTCGAGATGCTCTTTGTCTACTACATTCACAACTACCTCAAATACTAGCTGACCAACTTTTACACCAATAAAACACAACCAAAACTAAACAGAGCAAACATATAGATGTGTTTTATCCATCAAGAATCCGGGCAAATACATTATGCCCGGATTCTATGTTGTCTATATGAACTGGAAATAATTTTGTAGGTTTTTTCTTAGGTTTGGATGATTTGAGCCGGTTACGGCATTTTTAGCTGTTCTTGGTCTGTTTTTATCAGTTTTTGATCGGCTTTAGTCGCTTTTGACCAATGCTTGCCTGGATAAAAGTACTCCTTTTTTCAAGCATCCATTTTCTTAGTTGTGGTCTTGAAACGGAGTCATGTATCACATGTTATGACCATTTTATTGCAACCCACGTTTTCAGATAATTTCAATATAAATTTGTTTTTGTATGTTAGCGATTGTGTTTGGTAATCTATTTCTTGATAGCTCTCAATTTTAATAGAATAAAACATGGAATCAAATATTTCAGAGTCATATAATACATAAGCAAGTTGATCCTACATGAAATGTCAAAAAATACTTGTCCTTCTTTTGCATATTATTCACCTATGTAGGCTTCCCAAGGTTAAACAATATCATTTTTAGGTCAAATAACATGACGTTTTGTTAGAGCACACTCTTGATAGCTCTCAATTTTAATAGAATAAAACATGGAATCAAATATTTCAGAGTCATATAATACATAAGCAAGTTGATCCTACATGAAATGTCAATAAATACTTGTCCTTCTTTTGCATATTATTCACCTATGTAGGCTTCCCAAGGTTAAACAATATCATTTTTAGGTCAAATAACATGACGTTTTGTTAGAGCACACTCATGTCTTGACCTTTATACTATAATGTGCCGTCGAGATGCTCTTTGTCTACTACATTCACAACTACCTCAAATACTAGCTGACCAACTTTTACACCAATAAAACACAACCAAAACTAAACAGAGCAAACATATAGATGTGTTTTATCCATCAAGAATCCGGGCAAATACATTATGCCCGGATTCTATGTTGTCTATATGAACTGGAAATAATTTTATAGGTTTTTTTTAGGTTTGGATGATTTGAGCCGGTTACGGCATTTTTAGCTGTTCTTGGTCTGTTTTTATCAGTTTTTGATCGGCTTTAGTCGCTTTTGACCAATGCTTGCCTGGATAAAAGTACTCCTTTTTTCAAGCATCCATTTTCTTAGTTGTGGTCTTGAAACGGAGTCATGTATCACATGTTATGACCATTTTATTGCAACCCACGTTTTCAGATAATTTCAATATAAATTTGTTTTTGTATGTTAGCGATTGTGTTTGGTAATCTATTTCTTGATAGCTCTCAATTTTAATAGAATAAAACATGGAATCAAATATTTCAGAGTCATATAATACATAAGCAAGTTGATCCTACATGAAATGTCAAAAAATACTTGTCCTTCTTTTGCATATTATTCACCTATGTAGGCTTCCCAAGGTTAAACAATATCATTTTTAGGTCAAATAACATGACGTTTTGTTAGAGCACACTCTTGATAGCTCTCAATTTTAATAGAATAAAACATGGAATCAAATATTTCAGAGTCATATAATACATAAGCAAGTTGATCCTACATGAAATGTCAAAAAATACTTGTCCTTCTTTTGCATATTATTCACCTATGTAGGCTTCCCAAGGTTAAACAATATCATTTTTAGGTCAAATAACATGACGTTTTGTTAGAGTACACTCATGTCTTGACCTTTATACTATAATGTGCCGTCAAGATGCTCTTTGTCTACTACATTCACAACTACCTCAAATACTAGCTGGCCAACTTTTACACGAATAAAACACAACCAAAGCTAAACAGAGCAAACATATAGATGTGTTTTATCCATCAAGAATCCGGGCAAATACATTATGCCCGGATTCTATGTGGTCTATATGGACTGGAAATAATTTTAGAGGTTTTTGCTTAGGTTTGGATGATTTGAGCCGATTACGGCATTTTTAGCTGTTCTTGGTTGGTTTTTATCAGTTTTTGATCGGGTTTAGTCGCTTTTGACCAATGCTTGCCTGGATAAAAGTACTCCTTTTTTCAAGCATCCATTTTCTTAGTTGTGGTCTTGAAACGGAGTCATGTATCACATGTTATGACCATTTTATTGCAACCCACGTTTTCAGATAATTTCAATATAAATTTGTTTTTGTATGTTAGCGATTGTGTTTGGTAATCTATTTGTTGATAGCTCTCAATTTTAATAGAATAAAACATGGAATCAAATATTTCAGAGTCATATAATACATAAGCAAGTTGATCCTACATGAAATGTCAAAAAATACTTGTCCTTCTTTTGCATATTATTCACCTATGTAGGCTTCCCAAGGTTAAACAATATCATTTTTAGGTCAAATAACATGACGTTTTGTTAGAGCACACTCTTGATAGCTCTCAATTTTAATAGATTAAAACATGGAATCAAATATTCCAGAGTCATATAATACATAAGCAAGTTGATCCTACATGAAATGTCAAAAAATACTTGTCCTTCTTTTGCATATTATTCACCTATGTAGGCTTTCCAAGGTTAAACAATATCATTTTTAGGTCAAATAACATGACATTTTGTTAGAGCACACTCATGTATTGACCTTTATACTATAATGTGCCGTCGAGATGCTCTTTGTCTACTACATTCACAACTACCTCAAATACTAGCTGACCAACTTTTACACCAATAAAACACAACCAAAACTAAACAGAGCAAACATATAGATGTGTTTTATCCATCAAGAATCCGGGCAAATACATTATGCCCGGATTCTATGTGGTCTATATGGACTGGAAATAATTTAGAGGTTTTTTCTTAGGTTTGGATGATTTGAGCCGGTTACGGCATTTTTAGCTGTTCTTGGTAGGTTTTTATCAGTTTTTGATCGGGTTTAGTCGCTTTTGACCAATGCTTGCCTGGATAAAAGTACTCCTTTTTTCAAGCATCCATTTTCTTTGTTGTAGTCTTGAAACCGAGTCATGTATCACATGTTATGACCATTTTATTGCAACCCACGTTTTCAGATAATTTCAATATAAATTTGTTTTTGTATGTTAGCGATTGTGTTTGGTAATCTATTTCTTGATAGCTCTCAATTTTAATAGAATAAAACATGGAATCAAATATTTCAGAGTCATATTATACATAAGCAAGTTGATCCTACATGAAATGTCAAAAAATACTTGTCCTTCTTTTGCATATTATTCACCTATGTAGGCTTCCCAAGGTTAAACAATATCATTTTTAGGTCAAATAACATGACGTTTTGTTTGAGCACACTCTTGATAGCTCTCAATTTTAATAGAATAAAACATGGAATCAAATATTTCAGAGTCATATAATACATAAGCAAGTTGATCCCACATGAAAAGTCAAAAAATACTTGTCCTTCTTTTGCATATTATTCACCTATGTAGGCTTTCCAAGATTAAACAATATCATTTTTAGGTCAAATAACATGACGTTTTGTTAGAGCACACTCATGTCTTGACCTTTATACTATAATGTGCCGTCGAGATGCTCTTTGTCTACTACATTCACAACTACCTCAAATACTAGCTGACCAACTTTTACACCAATAAAACACAACCAAAACTAAACAGAGCAAACATATAGATGTGTTTTATCCATCAAGAATCCGGGCAAATACATTATGCCCGGATTCTATGTGGTCTATATGGACTGGAAATAATTTTATAGGTTTTTTCTTAGGTTTGGATGTTTTGAGCCGGTTACGGCATTTTTAGCTGTTGTTGGTCGGTTTTTATCAGTTTTTGATCCGGTTTAGTCGCTTTTGACCAATGCTTGCCTGGATAAAAGTACTCCTTTTTTCAAGCATCCATTTTCTTAGTTGTGGTCTTCAAACCGAGTCATGTATCACATGTTATGACTATTTTATTGCAACCCACGTTTTTAGATAATTTCAATATAAATTTGTTTTTGTATGTTAGCGATTGTGTTTGGTAATCTATTTCTTGATAGCTCTCAATTTTAATAGAATAAATCATGGAATCAAATATTTCAGAGTCATATAATACATAAGCAAGTTGATCCTACATGAAATGTCAAAAAATACTTGTCCTTCTTTTGCATATTATTCACCTATGTAGGCTTCCCAAGGTTAAACAATATCATTTTTAGGTCAAATAACATGACGTTTTGTTAGAGCACACTCTTGATAGCTCTCAATTTTAATAGAATAAAACATGGAATCAAATATTTCAGAGTCATATAATACATAAGCAAGTTGATCCTACATGAAATGTCAAAAAATACTTGTCCTTCTTTTGCATATTATTCACCTATGTAGGCTTCCCAAGGTTAAACAATATCATTTTTAGGTCAAATAACATGACGTTTTGTTAGAGCACACTCATGTCTTGACCTTTATACTATAATGTGCCGTCGAGATGCTCTTTGTCTACTACATTCACAACTACCTCAAATACTAGCTGGCCAACTTTTACACGAATAAAACACAACCAAAACTAAACAGAGCAAACATATAGATGTGTTTTATCCATCAAGAATCCGGGCAAATACATTATGCCCGGATTCTATGTGGTCTAAATGGACTGGAAATAATTTTATAGGTTTTTTCTTAGGTTTGGATGATTTGAGCCGGTTACGACATTTTTAGCTGTTCTTGGTCGGTTTTTATCAGTTTTTGATCGGGTTTAGTCGCTTTTGACCAATGCTTGCCTGGATAAAAGTACTCCTTTTTTCAAGCATCCATTTTATTAGTTGTGGTCTTGAAACCGAGTCATGTATCACATGTTATGACTATTTTATTGCAACCCACGTTTTCAGATAATTTCAATATAAATTTGTTTTTGTATGTTAGCGATTGTGTTTGGTAATCTATTTCTTGATAGCTCTCAATTTTAATAGAATAAAACATGGAATCAAATATTTCAGAGTCATATAATACATAAGCAAGTTGATCCTACATGAAATGTCAAAAAATACTTGTCCTTCTTTTGCATATTATTCACCTATGTAGGCTTCCCAAGGTTAAACAATATCATTTTTAGGTCAAATAACATGACGTTTTGTTAGAGCACACTCTTGATAGCTCTCAATTTTAATAAAATAAAACATGGAATCAAATATTTCAGAGTCATATAATACATAAGCAAGTTGATCCTACATGAAATGTCAAAAAATACTTGTCCTTCTTTTGCATATTATTCACCTATGTAGGCTTCTCAAGGTTAAACAATATCATTTTTAGGTCAAATAACATGACGTTTTGTTAGAGCACACTCATGTCTTGACCTTTATACTATAATGTGCCGTCGAGATCCTCTTTGTCTACTACATTCACAACTACCTCAAATACTAGCTGACCAACTTTTACACGAATAAAACACAACCAAAACTAAACAGAGCAAACATATAGATGTGTTTTATCCATCAAGAATCCGGGCAAATACATTATGCCCGGATTCTATGTGGTCTATATGGACTGGAAATAATTTTATAGGTTTTTTCTTAGGTTTGGATGATTTGAGCCGGTTACGGCATTTTTAGCTGTTCTTGGTCGGTTTTTATCAGTTTTTGATCTGGTTTAGTCGCTTTTGACCAATGCTTGCCTGGATAAAAGTACTCCTTTTTTCAAGCATCCATTTTCTTAGTTGTGGTCTTGAAACCGAGTCATGTATCACATGTTATGACTATTTTATTGCAACCCACGTTTTCAGATAATTTCAATATAAATTTGTTTTTGTATGTTAGCGATTGTGTTTGGTAATCTATTTCTTGATAGCTCTCAATTTTAATAGAATAAAACATGGAATCAAATATTTCAGAGTCATATAATACATAAGCAAGTTGATCCTACATGAAATGTCAAAAAATACTTGTCCTTCTTTTGCATATTATTCACCTATGTAGGCTTCCCAAGGTTAAACAATATCATTTTTAGGTCAAATAACATGACGTTTTGTTAGAGCACACTCTTGATAGCTCTCAATTTTAATAGAATAAAACATGGAATCAAATATTTCAGAGTCATATAATACATAAGCAAGTTGATCCTACATGAAATGTCAAAAAATACTTGTCCTTCTTTTGCATATTATTCACCTATGTAGGCTTCCCAAGGTTAAACAATATCATTTTTAGGTCAAATAACATGACGTTTTGTTAGAGCACACTCATGTCTTGACCTTTATACTATAATGTGCCGTCGAGATCCTCTTTGTCTACTACATTCACAACTACCTCATATACTAGCTGACCAACTTTTACACGAATAAAACACAACCAAAACTAAACAGAGCAAACATATAGATGTGTTTTATCCATCAAGAATCCGGGCAAATACATTATGCCCGGATTCTATGTGGTCTATATGGACTGGAAATAATTTTATAGGTTTTTTCTTAGGTTTGGATGATTTGAGCCGGTTACGGCATTTTTAGCTGTTCTTGGTCGGTTTTTATCAGTTTTTGATCTGGTTTAGTCGCTTTTGACCAATGCTTGCCTGGATAAAAGTACTCCTTTTTTCAAGCATCCATTTTCTTAGTTGTGGTCTTGAAACCGAGTCATGTATCACATGTTATGACTATTTTATTGCAACCCACGTTTTCAGATAATTTCAATATAAATTTGTTTTTGTATGTTAGCGATTGTGTTTGGTAATCTATTTCTTGATAGCTCTCAATTTTAATAGAATAAAACATGGAATCAAATATTTCAGAGTCATATAATACATAAGCAAGTTGATCCTACATGAAATGTCAAAAAATACTTGTCCTTCTTTTGCATATTATTCACCTATGTAGGCTTCCCAAGGTTAAACAATATCATTTTTAGGTCAAATAACATGACGTTTTGTTAGAGCACACTCTTGATAGCTCTCAATTTTAATATAATAAAACATGGAATCAAATATTTCAGAGTCATATAATACATAAGCAAGTTGATCCTACATGAAATGTCAAAAAATACTTGTCCTTCTTTTGCATATTATTCACCTATGTAGGCTTCCCAAGGTTAAACAATATCATTTTTAGGTCAAATAACATGACGTTTTGTTAGAGCACACTCATGTCTTGACCTTTATACTATAATGTGCCGTCGAGATCCTCTTTGTCTACTACATTCACAACTACCTCATATACTAGCTGACCAACTTTTACACGAATAAAACACAACCAAAACTAAACAGAGCAAACATATAGATGTGTTTTATCCATCAAGATTCCGGGCAAATACATTATGCCCGGATTCTATGTGGTCTATATGGACTGGAAATAATTTTATAGGTTTTTTCTTAGGTTTGGATGATTTGAGCCGGTTACGGCATTTTTAGCTGTTCTTGGTCGGTTTTTATCAGTTTTTGATCGGGTTTAGTCGCTTTTGACCAATGCTTGCCTGGATAAAAGTACTCCTTTTTTCAAGCATCCATTTTCTTAGTTGTGGTCTTGAAACCGAGTCATGTATCACATGTTATGACTATTTTATTGCAACCCACGTTTTCAGATAATTTCAATATAAATTTGTTTTTGTATGTTAGCGATTGTGTTTGGTAATCTATTTCTTGATAGCTCTCAATTTTAATAGAATAAAACATGGAATCAAATATTTCAGAGTCATATAATACATAAGCAAGTTGATCCTACATGAAATGTCAAAAAATACTTGTCCTTCTTTTGCATATTATTCACCTATGTAGGCTTCCCAAGGTTAAACAATATCATTTTTAGGTCAAATAACATGACGTTTTGTTAGAGCACACTCTTGATAGCTCTCAATTTTAATAGAATAAAACATGGAATCAAATATTTCAGAGTCATATAATACATAAGCAAGTTGATCCTACATGAAATGTCAAAAAATACTTGTCCTTCTTTTGCATATTATTCACCTATGTAGGCTTCCCAAGGTTAAACAATATCATTTTTAGGACAAATAACATGACGTTTTGTTAGAGCACACTCATGTCTTGACCTTTATACTATAATGTGCCGTCGAGATGCTCTTTGTCTACTACATTCACAACTACCTCAAATACTAGCTGACCAACTTTTACACGAATAAAACACAACCAAAACTAAACAGAGCAAACATATAGATGTGTTTTATCCATCAAGAATCCGGGAAAATACATTATGCCCGGATTCTATGTGGTCTATATGGACTGGAAATAATTTTATAGGTTTTTTCTTAGGTTTGGATGATTTGAGCCGGTTACGGCATTTTTAGCTGTTCTTGGTCGGTTTTTATCAATTTTTGATCGGGTTTAGTCGCTTTTGACCAATGCTTGCCTGGATAAAAGTACTCCTTTTTTCAAGCATCCATTTTCTTAGTTGTGGTCTTGAAACCGAGTCATGTATCACATGTTATGACTATTTTATTGCAACCCACGTTTTCAGATAATTTCAATATAAATTTGTTTTTGTATGTTAGCGATTGTGTTTGGTAATCTATTTCTTGATAGCTCTCAATTTTAATAGAATAAAACATGGAATCAAATATTTCAGAGTCATATAATACATAAGCAAGTTGATCCTACATGAAATGTCAAAAAATACTTGTCCTTCTTTTGCATATTATTCACCTATGTAGGCTTCCCAAGGTTAAACAATATCATTTTTAGGTCAAATAACATGACGTTTTGTTAGAGCACACTCTTGATAGCTCTCAATTTTAATAGAATAAAACATGGAATCAAATATTTCAGAGTCATATAATACATAAGCAAGTTGATCCTACATGAAATGTCAAAAAATACTTGTCCTTCTTTTGCATATTATTCACCTATGTAGGCTTCCCAAGGTTAAACAATATCATTTTTAGGTCAAATAACATGACGTTTTGTTAGAGCACACTCATGTCTTGACCTTTATACTATAATGTGCCGTCGAGATGCTCTTTGTCTACTACATTCACAACTACCTCAAATACTAGCTGACCAACTTTTACACGAATAAAACACAACCAAAACTAAACAGAGCAAACATATAGATGTGTTTTATCCATCAAGAATCCGGGCAAATACATTATGCCCGGATTCTATGTGGTCTATATGGACTGGAAATAATTTAGAGGTTTTTGCTTAGGTTTGGATGATTTGAGCCGGTTACGGCATTTTTAGCTGTTCTTGGTCGGTTTTTATCAGTTTTTGATCGGGTTTAGTCGCTTTTGACCAATGCTTGCCTGGATAAAAGTACTCCTTTTTTCAAGCATCCATTTTCTTAGTTGTGGTCTTGAAACGGAGTCATGTATCACATGTTATGACTATTTTATTGCAACCCACGTTTTCAGATAATTTCAATATAAATTTGTTTTTGTATGTTAGCGATTGTGTTTGGTAATCTATTTCTTGATAGCTCTCAATTTTAATAGAATAAAACATGGAACCAAATATTTCACAGTCATATAATACATAAGCAAGTTGATCCTACATGAAATGTCAAAAAATACTTGTCCTTCTTTTGCATATTATTCACCTATGTAGGCTTCCCAAGGTTAAACAATATCATTTTTAGGTCAAATAACATGACGTTTTGTTAGAGCACACTCTTGATAGCTCTCAATTTTAATAGAATAAAACATGGAATCAAATATTTCAGAGTCATATAATACATAAGCAAGTTGATCCTACATGAAATGTCAAAAAATACTTGTCCTTCTTTTGCATATTATTCACCTATGTAGGCTTCCCAAGGTTAAACAATATCATTTTTAGGTCAAATAACATGACGTTTTGTTAGAGCACACTCATGTCTTGACCTTTATACTATAATGTGCCGTCGAGATGCTCTTTGTCTACTACATTCACAACTACCTCAAATACTAGCTGACCAACTTTTACACGAATAAAACACAACCAAAACTAAACAGAGCAAACATATAGATGTGTTTTATCCATCAAAAATCCGGGCAAATACATTATGCCCGGATTCTATGTGGTCTATATGGACTGGAAATAATTTTATAGGTTTTTTCTTAGGTTTGGATGATTTGAGCCGGTTACGGCATTTTTAGCTGTTCTTGGTCGGTTTTTATCAATTTTTGATCGGGTTTAGTCGCTTTTGACCAATGCTTGCCTGGATAAAAGTACTCCTTTTTTCAAGCATCCATTTTCTTAGTTGTGGTCTTGAAACCGAGTCATGTATCACATGTTATGACTATTTTATTGCAACCCACGTTTTCAGATAATTTCAATATAAATTTGTTTTTGTATGTTAGCGATTGTGTTTGGTAATCTATTTCTTGATAGCTCTCAATTTTAATAGAATAAAACATGGAATCAAATATTTCAGAGTCATATAATACATAAGCAAGTTGATCCTACATGAAATGTCAAAAAATACTTGTCCTTCTTTTGCATATTATTCACCTATGTAGGCTTCCCAAGGTTAAACAATATCATTTTTAGGTCAAATAACATGACGTTTTGTTAGAGCACACTCTTGATAGCTCTCAATTTTAATAGAATAAAACATGGAATCAAATATTTCAGAGTCATATAATACATAAGCAAGTTGATCCTACATGAAATGTCAAAAAATACTTGTCCTTCTTTTGCATATTATTCACCTATGTAGGCTTCCCAAGGTTAAACAATATCATTTTTAGGTCAAATAACATGACGTTTTGTTAGAGCACACTCATGTCTTGACCTTTATACTATAATGTGCCGTCGAGATGCTCTTTGTCTACTACATTCACAACTACCTCAAATACTAGCTGACCAACTTTTACACGAATAAAACACAACCAAAACTAAACAGAGCAAACATATAGATGTGTTTTATCCATCAAGAATCCGGGCAAATACATTATGCCCGGATTCTATGTGGTCTATATGGACTGGAAATAATTTAGAGGTTTTTGCTTAGGTTTGGATGATTTGAGCCGGTTACGGCATTTTTAGCTGTTCTTGGTCGGTTTTTATCAGTTTTTGATCGGGTTTAGTCGCTTTTGACCAATGCTTGCCTGGATAAAAGTACTCCTTTTTTCAAGCATCCATTTTCTTAGTTGTGGTCTTGAAACGGAGTCATGTATCACATGTTATGACTATTTTATTGCAACCCACGTTTTCAGATAATTTCAATATAAATTTGTTTTTGTATGTTAGCGATTGTGTTTGGTAATCTATTTCTTGATAGCTCTCAATTTTAATAGAATAAAACATGGAACCAAATATTTCACAGTCATATAATACATAAGCAAGTTGATCCTACATGAAATGTCAAAAAATACTTGTCCTTCTTTTGCATATTATTCACCTATGTAGGCTTCCCAAGGTTAAACAATATCATTTTTAGGTCAAATAACATGACGTTTTGTTAGAGCACACTCTTGATAGCTCTCAATTTTAATAGAATAAAACATGGAATCAAATATTTCAGAGTCATATAATACATAAGCAAGTTGATCCTACATGAAATGTCAAAAAATACTTGTCCTTCTTTTGCATATTATTCACCTATGTAGGCTTCCCAAGGTTAAACAATATCATTTTTAGGTCAAATAACATGACGTTTTGTTAGAGCACACTCATGTCTTGACCTTTATACTATAATGTGCCGTCGAGATGCTCTTTGTCTACTACATTCACAACTACCTCAAATACTAGCTGACCAACTTTTACACGAATAAAACACAACCAAAACTAAACAGAGCAAACATATAGATGTGTTTTATCCATCAAGATCCGGGCAAATACATTATGCCCAGATTCTATGTGGTCTATATGGACTGGAAATATTTTTATAGGTTTTTTCTTAGGTTTGGATGATTTGAGCCGGTTACGGCATTTTTAGCTGTTCTTGGTCGGTTTTTATCAATTTTTGATCGGGTTTAGTCGCTTTTGACCAATGCTTGCCTGGATAAAAGTACTCCTTTTTTCAAGCATCCATTTTCTTAGTTGTGGTCTTGAAACCGAGTCATGTATCACATGTTATGACCATTTTATTGCAACCCACGTTTTCAGATAATTTCAATATAAATTTGTTTTTGTATGTTAGCGATTGTGTTTGGTAATCTATTTCTTGATAGCTCTCAATTTTAATAGAATAAAACATGGAACCAAATATTTCACAGTCATATAATACATAAGCAAGTTGATCCTACATGAAATGTCAAAAAATACTTGTCCTTCTTTTGCATATTATTCACCTATGTAGGCTTCCCAAGGTTAAACAATATCATTTTTAGGTCAAATAACATGACGTTTTGTTAGAGCACACTCTTGATAGCTCTCAATTTTAATAGAATAAAACATGGAATCAAATATTTCAGAGTCATATAATACATAAGCAAGTTGATCCTACATGAAATGTCAAAAAATACTTGTCCTTCTTTTGCATATTATTCACCTATGTAGGCTTCCCAAGGTTAAACAATATCATTTTTAGGTCAAATAACATGACGTTTTGTTAGAGCACACTCATGTCTTGACCTTTATACTATAATGTGCCGTCGAGATGCTCTTTGTCTACTACATTCACAACTACCTCAAATACTAGCTGACCAACTTTTACACGAATAAAACACAACCAAAACTAAACAGAGCAAACATATAGATGTGTTTTATCCATCAAGATCCGGGCAAATACATTATGCCCAGATTCTATGTGGTCTATATGGACTGGAAATAATTTTATAGGTTTTTTCTTAGGTTTGGATGATTTGAGCCGGTTACGGCATTTTTAGCTGTTCTTGGTTGGTTTTTATCAATTTTTGATCGGGTTTAGTCGCTTTTGACCAATGCTTGCCTGGATAAAAGTACTCCTTTTTTCAAGCATCCATTTTCTTAGTTGTGGTCTTGAAACCGAGTCATGTATCACATGTTATGACTATTTTATTGCAACCCACGTTTTCAGATAATTTCAATATAAATTTGTTTTTGTATGTTAGCGATTGTGTTTGGTAATCTATTTCTTGATAGCTCTCAATTTTAATAGAATAAAACATGGAATCAAATATTTCAGAGTCATATAATACATAAGCAAGTTGATCCTACATGAAATGTCAAAAAATACTTGTCCTTCTTTTGCATATTATTCACCTATGTAGGCTTCCCAAGGTTAAACAATATCATTTTTAGGTCAAATAACATGACGTTTTGTTAGAGCACACTCTTGATAGCTCTCAATTTTAATAGAATAAAACATGGAATCAAATATTTCAGAGTCATATAATACATAAGCAAGTTGATCCTACATGAAATGTCAAAAAATACTTGTCCTTCTTTTGCATATTATTCACCTATGTAGGCTTCCCAAGGTTAAACAATATCATTTTTAGGTCAAATAACATGACGTTTTGTTAGAGCACACTCATGTCTTGACCTTTATACTATAATGTGCCGTCGAGATGCTCTTTGTCTACTACATTCACAACTACCTCAAATACTAGCTGACCAACTTTTGCACGAATAAAACACAACCAAAACTAAACAGAGCAAACATATAGATGTGTTTTATCCATCAAGAATCCGGGCAAATACATTATGCCCGGATTCTATGTGGTCTATATGGACTGGAAATAATTTAGAGGTTTTTGCTTAGGTTTGGATGATTTGAGCCGGTTACGGCATTTTTAGCTGTTCTTGGTCGGTTTTTATCAGTTTTTGATCGGGTTTAGTCGCTTTTGACCAATGCTTGCCTGGATAAAAGTACTCCTTTTTTCAAGCATCCATTTTCTTAGTTGTGGTCTTGAAACGGAGTCATGTATCACATGTTATGACCATTTTATTGCAACCCACGTTTTCAGATAATTTCTATATAAATTTGTTTTTGTATGTTAGCGATTGTGTTTGGTAATCTATTTCTTGATAGCTCTCAATTTTAATAGAATAAAACATGGAACCAAATATTTCAGAGTCATATAATACATAAGCAAGTTGATCCTACATGAAATGTCAAAAAATACTTGTCCTTCTTTTGCATATTATTCACCTATGTAGGCTTCCCAAGGTTAAACAATATCATTTTTAGGTCAAATAACATGACGTTTTGTTAGAGCACACTCTTGATAGCTCTCAATTTTAATAGAATAAAACATGGAATCAAATATTTCAGAGTCATATAATACATAAGCAAGTTGATCCTACATGAAATGTCAAAAAATACTTGTCCTTCTTTTGCATATTATTCACCTATGTAGGCTTCCCAAGGTTAAACAATATCATTTTTAGGTCAAATAACATGACGTTTTGTTAGAGCACACTCATGTCTTGACCTTTATACTATAATGTGCCGTCGAGATGCTCTTTGTCTACTACATTCACAACTACCTCAAATACTAGCTGACCAACTTTTACACGAATAAAACACAACCAAAACTAAACAGAGCAAACATATAGATGTGTTTTATCCATCAAGAATCCGGGCAAATACATTATGCCCGGATTCTATGTGGTCTATATGGACTGGAAATAATTTTATAGGTTTTTTCTTAGGTTTGGATGATTTGAGCCGGTTACGGCATTTTTAGCTGTTCTTGGTCGGTTTTTATCAATTTTTGATCGGGTTTAGTCGCTTTTGACCAATGCTTGCCTGGATAAAAGTACTCCTTTTTTCAAGCATCCATTTTCTTAGTTGTGGTCTTGAAACCGAGTCATGTATCACATGTTATGACTATTTTATTGCAACCCACGTTTTCAGATAATTTCAATATAAATTTGTTTTTGTATGTTAGCGATTGTGTTTGGTAATCTATTTCTTGATAGCTCTCAATTTTAATAGAATAAAACATGGAATCAAATATTTCAGAGTCATATAATACATAAGCAAGTTGATCCTACATGAAATGTCAAAAAATACTTGTCCTTCTTTTGCATATTATTCACCTATGTAGGCTTCCCAAGGTTAAACAATATCATTTTTAGGTCAAATAACATGACGTTTTGTTAGAGCACACTCTTGATAGCTCTCAATTTTAATAGAATAAAACATGGAATCAAATATTTCAGAGTCATATAATACATAAGCAAGTTGATCCTACATGAAATGTCAAAAAATACTTGTCCTTCTTTTGCATATTATTCACCTATGTAGGCTTCCCAAGGTTAAACAATATCATTTTTAGGTCAAATAACATGACGTTTTGTTAGAGCACACTCATGTCTTGACCTTTATACTATAATGTGCCGTCGAGATGCTCTTTGTCTACTACATTCACAACTACCTCAAATACTAGCTGACCAAATTTTACACGAATAAAACACAACCAAAACTAAACAGAGCAAACATATAGATGTGTTTTATCCATCAAGAATCCGGGCAAATACATTATGCCCGGATTCTATGTGGTCTATATGGACTGGAAATAATTTAGAGGTTTTTGCTTAGGTTTGGATGATTTGAGCCGGTTACGGCATTTTTAGCTGTTCTTGGTCGGTTTTTATCAGTTTTTGATCGGGTTTAGTCGCTTTTGACCAATGCTTGCCTGGATAAAAGTACTCCTTTTTTCAAGCCTCCATTTTCTTAGTTGTGGTCTTGAAACGGAGTCATGTATCACATGTTATGACCATTTTATTGCAACCCACGTTTTCAGATAATTTCAATATAAATTTGTTTTTGTATGTTAGCGATTGTGTTTGGTAATCTATTTCTTGATAGCTCTCAATTTTAATAGAATAAAACATGGAACCAAATATTTCAGAGTCATATAATACATAAGCAAGTTGATCCTACATGAAATGTCAAAAAATACTTGTCCTTCTTTTGCATATTATTCACCTATGTAGGCTTCCCAAGGTTAAACAATATCATTTTTAGGTCAAATAACATGACGTTTTGTTAGAGCACACTCTTGATAGCTCTCAATTTTAATAGAATAAAACATGGAATCAAATATTCTAGAGTCATATAATACATAAGCAAGTTGATCCTACATGAAATGACAAAAAATACTTGTCCTTCTTTTGCATATTATTCACCTATGTAGGCTTTCCAAGGTTAAACAATATCATTTTTAGGTCAAATAACATGACGTTTTGTTAGAGCACACTCATGTCTTGACCTTTATACTATAATGTGCCGTCGAGATGCTCTTTGTCTACTACATTCACAACTACCTCAAATACTAGCTGACCAACTTTTACACCAATAAAACACAACCAAAACTAAACAGAGCAAACATAAAGATGTGTTTTATCCATCAAGAATCGGGCAAATACATTATGCCCGGATTCTATGTGGTCTATATGGACTGGAAATAATTTTAGAGGTTTTTCTTAGGTTTGGATGATTTGAGCCGGTTACGGCATTTTTAGCTGTTCTTGGTAGGTTTTTATCAGTTTTTGATCGGGTTTAGTCGCTTTTAACCAATGCTTGCCTGGATAAAAGTACTCCTTTTTCAAGCATCCATTTTCTTAGTTGTGGTCTTGAAACCGAGTCATGTATCACATGTTATGACCATTTTATTGCAACCTACGTTTTCAGATAATTTCAATATAAATTTGTTTTTGTATGTTAGCGATTGTGTTTGGTAATCTATTTCTAGATAGCTCTCAATTTTAATAGAATAAAACATGGAATCAAATATTTCAGAGTCATATTATACATAAGCAAGTTGATCCTACATGAAATGTCAAAAAATACTTGTCCTTCTTTTGCATATTATTCACCTATGTAGGCTTCCCAAGGTTAAACAATATCATTTTTAGGTCAAATAACATGACGTTTTGTTAGAGCACACTCTTGATAGCTCTCAATTTTAATAGAATAAAACATGGAATCAAATATTCCAGAGTCATATAATACATAAGCAAGTTGATCCCACATGAAATGTCAAAAAATATTTGTCCTTCTTTTGCATATTATTCACCTATGTAGGCTTTCCAAGGTTAAACAATATCATTTTTAGGTCAAATAACATGACGTTTTGTTAGAGCACACTCATGTCTTGACCTTTATTCTATAATGTGCCGTCGAGATGCTCTTTGTCTACTACATTCACAACTACCTCAAATACTAGCTGACCAACTTTTATGTCACACACGTGAATTTTAAATCTACTTGATTTTACGCTAAACGCGATTATTCGGATTAGACTTGTGTGTCTATTGAATGTCCTGATTGATTACGCGAAATTTGTGTACAAATTTGATTTATTTTTTTTTTTATAAAAATGTTCATATCAAATGTTACTTGAATGACTATAATTCGTTTACGTTACGTGCTAAGAAATTCTATTTTTGAAACCGACACTTATTTATGTTGATATGATTTGGATTAAATAGGTTCAATACGAGCTTAGGAAAATCACCCAATGTACTCACGAGACACTTAAAGTTACCCATTTTCTCTTTTCGCCAACTTATTTAAAACTATTATTACCTAAATAAATCAATCTAGACATTTGAAAAATAAAAGTAAAACAATTTCGTCTTTCCCTACATCACCAAACCGACACCCCCCCATTTTCCTTGCAAACCCACGTTTTTCTCACCACCTTTTGCCATTTCAAACTTTGTAACCCCATATTATGAAAAGTCAAACTAGAGAGTACTTCATCCCCTATTTTTACTGCCATAGAACGTGACCACTCTTCCATTTTGCTCTTCCCCAACATTTTACAAGTTCCCAAGCTAGTTACTTGGCAAAAGCCTAGTTGCAAACTAACTAAAACCCTAACTAGTTTTCCCAACCCTAAGCACACTCACTTCCTATAAATGGACCCCTCATTCCTCACTTGAAAACACAACTCACTAACTAAAACACCAAGAGAACATTTAAACCCCTGTGGGGATTAGCTCACGGCAGGAAGTAATCAAGAAGTTTCTGATAGATTTTTAAACAGGCAAGAATGTTTGTTAGTTGATCCCTAAATTCTTGTTCATCACCTTCATCAATATCTTAGGACCATTTGTAAGTAAACATGACTTTCAGTCATCTTTGTTTGGTTGATAATCATACTTGCTAAAAATGTTTTGAAAATCTAATACTATACTAAACTAGTAAAACAAGTCACGGGATGAGCATGTGTTTAGTATGTGCTAATGACCTAAATCAAGTCATGGTTTCGTTAACTAAAAATGATATCACAAGAACACAGTTGTAGTCTTAGTGATGACCTAAACGATTCGAATGACTAAACAAGGCTAGCTAGATGGACAGAAACAGGTGAAGACCAAGAACCTTTGTTCTGGACTCGACGTGTATTATTGAGTAGTGTAAATATGAACCGTAATGTCATGACTTTATGTATGATGGATGTATGATTCTACATGATGAAACAAGCACGATTTTATGCTAAACTAGTATAAGGATGTGTAAGATATTGTGTAAGCATTTCATAAGTCAAGAAACCTTAAGACTAGAGGGATAGACATACGTGATGTTGTGTTATACGTGTGCATGAAAACAACAACCCAATTCCCTGCCAACTTGGTACGTATAATAAGCCATAAGAAAATTCGCATGATGTGTTAATATGTTCTATGCTGTGGGATGCAATGAAAATGACTAAGTGTATCATTTTATGTGAAGTTCCTGTATGATGATATGTGGACTTAGGGATAACCAAATCAATTCTTGTCCAAAACATAACTCCATGCTAGAATACTTATAACCATGATAATAATATTGTGGAAACAAAGCTGCATAGTGAGAACCTTGAAGGCATACATAAGTATAAACTTTAGGTACCACCTTTTTGCAAAGGAATATATTCTACTGATTGTAAAAGCGGGTAACTATGCGTGTATGGGTAGACAAACCTCGAATGAAACGTAAATATGCTAAGGCCCCCTGCTATGAAATCGTAGTACATGTATTGTGTTTATATGTCTCCAAACGTGACCAAAGTATGAAGAAACAAGTGGTGTTGTGTGTGATTGTATGCATGATTTTATGTGAGGTTGCATGAAGTCTTGGGGCTGTGTGCGTGCGAGTATACCTGCTGTAATGAACAAAACTCAAATCTTCCAAATTAAGTTTTGTGTACTCTTTGAAAACAAGACTTTATAATAATAACATAAACAAGAGGACCACCCTCTCCTTTATAACTCTACCTGCGTATACAGTGGATAGAAACAGCATAAAGCAAATAAATGATTTTGGTGTTGCGTGTATATGTGTATCAAATTAGGCAATGGAATGACCCAACTTGATATGTGTTGTATGCAATGTATGTACTATCTCATAGTGTGAATAAAATAAGAGCTAGAACTATTCAAAGTTTTCTTTTTGGAAGTACCCCTGCTACTAAACAGCTAGCAAAAGTAGGCGTCCCACCCTTTATCTTTGAACTTACTATGGAAAATATGTATGCTATGTGAGAAGGTTTCCATGTATGATAAGACATTTGAGGACCACTTCCCTTTTTGGGTGTCCTGCCGACTAACAGTAAGCAAACAACAACCCCTTGGTCACCTTGATTTACCATGTCAAATGATATATATTGTATGCGTATGTGTGTATGCCAATAGGAGTAAAGAAATGACCAACTTGTAACTATGATGCACAAGTATGTATGCATGTATATGTGTGTGAATGCTAAGAGAAGTATTTGAGCCCCCCTGTTTTTCCCTATTCGTGTAAGTTGTATGAACAAATGGAAGCCTTTAACAAATGTCAAGCTTGATACAAGTTATTATAACCAGTGTAAAATGTGGCCGATGAACCTACTTTGAGCCTATAATTAACTAATCAAATGGCCATGCCCCGACAATATAAAAATACCGTGACAAAGTAGACGCGGCCTAGTTTTCAAAACAATTGCCTGTTTGTTTTAAGGTTGAGTAACGAAGCCACAATTTATTTTCAAAAATGCTCGATTGACACATAATAATAAATGAAGCATTACTTGTTTATTTTTGTTGACGAGTGAACCGCTTTACATAATTATTTGCTATACCTAGAGACTTCATAAGAATGCGATATTTATCAAATATCGACGACCTCGCGGCCTAGTTTTTATAACAATTTTCCGTTTGTCTTGAGGTTTAGTAACGTATCCGCAATTAATTTCCAAAGATGCTTGATTGACACTTAATATTAATAGAACATTACTTGTTTATTTTGGTTGCGAGTGCACTACTTTGACAAATTGTTTGCTAGACTTAAGGACTTCATAAAAATGGGATATTTATCAAATAGCAACGACCTCGAAGTCTAGTTTACATAACGGGAACCCGCTTATTTTTCGGACTATTATTTAACGAGATATTGAGACCCAAACTTGACCCCGTGACTAAATTTGTTGAACAAGAAAAATGTCTGAAAACATTTTTATAAATCAAGAGCAAGTATAAATTATCAACCAAGTGCATTGTACGTTATTATTTATTGTATTTAGCCTAAGTACATATATTTTACTTAGGTTACGAGTAGATCGTTTGCGCATTGTTTTGCGTGCCTTGATATTCCGTGCTATCTTTATTGATCATATTCGCTACTTCATCAAGGTGAGTTTCATAGCCCCACTTTTAATTGCTTTAACTATTTTGGGGTGAGAACATTGCTTGTTTTTTAACGGATGAACATAAGTTCCTTAAACTGATACGTTTGCCTACATGATGTCTAAGTAGCGATATCCCTAGATACTTTAGCCCACTATCGTGAACCGTTAATTACTTTGTGTAAGCGCGAATGTTATGGATAGATCTATCAAGACTAACCTCCCTATCTAATTTGGTTGTGTGGCCAAAGTTAGATACACTTACATTTGAGGATTTACAAATGCTTCGGGATAGGCATTTGCTCGGGCTCTTATTATTTCTTGTTGGTTGAGGTTAACGCTTTGGTGTCACGAGCTTAGGCGTAGGTGATTAAAACGTATACTTTTGATTATAATCTTGTATTTGTTATAAGATTATATGCCGGTTGCCTTGGAAAATATTATGGTTCATCACACTATTTAAATTTAAACCTATGAACTCACCAACCTTTGTGTTGACGCTTTAGCAATGTTTTTCTCAGGTATCAAGACGGAGGAGTGACGTGGTTATGCATGAGAGATTTTAAATAAAATGGTCGTGACTAGTGTATGGACATTTGGATCAATGTTAAAGTCTTTTGAAACAATGTTTTATTATGATCTTGTGTAATTCGCTTCCGAAACAAGTTTTATGCTTTTAATTAAATTAAAACGGCTTTTAAATAGTCGTTCTTTGTATCTATGTCTTTTGATAGTCATGACCGTCGCACCCCATTGTGTTGTATTACTCTGATAAATTGGGGGTGTGACAGATTGGTATCAGAGCCGTAGTTATAGAGAACTAGGTTATTTTACGAAATGATTTTTATAAACGTGAGTCAAAAATTTCTTTATCGGAAAAATAATTCTAGACTATAACTGTCTCTCAAAAATCTCCAAGAGCCACTTCACTCCACGTCTTCGATACAAGTAAGTTGTGACTTGAGATAGTTTATGATCTTTGCAATGCTAAGTTTTGAATTTGATTGCTAAGTATTATTAGCATTAGGTATACCCTTCCCATGTTTGAGTGATAACCATAGGGACATGTAATAAAATGATTTTTAAAACATCCTTGTATGGATTGTTACGATACGCAAATGGTTTGTGCCATATTTATTTGAATGGTTTGTGCCATCCTTGTTTAAATGGTTTGTGCCATGTTTATTTAAATGGTTTGTGCCATCTTTGTTTAAATGGTTTGTGCCATATTTATTTAAATGGTTTGTGCCATATTTATTTAAATGGTTTGTGCCATATTTATTTGAATGGTTTGTGCCATATATATATTTTCCTTTGAGATTAAACGTACGCATACTTATATTTTAGATAGTCTGCGGGACTATTATCGACTATCGAAACGTTTTGTGTTTCATATCACTGTACGCCGAATTAAAAATATCGACATGATTTTTAGAACGAAAACTATATGAATATGTTTATTTACCATGTGTTTGGTAGTATGTTAATTTGTAGTAATACTTGAATCAAGCGATACTATTATAAATGTCGAGAGGAACAACTATTTATTGGGTTCGATAAATCGTTACTCCAATAAACATTTATAATAGACTTGGTTGAGGAAAAGTGACCTACATTAATTAACGGTTTCGAAATTGAAATTGAATGCGTAAGTTATCATTTCAAATTATTATTTTGAACACGACCGAGGAACGACGACGACGTCACTACTTAAGATGACATATGACGATAAAATACTTATTACAAGTATTACTCTTGTAATGCTCCAAAGAATACTACAATTCAAAGAACAAATAAATTTCGCAATATATGAACTGTCCATAAATACGCTGACGTGTAAGTCAAATGGTTATCAAAGAAAATTTTTATTGGAAATAAATTACGCAAGGACAAATCAAAATTTTTATTAGTCCATTGGTTGCGACTAAGTTATCATGACTTTATTATAAATTTTGAAGTTACGATATAGATATAAATTAAAGGGTTTACCGTCGGTTAAACAATTATACCAATTTCTACATCAAAGGGATTATCGCGTTGCGCGATATTTGAGAACCACAGATGCGAAATGTGGGTGTATATTGAGATCTTAAATACAAGGTATAAATATACAACAATGACTATAAAGTTTATCTAAGATTGCGAGCAAAACGCTAGACGATAGCAAGATAAACGAAACATATAAGGTATAACGGAACATATTCCAAAATCAGAGAAATTCTTGTAATAAAATTTAGTAATTTCTCGAATTGAACATTTTGAACGATTACGGATTAAAAACATATGGAACAATTCTTATGATGAAATTTTGTGATAAATTTTTAGTACTCGACTCGTTTAAATCAAATTAACAATTTTTCAAGAGGTAAAAATTGTCGAAAGTGTACGAACTAGCAATACTAAGTTAAGGAAAGACTTATGAATGAACAAGAACTAGTACGGGCTACGTAATAGCCGTAAGCCGACTAAACCTTAAAAACATACTTACTCATCCGAGTTGCAAGTTGATAGACGTTTAACAAGAGGAAATTTCACAAAAGTAAACGTTGTAGTAACCTAAATTGATGAAAGAATTGATCAAGGATAATTGTATTTATCCACCCGTGCATAATCACTACTAAGAGAAATTACAAATAATAAGTATGTGGAAGAGCATGTTAGAGGATTTTAACATTCCATGATTCACTTATTGTTTTCCATGTAAGGACTACTTGGACATTTAAGTAGACTTATGGATCGATGTACGAGAACTTACTCTAAATAAAAGAAAATTTACAAGACATCATACAACTTATTTCTATTTTTAGAACTTTAGAAAAATACTTCGCTTCTACCTATCTAATAACCGTCGTTTTACATTTGGTGACGAGCGAAAAAGGAAAAATGCCTCTCATTCCGTTTGTCGTTTTGCAATCCGAATCCGACAAGGAAATTACACCCATCTGGAGCGTAATCACAATAAATTCGGATGATGAGCATGATTCGCCAGTCATGATGCCAAATGTCACTACGGGACTTCCTTCCATCGTCCCAAATGTTTCTACTACTACTACTACTATGCCAATACCCACCCCTATGCCTTCAACAATGCCTGAAACTTCTAGGAAAAGAAACCGTTCTCCATCACCACCACCTAATGTTGCTTTTTTCCCCAGAAGACGAGCCTATTTCAGAAGCACTCGGATTCGATGCAGAACACCTGATAGGCCGTCTGGAGGATGTAGAGGCTGATATGGATTACCTTATCGATCAATATGAGGACAAGGACTTAGTGATAGCCGAGTTGAGAGAGTCTCTCGAGACTGCTGAGTCCGAGATCGCAATCTTACAAATGAGGAATGATGATGCCGAGGCTAGGCAAGCTACGGATCATGCTCAGATTCAAGAAATCCTACGCCATCTAGGTTTTTAGGATTTTCTCGCCTTTCTAATAAAAGTATGATGTTTTGTAATAAATGTATGACGTGTTGTCAAGACTAAAAGAAGCCATTCATTGGTTGAATGGAATTTTGTACTCTAAGCTCCAAAACTATGTATGGAACATAGTTCAAGAATGAAATGTACGAATTTTATGATACGATCCCTTGATAATTGTATTACGATAATCGTGACAAAAGTTTGGTCAAATTTGAAAAATTGTAAGAATTGATAACAATGAAAGAACTAACAAAAATATACATCGTTTGTTCGCTGATGGTACACAGAAATTTAAATGACGGAACAAGGTTGCAAGGACCTCAAAGAGGTCATCACTCGCCAATACCAAAATGCCATTAGGGCCATTGATGCGTTTGAAGCTAGTATCCGCACGGTTGACCGAACCATGGATCCTAGTGTTTACGAAAAAGCTAAGGAAACAAGTGCTACTCCGGTTACCACTTTTGGACCTCGAAAGACCCTTTCAAAAACTAAGGTAAGTCATACCGTTAGTAGAAGAAAAGGGCCTTATGAGAGGAGATGCTATGTGTTGAAGAACCACACAAGGTTTAACACCATGAAGCAAGGTGCCGAAAGGACAAATTTCCGGGAGGATGTTCCTAAAACAACTCCCATCTTGAACAAGAAGTATCTCGGCAACCTTCCATACTTCCAAAGGTAGTTGCGCGAACCATTGCATGCTTTGTGATGACTTTGGGCACTTAGAGGGTGATTGCCGAGTGCTAAAGTCTCATGAGAAGAATATGAAGGAACTCTACATGGAGGAATGCCGCGTAAGACAAGAAATACTTGAAATCGCCCAAGAAGGAAGCTCGAGGGCAAGGAGCGTCCAATACCCCACCAACGTTTTACACCGTTTGTCTTTCAAGAAAGATGCACCGACAATCTACAAGTATCAACCCAAGGGTTTCTACCCTCGTCATAGATAGAGCTTGAAAATTCATGTATTAGGAACTATTTTACTTTTATGCAAATCAAGTGACTCGACGTTCGTCGATGTTACCACCGACAAACTTAAATATGTAATCGTACTCTATGTCTTCAATTTTTATTGTGTTGTTTTATCTATAAAGCCTCTTTTGTTTAACCAACGAGAAAATATTATTTTTATTTTTCATGTATCGGAGAAAAATTTATCCACCAATTTTATGAACTTTCTTCTACAATATCTTCTTTACCTATTGAAGGGAAATAAATAAAGCAAATTTTTACTAAATGATTTTTGGAAAAATATTCTTTAGAAAATATCAAAAATTTATTTTTACTATAAGAAATCACCGTCAGAAACATTTATTAGTGGGAATAATAATAATCGTGATGATATAAGTGGAAAGACTAGTAAAGGTATGATTAATCAAACGCCCCAACTAATAGTGAAATATTTTTGGAGAGAACAACCATGTAAAGTTTTGGAACTTGGTTTGACGACCAACTCAATGTGGAGAACGAAAACTATTGATAAACTTGATGAGAACAAGTACAAATAATTTTTGGGAATTATTTTGTTGAAAAGTGAGCATTGGTAACAAATAAAATGTACTATGGACAAATTTGTTGATTATGGAAGTGAACAACGGTAACGGACAAAAAAAAAATGCACTATGGACTATCAATATATAATTACAACCTCAAAGAGACAAATTGTGATGAAAAGGAGGATGCAACCGTTGTCCCGAGACGTACGTAGCCTGATCAACTACGTATGATCGTGGACGAACGCGAGTATGCTCATAGTAGTCGTCTTAAAAATGAAATATATTAGTAGAATATATTCAAGTTGCCCTATTTATCAAAGAAAGATTTATCATAAGCTACGAACATCGAACATTTTTATACCGTCCTAGTATAATTATTCTTCTTCGCCACTATTTCATACAAGAGCGTATGTGACACGCAAGTACTAAGAGCGCCATATTGATTTTTACGACAATTAGACTCAAATATATTAGAGTTGGAAAATCGGAAACAACTTTCAAATAATAATGAGAAGAACAAAACGTCATTTGAGTAAAATCCAAATTTAACGGATAACCGGAACTCGCCGTAACTTAACCATGTTAAAGAACAATGGCGTCGAGATAAGCATGCCTTCGTATATAATAGGAATATCAAAACAACCCAGACAAAGATCTATTTTACCTAACGATGTTTGAGCATCACACCGTACACATAAGCTTAAGAAATATCGTATACCTTCCTCATAGAAGGAATCCAAACGAACCATGGTTTAATTATGTTATAAATTGAGCTCCCGTTTTGTTTCCTCACCATGAAAAAGGAGATAAATAAAGAGGAACGCAAACTAAATTGATTAATTAACGCAATTATCTAAATATTGAATGTCATGTACAAGGAAGAAACGTCTTGACCACCATGTGTTAGGACGATTAATTTTGGGAAACCGAGTCAAGAAACCTTGACGCGTACGCTACTTATCACTACCTAGTAGACGGTTAATGTGAACGGGATTAATCAAACTATGTGGAACGATTTTCAAATGTGCGATATATAGTCACCTAAGTGGAAAATGACGATACGCGACACTTTAAAGTGGAAGTAATACGTGGGATGACGCGGGAGCTAATACTGACAAAAACTCATCAAACAAAACTGACGTCATCAAGAAAAATTTGGCATACAATAAAAGACGTAGGGAACGCTATAGAACCATGTACGAGTCGGAAGAAATTTTCGTTCGTTTTAATCCTAACAAGATTAAAGTGATCTTAATCTTAGCAATAAACTAAAGAAAAACGAACGCATTGAACACGATGAAAGGGAGATAAAACTTTAATTAACCTCTTGTTTTGATAACGACATGGACGTGCTAGTTTTGAGGACAAAACTCAACTTAAGGGATTACGAATGTCACACACGTGAATTTTAAATCTACTTGATTTTACGCTAAACGCGATTATTCGGATTAGACTTGTGTGTCTATTGAATGTCCCGATTGATTACGCGAAATTTGTGTACAAATTTGATTTTTTTTTTATAAAAATGTTCATATCAAATGTTACCTGAATGACTATAATTCGTTTACGTTACGTGCTAAGAAATTCTATTTTTGAAACCGACACTTATTTATGTTGATATGATTTGGATTAAATAGGTTCAATACGAACTTAGGAAAATCACCCAATGTACTCACGAGACACTTAAAGTTACCCATTTTCTCTTTTCGCCAACTTATTTAAAACTATTATTACCTAAATAAATCAATCTAGACATTTGAAAAATAAAAGTAAAACAATTTCTTCTTTCCCTACATCACCAAACCGACAACCCCCCATTTTCCTTGCAAACCCACGTTTTTCTCACCACCTTTTGCCATTTCAAACTTTGTAACCCCATATTATGAAAAGTCAAACTAGAGAGTACTTCATCCCCTCTTTTTACTGCCATAGAACGTGACCACTCTTCCCTTTTGCTCTTCCCCAACATTTTACAAGTTCCCAAGCTAGTTACTTGGCAAAAGCCTAGTTGCAAACTAACTAAAACCCTAACTAGTTTTCCCAACCCTAAGCACACTCACTTCCTATAAATGGACCCCTCATTCCTCACTTGAAAACACAACTCACTAACTAAAACACCAAGAGACCATTTAAACCCCTGTGGGGATTAGCTCGCGGCAGGAAGTAATCAAGAAGTTTCTGATAGATTTTTAAACAGGCAAGAATGTTTGTTAGTTGATCCCTAAATTCTTGTTCATCACCTTCATCAATATCTTAGGACCATTTGTAAGTAAACATGACTTTCAGTCATCTTTGTTTGGTTGATAATCATACTTGCTAAAAATGTTTTGAAAATCTAATACTATACTAAACTAGTAAAACAAGTCACGGGATGAGCATGTGTTTAGTATGTGCTAATGACCTAAATCAAGTCATGGTTTCGTTAACTAAAAATGATATCACAAGACCACAGTTGTAGTCTTAGTGATGACCTAAACGATTCGAATGACTAAACAAGGCTAGCTAGATGGACGGAAACAGGTGAAGACCAAGAACCTTTGTTCTGGTCTCGACGTGTATTATTGAGTAGTGTAAATATGAACCGTAATGTCATGATTTTATGTATGATGGATGTATGATTCTACATGATGAAACAAGCACGATTTTATGCTAAACTAGTATAAGGATTTGTAAGTTATTGTGTAAGCATTTCATAAGTCAAGAAACCCTAAGACTAGAGGGATAGACATACGTGATGTTGTGTTATACGTGTGCATGAAAACAACAACCCAATTCCCTGCCAACTTGGTACGTATAATAAGCCATAAGTAAATTCGCATGATGTGTTAATATGTTCCATGCTGTGGGATGCAATGAAAATGACTAAGTGTATCATTTTATGTGAAGTTCCTGTATGATGATATGTGGACTTAGGGATAACCAAATCAATTCTTGTCCAAAACATAACTCCATGCTAGAATACTTATAACCTTGATAATAATATTGTGGAAACAAATCTGCATAGTGAGAACCTTGAAGGCATACATAAGTATAAACTTTAGGTACCACCTTTTTGCAAAGGAATATATTCTACTGATTATAAGAGCGGGTAGCTATGCGTGTATGGGTAGACAAACCTCGAATGAAATGTAAATATGCTAAGGCCCCCTGCTATGAAATCGTAGTACATGTATTGTGTTTATATGTCTCCAAACGTGACCAAAGTATGAAGAAACAAGTGGTGTTGTGTGTGATTGTATGCATGATTTTATGTGAGGTTGCATGAAGTCTTGGGGCTGTGTGCGTGCGAGTATACCTGCTGTAATGAACAAAACTCAAATCTTCCAAATTAAGTTTTGTGTACTCTTTGAAAACAAGACTTTATAATAATAACATAAACAAGAGGACCACCCTCTCCTTTATAACTCTACCTGCGTATACAGTGGATAGAAATAGCATAAAGCAAATAAATGATTTTGGTGTTGCGTGTATATGTGTATCAAATTAGGCAATGGAATGACCCAACTTGATATGTGTTGTATGCAATGTATGTACTATCTCATAGTGTGAATAAAATAAGAGCTAGAACTATTCAAAGTTTTCTTTTTGGAAGTACCCCTGCTACTAAACAGCTAACAAAAGTAGGCGTCCCACCCTTTGTCTTTGAACTTACTATGGAAAATATGTATGCTATGTGAGAAGGTTTCCATGTATGATAAGACATTTGAGGACCACTTCCCTTTTTGGGTGTCCTTCCGACTAACAGTAAGCAAACAACAACCCCTTGGTCACCTTGATTTACCATGTCAAATGATATATATTGTATGCGTATGTGTGTATGCCAATAGGAGTAAAGAAATGACCAACTTGTAACTATGATGCACAAGTATGTATGCATGTATATGTGTGTGAATGCTAAGAGAAGTATTTGAGCCCCCCTGTTTTTCCCTATTCGTGTAAGTTGTATGAACAAATGGAAGCCTTTAACAAATGTCAAGCTTGATACAAGTTATTATAACCAGTGTAAAATGTGGCCGATGAACCTACATTGAGCCTATAATTAACTAATCAAATGGCCATGCCCCGACAATATAAAAATACCGTGACAAAGTAGACGCGGCCTAGTTTTCAAAACAATTGCCTGTTTGTTTTAAGGTTGAGTAACGAAGCCACAATTTATTTTCAAAAATGCTCGATTGACACATAATAATAAATGAAGCATTACTTGTTTATTTTTGTTGACGAGTGAACCGCTTTACATATTTATTTGATATACCTAGAGACTTCATAAGAATGCGATATTTATCAAATATCGACGACCTCGCGGCCTAGTTTTTATAACAATTTTCCGTTTGTCTTGAGGTTTAGTAACGTATCCGCAATTAATTTCCAAAGATGCTTGATTGACACTTAATATTAATAGAACATTACTTGTTTATTTTGGTTGCGAGTGCACTACTTTGACAAATTGTTTGCTAGACTTAAGGACTTCATAAAAATGGGATATTTATCAAATAGCAACGACCTCGAAGTCTAGTTTACATAACGGGAACCCGTTTATTTTTCGGACTATTATTTAACGAGATATTGAGACCCAAACTTGACCCCGTGACTAAATTTGTTGAACAAGAAAAATGTCTGAAAACATTTTTATAAATCAAGAGCAAGTATAAATTATCAACCAAGTGCATTGTACGTTATTATTTATTGTATTTAGCCTAAGTACATATATTTTACTTAGGTTACGAGTAGATCGTTTGCGCATTGTTTTGCGTGCCTTGATATTCCGTGCTATCTTTATTGATCATATTCGCTACTTCATCAAGGTGAGTTTCATAGCCCCACTTTTAATTGCTTTAACTATTTTGGGGTGAGAACATTGCTTGTTTTTTAACGGATGAACATAAGTGCCTTAAACTGATACGTTTGCCTACATGATGTCTAAGTAGCGATATCCCTAGATGCTTTAGCCCACTATCCTGAACCGTTAATTACTTTGTGTAAGCGCGAATGTTATGGATAGATCTATCGGGACTAACCTCCCTATCTAATTTGGTTGTGTGGCCAAAGTTAGATACACTTACATTTGAGGATTTACAAATGCTTCGGGATAGGCATTTGCTCGGGCTCTTATTATTTCTTGTTGGTTGAGGTTAACGCTTCGGTGTCACGAGCTTAGGCGTAGGTGATTAAAACGTATACTTTTGATTATAATCTTGTATTTGTTATAAGATTATATGCCGGTTGCCTTGGAAAATCTTATGGTTCATCACACTATTTAAACTTAAACCTATGAACTCACCAACCTTTGTGTTGACGCTTTAGCAATGTTTTTCTCAGGTATCAAGACGGAGGAGTGACGTGGTTATGCATGGGAGATTTTAAATAAAATGGTCGTGACTAGTGTATGGACATTTGGATCAATGTTAAAGTCTTTTGAAACAATGTTTTATTATGATCTTGTGTAATTCGCTTCCGAAACAAGTTTTATGCTTTTAATTAAATTAAAACGGCTTTTAAATAGTCGTTCTTTGTATCTATGTCTTTTGATAGTCATGACCGTCGCACCCCATTGTGTTGTATTACTCTGATAAATTGGGGGTGTGACAGATTGTTATCAGAGCCATAGTTATAGAGAACTAGGTTATTTTACGAAATGATTTTTATAAACGTGAGTCAAAAATTTATTTATCGGAAAAATAATTCTAGACTATAACTGTCTCTCAAAAATCTCCAAGAGCCACTTCACTCCACGTCTTCGATACAAGTAAGTTGTGACTTGAGATAGTTTATGATCTTTGCAATGCTAAGTTTTGAATTTGATTGCTAAGTATTATTAGCATTAGGTATACCCTTCCCATGTTTGAGTGATAACCATAGGGACATGTAATAAAATGATTTTTAAAACATCCTTGTATGGATCGTTACGATACGCAAATGGTTTGTGCCATATTTATTTGAATGGTTTGTGCCATCCTTGTTTAAATGGTTTGTGCCATGTTTATTTAAATGGTTTGTGCCATCTTTGTTTAAATGGTTTGTGCCATATTTATTTAAATGGTTTGTGCCATATTTATTTAAATGGTTTGTGCCATATTTATTTGAATGGTTTGTGCCATATATATATTTTCCTTTGAGATTAAACGTACGCATACTTATATTTTAGATAGTCTGCGGGACTATTATCGACTATCGAAACGTTTTGTGTTTCATATCACTGTACGCCGAATTAAAAATATCGACATGATTCCTAGAACGAAAACTATATGAATATGTTTATTTACCATGTGTTTGGTAGTATGTTAATTTGTAGTAATACTTGAATCAAGCGATACTATTATAAATGTCGAGAGGAACAACTATTTATTGGGTTCGATAAATCGTTACTCCACTAAACATTTATAATAGACTTGGTTGAGGAAAAGTGACCTACATTAATTAACGGTTTCGAAATTGAAATTGAATGCGTAAGTTATCATTTCAAATTATTATTTTGAACACGACCGAGGAACGACGACGACGTCACTACTTAAGATGACATATGACGATAAAATACTTATTACAAGTATTACTCTTGTAATGCTCCAAAGAATACTACAATTCAAAGAACAAATAAATTTCGCAATATATGAACTGTCCATAAATACGCTGACGTGTAAGTCAAATGGTTATCAAAGAAAATTTTTATTGGAAATAAATTACGCAAGGACAAATCAAAATTTTTATTAGTCCATTGGTTGCGACTAAGTTATCATGACTTTATTATAAATTTTGAAGTTACGATATAGATATAAATTAAAGGGTTTACCCTCGGTTAAACAATTATACCAATTTCTACATCAAAGGGATTATCGCGTTGCGCGATATTTGAGAACCACAGATGCAAAATGTGGGTGTATATTGAGATCTTAAATACAAGGTATAAATATACAACAATGACTATAAAGTTTATCTAAGATTGCGAGCAAAACGCTAGACGATAGCAAGATAAACGAAACATATAAGGTATAACGGAACATATTCCAAAATCAGAGAAATTCTTGTAATAAAATTTAGTAATTTCTCGAATTGAACATTTTGAACGATTACGGATTAAAAACATATGGAACAATTCTTATGATGAAATTTTGTGATAAATTTTTAGTACTCGACTCGTTTAAATCAAATTAACAATTTTTCAAGAGGTAAAAATTGTCGAAAGTGTACGAACTAGCAATACTAAGTTAAGGAAAGACTTATGAATGAACAAGAACTAGTACGGGCTACGTAATAGCCGTAAGCCGACTAAACCTTAAAAACATACTTACTCATCCGAGTTGCAAGTTGATAGACGTTTAACAAGAGGAAATTTCACAAAAGTAAACGTTGTAATAAACCTAAATTGATGAAAGAATTGATCAAGGATAATTGTATTTATCCACCCGTGCATAATCACTACTAAGAGAAAGTACAAATAATAAGTATGTGGAAGAGCATGTTAGAGGATTTTAACATTCCATGATTCACTTATTGTTTTCCATGTAAGGACTACTTGGACATTTAAGTAGACTTATGGATCGATGTACGAGAACTTACTCTAAATAAAAGAAAATTTACAAGACATCATACAACTTATTTCTATTTTTAGAACTTTAGAAAAATACTTCGCTTCTACCTATCTAATAACCGTCGTTTTACATTTGGTGACGAGCGAAAAAGGAAAAATGCCTCTCATTCCGTTTGTCGTTTTGCAATCCGAATCCGACAAGGAAATTACACCCATCTGGAGCGTAATCACAATAAATTCAGATAATTTCAATATAAATTTGTTTTTGTATGTTAGCGATTGTGTTTGGTAATCTATTTCTTGATAGCTCTCAATTTTAATAGAATAAAACATGGAATCAAATATTTCAGAGTCATATAATACATAAGCAAGTTGATCCTACATGAAATGTCAAAAAATACTTGTCCTTCTTTTGCATATTATTCACCTATGTAGGCTTCCCAAGGTTAAACAATATCATTTTTAGGTCAAATAACATGACGTTTTGTTAGAGCACACTCTTGATAGCTCTCAATTTTAATAGAATAAAACATGGAATCAAATATTTCAGAGTCATATAATACATAAGCAAGTTGATCCTACATGAAATGTCAAAAAATACTTGTCCTTCTTTTGCATATTATTCACCTATGTAGGCTTCCCAAGGTTAAACAATATCATTTTTAGGTCAAATAACATGACGTTTTGTTAGAGCACACTCATGTCTTGACCTTTATACTATAATGTGCCGTCGAGATGCTCTTTGTCTACTACATTCACAACTACCTCAAATACTAGCTGGCCAACTTTTACACGAATAAAACACAACCAAAACTAAACAGAGCAAACATATAGATGTGTTTTTTCCATCAAGAATCCGGGCAAATACATTATGCCCGGATTCTATGTGGTCTATATGGACTGGAAATTATTTTAGAGGTTTTTTCTTAGGTTTGGATGATTTGAGCCGGTTACGGCATTTTTAGCTGTTCTTGGTCGGTTTTTATCAGTTTTTGATCGGGTTTAGTCGCTTTTGACCAATGCTTGCCTGGATAAAAGTACTCCTTTTTTCAAGCATCCATTTTCTTAGTTGTGGTCTTGAAACGGAGTCATGTATCACATGTTATGACCATTTTATTGCAACCCACGTTTTCAGATAATTTCAATATAAATTTGTTTTTGTATGTTAGCGATTGTGTTTGGTAATCTATTTCTTGATAGCTCTCAATTTTAATAGAATAAAACATGGAATCAAATATTTCAGAGTCATATAATACATAAGCAAGTTGATCCTACATGAAATGTCAAAAAATACTTGTCCTTCTTTTGCATATTATTCACCTATGTAGGCTTCCCAAGGTTAAACAATATCATTTTTAGGTCAAATAACATGACGTTTTGTTAGAGCACACTCTTGATAGCTCTCAATTTTAATAGAATAAAACATGGAATCAAATATTCCAGAGTCATATAATACATAAGCAAGTTGATCCTACATGAAATGTCAAAAAATACTTGTCCTTCTTTTGCATATTATTAACCTATGTAGGCTTTCCAAGGTTAAACAATATCATTTTTAGGTCAAATAACATGACGTTTTGTTAGAGCACACTCATGTCTTGACCTTTATACTATAATGTGCCGTCGAGATGCTCTTTGTCTACTACATTCACAACTACCTCAAATACTAGCTGACCAACTTTTACACCAATAAAACTCAACCAAAACTAAACCGAGCAAACATATAGATGTGTTTTATCCATCAAGAATCCGGGCAAATACATTATGCCCGGATTCTATGTGGTCTATATGGACTGGAAATAATTTTAGAGGTTTTTTCTTAGGTTTGGATGATTTGAGCCGGTTACGGCATTTTTAGTTGTTCTTGGTAGGTTTTTATCAGTTTTTGATCGGGTTTAGTCGCTTTTGACCAATGCTTGCCTGGATAAAAGTACTCCTTTTTTCAAGCATCCATTTTCTTAGTTGTGGTCTTGAAACCGAGTCATGTATCACATGTTATGACCATTTTATTGCAACCCACGTTTTCAGATAATTTCAATATAAATTTGTTTTTGTATGTTAGCGATTGTGTTTGGTAATCTATTTCTTGATAGCTCTCAATTTTAATAGAATAAAACATGGAATCAAATATTTCAGATTCATATAATACATAAGCAAGTTGATCCTACATGAAATGTCAAAAAATACTTGTCCTTCTTTTGCATATTATTCACCTATGTAGGCTTCCCAAGGTTAAACAATATCATTTTTAGGTCAAATAACATGACGTTTTGTTAGAGCACACTCTTGATAGCTCTCAATTTTAATAGAATAAAACATGGAATCAAATATTTCAGAGTCATATAATACATAAGCAAGTTGATCCTACATGAAATGTCAAAAAATATTTGTCCTTCTTTTGCATATTATTCACCTATGTAGGCTTCTCAAGGTTAAACAATATCATTTTTAGGTCAAATAACATGACGTTTTGTTAGAGCACACTCATGTCTTGACCTTTATACTATAATGTGCCGTCGAGATGCTCTTTGTCTACTACATTCACAACTACCTCAAATACTAGCTGACCAACTTTTACACCAATAAAACACAACCAAAACTAAACAGAGCAAACATATAGATGTGTTTTATCCATCAAGAATCCGGGCAAATACATTATGCCCAGATTCTATGTGGTCTATATGGACTGGAAATACTTTTAGAGGTTTTTTCTTAGGTTTGGATGATTTGAGCCGGTTACGGCATTTTTAGTTGTTCTTGGTAGGTTTTTATCAGTTTTTGATCGGGTTTAGTCGCTTTTGACCAATGCTTGCCTGGATAAAAGTACTCCTTTTTTCAAGCATCCATTTTCTTAGTTGTGGTCTTGAAACCGAGTCATGTATCACATGTTATGACCATTTTATTGCAACCCACGTTTTCAGATAATTTCAATATAAATTTGTTTTTGTATGTTAGCGATTGTGTTTGGTAATCTATTTCTTGATAGCTCTCAATTTTAATAGAATAAAACATGGAATCAAATATTTCAGAGTCATATAATACATAAGCAAGTTGATCCTACATGAAATGTCAAAAAATACTTGTCCTTCTTTTGCATATTATTCACCTATGTAGGCTTCCCAAGGTTAAACAATATCATTTTTAGGTCAAATAACATGACGTTTTGTTAGAGCACACTCTTGATAGCTCTCAATTTTAATAGAATAAAACATGGAATCAAATATTTCAGAGTCATATAATACATAAGCAAGTTGATCCTACATGAAATGTCAAAAAATACTTGTCCTTCTTTTGCATATTATTCACCTATGTAGGCTTCCCAAGGTTAAACAATATCATTTTTAGGTCAAATAACATGACGTTTTGTTAGAGCACACTCATGTCTTGACCTTTATACTATAATGTGCCGTCGAGATGCTCTTTGTCTACTACATTCACAACTACCTCAAATACTAGCTGGCCAACTTTTACACGAATAAAACACAACCAAAACTAAACAGAGCAAACATATAAATGTGTTTTATCCATCAAGAATCCGGGCAAATACATTATGCCCGGATTCTATGTGTTCTATATGGACTGGAAATAATTTTAGAGGTTTTTTCTTAGGTTTGGATGATTTGAGCCGGTTACGGCATTTTTAGTTGTTCTTGGTAGGTTTTTATCAGTTTTTGATCGGGTTTAGTCGCTTTTGACCAATGCTTGCCTGGATAAAAGTACTCCTTTTTTCAAGCATCCATTTTCTTAGTTGTGGTCTTGAAACCGAGTCATGTATCACATGTTATGACCATTTTATTGCAACCCACGTTTTCAGATAATTTCAATATAAATTTGTTTTTGTATGTTAGCGATTGTGTTTGGTAATCTATTTCTTGATAGCTCTCAATTTTAATAGAATAAAACATGGAATCAAATATTTCAGAGTCATATAATACATAAGCAAGTTGATCCTACATGAAATGTCAAAAAATACTTGTCCTTCTTTTGCATATTATTCACCTATGTAGGCTTCCCAAGGTTAAACAATATCATTTTTAGGTCAAATAACATGACGTTTTGTTAGAGCACACTCTTGATAGCTCTCAATTTTAATAGAATAAAACATGGAATCAAATATTTCAGAGTCATATAATACATAAGCAAGTTGATCCTACATGAAATGTCAAAAAATACTTGTCCTTCTTTTGCATATTATTCACCTATGTAGGCTTCCCAAGGTTAAACAATATCATTTTTAGGTCAAATAACATGACGTTTTGTTAGAGCACACTCATGTCTTGACCTTTATACTATAATGTGCCGTCGAGATGCTCTTTGTCTACTACATTCACAACTACCTCAAATACTAGCTGGCCAACTTTTACACGAATAAAACACAACCAAAACTAAACAGAGCAAACATATAAATGTGTTTTATCCATCAAGAATCCGGGCAAATACATTATGCCCGGATTCTATGTGTTCTATATGGACTGGAAATAATTTTAGAGGTTTTTTCTTAGGTTTGGATGATTTGAGCCGGTTACGGCATTTTTAGTTGTTCTTGGTAGGTTTTTATCAGTTTTTGATCGGGTTTAGTCGCTTTTGACCAATGCTTGCCTGGATAAAAGTACTCCTTTTTTCAAGCATCCATTTTCTTAGTTGTGGTCTTGAAACCGAGTCATGTATCACATGTTATGACCATTTTATTGCAACCCACGTTTTCAGATAATTTCAATATAAATTTGTTTTTGTATGTTAGCGATTGTGTTTGGTAATCTATTTCTTGATAGCTCTCAATTTTAATAGAATAAAACATGGAATCAAATATTTCAGAGTCATATAATACATAAGCAAGTTGATCCTACATGAAATGTCAAAAAATACTTGTCCTTCTTTTGCATATTATTCACCTATGTAGGCTTCCCAAGGTTAAACAATATCATTTTTAGGTCAAATAACATGACGTTTTGTTAGAGCACACTCTTGATAGCTCTCAATTTTAATAGAATAAAACATGGAATCAAATATTTCAGAGTCATATAATACATAAGCAAGTTGATCCTACATGAAATGTCAAAAAATATTTGTTCTTCTTTTGCATATTATTCACCTATGTAGGCTTTCCAAGGTTAAACAATATCATTTTTAGGTCAAATAACATGACGTTTTGTTAGAGCACACTCATGTCTTGACCTTTATACTATAATGTGCCGTCGAGATGCTCTTTGTCTACTACACTCACAACTACCTCAAATACTAGCTGACCAACTTTTACACCAATAAAACGCAACCAAAACTAAACAGAGCAAACATATAGATGTGTTTTATCCATCAAGAATCCGGGCAAATACATTATGCCCGGATTCTATGTGGTCTATATGGACTGGAAATAATTTTAGAGGTTTTTTCTTAGGTTTGGATGATTTGAGCCGGTTACGGCATTTTTAGTTGTTCTTGGTAGGTTTTTATCAGTTTTTGATCGGGTTTAGTCGCTTTTGACCAATGCTTGCCTGGATAAAAGTACTCCTTTTTTCAAGCATCCATTTTCTTAGTTGTGGTCTTGAAACCGAGTCATGTATCACATGTTATGACCATTTTATTGCAACCCACGTTTTCAGATAATTTCAATATAAATTTGTTTTTGTATGTTAGCGATTGTGTTTGGTAATCTATTTCTTGATAGCTCTCAATTTTAATAGAATAAAACATGGAATCAAATATTTCAGAGTCATATAATACATAAGCAAGTTGATCCTACATGAAATGTCAAAAAATACTTGTCCTTCTTTTGCATATTATTCACCTATGTAGGCTTCCCAAGGTTAAACAATATCATTTTTAGGTCAAATAACATGACGTTTTGTTAGAGCACACTCTTGATATCTCTCAATTTTAATAGAATAAAACATGGAATCAAATATTTCAGAGTCATATAATACATAAGCAAGTTGATCCTACATGAAATGTCAAAAAATACTTGTCCTTCTTTTGCATATTATTCACCTATGTAGGCTTCCCAAGGTTAAACAATATCATTTTTAGGTCAAATAACATGACGTTTTGTTAGAGCACACTCATGTCTTGACCTTTATACTATAATGTGCCGTCGAGATGCTCTTTGTCTACTACATTCACAACTACCTCAAATACTAGCTGGCCAACTTTTACACGAATAAAACACAACCAAAACTAAACAGAGCAAACATATAAATGTGTTTTATCCATCAAGAATCCGGGCAAATACATTATGCCCGGATTCTATGTGTTCTATATGGACTGGAAATAATTTTAGAGGTTTTTTCTTAGGTTTGGATGATTTGAGCCGGTTACGGCATTTTTAGTTGTTCTTGGTAGGTTTTTATCAGTTTTTGATCGGGTTTAGTCGCTTTTGACCAATGCTTGCCTGGATAAAAGTACTCCTTTTTTCAAGCATCCATTTTCTTAGTTGTGGTCTTGAAACCGAGTCATGTATCACATGTTATGACCATTTTATTGCAACCCACGTTTTCAGATAATTTCAATATAAATTTGTTTTTGTATGTTAGCGATTGTGTTTGGTAATCTATTTCTTGATAGCTCTCAATTTTAATAGAATAAAACATGGAATCAAATATTTCAGAGTCATATAATACATAAGCAAGTTGATCCTACATGAAATGTCAAAAAATACTTGTCCTTCTTTTGTATATTATTCACCTATGTAGGCTTCCCAAGGTTAAACAATATCATTTTTAGGTCAAATAACATGACGTTTTGTTAGAGCACACTCTTGATAGCTCTCAATTTTAATAGAATAAAACATGGAATCAAATATTCCAGAGTCATATAATACATAAGCAAGTTGATCCTACATGAAATGTCAAAAAATACTTGTCCTTCTTTTGCATATTATTCACCTATGTAGGCTTTCCAAGGTTAAACAATATCATTTTTAGGTCAAATAACATGACGTTTTGTTAGAGCACACTCATGTCTTGACCTTTATACTATAATGTGCCGTCGAGATGCTCTTTGTCTACTACACTCACAACTACCTCAAATACTAGCTGACCAACTTTTACACCAATAAAACGCAACCAAAACTAAACAGAGCAAACATATAGATGTGTTTTATCCATCAAGAATCCGGGCAAATACATTATGCCCGGATTCTATGTGGTCTATATGGACTGGAAATAATTTTAGAGGTTTTTTCTTAGGTTTGGATGATTTGAGCCGGTTACGACATTTTTAGTTGTTCTTGGTAGGTTTTTATCAGGTTTTGATCGGGTTTAGTCGCTTTTGACCAATGCTTGCCTGGATAAAAGTACTCCTTTTTTCAAGCATCCATTTTCTTAGTTGTGGTCTTGAAACCGAGTCATGTATCACATGTTATGACCATTTTATTGCAACCCACGTTTTCAGATAATTTCAATATAAATTTGTTTTTGTATGTTAGCGATTGTGTTTGGTAATCTATTTCTTGATAGCTCTCAATTTTAATAGAATAAAACATGGAATCAAATATTTCAGAGTCATATAATACATAAGCAAGTTGATCCTACATGAAATGTCAAAAAATACTTGTCCTTCTTTTGCATATTATTCACCTATGTAGGCTTCCCAAGGTTAAACAATATCATTTTTAGGTCAAATAACATGACGTTTTGTTAGAGCACACTCTTGATATCTCTCAATTTTAATAGAATAAAACATGGAATCAAATATTTCAGAGTCATATAATACATAAGCAAGTTGATCCTACATGAAATGTCAAAAAATATTTGTTCTTCTTTTGCATATTATTCACCTATGTAGGCTTCTCAAGGTTAAACAATATCATTTTTAGGTCAAATAACATGACGTTTTGTTAGAGCACACTCATGTCTTGACCTTTATACTATAATGTGCCGTCGAGATTCTCTTTGTCTACTACATTCACAACTACCTCAAATACTAGCTGACGAACTTTTACACCAATAAAACACAACCAAAACTAAACAGAGCAAACATATAGATGTGTTTTATCCATCAAGAATCCGGGCAAATACATTATGCCCGGATTCTATGTGGTCTATATGGACTGGAAATAATTTTAGAGGTTTTTTCTTAGGTTTGGATGATTTGAGCCGGTTACGGCATTTTTAGTTGTTCTTGGTAGGTTTTTATCAATTTTTGATCGGGTTTAGTCGCTTTTGACCAATGCTTGCCTGGATAAAAGTACTCCTTTTTTCAAGCATCCATTTTCTTAGTTGTGGTCTTGAAACGGAGTCATGTATCACATGTTATGACCATTTTATTGCAACCCACGTTTTCAGATAATTTCAATATAAATTTGTTTTTGTATGTTAGCGATTGTGTTTGGTAATCTATTTCTTGATAGCTCTCAATTTTAATAGAATAAAACATGGAATCAAATATTTCAGAGTCATATAATACATAAGCAAGTTGATCCTACATGAAATGTCAAAAAATACTTGTCCTTCTTTTGCATATTATTCACCTATGTAGGCTTCCCAAGGTTAAACAATATCATTTTTAGGTCAAATAACATGACGTTTTGTTAGAGCACACTCTTGATAGCTCTCAATTTTAATAGAATAAAACATGGAATCAAATATTTCAGAGTCATATAATACATAAGCAAGTTGATCCTACATGAAATGTCAAAAAATACTTGTCCTTCTTTTGCATATTATTCACCTATGTAGGCTTCCCAAGGTTAAACAATATCATTTTTAGGTCAAATAACATGACGTTTTGTTAGAGCACACTCATGTCTTGACCTTTATACTATAATGTGCCGTCGAGATGCTCTTTGTCTACTACATTCACAACTACCTCAAATACTAGCTGGCCAGCTTTTACACGAATAAAACACAACCAAAACTAAACAGAGCAAACATATAAATGTGTTTTATCCATCAAGAATCCGGGCAAATACATTATGCCCGGATTCTATGTGGTCTATATGGACTGGAAATAATTTTTGAGGTTTTGTCTTAGGTTTGGATGATTTGAGCCGGTTACGGCATTTTTAGCTGTTCTTGGTCGGTTTTTATCAGTTTTTGATCGGGTTTAGTCGCTTTTGACCAATGCTTGCCTGGATAAAAGTACTCCTTTTTTCAAGCATCCATTTTCTTAGTTGTGGTCTTGAAACGGAGTCATGTATCACATGTTATGACCATTTTCTTGCAACCCACGTTTTCAGATAATTTCAATATAAATTTGTTTTTGTATGTTAGCGATAGTGTTTGGTAATCTATTTCTTGATAGCTCTCAATTTTAATAGAATAAGACATGGAATCAAATATTTCAGTCATATAATACATAAGCAAGTTGATCCTACATGAAATGCCAAAAAATACTTGTCCTTCTTTTGCATATTATTCACCTATGTAGGCTTCCCAAGGTTAAACAATATCATTTTTAGGTCAAATAACATGACGTTTTGTTAGAGCACACTCTTGATAGCTCTCAATTTTAATAGAATAAAACATGGAATCAAATATTTCAGAGTCATATAATACATAAGCAAGTTGATCCTACATGAAATGTCAAAAAATACTTGTCCTTCTTTTGCATATTATTCACCTATGTAGGCTTCCCAAGGTTAAACAATATCATTTTTAGGTCAAATAACATGACGTTTTGTTAGAGCACACTCATGTCTTGACCTTTATACTATAATGTGCCGTCGAGATGCTCTTTGTCTACTACATTCACAACTACCTCAAATACTAGCTGGCCAACTTTTACACGAATAAAACACAACCAAAACTAAACAGAGCAAACATATAAATGTGTTTTATCCATCAAGAATCCGGGCAAATACATTATGCCCGGATTCTATGTGGTCTATATGGACTGGAAATAATTTTTGAGGTTTTTTCTTAGGTTTGGATGATTTGAGCCGGTTACGGCATTTTTAGCTGTTCTTGGTCGGTTTTTATCAGTTTTTGATCGGGTTTAGTCGCTTTTGACCAATGCTTGCCTGGATAAAAGTACTCCTTTTTTCAAGCATCCATTTTCTTAGTTGTGGTCTTGAAACGGAGTCATGTATCACATGTTATGACCATTTTATTGCAACCCACGTTTTCAGATAATTTCAATATAAATTTGTTTTTGTATGTTAGCGATTGTGTTTGGTAATCTATTTCTTGATAGCTCTCAATTTTAATAGAATAAAACATAGAATCAAATATTTCAGAGTCATATAATACATAAGCAAGTTGATCCTACATGAAATGTCAAAAAATACTTGTCCTTCTTTTGCATATTATTCACCTATGTAGGCTTCCCAAGGTTAAACAATATCATTTTTAGGTCAAATAACATGACGTTTTGTTAGAGCACACTCTTGATAGCTCTCAATTTTAATAGAATAAAACATGGAATCAAATATTTCAGAGTCATATAATACATAAGCAAGTTGATCCTACATGAAATGCCAAAAAATACTTGTCCTTCTTTTGCATATTATTCACCTATGTAGGCTTCCCAAGGTTAAACAATATCATTTTTAGGTCAAATAACATGACGTTTTGTTAGAGCACACTCATGTCTTGACCTTTATACTATAATGTGCCGTCGAGATGCTCTTTGTCTACTACATTCACAACTACCTCAAATACTAGCTGGCCAACTTTTACACGAATAAAACACAACCAAAACTAAACAGAGCAAACATATAAATGTGTTTTATCCATCAAGAATCCGGGCAAATACATTATGCCCGGATTCTATGTGGTCTATATGGACTGGAAATAATTTTTGAGGTTTTTTCTTAGGTTTGGATGATTTGAGCCGGTTACGGCATTTTTAGCTGTTCTTGGTCGGTTTTTATCAGTTTTTGATCGGGTTTAGTCGCTTTTGACCAATGCTTGCCTGGATAAAAGTACTCCTTTTTTCAAGCATCCATTTTCTTAGTTGTGGTCTTGAAACGGAGTCATGTATCACATGTTATGACCATTTTATTGCAACCCACGTTTTCAGATAATTTCAATATAAATTTGTTTTTGTATGTTAGCGATAGTGTTTGGTAATCTATTTCTTGATAGCTCTTAATTTTAATAGAATAAAACATGGAATCAAATATTTCAGAGTCATATAATACATAAGCAAGTTGATCCTACATGAAATGTCAAAAAATACTTGTCCTTCTTTTGCATATTATTCACCTATGTAGGCTTCCCAAGGTTAAACAATATCATTTTTAGGTCAAATAACATGACGTTTTGTTAGAGCACACTCTTGATAGCTCTCAATTTTAATAGAATAAAACATGGAATCAAATATTTCAGAGTCATATAATACATAAGCAAGTTGATCCTACATGAAATGTCAAAAAATATTTGTCCTTCTTTTGCATATTATTCACCTATGTAGGCTTCTCAAGATTAAACAATATCATTTTTAGGTCAAATAACATGACGTTTTGTTAGAGCACACTCATGTCTTGACCTTTATACTATAATGTGCCGTCGAGATGCTCTTTGTCTACTACATTCACAACTACCTCAAATACTAGCTGACCAACTTTTACACCAATAAAACACAACCAAAACTAAACAGAGCAAACATATAGATGTGTTTTATCCATCAAGAATCCGGGCAAATACATTATGCCCGGATTCTATGTGGTCTATATGGACTGGAAATAATTTTAGAGGTTTTTTCTTAGGTTTGGATGATTTGAGCCGGTTACGGCATTTTTAGTTGTTCTTGGTAGGTTTTTATCAATTTTTGATCGGGTTTAGTCGCTTTTGACCAATGCTTGCCTGGATAAAAGTACTCCTTTTTTCAAGCATCCATTTTCTTAGTTGTGGTCTTGAAACCGAGTCATGTATCACATGTTATGACCATTTTATTGCAACCCACGTTTTCAGATAATTTCAATATAAATTTGTTTTTGTATGTTAGCGATTGTGTTTGGTAATCTATTTCTTGATAGCTCTCAATTTTAATAGAATAAAACATGGAATCAAATATTTCAGAGTCATATAATACATAAGCAAGTTGATCCTACATGAAATGTCAAAAAATACTTGTCCTTCTTTTGCATATTATTCACCTATGTAGGCTTCCCAAGGTTAAACAATATCATTTTTAGGTCAAATAACATGACGTTTTGTTAGAGCACACTCTTGATAGCTCTCAATTTTAATAGAATAAAACATGGAATCAAATATTTCAGAGTCATATAATACATAAGCAAGTTGATCCTACATGAAATGTCAAAAAATACTTGTCCTTCTTTTGCATATTATTCACCTATGTAGGCTTCCCAAGGTTAAACAATATCATTTTTAGGTCAAATAACATGACGTTTTGTTAGAGCACACTCATGTCTTGACCTTTATACTATAATGTGCCGTCGAGATGCTCTTTGTCTACTACATTCACAACTACCTCAAATACTAGCTGGCCAACTTTTACACGAATAAAACACAACCAAAACTAAACAGAGCAAACATATAAATGTGTTTTATCCATCAAGAATCCGGGCAAATACATTATGCCCGGATTCTATGTGGTCTATATGGACTGGAAATAATCTTGGAGGTTTTTTCTTAGGTTTGGATGATTTGAGCCGGTTACGGCATTTTTAGCTGTTCTTGGTTGGTTTTTATCAGTTTCTGATCGGGTTTAGTCACTTTTGACCAATGCTTGCCTGGATAAAAGTACTCCTTTTTTCAAGCATCCATTTTCTTAGTTGTGGTCTTGAAACGGAGTCAGGTATCACATGTTATGACCATTTTATTGCAACCCACGTTTTCAGATAATTTCAATATAAATTTGTTTTTGTATGTTAGCGATAGTGTTTGGTAATCTATTTCTTGATAGCTCTCAATTTTAATAGAATAAGACATGGAATCAAATATTTCAGTCATATAATACATAAGCAAGTTGATCCTACATGAAATGTCAAAAAATACTTGTCCTTCTTTTGCATATTATTCACCTATGTAGGCTTCCCAAGGTTAAACAATATCATTTTTAGGTCAAATAACATGACGTTTTGTTAGAGCACACTCTTGATAGCTCTCAATTTTAATAGAATAAAACATGGAATCAAATATTTCAGAGTCATATAATACATAAGCAAGTTGATCCTACATGAAATGTCAAAAAATACTTGTCCTTCTTTTGCATATTATTCACCTATGTAGGCTTCCCAAGGTTAAACAATATCATTTTTAGGTCAAATAACATGACGTTTTGTTAGAGCACACTCATGTCTTGACCTTTATACTATAATGTGCCGTCGAGATGCTCTTTGTCTACTACATTCACAACTACCTCAAATACTAGCTGGCCAACTTTTACACGAATAAAACACAACCAAAACTAAACAGAGCAAACATATAAATGTGTTTTATCCATCAAGAATCCGGGAAAATACATTATGCCCGGATTCTATGTGGTCTATATGGACTGGAAATAATTTTTGAGGTTTTTTCTTAGGTTTGGATGATTTGAGCCGGTTACGGCATTTTTAGCTGTTCTTGGTCGGTTTTTATCAGTTTTTGATCGGGTTTAGTCGCTTTTGACCAATGCTTGCCTGGATAAAAGTACTCCTTTTTTCAAGCATCCATTTTCTTAGTTGTGGTCTTGAAACGGAGTCATGTATCACATGTTATGACCATTTTATTGCAACCCACGTTTTCAGATAATTTCAATATAAATTTGTTTTTGTATGTTAGCGATAGTGTTTGGTAATCTATTTCTTGATAGCTCTCAATTTTAATAGAATAAAACATGGAATCAAATATTTCAGAGTCATATAATACATAAGCAAGTTGATCCTACATGAAATGTCAAAAAATACTTGTCCTTCTTTTGCATATTATTCACCTATGTAGGCTTCCGAAGGTTAAACAATATCATTTTTAGGTCAAATAACATGACGTTTTGTTAGAGCACACTCTTGATAGCTCTCAATTTTAATAGAATAAAACATGGAATCAAATATTTCAGAGTCATATAATACATAAGCAAGTTGATCCTACATGAAATGTCAAAAAATACTTGTCCTTCTTTTGCATATTATTCACCTATGTAGGCTTCCCAAGGTTAAACAATATCATTTTTAGGTCAAATAACATGACGTTTTGTTAGAGCACACTCATGTCTTGACCTTTATACTATAATGTGCCGTCGAGATGCTCTTTGTCTACTACATTCACAACTACCTCAAATACTAGCTGGCCAACTTTTACACGAATAAAACACAACCAAAACTAAACAGAGCAAACATATAAATGTGTTTTATCCATCAAGAATCCGGGCAAATACATTATGCCCGGATTCTATGTGGTCTATATGGACTGGAAATAATCTTGGAGGTTTTTTCTTAGGTTTGGATGATTTGAGCCGGTTACGGCATTTTTAGCTGTTCTTGGTTGGTTTTTATCAGTTTCTGATCGGGTTTAGTCACTTTTGACCAATGCTTGCCTGGATAAAAGTACTCCTTTTTTCAAGCATCCATTTTCTTAGTTGTGGTCTTGAAACGGAGTCAGGTATCACATGTTATGACCATTTTATTGCAACCCACGTTTTCAGATAATTTCAATATAAATTTGTTTTTGTATGTTAGCGATAGTGTTTGGTAATCTATTTCTTGATAGCTCTCAATTTTAATAGAATAAGACATGGAATCAAATATTTCAGTCATATAATACATAAGCAAGTTGATCCTACATGAAATGTCAAAAAATACTTGTCCTTCTTTTGCATATTATTCACCTATGTAGGCTTCCCAAGGTTAAACAATATCATTTTTAGGTCAAATAACATGACGTTTTGTTAGAGCACACTCTTGATAGCTCTCAATTTTAATAGAATAAAACATGGAATCAAATATTTCAGAGTCATATAATACATAAGCAAGTTGATCCTACATGAAATGTCAAAAAATACTTGTCCTTCTTTTGCATATTATTCACCTATGTAGGCTTCCCAAGGTTAAACAATATCATTTTTAGGTCAAATAACATGACGTTTTGTTAGAGCACACTCATGTCTTGACCTTTATACTATAATGTGCCGTCGAGATGCTCTTTGTCTACTACATTCACAACTACCTCAAATACTAGCTGGCCAACTTTTACACGAATAAAACACAACCAAAACTAAACAGAGCAAACATATAAATGTGTTTTATCCATCAAGAATCCGGGAAAATACATTATGCCCGGATTCTATGTGGTCTATATGGACTGGAAATAATTTTTGAGGTTTTTTCTTAGGTTTGGATGATTTGAGCCGGTTACGGCATTTTTAGCTGTTCTTGGTCGGTTTTTATCAGTTTTTGATCGGGTTTAGTCGCTTTTGACCAATGCTTGCCTGGATAAAAGTACTCCTTTTTTCAAGCATCCATTTTCTTAGTTGTGGTCTTGAAACGGAGTCATGTATCACATGTTATGACCATTTTATTGCAACCCACGTTTTCAGATAATTTCAATATAAATTTGTTTTTGTATGTTAGCGATAGTGTTTGGTAATCTATTTCTTGATAGCTCTCAATTTTAATAGAATAAAACATGGAATCAAATATTTCAGAGTCATATAATACATAAGCAAGTTGATCCTACATGAAATGTCAAAAAATACTTGTCCTTCTTTTGCATATTATTCACCTATGTAGGCTTCCCAAGGTTAAACAATATCATTTTTAGGTCAAATAACATGACGTTTTGTTAGAGCACACTCTTGATAGCTCTCAATTTTAATAGAATAAAACATGGAATCAAATATTTCAGAGTCATATAATACATAAGCAAGTTGATCCTACATGAAATGTCAAAAAATACTTGTCCTTCTTTTGCATATTATTCACCTATGTAGGCTTCCCAAGGTTAAACAATATCATTTTTAGGTCAAATAACATGACGTTTTGTTAGAGCACACTCTTGATAGCTCTCAATTTTAATAGAATAATACATGGAATCAAATATTTCAGAGTCATATAATACATAAGCAAGTTGATCCTACATGAAATGTCAAAAAATACTTGTCCTTCTTTTGCATATTATTCACCTATGTAGGCTTCCCAAGGTTAAACAATATCATTTTTAGGTCAAATAACATGACGTTTTGTTAGAGCACACTCATGTCTTGACCTTTATACTATAATGTGCCGTCGAGATGCTCTTTGTCTACTACATTCACAACTACCTCAAATACTAGCTGGCCAACTTTTACACGAATAAAACACAACCAAAACTAAACAGAGCAAACATATAAATGTGTTTTATCCATCAAGAATCCGGGCAAATACATTATGCCCGGATTCTATGTGGTCTATATGGACTGGAAATAATTTTTGAGGTTTTTTCTTAGGTTTGGATGATTTGAGCCGGTTACGGCATTTTTAGCTGTTCTTGGTCGGTTTTTATCAGTTTTTGATCGGGTTTAGTCGCTTTTGACCAATGCTTGCCTGGATAAAAGTACTCCTTTTTTCAAGCATCCATTTTCTTAGTTGTGGTCTTGAAACGGAGTCATGTATCACATGTTATGACCATTTTATTGCAACCCACGTTTTCAGATAATTTCAATATAAATTTGTTTTTGTATGTTAGCGATAGTGTTTGGTAATCTATTTCTTGATAGCTCTCAATTTTAATAGAATAAGACATGGAATCAAATATTTCAGTCATATAATACATAAGCAAGTTGATCCTACATGAAATGTCAAAAAATACTTGTCCTTCTTTTGCATATTATTCACCTATGTAGGCTTCCCAAGGTTAAACAATATCATTTTTAGGTCAAATAACATGACGTTTTGTTAGAGCACACTCTTGATAGCTCTCAATTTTAATAGAATAAAACATGGAATCAAATATTTCAGAGTCATATAATACATAAGCAAGTTGATCCTACATGAAATGTCAAAAAATACTTGTCCTTCTTTTGCATATTATTCACCTATGTAGGCTTCCCAAGGTTAAACAATATCATTTTTAGGTCAAATAACATGACGTTTTGTTAGAGCACACTCATGTCTTGACCTTTATACTATAATGTGCCGTCGAGATGCTCTTTGTCTACTACATTCACAACTACCTCAAATACTAGCTGGCCAACTTTTACACGAATAAAACACAACCAAAACTAAACAGAGCAAACATATAAATGTGTTTTATCCATCAAGAATCCGGGCAAATACATTATGCCCGGATTCTATGTGGTCTATATGGACTGGAAATAATTTTTGAGGTTTTTTCTTAGGTTTGGATGATTTGAGCCGGTTACGGCATTTTTAGCTGTTCTTGGTCGGTTTTTATCAGTTTTTGATCGGGTTTAGTCGCTTTTGACCAATGCTTGCCTGGATAAAAGTACTCCTTTTTTCAAGCATCCATTTTCTTAGTTGTGGTCTTGAAACGGAGTCATGTATCACATGTTATGACCATTTTATTGCAACCCACGTTTTCAGATAATTTCAATATAAATTTGTTTTTGTATGTTAGCGATAGTGTTTGGTAATCTATTTCTTGATAGCTCTCAATTTTAATAGAATAAAACATGGAATCAAATATTTCAGAGTCATATAATACATAAGCAAGTTGATCCTACATGAAATGTCAAAAAATACTTGTCCTTCTTTTGCATATTATTCACCTATGTAGGCTTCCCAAGGTTAAACAATATCATTTTTAGGTCAAATAACATGACGTTTTGTTAGAGCACACTCTTGATAGCTCTCAATTTTAATAGAATAAAACATGGAATCAAATATTTCAGAGTCATATAATACATAAGCAAGTTGATCCTACATGAAATGTCAAAAAATACTTGTCCTTCTTTTGCATATTATTCACCTATGTAGGCTTCCCAAGGTTAAACAATATCATTTTTAGGTCAAATAACATGACGTTTTGTTAGAGCACACTCATGTCTTGACCTTTATACTATAATGTGCCGTCGAGATGCTCTTTGTCTACTACATTCACAACTACCTCAAATACTAGCTGGCCAACTTTTACACGAATAAAACACAACCAAAACTAAACAGAGCAAACATATAAATGTGTTTTATCCATCAAGAATCCGGGAAAATACATTATGCCCGGATTCTATGTGGTCTATATGGACTGGAAATAATTTTTGAGGTTTTTTCTTAGGTTTGGATGATTTGAGCCGGTTACGGCATTTTTAGCTGTTCTTGGTCGGTTTTTATCAGTTTTTGATCGGGTTTAGTCGCTTTTGACCAATGCTTGCCTGGATAAAAGTACTCCTTTTTTCAAGCATCCATTTTCTTAGTTGTGGTCTTGAAACGGAGTCATGTATCACATGTTATGACCATTTTATTGCAACCCACGTTTTCAGATAATTTCAATATAAATTTGTTTTTGTATGTTAGCGATAGTGTTTGGTAATCTATTTCTTGATAGCTCTCAATTTTAATAGAATAAAACATGGAATCAAATATTTCAGAGTCATATAATACATAAGCAAGTTGATCCTACATGAAATGTCAAAAAATACTTGTCCTTCTTTTGCATATTATTCACCTATGTAGGCTTCCCAAGGTTAAACAATATCATTTTTAGGTCAAATAACATGACGTTTTGTTAGAGCACACTCTTGATAGCTCTCAATTTTAATAGAATAAAACATGGAATCAAATATTTCAGAGTCATATAATACATAAGCAAGTTGATCCTACATGAAATGTCAAAAAATACTTGTCCTTCTTTTGCATATTATTCACCTATGTAGGCTTCCCAAGGTTAAACAATATCATTTTTAGGTCAAATAACATGACGTTTTGTTAGAGCACACTCATGTCTTGACCTTTATACTATAATGTGCCGTCGAGATGCTCTTTGTCTACTACATTCACAACTACCTCAAATACTAGCTGGCCAACTTTTACACGAATAAAACACAACCAAAACTAAACAGAGCAAACATATAAATGTGTTTTATCCATCAAGAATCCGGGCAAATACATTATGCCCGGATTCTATGTGGTCTATATGGACTGGAAATAATTTTTGAGGTTTTTTCTTAGGTTTGGATGATTTGAGCCGGTTACGGTATTTTTAGCTGTTCTTGGTCGGTTTTTATCAGTTTTTGATCGGGTTTAGTCGCTTTTGACCAATGCTTGCCTGGATAAAAGTACTCCTTTTTTCAAGCATCCATTTTCTTAGTTGTGGTCTTGAAACGGAGTCATGTATCACATGTTATGACCATTTTATTGCAACCCACGTTTTCAGATAATTTCAATATAAATTTGTTTTTGTATGTTAGCGATAGTGTTTGGTAATCTATTTCTTGATAGCTCTCAATTTTAATAGAATAAGACATGGAATCAAATATTTCAGTCATATAATACATAAGCAAGTTGATCCTACATGAAATGTCAAAAAATACTTGTCCTTCTTTTGCATATTATTCACCTATGTAGGCTTCCCAAGGTTAAACAATATCATTTTTAGGTCAAATAACATGACGTTTTGTTAGAGCACACTCTTGATAGCTCTCAATTTTAATAGAATAAAACATGGAATCAAATATTTCAGAGTCATATAATACATAAGCAAGTTGATCCTACATGAAATGTCAAAAAATACTTGTCCTTCTTTTGCATATTATTCACCTATGTAGGCTTCCCAAGGTTAAACAATATCATTTTTAGGTCAAATAACATGACGTTTTGTTAGAGCACACTCATGTCTTGACCTTTATACTATAATGTGCCGTCGAGATGCTCTTTGTCTACTACATTCACAACTACCTCAAATACTAGCTGGCCAACTTTTACACGAATAAAACACAACCAAAACTAAACAGAGCAAACATATAAATGTGTTTTATCCATCAAGAATCCGGGCAAATACATTATGCCCGGATTCTATGTGGTCTATATGGACTGGAAATAATTTTTGAGGTTTTTTCTTAGGTTTGGATGATTTGAGCCGGTTACGGCATTTTTAGCTGTTCTTGGTCGGTTTTTATCAGTTTTTGATCGGGTTTAGTCGCTTTTGACCAATGCTTGCCTGGATAAAAGTACTCCTTTTTTCAAGCATCCATTTTCTTAGTTGTGGTCTTGAAACGGAGTCATGTATCACATGTTATGACCATTTTATTGCAACCCACATTTTCAGATAATTTCAATATAAATTTGTTTTTGTATGTTAGCGATAGTGTTTGGTAATCTATTTCTTGATAGCTCTCAATTTTAATAGAATAAAACATGGAATCAAATATTTCAGAGTCATATAATACATAAGCAAGTTGATCCTACATGAAATGTCAAAAAATACTTGTCCTTCTTTTGCATATTATTCACCTATGTAGGCTTCCCAAGGTTAAACAATATCATTTTTAGGTCAAATAACATGACGTTTTGTTAGAGCACACTCTTGATAGCTCTCAATTTTAATAGAATAAAACATGGAATCAAATATTTCAGAGTCATATAATACATAAGCAAGTTGATCCTACATGAAATGTCAAAAAATACTTGTCCTTCTTTTGCATATTATTCACCTATGTAGGCTTCCCAAGGTTAAACAATATCATTTTTAGGTCAAATAACATGACGTTTTGTTAGAGCACACTCATGTCTTGACCTTTATACTATAATGTGCCGTCGAGATGCTCTTTGTCTACTACATTCACAACTACCTCAAATACTAGCTGGCCAACTTTTACACGAATAAAACACAACCAAAACTAAACAGAGCAAACATATAAATGTGTTTTATCCATCAAGAATCCGGGAAAATACATTATGCCCGGATTCTATGTGGTCTATATGGACTGGAAATAATTTTTGAGGTTTTTTCTTAGGTTTGGATGATTTGAGCCGGTTACGGCATTTTTAGCTGTTCTTGGTCGGTTTTTATCAGTTTTTGATCGGGTTTAGTCGCTTTTGACCAATGCTTGCCTGGATAAAAGTACTCCTTTTTTCAAGCATCCATTTTCTTAGTTGTGGTCTTGAAACGGAGTCATGTATCACATGTTATGACCATTTTATTGCAACCCACGTTTTCAGATAATTTCAATATAAATTTGTTTTTGTATGTTAGCGATAGTGTTTGGTAATCTATTTCTTGATAGCTCTCAATTTTAATAGAATAAAACATGGAATCAAATATTTCAGAGTCATATAATACATAAGCAAGTTGATCCTACATGAAATGTCAAAAAATACTTGTCCTTCTTTTGCATATTATTCACCTATGTAGGCTTCCCAAGGTTAAACAATATCATTTTTAGGTCAAATAACATGACGTTTTGTTAGAGCACACTCTTGATAGCTCTCAATTTTAATAGAATAAAACATGGAATCAAATATTTCAGAGTCACATAATACATAAGCAAGTTGATCCTACATGAAATGTCAAAAAATACTTGTCCTTCTTTTGCATATTATTCACCTATGTAGGCTTCCCAAGGTTAAACAATATCATTTTTAGGTCAAATAACATGACGTTTTGTTAGAGCACACTCATGTCTTGACCTTTATACTATAATGTGCCGTCGAGATGCTCTTTGTCTACTAAATTCACAACTACCTCAAATACTAGCTGGCCAACTTTTACACGAATAAAACACAACCAAAACTAAACAGAGCAAACATATAAATGTGTTTTATCCATCAAGAATCCGGGCAAATACATTATGCCCGGATTCTATGTGGTCTATATGGACTGGAAATAATTTTTGAGGTTTTTTCTTAGGTTTGGATGATTTGAGCCGGTTACGGCATTTTTAGCTGTTCTTGGTCGGTTTTTTATCAGTTTTTGATCGGGTTTAGTCGCTTTTGACCAATGCTTGCCTAGATAAAAGTACTCCTTTTTTCAAGCATCCATTTTCTTAGTTGTGGTCTTGAAACGGAGTCATGTATCACATGTTATGACCATTTTATTGCAACCCACGTTTTCAGATAATTTCAATATAAATTTGTTTTTGTATGTTAGCGATAGTGTTTGGTAATCTATTTCTTGATAGCTCTCAATTTTAATAGAATAAAACATGGAATCAAATATTTCAGAGTCATATAATACATAAGCAAGTTGATCCTACATGAAATGTCAAAAAATACTTGTCCTTCTTTTGCATATTATTCACCTATGTAGGCTTCCCAAGGTTAAACAATATCATTTTTAGGTCAAATAACATGACGTTTTGTTAGAGCACACTCTTGATAGCTCTCAATTTTAATAGAATAAAACATGGAATCAAATATTCCAGAGTCATATAATACATAAGCAAGTTGATCCTACATGAAATGTCAAAAAATACTTGTCCTTCTTTTGCATATTATTCACCTATGTAGGCTTTCCAAGGTTCAACAATATCATTTTTAGGTCAAATAACATGACGTTTTGTTAGAGCACACTCATGTCTTGACCTTTATACTATAATGTGCTGTCGAGATGCTCTTTGTCTACTACATTCACAACTACCTCAAATACTAGCTGACCAACTTTTACACCAATAAAACACAACCAAAACTAAATAGAGCAAACATATAGATGTGTTTTATCCATCAAGAATCTGGGCAAATACATTATGCCCGGATTCTATGTGGTCTATATGGACTGGAAATAATTTTAGAGGTTTTTTCTTAGGTTTGGATGATTTGAGCCGGTTACGGCATTTTTAGTTGTTCTTGGTAGGTTTTTATCAGTTTTTGATCGGGTTTAGTCGCTTTTGACCAATGCTTGCCTGGATAAAAGTACTCCTTTTTTCAATCATCCATTTTCTTAGTTGTGGTCTTGAAACCGAGTCATGTATCACATGTTATGACCATTTTATTGCAACCCACGTTTTCAGATAATTTCAATATAAATTTGTTTTTGTATGTTAGCGATTGTGTTTGGTAATCTATTTCTTGATAGCTCTCAATTTTAATAGAATAAAACATGGAATCAAATATTTCAGAGTCATATAATACATAAGCAAGTTGATCCTACATGAAATGTCAAAAAATACTTATCCTTCTTTTGCATATTATTCACCTATGTAGGCTTCCCAAGGTTAAACAATATCATTTTTAGGTCAAATAACATGACGTTTTGTTAGAGCACACTCTTGATAGCTCTCAATTTTAATAGAATAAAACATGGAATCAAATATTCCAGAGTCATATAATACATAAGCAAGTTGATCCTACATGTAATGTCAAAAAATACTTGTCCTTCTTTTGCATATTATTCACCTATGTAGGCTTTCCAAGGTTCAACAATATCATTTTTAGGTCAAATAACATGACGTTTTGTTAGAGCACACTCATGTCTTGACCTTTATACTATAATGTGCCGTCGAGATGCTCTTTGTCTACTACATTCACAACTACCTCAAATACTAGCTGACCAACTTTTACACCAATAAAACACAACCAAAACTAAATAGAGCAAACATATAGATGTGTTTTATCCATCAAGAATCTGGGCAAATACATTATGCCCGGATTCTATGTGGTCTATATGGACTGGAAATAATTTTAGAGGTTTTTTCTTAGGTTTGGATGATTTGAGCCGGTTACGGCATTTTTAGTTGTTCTTGGTAGGTTTTTATCAGTTTTTGATCGGGTTTAGTCGCTTTTGACCAATGCTTGCCTGGATAAAAGTACTCCTTTTTTCAAGCATCCATTTTCTTAGTTGTGGTCTTGAAACCGAGTCATGTATCACATGTTATGACCATTTTATTGCAACCCACGTTTTCAGATAATTTCAATATAAATTTGTTTTTGTATGTTAGCGATTGTGTTTGGTAATCTATTTCTTGATAGCTCTCAATTTTAATAGAATAAAACATGGAATCAAATATTTCAGAGTCATATAATACATAAGCAAGTTGATCCTACATGAAATGTCAAAAAATACTTGTCCTTCTTTTGCATATTATTCACCTATGTAGGCTTCCCAAGGTTAAACAATATCATTTTTAGGTCAAATAACATGACGTTTTGTTAGAGCACACTCTTGATAGCTCTCAATTTTAATAGAATAAAACATGGAATCAAATATTTCAGAGTCATATAATACATAAGCAAGTTGATCCTACATGAAATGTCAAAAAATATTTGTCCTTCTTTTGCATATTATTCACCTATGTAGGCTTCTCAAGGTTAAACAATATCATTTTTAGGTCAAATAACATGACATTTTGTTAGAGCACATTCATGTCTTGACCTTTATACTATAATGTGCCGTCGAGATGCTCTTTGTCTACTACATTCACAACTACCTAAAATACTAGCTGACCAACTTTTACACCAATAAAACACAACCAAAACTAAACAGAGCAAACATATAGATGTGTTTTATCCATCAAGAATCCGGGCAAATACATTATGCCCGGATTCTATGTGGTCTATATGGACTGGAAATAATTTTATAGGTTTTTTCTTAGGTTTGGATGATTTGAGCCGGTTACGGCATTTTTAGCTGTTCTTGGTCGGTTTTTATCAGTTTTTGATCGGGTTTAGTCGCTTTTGACCAATGCTTGCCTGGATAAAAGTACTCCTTTTTTCAAGCATCCATTTTCTTAGTTGTGGTCTTGAAACCGAGTCATGTATCACATGTTATGACCATTTTATTGCAACCCACGTTTTCAGATAATTTCAATATAAATTTGTTTTTGTATGTTAGCGATTGTGTTTGGTAATCTATTTCTTGATAGCTCTCAATTTTAATAGAATAAAACATGGAATAAAATATTTCAGAGTCATATAATACATAAGCAAGTTGATCCTACATGAAATGTCAAAAAATACTTGTCCTTCTTTTGCATATTATTCACCTATGTAGGCTTCTCAAGGTTAAACAATATCATTTTTAGGTCAAATAACATGACGTTTTGTTAGAGCACACTCTTGATAGCTCTCAATTTTAATAGAATAAAACATGAAATCAAATATTTTAGAGTCATATAATACATAAGCAAGTTGATCCTACATGAAATGTCAAAAAATATTTGTCCTTCTTTTGCATATTATTCACCTATGTAGGCTTCTCAAGGTTAAACAATATCATTTTTAGGTCAAATAACATGACATTTTGTTAGAGCACACTCATGTCTTGAACTTTATACTATAATGTGCCGTCGAGATGCTCTTTGTCTACTACATTCACAACTACCTCAAATACTAGCTGACCAACTTTTACACCAATAAAACACAACCAAAACTAAACAGAGCAAACATATAGATGTGTTTTATCCATCAAGAATCCGGGCAAATACATTATGCCCGGATTCTTTGTGGTCTATATGGACTGGAAATAATTTTATAGGTTTTTTCTTAGGTTTGGATGATTTGAGTCGGTTACAGCATTTTTAGCTGTTCTTGGTCGGTTTTTATCAGTTTTTGATCGGGTTTAGTCGCTTTTGACCAATGCTTGCCTGGATAAAAGTACTCCTTTTTTCAAGCATCCATTTTCTTAGTTGTGGTCTTGAAACCGAGTCATTTATCACATGTTATGACCATTTTATTGCAACCCACGTTTTCAGATAATTTCAATATAAATTTGTTTTTGTATGTTAGCGATTGTGTTTGGTAATCTATTTCTTGATAGCTCTCAATTTTAATAGAATAAAACATGGAATCAAATATTTCAGAGTCATATAATATATAAGCAAGTTGATCCTACATGAAATGTCAAAAAATACTTGTCCTTCTTTTGCATATTATTCACCTATGTAGGCTTCCCAAGGTTAAACAATATCATTTGTAGGTCAAATAACATGATGTTTTGTTAGAGCACACTCTTGATAGCTCTCAATTTTAATAGAATAAAACATGGAATCAAATATTTCAGAGTCATATAATACATAAGCAAGTTGATCCTACATGAAATGTCAAAAAATATTTGTCCTTCTTTTGCATATTATTCACCTATGTAGGCTTCTCAAGGTTAAACAATATCATTTTTAGGTCAAATAACATGACGTTTTGTTAGAGCACACTCATGTCTTGACCTTTATACTATAATGTGCCGTCGAGATGCTCTTTGTCTACTACATTCACAACTACCTCAAATACTAGCTGACCAACTTTTACACCAATAAAACACAACCAAAACTAAACAGAGCAAACATATAGATGTGTTTTATCCATCAAGAATCCGGGCAAATACATTATGCCTGGATTCTATGTGGTCTATATGGACTGGAAATACTTTTAGAGGTTTTTTCTTAGGTTTGGATGATTTGAGCCGGTTACGGCATTTTTAGTTGTTCTTGGTAGGTTTTTATCAGTTTTTGATCGGGTTTAGTCGCTTTTGACCAATGCTTGCCTGGATAAAAGTACTCCTTTTTTCAAGCATCCATTTTCTTAGTTGTGGTCTTGAAACCGAGTCATGTATCACATGTTATGACCATTTTATTGCAACCCACGTTTTCAGATAATTTCAATATAAATTTGTTTTTGTATGTTAGCGATTGTGTTTGGTAATCTATTTCTTGATAGCTCTCAATTTTAATAGAATAAAACATGGAATCAAATATTTTAGAGTCATATAATACATAAGCAAGTTGATCCTACATGAAATGTCAAAAAATACTTGTCCTTCTTTTTCATATTATTCACCTATGTAGGCTTCCCAAGGTTAAACAATATCATTTTTAGGTCAAATAACATGACGTTTTGTTAGAGCACACTCTTGATAGCTCTCAATTTTAATAGAATAAAACATGGAATCAAATATTTCAGAGTCATATAATATATAAGCAAGTTGATCCTACATGAAATGTCAAAAAATATTTGTCCTTCTTTTGCATATTATTCACCTATGTAGGCTTCTCAAGGTTAAACAATATCATTTTTAGGTCAAATAACATGACGTTTTGTTAGAGCACACTCATGTCTTGACCTTTATACTATAATGTGCCGTCGAGATACTCTTTTTCTACTACATTCACAACTACCTCAAATACTAGCTGACCAACTTTTACACGAATAAAACACAACCAAAACTAAACAGAGCAAACATATAAATGTGTTTTATCCATCAAGAATCCGGGCAAATACATTATGCCCGGATTCTATGTGGTCTATATGGACTGGAAATAATTTTTGAGGTTTTTTCTTAGGTTTGGATGATTTGAGCCGGTTACGGCATTTTTAGCTGTTCTTGGTCGGTTTTTTATCAGTTTTTGATCGGGTTTAGTCGCTTTTGACCAATGCTTGCCTAGATAAAAGTACTCCTTTTTTCAAGCATCCATTTTCTTAGTTGTGGTCTTGAAACGGAGTCATGTATCACATGTTATGACCATTTTATTGCAACCCACGTTTTCAGATAATTTCAATATAAATTTGTTTTTGTATGTTAGCGATTGTGTTTGGTAATCTATTTCTTGATAGCTCTCAATTTTAATAGAATAAAACATGGAATCAAATATTTCAGAGTCATATAATACATAAGCAAGTTGATCCTACATGAAATGTCAAAAAATACTTGTCCTTCTTTTGCATATTATTCACCTATGTAGGCTTCCCAAGGTTAAACAATATCATTTTTAGGTCAAATAACATGACGTTTTGTTAGAGCACACTCTTGATAGCTCTCAATTTTAATAGAATAAAACATGGAATCAAATATTCCAGAGTCATATAATACATAAGCAAGTTGATCCTACATGAAATGTCAAAAAATACTTGTCCCTCTTTTGCATATTATTCACCTATGTAGGCTTTCCAAGGTTCAACAATATCATTTTTAGGTCAAATAACATGACGTTTTGTTAGAGCACACTCATGTCTTGACCTTTATACTATAATGTGCCGTCGAGATGCTCTTTGTCTACTACATTCACAACTACCTCAAATACTAGCTGACCAACTTTTACACCAATAAAACACAACCAAAACTAAATAGAGCAAACATATAGATGTGTTTTATCCATCAAGAATCTGGGCAAATACATTATGCCCGGATTCTATGTGGTCTATATGGACTGGAAATAATTTTAGAGGTTTTTTCTTAGGTTTGGATGATTTGAGCCGGTTACGGCATTTTTAGTTGTTCTTGGTAGGTTTTTATCAGTTTTTGATCGGGTTTAGTCGCTTTTGACCAATGCTTGCCTGGATAAAAGTACTCCTTTTTTCAAGCATCCATTTTCTTAGTTGTGGTCTTGAAACCGAGTCATGTATCACATGTTATGACCATTTTATTGCAACCCACGTTTTCAGATAATTTCAATATAAATTTGTTTTTGTATGTTAGCGATTGTGTTTGGTAATCTATTTCTTGATAGCTCTCAATTTTAATAGAATAAAACATGGAATCAAATATTTCAGAGTCATATAATACATAAGCAAGTTGATCCTACATGAAATGTCAAAAAATACTTGTCCTTCTTTTGCATATTATTCACCTATGTAGGCTTCCCAAGGTTAAACAATATCATTTTTAGGTCAAATAACATGACGTTTTGTTAGAGCACACTCTTGATAGCTCTCAATTTTAATAGAATAAAACATGGAATCAAATATTTCAGAGTCATATAATACATAAGCAAGTTGATCCTACATGAAATGTCAAAAAATATTTGTCCTTCTTTTGCATATTATTCACCTATGTAGGCTTCTCAAGGTTAAACAATATCATTTTTAGGTCAAATAACATGACATTTTGTTAGAGCACACTCATGTCTTGACCTTTATACTATAATGTGCCGTCGAGATGCTCTTTGTCTACTACATTCACAACTACCTAAAATACTAGCTGACCAACTTTTACACCAATAAAACACAACCAAAACTAAACAGAGCAAACATATAGATGTGTTTTATCCATCAAGAATCCGGGCAAATACATTATGCCCGGATTCTATGTGGTCTATATGGACTGGAAATAATTTTATAGGTTTTTTCTTAGGTTTGGATGATTTGAGCCGGTTACGGCATTTTTAGCTGTTCTTGGTCGGTTTTTATCAGTTTTTGATCGGGTTTAGTCGCTTTTGACCAATGCTTGCCTGGATAAAAGTACTCCTTTTTTCAAGCATCCATTTTCTTAGTTGTGGTCTTGAAACCGAGTCATGTATCACATGTTATGACCATTTTATTGCAACCCACGTTTTCAGATAATTTCAATATAAATTTGTTTTTGTATGTTAGCGATTGTGTTTGGTAATCTATTTCTTGATAGCTCTCAATTTTAATAGAATAAAACATGGAATAAAATATTTCAGAGTCATATAATACATAAGCAAGTTGATCCTACATGAAATGTCAAAAAATACTTGTCCTTCTTTTGCATATTATTCACCTATGTAGGCTTCTCAAGGTTAAACAATATCATTTTTAGGTCAAATAACATGACGTTTTGTTAGAGCACACTCTTGATAGCTCTCAATTTTAATAGAATAAAACATGAAATCAAATATTTTAGAGTCATATAATACATAAGCAAGTTGATCCTACATGAAATGTCAAAAAATATTTGTCCTTCTTTTGCATATTATTCACCTATGTAGGCTTCTCAAGGTTAAACAATATCATTTTTAGGTCAAATAACATGACATTTTGTTAGAGCACACTCATGTCTTGAACTTTATACTATAATGTGCCGTCGAGATGCTCTTTGTCTACTACATTCACAACTACCTCAAATACTAGCTGACCAACTTTTACACCAATAAAACACAACCAAAACTAAACAGAGCAAACATATAGATGTGTTTTATCCATCAAGAATCCGGGCAAATACATTATGCCCGGATTCTTTGTGGTCTATATGGACTGGAAATAATTTTATAGGTTTTTTCTTAGGTTTGGATGATTTGAGTCGGTTACAGCATTTTTAGCTGTTCTTGGTCGGTTTTTATCAGTTTTTGATCGGGTTTAGTCGCTTTTGACCAATGCTTGCCTGGATAAAAGTACTCCTTTTTTCAAGCATCCATTTTCTTAGTTGTGGTCTTGAAACCGAGTCATTTATCACATGTTATGACCATTTTATTGCAACCCACGTTTTCAGATAATTTCAATATAAATTTGTTTTTGTATGTTAGCAATTGTGTTTGGTAATCTATTTCTTGATAGCTCTCAATTTTAATAGAATAAAACATGGAATCAAATATTTCAGAGTCATATAATATATAAGCAAGTTGATCCTACATGAAATGTCAAAAAATACTTGTCCTTCTTTTGCATATTATTCACCTATGTAGGCTTCCCAAGGTTAAACAATATCATTTGTAGGTCAAATAACATGATGTTTTGTTAGAGCACACTCTTGATAGCTCTCAATTTTAATAGAATAAAACATGGAATCAAATATTTCAGAGTCATATAATACATAAGCAAGTTGATCCTACATGAAATGTCAAAAAATATTTGTCCTTCTTTTGCATATTATTCACATATGTAGGCTTCTCAAGGTTAAACAATATCATTTTTAGGTCAAATAACATGACGTTTTGTTAGAGCACACTCATGTCTTGACCTTTATACTATAATGTGCCGTCGAGATGCTCTTTGTCTACTACATTCACAACTACCTCAAATACTAGCTGACCAACTTTTACACCAATAAAACACAACCAAAACTAAACAGAGCAAACATATAGATGTGTTTTATCCATCAAGAATCCGGGCAAATACATTATGCCTGGATTCTATGTGGTCTATATGGACTGGAAATACTTTTAGAGGTTTTTTCTTAGGTTTGGATGATTTGAGCCGGTTACGGCATTTTTAGTTGTTCTTGGTAGGTTTTTATCAGTTTTTGATCGGGTTTAGTCGCTTTTGACCAATGCTTGCCTGGATAAAAGTACTCCTTTTTTCAAGCATCCATTTTCTTAGTTGTGGTCTTGAAACCGAGTCATGTATCACATGTTATGACCATTTTATTGCAACCCACGTTTTCAGATAATTTCAATATAAATTTGTTTTTGTATGTTAGCGATTGTGTTTGGTAATCTATTTCTTGATAGCTCTCAATTTTAATAGAATAAAACATGGAATCAAATATTTTAGAGTCATATAATACATAAGCAAGTTGATCCTACATGAAATGTCAAAAAATACTTGTCCTTCTTTTTCATATTATTCACCTATGTAGGCTTCCCAAGGTTAAACAATATCATTTTTAGGTCAAATAACATGACGTTTTGTTAGAGCACACTCTTGATAGCTCTCAATTTTAATAGAATAAAACATGGAATCAAATATTTCAGAGTCATATAATATATAAGCAAGTTGATCCTACATGAAATGTCAAAAAATATTTGTCCTTCTTTTGCATATTATTCACCTATGTAGGCTTCTCAAGGTTAAACAATATCATTTTTAGGTCAAATAACATGACGTTTTGTTAGAGCACACTCATGTCTTGACCTTTATACTATAATGTGCCGTCGAGATACTCTTTTTCTACTACATTCACAACTACCTCAAATACTAGCTGACCAACTTTTACACCAATAAAACACAACCAAAACTAAACAGAGCAAACATATAGATGTGTTTTATCCATCAAGAATCCGGGCAAATACATTATGCCCGGATTCTATGTGGTCTATATGGACTGGAAATAATTTTATAGGTTTTTTCTTAGGTTTGGATGATTTGAGCCGGTTACGGCATTTTTAGCTGTTCTTGGTCGGTTTTTATCAGTTTTTGATCGGGTTTAGTCGCTTTTGACCAATGCTTGCCTGGATAAAAGTACTCCTTTTTTCAAGCATCCATTTTCTTAGTTGTGGTCCTGAAACCGAGTCATGTATCACATGTTATGACCATTTTATTGCAACCCACGTTTTCAGATAATTTCAATATAAATTTGTTTTTGTATGTTAGCGATTGTGTTTGGTAATCTATTTCTTGATAGCTCTCAATTTTAATAGAATAAAACATGGAATCAAATATTTCAGAGTCATATAATACATAAGCAAGTTGATCCTACATGAAATGTCAAAAAATACTTGTCCTTCTTTTGCATATTATTCACCTATGTAGGCTTCCCAAGGTTAAACAATATCATTTTTAGGTCAAATAACATGACGTTTTGTTAGAGCACACTCTTGATAGCTCTCAATTTTAATAGAATAAAACATGGAATCAAATATTTCAGAGTCATATAATACATAAGCAAGTTGATCCTACATGAAATGTCAAAAAATATTTGTCCTTCTTTTGCATATTATTCACCTATGTAGGCTTCTCAAGGTTAAACAATATCATTTTTAGGTCAAATAACATGAAGTTTTGTTAGAGCACACTCATGTCTTGACCTTTATACTATAATGTGCCGTCGAGATGCTCTTTGTCTACTACATTCACAACTACCTCAAATACTAGCTGACCAACTTTTACACCAATAAAACACAACCAAAACTAAACAGAGCAAACATATAGATGTGTTTTATCCATCAAGGATCCGGGCAAATACATTATGCCCGGATTCTATGTGGTCTATATGGACTGGAAATAATTTTATAGGTTTTTTCTTAGGTTTGGATGATTTGAGCCGGTTACGGCATTTTTAGCTGTTCTTGGTTGGTTTTTATCAGTTTTTGATCGGGTTTAGTCGCTTTTGACCAATTCTTGCCTGGATAAAAGTACTCCTTTTTTCAAGCATCCATTTTCTTAGTTGTGGTCTTGAAACCGAGTCATGTATCACATGTTATGACCATTTTATTGCAACCCACGTTTTCAGATAATTTCAATATAAATTTGTTTTTGTATGTTAGCGATTGTGTTTGGTAATCTATTTCTTGATAGCTCTCAATTTTAATAGAATAAAACATGGAATCAAATATTTCAGAGTCATATAATACATAAGCAAGTTGATCCTACATGAAATGTCAAAAAATACTTGTCCTTCTTTTGCATATTATTCACCTATGTAGGCTTCCCAAGGTTAAACAATATCATTTTTAGGTCAAATAACATGACGTTTTGTTAGAGCACACTCTTGATAGCTCTCAATTTTAATAGAATAAAACATGGAATCAAATATTTCAGAGTCATATAATACATAAGCAAGTTGATCCTACATGAAATGTCAAAAAATATTTGTCCTTCTTTTGTATATTATTCACCTATGTAGGCTTCTCAAGGTTAAACAATATCATTTTTAGGTCAAAAAACATGACGTTTTGTTAGAGCACACTCATGTCTTGACCTTTATACTATAAAGTGCCGTCGAGATGCTCTTTGTCTACTACATTCACAACTACCTCAAATACTAGCTGACCAACTTTTACACCAATAAAACACAACCAAAACTAAACAGAGCAAACATATAGATGTGTTTAATCCATCAAGAATCCGGGCAAATACATTATGCCCGGATTCTATGTGGTCTATATGGACTGGAAATAATTTTATAGGTTTTTTCTTAGGTTTGGATGATTTGAGCCGGTTACGGCATTTTTAGCTGTTCTTGGTCGGTTTTTATCAGTTTTTGATCGGGTTTAGTCGCTTTTGACCAATGCTTGCCTGGATAAAAGTACTCCTTTTTTCAAGCATCCATTTTCTTAGTTGTGGTCTTGAAACCGAGTCATGTATCACATGTTATGACCATTTTATTGCAACCCACGTTTTCAGATAATTTCAATATAAATTTGTTTTTGTATGTTAGCGATTGTGTTTGGTAATCTATTTCTTGATAGCTCTCAATTTTAATAGAATAAAACATGGAATCAAATATTTCAGAGTCATATAATACATAAGCAAGTTGATCCTACATGAAATGTCAAAAAATACTTGTCCTTCTTTTGCATATTATTCACCTATGTAGGCTTCCTAAGGTTAAACAATATCATTTTTAGGTCAAATAACATGACGTTTTGTTAGAGCACACTCTTGATAGCTCTCAATTTTAATAGAATAAAACATGGAATCAAATATTTCAGAGTCATATAATACATAAGCAAGTTGATTCTACATGAAATGTCAAAAAATATTTGTCCTTCTTTTGCATATTATTCACCTATGTAGGCTTCTCAAGGTTAAACAATATCATTTTTAGGTCAAATAACATGACGTTTTGTTAGAGCACACTCATGTCTTGACCTTTATACTATAATGTGCCGTCGAGATGCTCTTTGTCTACTACATTCACAACTACCTCAAATACTAGCTGACCAACTTTTACACCAATAGAACACAACCAAAACTAAACAGAGCAAACATATAGATGTGTTTTATCCATCAAGAACCCGGGCAAATACATTATGCCCGGATTCTATGTGGTCTATATGGACTAGAAATAATTTTATAGGTTTTTTCTTAGGTTTGGATGATTTGAGCCGGTTACGGCATTTTTAGCTGTTCTTGGTCGGTTTTTATCAGATTTTGATCGGGTTTAGTCGCTTTTGACCAATGCTTGCCTGGATAAAAGTACTCCTTTTTTCAAGCATCCATTTTCTTAGTTGTGGTCTTGAAACCGAGTCATGTATCACATGTTATGACCATTTTATTGCAACCCACGTTTTCAGATAATTTCAATATAAATTTGTTTTTGTATGTTAGCGATTGTGTTTGGTAATCTATTTCTTGATAGCTCTCAATTTTAATAGAATAAAACATGGAATCAAATATTTCAGAGTCATATAATACATAAGCAAGTTGATCCTACATGAAATGTCAAAAAATACTTGTCCTTCTTTTGCATATTATTAACCTATGTAGGCTTCCCAAGGTTAAACAATATCATTTTTAGGTCAAATAACATGACGTTTTGTTAGAGCACACTCTTGATAGCTCTCAATTTTAATAGAATAAAACATGGAATCAAATATTTCAGAGTCATATAATACATAAGTAAGTTGATCCTACATGAAATGTCAAAAAATATTTGTCCTTCTTTTGCATATTATTCACCTATGTAGGCTTCTCAAGGTTAAACAATATCATTTTTAGGTCAAATAACATGACGTTTTGTTAGAGCACACTCATGTCTTGACCTTTATACTATAATGTGCCGTCGAGATGCTCTTTGTCTACTACATTCACAACTACCTCAAATACTAGCTGACCAACTTTTACACCAATAAAACACAACCAAAACTAAACAGAGCAAACATATAGATGTGTTTTATCCATCAAGAATCCGGGCAAATACATTATGCCCGGATTCTATGTGGTCTATATGGACTGGAAATAATTTTATAGGTTTTTTCTTAGGTTTGGATGATTTGAGCCGGTTACGGCATTTTTAGCTGTTCTTGGTCGGTTTTTATCAGTTTTTGATCGGGTTTAGTCGCTTTTGACCAATGCTTGCCTGGATAAAAGTACTCCTTTTTTCAAGCATCCATTTTCTTAGTTGTGGTCTTGAAACCGAGTCATGTATCACATGTTATGACCATTTTATTGCAACCCACGTTTTCAGATAATTTCAATATAAATTTGTTTTTGTATGTTAGCGATTGTGTTTGGTAATATATTTCTTGATAGCTCTCAATTTTAATAGAATAAAACATGGAATCAAATATTTCAGAGTCATATAATACATAAGCAAGTTGATCCTACATGAAATGTCAAAAAATACTTGTCCTTCTTTTGCATATTATTCACCTATGTAGGCTTCCCAAGGTTAAACAATATCATTTTTAGGTCAAATAACATGACGTTTTGTTAGAGCACACTCTTGATAGCTCTCAATTTTAATAGAATAAAACATGGAATCAAATATTTCAGAGTCATATAATACATAAGCAAGTTGATCCTACATGAAATGTCAAAAAATATTTGTCCTTCTTTTGCATATTATTCACCTATGTAGGCTTCTCAAGGTTAAACAATATCATTTTTAGGTCAAATAACATGACGTTTTGTTAGAGCACACTCATGTCTTGACCTTTATACTATAATGTGCCGTCGAGATGCTCTTTGTCTACTACATTCACAACTACCTCAAATACTAGCTGACCAACTTTTACACCAATAAAACACAACCAAAACTAAACAGAGCAAACATATAGATGTGTTTTATCCATCAAGAATCCGGGCAAATACATTATGCCCGGATTCTATGTGGTCTATATGGACTGGAAATAATTTTATAGGTTTTTTCTTAGGTTTGGATGATTTGAGCCGGTTACGGCATTTTTAGCTGTTCTTGGTCGGTTTTTATCAGTTTTTGATCGGGTTTAGTCGCTTTTGACCAATACTTGCCTGGATAAAAGTACTCCTTTTTTCAAGCATCCATTTTCTTAGTTGTGGTCTTGAAACCGAGTCATGTATCACATGTTATGACCATTTTATTGCAACCCACGTTTTCAGATAATTTCAATATAAATTTGTTTTTGTATGTTAGCGATTGTGTTTGGTAATCTATTTCTTGATAGCTCTCAATTTTAATAGAATAAAACATGGAATCAAATATTTCAGAGTCATATAATACATAAGCAAGTTGATCCTACATGAAATGTCAAAAAATACTTGTCCTTCTTTTGCATATTATTCACCTATGTAGGCTTCCCAAGGTTAAACAATATCATTTTTAGGTCAAATAACATGACGTTTTGTTAGAGCACACTCTTGATAGCTCTCAATTTTAATAGAATAAAACATGGAATCAAATATTTCAGAGTCATATAATACATAAGCAAGTTGATCCTACATGAAATGTCAAAAAATATTTGTCCTTCTTTTGCATATTATTCACCTATGTAGGCTTCTCAAGGTTAAACAATATCATTTTTAGGTCAAATAACATGACGTTTTGTTAGAGCACACTCATGTCTTGACCTTTATACTATAATGTGCCGTCGAGATGCTCTTTGTCTACTACATTCACAACTACCTCAAATACTAGCTGACCAACTTTTACACCAATAAAACACAACCAAAACTAAACAGAGCAAACATATAGATGTGTTTTATCCATCAAGAATCCGGGCATATACATTATGCCCGGATTCTATGTGGTCTATATGGACTAGAAATAATTTTATAGGTTTTTTCTTAGGTTTGGATGATTTGAGCCGGTTACGGCATTTTTAGCTGTTCTTGGTCGGTTTTTATCAGTTTTTTATCGGGTTTAGTCGCTTTTGACCAATGCTTGCCTGGATAAAAGTACTCCTTTTTTCAAGCATCCATTTTCTTAGTTGTGGTCTTGAAACCGAGTCATGTATCACATGTTATGACCATTTTATTGCAACCCACGTTTTCAGATAATTTCAATATAAATTTGTTTTTGTATGTTAGCGATTGTGTTTGGTAATCTATTTCTTGATAGCTCTCAATTTTAATAGAATAAAACATGGAATCAAATATTTCAGAGTCATATAATACATAAGCAAGTTGATCCTACATGAAATGTCAAAAAATACTTGTCCTTCTTTTGCATATTATTCACCTATGTAGGCTTCCCAAGGTTAAACAATATCATTTTTAGGTCAAATAACATGACGTTTTGTTAGAGCACACTCTTGATAGCTCTCAATTTTAATAGAATAAAACATGGAATCAAATATTTCAGAGTCATATAATACATAAGCAAGTTGATCCTACATGAAATGTCAAAAAATATTTGTCCTTCTTTTGCATATTATTCACCTATGTAGGCTTCTCAAGGTTAAACAATATCATTTTTAGGTCAAATAACATGACGTTTTGTTAGAGCACACTCATGTCTTGACCTTTATACTATAATGTGCCGTCGAGATGCTCTTTGTCTACTACATTCACAACTACCTCAAATACTAGCTGACCAACTTTTACACCAATAAAACACAACCAAAACTAAACAGAGCAAACATATAGATGTGTTTTATCCATCAAGAATCCGGGCAAATACATTATGCCCGGATTCTATGTGGTCTATATGGACTGGAAATAATTTTATAGGTTTTTTCTTAGGTTTGGATGATTTGAGCCGGTTACGGCATTTTTAGCTGTTCTTGGTCGGTTTTTATCAGTTTTTGATCGGGTTTAGTCGCTTTTGACCAATACTTGCCTGGATAAAAGTACTCCTTTTTTCAAGCATCCATTTTCTTAGTTGTGGTCTTGAAACCGAGTCATGTATCACATGTTATGACCATTTTATTGCAACCCACGTTTTCAGATAATTTCAATATAAATTTGTTTTTGTATGTTAGCGATTGTGTTTGGTAATCTATTTCTTGATAGCTCTCAATTTTAATAGAATAAAACATGGAATCAAATATTTCAGAGTCATATAATACATAAGCAAGTTGATCCTACATGAAATGTCAAAAAATACTTGTCCTTCTTTTGCATATTATTCACCTATGTAGGCTTCCCAAGGTTAAACAATATCATTTTTAGGTCAAATAACATGACGTTTTGTTAGAGCACACTCTTGATAGCTCTCAATTTTAATAGAATAAAACATGGAATCAAATATTTCAGAGTCATATAATACATAAGCAAGTTGATCCTACATGAAATGTCAAAAAATATTTGTCCTTCTTTTGCATATTATTCACCTATGTAGGCTTCTCAAGGTTAAACAATATCATTTTTAGGTCAAATAACATGACGTTTTGTTAGAGCACACTCATGTCTTGACCTTTATACTATAATGTGCCGTCGAGATGCTCTTTGTCTACTACATTCACAACTACCTCAAATACTAGCTGACCAACTTTTACACCAATAAAACACAACCAAAACTAAACAGAGCAAACATATAGATGTGTTTTATCCATCAAGAATCCGGGCAAATACATTATGCCCGGATTCTATGTGGTCTATATGGACTAGAAATAATTTTATAGGTTTTTTCTTAGGTTTGGATGATTTGAGCCGGTTACGGCATTTTTAGCTGTTCTTGGTCGGTTTTTATCAGTTTTTGATCGGGTTTAGTCGCTTTTGACCAATGCTTGCCTGGATAAAAGTACTCCTTTTTTCAAGCATCCATTTTCTTAGTTGTGGTCTTGAAACCGAGTCATGTATCACATGTTATGACCATTTTATTGCAACCCACGTTTTCAGATAATTTCAATATAAATTTGTTTTTGTATGTTAGCGATTGTGTTTGGTAATCTATTTCTTGATAGCTCTCAATTTTAATAGAATAAAACATGGAATCAAATATTTCAGAGTCATATAATACATAAGCAAGTTGATCCTACATGAAATGTCAAAAAATACTTGTCCTTCTTTTGCATATTATTCACCTATGTAGGCTTCCCAAGGTTAAACAATATCATTTTTAGGTCAAATAACATGACGTTTTGTTAGAGCACACTCTTGATAGCTCTCAATTTTAATAGAATAAAACATGGAATCAAATATTTCAGAGTCATATAATACATAAGCAAGTTGATCCTACATGAAATGTCAAAAAATATTTGTCCTTCTTTTGCATATTATTCACCTATGTAGGCTTCTCAAGGTTAAACAATATCATTTTTAGGTCAAATAACATGACGTTTTGTTAGAGCACACTCATGTCTTGACCTTTATACTATAATGTGCCGTCGAGATGCTCTTTGTCTACTACATTCACAACTACCTCAAATACTAGCTGACCAACTTTTACACCAATAAAACACAACCAAAACTAAACATAGCAAACATATAGATGTGTTTTATCCATCAAGAATCCGGGCAAATACATTATGCCCGGATTCTATGTGGTCTATATGGACTAGAAATAATTTTATAGGTTTTTTCTTAGGTTTGGATGATTTGAGCCGGTTACGGCATTTTTAGCTGTTCTTGGTCGGTTTTTATCAGTTTTTGATCGGGTTTAGTCGCTTTTGACCAATGCTTGCCTGGATAAAAGTACTCCTTTTTTCAAGCATCCATTTTCTTAGTTGTGGTCTTGAAACCGAGTCATGTATCACATGTTATGACCATTTTATTGCAACCCACGTTTTCAGATAATTTCAATATAAATTTGTTTTTGTATGTTAGCGATTGTGTTTGGTAATCTATTTCTTGATAGCTCTCAATTTTAATAGAATAAAACATGGAATCAAATATTTCAGAGTCATATAATACATAAGCAAGTTGATCCTACATGAAATGTCAAAAAATACTTGTCCTTCTTTTGCATATTATTCACCTATGTAGGCTTCCCAAGGTTAAACAATATCATTTTTAGGTCAAATAACATGACGTTTTGTTAGAGCACACTCTTGATAGCTCTCAATTTTAATAGAATAAAACATGGAATCAAATATTTCAGAGTCATATAATACATAAGCAAGTTGATCCTACATGAAATGTCAAAAAATATTTGTCCTTCTTTTGCATATTATTCACCTATGTAGGCTTCTCAAGGTTAAAAAATATCATTTTTAGGTCAAATAACATGACGTTTTGTTAGAGCACACTCATGTCTTGACCTTTATACTATAATGTGCCGTCGAGATGCTCTTTGTCTACTACATTCACAACTACCTCAAATACTAGCTGACCAACTTTTACACCAATAAAACACAACCAAAACTAAACAGAGCAAACATATAGATGTGTTTTATCCATCAAGAATCCGGGCAAATACATTATGCCCGGATTCTATGTGGTCTATATGGACTGGAAATAATTTTATAGGTTTTTTCTTAGGTTTGGATGATTTGAGCCGGTTACGGCATTTTTAGCTATTCTTGGTCGGTTTTTATCAGTTTTTGATCAGGTTTAGTCGCTTTTGACCAATGCTTGCCTAGATAAAAGTACTCCTTTTTTCAAGCATCCATTTTCTTAGTTGTGGTCTTGAAACCGAGTCATGTATCACATGTTATGACCATTTTATTGCAACCCACGTTTTCAGATAATTTCAATATAAATTTGTTTTTGTATGTTAGCGATTGTGTTTGGTAATCTATTTCTTGATAGCTCTCAATTTTAATAGAATAAAACATGGAATCAAATATTTCAGAGTCATATAATACATAAGCAAGTTGATCCTACATGAAATGTCAAAAAATACTTGTCCTTCTTTTGCATATTATTCACCTATGTAGGCTTCCTAAGGTTAAACAATATCATTTTTAGGTCAAATAACATGACGTTTTGTTAGAGCACACTCTTGATAGCTCTCAATTTTAATAGAATAAAACATGGAATCAAATATTTCAGAGTCATATAATACATAAGCAAGTTGATTCTACATGAAATGTCAAAAAATATTTGTCCTTCTTTTGCATATTATTCACCTATGTAGGCTTCTCAAGGTTAAACAATATCATTTTTAGGTCAAATAACATGACGTTTTGTTAGAGCACACTCATGTCTTGACCTTTATACTATAATGTGCCGTCGAGATGCTCTTTGTCTACTACATTCACAACTACCTCAAATACTAGCTGACCAACTTTTACACCAATAAAACACAACCAAAACTAAACAGAGCAAACATATAGATGTGTTTTATCCATCAAGAATCCGGGCAAATACATTATGCCCGGATTCTATGTGGTCTATATGGACTGGAAATAATTTTATAGGTTTTTTCTTAGGTTTGGATGATTTGAGCCGGTTACGGCATTTTTAGCTGTTCTTGGTCGGTTTTTATCAGTTTTTGATCGGGTTTAGTCGCTTTTGACCAATACTTGCCTGGATAAAAGTACTCCTTTTTTCAAGCATCCATTTTCTTAGTTGTGGTCTTGAAACCGAGTCATGTATCACATGTTATGACCATTTTATTGCAACCCACGTTTTCAGATAATTTCAATATAAATTTGTTTTTGTATGTTAGCGATTGTGTTTGGTAATCTATTTCTTGATAGCTCTCAATTTTAATAGAATAAAACATGGAATCAAATATTTCAGAGTCATATAATACATAAGCAAGTTGATCCTACATGAAATGTCAAAAAATACTTGTCCTTCTTTTGCATATTATTCACCTATGTAGGCTTCCCAAGGTTAAACAATATCATTTTTAGGTCAAATAACATGACGTTTTGTTAGAGCACACTCTTGATAGCTCTCAATTTTAATAGAATAAAACATGGAATCAAATATTTCAGAGTCATATAATACATAAGCAAGTTGATCCTACATGAAATGTCAAAAAATATTTGTCCTTCTTTTGCATATTATTCACCTATGTAGGCTTCTCAAGGTTAAACAGTATCATTTTTAGGTCAAATAACATGACGTTTTGTTAGAGCACACTCATGTCTTGACCTTTATACTATAATGTGCCGTCGAGATGCTCTTTGTCTACTACATTCACAACTACCTCAAATACTAGCTGACCAACTTTTACACCAATAAAACACAACCAAAACTAAACAGAGCAAACATATAGATGTGTTTTATCCATCAAGAATCCGGGCAAATACATTATGCCCGGATTCTATGTGGTCTATATGGACTAGAAATAATTTTATAGGTTTTTTCTTAGGTTTGGATGATTTGAGCCGGTTACGGCATTTTTAGCTGTTCTTGGTCCGTTTTTATCAGTTTTTGATCGGGTTTAGTCGCTTTTGACCAATGCTTGCCTGGATAAAAGTACTCCTTTTTTCAAGCATCCATTTTCTTAGTTGTGGTCTTGAAACCGAGTCATGTATCACATGTTATGACCATTTTATTGCAACCCACGTTTTCAGATAATTTCAATATAAATTTGTTTTTGTATGTTAGCGATTGTGTTTGGTAATTTATTTCTTGATAGCTCTCAATTTTAATAGAATAAAACATGGAATCAAATATTTCAGAGTCATATAATACATAATCAAGTTGATCCTACATGAAATGTCAAAAAATACTTGTCCTTCTTTTGCATATTATTCACCTATGTAGGCTTCCCAAGGTTAAACAATATCATTTTTAGGTCAAATAACATGACGTTTTGTTAGAGCACACTCTTGATAGCTCTCAATTTTAATAGAATAAAACATGGAATCAAATATTTCAGAGTCATATAATACATAAGCAAGTTGATCCTACATGAAATGTCAAAAAATATTTGTCCTTCTTTTGCATATTATTCACCTATGTAGGCTTCTCAAGGTTAAACAATATCATTTTTAGGTCAAATAACATGACGTTTTGTTAGAGCACACTCATGTCTTGACCTTTATACTATAATGTGCCGTCGAGATGCTCTTTGTCTACTACATTCACAACTACCTCAAATACTAGCTGACCAACTTTTACACCAATAAAACACAACCAAAACTAAACAGAGCAAACATATAGATGTGTTTTATCCATCAAGAATCCGGGCAAATACATTATGCCCGGATTCTATGTGGTCTATATGGACTAGAAATAATTTTATAGGTTTTTTCTTAGGTTTGGATGATTTGAGCCGGTTACGGCATTTTTAGCTGTTCTTGGTCGGTTTTTATCAGTTTTTGATCGGGTTTAGTCGCTTTTGACCAATGCTTGCCTGGATAAAAGTACTCCTTTTTTCAAGCATCCATTTTCTTAGTTGTGGTCTTGAAACCGAGTCATGTATCACATGTTATGACCATTTTATTGCAACCCACGTTTTCAGATAATTTCAATATAAATTTGTTTTTGTATGTTAGCGATTGTGTTTGGTAATCTATTTCTTGATAGCTCTCAATTTTAATAGAATAAAACATGGAATCAAATATTTCAGAGTCATATAATACATAAGCAAGTTGATCCTACATGAAATGTCAAAAAATACTTGTCCTTCTTTTGCATATTATTCACCTATGTAGGCTTCCCAAGGTTAAACAATATCATTTTTAGGTCAAATAACATGACGTTTTGTTAGAGCACACTCTTGATAGCTCTCAATTTTAATAGAATAAAACATGGAATCAAATATTTCAGAGTCATATAATACATAAGCAAGTTGATTCTACATGAAATGTCAAAAAATATTTGTCCTTCTTTTGCATATTATTCACCTATGTAGACTTCTCAAGGTTAAACAATATCATTTTTAGGTCAAATAACATGACGTTTTGTTAGAGCACACTCATGTCTTGACCTTTATACTATAATGTGCCGTCGAGATGCTCTTTGTCTACTACATTCACAACTACCTCAAATACTAGCTGACCAACTTTTACACCAATAAAACACAACCAAAACTAAACAGAGCAAACATATAGATTTGTTTTATCCATCAAGAATCCGGGCAAATACATTATGCCCGGATTCTATGTGGTCTATATGGACTGGAAATAATTTTATAGGTTTTTTCTTAGGTTTGGATGATTTGAGCCGGTTACGGCATTTTTAGCTGTTCTTGGTCGGTTTTTATCAGTTTTTGATCGGGTTTAGTCGCTTTTGACCAATGCTTGCCTGGATAAAAGTACTCCTTTTTTCAAGCATCCATTTTCTTAGTTGTGGTCTTGAAACCGAGTCATGTATCACATGTTATGACCATTTTATTGCAACCCACGTTTTCAGATAATTTCAATATAAATTTGTTTTTGTATGTTAGCGATTGTGTTTGGTAATCTATTTCTTGATAGCTCTCAATTTTAATAGAATAAAACATGGAATCAAATATTTCAGAGTCATATAATACATAAGCAAGTTGATCCTACATGAAATGTCAAAAAATACTTGTCCTTCTTTTGCATATTATTCACCTATGTAGGCTTCCCAAGGTTAAACAATATCATTTTTAGGTCAAATAACATGACGTTTTGTTAGAGCACACTCTTGATAGCTCTCAATTTTAATAGAATAAAACATGGAATCAAATATTTCAGAGTCATATAATACATAAGCAAGTTGATCCTACATGAAATGTCAAAAAATATTTGTCCTTCTTTTGCATATTATTCACCTATGTAGGCTTCTCAAGGTTAAAAAATATCATTTTTAGGTCAAATAACATGACGTTTTGTTAGAGCACACTCATGTCTTGACCTTTATACTATAATGTGCCGTCGAGATGCTCTTTGTCTACTACATTCACAACTACCTCAAATACTAGCTGACCAACTTTTACACCAATAAAACACAACCAAAACTAAACAGAGCAAACATATAGATGTGTTTTATCCATCAAGAATCCGGGCAAATACATTATGCCCGGATTCTATGTGGTCTATATGGACTGGAAATAATTTTATAGGTTTTTTCTTAGGTTTGGATGATTTGAGCCGGTTACGGCATTTTTAGCTGTTCTTGGTCGGTTTTTATCAGTTTTTGATCAGGTTTAGTCGCTTTTGACCAATGCTTGCCTAGATAAAAGTACTCCTTTTTTCAAGCATCCATTTTCTTAGTTGTGGTCTTGAAACCGAGTCATGTATCACATGTTATGACCATTTTATTGCAACCCACGTTTTCAGATAATTTCAATATAAATTTGTTTTTGTATGTTAGCGATTGTGTTTGGTAATCTATTTCTTGATAGCTCTCAATTTTAATAGAATAAAACATGGAATCAAATATTTCAGAGTCATATAATACATAAGCAAGTTGATCCTACATGAAATGTCAAAAAATACTTGTCCTTCTTTTGCATATTATTCACCTATGTAGGCTTCCTAAGGTTAAACAATATCATTTTTAGGTCAAATAACATGACGTTTTGTTAGAGCACACTCTTGATAGCTCTCAATTTTAATAGAATAAAACATGGAATCAAATATTTCAGAGTCATATAATACATAAGCAAGTTGATTCTACATGAAATGTCAAAAAATATTTGTCCTTCTTTTGCATATTATTCACCTATGTAGGCTTCTCAAGGTTAAACAATATCATTTTTAGGTCAAATAACATGACGTTTTGTTAGAGCACACTCATGTCTTGACCTTTATACTATAATGTGCCGTCGAGATGCTCTTTGTCTACTACATTCACAACTACCTCAAATACTAGCTGACCAACTTTTACACCAATAAAACACAACCAAAACTAAACAGAGCAAACATATAGATGTGTTTTATCCATCAAGAATCCGGGAAAATACATTATGCCCGGATTCTATGTGGTCTATATGGACTGAAAATAATTTTATAGGTTTTTTCTTAGGTTTGGATGATTTGAGCCGGTTACGGCATTTTTAGCTGTTCTTGGTCGGTTTTTATCAGTTTTTGATCGGGTTTAGTCGCTTTTGACCAATACTTGCCTGGATAAAAGTACTCCTTTTTTCAAGCATCCATTTTCTTAGTTGTGGTCTTGAAACCGAGTCATGTATCACATGTTATGACCATTTTATTGCAACCCACGTTTTCAGATAATTTCAATATAAATTTGTTTTTGTATGTTAGCGATTGTGTTTGGTAATCTATTTCTTGATAGCTCTCAATTTTAATAGAATAAAACATGGAATCAAATATTTCAGAGTCATATAATACATAAGCAAGTTGATCCTACATGAAATGTCAAAAAATACTTGTCCTTCTTTTGCATATTATTCACCTATGTAGGCTTCCCAAGGTTAAACAATATCATTTTTAGGTCAAATAACATGACGTTTTGTTAGAGCACACTCTTGATAGCTCTCAATTTTAATAGAATAAAACATGGAATCAAATATTTCAGAGTCATATAATACATAAGCAAGTTGATCCTACATGAAATGTCAAAAAATATTTGTCCTTCTTTTGCATATTATTCACCTATGTAGGCTTCTCAAGGTTAAACAATATCATTTTTAGGTCAAATAACATGACGTTTTGTTAGAGCACACTCATGTCTTGACCTTTATACTATAATGTGCCGTCGAGATGCTCTTTGTCTACTACATTCACAACTACCTCAAATACTAGCTGACCAACTTTTACACCAATAAAACACAACCAAAACTAAACAGAGCAAACATATAGATGTGTTTTATCCATCAAGAATCCGGGCAAATACATTATGCCCGGATTCTATGTGGTCTATATGGACTAGAAATAATTTTATAGGTTTTTTCTTAGGTTTGGATGATTTGAGCCGGTTACGGCATTTTTAGCTGTTCTTGGTCGGTTTTTATCAGTTTTTGATCGGGTTTAGTCGCTTTTGACCAATGCTTGCCTGGATAAAAGTACTCCTTTTTTCAAGCATCCATTTTCTTAGTTGTGGTCTTGAAACCGAGTCATGTATCACATGTTATGACCATTTTATTGCAACCCACGTTTTCAGATAATTTCAATATAAATTTGTTTTTGTATGTTAGCGATTGTGTTTGGTAATCTATTTCTTGATAGCTCTCAATTTTAATAGAATAAAACATGGAATCAAATATTTCAGAGTCATATAATACATAAGCAAGTTGATCCTACATGAAATGTCAAAAAATACTTGTCCTTCTTTTGCATATTATTCACCTATGTAGGCTTCCCAAGGTTAAACAATATCATTTTTAGGTCAAATAACATGACGTTTTGTTAGAGCACACTCTTGATAGCTCTCAATTTTAATAGAATAAAACATGGAATCAAATATTTCAGAGTCATATAATACATAAGCAAGTTGATCCTACATGAAATGTCAAAAAATATTTGTCCTTCTTTTGCATATTATTCACCTATGTAGGCTTCTCAAGGTTAAACAATATCATTTTTAGGTCAAATAACATGACGTTTTTTTAGAGCACACTCATGTCTTGACCTTTATACTATAATGTGCCGTCGAGATGCTCTTTGTCTACTACATTCACAACTACCTCAAATACTAGCTGACCAACTTTTACACCAATAAAACACAACCAAAACTAAATAGAGCAAACATATAGATGTGTTTTATCCATCAAGAATCCGGGCAAATACATTATGCCCGGATTCTATGTGGTCTATATGGACTAGAAATAATTTTATAGGTTTTTTCTTAGGTTTGGATGATTTGAGCCGGTTACGGCATTTTTAGCTGTTCTTGGTCGGTTTTTATCAGTTTTTGATCGGGTTTAGTCGCTTTTGACCAATGCTTGCCTGGATAAAAGTACTCCTTTTTTCAAGCATCCATTTTCTTAGTTGTGGTCTTGAAACCGAGTCATGTATCACATGTTATGACTATTTTATTGCAACCCACGTTTTCAGATAATTTCAATATAAATTTGTTTTTGTATGTTAGCGATTGTGTTTGGTAATCTATTTCTTGATAGCTCTCAATTTTAATAGAATAAAACATGGAATCAAATATTTCAGAGTCATATAATACATAAGCAAGTTGATCCTACATGAAATGTCAAAAAATACTTGTCCTTCTTTTGCATATTATTCACCTATGTAGGCTTCCCAAGGTTAAACAATATCATTTTTAGGTCAAATAACATGACGTTTTGTTAGAGCACACTCTTGATAGCTCTCAATTTTAATAGAATAAAACATGGAATCAAATATTTCAGAGTCATATAATACATAAGCAAGTTGATCCTACATGAAATGTCAAAAAATATTTGTCCTTCTTTTGCATATTATTCACCTATGTAGGCTTCTCAAGGTTAAACAATATCATTTTTAGGTCAAATAACATGACGTTTTGTTAGAGCACACTCATGTCTTGACCTTTATACTATAATGTGCCGTCGAGATGCTCTTTGTCTACTACATTCACAACTACCTCAAATACTAGCTGACCAACTTTTACACCAATAAAACACAACTAAAACTAAACAGAGCAAACATATAGATGTGTTTTATCCATCAAGAATCCGGGCAAATACATTATGCCCGGATTCTATGTGGTCTATATGGACTGGAAATAATTTTATAGGTTTTTTCTTAGGTTTGGATGATTTGAGCCGGTTACGGCATTTTTAGCTGTTCTTGGTCGGTTTTTATCAGTTTTTGATCAGGTTTAGTCGCTTTTGACCAATGCTTGCCTAGATAAAAGTACTCCTTTTTTCAAGCATCCATTTTCTTAGTTGTGGTCTTGAAACCGAGTCATGTATCACATGTTATGACCATTTTATTGCAACCCACGTTTTCAGATAATTTCAATATAAATTTGTTTTTGTATGTTAGCGATTGTGTTTGGTAATCTATTTCTTGATAGCTCTCAATTTTAATAGAATAAAACATGGAATCAAATATTTCAGAGTCATATAATACATAAGCAAGTTGATCCTATATGAAATGTCAAAAAATACTTGTCCTTCTTTTGCATATTATTCACCTATGTAGGCTTCCCAAGGTTAAACAATATCATTTTTAGGTCAAATAACATGACGTTTTGTTAGAGCACACTCTTGATAGCTCTCAATTTTAATAGAATAAAACATGGAATCAAATATTTAAGAGTCATATAATACATAAGCAAGTTGATCTTACATGAAATGTCAAAAAATACTTGTCCTTCTTTTGCATATTATTCACCTATGTAGGCTTCCCAAGGTTAAACAATATCATTTTTAGGTCAAATAACATGATGTTTTGTTAGAGCACACTCTTGATAGCTCTCAATTTTAATAGAATAAAACATGGAATCAAATATTTCAGAGTCATATAATACATAAGCAAGTTGATCCTACATGAAATGTCAAAAAATATTTGTCCTTCTTTTGCATATTATTCACCTATGTAGGCTTCTCAAGGTTAAACAATATCATTTTTAGGTCAAATAACATGACGTTTTGTTAGAGCACACTCATGTCTTGACCTTTATACTATAATGTGCCGTCGAGATGCTCTTTGTCTACTACATTCACAACTACCTCAAATACTAGCTGACCAACTTTTACACCAATAAAACACAACCAAAACTAAACAGAGCAAACACATAGATGTGTTTTATCCATCAAGAATCCGGGCAAATACATTATGCCCGGATTCTATGTGGTCTATATGGACTGGAAATAGTTTTATAGGTTTTTTCTTAGGTTTGGATGATTTGAGCCGGTTACGGCATTTTTAGCTGTTCTTGGTCGGTTTTTATCAGTTTTTGATCGGGTTTAGTCGCTTTTGACCAATGCTTGCCTGGATAAAAGTACTCCTTTTTTCAAGCATCCATTTTCTTAGTTGTGGTCTTGAAACCGAGTCATGTATCACATGTTATGACCATTTTATTGCAACCCACGTTTTCAGATAATTTCAATATAAATTTGTTTTTGTATGTTAGCGATTGTGTTTGGTAATCTATTGCTTGATAGCTCTCAATTTTAATAGAATAAAACATGGAATCAAATATTTCAGAGTCATATAATACATAAGCAAGTTGATCCTACATGAAATGTCAAAAAATACTTGTCCTTCTTTTGCATATTATTCACCTATGTAGGCTTCCCAAGGTTAAACAATATCATTTTTAGGTCAAATAACATGACGTTTTGTTAGAGCACACTCTTGATAGCTCTCAATTTTAATAGAATAAAACATGGAATCAAATATTTCAGAGTCATATAATACATAAGCAAGTTGATCCTACATGAAATGTCAAAAAATATTTGTCCTTCTTTTGCATATTATTCACCTATGTAGGCTTCTCAAGGTTAAACAATATCATTTTTAGGTCAAATAACATGACGTTTTGTTAGAGCACACTCATGTCTTGACCTTTATACTATAATGTGCCGTCGAGATGCTCTTTGTCTACTACATTCACAACTACCTCAAATACTAGCTGACCAACTTTTACACCAATAAAACACAACCAAAACTAAATAGAGCAAACATATAGATGTGTTTTATCCATCAAGAATCCGGGCAAATACATTATGCCCGGATTCTATGTGGTCTATATGGACTAGAAATAATTTTATAGGTTTTTTCTTAGGTTTGGATGATTTGAGCCGGTTACGGCATTTTTAGCTGTTCTTGGTCGGTTTTTATCAGTTTTTGATCGGGTTTAGTCGCTTTTGACCAATGCTTGCCTGGATAAAAGTACTCCTTTTTTCAAGCATCCATTTTCTTAGTTGTGGTCTTGAAACCGAGTCATGTATCACATGTTATGACTATTTTATTGCAACCCACGTTTTCAGATAATTTCAATATAAATTTGTTTTTGTATGTTAGCGATTGTGTTTGGTAATCTATTTCTTGATAGCTCTCAATTTTAATAGAATAAAACATGGAATCAAATATTTCAGAGTCATATAATACATAAGCAAGTTGATCCTACATGAAATGTCAAAAAATACTTGTCCTTCTTTTGCATATTATTCACCTATGTAGGCTTCCCAAGGTTAAACAATATCATTTTTAGGTCAAATAACATGACGTTTTGTTAGAGCACACTCTTGATAGCTCTCAATTTTAATAGAATAAAACATGGAATCAAATATTTCAGAGTCATATAATACATAAGCAAGTTGATCCTACATGAAATGTCAAAAAATATTTGTCCTTCTTTTGCATATTATTCACCTATGTAGGCTTCTCAAGGTTAAACAATATCATTTTTAGGTCAAATAACATGACGTTTTGTTAGAGCACACTCATGTCTTGACCTTTATACTATAATGTGCCGTCGAGATGCTCTTTGTCTACTACATTCACAACTACCTCAAATACTAGCTGACCAACTTTTACACCAATAAAACACAACTAAAACTAAACAGAGCAAACATATAGATGTGTTTTATCCATCAAGAATCCGGGCAAATACATTATGCCCGGATTCTATGTGGTCTATATGGACTGGAAATAATTTTATAGGTTTTTTCTTAGGTTTGGATGATTTGAGCCGGTTACGGCATTTTTAGCTGTTCTTGGTCGGTTTTTATCAGTTTTTGATCAGGTTTAGTCGCTTTTGACCAATGCTTGCCTAGATAAAAGTACTCCTTTTTTCAAGCATCCATTTTCTTAGTTGTGGTCTTGAAACCGAGTCATGTATCACATGTTATGACCATTTTATTGCAACCCACGTTTTCAGATAATTTCAATATAAATTTGTTTTTGTATGTTAGCGATTGTGTTTGGTAATCTATTTCTTGATAGCTCTCAATTTTAATAGAATAAAACATGGAATCAAATATTTCAGAGTCATATAATACATAAGCAAGTTGATCCTATATGAAATGTCAAAAAATACTTGTCCTTCTTTTGCATATTATTCACCTATGTAGGCTTCCCAAGGTTAAACAATATCATTTTTAGGTCAAATAACATGACGTTTTGTTAGAGCACACTCTTGATAGCTCTCAATTTTAATAGAATAAAACATGGAATCAAATATTTAAGAGTCATATAATACATAAGCAAGTTGATCTTACATGAAATGTCAAAAAATACTTGTCCTTCTTTTGCATATTATTCACCTATGTAGGCTTCCCAAGGTTAAACAATATCATTTTTAGGTCAAATAACATGATGTTTTGTTAGAGCACACTCTTGATAGCTCTCAATTTTAATAGAATAAAACATGGAATCAAATATTTCAGAGTCATATAATACATAAGCAAGTTGATCCTACATGAAATGTCAAAAAATATTTGTCCTTCTTTTGCATATTATTCACCTATGTAGGCTTCTCAAGGTTAAACAATTTCATTTTTAGGTCAAATAACATGACGTTTTGTTAGAGCACACTCATGTCTTGACCTTTATACTATAATGTGCCGTCGAGATGCTCTTTGTCTACTACATTCACAACTACCTCAAATACTAGCTGACCAACTTTTACACCAATAAAACACAACCAAAACTAAACAGAGCAAACATATAGATGTGTTTTATCCATCAAGAATCCGGGCAAATACATTATGCCCGGATTCTATGTGGTCTATATGGACTGGAAATAGTTTTATAGGTTTTTTCTTAGGTTTGGATGATTTGAGCCGGTTACGGCATTTTTAGCTGTTCTTGGTCGGTTTTTATCAGTTTTTGATCGGGTTTAGTCGCTTTTGACCAATGCTTGCCTGGATAAAAGTACTCCTTTTTTCAAGCATCCATTTTCTTAGTTGTGGTCTTGAAACCGAGTCATGTATCACATGTTATGACCATTTTATTGCAACCCACGTTTTCAGATAATTTCAATATAAATTTGTTTTTGTATGTTAGCGATTGTGTTTGGTAATCTATTGCTTGATAGCTCTCAATTTTAATAGAATAAAACATGGAATCAAATATTTCAGAGTCATATAATACATAAGCAAGTTGATCCTACATGAAATGTCAAAAAATACTTGTCCTTCTTTTGCATATTATTCACCTATGTAGGCTTCCCAAGGTTAAACAATATCATTTTTAGGTCAAATAACATGACGTTTTGTTAGAGCACACTCTTGATAGCTCTCAATTTTAATAGAATAAAACATGGAATCAAATATTTCAGAGTCATATAATACATAAGCAAGTTGATCCTACATGAAATGTCAAAAAATACTTGTCCTTCTTTTGCATATTATTCACCTATGTAGGCTTCCCAAGGTTAAACAATATCATTTTTAGGTCAAATAACATGATGTTTTGTTAGAGCACACTCTTGATAGCTCTCAATTTTAATAGAATAAAACATGGAATCAAATATTTTAGAGTCATATAATACATAAGCAAGTTGATCCTACATGAAATGTCAAAAAATATTTGTCCTTCTTTTGCATATTATTCACCTATGTAGGCTTCTCAAGGTTAAACAATATCATTTTTAGGTCAAATAACATGACGTTTTGTTAGAGCACACTCATGTCTTGACCTTTATACTATAATGTGCCGTCGAGATGCTCTTTGTCTACTACATTCACAACTACCTCAAATACTAGCTGACCAACTTTTACACCAATAAAACACAACCAAAACTAAACAGAGCAAACATATAGATGTGTTTTATCCATCAAGAATCCGGGCAAATACATTATGCCCGGATTCTATGTGGTCTATATGGACTGGAAATAGTTTTATAGGTTTTTTCTTAGGTTTGGATGATTTGAGCCGGTTACGGCATTTTTAGCTGTTCTTGGTCGGTTTTTATCAGTTTTTGATCGGGTTTAGTCGCTTTTGACCAATGCTTGCCTGGATAAAAGTACTCCTTTTTTCAAGCATCCATTTTCTTAGTTGTGGTCTTGAAACCGAGTCATGTATCACATGTTATGACCATTTTATTGCAACCCACGTTTTCAGATAATTTCAATATAAATTTGTTTTTGTATGTTAGCGATTGTGTTTGGTAATCTATTTCTTGATAGCTCTCAATTTTAATAGAATAAAACATGGAATCAAATATTTCAGAGTCATATAATACATAAGCAAGTTGATCCTACATGAAATGTCAAAAAATACTTGTCCTTCTTTTGCATATTATTCACCTATGTAGGCTTCCCAAGGTTAAACAATATCATTTTTAGGTCAAATAACATGACGTTTTGTTAGAGCACACTCTTGATAGCTCTCAATTTTAATAGAATAAAACATGGAATCAAATATTTCAGAGTCATATAATACATAAGCAAGTTGATCCTACATGAAATGTCAAAAAATATTTGTCCTTCTTTTGCATATTATTCACCTATGTAGGCTTCTCAAGGTTAAACAATATCATTTTTAGGTCAAATAACATGACGTTTTGTTAGAGCACACTCATGTCTTGACCTTTATACTATAATGTGCCGTCGAGATGCTCTTTGTCTACTACATTCACAACTACCTCAAATACTAGCTGACCAACTTTTACACCAATAAAACACAACCAAAACTAAACAGAGCAAACATATAGATGTGTTTTATCCATCAAGAATCCGTGCAAATACATTATGCCCGGATTCTATGTGGTCTATATGGAATGGAAATAATTTTATAGGTTTTTTCTTAGGTTTGGATGATTTGAGCCGGTTACGGCATTTTTAGCTGTTCTTGGTCGGTTTTTATCAGTTTTTGATCGGGTTTAGTCGCTTTTGACCAATGCTTGCCTGGATAAAAGTACTCCTTTTTTCAAGCATCCATTTTCTTAGTTGTGGTCTTGAAACCGAGTCATGTATCACATGTTATGACCATTTTATTGCAACCCACGTTTTCAGATATTTTCAATATAAATTTGTTTTTGTATGTTAGCGATTGTGTTTGGTAATCTATTTCTTGATAGCTCTCAATTTTAATAGAATAAAACATGGAATCAAATATTTCAGAGTCATATAATACAGAAGCAAGTTGATCCTACATGAAATGTCAAAAAATACTTGTCCTTCTTTTGCATATTATTCACCTATGTAGGCTTCCCAAGGTTAAACAATATCATTTTTAGGTCAAATAACATGACGTTTTGTTAGAGCACACTCTTGATAGCTCTCAATTTTAATAGAATAAAACATGGAATCAAATATTTCAGAGTCATATAATACATAAGCAAGTTGATCCTACATGAAATGTCAAAAAATATTTGTCCTTCTTTTGCATATTATTCACCTATGTAGGCTTCTCAAGGTTAAACAATATCATTTTTAGGTCAAATAACATGACGTTTTGTTAGAGCACACTCATGTCTTGACCTTTATACTATAATGTGCCGTCGAGATGCTCTTTGTCTACTACATTCACAACTACCTCAAATACTAGCTGACCAACTTTTACACCAATAAAACACAACCAAAACTAAACAGAGCAAACATATAGATGTGTTTTATCCATCAAGAATCCGGGCAAATACATTATGCCCGGATTCTATGTGGTCTATATGGACTGGAAATAATTTTATAGGTTTTTTCTTAGGTTTGGATGATTTGAGCCGGTTACGGCATTTTTAGCTGTTCTTGGTCGGTTTTTATCAGTTTTTGATCGGGTTTAGTCGCTTTTGACCAATGCTTGCCTGGATAAAAGTACTCCTTTTTTCAAGCATCCATTTTCTTAGTTGTGGTCTTGAAACCGAGTCATGTATCATATGTTATGACCATTTTATTGCAACCCACGTTTTCAGATAATTTCAATATAAATTTGTTTTTGTATGTTAGCGATTGTGTTTGGTAATCTATTTCTTGATAGCTCTCAATTTTAATAGAATAAAACATGGAATCAAATATTTCAGAGTCATATAATACATAAGCAAGTTGATCCTACATGAAATGTCAAAAAATACTTGTCCTTCTTTTGCATATTATTCACCTATGTAGGCTTCCCAAGGTTAAACAATATCATTTTTAGGTCAAATAACATGACGTTTTGTTAGAGCACACTCTTGATAGCTCTCAATTTTAATAGAATAAAACATGGAATCAAATATTTCAGAGTCATATAATACATAAGCAAGTTGATCCTACATGAAATGTCAAAAAATATTTGTCCTTCTTTTGCATATTATTCACCTATGTAGGCTTCTCAAGGTTAAACAATATCATTTTTAGGTCAAATAACATGACGTTTTGTTAGAGCACACTCATGTCTTGACCTTTATACTATAATGTGCCGTCGAGATGCTCTTTGTCTACTACATTCACAACTACCTCAAATACTAGCTGACCAACTTTTACACCAATAAAACACAACCAAAACTAAACAGAGCAAACATATAGATGTGTTTTATCCATCAAGAATCCGGGCAAATACATTATACCCGGATTCTATGTGGTCTATATGGACTGGAAATAATTTTATAGGTTTTTTCTTAGGTTTGGATGATTTGAGCCGGTTACGGCATTTTTAGCTGTTCTTGGTCGGTTTTTATCAGTTTTTGATCGGGTTTAGTCGCTTTTGACCAATGCTTGCCTGGATAAAAGTACTCCTTTTTTCAAGCATCCATTTTCTTAGTTGTGGTCTTGAAACCGAGTCATGTATCATATGTTATGACCATTTTATTGCAACCCACGTTTTCAGATAATTTCAATATAAATTTGTTTTTGTATGTTAGCGATTGTGTTTGGTAATCTATTTCTTGATAGCTCTCAATTTTAATAGAATAAAACATGGAATCAAATATTTCAGAGTCATATAATACATAAGCAAGTTGATCCTACATGAAATGTCAAAAAATACTTGTCCTTCTTTTGCATATTATTCACCTATGTAGGCTTCCCAAGGTTAAACAATATCATTTTTAGGTCAAATAACATGACGTTTTGTTAGAGCACACTCTTGATAGCTCTCAATTTTAATAGAATAAAACATGGAATCAAATATTTCAGAGTCATATAATACATAAGCAAGTTGATCCTACATGAAATGTCAAAAAATATTTGTCCTTCTTTTACATATTATTCACCTATGTAGGCTTCTCAAGGTTAAACAATATCATTTTTAGGTCAAATAACATGACGTTTTGTTAGAGCACACTCATGTCTTGACCTTTATACTATAATGTGTCGTCGAGATGCTCTTTGTCTACTACATTCACAACTACCTCAAATACTAGCTGTACCAACTTTTACACCAATAAAACACAACCAAAACTAAACAGAGCAAACATATAGATGTGTTTTATCCATCAAGAATCCGGGCAAATACATTATGCCCGGATTCTATGTGGTCTATATGGACTGGAAATAATTGTATAGGTTTTTTCTTAGGTTTGGATGATTTGAGCCGGTTACGGCATTTTTAGCTGTTCTTGGTCAGTTTTTATCAGTTTTTGATCGGGTTTAGTCGCTTTTGACCAATGCTTGCCTGGATAAAAGTACTCCTTTTTTCAAGCATCCATTTTCTTAGTTGTGGTCTTGAAACCGAGTCATGTATCACATGTTATGACCATTTTATTGCAACCCACGTTTTCAGATAATTACAATATAAATTTGTTTTTGTATGTTAGCGATTGTGTTTGGTAATCTATTTCTTGATAGCTCTCAATTTTAATAGAATAAAACATGGAATCAAATATTTCAAAGTCATATAATACATAAGCAAGTTGATCCTACATGAAATGTCAAAAAATACTTGTCCTTCTTTTGCATATTATTCACCTATGTAGGCTTCCCAAGGTTAAACAATATCATTTTTAGGTCAAATAACATGACGTTTTGTTAGAGCACACTCTTGATAGCTCTCAATTTTAATAGAATAAAACATGGAATCAAATATTTCAGAGTCATATAATACATAAGCAAGTTGATCCTACATGAAATGTCAAAAAATATTTGTCCTTCTTTTGCATATTATTCACCTATGTAGGCTTCTCAAGGTTAAACAATATCATTTTTAGGTCAAATAACATGACGTTTTGTTAGAGCACACTCATGTCTTGACCTTTATACTATAATGTGCCGTCGAGATGCTCTTTGTCTACTACATTCACAACTACCTCAAATACTAGCTGACCAACTTTTACACCAATAAAACACAACCAAAACTAAACAGAGCAAACATATAGATGTGTTTTATCCATCAAGAATCCGGGCAAATACATTATGCCCGGATTCTATGTGCTCTATATGGACTGGAAATAATTTTATAGGTTTTTTCTTAGGTTTGGATGATTTGAGCCGGTTACGGCATTTTTAGCTGTTCTTGGTCGGTTTTTATCAGTTTTTGATCGGGTTTAGTCGCTTTTGACCAATGCTTGCCTGGATAAAAGTACTCCTTTTTTCAAGCATCCATTTTCTTAGTTGTGGTCTTAAAACCGAGTCATGTATCACATGTTATGACCATTTATTGCAACCCACGTTTTCAGATAATTTCAATATAAATTTGTTTTTGTATGTTAGCGATTGTGTTTGGTAATATATTTCTTGATAGCTCTCAATTTTAATAGAATAAAACATGGAATCAAATATTTCAGAGTCATATAATACATAAGCAAGTTGATCCTACATGAAATGTCAAAAAATACTTGTCCTTCTTTTGAATATTATTCACCTATGTAGGCTTCCCAAGATTAAACAATATCATTTTTAGGTCAAATAACATGACGTTTTGTTAGAGCACACTCTTGATAGCTCCCAATTTTAATAGAATAAAACATGGAATCAAATATTTCAGAGTCATATAATACATAAGCAAGTTGATCCTACATGAAATGTCAAAAAATATTTGTCCTTCTTTTGCATATTATTCACCTATGTAGGCTTCTCAAGGTTAAACAATATCATTTTTAGGTCAAATAACATGACGTTTTGTTAGAGCACACTCATGTCTTGACCTTTATACTATAATGTGCCGTCGAGATGCTCTTTGTCTACTACATTCACAACTACCTCAAATACTAGCTGACCAACTTTTACACCAATAAAACACAACCAAAACTAAACAGAGCAAACATATAGATGTGTTTTATCCATCAAGAATCCGGGCAAATACATTATGCCCGGATTCTATGTGGTCTATATGGACTGGAAATAATTTTATAGGTTTTTTCTTAGGTTTGGATGATTTGAGCCGGTTACGGCATTTTTAGCTGTTCTTGGTCGGTTTTTATCAGTTTTTGATCGGGTTTAGTCCCTTTTGACCAATGCTTGCCTGGATAAAAGTACTCCTTTTTTCAAGCATCCATTTTCTTAGTTGTGGTCTTGAAACCGAGTCATGTATCACATGTTATGACCATTTTATTGCAACCCACGTTTTCAGATAATTTCAATATAAATTTGTTTTTGTATGTTAGCGATTGTGTTTGGTAATCTATTTCTTGATAGCTCTCAATTTTAATAGAATAAAACATGGAATCAAATATTTCAAAGTCATATAATACATAAGCAAGTTGATCCTACATGAAATGTCAAAAAATACTTGTCCTTCTTTTGCATATTATTCACCTATGTAGGCTTCCCAAGGTTAAACAATATCATTTTTAGGTCAAATAACATGACGTTTTGTTAGAGCACACTCTTGATAGCTCTCAATTATAATAGAATAAAACATGGAATCAAATATTTCAGAGTCATATAATACATAAGCAAGTTGATCCTACATGAAATGTCAAAAAATATTTGTCCTTCTTTTGCATATTATTCACCTATGTAGGCTTCTCAAGGTTAAACAATATCATTTTTAGGTCAAATAACATGACGTTTTGTTAGAGCACACTCATGTCTTGACCTTTATACTATAATGTGCCGTCGAGATGCTCTTTGTCTACTACATTCACAACTACCTCAAATACTAGATGACCAACTTTTACACCAATAAAACACAACCAAAACTAAACAGAGCAAACATATAGATGTGTTTTATCCATCAAGAATCCGGGCAAATACATTATGCCCGGATTCTATGTGCTCTATATGGACTGGAAATAATTTTATAGGTTTTTCTTAGGTTTGGATGATTTGAGCCGGTTACGGCATTTTTAGCTGTTCTTGGTCGGTTTTTATCAGTTTTTGATCGGGTTTAGTCGCTTTTGACCAATGCTTGCCTGGATAAAAGTACTCCTTTTTTCAAGCATCCATTTTCTTAGTTGTGGTCTTGAAACCGAGTCATGTATCACATGTTATGACCATTTTATTGCAACCCACGTTTTCAGATAATTTCAATATAAATTTGTTTTTGTATGTTAGCGATTGTGTTTGGTAATCTATTTCTTGATAGCTCTCAATTTTAATAGAATAAAACATGGAATCAAATATTTCAGAGTCATATAATACATAAGCAAGTTGATCCTACATGAAATGTCAAAAAATACTTGTCCTTCTTTTGAATATTATTCACCTATGTAGGCTTCCCAAGGTTAAACAATATCATTTTTAGGTCAAATAACATGACGTTTTGTTAGAGCACACTCTTGATAGCTCTCAATTTTAATAGAATAAAACATGGAATCAAATATTCCAGAGTCATATAATACATAAGCAAGTTGATCCTACATGAAATGTCAAAAAATATTTGTCCTTCTTTTGCATATTATTCACCTATGTAGGCTTCTCAAGGTTAAACAATATCATTTTTAGGTCAAATAACATGACGTTTTGTTAGAGCACACTCATGTCTTGACCTTTATACTATAATGTGCTGTCGAGATGCTCTTTGTCTACTACATTCACAACTACCTCAAATACTAGCTGACCAACTTTTACACCAATAAAACACAACCAAAACTAAACAGAGCAAACATATAGATGTGTTTTATCCATCAAGAATCCGGGCAAATACATTATGCCCGGATTCTATGTGGTCTATATGGACTGGAAATAATTTTATAGGTTTTTTCTTAGGTTTGGATGATTTGAGCCGGTTACGGCATTTTTAGCTGTTCTTGGTCGGTTTTTATCAGTTTTTGATCGGGTTTAGTCGCTTTTGACCAATGCTTGCCTGGATAAAAGTACTCCTTTTTTCAAGCATCCATTTTCTTAGTTGTGGTCTTGAAACCGAGTCATGTATCACATGTTATGACCATTTTATTGCAACCCACGTTTTCAGATAATTTCAATATAAATTTGTTTTTGTATCTTAGCGATTGTGTTTGGTAATCTATTTCTTGATAGCTCTCAATTTTAATAGAATAAAACATGGAATCAAATATTTCAGAGTCATATAATACATAAGCAAGTTGATCCTACATGAAATGTCAAAAAATACTTGTCCTTCTTTTGCATATTATTCACCTATGTAGGCTTCCCAAGGTTAAACAATATCAGTTTTAGGTCAAATAACATGACGTTTTGTTAGAGCACACTCTTGATAGCTCTCAATTTTAATAGAATAAAACATGGAATCAAATATTTCAGAGTCATATAATACATAAGCAAGTTGATCCTACATGAAATGTCAAAAAATATGTGTCCTTCTTTTGCATATTATTCACCTATGTAGGCTTCTCAAGGTTAAACAATATCCTTTTTAGGTCAAATAACATGACGTTTTGTTAGAGCACACTCATGTCTTGACCTTTATACTATAATGTGCCGTCGAGATGCTCTTTGTCTACTACATTCACAACTACCTCAAATACTAGCTGACCAACTTTTACACCAATAAAACACAACCAAAACTAAACAGAGCAAACATATAGATGTGTTTTATCCATCAAGAATCCGGGCAAATACATTATGCCCGGATTCTATGTGGTCTATATGGACTGGAAATAATTTTATAGGTTTTTTCTTAGGTTTGGATGATTTGAGCCGGTTACGGCATTTTTAGCTGTTCTTGGTCGGTTTTTTATCAGTTTTTGATCGGGTTTAGTCGCTTTTGACCAATGCTTGCCTGGATAAAAGTACTCCTTTTTTCAAGCATCTATTTTCTTAGTTGTGGTCTTGAAACCGAGTCATGTATCACATGTTATGACCATTTTATTGCAACCCACGTTTTCAGATAATTTCAATATAAATTTGTTTTTGTATGTTAGCGATTGTTTTTGGTAATCTATTTCTTGATAGCTCTCAATTCTAATAGAATAAAACATGGAATCAAATATTTCAGAGTCATATAATACATAAGCAAGTTGATCCTACATGAAATGTCAAAAAATACTTGTCCTTCTTTTGCATATTATTCACCTATGTAGGCTTCCCAAGGTTAAACAATATCATTTTTAGGTCAAATAACATGACGTTTTGTTAGAGCACACTCTTGATAGCTCTCAATTTTAATAGAATAAAACATGGAATCAAATATTTCAGAGTCATATAATACATAAGCAAGTTGATCCTACATGAAATGTCAAAAAATATTTGTCCTTCTTTTGCATATTATTCACCTATGTAGGCTTCTCAAGGTTAAACAATATCATTTTTAGGTCAAATAACATGACGTTTTGTTAGAGCACACTCATGTCTTGACCTTTATACTATAATGTGCCGTCGAGATGCTCTTTGTCTACTACATTCACAACTACCTCAAATACTAGCTGACCAACTTTTACACCAATAAAACACAACCAAAACTAAACAGAGCAAACATATAGATGTGTTTTATCCATCAAGAATCCGGGCAAATACATTTTGCCCGGATTCTATGTGGTCTATATGGACTGGAAATAATTTTATAAGTTTTTTCTTAGGTTTGGATGATTTGAGCCGGTTACGGCATTTTTAGCTGTTCTTGGTCGGTTTTTATCAGTTTTTGATCGGGTTTAGTCGCTTTTGACCAATGCTTGCCTGGATAAAAGTACTCCTTTTTTCAAGCATCCATTTTCTTAGTTGTGGTCTTGAAACCGAGTCATGTATCACATGTTATGACCATTTTATTGCAACCCACGTTTTCAGATAATTTCAATATAAATTTGTTTTTGTATGTTAGCGATTGTGTTTGGTAATCTATTTCTTGATAGCTCTCAATTTTAATAGAATAAAACATGGAATAAAATATTTCAGAGTCATATAATACATAAGCAAGTTGATCCTACATGAAATGTCAAAAAATACTTGTCCTTCTTTTGCATATTATTCACCTATGTAAGCTTCCCAAGGTTAAACAATATCATTTTTAGGTCAAATAACATGACGTTTTGTTAGAGCACACTCTTGATAGCTCTCAATTTTAATAGAATAAAACATGGAATCAAATATTTCAGATTCATATAATACATAAGCAAGTTGATCCTACATGAAATGTCAAAAAATATTTGTCCTTCTTTTGCATATTATTCACCTATGTAGGCTTCTCAAGGTTAAACAATATCATTTTTAGGTCAAATAACATGACGTTTTGTTAGAGCACACTCATGTCTTGACCTTTATACTATAATGTGCCGTCGAGATGCTCTTTGTCTACTACATTCACAACTACCTCAAATACTAGCTGACCAACTTTTACACCAATAAAACACAACCAAAACTAAACAGAGCAAACATATAGATGTGTTTTATCCATCAAGAATCCGGGCAAATACATTATGCCCGGATTCTATGTGGTCTATATGGACTGGAAATAATTTTATAGGTTTTTTCTTAGGTTTGGATGATTTGAGCCGGTTACGGCATTTTTAGCTGTTCTTGGTCGGTTTTTATCAGTTTTTGATCGGGTTTAGTCGCTTTTGACCAATGCTTGCCTGGATAAAAGTACTCCTTTATTCAAGCATCCATTTTCTTAGTTGTGGTCTTGAAACCGAGTCATGTATCACATGTTATGACCATTTTATTGCAACCCACGTTTTCAGATAATTTCAATATAAATTTGTTTTTGTATGTTAGCGATTGTGTTTGGTAATCTATTTCTTGATAGCTCTCAATTTTAATAGAATAAAACATGGAATCAAATATTTCAGAGTCATATAATACATAAGCAAGTTGATCCTACATGAAATGTCAAAAAATACTTGTCCTTCTTTTGCATATTATTCACCTATGTAGGCTTCCCAAGGTTAAACAATATCATTTTTAGGTCAAATAACATGACGTTTTGTTAGAGCACACTCTTGATAGCTCTCAATTTTAATAGAATAAAACATGGAATCAAATATTTCAGATTCATATAATACATAAGCAAGTTGATCCTACATGAAATGTCAAAAAATATTTGTCCTTCTTTTGCATATTATTCACCTATGTAGGCTTCTCAAGGTTAAACAATATCATTTTTAGGTCAAATAACATGACTTTTTGTTAGAGCACACTCATGTCTTGACCTTTATACTATAATGTGCCGTCGAGATGCTCTTTGTCTACTACATTCACAACTACCTCAAATACTAGCTGACCAACTTTTACACCAATAAAACACAACCAAAACTAAACAGAGCAAACATATAGATGTGTTTTATCCATCAAGAATCCGGGCAAATACATTATGCCCGGATTATATGTGGTCTATATGGACTGGAAATAATTTTATAGGTTTTTTCTTAGGTTTGGATGATTTGAGCCGGTTACGGCATTTTTAGCTGTTCTTGGTCGGTTTTTATCAGTTTTTGATCGGGTTTAGTCGCTTTTGACCAATGCTTGCCTGGATAAAAGTACTCCTTTTTTCAAGCATCCATTTTCTTAGTTGTGGTCTTGAAACCGAGTCATGTATCACATGTTATGACCATTTTATTGCAACCCACGTTTTCAGATAATTTCAATATAAATTTGTTTTTGTATGTTAGCGATTGTGTTTGGTAATCTATTTCTTGATAGCTCTCAATTTTAATAGAATAAAACATGGAATCAAATATTTCAGAGTCATATAATACATAAGCAAGTTGATCCTACATGAAATGTCAAAAAATACTTGTCCTTCTTTTGCATATTATTCACCTATGTAGGCTTCCCAAGGTTAAACAATATCATTTTTAGGTCAAATAACATGACGTTTTGTTAGAGCACACTCTTGATAGCTCTCAATTTTAATAGAATAAAACATGGAATCAAATATTTCAGATTCATATAATACATAAGCAAGTTGATCCTACATGAAATGTCAAAAACTATTTGTCCTTCTTTTGCATATTATTCACCTATGTAGGCTTCTCAAGGTTAAACAATTTCATTTTTAGGTCAAATAACATGACGTTTTGTTAGAGCACACTCATGTCTTGACCTTTATACTATAATGTGCCGTCGAGATGCTCTTTGTCTACTACATTCACAACTACCTCAAATACTAGCTGACCAATTTTTACACCAATAAAACACAACCAAAACTAAACAGAGCAAACATATAGATGTGTTTTATCCATCAAGAATCCGGGCAAATACATTATGCCCGGATTATATGTGGTCTATATGGACTGGAAATAATTTTATAGGTTTTTTCTTAGGTTTGGATGATTTGAGCCGGTTACGGCATTTTTAGCTGTTCTTGGTCGGTTTTTATCAGTTTTTGATCGGGTTTAGTCGCTTTTGACCAATGCTTGCCTGGATAAAAGTACTCCTTTTTTCAAGCATCCATTTTCTTAGTTGTGGTCTTGAAACCGAGTCATGTATCACATGTTATGACCATTTTATTGCAACCCACGTTTTCAGATAATTTCAATATAAATTTGTTTTTGTATGTTAGCGATTGTGTTTGGTAATCTATTTCTTGATAGCTCTCAATTTTAATAGAATAAAACATGGAATCAAATATTTCAGAGTCATATAATACATAAGCAAGTTGATCCTACGTGAAATGTCAAAAAATACTTGTCCTTCTTTTGCATATTATTCACCTATGTAGGCTTCCCAAGGTTAAACAATATCATTTTTAGGTCAAATAACATAAAGTTTTGTTAGAGCACACTCTTGATAGCTCTTAATTTTAATAGAATAAAACATGGAATCAAATATTTCAGATTCATATAATACATAAGCAAGTTGATACTACATGAAATGTCAAAAAATATTTGTCCTTCTTTTGCATATTATTCACCTATGTAGGCTTCTCAAGGTTAAACAATATCATTTTTAGGTCAAATAACATGACGTTTTGTTAGAGCACACTCATGTCTTGACCTTTATACTATAATGTGCCGTCGAGATGCTCTTTGTCTACTACATTCACAACTACCTCAAATACTAGCTGACCAACTTTTACACCAATAAAACACAACCAAAACTAAACAGAGCAAACATATAGATGTGTTTTATCCATCAAGAATCCGGAAAAATACATTATGCCCGGATTCTATGTGGTCTATATGGACTGGAAATAATTTTATAGGTTTTTTCTTAGGTTTGGATGATTTGAGCCGGTTACGGCATTTTTAGCTGTTCTTGGTCGGTTTTTATCAGTTTTTGATCGGGTGTAGTCGCTTTTGACCAATGCTTGCCTGGATAAAAGTACTCCTTTTTTCAAGCATCCATTTTCTTAGTTGTGGTCTTGAAACCGAGTCATGTATCACATGTTATGACCATTTTATTGCAACCCACGTTTTCAGATAATTTCAATATAAATTTGTTTTTGTATGTTAGCGATTGTGTTTGGTAATCTATTTCTTGATAGCTCTCAATTTTAATAGAATAAAACATGGAATCAAATATTTCAGAGTCATATAATACATAAGCAAGTTGATCCTACATGAAATGTCAAAAAATACTTGTCCTTCTTTTGCATATTATTCACCTATGTAGGCTTCCCAAGGTTAAACAATATCATTTTTAGGTCAAATAACATGACGTTTTTTTAGAGCACACTCTTGATAGCTCTCAATTTTAATAGAATAAAACATGGAATCAAATATTTCAGAGTCATATAATACATAAGCAAGTTGATCCTACATGAAATGTCAAAAAATATTTGTCCTTCTTTTGCATATTATTCACCTATGTAGGCTTCTCAAGGTTAAACAATATCATTTTTAGGTCAAATAACATGACGTTTTGTTAGAGCACACTCATGTCTTGACCTTTATACTATAATGTGCCGTCGAGATGCTCTTTGTCTACTACATTCACAACTACCTCAAATACTAGCTGACCAACTTTTACACCAATAAAACACAACCAAAACTAAACAGAGCAAACATATAGATGTGTTTTATCCATCAAGAATCCGGGCAAATACATTATGCCCGGATTCTATGTGGTCTATATGGACTGGAAATAATTTTATAGGTTTTTTCTTAGGTTTGGATGATTTGAGCCGGTTACAGCATTTTTAGCTGTTCTTGGTCGGTTTTTATCAGTTTTTGATCGGGTTTAGTCGCTTTTGACCAATGCTTGCCTGGATAAAAGTACTCCTTTTTTCAAGCATCCATTTTCTTAGTTGTGGTCTTGAAACCGAGTCATGTATCACATGTTATGACCATTTTATTGCAACCCACGTTTTCAGATAATTTCAATATAAATTTGTTTTTGTATGTTAGCGATTGTGTTTGGTAATCTATTTCTTGATAGCTCTCAATTTTAATAGAATAAAACATGGAATCAAATATTTCAGAGTCATATAATACATAAGCAAGTTGATCCTACATGAAATGTCAAAAAATATTTGTCCTTCTTTTGCATATTATTCACCTATGTAGGCTTCCCAAGGTTAAACAATATCATTTTTAGGTCAAATAACATGACGTTTTGTTAGAGCACACTCATGTCTTGACCTTTATACTATAATGTGCCGTCGAGATGCTCTTTGTCTACTACATTCACAACTACCTCAAATACTTGCTGACCAACTTTTACACCAATAAAACACAACCAAAACTAAACAGAGCAAACATATAGATGTGTTTTATCCATCAAGAATCCGATCAAATACATTATGCCCGGATTCTATGTGGTCTATATGGACTGGAAATAATTTTATAGGTTTTTTCTTAGGTTTGGATGATTTGAGCCGGTTACGGCATTTTTAGCTGTTCTTGGTCGGTTTTTATCAGTTTTTGATCGGGTTTAGTCGCTTTTGACCAATGCTTGCCTGGATAAAAGTATTCCTTTTTTCAAGCATCCATTTTCTTAGTTGTGGTCTTGAAACCGAGTCATGTATCACATGTTATGACCATTTTATTGCAACCCACGTTTTCAGATAATTTCAATATAAATTTATTTTTGTATGTTAGCGATTGTGTTTGGTAATCTATTTCTTGATAGCTCTCAATTTTAATAGAATAAAACATGGAATCAAATATTTCAGAGTCATATAATACATAAGTAAGTTGATCCTACATGAAATGTCAAAAAATACTTGTCCTTCTTTTGCATATTATTCACCTATGTAGGCTTCCCAAGGTTAAACAATATCATTTTTAGGTCAAATAACATGACGTTTTGTTAGAGCACACTCTTGATAGCTCTCAATTTTAATAGAATAAAACATGGAATCAAATATTTCAGAGTCATATAATACATAAGCAAGTTGATCCTACATGAAATGTCAAAAAATATTTGTCCTTCTTTTGCATATTATTCACCTATGTAGGCTTCTCAAGGTTAAACAATATCATTTTTAGGTCAAATAACATGACGTTTTGTTAGAGCACACTCATGTCTTGACCTTTATACTATAATGTGCCGTCGAGATGCTCTTTGTCTACTACATTCACAACTACCTCAAATACTAGCTGACCAACTTTTACACCAATAAAACACAACCAAAACTAAACAGAGCAAACATATAGATGTGTTTTATCCATCAAGAATCCGATCAAATACATTATGCCCGGATTCTATGTGGTCTATATGGACTGGAAATAATTTTATAGGTTTTTTCTTAGGTTTGGATGATTTGAGCCGGTTACGGCATTTTTAGCTGTTCTTGGTCGGTTTTTATCAGTTTTTGATCGGGTTTAGTCGCTTTTGACCAATGCTTGCCTGGATAAAAGTACTCCTTTTTTCAAGCATCCATTTTCTTAGTTGTGGTCTTGAAACCGAGTCATGTATCACATGTTATGACCATTTTATTGCAACCCACGTTTTCAGATAATTTCAATATAAATTTGTTTTTGTATGTTAGCGATTGTGTTTGGTAATCTATTTCTTGATAGCTCTCAATTTTAATAGAATAAAACATGGAATCAAATATTTCAGAGTCATATAATACATAAGCAAGTTGATCCTACATGAAATGTCAAAAAATACTTGTCCTTCTTTTGCATATTATTCACCTATGTAGGCTTCCCAAGGTTAAACAATATCATTTTTAGGTCAAATAACATGACGTTTTGTTAGAGCACACTCTTGATAGCTCTCAATTTTAATAGAATAAAACATGGAATCAAATATTTCAGAGTCATATAATACATAAGCAAGTTGATCCTACATGAAATGTCAAAAAATATTTGTCCTTCTTTTGCATATTATTCACCTATGTAGGCTTCTCAAGGTTAAACAATATCATTTTTAGGTCAAATAACATGACGTTTTGTTAGAGCACACTCATGTCTTGACCTTTATACTATAATGTGCCGTCGAGATGCTCTTTGTCTACTACATTCACAACTACCTCAAATACTAGCTGACCAACTTTTACACCAATAAAACACAACCAAAACTAAACAGAGCAAACATATAGATGTGTTTTATCCATCAAGAATCCGATCAAATACATTATGCCCGGATTCTATGTGGTCTATATGGACTGGAAATAATTTTATAGGTTTTTTCTTAGGTTTGGATGATTTGAGCCGCTTACGGCATTTTTAGCTGTTCTTGGTCGGTTTTTATCAGTTTTTGATCGGGTTTAGTCGCTTTTGACCAATGCTTGCCTGGATAAAAGTACTCCTTTTTTCAAGCATCCATTTTCTTAGTTGTGGTCTTGAAACCGAGTCATGTATCACATGTTATGACCATTTTATTGCAACCCACGTTTTCAGATAATTTCAATATAAATTTGTTTTTGTATGTTAGCGATTGTGTTTGGTAATCTATTTCTTGATAGCTCTCAATTTTAATAGAATAAAACATGGAATCAAATATTTCAGAGTCATATAATACATAAGCAAGTTGATCCTACATGAAATGTCAAAAAATACTTGTCCTTCTTTTGCATATTATTCACCTATGTAGGCTTCCCAAGGTTAAACAATATCATTTTTAGGTCAAATAACATGACGTTTTGTTAGAGCACACTCTTGATAGCTCTCAATTTTAATAGAATAAAACATGGAATCAAATATTTCAGAGTCATATAATACCTAAGCAAGTTGATCCTACATGAAATGTCAAAAAATATTTGTCCTTCTTTTGCATATTATTCACCTATGTAGGCTTCTCAAGGTTAAACAATATCATTTTTAGGTCAAATAACATGACGTTTTGTTAGAGCACACTCATGTCTTGACCTTTATACTATAATGTGCCGTCGAGATGCACTTTGTCTACTACATTCACAACTACCTCAAATACTAGCTGATCAACTTTTACACCAATAAAACACAACCAAAACTAAACAGAGCAAACATATAGATGTGTTTTATCCATCAAGAATCCGGGCAAATACATTATGCCCGGATTCTATGCGGTCTATATGGACTGGAAATAATTTTATAGGTTTTTTCTTAGGTTTGGATGATTTGAGCCGGTTACGGCATTTTTAGCTGTTCTTGGTCGGTTTTTATCAGTTTTTGATCGGGTTTAGTCGCTTTTGACCAATGCTTGCCTGGATAAAAGTACTCCTTTTTTCAAGCATCCATTTTCTTAGTTGTGGTCTTGAAACCGAGTCATGTATCACATGTTATGACCATTTTATTGCAACCTACGTTTTCAGATAATTTCAATATAAATTTGTTTTTGTATGTTAGCGATTGTGTTTGGTAATCTATTTCTTGATAGCTCTCAATTTTAATAGAATAAAACATGGAATCAAATATTTCAGAGTCATATAATACATAAGCAAGTTGATCCTACATGAAATGTCAAAAAATACTTGTCCTTCTTTTGCATATTATTCACCTATGTAGGCTTCCCAAGGTTAAACAATATCATTTTTAGGTCAAATAACATGACGTTTTGTTAGAGCACACTCTTGATAGCTCTCAATTTTAATAGAATAAAACATGGAATCAAATATTTCAGAGTCATATAATACATAAGCAAGTTGATCCTACATGAAATGTCAAAAAATATTTGTCCTTCTTTTGCATATTATTCACCTATGTAGGCTTCTCAAGGTTAAACAATATCATTTTTAGGTCAAATAACATGACGTTTTGTTAGAGCACACTCATGTCTTGACCTTTATACTATAATGTGCCGTCGAGATGCTCTTTGTCTACTATATTCACAACTACCTCAAATACTAGCTGACCAACTTTTACACCAATAAAACACAACCAAAACTAAACAGAGCAAACATATAGATGTGTTTTATCCATCAAGAATCCGATCAAATACATTATGCCCGGATTCTATGTGGTCTATATGGACTGGAAATAATTTTATAGGTTTTTTCTTAGGTTTGGATGATTTGAACCGGTTACGGCATTTTTAGCTGTTCTTGGTCGGTTTTTATCAGTTTTTTATCGGGTTTAGTCGCTTTTGACCAATGCTTGCCTGGATAAAAGTACTCCTTTTTTCAAGCATCCATTTTCTTAGTCGTGGTCTTGAAACCGAGTCATGTATCACATGTTATGACTATTTTATTGCAACCCACGTTTTCAGATAATTTCAATATAAATTTGTTTTTGTATGTTAGCGATTGTGTTTGGTAATCTATTTCTTGATAGCTCTCAATTTTAATAGAATAAAACATGGAATCAAATATTTCAGAGTCATATAATACATAAGCAAGTTGATCCTACATGAAATGTCAAAAAATACTTGTCCTTCTTTTGCATATTATTCACCTATGTAGGCTTCCCAAGGTTAAACAATATCATTTTTAGGTCAAATAACATGACGTTTTGTTAGAGCAAACTCTTGATAGCTCTCAATTTTAATAGAATAAAACATGGAATCAAATATTTCAGAGTCATATAATACATAAGCAAGTTGATCCTACATGAAATGTCAAAAAATATTTGTCCTTCTTTTGCATATTATTCACCTATGTAGGCTTCTCAAGGTTAAACAATATCATTTTTAGGTCAAATAACATGACGTTTTGTTAGAGCACACTCATGTCTTGACCTTTATACTATAATGTGTCGTCGAGATGCTCTTTGTCTACTACATTCACAACTACCTCAAATACTAGCTGACCAACTTTTACACCAATAAAACACAACCAAAACTAAACAGAGCAAACATATAGATGTGTTTTATCCATCAAGAATCCGGGCAAATACATTATGCCCAGATTCTATGTGGTCTATATGGACTGGAAATAATTTTATAGGTTTTTTCTTAGGTTTGGATGATTTGAGCCGGTTACGGCATTTTTAGCTGTTCTTGGTCGGTTTTTATCAGTTTTTGATCAGGTTTAGTCGCTTTTGACCAATGCTTGCCTGGATAAAAGTACTCCTTTTTTCAAGCATCCATTTTCTTAGTGTGGTCTTGAAACCGAGTCATGTATCACATGTTATGACCATTTTATTGCAACCCACGTTTTCAGATAATTTCAATATAAATTTATTTTTGTATGTTAGCGATTGTGTTTGGTAATCTATTTCTTGATAGCTCTCAATTTTAATAGAATAAAACATGGAATCAAATATTTCAGAGTCATATAATACATAAGCAAGTTGATCCTACATGAAATGTCAAAAAATACTTGTCCTTCTTTTGCATATTATTCACCTATGTAGGCTTCCCAAGGTTAAACAATATCATTTTTAGGTCAAATAACATGACGTTTTGTTAGAGCACACTCTTGATAGCTCTCAATTTTAATAGAATAAAACATGGAATCAAATATTTCAGAGTCATATAATACATAAGCAAGTTGATCCTACATGAAATGTCAAAAAATATTTGTCCTTCTTTTGCATATTATTCACCTATGTAGGCTTCTCAAGGTTAAACAATATCATTTTTAGGTCAAATAACATGACGTTTTGTTAGAGCACACTCATGTCTTGACCTTTATACTATAATGTGCCGTCGAGATGCTCTTTGTCTACTACATTCACAACTACCTCAAATACTAGCTGACCAACTTTTACACCAATAAAACACAACCAAAACTAAACAGAGCAAACATATAGATGTGTTTTATCCATCAAGAATCCGATCAAATACATTATGCCCGGATTCTATGTGGTCTATATGGACTGGAAATAATTTTATAGGTTTTTTCTTAGGTTTGGATGATTTGAGCCGGTTACGGCATTTTTAGCTGTTCTTGGTCGGTTTTTATCAGTTTTTGATCGGGTTTAGTCGCTTTTGACCAATGCTTGCCTGGATAAAAGTACTCCTTTTTTCAAGCATCCATTTTCTTAGTTGTGGTCTTGAAACCGAGTCATGTATCACATGTTATGACCATTTTATTGCAACCCACGTTTTCAGATAATTTCAATATAAATTTGTTTTTGTATGTTAGCGATTGTGTTTGGTAATCTATTTCTTGATAGCTCTCAATTTTAATAGAATAAAACATGGAATCAAATATTTCAGAGTCATATAATACATAAGCAAGTTGATCCTACATGAAATGTCAAAAAATACTTGTCCTTCTTTTGCATATTATTCATCTATGTAGGCTTCCCAAGGTTAAACAATATCATTTTTAGGTCAAATAACATGACGTTTTGTTAGAGCACACTCTTGATAGGTCTCAATTTTAATAGAATAAAACATGGAATCAAATATTTCAGAGTCATATAATACATAAGCAAGTTGATCCTACATGAAATGTCAAAAAATATTTGTCCTTCTTTTGCATATTATTCACCTATGTAGGCTTCTCAAGGTTAAACAATATCATTTTTAGGTCAAATAACATGACGTTTTGTTAGAGCACACTCATGTCTTGACCTTTATACTATAATGTGCCGTCGAGATGCTCTTTGTCTACTACATTCACAACTACCTCAAATACTAGCTAACCAACTTTTACACCAATAAAACACAACCAAAACTAAACAGAGCAAACATATAGATGTGTTTTATCCATCAAGAATCCGATCAAATACGTTATGCCCGGATTCTATGTGGTCTATATGGATTGGAAATAATTTTATAGGTTTTTTCTTAGGTTTGGATGATTTGAGCCGGTTACGGCATTTTTAGTTGTTCTTGGTCGGTTTTTATCAGTTTTTGATCGGGTTTAGTCGCTTTTGACCAATGCTTGCCTGGATAAAAGTACTCCTTTTTTCAAGCATCCATTTTCTTAGTTGTGGTCTTGAAACCGAGTCATGTATCACATGTTATGACCATTTTATTGCAACCCACGTTTTCAGATAATTTCAATATAAATTTGTTTTTGTATGTTAGCGATTGTGTTTGGTAATCTATTTCTTGATAGCTCTCAATTTTAATAGAATAAAACATGGAATCAAATATTTCAGAGTCATATAATACATAAGCAAGTTGATCCTACATGAAATGTCAAAAAATACTTGTCCTTCTTTTGCATATTATTCACCTATGTAGGCTTCCCAAGGTTAAACAGTATCATTTTTAGGTCAAATAACATGACGTTTTGTTAGAGCACACTCTTGATAGCTCTCAATTTTAATAGAATAAAACATGGAATCAAATATTTCAGAGTCATATAATACATAAGCAAGTTGATCCAACATGAAATGTCAAAAAATATTTGTCCTTCTTTTGCATATTATTCACCTATGTAGGCTTCTCAAGGTTAAACAATATCATTTTTAGGTCAAATAACATGACGTTTTGTTAGAGCACACTCATGTCTTGACCTTTATACTATAATGTGCCGTCGAGATGCTCTTTGTCTACTACATTCACAACTACCTCAAATACTAGCTGACCAACTTTTACACCAATAAAACACAACCAAAACTAAACAGAGCAAACATATAGATGTGTTTGATCCATCAAGAATCCGATCAAATACATTATGCCCGGATTCTATGTGGTATATATGGACTGGAAATAATTTTAAAGGTTTTTTCTTAGGTTTGGATGATTTGAGCCGGTTACGGCATTTTTAGCTGTTCTTGGTCGGTTTTTATCAGTTTTTGATCGGGTTTAGTCGCTTTTGACCAATGCTTGCCTGGATAAAAGTACTCCTTTTTTCAAGCATCAATTTTCTTAGTTGTGGTCTTGAAACCGAGTCATGTATCACATGTTATGACCATTTAATTGCAACCCACGTTTTCAGATAATTTCAATATAAATTTGTTTTTGTATGTTAGCGATTGTGTTTGGTAATCTATTTCTTGATAGCTCTCAATTTTAATAGAATAAAACATGGAATCAAATATTTCGGAGTCATATAATACATAAGCAAGTTGATCCTACATGAAATGTCAAAAAATACTTGTCCTTCTTTTGCATATTATTCATCTATGTAGGCTTCCCAAGGTTAAACAATATCATTTTTAGGTCAAATAACATGACGTTTTGTTAGAGCACACTCTTGATAGCTCTCAATTTTAATAGAATAAAACATGGAATCAAATATTTCAGAGTCATATAATACATAAGCAAGTTGATCCTACATGAAATGTCAAAAAATATTTGTCCTTCTTTTGCATATTATTCACCTATGTAGGCTTCTCAAGGTTAAACAATATCATTTTTAGGTCAAATAACATGACGTTTTGTTAGAGCACACTCATGTCTTGACCTTTATACTATAATGTGCCGTCGAGATGCTCTTTGTCTACTACATTCACAACTACCTCAAATACTAGCTGACCAACTTTTACACCAATAAAACACAACCAAAACTAAACAGAGCAAACATATAGATGTGTTTTATCCATCAAGAATCCGATCAAATACAGTATGCCCGGATTCTATGTGGTCTATATGGACTGGAAATAATTTTATAGGTTTTTTCTTAGGTTTGGATGATTTGAGCCGGTTACGGCATTTTTAGCTGTTCTTGGTCGGTTTTTATCAGTTTTTGATCGGGTTTAGTCGCTTTTGACCAATGCTTGCCTGGATAAAAGTACTCCTTTTTTCAAGCATCCATTTTCTTAGTTGTGGTCTTGAAACCGAGTCATGTATCACATGTTATGACCATTTTATTGCAACCCACGTTTTCAGATAATTTCAATATAAATTTGTTTTTGTATGTTAGCGATTGTGTTTGGTAATCTATTTCTTGATAGCTCTCAATTTTAATAGAATAAAACATGGAATCAAATATTTCAGAGTCATATAATACATAAGCAAGTTGATCCTACATGAAATGTCAAAAAATACTTGTCCTTCTTTTGCATATTATTCACCTATGTAGGCTTCCCAAGGTTAAACAATATCATTTTTAGGTCAAATAACATGACGTTTTGTTAGAGCACACTCTTGATAGCTCTCAATTTTAATAGAATAAAACATGGAATCAAATATTTCAGAGTCATATAATACATAAGCAAGTTGATCCTACATGAAATGTCAAAAAATATTTGTCCTTCTTTTGCATATTATTCACCTATGTAGGCTTCTCAAGGTTAAACAATATCATTTTTAGGTCAAATAACATGACGTTTTGTTAGAGCACACTCATGTCTTGACCTTTATACTATAATGTGCCGTCGAGATGCTCTTTGTCTACTACATTCACAACTACCTCAAATACTAGCTGATCAACTTTTACACCAATAAAACACAACCAAAACTAAACAGAGCAAACATATAGATGTGTTTTATCCATCAAGAATCCAGGCAAATACATTATGGCCAGATTCTATGTGGTCTATATGGACTGGAAATAATTTTATAGGTTTTTTCTTAGGTTTGGATGATTTGAGCCGGTTACGGCATTTTTAGCTGTTCTTGGTCGGTTTTTTATCAGTTTTTGATCGGGTTTAGTCGCTTTTGACCAATGCTTGCCTGGATAAAAGTACTCCTTTTTTCAAGCATCCATTTTCTTAGTTGTGGTCTTGAAACCGAGTCATGTATCACATGTTATGACCATTTTATTGCAACCCACGCTTTCAGATAATTTCAATATAAATTTGTTTTTGTATGTTAGCGATTGTGTTTGGTAATCTATTTCTTGATAGCTCTCAATTTTAATAGAATAAAACATGGAATCAAATATTTCAGAGTCATATAATACATAAGCAAGTTGATCCTACATGAAATGTCAAAAAATACTTGTCCTTCTTTTGCATATTATTCACCTATGTAGGCTTCCCAAGGTTAAACAATATCATTTTTAGGTCAAATAACATGACGTTTTGTTAGAGCACACTCTTGATAGCTCTCAATTTTAATAGAATAAAACATGGAATCAAATATTTCAGAGTCATATAATACATAAGCAAGTTGATCCTACATGAAATGTCAAAAAATATTTGTCCTTCTTTTGCATATTATTCACCTATGTAGGCTTCTCAAGGTTAAACAATATCATTTTAGGTCAAATAACATGACGTTTTGTTAGAGCACACTCATGTCTTGACCTTTATACTATAATGTGCCGTCGAGATGCTCTTTGTCTACTACATTCACAACTACCTCAAATACTAGCTGACCAACTTTTACACCAATAAAACACAACCAAAACTAAACAGAGCAAACATATAGATGTGTTTTATCCATCAAGAATCCGGGCAAATACATTATGCCCGGATTCTATGTGGTCTATATGGACTGGAAATAATTTTAGAGGTTTTTTCTTAGGTTTGGATGATTTGAGCCGGTTACGGCATTTTTAGCTGTTCTTGGTAGGTTTTTATCAGTTTTTGATCGGGTTTAGTCGCTTTTGACCAATGCTTGCCTGGATAAAAGTACTCCTTTTTTCAAGCATCCATTTTCTTAGTTGTGGTCTTGAAACCGAGTCATGTATCACATGTTATGACCATTTTATTGCAACCCATGTTTTCAGATAATTTCAATATAAATTTGTTTTTGTATGTTAGCGATTGTGTTTGGTAATCTATTTCTTGATAGCTCTCAATTTTAATAGAATAAAACATGGAATCAAATATTTCAGAGTCATATAATACATAAGCAAGTTGATCCTACATGAAATGTCAAAAAATACTTGTCCTTCTTTTGCATATTATTCACCTATGTAGGCTTCCCAAGGTTAAACAATATCATTTTTAGGTCAAATAACATGACGTTTTGTTAGAGCAAACTCTTGATAGCTCTCAATTTTAATAGAATAAAACATGGAATCAAATATTTCAGAGTCATATAATACATAAGCAAGTTGATCCTACATGAAATGTCAAAAAATATTTGTCCTTCTTTTGCATATTATTCACCTATGTAGGCTTCTCAAGGTTAAACAATATCATTTTTAGGTCAAATAACATGACGTTTTGTTAGAGCACACTCATGTCTTGACCTTTATACTATAATGTGCCGTCGAGATGCTCTTTGTCTACTACATTCACAACTACCTCAAATACTAGCTGACCAACTTTTACACCAATAAAACACAACCAAAACTAAACAGAGAAAACATATAGATGTGTTTCATCCATCAAGAATCCGGGCAAATACATTATGCCCGGATTCTATGTGGTCTATATGGACTGGAAATAATTTTATAGGTTTTTTCTTAGGTTTGGATGATTTGAGCCGGTTACGGCATTTTTAGCTGTTCTTGGTCGGTTTTTATCAGTTTTTGATCGGGTTTAGTCGCTTTTGACCAATGCTTGCCTGGATAAAAGTACTCCTTTTTTCAAGCATCCATTTTCTTAGTTGTGGTCTTGAAACCGAGTCATGTATCACATGTTATGACCATTTTATTGCAACCCACGTTTTCAGATAAATTCAATATAAATTTGTTTTTGTATGTTAGCGATTGTGTTTGGTAATCTATTTCATGATAGCTCTCAATTTTAATAGAATAAAACATGGAATCAAATATTTCAGAGTCATATAATACATAAGCAAGTTGATCCTACATGAAATGTCAAAAAATACTTGTCCTTCTTTTGCATATTATTCACCTATGTAGGCTTCCCAAGGTTAAACAATATCATTTTTAGGTCAAATAACATGACGTTTTGTTAGAGCACACTCTTGATAGCTCTCAATTTTAATAGAATAAAACATGGAATCAAATATTTCAGAGTCATATAATACATAAGCAAGTTGATCCTACATGAAATGTCAAAAAGTATTTGTCCTTCTTTTGTATATTATTCACCTATGTAGGCTTCTCAAGGTTAAACAATATCATTTTTAGGTCAAATAACATGACGTTTTGTTAGAGCACACTCATGTCTTGACCTTTATACTATAATGTGCCGTCGAGATGCTCTTTGTCTACTACATTCACAACTACCTCAAATACTAGCTGACCAACTTTTACACCAATAAAACACAACCAAAACTAAACAGAGCAAACATATAGATGTGTTTTATCCATCAAGAATCAAGGCAAATACATTATGCCCGGATTCTGGTCTATATGGACTGGAAATAATTTTATAGGTTTTTTCTTAGGTTTGGATGATTTGAGCCGGTTACGGCATTTTTAGCTGTTCTTGGTCGGTTTTTATCAGTTTTTGATCGGGTTTAGTCGCTTTTGACCAATGCTTGCCTGGATAAAAGTACTCCTCTTTTCAAGCATCCATTTTCTTAGTTGTGGTCTTGAAATCGAGTCATGTATCACATGTTATGACCATTTTATTGCAACCCACGTTTTCAGATAATTTCAATATAAATTTGTTTTTGTATGTTAGCGATTGTGTTTGGTAATCTATTTCTTGATAGCTCTCAATTTTAATAGAATAAAACATGGAATCAAATATTTCAGAGTCATATAATACATAAGCAAGTTGATCCTACATGAAATGTCAAAAAATACTTGTCCTTCTTTTGCATATTATTCACCTATGTAGGCTTCCCAAGGTTAAACAATATCATTTTTAGGTCAAATAACATGACGTTTTGTTAGAGCACACTCTTGATAGCTCTCAATTTTAATAGAATAAAACATGGAATCAAATATTTCAGAGTCATATAATACATAAGCAAGTTGATCCTACATGAAATGTCAAAAAATATTTGTCCTTCTTTTGCATATTATTCACCTATGTAGGCTTCTCAAGGTTAAACAATATCATTTTTAGGTCAAATAACATGACGTTTTGTTAGAGCACACTCATGTCTTGACCTTTATACTATAATGTGCCGTCGAGATGCTCTTTGTCTACTACATTCACAACTACCTCAAATACTAGCTGACCAACTTTTACACCAATAAAACACAACCAAAACTAAACAGAGCAAACATATAGATGTGTTTTATCCATCAAGAATCCGGGCAAATACATTATGCCCGGATTCTATGTGGTCTATATGGACTGGAAATAATTTTAGAGGTTTTTTCTTAGGTTTGGATGATTTGAGCCGGTTACGGCATTTTTAGCTGTTCTTGGTAGGTTTTTATCAGTTTTTGATCGGGTTTAGTCGCTTTTGACCAATGCTTGCCTGGATAAAAGTACTCCTTTTTTCAAGCATCCATTTTCTTAGTTGTGGTATTGAAACCGAGTCATGTATCACATGTTATGACCATTTTATTGCAACCCACGTTTTCAGATAATTTCAATATAAATTTGTTTTTGTATGTTAGCGATTGTGTTTGGTAATCTATTTCTTGATAGCTCTCAATTTTAATAGAATAAAACATGGAATCAAATATTTCAGAGTCATATAATACATAAGCAAGTTGATCCTACATGAAATGTCAAAAAATACTTGTCCTTCTTTTGCATATTATTCACCTATGTAGGCTTCCCAAGGTTAAACAATATCATTTTTAGGTCAAATAACATGACGTTTTGTTAGAGCACACTCTTGATAGCTCTCAATTTTAATAGAATAAATCATGGAATCAAATATTTCAGAGTCATATAATACATAAGCAAGTTGATCCTACATGAAATGTCAAAAAATATTTGTCCTTCTTTTGCATATTATTCACCTATGTAGGCTTCTCAAGGTTAAACAATATCATTTTTAGGTCAAATAACATGACGTTTTGTTAGAGCACACTCATGTCTTGACCTTTATACTATAATGTGCCGTCGAGATGCTCTTTGTCTACTACATTCACAACTACCTCAAATACTAGCTGACCAACTTTTACACCAATAAAACACAACCAAAACTAAATAGAGCAAACATATAGATGTGTTTTATCCATCAAGAATCCGGGCAAATACATTATGCCCGGATTCTATGTGGTCTATATGGACTGGAAATAATTTTATAGGTTTTTTCTTAGGTTTGGATGATTTGAGCCGGTTACGGCATTTTTAGCTATTCTTGGTAGGTTTTTATCAGTTTTTGATCGGGTTTAGTCGCTTTTGACCAATGCTTGCCTGGATAAAAGTACTCCTTTTTTCAAGCATCCATTTTCTTAGTTGTGGTCTTGAAACCGAGTCATGTATCACATGTTATGACCATTTTATTGCAACCCACGTTTTCAGATAATTTCAATATAAATTTGTTTTTGTATGTTAGCGATTGTGTTTGGTAATCTATTTCTTGATAGCTCTCAATTTTAATAGAATAAAACATGGAATCAAATATTTCAGAGTCATATAATACATAAGCAAGTTGATCCTACATGAAATGTCAAAAAATATTTGTCCTTCTTTTGCATATTATTCACCTATGTAGGCTTCTCAAGGTTAAACAATATCATTTTTAGGTCAAATAACATGACGTTTTGTTAGAGCACACTCATGTCTTGACCTTTATACTATAATGTGCCGTCGAGATGCTCTTTGTCTACTACATTCACAACTACCTCAAATACTAGCTGACCAACTTTTACACCAATAAAACACAACCAAAACTAAACAGAGCAAACATATAGATGTGTTTTATCCATCAAGAATCCGGGAAAATACATTATGCCCGGATTCTATATGGTCTATATGGACTGGAAATAATTTTAGAGGTTTTTTCTTAGGTTTGGATGATTTGAGCCGGTTACGGCATTTTTAGCTGTTCTTGGTAGGTTTTTATCAGTTTTTGATCGGGTTTAGTCGCTTTTGACCAATGCTTGCCTGGATAAAAGTGCTCCTTTTATCAAGCATCCATTTTCTTAGTTGTGGTCTTGAAACCGAGTCATGTATCACATGTTATGACCATTTTATTGCAACCCACGTTTTCAGATAATTTCAATATAAATTTGTTTTTGTATGTTAGCGATTGTGTTTGGTAATCTATTTCTTGATAGGTCTCAATTTTAATAGAATAAAACATGGAATCAAATATTTCAGAGTCATATAATACATAAGCAAGTTGATCCTACATGAAATGTCAAAAAATACTTGTCCTTCTTTTGCATATTATTCACCTATGTAGGCTTCCCAAGGTTAAACAATATCATTTTTAGGTCAAATAACATGACGTTTTGTTAGAGCACACTCTTGATAGCTCTCAATTTTAATAGAATAAAACATGGAATCAAATATTTCAGAGTCATATAATACATAAGCAAGTTGATCCTACATGAAATGTCAAAAAATATTTGTCCTTCTTTTGCATATTATTCACCTATGTAGGCTTCTCAAGGTTAAACAATATCATTTTTAGGTCAAATAACATGACGTTTTGTCAGAGCACACTCATGTCTTGACCTTTATACTATAATGTGCCGTCGAGATGCTCTTTGTCTACTACATTCACAACTACCTCAAATACTAGCTGACCAACTTTTACACCAATAAAACACAACCAAAACTAAACAGAGCAAACATATAGATGTGTTTTATCCATCAAGAATCCGATCAAATACATTATGCCCGGATTCTATGTGGTCTATATGGACTGGAAATAATTTTATAGGTTTTTTCTTAGGTTTGGATGATTTGAGCCGGTTACGGCATTTTTAGCTGTTCTTGGTCGGTTTTTATCAGTTTTTGATCGGGTTTAGTCGCTATTGACCAATGCTTGCTTGGATAAAAGTACTCCTTTTTTCAAGCATCCATTTTCTTAGTTGTGGTCTTGAAACCGAGTCATGTATCACATGTTATGACCATTTTATTGCAACCCACGTTTTCAGATAATTTCAATATAAATTTGTTTTTGTATGTTAGCGATTGTGTTTGGTAATCTATTTCTTGATAGCTCTCAATTTTAATAGAATAAAAAATGGAATCAAATATTTCAGAGTCATATAATACATAAGCAAGTTGATCCTACATGAAATGTCAAAAAATACTTGTCCTTCTTTTGCATATTATTCACCTATGTAGGCTTCCCAAGGTTAAACAATATCATTTTTAGGTTAAATAACATGACGTTTTGTTAGAGCACACTCTTGATAGCTCTCAATTTTAATAAAATAAAACATGGAATCAAATATTTCAGAGTCATATAATACATAAGCAAGTTGATCCTACATGAAATGTCAAAAAATATTTGTCCTTCTTTTGCATATTATTCACCTATGTAGGCTTCTCAAGGTTAAACAATATCATTTTTAGGTCAAATAACATGACGTTTTGTTAGAGCACACTCATGTCTTGACCTTTATACTATAATGTGCCGTCGAGATGCTCTTTGTCTACTACATTCACAACTACCTCAAATACTAGCTGACCAACTTTTACACCAATAAAACACAACCAAAACTAAACAGAGCAAACATATAGATGTGCTTTATCCATCAAGAATCCGGGCAAATACATTATGCCCGGATTCTATGTGGTCTATATGGACTGGAAATAGTTTTATAGGTTTTTTCTTAGGTTTGGATGATTTGAGCCGGTTACGGCATTTTTAGCTGTTTTTGGTCGGTTTTTATCAGTTTTTGATCGGGTTTACTCGCTTTTGACCAATGCTTGCCTGGATAAAAGTACTCCTTTTTTCAAGCATCCATTTTCTTAGTTGTGGTCTTGAAACCGAGTCATGTATCACATGTTATGACCATTTTATTGCAACCCACGTTTTCAGATAATTTCAATATAAATTTGTTTTTGTATGTTAGCGATTGTGTTTGGTAATCTATTTCTTGATAGCTCTCAATTTTAATAGAATAAAACATGGAATCAAATATTTCAGAGTCATATAATACATAAGCAAGTTGATCCTACATGAAATGTCAAAAAATACTTGTCCTTCTTTTGCATATTATTCACCTATGTAGGCTTCCCAAGGTTAAACAATATCATTTTTAGGTCAAATAACATGACGTTTTGTTAGAGCACACTCTTGATAGCTCTCAATTTTAATAGAATAAAACATGGAATCAAATATTTCAGAGTCATATAATACATAAGCAAGTTGATCCTACATGAAATGTCAAAAAATATTTGTCCTTCTTTTGCATATTATTCACCTATGTAGGCTTCTCAAGGTTAAACAATATCATTTTTAGGTCAAATAACATGACGTTTTGTTAGAGCACACTCATGTCTTGACCTTTATACTATAATGTGCCGTCGAGATGCTCTTTGTCTACTACATTCGCAACTAATTCAAATACTAGCTGACCAACTTTTACACCAATAAAACACAACCAAAACTAAACAGAGCAAACATATAGATGTGTTTTATCCATCAAGAATCCGGGCAAATACATTATGCCCGGATTCTATATGGTCTATATGGACTGGAAATAATTTTAGAGGTTTTTTCTTAGGTTTGGATGATTTGAGCCGGTTACGGCATTTTTAGCTGTTCTTGGTAGGTTTTTATCAGTTTTTGATCAGGTTTAGTCGCTTTTGACCAATGCTTGCCTGGATAAAAGTGCTCCTTTTATCAAGCATCCATTTTCTTAGTTGTGGTCTTGAAACCGAGTCATGTATCACATGTTATGACCATTTTATTGCAACCCACGTTTTCAGATAATTTCAATATAAATTTGTTTTTGTATGTTAGCGATTGTGTTTGGTAATCTATTTCTTGATAGCTCTCAATTTTAATAGAATAAAACATGGAATCAAATATTTCAGAGTCATATAATACATAAGCAAGTTGATCCTACATGAAATGTCAAAAAATACTTGTCCTTCTTTTGCATATTATTCACCTATGTAGGCTTCCCAAGGTTAAACAATATCATTTTTAGGTCAAATAACATGACGTTTTGTTAGAGCACACTCTTGATAGCTCTCAATTTTAATAGAATAAAACATGGAATCAAATATTTCAGAGTCATATAATACATAAGCAAGTTGATCCTACATGAAATGTCAAAAAATATTTGTCCTTCTTTTGCATATTATTCACCTATGTAGGCTTCTCAAGGTTAAACAATATCATTTTTAGGTCAAATAACATGACGTTTTGTCAGAGCACACTCATGTCTTGACCTTTATACTATAATGTGCCGTCGAGATGCTCTTTGTCTACTACATTCACAACTACCTCAAATACTAGCTGACCAACTTTTACACCAATAAAACACAACCAAAACTAAACAGAGCAAACATATAGATGTGTTTTATCCATCAAGAATCCGATCAAATACATTATGCCCGGATTCTATGTGGTCTATATGGACTGGAAATAATTTTATAGGTTTTTTCTTAGGTTTGGATGATTTGAGCCGGTTACGGCATTTTTAGCTGTTCTTGGTCGGTTTTTATCAGTTTTTGATCGGGTTTAGTCGCTATTGACCAATGCTTGCTTGGATAAAAGTACTCCTTTTTTCAAGCATCCATTTTCTTAGTTGTGGTCTTGAAACCGAGTCATGTATCACATGTTATGACCATTTTATTGCAACCCACGTTTTCAGATAATTTCAATATAAATTTGTTTTTGTATGTTAGCGATTGTGTTTGGTAATCTATTTCTTGATAGCTCTCAATTTTAATAGAATAAAAAATGGAATCAAATATTTCAGAGTCATATAATACATAAGCAAGTTGATCCTACATGAAATGTCAAAAAATACTTGTCCTTCTTTTGCATATTATTCACCTATGTAGGCTTCCCAAGGTTAAACAATATCATTTTTAGGTCAAATAACATGACGTTTTGTTAGAGCACACTCTTGATAGCTCTCAATTTTAATAAAATAAAACATGGAATCAAATATTTCAGAGTCATATAATACATAAGCAAGTTGATCCTACATGAAATGTCAAAAAATATTTGTCCTTCTTTTGCATATTATTCACCTATGTAGGCTTCTCAAGGTTAAACAATATCATTTTTAGGTCAAATAACATGACGTTTTGTTAGAGCACACTCATGTCTTGACCTTTATACTATAATGTGCCGTCGAGATGCTCTTTGTCTACTACATTCACAACTACCTCAAATACTAGCTGACCAACTTTTACACCAATAAAACACAACCAAAACTAAACAGAGCAAACATATAGATGTGCTTTATCCATCAAGAATCCGGGCAAATACATTATGCCCGGATTCTATGTGGTTTATATGGACTGGAAATAGTTTTATAGGTTTTTTCTTAGGTTTGGATGATTTGAGCCGGTTACGGCATTTTTAGCTGTTTTTGGTCGGTTTTTATCAGTTTTTGATCGGGTTTAGTCGCTTTTGACCAATGCTTGCCTGGATAAAAGTACTCCTTTTTTCAAGCATCCATTTTCTTAGTTGTGGTCTTGAAACCGAGTCATGTATCACATGTTATGACCATTTTATTGCAACCCACGTTTTCAGATAATTTCAATATAAATTTGTTTTTGTATGTTAGCGATTGTGTTTGGTAATCTATTTCTTGATAGCTCTCAATTTTAATAGAATAAAACATGGAATCAAATATTTCAGAGTCATATAATACATAAGCAAGTTGATCCTACATGAAATGTCAAAAAATACTTGTCCTTCTTTTGCATATTATTCACCTATGTAGGCTTCCCAAGGTTAAACAATATCATTTTTAGGTCAAATAACATGACGTTTTGTTAGAGCACACTCTTGATAGCTCTCAATTTTAATAGAATAAAACATGGAATCAAATATTTCAGAGTCATATAATACATAAGCAAGTTGATCCTACATGAAATGTCAAAAAATATTTGTCCTTCTTTTGCATATTATTCACCTATGTAGGCTTCTCAAGGTTAAACAATATCATTTTTAGGTCAAATAACATGACGTTTTGTTAGAGCACACTCATGTCTTGACCTTTATACTATAATGTGCCGTCGAGATGCTCTTTGTCTACTACATTCGCAACTACCTCAAATACTAGCTGACCAACTTTTACACCAATAAAACACAACCAAAACTAAACAGAGCAAACATATAGATGTGTTTTATCCATCAAGAATCCGGGCAAATACATTATGCCCGGATTCTATATGGTATATATGGACTGGAAATAATTTTAGAGGTTTTTTCTTAGGTTTGGATGATTTGAGCCGGTTACGGCATTTTTAGCTGTTCTTGGTAGGTTTTTATCAGTTTTTGATCGGGTTTAGTCGCTTTTGACCAATGCTTGCCTGGATAAAAGTGCTCCTTTTATCAAGCATCCATTTTCTTAGTTGTGGTCTTGAAACCGAGTCATGTATCACATGTTATGACCATTTTATTGCAACCCACGTTTTCAGATAATTTCAATATAAATTTGTTTTTGTATGTTAGCGATTGTGTTTGGTAATCTATTTCTTGATAGGTCTCAATTTTAATAGAATAAAACATGGAATCAAATATTTCAGAGTCATATAATACATAAGCAAGTTGATCCTACATGAAATGTCAAAAAATACTTGTCCTTCTTTTGCATATTATTCACCTATGTAGGCTTCCCAAGGTTAAACAATATCATTTTTAGGTCAAATAACATGACGTTTTGTTAGAGCACACTCTTGATAGCTCTCAATTTTAATAGAATAAAACATGGAATCAAATATTTCAGAGTCATATAATACATAAGCAAGTTGATCCTACATGAAATGTCAAAAAATATTTGTCCTTCTTTTGCATATTATTCACCTATGTAGGCTTCTCAAGGTTAAACAATATCATTTTTAGGTCAAATAACATGACGTTTTGTCAGAGCACACTCATGTCTTGACCTTTATATTATAATGTGCCGTCGAGATGCTCTTTGTCTACTACATTCACAACTACCTCAAATACTAGCTGACCAACTTTTACACCAATAAAACACAACCAAAACTAAACAGAGCAAACATATAGATGTGTTTTATCCATCAAGAATCCGATCAAATACATTATGCCCGGATTCTATGTGGTCTATATGGACTGGAAATAATTTTATAGGTTTTTTCTTAGGTTTGGATGATTTGAGCCGGTTACGGCATTTTTAGCTGTTCTTGGTCGGTTTTTATCAGTTTTTGATCGGGTTTAGTCGCTATTGACCAATGCTTGCCTGGATAAAAGTACTCCTTTTTTCAAGCATCCATTTTCTTAGTTGTGGTCTTGAAACCGAGTCATGTATCACATGTTATGACCATTTTATTGCAACCCACGTTTTCAGATAATTTCAATATAAATTTGTTTTTGTATGTTAGCGATTGTGTTTGGTAATCTATTTCTTGATAGGTCTCAATTTTAATAGAATAAAACATGGAATCAAATATTTCAGAGTCATATAATACATAAGCAAGTTGATCCTACATGAAATGTCAAAAAATACTTGTCCTTCTTTTGCATATTATTCACCTATGTAGGCTTCTCAAGGTTAAACAATATCATTTTTAGGTCAAATAACATGACGTTTTGTTAGAGCACACTCTTGATAGCTCTCAATTTTAATAGAATAAAACATGGAATCAAATATTTCAGAGTCATATAATACATAAGCAAGTTGATCCTACATGAAATGTCAAAAAATATTTGTCCTTCTTTTGCATATTATTCACCTATGTAGGCTTCTCAAGGTTAAACAATATCATTTTTAGGTCAAATAACATGACGTTTTGTTAGAGCACACTCATGTCTTGACCTTTATACTATAATGTGCCGTCGAGATGCTCTTTGTCTACTACATTCACAACTACCTCAAATACTAGCTGACCAACTTTTACACCAATAAAACACAACCAAAACTAAACAGAGCAAACATATAGATGTGTTTTATCCATCAAGAATCCGGGCAAATACATTATGCCCGGATTCTATATGGTCTATATGGACTGGAAATAATTTTAGAGGTTTTTTCTTAGGTTTGGATGATTTGAGCCGGTTACGGCATTTTTAGCTGTTCTTGGTAGGTTTTTATCAGTTTTTGATCGGGTTTAGTCGCTTTTGACCAATGCTTGCCTGGATAAAAGTGCTCCTTTTATCAAGCATCCATTTTCTTAGTTGTGGTCTTGAAACCGAGTCATGTATCACATGTTATGACCATTTTATTGCAACCCACGTTTTCAGATAATTTCAATATAAATTTGTTTTTGTATGTTAGCGATTGTGTTTGGTAATCTATTTCTTGATAGGTCTCAATTTTAATAGAATAAAACATGGAATCAAATATTTCAGAGTCATATAATACATAAGCAAGTTGATCCTACATGAAATGTCAAAAAATACTTGTCCTTCTTTTGCATATTATTCACCTATGTAGGCTTCCCAAGGTTAAACAATATCATTTTTAGGTCAAATAACATGACGTTTTGTTAGAGCACACTCTTGATAGCTCTCAATTTTAATAGAATAAAACATGGAATCAAATATTTCAGAGTCATATAATACATAAGCAAGTTGATCCTACATGAAATGTCAAAAAATATTTGTCCTTCTTTTGCATATTATTCACCTATGTAGGCTTCTCAAGGTTAAACAATATCATTTTTAGGTCAAATAACATGACGTTTTGTCAGAGCACACTCATGTCTTGACCTTTATACTATAATGTGCCGTCGAGATGCTCTTTGTCTACTACATTCACAACTACCTCAAATACTAGCTGACCAACTTTTACACGAATAAAACACAACCAAAACTAAACAGAGCAAACATATAGATGTGTTTTATCCATCAAGAATCCGATCAAATACATTATGCCCGGATTCTATGTGGTCTATATGGACTGGAAATAATTTTATAGGTTTTTTCTTAGGTTTGGATGATTTGAGCCGGTTATGGCATTTTTAGCTGTTCTTGGTCGGTTTTTATCAGTTTTTGATCGGGTTTAGTCGCTATTGACCAATGCTTGCCTGGATAAAAGTACTCCTTTTTTCAAGCATCCATTTTCTTAGTTGTGGTCTTGAAACCGAGTCATGTATCACATGTTATGACCATTTTATTGCAACCCACGTTTTCAGATAATTTCAATATAAATTTGTTTTTGTATGTTAGCGATTGTGTTTGGTAATCTATTTCTTGATAGCTCTCAATTTTAATAGAATAAAAAATGGAATCAAATATTTCAGAGTCATATAATACATAAGCAAGTTGATCCTACATGAAATGTCAAAAAATACTTGTCCTTCTTTTGCATATTATTCACCTATGTAGGCTTCCCAAGGTTAAACAATATCATTTTTAGGTCAAATAACATGACGTTTTGTTAGAGCACACTCTTGATAGCTCTCAATTTTAATAGAATAAAACATGGAATCAAATATTTCAGAGTCATATAATACATAAGCAAGTTGATCCTACATGAAATGTCAAAAAATATTTGTCCTTCTTTTGCATATTATTCACTTATGTAGGCTTCTCAAGGTTAAACAATATCATTTTTAGGTCAAATAACATGACGTTTTGTTAGAGCACACTCATGTCTTGACCTTTATACTATAATGTGCCGTCGAGATGCTCTTTGTCTACTACATTCACAACTACCTCAAATACTAGCTGACCAACTTTTACACCAATAAAACACAACCAAAACTAAACAGAGCAAACATATAGATGTGTTTTATCCATCAAGAATCCGGGCAAATACATTATGCCCGGATTCTATGTGGTCTATATGGACTAGAAATAGTTTTATAGGTTTTTTCTTAGGTTTGGATGATTTGAGCCGGTTACGGCATTTTTAGCTGTTTTTGGTCGGTTTTTATCAGTTTTTGATCGGGTTTAGTCGCTTTTGACCAATGCTTGCCTGGATAAAAGTACTCCTTTTTTCAAGAATCCATTTTCTTAGTTGTGGTCTTGAAACCGAGTCATGTATCACATGTTATGACCATTTTATTGCAACCCACGTTTTCAGATAATTTCAATATAAATTCGTTTTTGTATGTTAGCGATTGTGTTTGGTAATCTATTTCTTGATAGCTCTCAATTTTAATAGAATAAAACATGGAATCAAATATTTCAGTCATATAATACATAAGCAAGTTGATCCTACATGAAATGTCAAAAAATACTTGTCCTTCTTTTGCATATTATTCACCTATGTAGGCTTCCCAAGGTTAAACAATATCATTTTTAGGTCAAATAACATGACGTTTTATTAGAGCACACTCTTGATAGCTCTCAATTTTAATAGAATAAAACATGGAATCAAATATTTCAGAGTCATATAATACATAAGCAAGTTGATCCTACATGAAATGTCAAAAAATATTTGTCCTTCTTTTGCATATTATTCACCTATGTAGGCTTCTCAAGGTTAAACAATATCATTTTAGGTCAAATAACATGACGTTTTGTTAGAGCACACTCATGTCTTGACCTTTATACTATAATGTGCCGTCGAGATGCTCTTTGTCTACTACATTCACAACTACCTCAAATACTAGCTGACCAACTTTTACACCAATAAAACACAACCAAAACTAAACAAAGCAAACATATAGATGTGTTTTATCCATCAAGAATCCGGGCAAATACATTATGCCCGGATTCTGGTCTATATGGACTAGAAATAATTTTATAGGTTTTTTCTTAGGTTTGGATGATTTGAGCCGGTTACGGCATTTTTAGCTGTTCTTGGTCGGTTTTTATCAGTTTTTGATCGGGTTTAGTCGCTTTTGACCAATGCTTGCCTGGATAAAAGTACTCCTTTTTTCAAGCATCCATTTTCTTAGTTGTGGTCTTGAAACCGAGTCATGTATCACATGTTATGACCATTTTATTGCAACCCACGTTTTCAGATAATTTCAATATAAATTTGTTTTTGTATGTTAGCGATTGTGTTTGGTAATCTATTTCTTGATAGCTCTCAATTTTAATAGAATAAAACATGGAATCAAATATTTCAGAGTCATATAATACATAAGCAAGTTGATCCTACATGAAATGTCAAAAAATACTTGTCCTTCTTTTGCATATTATTCACCTATGTAGGCTTCCCAAGGTTAAACAATATCATTTTTAGGTCAAATAACATGACGTTTTGTTAGAGCACACTCTTGATAGCTCTCAATTTTAATAGAATAAAACATGGAATCAAATATTTCAGAGTCATATAATACATAAGCAAGTTGATCCTACATGAAATGTCAAAAAATATTTGTCCTTCTTTTGCATATTATTCACCTATGTAGGCTTCTCAAGGTTAAACAATATCATTTTTAGGTCAAATAACATGACGTTTTGTTAGAGCACACTCATGTCTTGACCTTTATACTATAATGTGCCGTCGAGATGCTCTTTGTCTACTACATTCACAACTACCTCAAATACTAGCTGACCAACTTTTACACTAATAAAACACAACCAAAACTAAACAGAGCAAACATATAGATGTGTTTTATCCATCAAGAATCCGGGCAAATACATTATGCCCGGATTCTATGTGGTCTATATGGACTGGAATTAATTTTATAGGTTTTTTCTTAGGTTTGGATGATTTGAGCCGGTTACGGCATTTTTAGCTATTCTTGGTAGGTTTTTATCAGTTTTTGATCGGGTTTAGTCGCTTTTGACCAATGCTTGCCTGGATAAAAGTACTCCTTTTTTCAAGCATCCATTTTCTTAGTTGTGGTCTTGAAACCGAGTCATGTATCACATGTTATGACCATTTTATTGCAACCCACGTTTTCAGATAATTTCAATATAAATTTGTTTTTGTATGTTAGCGATTGTGTTTGGTAATCTATTTCTTGATAGCTCTCAATTTTAATAGAATAAAACATGGAATCAAATATTTCAGAGTCATATAATACATAAGCAAGTTGATCCTACATGAAATGTCAAAAAATACTTGTCCTTCTTTTGCATATTATTCACCTATGTAGGCTTCCCAAGGTTAAACAATATCATTTTTAGGTCAAATAACATGACGTTTTGTTAGAGCACACTCTTGATAGCTCTCAATTTTAATAGAATAAAACATGGAATCAAATATTTCAGAGTCATATAATACATAAGCAAGTTGATCCTACATGAAATGTCAAAAAATATTTGTCCTTCTTTTGCATATTATTCACCTATGTAGGCTTCTCAAGGTTAAACAATATCATTTTTAGGTCAAATAACATGACGTTTTGTTAGAGCACACTCATGTCTTGACCTTTATACTATAATGTGCCGTCGAGATGCTCTTTGTCTACTACATTCACAACTACCTCAAATACTAGCTGACCAACTTTTACACTAATAAAACACAACCAAAACTAAACAGAGCAAACATATAGATGTGTTTTATCCATCAAGAATCCGGGCAAATTCATTATGCCCGGATTCTATGTGGTCTATATGGACTGGAATTAATTTTATAGGTTTTTTCTTAGGTTTGGATGATTTGAGCCGGTTACGGCATTTTTAGCTATTCTTGGTAGGTTTTTATCAGTTTTTGATCGGGTTTAGTCGCTTTTGACCAATGCTTGCCTGGATAAAAGTACTCCTTTTTTCAAGCATCCATTTTCTTAGTTGTGGTCTTGAAACCGAGTCATGTATCACATGTTATGACCATTTTATTGCAACCCACGTTTTCAGATAATTTCAATATAAATTTGTTTTTGTATGTTAGCGATTGTGTTTGGTAATCTATTTCTTGATAGCTCTGAATTTTAATAGAATAAAACATGGAATCAAATATTTCAGAGTCATATAATACATAAGCAAGTTGATCCTACATGAAATGTCAAAAAATACTTGTCCTTCTTTTGCATATTATTCACCTATGTAGGCTTCCCAAGGTTAAACAATATCATTTTTAGGTCAAATAACATGACGTTTTGTTAGAGCACACTCTTGATAGCTCTCATTTTTAATAGAATAAAACATGGAATCAAATATTTCAGAGTCATATAATACATAAGCAAGTTGATCCTACATGAAATGTCAAAAAATATTTGTCCTTCTTTTGCATATTATTCACCTATGTAGGATTCTCAAGGTTAAACAATATCATTTTTAGGTCAAATAACATGACGTTTTGTCAGAGCACACTCATGTCTTGACATTTATACTATAATGTGCCGTCGAGATGCTCTTTGTCTACTACATTCACAACTACCTCAAATACTAGCTGACCAACTTTTACACCAATAAAACACAACCAAAACTAAACAGAGCAAACATATAGATGTGTTTTATCCATCAAGAATCTGATCAAATACATTATGCCCGGATTCTATGTGGTCTATATGGACTGGAAATAATTTTATAGGTTTTTTCTTAGGTTTGGATGATTTGAGCCGGTTACGGCATTTTTAGCTGTTCTTGGTCGGTTTTTATCAGTTTTTGATCGGGTTTAGTCGCTATTGACCAATGCTTGCCTGGATAAAAGTACTCCTTTTTTCAAGCATCCATTTTCTTAGTTGTGGTCTTGAAACCGAGTCATGTATCACATGTTATGACCATTTTATTGCAACCCACGTTTTCAGATAATTTCAATATAAATTTGTTTTTGTATGTTAGCGATTGTGTTTGGTAATCTATTTCTTGATAGCTCTCAATTATAATAGAATAAAACATGGAATCAAATATTTCAGAGTCATATAATACATAAGCAAGTTGATCCTACATGAAATGTCAAAAAATACTTGTCCTTCTTTTGCATATTATTCACCTATGTAGGCTTCCCAAGGTTAAACAATATCATTTTTAGGTCAAATAACATGACGTTTTGTTAGAGCACACTCTTGATAGCTCTCAATTTTAATAGAATAAAACATGGAATCAAATATTTCAGAGTCATATAATACATAAGCAAGTTGATCCTACATGAAATGTCAAAAAATATTTGTCCTTCTTTTGCATATTATTCACCTATGTAGGCTTCTCAAGGTTAAACAATATCATTTTTAGGTCAAATAACATGACGTTTTGTTAGAGCACACTCATGTCTTGACCTTTATACTATAATGTGCCGTCGAGATGCTCTTTGTCTACTACATTCACAACTACCTCAAATACTAGCTGACCAACTTTTACACTAATAAAACACAACCAAAACTAAACAGAGCAAACATATAGATGTGTTTTATCCATCAAGAATCCGGGCAAATACATTATGCCCGGATACTATGTGGTCTATATGGACTGGAATTAATTTTATAGGTTTTTTCTTAGGTTTGGATGATTTGAGCCGGTTACGGCATTTTTAGCTATTCTTGGTAGGTTTTTATCAGTTTTTGATCGGGTTTAGTCGCTTTTGACCAATGCTTGCCTGGATAAAAGTACTCCTTTTTTCAAGCATCCATTTTCTTAGTTGTGGTCTTGAAACCGAGTCATGTATCACATGTTATGACCATTTTATTGCAACCCACGTTTTCAGATAATTTTAATATAAATTTGTTTTTGTATGTTAGCGATTGTGTTTGGTAATCTATTTCTTGATAGCTCTCAATTTTAATAGAATAAAACATGGAATCAAATATTTCAGAGTCATATAATACATAAGCAAGTTGATCCTACATGAAATGTCAAAAAATACTTGTCCTTCTTTTGCATATTATTCACCTATGTAGGCTTCCCAAGGTTAAACAATATCATTTTTAGGTCAAATAACATGACGTTTTGTTAGAGCACACTCTTGATAGCTCTCAATTTTAATAGAATAAAACATGGAATCAAATATTTCAGAGTCATATAATACATAAGCAAGTTGATCCTACATGAAATGTCAAAAAATATTTGTCCTTCTTTTGCATATTATTCACCTATGTAGGCTTCTCAAGGTTAAACAATATCATTTTTAGGTCAAATAACATGACGTTTTGTCAGAGCACACTCATGTCTTGACCTTTATACTATAATGTGCCGTCGAGATGCTCTTTGTCTACTACATTCACAACTACCTCAAATACTAGCTGACCAACTTTTACACCAATAAAACACAACCAAAACTAAACAGAGCAAACATATAGATGTGTTTTATCCATCAAGAATCCGATCAAATACATTATGCCCAGATTCTATGTGGTCTATATGGACTGGAAATAATTTTATAGGTTTTTTCTTAGGTTTGGATGATTTGAGCCGGTTACGGCATTTTTAGCTGTTCTTGGTCGGTTTTTATCAGTTTTTGATCGAGTTTAGTCGCTATTGACCAATGCTTGCCTGGATAAAAGTACTCCTTTTTTCAAGCATCCATTTTCTTAGTTGTGGTCTTGAAACTGAGTCATGTATCACATGTTATGACCATTTTATTGCAACCCACGTTTTCAGATAATTTCAATATAAATTTGTTTTTGTATGTTAGCGATTGTGTTTGGTAATCTATTTCTTGATAGCTCTCAATTTTAATAGAATAAAACATGGAATCAAATATTTCAGAGTCATATAATACATAAGCAAGTTGATCCTACATGAAATGTCAAAAAATACTTGTCCTTCTTTTGCATATTATTCACCTATGTAGGCTTCCCAAGGTTAAACAATATCATTTTTAGGTCAAATAACATGACGTTTTGTTAGAGCACACTCTTGATAGCTCTCAATTTTAATAGAATAAAACATGGAATCAAATATTTCAGAGTCATATAATACATAAGCAAGTTGATCCTACATGAAATGTCAAAAAATATTTGTCCTTCTTTTGCATATTATTCACCTATGTAGGCTTCTCAAGGTTAAACAATATCATTTTTAGGTCAAATAACATGACGTTTTGTTAGAGCACACTCATGTCTTGACCTTTATACTATAATGTGCCGTCGAGATGCTCTTTGTCTACTACATTCACAACTACCTCAAATACTAGCTGACCAACTTTTACACCAATAAAACACAACCAAAACTAAACAGAGCAAACATATAGATGTGTTTTATCCATCAAGAATCCGGGCAAATACATTATGCCCGGATTCTATGTGGTCTATATGGACTAGAAATAGTTTTATAGGTTTTTTCTTAGGTTTGGATGATTTGAGCCGGTTACGGCATTTTTAGCTGTTTTTGGTCGGTTTTTATCAGTTTTTGATCGGGTTTAGTCGCTTTTGACCAATGCTTGCCTGGATAAAAGTACTCCTTTTTTCAAGAATCCATTTTCTTAGTTGTGGTCTTGAAACCGAGTCATGTATCACATGTTATGACCATTTTATTGCAACCCACGTTTTCAGATAATTTCAATATAAATTCGTTTTTGTATGTTAGCGATTGTGTTTGGTAATCTATTTCTTGATAGCTCTCAATTTTAATAGAATAAAACATGGAATCAAATATTTCAGTCATATAATACATAAGCAAGTTGATCCTACATGAAATGTCAAAAAATACTTGTCCTTCTTTTGCATATTATTCACCTATGTAGGCTTCCCAAGGTTAAACAATATCATTTTTAGGTCAAATAACATGACGTTTTATTAGAGCACACTCTTGATAGCTCTCAATTTTAATAGAATAAAACATGGAATCAAATATTTCAGAGTCATATAATACATAAGCAAGTTGATCCTACATGAAATGTCAAAAAATATTTGTCCTTCTTTTGCATATTATTCACCTATGTAGGCTTCTCAAGGTTAAACAATATCATTTTTAGGTCAAATAACATGACGTTTTGTTAGAGCACACTCATGTCTTGACCTTTATACTATAATGTGCCGTCGAGATGCTCTTTGTCTACTACATTCACAACTACCTCAAATACTAGCTGACCAACTTTTACACCAATAAAACACAACCAAAACTAAACAGAGCAAACATATAGATGTGTTTTATCCATCAAGAATCCGGGCAAATACATTATGCCCGGATTCTGGTCTATAAGGACTAGAAATAATTTTATAGGTTTTTTCTTAGGTTTGGATGATTTGAGCCGGTTACGGCATTTTTAGCTGTTCTTGGTCGGTTTTTATCAGTTTTAGATCGGGTTTAGTCGCTTTTGACCAATGCTTGCCTGGATAAAAGTACTCCTTTTTTCAAGCATCCATTTTCTTAGTTGTGGTCTTGAAACCGAGTCATGTATCACATGTTATGACCATTTTATTGCAACCCACGTTTTCAGATAATTTCAATATAAATTTGTTTTTTTATGTTAGCGATTGTGTTTGGTAATCTATTTCTTGATAGCTCTCAATTTTAATAGAATAAAATATGGAATCAAATATTTCAGAGTCATATAATACATAAGCAAGTTGATCCTACATGAAATGTCAAAAAATACTTGTCCTTCTTTTGCATATTATTCACCTATGTAGGCTTCCCAAGGTTAAACAATATCATTTTTAGGTCAAATAACATGACGTTTTGTTAGATCACACTCTTGATAGCTCTCAATTTTAATAGAATAAAACATGGAATCAAATATTTCAGAGTCATATAATACATAAGCAAGTTGATCCTACATGAAATGTCAAAAAATATTTGTCCTTCTTTTGCATATTATTCACCTATGTAGGCTTCTCAAGGTTAAACAATATCATTTTTAGGTCAAATAACATGACGTTTTGTTAGAGCACACTCATGTCTTGACCTTTATACTATAATGTGCCGTCGAGATGCTCTTTGTCTACTACATTCACAACTACCTCAAATACTAGCTGACCAACTTTTACACTAATAAAACACAACCAAAACTAAATAGAGGAAACATATAGATGTGTTTTATCCATCAAGAATCCGGGCAAATACATTATGCCCAGATTCTATGTGGTCTATATGGACTGGAATTAATTTTATAGGTTTTTTCTTAGGTTTGGATGATTTGAGCCGGTTACGGCATTTTTAGCTATTCTTGGTAGGTTTTTATCAGTTTTTGATCGGGTTTAGTCGCTTTTGACCAATGCTTGCCTGGATAAAAGTACTCCTTTTTTCAAGCATCCATTTTCTTAGTTGTGGTCTTGAAACCGAGTCATGTATCACATGTTATGACCATTTTATTGCAACCCACGTTTTCAGATAATTTCAATATAAATTTGTTTTTGTATGTTAGCGATTGTGTTTGGTAATCTATTTCTTGATAGCTCTCAATTTTATTAGAATAAAACATGGAATCAAATATTTCAGAGTCATATAATACATAAGCAAGTTGATCCTACATGAAATGTCAAAAAATACTTGTCCTTCTTTTGCATATTATTCACCTATGTAGGCTTCCCAAGGTTAAACAATATCATTTTTAGGTCAAATAACATGACGTTTTGTTAGAGCACACTCTTGATAGCTCTCAATTTTAATAGAATAAAACATGGAATCAAATATTTCAGAGTCATATAATACATAAGCAAGTTGATCCTACATGAAATGTCAAAAAATATTTGTCCTTCTTTTGCATATTATTCACCTATGTAGGCTTCTCAAGGTTAAACAATATCATTTTTAGGTCAAATAACATGACGTTTTGTTAGAGCACACTCATGTCTTGACCTTTATACTATAATGTGCCGTCGAGATGCTCTTTGTCTACTACATTCACAACTACCTCAAATACTAGCTGACCAACTTTTACACCAATAAAACACAACCAAAACTAAACAGAGCAAACATATAGATGTGTTTTATCCATCAAGAATCCGGGAAAATACATTATGCCCGGATTCTGGTCTATATGGACTGGAAATAATTTTATAGGTTTTTTCTTAGGTTTGGATGATTTGAGTCGGTTACGGCATTTTTAGCTGTTCTTGGTCGGTTTTTATCAGTTTTTGATCGGGTTTAGTCGCTTTTGACCAATGCTTGCCTGGATAAAAGTACTCCTTTTTTCAAGCATCCATTTTCTTAGTTGTGGTCTTGAAACCGAGTCATGTATCACATGTTATGACCATTTTATTGCAACCCACGTTTTCAGATAATTTCAATATAAATTTGTTTTTGTATGTTAGCGATTGTGTTTGGTAATCTATTTCTTGATAGCTCTCAATTTTAATAGAATAAAACATGGAATCAAATATTTCAGAGTCATATAATACATAAGCAAGTTGATCCTACATGAAATGTCAAAAAATACTTGTCCTTCTTTTGCATATTATTCACCTATGTAGGCTTCCCAAGGTTAAACAATATCATTTTTAGGTCAAATAACATGACGTTTTGTTAGAGCACACTCTTGATAGCTCTCAATTTTAATAGAATAAAACATGGAATCAAATATTTCAGAGTCATATAATACATAAGCAAGTTGATCCTACATGAAATGTCAAAAAATATTTGTCCTTCTTTTGCATATTATTCACCTATGTAGGCTTCTCAAGGTTAAACAATATCATTTTTAGGTCAAATAACATGACGTTTTGTTAGAGCACACTCATGTCTTGACCTTTATACTATAATGTGCCGTCGAGATGCTCTTTGTCTACTACATTCACAACTACCTCAAATACTAGCTGACCAACTTTTACACCAATAAAACACAACCAAAACTAAACAGAGCAAACATATAGATGTGTTTTATCCATCAAGGATCCGGGCAAATACATTATGCCCGGATTCTATGTGGTCTATATGGACTGGAAATAATTTTATAGGTTTTTTCTTAGGTTTGGATGATTTGAGCCGGTTACGGCATTTTTAGCTATTCTTGGTAGGTTTTTATCAGTTTTTGATCGGGTTTAGTCGCTTTTGACCAATGCTTGCCTGGATAAAAGTACTCCTTTTTTCAAGCATCCATTTTCTTAGTTGTGGTCTTGAAACCGAGTCATGTATCACATGTTATGACCATTTTATTGCAACCCACGTTTTCAGATAATTTCAATATAAATTTGTTTTTGTATGTTAGCGATTGTGTTTGGTAATCTATTTCTTGATAGCTCTCAATTTTAATAGAATAAAACATGGAATCAAATATTTCAGAGTCATATAATACATAAGCAAGTTGATCCTACATGAAATGTCAAAAAATACTTGTCCTTCTTTTGCATATTATTCACCTATGTAGGCTTCCCAAGGTTAAACAATATCATTTTTAGGTCAAATAACATGACGTTTTGTTAGAGCACACTCTTGATAGCTCTCAATTTTAATAGAATAAAACATGGAATCAAATATTTCAGAGTCATATAATACATAAGCAAGTTGATCCTACATGAAATGTCAAAAAATATTTGTCCTTCTTTTGCATATTATTCACCTATGTAGGCTTCTCAAGGTTAAACAATATCATTTTTAGGTCAAATAACATGACGTTTTGTTAGAGCACACTCATGTCTTGACCTTTATACTATAATGTGCCGTCGAGATGCTCTTTGTCTACTACATTCACAACTACCTCAAATACTAGCTGACCAACTTTTACACCAATAAAACACAACCAAAACTAAACAGAGCAAACATATAGATGTGTTTTATCCATCAAGAATCCGGGCAAATACATTATGCCCGGATTCTATGTGGTCTATATGGACTGGAATTAATTTTATAGGTTTTTTCTTAGGTTTGGATGATTTGAGCCGGTTACGGCATTTTTAGCTATTCTTGGTAGGTTTTTATCAGTTTTTGATCGGGTTTAGTCGCTTTTGACCAATGCTTTCCTGGATAAAAGTACTCCTTTTTTCAAGCATCCATTTTCTTAGTTGTGGTCTTGAAACCGAGTCATGTATCACATGTTATGACCATTTTATTGCAACCCACGTTTTCAGATAATTTCAATATAAATTTGTTTTTGTATGTTAGCGATTGTGTTTGGTAATCTATTTCTTGATAGCTCTCAATTTTAATAGAATAAAACATGGAATCAAATATTTCAGAGTCATATAATACATAAGCAAGTTGATCCTACATGAAATGTCAAAAAATACTTGTCCTTCTTTTGCATATTATTCACCTATGTAGGCTTCCCAAGGTTAAACAATATCATTTTTAGGTCAAATAACATGACGTTTTGTTAGAGCACACTCTTGATAGCTCTCAATTTTAATAGAATAAAACATGGAATCAAATATTTCAGAGTCATATAATACATAAGCAAGTTGATCCTACATGAAATGTCAAAAAATATTTGTCCTTCTTTTGCATATTATTCACCTATGTAGGCTTCTCAAGGTTAAACAATATCATTTTTAGGTCAAATAACATGACGTTTTGTTAGAGCACACTCATGTCTTGACCTTTATACTATAATGTGCCGTCGAGATGCTCTTTGTCTACTACATTCACAACTACCTCAAATACTAGCTGACCAACTTTTACACCAATAAAACACAACCAAAACTAAACAGAGCAAACATATAGATGTGTTTTATCCATCAAGAATCCGGGCAAATACATTATGCCCGGATTCTATGTGGTCTATATGGACTGGAATTAATTTTATAGGTTTTTTCTTAGGTTTGGATGATTTGAGCCGGTTACGGCATTTTTAGCTATTCTTGGTAGGTTTTTATCAGTTTTTGATCGGGTTTAGTCGCTTTTGACCAATGCTTTCCTGGATAAAAGTACTCCTTTTTTCAAGCATCCATTTTCTTAGTTGTGGTCTTGAAACCGAGTCATGTATCACATGTTATGACCATTTTATTGCAACCCACGTTTTCAGATAATTTCAATATAAATTTGTTTTTGTATGTTAGCGATTGTGTTTGGTAATCTATTTCTTGATAGCTCTCAATTTTAATAGAATAAAACATGGAATCAAATATTTCAGAGTCATATAATACATAAGCAAGTTGATCCTACATGAAATGTCAAAAAATACTTGTCCTTCTTTTGCATATTATTCACCTATGTAGGCTTCCCAAGGTTAAACAATATCATTTTTAGGTCAAATAACATGACGTTTTGTTAGAGCACACTCTTGATAGCTCTCAATTTTAATAGAATAAAACATGGAATCAAATATTTCAGAGTCATATAATACATAAGCAAGTTGATCCTACATGAAATGTCAAAAAATATTTGTCCTTCTTTTGCATATTATTCACCTATGTAGGCTTCTCAAGGTTAAACAATATCATTTTTAGGTCAAATAACATGACGTTTTGTTAGAGCACACTCATGTCTTGACCTTTATACTATAATGTGCCGTCGAGATGCTCTTTGTCTACTACATTCACAACTACCTCAAATACTAGCTGACCAACTTTTACACCAATAAAACACAACCAAAACTAAACAGAGCAAACATATAGATGTGTTTTATCCATCAAGAATCCGGGCAAATACATTATGCCCGGATTCTATGTGGTCTATATGGACTGGAAATAATTTTAGAGGTTTTTTCTTAGGTTTGGATGATTTGAGCCGGTTACGGCATTTTTAGCTGTTCTTGGTAGGTTTTTATCAGTTTTTGATCAGGTTTAGTCGCTTTTGACCAATGCTTGCCTGGATAAAAGTACTCCTTTTTTCAAGCATCCATTTTCTTAGTTGTGGTCTTGAAACCGAGTCATGTATCACATGTTATGACCATTTTATTGCAACCCACGTTTTTAGATAATTTCAATATAAATTTGTTTTTGTATGTTAGCGATTGTGTTTGGTAATCTATTTCTTGATAGCTCTCAATTTTAATAGAATAAAACATGGAATCAAATATTTCAGAGTCATATAATACATAAGCAAGTTGATGCTACATGAAATGTCAAAAAATACTTGTCCTTCTTTTGCATATTATTCACCTATGTAGGCTTCCTAAGGTTAAACAATATCATTTTTAGGTCAAATAACATGACGTTTTGTTAGAGCACACTCTTGATAGCTCTCAATTTTAATAGAATAAAACATGGAATCAAATATTTCAGAGTCATATAATACATAAGCAAGTTGATCCTACATGAAATGTCAAAAAATATTTGTCCTTCTTTTGCATATTATTCACCTATGTAGGCTTCTCAAGGTTAAACAATATCATTTTTAGGTCAAATAACATGACGTTTTGTTAGAGCACACTCATGTCTTGACCTTTATACTATAATGTGCCGTCGAGATGCTCTTTGTCTACTACATTCACAACTACCTCAAATACTAGCTGACCAACTTTTACACCAATAAAACACAACCAAAACTAAACAGAGCAAACATATAGATGTGTTTTATCCATCAAGAATCCGGGCAAATACATTATGCCCGGATTCTATGTGGTCTATATGGACTGGAAATAATTTTAGAGGTTTTTTCTTAGGTTTGGATGATTTGAGCCGGTTACGGCATTTTTAGCTGTTCTTGGTAGGTTTTTATCAGTTTTTGATCGGGTTTAGTCGCTTTTGACCAATGCTTGCCTGGATAAAAGTACTCCTTTTTTCAAGCATCCATTTTCTTAGTTGTGGTCTTGAAACCGAGTCATGTATCACATGTTATGACCATTTTATTGCAACCCACGTTTTCAGATAATTTCAATATAAATTTGTTTTTGTATGTTAGCGATTGTGTTTGGTAATCTATTTCTTGATAGCTCTCAATTTTAATAGAATAAAACATGGAATCAAATATTTCACAGTCATATAATACATAAGCAAGTTGATCCTACATGAAATGTCAAAAAATACTTGTCCTTCTTTTGCATATTATTCACCTATGTAGGCTTCCCAAGGTTAAACAATATCATTTTTAGGTCAAATAACATGACGTTTTGTTAGAGCACACTCTTGATAGCTCTCAATTTTAATAGAATAAAACATGGAATCAAATATTTCAGAGTCATATAATACATAAGCAAGTTGATCCTACATGAAATGTCAAAAAATATTTGTCCTTCTTTTGCATATTATTCACCTATGTAGGCTTCTCAAGGTTAAACAATATCATTTTTAGGTCAAATAACATGACGTTTTGTTAGAGCACACTCATGTCTTGACCTTTATACTATAATGTGCCGTCGAGATGCTCTTTGTCTACTACATTCACAACTACCTCAAATACTAGCTGACCAACTTTTACACCAATAAAACACAACCAAAACTAAACAGAGCAAACATATAGATGTGTTTTATCCATCAAGAATCCGATCAAATACATTATGCCCGGATTCTATGTGGTCTATATGGACTGGAAATAATTTTATAGGTTTTTTCTTAGGTTTGGATGATTTGAGCCGGTTACGGCATATTTAGCTGTTCTTGGTCGGTTTTTATCAGTTTTTGATCGGGTTTAGTCGCTTTTGACCAATGCTTGCCTGGATAAAAGTACTCCTTTTTTCAAGCATCCATTTTCTTAGTTGTGGTCTTGAAACCGAGTCATGTATCACATGTTATGACCATTTTATTGCAACCCACGTTTTCAGATAATTTCAATATAAATTTGTTTTTGTATGTTAGCGATTGTGTTTGGTAATCTATTTCTTGATAGTTCTCAATTTTAATAGAATAAAAAATGGAATCAAATATTTCAGAGTCATATAATACATAAGCAAGTTGATCCTACATGAAATGTCAAAAAATACTTGTCCTTCTTTTGCATATTATTCACCTATGTAGGCTTCCCAAGGTTAAACAATATCATTTTTAGGTCAAATAACATGACGTTTTGTTAGAGCACACTCTTGATAGCTCTCAATTTTAATAGAATAAAACATGGAATCAAATATTTCAGAGTCATATAATACATAAGCAAGTTGATCCTACATGAAATGTCAAAAAATATTTGTCCTTCTTTTGCATATTATTCACCTATGTAGGCTTCTCAAGGTTTAACAATATCATTTTTAGGTCAAATAACATGACGTTTTGTTAGAGCACACTCATGTCTTGACCTTTATACTATAATGTGCCGTCGAGATGCTCTTTGTCTACTACATTCACAACTACCTCAAATACTAGCTGACCAACTTTTACACCAATAAAACATAACCAAAACTAAACAGAGCAAACATATAGATGTGTTTTATCCATCAAGAATCTGGGCAAATACATTATGCCCGGATTCTATGTGGTCTATATGGACTGGAAATAATTTTATAGGTTTTTTCTTAGGTTTGGATGATTTGAGCCGGTTACGGCATTTTTAGCTGTTCTTGGTCGGTTTTTATCAGTTTTTGATCGGGTTTAGTCGCTTTTGACCAATTCTTGCCTGGATAAAAGTACTCCTTTTTTCAAGCATCCATTTTCTTAGTTGTGGTCTTGAAACCGAGTCATGTATCACATGTTATGACCATTTTATTGCAACCCACGTTTTCAGATAATTTCAATATAAATTTGTTTTTGTATGTTAGCGATTGTGTTTGGTAATCTATTTCTTGATAGCTCTCAATTTTAATAGAATAAAACATGGAATCAAATATTTTAGAGTCATATAATACATAAGCAAGTTGATCCTACATGAAATGTCAAAAAATACTTGTCCTTCTTTTGCATATTATTCACCTATGTAGGCTTCCCAAGGTTAAACAATATCATTTTTAGGTCAAATAACATGACGTTTTGTTAGAGCACACTCTTGATAGCTCTCAATTTTAATAGAATAAAACATGGAATCAAATATTTCAGAGTCATATAATACATAAGCAAGTTGATCCTACATGAAATGTCAAAAAATATTTGTCCTTCTTTTGCATATTATTCACCTATGTATGCTTCTCAAGGTTAAACAATATCATTTTTAGGTCAAATAACATGACGTATGTCTTGACCTTTATACTATAATGTGCCGTCGAGATGCTCTTTGTCTACTACATTCACAACTACCTCAAATACTAGCTGTACAACTTTTACACCAATAAAACACAACCAAAACTAAACAGAGCAAACATATAGATGTGTTTTATCCATCAAGAATCCGGGCAAATACATTATGCCCGGATTCTATGTGGTCTATATGGACTGGAAATCATTTTAGAGGTTTTTTCTTAGGTTTGGATGATTTGAGCCGGTTACGGCATTTTTAGCTGTTCTTGGTAGGTTTTTATCAGTTTTTGATCGGGTTTAGTCGCTTTTGACCAATGCTTGCCTGGATAAAAGTACTCCTTTTTTCAAGCATCTATTTTCTTAGTTGTGGTCTTGAAACCGAGTCATGTATCACATGTTATGACCATTTTATTGCAACCCACGTTTTCAGATAATTTCAATATAAATTTGTTTTTGTATGTTAGCGATTGTGTTTGGTAATCTATTTCTTGATATCTCTCAATTTTAATAGAATAAAACATGGAATCAAATATTTCAGAGTCATATAATACATAAGCAAGTTGATCCTACATGAAATGTCAAAAAATACTTGTCCTTCTTTTGCATATTATTCACCTATATAGGCTTCCCAAGGTTAAACAATATCATTTTTAGGTCAAATAACATGACGTTTTGTTAGAGCACACTCTTGATAGCTCTCAATTTTAATAGAATAAAACATGGAATCAAATATTTCAGAGTCATATAATACATAAGCAAGTTGATCCTACATGAAATGTCAAAAAATATTTGTCCTTCTTTTGCATATTATTCACCTATGTAGGCTTCTCAAGGTTAAACAATATCATTTTTAGGTCAAATAACATGACGTTTTGTTAGAGCACACTCATGTCTTGACCTTTATACTATAATGTGATGTCGAGATGCTCTTTGTCTACTACATTCACAACTACCTCAAATACTAGCTGACCAACTTTTACACCAATAAAACACAACCAAAACTAAACAGAGCAAACATATAGATGTGTTTTATCCATCAAGAATACGGGCAAATACATTATGCCCGGATTCTATGTGGTCTATATGGACTGGAAATAATTTTATAGGTTTTTTCTTAGGTTTGGATGATTTGAGCCGGTTACGGCATTTTTAGCTGTTCTTGGTAGGTTTTTATCAGTTTTTGATCGGGTTTAGTCGCTTTTGACCAATGCTTGCCTGGATAAAAGTACTCCTTTTTTCAAGCATCCATTTTCTTAGTTGTGGTCTTGAAACCGAGTCATGTATCACATGTTATGACCATTTTATTGCAACTCACGTTTTCAGATAATTTCAATATAAATTTGTTTTTGTATGTTAGCGATTGTGTTTGGTAATCTATTTCTTGATAGCTCTCAATTTTAATAGAATAAAACATGGAATCAAATATTTCAGAGTCATATAATACATAAGCAAGTTGACCCTACATGAAATGTCAAAAAATACTTGTCCTTCTTTTGCATATTATTCACCTATGTAGGCTTCCCAAGGTTAAACAATATCAATTTTAGGTCAAATAACATGACGTTTTGTTAGAGCACACTCTTGATAACTCTCAATTTTAATAGAATAAAACATGGAATTAAATATTTCAGAGTCATATAATACATAAGCAAGTTGATCCTACATGAAATGTCAAAAAATATTTGTCCTTCTTTTGCATATTATTCACCTATGTAGGCTTCTCAAGGTTAAACAATATCATTTTTAGGTCAAATAACATGACGTTTTGTTAGAGCACACTCATGTCTTGACCTTTATACTATAATGTGCCGTCGAGATGCTCTTTGTCTACTACATTCACAACTACCTCAAATACTAGCTGACCAACTTTTACACCAATAAAACACAACCAAAACTAAACAGAGCAAACATATAGATGTGTTTTATCCATCAAGAATCCGGGCAAATACATTATGCCCGGATTCTATGTGGTCTATATGGATTGGAAATAATTTTATAGGTTTTTTCTTAGGTTTGGATGATTTGAGCCGGTTACGGCATTTTTAGCTGTTCTTGGTAGGTTTTTATCAGTTTTTGATCGGGTTTAGTCGCTTTTGACCAATGCTTGCCTGGATAAAAGTACTCCTTTTTTCAAGCATCCATTTTCTTAGTTGTGGTCTTGAAACCGAGTCATGTATCACATGTTATGACCATTTTATTGCAACCCACGTTTTCAGATAATTTCAATATAAATTTGTTTTTGTATGTTAGCGATTGTGTTTGGTAATCTATTTCTTGATAGCTCTCAATTTTAATAGAATAAAACATGGAATCAAATATTTCAGAGTCATATAATACATAAGCAAGTTGATCCTACATGAAATGTCAAAAAATACTTGTCCTTCTTTTGCATATTATTCACCTATGTAGGCTTCCCAAGGTTAAACAATATCATTTTTAGGTCAAATAACATGACGTTTTGTTCACTCTTGATAGCTCTCAATTTTAATAGAATAAAACATGGAATCAAATATTTCAGAGTCATATAATACATAAGCAAGTTGATCCTACATGAAATGTCAAAAAATATTTGTCCTTCTTTTGCATATTATTCACCTATGTAGGCTTCTCAAGGTTAAACAATATCATTTTTAGGTCAAATAACATGACGTTTTGTTAGAGCACACTCATGTCTTGACCTTTATACTATAATGTGATGTCGAGATGCTCTTTGTCTACTACATTCACAACTACCTCAAATACTAGCTGACCAACTTTTACACCAATAAAACACAACCAAAACTAAACAGAGCAAACATATAGATGTGTTTTATCCATCAAGAATACGGGCAAATACATTATGCCCGGATTCTATGTGGTCTATATGGACTGGAAATAATTTTATAGGTTTTTTCTTAGGTTTGGATGATTTGAGCCGGTTACGGCATTTTTAGCTGTTCTTGGTAGGTTTTTATCAGTTTTTGATCGGGTTTAGTCGCTTTTGACCAATGCTTGCCTGGATAAAAGTACTCCTTTTTTCAAGCATCCATTTTCTTAGTTGTGGTCTTGAAACCGAGTCATGTATCACATGTTATGACCATTTTATTGCAACTCACGTTTTCAGATAATTTCAATATAAATTTGTTTTTGTATGTTAGCGATTGTGTTTGGTAATCTATTTCTTGATAGCTCTCAATTTTAATAGAATAAAACATGGAATCAAATATTTCAGAGTCATATAATACATAAGCAAGTTGACCCTACATGAAATGTCAAAAAATACTTGTCCTTCTTTTGCATATTATTCACCTATGTAGGCTTCCCAAGGTTAAACAATATCAATTTTAGGTCAAATAACATGACGTTTTGTTAGAGCACACTCTTGATAACTCTCAATTTTAATAGAATAAAACATGGAATTAAATATTTCAGAGTCATATAATACATAAGCAAGTTGATCCTACATGAAATGTCAAAAAATATTTGTCCTTCTTTTGCATATTATTCACCTATGTAGGCTTCTCAAGGTTAAACAATATCATTTTTAGGTCAAATAACATGACGTTTTGTTAGAGCACACTCATGTCTTGACCTTTATACTATAATGTGCCGTCGAGATGCTCTTTGTCTACTACATTCACAACTACCTCAAATACTAGCTGACCAACTTTTACACCAATAAAACACAACCAAAACTAAACAGAGCAAACATATAGATGTGTTTTATCCATCAAGAATCCGGGCAAATACATTATGCCCGGATTCTATGTGGTCTATATGGATTGGAAATAATTTTATAGGTTTTTTCTTAGGTTTGGATGATTTGAGCCGGTTACGGCATTTTTAGCTGTTCTTGGTAGGTTTTTATCAGTTTTTGATCGGGTTTAGTCGCTTTTGACCAATGCTTGCCTGGATAAAAGTACTCCTTTTTTCAAGCATCCATTTTCTTAGTTGTGGTCTTGAAACCGAGTCATGTATCACATGTTATGACCATTTTATTGCAACCCACGTTTTCAGATAATTTCAATATAAATTTGTTTTTGTATGTTAGCGATTGTGTTTGGTAATCTATTTCTTGATAGCTCTCAATTTTAATAGAATAAAACATGGAATCAAATATTTCAGAGTCATATAATACATAAGCAAGTTGATCCTACATGAAATGTCAAAAAATACTTGTCCTTCTTTTGCATATTATTCACCTATGTAGGCTTCCCAAGGTTAAACAATATCATTTTTAGGTCAAATAACATGACGTTTTGTTCACTCTTGATAGCTCTCAATTTTAATAGAATAAAACATGGAATCAAATATTTCAGAGTCATATAATACATAAGCAAGTTGATCCTACATGAAATGTCAAAAAATATTTGTCCTTCTTTTGCATATTATTCACCTATGTAGGCTTCTCAAGGTTAAACAATATCATTTTTAGGTCAAATAACATGACGTTTTGTTAGAGCACACTCATGTCTTGACCTTTATACTATAATGTGCCGTCGAGATGCTCTTTGTCTACTACATTCACAACTATCTCAAATACTAGCTGACCAACTTTTACACCAATAAAACACAACCAAAACTAAACAGAGCAAACATATAGATGTGTTTTATCCATCAAGAATCCGGGCAAATACATTATGCCCGGATTCTATGTGGTCTATATGGACTGGAAATAATTTTGTAGGTTTTTTCTTAGGTTTGGATGATTTGAGCCGGTTACGGCATTTTTAGCTGTTATTGGTAGGTTTTTATCAGTTTTTGATCGGGTTTAGTCGCTTTTGACCAATGCTTGCCTGGATAAAAGTACTCCTTTTTCAAGCATCCATTTTCTTAGTTGTGGTCTTGAAACCGAGTCATGTATCACATGTTATGACCATTTTATTGCAACCCACGTTTTCAGATAATTTCAATATAAATTTGTTTTTGTATGTTAGCGATTGTGTTTGGTAATCTATTTCTTGATAGCTCTCAATTTTAATAGAATAAAACATGGAATCAAATATTTCAGAGTCATATAATACATAAGCAAGTTGATCCTACATGAAATGTCAAAAAATACTTGTCCTTCTTTTGCATATTATTCACCTATGTAGGCTTCCCAAGGTTAAACAATATCATTTTTAGGTCAAATAACATGACGTTTTGTTAGAGCACAATCTTGATAGCTCTCAATTTTAATAGAATAAAACATGGAATCAAATATTTCAGATTCATATAATACATAAGCAAGTTGATCCTACATGAAATGTCAAAAAATATTTGTCCTTCTTTTGCATATTATTCACCTATGTAGGCTTCTCAAGGTTAAACAATATCATTTTTAGGTCAAATAACATGACGTTTTGTTAGAGCACACTCATGTCTTGACCTTTATACTATAATGTGCCGTCGAGATGCTCTTTGTCTACTACATTCACAACTACCTCAAATACTAGCTGACCAACTTTTACACCAATAAAACACAACCAAAACTAAACAGAGCAAACATATAGATGTGTTTTATCCATCAAGAATCCGGGCAAATACATTATGCCCGGATTCTATGTGGTCTATATGGACTGGAAATAATTTTAGAGGTTTTTTCTTAGGTTTGGATGATTTGAGCCGGTTACGGCATTTTTAGCTGTTCTTGGTAGGTTTTTATCAGTTTTTGATCGGGTTTAGTCGCTTTTGACCAATGCTTGCCTGGATAAAAGTACTCCTTTTTTCAAGCATCTATTTTCTTAGTTGTGGTCTTGAAACCGAGTCATGTATCACATGTTATGACCATTTTATTGCAACCCACATTTTCAGATAATTTCAATATAAATTTGTTTTTGTATGTTAGCGATTGTGTTTGGTAATCTATTTCTTGATAGCTCTCAATTTTAATAGAACAAAACATGGAATCAAATATTTCAGAGTCATATAATACATAAGCAAGTTGATCCTACATGAAATGTCAAAAAATACTTGTCCTTCTTTTGCATATTATTCACCTATGTAGGCTTCCCAAGGTTAAACAATATCATTTTTAGGTCAAATAACATGACGTTTTGTTAGAGCACACTCTTGATAGCTCTCAATTTTAATAGAATAAAACATGGAATCAAATATTTCAGAGTCATATAATACATAAGCAAGTTGATCCTACATGAAATGTCAAAAAATATTTGTCCTTCTTTTGCATATTATTCACCTATGTAGGCTTCTCAAGGTTAAACAATATCATTTTTAGGTCAAATAACATGACGTTTTGTTAGAGCACACTCATGTCTTGACCTTTATACTATAATGTGCCGTCGAGATGCTCTTTGTCTACTACATTCACAACTACCTCAAATACTAGCTGACCAACTTTTACACCAATAAAACACAACCAAAACTAAACAGAGCAAACATATAGATGTGTTTTATCCATCAAGAATCCGATCAAATACATTATGCCCGGATTCTATGTGGTCTATATGGACTGGAAATAATTTTATAGGTTTTTTCTTAGGTTTGGATGATTTGAGCCGGTTATGGCATTTTTAGCTGTTCTTGGTCGGTTTTTATCAGTTTTTGATCGGGTTTAGTCGCTTTTGACCAATGCTTGCCTGGATAAAAGTACTCCTTTTTTCAAGCATCCATTTTCTTAGTTGTGGTCTTGAAACCGAGTCATGTATCACATGTTATGACCATTTTATTGCAACCCACGTTTTCATATAATTTCAATATAAATTTGTTTTTGTATGTTAGCGATTGTGTTTGGTAATCTATTTCTTGATAGCTCTCAATTTTAATAGAATAAAAAATGGAATCAAATATTTCAGAGTCATATAATACATAAGCAAGTTGATCCTACATGAAATGTCAAAAAATACTTGTCCTTCTTTTGCATATTATTCACCTATGTAGGCTTCCCAAGGTTAAACAATATCATTTTTAGGTCAAATAACATGACGTTTTGTTAGAGCACACTCTTGATAGCTCTCAATTTTAATAGAATAAAACATGGAATCAAATATTTCAGAGTCATATAATACATAAGCAAGTTGATCCTACATGAAATGTCAAAAAATATTTGTCCTTCTTTTGCATATTATTCACCTATGTAGGCTTCTCAAGGTTAAACAATATCATTTTTAGGTCAAATAACATGACGTTTTGTTAGAGCACACTCATGTCTTGACCTTTATACTATAATGTGCCGTCGAGATGCTCTTTGTCTACTACATTCACAACTACCTCAAATACTAGCTGACCAACTTTTACACCAATAAAACATAACCAAAACTAAACAGAGCAAATATATAGATGTGTTTTATCCATCAAGAATCCGGGCAAATACATTATGCCCGGATTCTATGTGGTCTATATGGACTGGAAATAATTTTATAGGTTTTTTCTTAGGTTTGGATGATTTGAGCCGGTTACGGCATTTTTAGCTGTTCTTGGTCGGTTTTTATCAGTTTTTGATCGGGTTTAGTCGCTTTTGACCAATTCTTGCCTGGATAAAAGTACTCCGTTTTTCAAGCATCCATTTTCTTAGTTGTGGTCTTGAAACCGAGTCATGTATCACATGTTATGACCATTTTATTGCAACCCACGTTTTCAGATAATTTCAATATAAATTTGTTTTTGTATGTTAGCGATTGTGTTTGGTAAACTATTTCTTGATAGCTCTCAATTTTAATAGAATAAAACATGGAATCAAATATTTTAGAGTCATATAATACATAAGCAAGTTGATCCTACATGAAATGTCAAAAAATACTTGTCCTTCTTTTGCATATTATTCACCTATGTAGGCTTCCCAAGGTTAAACAACATCATTTTTAGGTCAAATAACATGACGTTTTGTTAGAGCACACTCTTGATAGCTCTCAATTTTAATAGAATAAAACATGGAATCAAATATTTCAGAGTCATATAATACATAAGCAAGTTGATCCTACATGAAATGTCAAAAAATATTTGTCCTTCTTTTGCATATTATTCACCTATGTAGGCTTCTCAAGGTTAAACAATATCATTTTTAGGTCAAATAACATGACGTATGTCTTGACCTTTATACTATAATGTGCCGTCGAGATGCTCTTTGTCTACTACATTCACAACTACCTCAAATACTAGCTGACCAACTTTTACACCAATAAAACACAACCAAAACTAAACAGAGCAAACATATAGATGTGTTTTATCCATCAAGAATCCGGGCAAATACATTATGCCCGGATTCTATGTGGTCTATATGGACTGGAAATAATTTTAGAGGTTTTTTCTTAGGTTTGGATGATTTGAGCCGGTTACGGCATTTTTAGCTGTTCTTGGTAGGTTTTTATCAGTTTTTGATCGGGTTTAGTCGCTTTTGACCAATGCTTGCCTGGATAAAAGTACTCCTTTTTTCAAGCATCTATTTTCTTAGTTGTGGTCTTGAAACCGAGTCATGTATCACATGTTATGACCATTTTATTGCAACCCACTTTTTCAGATAATTTCAATATAAATTTGTTTTTGTATGTTAGCGATTGTGTTTGGTAATCTATTTCTTGATAGCTCCCAATTTTAATAGAATAAAACATGGAATCAAATATTTCAGAGTCATATAATACATAAGCAAGTTGATCCTACATGAAATGTCAAAAAATACTTGTCCTTCTTTTGCATATTATTCACCTATGTAGGCTTCCCAAGGTTAAACAATATCATTTTTAGGTCAAATAACATGACGTTTTGTTAGAGCACACTCTTGATAGCTCTCAATTTTAATAGAATAAAACATGGAATCAAATATTTCAGAGTCATATAATACATAAGCAAGTTGATCCTACATGAAATGTCAAAAAATATTTGTCCTTCTTTTGCATATTATTCACCTATGTAGGCTTCTCAAGGTTAAACAATATCATTTTTAGGTCAAATAACATGACGTTTTGTTAGAGCACACTCATGTCTTGACCTTTATACTATAATGTGATGTCGAGATGCTCCTTGTCTACTACATTCACAACTACCTCAAATACTAGCTGACCAACTTTTACACCAATAAAACACAACCAAAACTAAACAGAGCAAACATATAGATGTGTTTTATCCATCAAGAATACGGGCAAATACATTATGCCCGGATTCTATGTGGTCTATATGGACTGGAAATAATTTTATAGGTTTTTTCTTAGGTTTGGATGATTTGAGCCGGTTACAGCATTTTTAGCTGTTCTTGGTAGGTTTTTATCAGTTTTTGATCGGGTTTAGTCGCTTTTGACCAATGCTTGCCTGGATAAAAGTACTCCTTTTTTCAAGCATCCATTTTCTTAGTTGTGGTCTTGAAACCGAGTCATGTATCACATGTTATGACCATTTTTATTGCAACCCACGTTTTCAGATAATTTCAATATAAATTTGTTTTTGTATGTTAGCGATTGTGTTTGGTAATCTATTTCTTGATAGCTCTCAATTTTAATAGAATAAAACATGGAATCAAATATTTCAGAGTCATATAATACATAAGCAAGTTGATCCTACATGAAATGTCAAAAAATACTTGTCCTTCTTTTGCATATTATTCACCTATGTAGGCTTCCCAAGGTTAAACAATATCATTTTTAGGTCAAATAACATGACGTTTTGTTAGAGCACACTCTTGATAGCTCTCAATTTTAATAGAATAAAACATGGAATCAAATATTTTAGAGTCATATAATACATAAGCAAGTTGATCCTACATGAAATGTCAAAAAATATTTGTCCTTCTTTTGCATATTATTCACCTATGTAGGCTTTTCAAGGTTAAACAATATCATTTTTAGGTCAAATAACATGACGTTTTGTTAGAGCACACTCATGTCTTGACCTTTATACTATAATGTGCCGTCGAGATGCTCTTTGTCTACTACATTCACAACTACCTCAAATACTAGCTGACCAACTTTTACACCAATAAAACACAACCAAAACTAAACAGAGCAAACATATAGATGTGTTTTATCCATCAAGAATCCGGGCAAATACATTATGCCCGGATTCTATGTGGTCTATATGGACTGGAAATAATTTTATAGGTTTTTTCTTAGGTTTGGATGATTTGAGCCGGTTACGGCATTTTTAGCTGTTCTTGGTAGGTTTTTATCAGTTTTTGATCGGGTTTAGTCGCTTTTGACCAATGCTTGCCTGGATAAAAGTACTCCTTTTTTCAAGCATCCATTTTCTTAGTTGTGGTCTTGAAACCGAGTCATGTATCACATGTTATGACCATTTTATTGCAACCCACGTTTTCAGATAATTTCAATATAAATTTGTTTTTGTATGTTAGCGATTGTGTTTGGTAATCTATTTCTTGATAGCTCTCAATTTTAATAGAATAAAACATGGAATCAAATATTTCAGAGTCATATAATACATAAGCAAGTTGATCCTACATGAAATGTCAAAAAATACTTGTCCTTCTTTTGCATATTATTCACCTATGTAGGCTTCTCAAGGTTAAACAATATCATTTTTAGGTCAAATAACATGACGTTTTGTTCACTCTTGATAGCTCTCAATTTTAATAGAATAAAACATGGAATCAAATATTTCAGAGTCATATAATACATAAGCAAGTTGATCCTACATGAAATGTCAAAAAATATTTGTCCTTCTTTTGCATATTATTCACCTATGTAGGCTTCTCAAGGTTAAACAATATCATTTTTAGGTCAAATAACATGACGTTTTGTTAGAGCACACTCATGTCTTGACCTTTATACTATAATGTGCCGTCGAGATGCTCTTTGTCTACTACATTCACAACTATCTCAAATACTAGCTGACCAACTTTTACACCAATAAAACACAACCAAAACTAAACAGAACAAACATATAGATGTGTTTTATCCATCAAGAATCCAGGCAAATACATTATGCCCGGATTCTATGTGGTCTATATGGACTGGAAATAATTTTATAGGTTTTTTCTTAGGTTTGGATGATTCGAGCCGGTTACGGCATTTTTAGCTGTTATTGGTAGGTTTTTATCAGTTTTTGATCGGGTTTAGTCGCTTTTGACCAATGCTTGCCTGGATAAAAGTACTCCTTTTTCAAGCATCCATTTTCTTAGTTGTGGTCTTGAAACCGAGTCATGTATCACATGTTATGACCATTTTATTGCAACCCACGTTTTCAGATAATTTCAATATAAATTTGTTTTTATATGTTAGCGATTGTGTTTGGTAATCTATTTCTTGATAGCTCTCAATTTTAATAGAATAAAACATGGAATCAAATATTTCAGAGTCATATAATACATAAGCAAGTTGATCCTACATGAAATGTCAAAAAATACTTGTCCTTCTTTTGCATATTATTCACCTATGTAGGCTTCCCAAGGTTAAACAATATCATTTTTAGGTCAAATAACATGACGTTTTGTTAGAGCACACTCTTGATAGCTCTCAATTTTAATAGAATAAAACATGGAATCAAATATTTCAGAGTCATATAATACATAAGCAAGTTGATCCTACATGAAATGTCAAAAAATATTTGTCCTTCTTTTGCATATTATTCACCTATGTAGGCTTCTCAAGGTTAAACAATATCATTTTTAGGTCAAAATAACATGACGTTTTGTTAGAGCACACTCATGTCTTGACCTTTATACTATAATGTGCCGTCGAGATGCTCTTTGTCTACTACATTCACAACTACCTCAAATACTAGCTGACCAACTTTTACACCAATAAAACACAACCAAAACTAAACAGAGCAAACATATAGATGTGTTTTATCCATCAAGAATCCGGGCAAATACATTATGCCCGGATTCTATGTGGTCTATATGGACTGGAAATAATGTTATAGGTTTTTTCTTAGGTTTGGATGATTTGAGCCGGTTACGGCATTTTTAGCTGTTCTTGGTAGGTTTTTATCAGTTTTTGATCGGGTTTAGTCGCTTTTGACCAATGCTTGCCTGGATAAAAGTACTCCTTTTTTCAAGCATCCATTTTCTTAGTTGTGGTCTTGAAACCGAGTCATGTATCACATGTTATGACCATTTTATTGCAACCCACGTTTTCAGATAATTTCAATATAAATTTGTTTTTGTATGTTAGCGATTGTGTTTGGTAATCTATTTCTTGATAGCTCTCAATTTTAATAGAATAAAACATGGAATCAAATATTTCAGAGTCATATAATACATAAGCAAGTTGATCCTACATGAAATGTCAAAAAATACTTGTCCTTCTTTTGCATATTATTCACCTATGTAGGCTTTCCAAGGTTAAACAATATCATTTTTAGGTCAAATAACATGACGTTTTGTTAGAGCACACTCTTGATAGCTCTCAATTTTAATAGAATAAAACATGGAATCAAATATTTCAGAGTCATATAATACATAAGCAAGTTGATCCTACATGAGATGTCAAAAAATATTTGTCCTTCTTTTGCATATTATTCACCTATGTAGGCTTCTCAAGGTTAAACAATATCATTTTTAGGTCAAATAACATGATGTTTTGTTAGAGCACACTCATGTCTTGACCTTTATACTATAATGTGCCGTCGAGATGCTCTTTGTCTACTACATTCACAACTACCTCAAATACTAGCTGACCAACTTTTACACCAATAAAACACAACCAAAACTAAACAGAGCAAACATATAGATGTGTTTTATCCATCAAGAATCCGGGCAAATACATTATGCCCGGATTCTATGTGGTCTATATGGACTGGAAATAATTTTATAGGTTTTTTCTTAGGTTTGGATGATTTGAGCCGGTTACGGCATTTTTAGCTGTTCTTGGTAGGTTTTTATCAGTTTTTGATCGGGTTTAGTCGCTTTTGACCAATGCTTGCCTGGATAAAAGTACTCCTTTTTTCAAGCATCCATTTTCTTAGTTGTGGTCTTGAAACCGAGTCATGTATCACATGTTATGACCATTTTATTGCAACCCACGTTTTCAGATAATTTCAATATAAATTTGTTTTTGTATGTTAGCGATTGTGTTTGGTAATCTATTTCTTGATAGCTCTCAATTTTAATAGAATAAAACATGGAATCAAATATTTCAGAGTCATATAATACATAAGCAAGTTGATCCTACATGAAATGTCAAAAAATACTTGTCCTTCTTTTGCATATTATTCACCTATGTAGGCTTTCCAAGGTTAAACAATATCATTTTTAGGTCAAATAACATGACGTTTTGTTAGAGCACACTCTTGATAGCTCTCAATTTTAATAGAATAAAACATGGAATCAAATATTTCAGAGTCATATAATACATAAGCAAGTTGATCCTACATGAGATGTCAAAAAATATTTGTCCTTCTTTTGCATATTATTCACCTATGTAGGCTTCTCAAGGTTAAACAATATCATTTTTAGGTCAAATAACATGATGTTTTGTTAGAGCACACTCATGTCTTGACCTTTATACTATAATGTGCCGTCGAGATGCTCTTTGTCTACTACATTCACAACTACCTCAAATACTAGCTGACCAACTTTTACACCAATAAAACACAACCAAAACTAAACAGAGCAAACATATAGATGTGTTTTATCCATCAAGAATCCGGGCAAATACATTATGCCCGGATTCTATGTGGTCTATATGGACTGGAAATAATTTTATAGGTTTTTTCTTAGGTTTGGATGATTTGAGCCGGTTACGGCATTTTTAGCTGTTCTTGGTAGGTTTTTATCAGTTTTTGATCGGGTTTAGTCGCTTTTGACCAATGCTTGCCTGGATAAAAGTACTCCTTTTTTCAAGCATCCATTTTCTTAGTTGTGGTCTTGAAACCGAGTCATGTATCACATGTTATGACCATTTTATTGCAACCCACGTTTTCAGATAATTTCAATATAAATTTGTTTTTGTATGTTAGCGATTGTGTTTGGTAATCTATTTCTTGATAGCTCTCAATTTTAATAGAATAAAACATGGAATCAAATATTTCAGAGTCATATAATACATAAGCAAGTTGATCCTACATGAAATGTCAAAAAATACTTGTCCTTCTTTTGCATATTATTCACCTATGTAGGCTTTCCTAGGTTAAACAATATCATTTTTAGGTCAAATAACATGACGTTTTGTTAGAGCACACTCTTGATAGCTCTCAATTTTAATAGAATAAAACATGGAATCAAATATTTCAGAGTCATATAATACATAAGCAAGTTGATCCTACATGAGATGTCAAAAAATATTTGTCCTTCTTTTGCATATTATTCACCTATGTAGGCTTCTCAAGGTTAAACAATATCATTTTTAGGTCAAATAACATGATGTTTTGTTAGAGCACACTCATGTCTTGACCTTTATACTATAATGTGCCGTCGAGATGCTCTTTGTCTACTACATTCACAACTACCTCAAATACTAGCTGACCAACTTTTACACCAATAAAACACAACCAAAACTAAACAGAGCAAACATATAGATGTGTTTTATCCATCAAGAATCCGGACAAATACATTATGCCCGGATTCTATGTGATCTATATGGACTGGAAATAATTTTATAGGTTTTTTTCTTAGGTTTGGATGATTTGAGCCGGTTACGGTATTTTTAGCTGTTCTTGGTCGGTTTTTATCAGTTTTTGATCGGGTTTAGTCGCTTTTGACCAATGCTTGCCTGGATAAAAGTACTCCTTTTTTCAAGCATCCATTTTCTTAGTTGTGGTCTTGAAACCGAGTCATGTATCACATGTTATGACCATTTTATTGCAACCCACGTTTTCAGATAATTTCAATATAAATTTGTTTTTGTATGTTAGCGATTGTGTTTGGTAATCTATTTCTTGATAGCTCTCAATTTTAATAGAATAAAACATGGAATCAAATATTTCAGAGTCATATAATACATAAGCAAGTTGATCCTACATGAAATGTCAAAAAATACTTGTCCTTCTTTTGCATATTATTCACCTATGTAGGCTTCCCAAGGTTAAACAATATCATTTTTAGGTCAAATAACATGACGTTTTGTTAGAGCACACTCTTGATAGCTCTCAATTTTAATAGAATAAAACATGGAATCAAATATTTCAGAGTCATATAATACATAAGCAAGTTGATCCTACATGAAATGTCAAAAAATATTTGTCCTTCTTTTGCATATTATTCACCTATGTATGCTTCTCAAGGTTAAACAATATCATTTTTAGGTCAAATAACATGACGTTTTGTTAGAGCACACTCATGTCTTGACCTTTATACTATAATGTGCCGTCGAGATGCTCTTTGTCTACTACATTCACAACTACCTCAAATACTAGCTGACCAACTTTTACACCAATAAAACACAACCAAAACTAAACAGAGCAAACATATAGATGTGTTTTATCCATCAAGAATCCGGGAAAATACATTATGCCCGGATTCTATGTGGTCTCTATGGACTGAAAATAATTTTATAGGTTTTTTCTTAGGTTTGGATGATTTGAGCCGGTTACGGCATTTTTAGCTGTTCTTGGTCGGTTTTTATCAGTTTTTGATCGGGTTTAGTCGCTTTTGACCAATGCTTGCCTGGATAAAAGTACTCCTTTTTTCAAGCATCCATTTTCTTAGTTGTGGTCTTGAAACCGAGTCATGTATCACATGTTATGACCATTTTATTGCAACCCACGTTTTCAGATAATTTCAATATAAATTTGTTTTTGTATGTTAGCGATTGTGTTTGGTAATCTATTTCTTGATAGCTCTCAATTTTAATAGAATAAAACATGGAATCAAATATTTCAGAGTCATATAATACATAAGCAAGTTGATCCTACATGAAATGTCAAAAAATACTTGTCCTTCTTTTGCATATTATTCACCTATGTAGGCTTCCCAAGGTTAAACAATATCATTTTTAGGTCAAATAACATGACGTTTTGTTAGAGCACACTCTTGATAGCTCTCAATTTTAATAGAATAAAACATGGAATCAAATATTTCAGAGTCATATAATACATAAGCAAGTTGATCCTACATGAAATGTCAAAAAATATTTGTCCTTCTTTTGCATATTATTCACCTATGTAGGCTTCTCAAGGTTAAACAATATCATTTTTAGGTCAAATAACATGACGTTTTGTTAGAGCACACTCATGTCTTGACCTTTATACTATAATGTGCCGTCGAGATGCTCTTTGTCTACTACATTCACAACTACCTCAAATACTAGTTGACCAACTTTTACACCAATAAAACACAACCAAAACTAAACAGAGCAAACATATAGATGTGTTTTATCCATCAAGAATCCGGGCAAATACATTATGCCCGGATTCTATGTGGTCTATATGGACTGGAAATAATTTTATAGGTTTTTTCTTAGGTTTGGATGATTTGAGCCGGTTACGGCATTTTTAGCTGTTCTTGGTCGGTTTTTATCAGTTTTTGATCGGGTTTAGTCGCTTTTGACCAATGCTTGCCTGGATAAAAGTACTCCTTTTTTCAAGCATCCATTTTCTTAGTTGTGGTCTTGAAACCGAGTCATGTATCACATGTTATGACCATTTTATTGCAACCCACGTTTTCAGATAATTTCAATATAAATTTGTTTTTGTATGTTAGCGATTGTGTTTGGTAATCTATTTCTTGATAGCTCTCAATTTTAATAGAATAAAACATGGAATCAAATATTTCAGAGTCATATAATACATAAGCAAGTTGATCCTACATGAAATGTCAAAAAATACTTGTCCTTCTTTTGCATATTATTCACCTATGTAGGCTTCCCAAGGTTAAACAATATCATTTTTAGGTCAAATAACATGACGTTTTGTTAGAGCACACTCTTGATAGCTCTCAATTTTAATAGAATAAAACATGGAATCAAATATTTCAGAGTCATATAATACATAAGCAAGTTGATCCTACATGAAATGTCAAAAAATATTTGTCCTTCTTTTGCATATTATTCACCTATGTAGGCTTCTCAAGGTTAAACAATATCATTTTTAGGTCAAATAACATGACGTTTTGTTAGAGCACACTCATGTCTTGACCTTTATACTATAATGTGCCGTCGAGATGCTCTTTGTCTACTACATTCACAACTACCTCAAATACTAGCCGACCAACTTTTACACCAATAAAACACAACCAAAACTAAACAGAGCAAACATATAGATGTGTTTTATCCATCAAGAATCCGGGCAAATACATTATGCCCGGATTCTATGTGGTCTATATGGACTGGAAATAATTTTATAGGTTTTTCTTAGGTTTGGATGATTTGAGCCGGTTACGGCATTTTTAGCTGTTCTTGGTCGGTTTTTATCAGTTTTTGATCGGGTTTAGTCGCTTTTGACCAATGCTTGCCTGGATAAAAGTACTCCTTTTTTCAAGCATCCATTTTCTTAGTTGTGGTCTTGAAACCGAGTCATGTATCACATGTTATGACCATTTTATTGCAACCCACGTTTTCAGATAATTTCAATATAAATTTGTTTTTGTATGTTAGCGATTGTGTTTGGTAATCTATTTCTTGATAGCTCTCAATTTTAATAGAATAAAACATGGAATCAAATATTTCAGAGTCATATAATACATAAGCAAGTTGATCCTACATGAAATGTCAAAAAATACTTGTCATTCTTTTGCATATTATTCACCTATGTAGGCTTCCCAAGGTTAAACAATATCATTTTTAGGTCAAATAACATGACGTTTTGTTAGAGCACACTCTTGATAGCTCTCAATTTTAATAGAATAAAACATGGAATCAAATATTTCAGAGTCATATAATACATAAGCAAGTTGATCCTACATGAACTGTCAAAAAATATTTGTCCTTCTTTTGCATATTATTCACCTATGTAGGCTTCTCAAGGTTAAACAATATCATTTTTAGGTCAAATAACATGACGTTTTGTTAGAGCACACTCATGTCTTGACCTTTATACTATAATGTGCCGTCGAGATGCTCTTTGTCTACTACATTCACAACTACCTCAAATACTAGCTGACCAACTTTTACACCAATAAAACACAACCAAAACTAAACAGAGCAAACATATAGATGTGTTTTAACCATCAAGAATCCGGGCAAATACATTATGCCCGGATTCTATGTGGTCTATATGGATTGAAAATAATTTTATAGGTTTTTTTCTTAGGTTTGGATGATTTGAGCCGGTTACGGTATTTTTAGCTGTTCTTGGTCGGTTTTTATCAGTTTTTGATCGGGTTTAGTCGCTTTTGACCAATGCTTGCCTGGATAAAAGTACTCCTTTTTTCAAGCATCCATTTTCTTAGTTGTGGTCTTGAAACCGAGTCATGTATCACATGTTATGACCATTTTATTGCAACCCACGTTTTCAGATAATTTCAATATAAATTTGTTTTTGTATGTTAGCGATTGTGTTTGGTAATCTATTTCTTGATAGCTCTCAATTTTAATAGAATAAAACATGGAATCAAATATTTCAGAGTCATATAATACATAAGCAAGTTGATCCTACATGAAATGTCAAAAAATACTTGTCCTTCTTTTGCATATTATTCACCTATGTAGGCTTCCCAAGGTTAAACAATATCATTTTTAGGTCAAATAACATGACGTTTTGTTAGAGCACACTCTTGATAGCTCTCAATTTTAATAGAATAAAACATGGAATCAAATATTTCAGAGTCATATAATACATAAGCAAGTTGATCCTACATGAAATGTCAAAAAATATTTGTCCTTCTTTTGCATATTATTCACCTATGTAGGCTTCTCAAGGTTAAACAATATCATTTTTAGGTCAAATAACATGACGTTTTGTTAGAGCACACTCATGTCTTGACCTTTATACTATAATGTGCCGTCGAGATGCTCTTTGTCTACTACATTCACAACTACCTCAAATACTAGCTGACCAACTTTTACACCAATAAAACACAACCAAAACAGCCGTTCTAAAAAAAAAAAATAAAAAAAAAAAAAAAAAAAAAAAAAAAAAAAAAAAAACACAACCAAAACTAAACAGAGCAAACATATAGATGTGTTTTATCCATCAAGAATCCGGGAAAATACATTATGCCCGGATTCTATGTGGTCTCTATGGACTGAAAATAATTTTATAGGTTTTTTCTTAGGTTTGGATGATTTGAGCCGGTTACGGCATTTTTAGCTGTTCTTGGTCGGTTTTTATCAGTTTTTGATCGGGTTTAGTCGCTTTTGACCAATGCTTGCCTGGATAAAAGTACTCCTTTTTTCAAGCATCCATTTTCTTTGTTGTGGTCTTGAAACCGAGTCATGTATCACATGTTATGACCATTTTATTGCAACCCACGTTTTCAGATAATTTCAATATAAATTTGTTTTTGTATGTTAGCGATTGTGTTTGGTAATCTATTTCTTGATAGCTCTCAATTTTAATAGAATAAAACATGGAATCAAATATTTCAGAGTCATATAATACATAAGCAAGTTGATCCTACATGAAATGTCAAAAAATACTTGTCCTTCTTTTGCATATTATTCACCTATGTAGGCTTCCCAAGGTTAAACAATATCATTTTTAGGTCAAATAACATGACGTTTTGTTAGAGCACACTCTTGATAGCTCTCAATTTTAATAGAATAAAACATGGAATCAAATATTTCAGAGTCATATAATACATAAGCAAGTTGATCCTACATGAAATGTCAAAAAATATTTGTCCTTCTTTTGCATATTATTCACCTATGTAGGCTTCTCAAGGTTAAACAATATCATTTTTAGGTCAAATAACATGACGTTTTGTTAGAGCACACTCATGTCTTGACCTTTATACTATAATGTGCCGTCGAGATGCTCTTTGTCTACTACATTCACAACTACCTCAAATACTAGCTGACCAACTTTTACACCAATAAAACACAACCAAAACTAAACAGAGCAAACATATAGATGTGTTTTATCCATCAAGAATCCGGGCAAATACATTATGCCCGGATTCTATGTGGTCTATATGGACTGGAAATAATTTTATAGGTTTTTTCTTAGGTTTGGATGATTTGAGCCGGTTACGGCATTTTTAGCTGTTCTTGGTCGGTTTTTATCAGTTTTTGATCGGGTTTAGTCGCTTTTGACCAATGCTTGCCTGGATAAAAGTACTCCTTTTTTCAAGCATCCATTTTCTTAGTTGTGGTCTTGAAACCGAGTCATGTATCACATGTTATGACCATTTTATTGCAACACACGTTTTCAGATAATTTCAATATAAATTTGTTTTTGTATGTTAGCGATTGTGTTTGGTAATCTATTTCTTGATAGCTCTCAATTTTAATAGAATAAAACATGGAATCAAATATTTCAGAGTCATATAATACATAAGCAAGTTGATCCTACATGAAATGTCAAAAAATACTTGTCCTTCTTTTGCATATTATTCACCTATGTAGGCTTCCCAAGGTTAAACAATATCATTTTTAGGTCAAATAACATGACGTTTTGTTAGAGCACACTCTTGATAGCTCTCAATTTTAATAGAATAAAACATGGAATCAAATATTTCAGAGTCATATAATACATAAGCAAGTTGATCCTACATGAAATGTCAAAAAATATTTGTCCTTCTTTTGCATATTATTCACCTATGTAGGCTTCTCAAGGTTAAACAATATCATTTTTAGGTCAAATAACATGACGTTTTGTTAGAGCACACTCATGTCTTGACCTTTATACTATAATGTGCCGTCGAGATGCTCTTTGTCTACTACATTCACAACTACCTCAAATACTAGCCGACCAACTTTTACACCAATAAAACACAACCAAAACTAAACAGAGCAAACATATAGATGTGTTTTATCCATCAAGAATCCGGGCAAATACATTATGCCCGGATTCTATGTGGTCTATATGGACTGGAAATAATTTTATAGGTTTTTCTTAGGTTTGGATGATTTGAGCCGGTTACGGCATTTTTAGCTGTTCTTGGTCGGTTTTTATCAGTTTTTGATCGGGTTTAGTCGCTTTTGACCAATGCTTGCCTGGATAAAAGTACTCCTTTTTTCAAGCATCCATTTTCTTAGTTGTGGTCTTGAAACCGAGTCATGTATCACATGTTATGACCATTTTATTGCAACCCACGTTTTCAGATAATTTCAATATAAATTTGTTTTTGTATGTTAGCGATTGTGTTTGGTAATCTATTTCTTGATAGCTCTCAATTTTAATAGAATAAAACATGGAATCAAATATTTCAGAGTCATATAATACATAAGCAAGTTGATCCTACATGAAATGTCAAAAAATACTTGTCATTCTTTTGCATATTATTCACCTATGTAGGCTTCCCAAGGTTAAACAATATCATTTTTAGGTCAAATAACATGACGTTTTGTTAGAGCACACTCTTGATAGCTCTCAATTTTAATAGAATAAAACATGGAATCAAATATTTCAGAGTCATATAATACATAAGCAAGTTGATCCTACATGAAATGTCAAAAAATATTTGTCCTTCTTTTGCATATTATTCACCTATGTAGGCTTCTCAAGGTTAAACAATATCATTTTTAGGTCAAATAACATGACGTTTTGTTAGAGCACACTCATGTCTTGACCTTTATACTATAATGTGCCGTCGAGATGCTCTTTGTCTACTACATTCACAACTACCTCAAATACTAGCTGACCAACTTTTACACCAATAAAACACAACCAAAACTAAACAGAGCAAACATATAGATGTGTTTTAACCATCAAGAATCCGGGCAAATACATTATGCCCGGATTCTATGTGGTCTATATGGACTGAAAATAATTTTATAGGTTTTTTTCTTAGGTTTGGATGATTTGAGCCGGTTACGGTATTTTTAGCTGTTCTTGGTCGGTTTTTATCAGTTTTTGATCGGGTTTAGTCGCTTTTGACCAATGCTTGCCTGGATAAAAGTACTCCTTTTTTCAAGCATCCATTTTCTTAGTTGTGGTCTTGAAACCGAGTCATGTATCACATGTTATGACCATTTTATTGCAACCCACGTTTTCAGATAATTTCAATATAAATTTGTTTTTGTATGTTAGCGATTGTGTTTGGTAATCTATTTCTTGATAGCTCTCAATTTTAATAGAATAAAACATGGAATCAAATATTTCAGAGTCATATAATACATAAGCAAGTTGATCCTACATGAAATGTCAAAAAATACTTGTCCTTCTTTTGCATATTATTCACCTATGTAGGCTTCCCAAGGTTAAACAATATCATTATTAGGTCAAATAACATGACGTTTTGTTAGAGCACACTCTTGATAGCTCTCAATTTTAATAGAATAAAACATGGAATCAAATATTTCAGAGTCATATAATACATAAGCAAGTTGATCCTACATGAAATGTCAAAAAATATTTGTCCTTCTTTTGCATATTATTCACCTATGTAGGCTTCTCAAGGTTAAACAATATCATTTTTAGGTCAAATAACATGACGTTTTGTTAGAGCACACTCATGTCTTGACCTTTATACTATAATGTGCCGTCGAGATGCTCTTTGTCTACTACATTCACAACTACCTCAAATACTAGCTGACCAACTTTTACACCAATAAAACACAACCAAAACTAAACAGAGCAAACATATAGATGTGTTTTATCCATCAAGAATCCGGGCAAATACATTATGCCCGGATTCTATGTGGTCTATATGGACTGGAAATAATTTTATAGGTTTTTCTTAGGTTTGGATGATTTGAGCCGGTTACGGCATTTTTAGCTGTTCTTGGTCGGTTTTTATCAGTTTTTGATCGGGTTTAGTCGCTTTTGACCAATGCTTGCCTGGATAAAAGTACTCCTTTTTTCAAGCATCCATTTTCTTAGTTGTGGTCTTGAAACCGAGTCATGTATCACATGTTATGACCATTTTATTGCAACCCACGTTTTCAGATAATTTCAATATAAATTTGTTTTTGTATGTTAGCGATTGTGTTTGGTAATCTATTTCTTGATAGCTCTCAATTTTAATAGAATAAAACATGGAATCAAATATTTCAGAGTCATATAATACATAAGCAAGTTGATCCTACATGAAATGTCAAAAAATACTTGTCCTTCTTTTGCATATTATTCACCTATGTAGGCTTCCCAAGGTTAAACAATATCATTTTTAGGTCAAATAACATGACGTTTTGTTAGAGCACACTCTTGATAGCTCTCAATTTTAATAGAATAAAACATGGAATCAAATATTTCAGAGTCATATAATACATAAGCAAGTTGATCCTACATGAAATGTCAAAAAATATTTGTCCTTCTTTTGCATATTATTCACCTATGTAGGCTTCTCAAGGTTAAACAATATCATTTTTAGGTCAAATAACATGACGTTTTGTTAGAGCACACTCATGTCTTGACCTTTATACTATAATGTGCCGTCGAGATGCTCTTTGTCTACTACATTCACAACTACCTCAAATACTAGCTGACCAACTTTTACACCAATAAAACACAACCAAAACTAAACAGAGCAAACATATAGATGTGTTTTATCCATCAAGAATCCGGGAAAATACATTATGCCCGGATTCTATGTGGTCTCTATGGACTGAAAATAATTTTATAGGTTTTTTCTTAGGTTTGGATGATTTGAGCCGGTTACGGCATTTTTAGCTGTTCTTGGTCGGTTTTTATCAGTTTTTGATCGGGTTTAGTCGCTTTTGACCAATGCTTGCCTGGATAAAAGTACTCCTTTTTTCAAGCATCCATTTTCTTAGTTGTGGTCTTGAAACCGAGTCATGTATCACATGTTATGACCATTTTATTGCAACACACGTTTTCAGATAATTTCAATATAAATTTGTTTTTGTATGTTAGCGATTGTGTTTGGTAATCTATTTCTTGATAGCTCTCAATTTTAATAGAATAAAACATGGAATCAAATATTTCAGAGTCATATAATACATAAGCAAGTTGATCCTACATGAAATGTCAAAAAATACTTGTCCTTCTTTTGCATATTATTCACCTATGTAGGCTTCCCAAGGTTAAACAATATCATTTTTAGGTCAAATAACATGACGTTTTGTTAGAGCACACTCTTGATAGCTCTCAATTTTAATAGAATAAAACATGGAATCAAATATTTCAGAGTCATATAATACATAAGCAAGTTGATCCTACATGAAATGTCAAAAAATATTTGTCCTTCTTTTGCATATTATTCACCTATGTAGGCTTCTCAAGGTTAAACAATATCATTTTTAGGTCAAATAACATGACGTTTTGTTAGAGCACACTCATGTCTTGACCTTTATACTATAATGTGCCGTCGAGATGCTCTTTGTCTACTACATTCACAACTACCTCAAATACTAGCTGACCAACTTTTACACCAATAAAACACAACCAAAACTAAACAGAGCAAACATATAGATGTGTTTTATCCATCAAGAATCCGGGCAAATACATTATGCCCGGATTCTATGTGGTCTATATGGACTGGAAATAATTTTATAGGTTTTTTCTTAGGTTTGGATGATTTGAGCCGGTTACGGCATTTTTAGCTGTTCTTGGTCGGTTTTTATCAGTTTTTGATCGGGTTTAGTCGCTTTTGACCAATGCTTGCCTGTATAAAAGTACTCCTTTTTTCAAGCATCCATTTTCTTAGTTGTGGTCTTGAAACCGAGTCATGTATCACATGTTATGACCATTTTATTGCAACCCACGTTTTCAGATAATTTCAATATAAATTTGTTTTTGTATGTTAGCGATTGTGTTTGGTAATCTATTTCTTGATAGCTCTCAATTTTAATAGAATAAAACATGGAATCAAATATTTCAGAGTCATATAATACATAAGCAAGTTGATCCTACATGAAATGTCAAAAAATACTTGTCCTTCTTTTGCATATTATTCACCTATGTAGGCTTCCCAAGGTTAAACAATATCATTTTTAGGTCAAATAACATGACGTTTTGTTAGAGCACACTCTTGATAGCTCTCAATTTTAATAGAATAAAACATGGAATCAAATATTTCAGAGTCATATAATACATAAGCAAGTTGATCCTACATGAAATGTCAAAAAATATTTGTCCTTCTTTTGCATATTATTCACCTATGTAGGCTTCTCAAGGTTAAACAATATCATTTTTAGGTCAAATAACATGACGTTTTGTTAGAGCACACTCATGTCTTGACCTTTATACTATAATGTGCCGTCGAGATGCTCTTTGTCTACTACATTCACAACTACCTCAAATACTAGCTGACCAACTTTTACACCAATAAAACACAACCAAAACTAAACAGAGCAAACATATAGATGTGTTTTATCCATCAAGAATCCGGGCAAATACATTATGCCCGGATTCTATGTGGTCTATATGGACTGGAAATAATTTTATAGGTTTTTCTTAGGTTTGGATGATTTGAGCCGGTTACGGCATTTTTAGCTGTTCTTGGTCGGTTTTTATCAGTTTTTGATCGGGTTTAGTCGCTTTTGACCAATGCTTGCCTGGATAAAAGTACTCCTTTTTTCAAGCATCCATTTTCTTAGTTGTGGTCTTGAAACCGAGTCATGTATCACATGTTATGACCATTTTATTGCAACCCACGTTTTCAGATAATTTCAATATAAATTTGTTTTTGTATGTTAGCGATTGTGTTTGGTAATCTATTTCTTGATAGCTCTCAATTTTAATAGAATAAAACATGGAATCAAATATTTCAGAGTCATATAATACATAAGCAAGTTGATCCTACATGAAATGTCAAAAAATACTTGTCATTCTTTTGCATATTATTCACCTATGTAGGCTTCCCAAGGTTAAACAATATCATTTTTAGGTCAAATAACATGACGTTTTGTTAGAGCACACTCTTGATAGCTCTCAATTTTAATAGAATAAAACATGGAATCAAATATTTCAGAGTCATATAATACATAAGCAAGTTGATCCTACATGAAATGTCAAAAAATATTTGTCCTTCTTTTGCATATTATTCACCTATGTAGGCTTCTCAAGGTTAAACAATATCATTTTTAGGTCAAATAACATGACGTTTTGTTAGAGCACACTCATGTCTTGACCTTTATACTATAATGTGCCGTCGAGATGCTCTTTGTCTACTACATTCACAACTACCTCAAATACTAGCTGACCAACTTTTACACCAATAAAACACAACCAAAACTAAACAGAGCAAACATATAGATGTGTTTTAACCATCAAGAATCCGGGCAAATACATTATGCCCGGATTCTATGTGGTCTATATGGACTGAAAATAATTTTATGGGTTTTTTCTTAGGTTTGGATGATTTGAGCCGGTTACGGCATTTTTAGCTGTTCTTGGTCGGTTTTTATCAGTTTTTGATCGGGTTTAGTCGCTTTTGACCAATGCTTGCCTGGATAAAAGTACTCCTTTTTTCAAGCATCCATTTTCTTAGTTGTGGTCTTGAAACCGAGTCATGTATCACATGTTATGACCATTTTATTGCAACCCACGTTTTCAGATAATTTCAATATAAATTTGTTTTTGTATGTTAGCGATTGTGTTTGGTAATCTATTTCTTGATAGCTCTCAATTTTAATAGAATAAAACATGGAATCAAATATTTCAGAGTCATATAATACATAAGCAAGTTGATCCTAGATGAAATGTCAAAAAATACTTGTCCTTCTTTTGCATATTATTCACCTATGTAGGCTTCCCAAGGTTAAACAATATCATTTTTAGGTCAAATAACATGACGTTTTGTTAGAGCACACTCTTGATAGCTCTCAATTTTAATAGAATAAAACATGGAATCAAATATTTCAGAGTCATATAATACATAAGCAAGTTGATCCTACATGAAATGTCAAAAAATATTTGTCCTTCTTTTGCATATTATTCACCTATGTAGGCTTCTCAAGGTTAAACAATATCATTTTTAGGTCAAATAACATGACGTTTTGTTAGAGCACACTCATGTCTTGACCTTTATACTATAATGTGCCGTCGAGATGCTCTTTGTCTACTACATTCACAACTACCTCAAATACTAGCTGACCAACTTTTACACCAATAAAACACAACCAAAACTAAACAGAGCAAACATATAGATGTGTTTTATCCATCAAGAATCCGGGAAAATACATTATGCCCGGATTCTATGTGGTCTCTATGGACTGAAAATAATTTTATAGGTTTTTTCTTAGGTTTGGATGATTTGAGCCGGTTACGGCATTTTTAGCTGTTCTTGGTCGGTTTTTATCAGTTTTTGATCGGGTTTAGTCGCTTTTGACCAATGCTTGCCTGGATAAAAGTACTCCTTTTTTCAAGCATCCATTTTCTTAGTTGTGGTCTTGAAACCGAGTCATGTATCACATGTTATGACCATTTTATTGCAACCCGCGTTTTCAGATAATTTCAATATAAATTTGTTTTTGTATGTTAGCGATTGTGTTTGGTAATCTATTTCTTGATAGCTCTCAATTTTAATAGAATAAAACATGGAATCAAATATTTCAGAGTCATATAATACATAAGCAAGTTGATCCTACATGAAATGTCAAAAAATACTTGTCCTTCTTTTGCATATTATTCACCTATGTAGGCTTCCCAAGGTTAAACAATATCATTTTTAGGTCAAATAACATGACGTTTTGTTAGAGCACACTCTTGATAGCTCTCAATTTTAATAGAATAAAACATGGAATCAAATATTTCAGAGTCATATAATACATAAGCAAGTTGATCCTACATGAAATGTCAAAAAATATTTGTCCTTCTTTTGCATATTATTCACCTATGTAGGCTTCTCAAGGTTAAACAATATCATTTTTAGGTCAAATAACATGACGTTTTGTTAGAGCACACTCATGTCTTGACCTTTATACTATAATGTGCCGTCGAGATGCTCTTTGTCTACTACATTCACAACTACCTCAAATACTAGCTGACCAACTTTTACACCAATAAAACACAACCAAAACTAAACAGAGCAAACATATAGATGTGTTTTATCCATCAAGAATCCGGGAAAATACATTATGCCCGGATTCTATGTGGTCTATATGGACTGGAAATAATTTTATAGGTTTTTTCTTAGGTTTGGATGATTTGAGCCGGTTACGGCATTTTTAGCTGTTCTTGGTCGGTTTTTATCAGTTTTTGATCGGGTTTAGTCGCTTTTGACCAATGCTTGCCTGGATAAAAGTACTCCTTTTTTCAAGCATCCATTTTCTTAGTTGTGGTCTTGAAACCGAGTCATGTATCACATGTTATGACCATTTTATTGCAACCCACGTTTTCAGATAATTTCAATATAAATTTGTTTTTGTATGTTAGCGATTGTGTTTGGTAATCTATTTCTTGATAGCTCTCAATTTTAATAGAATAAAACATGGAATCAAATATTTCAGAGTCATATAATACATAAGCAAGTTGATCCTACATGAAATGTCAAAAAATACTTGTCATTCTTTTGCATATTATTCACCTATGTAGGCTTCCCAAGGTTAAACAATATCATTTTTAGGTCAAATAACATGACGTTTTGTTAGAGCACACTCTTGATAGCTCTCAATTTTAATAGAATAAAACATGGAATCAAATATTTCAGAGTCATATAATACATAAGCAAGTTGATCCTACATGAAATGTCAAAAAATATTTGTCCTTCTTTTGCATATTATTCACCTATGTAGGCTTCTCAAGGTTAAACAATATCATTTTTAGGTCAAATAACATGACGTATTGTTAGAGCACACTCATGTCTTGACCTTTATACTATAATGTGCCGTCGAGATGCTCTTTGTCTACTACATTCACAACTACCTCAAATACTAGCTGACCAACTTTTACACCAATAAAACACAACCAAAACTAAACAGAGCAAACATATAGATGTGTTTTATCCATCAAGAATCCGGGAAAATACATTATGCCCGGATTCTATGTGGTCTATATGGACTGGAAATAATTTTATAGGTTTTTTCTTAGGTTTGGATGATTTGAGCCGGTTACGGCATTTTTAGCTGTTCTTGGTCGGTTTTTATCAGTTTTCGATCGGGTTTAGTCGCTTTTGACCAATGCTTGCCTGGATAAAAGTACTCCTTTTTTCAAGCATCCATTTTCTTAGTTGTGGTCTTGAAACCGAGTCATGTATCACATGTTATGACCATTTTATTGCAACCCACGTTTTCAGATAATTTCAATATAAATTTGTTTTTGTATGTTAGCGATTGTGTTTGGTAATCTATTTCTTGATAGCTCTCAATTTTAATAGAATAAAACATGGAATCAAATATTTCAGAGTCATATAATACATAAGCAAGTTGATCCTACATGAAATGTCAAAAAATACTTGTCATTCTTTTGCATATTATTCACCTATGTAGGCTTCCCAAGGTTAAACAATATCATTTTTAGGTCAAATAACATGACGTTTTGTTAGAGCACACTCTTGATAGCTCTCAATTTTAATAGAATAAAACATGGAATCAAATATTTCAGAGTCATATAATACATAAGCAAGTTGATCCTACATGAAATGTCAAAAAATATTTGTCCTTCTTTTGCATATTATTCACCTATGTAGGCTTCTCAAGGTTAAACAATATCATTTTTAGGTCAAATAACATGACGTATTGTTAGAGCACACTCATGTCTTGACCTTTATACTATAATGTGCCGTCGAGATGCTCTTTGTCTACTACATTCACAACTACCTCAAATACTAGCTGACCAACTTTTACACCAATAAAACACAACCAAAACTAAACAGAGCAAACATATAGATGTGTTTTAACCATCAAGAATCCGGGCAAATACATTATGCCCGGATTCTATGTGGTCTATATGGACTGAAAATAATTTTATAGGTTTTTTCTTAGGTTTGGATGATTTGAGCCGGTTACGGCATTTTTAGCTGTTCTTGGTCGGTTTTTATCAGTTTTTTATCGGGTTTAGTCGCTTTTGACCAATGCTTGCCTGGATAAAAGTACTCCTTTTTTCAAGCATCCATTTTCTTAGTTGTGGTCTTGAAACCGAGTCATGTATCACATGTTATGACCATTTTATTGCAACCCACGTTTTCAGATAATTTCAATATAAATTTGTTTTTGTATGTTAGCGATTGTGTTTGGTAATCTATTTCTTGATAGCTCTCAATTTTAATAGAATAAAACATGGAATCAAATATTTCAGAGTCATATGATACATAAGCAAGTTGATCCTACATGAAATGTCAAAAAATACTTGTCCTTCTTTTGCATATTATTCACCTATGTAGGCTTCCCAAGGTTAAACAATATCATTTTTAGGTCAAATAACATGACGTTTTGTTAGAGCACACTCTTGATAGCTCTCAATTTTAATAGAATAAAACATGGAATCAAATATTTCAGAGTCATATAATACATAAGCAAGTTGATCCTACATGAAATGTCAAAAAATATTTGTCCTTCTTTTGCATATTATTCACCTATGTAGGCTTCTCAAGGTTAAACAATATCATTTTTAGGTCAAATAACATGACGTTTTGTTAGAGCACACTCATGTCTTGACCTTTATACTATAATGTGCCGTCGAGATGCTCTTTGTCTACTACATTCACAACTACCTCAAATACTAGCTGACCAACTTTTACACCAATAAAACACAACCAAAACTAAACAGAGCAAACATATAGATGTGTTTTATCCATCAAGAATCCGGGAAAATACATTATGCCCGGATTCTATGTGGTCTCTATGGACTGAAAATAATTTTATAGGTTTTTTCTTAGGTTTGGATGATTTGAGCCGGTTACGGCATTTTTAGCTGTTCTTGGTCGGTTTTTATCAGTTTTTGATCGGGTTTAGTCGCTTTTGACCAATGCTTGCCTGGATAAAAGTACTCCTTTTTTCAAGCATCCATTTTCTTAGTTGTGGTCTTGAAACCGAGTCATGTATCACATGTTATGACCATTTTATTGCAACCCGCGTTTTCAGATAATTTCAATATAAATTTGTTTTTGTATGTTAGCGATTGTGTTTGGTAATCTATTTCTTGATAGCTCTCAATTTTAATAGAATAAAACATGGAATCAAATATTTCAGAGTCATATAATACATAAGCAAGTTGATCCTACATGAAATGTCAAAAAATACTTGTCCTTCTTTTGCATATTATTCACCTATGTAGGCTTCCCAAGGTTAAACAATATAATTTTTAGGTCAAATAACATGACGTTTTGTTAGAGCACACTCTTGATAGCTCTCAATTTTAATAGAATAAAACATGGAATCAAATATTTCAGAGTCATATAATACATAAGCAAGTTGATCCTACATGAAATGTCAAAAAATATTTGTCCTTCTTTTGCATATTATTCACCTATGTAGGCTTCTCAAGGTTAAACAATATCATTTTTAGGTCAAATAACATGACGTTTTGTTAGAGCACACTCATGTCTTGACCTTTATACTATAATGTGCCGTCGAGATGCTCTTTGTCTACTACATTCACAACTACCTCAAATACTAGCTGACCAACTTTTACACCAATAAAACACAACCAAAACTAAACAGAGCAAACATATAGATGTGTTTTATCCATCAAGAATCCGGGAAAATACATTATGCCCGGATTCTATGTGGTCTATATGGACTGGAAATAATTTTATAGGTTTTTTCTTAGGTTTGGATGATTTGAGCCGGTTACGGCATTTTTAGCTGTTCTTGGTCGGTTTTTATCAGTTTTTGATCGGGTTTAGTCGCTTTTGACCAATGCTTGCCTGGATAAAAGTACTCCTTTTTTCAAGCATCCATTTTCTTAGTTGTGGTCTTGAAACCGAGTCATGTATCACATGTTATGACCATTTTATTGCAACCCACGTTTTCAGATAATTTCAATATAAATTTGTTTTTGTATGTTAGCGATTGTGTTTGGTAATCTATTTCTTGATAGCTCTCAATTTTAATAGAATAAAACATGGAATCAAATATTTCAGAGTCATATAATACATAAGCAAGTTGATCCTACATGAAATGTCAAAAAATACTTGTCATTCTTTTGCATATTATTCACCTATGTAGGCTTCCCAAGGTTAAACAATATCATTTTTAGGTCAAATAACATGACGTTTTGTTAGAGCACACTCTTGATAGCTCTCAATTTTAATAGAATAAAACATGGAATCAAATATTTCAGAGTCATATAATACATAAGCAAGTTGATCCTACATGAAATGTCAAAAAATATTTGTCCTTCTTTTGCATATTATTCACCTATGTAGGCTTCTCAAGGTTAAACAATATCATTTTTAGGTCAAATAACATGACGTATTGTTAGAGCACACTCATGTCTTGACCTTTATACTATAATGTGCCGTCGAGATGCTCTTTGTCTACTACATTCACAACTACCTCAAATACTAGCTGACCAACTTTTACACCAATAAAACACAACCAAAACTAAACAGAGCAAACATATAGATGTGTTTTATCCATCAAGAATCCGGGAAAATACATTATGCCCGGATTCTATGTGGTCTATATGGACTGGAAATAATTTTATAGGTTTTTTCTTAGGTTTGGATGATTTGAGCCGGTTACGGCATTTTTAGCTGTTCTTGGTCGGTTTTTATCAGTTTTCGATCGGGTTTAGTCGCTTTTGACCAATGCTTGCCTGGATAAAAGTACTCCTTTTTTCAAGCATCCATTTTCTTAGTTGTGGTCTTGAAACCGAGTCATGTATCACATGTTATGACCATTTTATTGCAACCCACGTTTTCAGATAATTTCAATATAAAATTGTTTTTGTATGTTAGCGATTGTGTTTGGTAATCTATTTCTTGATAGCTCTCAATTTTAATAGAATAAAACATGGAATCAAATATTTCAGAGTCATATAATACATAAGCAAGTTGATCCTACATGAAATGTCAAAAAATACTTGTCATTCTTTTGCATATTATTCACCTATGTAGGCTTCCCAAGGTTAAACAATATCATTTTTAGGTCAAATAACATGACGTTTTGTTAGAGCACACTCTTGATAGCTCTCAATTTTAATAGAATAAAACATGGAATCAAATATTTCAGAGTCATATAATACATAAGCAAGTTGATCCTACATGAAATGTCAAAAAATATTTGTCCTTCTTTTGCATATTATTCACCTATGTAGGCTTCTCAAGGTTAAACAATATCATTTTTAGGTCAAATAACATGACGTATTGTTAGAGCACACTCATGTCTTGACCTTTATACTATAATGTGCCGTCGAGATGCTCTTTGTCTACTACATTCACAACTACCTCAAATACTAGCTGACCAACTTTTACACCAATAAAACACAACCAAAACTAAACAGAGCAAACATATAGATGTGTTTTAACCATCAAGAATCCGGGCAAATACATTATGCCCGGATTCTATGTGGTCTATATGGACTGAAAATAATTTTATAGGTTTTTTCTTAGGTTTGGATGATTTGAGCCGGTTACGGCATTTTTAGCTGTTCTTGGTCGGTTTTTATCAGTTTTTTATCGGGTTTAGTCGCTTTTGACCAATGCTTGCCTGGATAAAAGTACTCCTTTTTTCAAGCATCCATTTTCTTAGTTGTGGTCTTGAAACCGAGTCATGTATCACATGTTATGACCATTTTATTGCAACCCACGTTTTCAGATAATTTCAATATAAATTTGTTTTTGTATGTTAGCGATTGTGTTTGGTAATCTATTTCTTGATAGCTCTCAATTTTAATAGAATAAAACATGGAATCAAATATTTCAGAGTCATATGATACATAAGCAAGTTGATCCTACATGAAATGTCAAAAAATACTTGTCCTTCTTTTGCATATTATTCACCTATGTAGGCTTCCCAAGGTTAAACAATATCATTTTTAGGTCAAATAACATGACGTTTTGTTAGAGCACACTCTTGATAGCTCTCAATTTTAATAGAATAAAACATGGAATCAAATATTTCAGAGTCATATAATACAAAAGCAAGTTGATCCTACATGAAATGTCAAAAAATATTTGTCCTTCTTTTGCATATTATTCACCTATGTAGGCTTCTCAAGGTTAAACAATATCATTTTTAGGTCAAATAACATGACGTCTTGTTAGAGCACACTCATGTCTTGACCTTTATACTATAATGTGCCGTCGAGATGCTCTTTGTCTACTACATTCACAACTACCTCAAATACTAGCTGACCAACTTTTACACCAATAAAACACAACCAAAACTAAACAGAGCAAACATATAGATGTGTTTTATCCATCAAGAATCCGGGCAAATACATTATGCCCGGATTCTATGTGGTCTATATGGACTGAAAATAATTTTATAGGTTTTTTCTTAGGTTTGGATGATTTGAGCCGGTTACGGCATTTTTAGCTGTTCTTGGTCGGTTTTTATCAGTTTTTGATCGGGTTTAGTCGCTTTTGACCAATGCTTGCCTGGATAAAAGTACTCCTTTTTTCAAGCATCCATTTTCTTAGTTGTGGTCTTGAAACCGTGTAACACCCCCACAATTGTTATGCGCAGCGGAACTACAACAATGGGTGCTACACAGTATTCATTGCACACAAGATATATCAAACGACGCTAAAAAGACGTCGACTTAAAACTTGAAATTTAAAATTGTTAGATGATACATGTCCACAGTTTTTCCAACCCCAAAATAGTACACAGAGTTAAGCGTTTTCGGTCCCCATGAATCTCAACCCAAGAATTTCAGTTTACAACCACGTGACATTAAACATAAAAATTGTTTAAGTAGAAAAGGAGGGAAAAACAAGCGGACACCAAGCCGTACACACAACATCCATCCCATGCATGCTCCATCCTACACCTCAGCGGTTACCTGAAACACATGCCAAAAATTTGGTCAACGAAAACGTTGAGTGGAATTCATAGGTTTTACAATCCATTTGAACGTATATATAATAAAAACCATTCGTGATCATTTATAGTCTTGTCGATCAAACAAACTATAATCAGGATACTGACAATTGTGTTTAAGCTCATGACACTAATCCGTTAACTCAATCACCCGCGTAAATATACCGGCATGATTCAGATGAAACCAGTGCCCCTTCTAAAGGCATCAGTTGCAATTATACCTTATTTCTCATACAAAATAATCTACCGCAGAACTTACTATAAGTACAGCTTCTCGGCTAGCATTGGGTCGTTAACCCCGTAGTACTACAAATTGCATAAGCGGCTATTTCCCCCTACTCGAGGGCAGGACAATAGTTAATAGTTCATGATTTTAGGGACTTTTGCAACTTTGGTACTCAACACAATTTCTAAGGCAACTTTCGGGTCTAACAATCATTCATGATATACGTTCCTTTTAAAAACTAGCATGCATTTCCCTCGCGGGTAAAACAATTTGAAATAAGTATAAGCGAGGCTATAAATTCACACCTTAGATATTAAGTAGTCGGTAGTTCGAGGGATGATCACTGACGACGAAACGGATGCCCGGTTAAATCAACACCTATCACAAATAACGCGTAATGAGTAATCTCATTTAAATACTTACGGTACTGTATAAAATACATATATACAAGTCACTTAAGACAAGTATAACTCACGCCAAAAACAAAAACAACAAGTATCACTTATTCTATACCATTCATTCTCATTACTTATGTTGTCCATTTTTATTCATTCTCACCGGTACTCGACTAAAGTACGGGCTGTTTTACCTTATTTAACCACACTTATAAAATTTGACAAAATTTCCAAAAATCCTATATGACCTGTAGATAACATGTTTTTAAGCCCAATAAAAGTTTTTACTTTTACGACCCGTTACGCAACTCTTTTCCACGACTACATTTTACGGGCTGAAATTGCGCTTCGACCAATTTTGACCTCTTTGACCTATATGAAAAATACCTTTGACTTCTTGGACACCTAAGTCAACATATAGACCCATTTGTACAGGTTAGGGACCAAATTTTGACCCTCGACCATTTACCAATTTATACTTGTGACCCTCGGGATTTGACTAAAACTTTACACAAATTCGGATTATGAAAGTCCTCGTCTCCCGGTACCCGATCTTTAAAATGTCATAACTTTTAGCTTGTTTTGAGTCACGGGCTCTACCTTATACCAAATTAAAGCTAGAAAAACCCTCTACAACTACATTTAGTTTTCAAGACCTGGAAAAAAAATAATTTTTATGAAATGGACCAAATGTTTCTGCCTAAAAATGACCATACCAAAAACGCACTTAGACTCGATTCCAAGCCTTCTAACCAACACTAAACATCATCCTAAGCCTTCCCAAACATATCCTAACATCAAACTTCAATCCTACCCCTATTGATCAACCAATCTCAAATTCAAAAATTCAAAGAAATGTACATGCAACTAATATACCCTATGTAAATCATCCTAAAACATCAAACCAAACACAAGAACAACATGCAAAATCAACAACCACCATGGCTCCCCAAACACCCCCTTTGCCGTGGGGTTTGGGTGACCCAATCACCACAACCAAATTAATTTTGGTGGGTTTTCTTGGTGTTTATACTTCCATAACACTTAAAATCAACATGCATTAGCTCATTTAGCCTCAAAAACGAATTTGGTTCATATGGAAAAATCTTGAAAATTTTTTATCAATGCATGTTGGATTTGAGCACATGAACATGTGGGGAATGACCAAACTAAGTGTGGTCTAACCTTAGATTTTTGAAAAATCAAGTGGAAGAAGATTTTTGGTGAATTTTTGATGGTGTTGGGGGTGTCCGTCGGTTTGAGAGAGAGAGGAGAGAGTGGGTGTTTGATTTTTGGTGAAAAATTTGTGTGTGTTTGTGTTTATGTCCATTTTGGCCTTTTTGGTGGGTTGGGAGGGGCTTTTGTGCAATTTCTTGCTTCTTTTGGCCTTAAATGAAAAACGTCCTCAAAACTTTGCGGGTTTGTCTCATTTGTCAATTTTGAAAATTTTACGGGAGTCAGAAATCTTCCCGAACGCTCCAAAATATTTTTGGGATACTTTAAATGTACTCGGAAGGCTATAAAACTCACCCGACTCAACTTAACACGAACCGTAAATAAAATTCTCGAAAAATCACATTATCGATAAATCGTCAAAAATTATATAAAATTGGGCATCCCTCGGGATCGTAATCGTCATCGTCCTTCTTAAAACGTCAATCGTAAAAATTACAACCTCGAACATCGGCTTTAACCAAAATACTTATAAGTATAGAAATTATGATTTATTAAAAATTTCAAAAATTAGCGTAATTTAGGGTATCGTTAATGACCTCGATTCTAGGGTGTCACATCCACCCCTCCTTAAAGAGAGCGACGTCCCGGCGCTCGCCTCTTCTTGTACTCACATTTCGTCTACTGGAACAGATGAGGATACCTTTCCTTGAAAAAGTCCTCACGTTCCCAGGTGTATTCCGGTCCACGCTTAGAATTCCATCGGACCTTCACAATGGGAATCCTACTACGCTTCAAACGCTTGACCTCCCGGTCCATAATTTCCACAGGTTCTTCCACAAAGTGCATTTTGTCGTCTAGTCGAATCTCGTCCAAAGGAATCACCAATTCCTTGTCCGCCAAACTCTTCTTCAGGTTCGATACGTGAAACGTGTCATGAATAGCACTAAGTTCGGTCGGCAATTCTAACTTGTACGCTACCGGTCCAATTCGTTCAACGATCTTAAACGGTCCAATATACCTCGGACTCAACTTTCCTTTCTTTCCAAAACGAATTACACCCTTCCACGGCGATACCTTGAGCATAACCATATCTCCAACTTCAAACTCCAAAGGTTTCCTTCGGTTATCGGCATAACTCTTCTGTCGGCTTCTCGCAGCAAGTAATCGGTTCTTGATCTGCACGATCTTCTCTGTCGTTTCTAAAACCATTTCGGGTCCAGTCAATTGACTTTCCCCTACTTCACTCCAACACACAGGCGATCTACACTTCCTTCCATACAATGCTTCGAACGGTGCTGCCTTGATACTCGCATGATAACTATTATTGTACGAAAATTCCACCAGAGGCAAGTGGCGCTCCCAACTTCCTCCAAAATCAATCACGCACGCTCGGAGCATGTCCTCCATCGTTTGAATCGTTCGTTCGCTCTGGCCGTCAGTTTCCGGGTGATAAGCCGTGCTTAAACTCAGTTCAGTGCCCATCGCACGTTGAAGCGATTTCCAAAATTCCGACGTAAATCTACTGTCGCGATCCGAAATGATCGATAACGGCACTCCATGTCTACAGACAATCTCCTTCACGTACACGCTGGCGAGTTTTTCCATGCTGTCTGTCTTCTTCATAGGTAAGAAATGAGCAGATTTCGTCAACCTGTCCACAATTACCCATATCATATCGCATCCACTAGGAGTCCTAGGTAAACCCGTCACAAAATCCATTGCGATTTTCTCCCATTTCCATTCTGGGATCTCTGGTTGTACCAACAATCCAGATGGTTTCTTATGTTCTGCCTGAACCTTCGCGCAAGTCAAACACTTACTGACGTAACGAGCAATATCTGCCTTCATATTCGGCCACCAATAGACTTTCTTCAGGTCGTGGTACATTTTATCCGATCCAGGATGTATCGAATACTTCGACTTATGCGACTCATTCATAACCAATTCTCGAACTCCAGGCTTTCCTTCCTCAGATGAACACAGTGGTAACCAAATCCGATTCTCAAAATATCTTAGTCCGTCTGACCTAATCACGAAAAGAGGTTTCAACATTCGTCCCAAGTTTTCGGCTTCAACATTCCCTTTCATTAAACCTCTCTCCTGAGCCTTCAGTATAGTTTCGGTTAAGTCAACGCTCTCAGTCATCACTAAAGCTCTAACCCTCAAAGGTTTCTCCCGTTCCTTCCTACTCAATGCATCCGCTACAACATTCGCCTTCCCAGGGTGGTAGCGAATTTCGCAGTCATAATCACTCAATAGTTCAACCCATCGTCTTTGTCGCATATTCAACTCCTTTTGATCTAAAATGTGCTGCAAACTCTTGTGATCAGTGAATACAACACACTTTGTCCCGTACAGATAGTGTCTCCACAGTTTCAACGCAAAAACTACCGCTCCTAATTCCAAATCATGCGTCGTGTAGTTCTCCTCGTTCTTCCTTAATTGCCTCGACGCGTAGGCTATCACCTTCTCACGTTGCATTAATACCGCTCCATAACCCTTACGAGACGCATCACAATACACTACGAAATCTTCGGTTCCTTCAGGCAATGATAAAATCGGTGCGGAACATAACTTATCCTTGAGCGTTTCGAAAGCAAGTTCTTCCTCAATTCCCCATTCATACACCCTATTCTTTTCGGTAAGCCGCGTCAATGGTTTCGCAATCAATGAAAATCCTTCGATAAACCTTCTATAATACCCAGCTAAACCCAAAAATTGTCGAACTTCAGTCGGCGTCGTCGGTGCTGACCATTCCCTGATCGCTTCGATCTTAGCAGGATCTACACGAACTCCCTCACTATCAATCACATGACCTAGAAACTGCACTGATTCCAACCAAAACTCACACTTAGAGAATTTTGCATACAGCTTCTCCTTCCTTAACAACTCCAAAATCTTTCTTAGGTGCTTCTCGTGCTCCTCCCTACTCTTAGAGTAAATAAGTATGTCGTCGATGAAAACAATAACAAACTTATCTAGATACGGCTTGCACACGCGATTCATAAGATCCATGAATACAGCAGGCGCGTTCGTCAACCCAAACGGCATCACTCGAAATTCAAAGTGTCCATACCGCGTACGAAAGGCGGTTACAGGAATATCCTCCTCTCTTACACGCAGTTGATGATACCCTGATCTTAAATCGATCTTAGAGTATACACTGGAACAGATCAATTGCAAGGTTCAAATAAGTCGATATCAAAAGCGTAATTTCCTAACTTCAAGGTACACCCTTTCAGTATAGAATTCGTACTAACAATTTTTCCATCGGCTAATTCAACATTATAACTAGTCGTTAACAACACCGGTTCTCTATCGATATGACGACTAAATCTAACGTCTACAAAACTCTTGTCGGAGCCAGAATCAAATAAAATACTAGCATAACAAGCGTCTAGCAAAAACGTACCGGTAACCACATTTGGACCCTGTGGTTTATCAGCAGTTCCCACTTGATACACAGCAGCCGCATTATTACCTCCCTGCCTGTTTCCTGCCTTCGGGCAATTCGCTTGCACATGCCCTCTTTCTCCACAGCTATAACATCCTCTCATCCTGATAGCATTAGCCCCAGTGGCTACTCCTCCCGTTCGACAACTAGCAGTCCTATGACCTGCCTTTCCACACTTGCCGCATGCCGGCGGGCAATTTCCAACATGATACAAATTGCACTTTCCACAATGGGGATTCACTTTCACACCTCTAGGGTTCGTCACTGCCCTCATCCCTTCATTCCTTCTTTGATTAAACTGCTGATTACGGTTCGGCCCATGGTTGTTTCGGTTTCCTCCTCGGTTCTGGCCTTGGGATTGATTGCTTTGTGCCGCTTCCCATTTCCTTTTGTTGCCTTCGGCAATGTAGTTCTGCTTGTCCTGAAGCTTAACGTCCATCAAAGCGTGAGCCATTTGAACCGCTTCATCAAACGTTCCAGGTTTCGACGAAGTTGTTTCACCTTTGATGTTGCTAGATAAACCCTTAATATACTGCTTCATTTTCTTGGCATCATTGGCAAATATGTCCGGACACAAAAGACTTAACTCATTGAATCTCCTGGTGTAAGCAGCTATATCGTTATTCTTCAAGGTTAAATGCCTCAATTCGTCCTCCAATTTCCCCAATTCCTCCTCTGGGCAAAACTTCTTGGTCAACAAAGCTTTGGTCGCATTCCACGTCCTTGCATTTGCTACAGCCAATCCAACCGTAGCTACCTGGGTATTCCACCAACTTAACGCATCATCCAGAAACGTAGCCGCTGCAAACTTTACTTTATCCGCCCCTGCACAACCACTGATTTCAAACGTACTTTCAACTTTTTCCAACCATCGCCTAAGTTCTAGGGCTCCACCCGTTCCACGGAACTGCGTGGGACCGCACTTCATAAAGCTAGAATAGGTACACACTCTCGGGGCTGGTTGTCTCCCCGCGTTCCTTCCTGGATCCTGATTTCTCCCAGCTCGGTCCGCTTGCAACGCATTTGCTATTGCTTCCTGAATCATGGTGTTAACACGATCGGCAGTCAACTTTGGAGGCATGATGTTATCGAATATCTCTTTCTGCAAGACAAGAAAAATAGAAAAACAATGTAAGTATTCATATCAAGTTTCCCAGACATAAAATACATACAACGACACATCACTATGGAGTTACTAATATTCATCAATTCACACCACAAAAGATCAAATTTAAGACATATCACAGATCATGAAAGGTAACATAGATTGTATTGATAGTTAACCAAAATCGTGACAAGTAATGCCACTACAATCGTTCACCACAAAACATCAAGTACTTGAGTTTCTCGTCATAATACCATCATACAAAGGTCTAAAATAGTTCTATTACAATGATCAAAGAAAAATACAAAACAAGTAACTAGGCATGTGGTGATCCACACGGCCTCTTGGATGGCGGCTCGTCGTCGTCTTCCTCGATTTCCTCATCACTCACGTCCTCATCCACATCATCCACTTTCCCCTTTCCTTTCTCATCCGGCCCACATTCTGTTTCCTTTTTCGTCCCTGATGTGGATCCACACTCAATCGCTACCTGATTTCCCACCGAAATACAAGCACCTCCAGTAGGCGGCTGAACCATGAAGTCGTTCGCCTCCATCTCTACATCGTCCACGAATCTCCAATCCGGGGGCAATGAATCCCTCACACGATGCTCCCAACTCTGCATCCTCGACAACCTCATCTGATCTTCCCTCACACGGTCAAGACTAGCACTTAAATTTGCAACCATTGATTTCAAACTGTTGATGGCACTTGTGTTCATCATCCCATCATACGCAATTCTTGAAGTCCTTTCCAACAGTCTTTCGTCCGCCTTGTCATTCTCGTCGAATCTACTGACCACCCTTGATTCCACTACATACCTCATGCACATCGATCCTTCCAAACCTCTCATAGTCCGTCGCACGTCATGATAAATCCTCGGTCCGGGACAGCAAATTCTTGGGATGCCTTGATGAAGAGAATTTGCGCTCATTGCACCTTCGGCTCTTCTAGGGATATCTGGTACACCAACCAGATGGGAAGTACGCATAGGCGTGGGGCAAGTAGTTCTCCTTGGGTCGGGGTCCTGGGCTCGTACATCGTTTCCGTTATCGTTGGGCGGTACCTCGGCCATTCCTGCAATAACAGCGAATTTCGGAGGGTACATAAGTAATTATACAATAATTATAAATATATGCATGCAAATGCAATGCAAAGGTGGTACATATGCCCGAAATGTAATAATATGATGCTCATGCATGATTTATATGAAAATTACGATGTCGGATATTTCACGTAAAATTCAACGTCTACATATAGTAATTCCATACTTATATAATAATTACCCACATATATACTTTACTCAAAAGTATACGTCAAATGCCATAAATACAACAATAAATCTTACCGGAGCCATGCAGGATAGTTGTGTGTGCTTGGACCCTTTTCTTACGACACCAAAAGTTATAGTTTAGGATTTTCAAAAACGACCTAGTTCTCTATAACTCGTGGCTCTGATTACCAATCTGTAACACCCCCACAATTGTTATGCGCAGCGGAACTACAACAATGGGTGCTACACAGTATTCATTGCACACAAGATATATCAAACGACGCTAAAAAGACGTCGACTTAAAACTTGAAATTTAAAATTGTTAGATGATACATGTCCACAGTTTTTCCAACCCCAAAATAGTACACAGAGTTAAGCGTTTTCGGTCCCCATGAATCTCAACCCAAGAATTTCAGTTTACAACCACGTGACATTAAACATAAAAATTGTTTAAGTAGAAAAGGAGGGAAAAACAAGCGGACACCAAGCCGTACACACAACATCCATCCCATGCATGCTCCATCCTACACCTCAGCGGTTACCTGAAACACATGCCAAAAATTTGGTCAACAAAAACGTTGAGTGGAATTCATAGGTTTTACAATCCATTTGAACGTATATATAATAAAAACCATTCGTGATCATTTATAGTCTTGTCGATCAAACAAACTATAATCAGGATACTGACAATTGTGTTTAAGCTCATGACACTAATCCGTTAACTCAATCACCCGCGTAAATATACCGGCATGATTCAGATGAAACCAGTGCCCCTTCTAAAGGCATCAGTTGCAATTATACCTTATTTCTCATACAAAATAATCTACCGCAGAACTTACTATAAGTACAGCTTCTCGGCTAGCATTGGGTCGTTAACCCCGTAGTACTACAAATTGCATAAGCGGCTATTTCCCCCTACTCGAGGGCAGGACAATAGTTAATAGTTCATGATTTTAGGGACTTTTGCAACTTTGGTACTCAACACAATTTCTAAGGCAACTTTCGGGTCTAACAATCATTCATGATATACGTTCCTTTTAAAAACTAGCATGCATTTCCCTCGCGGGTAAAACAATTTGAAATAAGTATAAGCGAGGCTATAAATTCACACCTTAGATATTAAGTAGTCGGTAGTTCGAGGGATGATCACTGACGACGAAACGGATGCCCGGTTAAATCAACACCTATCACAAATAACGCGTAATGAGTAATCTCATTTAAATACTTACGGTACTGTATAAAATACATATATACAAGTCACTTAAGACAAGTATAACTCACGCCAAAAACAAAAACAACAAGTATCACTTATTCTATACCATTCATTCTCATTACTTATGTTGTCCATTTTTATTCATTCTCACCGGTACTCGACTAAAGTACGGGCTGTTTTACCTTATTTAACCACACTTATAAAATTTGACAAAATTTCCAAAAATCCTATATGACCTGTAGATAACATGTTTTTAAGCCCAATAAAAGTTTTTACTTTTACGACCCGTTACGCAACTCTTTTCCACGACTACATTTTACGGGCTGAAATTGCGCTTCGACCAATTTTGACCTCTTTGACCTATATGAAAAATACCTTTGACTTCTTGGACACCTAAGTCAACATATAGACCCATTTGTACAGGTTAGGGACCAAATTTTGACCCTCGACCATTTACCAATTTATACTTGTGACCCTCGGGATTTGACTAAAACTTTACACAAATTCGGATTATGAAAGTCCTCGTCTCCCGGTACCCGATCTTTAAAATGTCATAACTTTTAGCTCGTTTTGAGTCACGGGATCTACCTTATACCAAATTAAAGCTAGAAAAACCCTCTACAACTACATTTAGTTTTCAAGACCTGGAAAAAAATAATTTTTATGAAATGGACCAAATGTTTCTGCCTAAAAATGACCATACCAAAAACATGCTTAGACTCGATTCCAAGCCTTCTAACCAACACTAAACATCATCCTAAGCCTTCCCAAACATATCCTAACATCAAACTTCAATCCTACCCCTATTGATCAACCAATCTCAAATTCAAAAATTCAAAGAAATGTACATGCAACTAATATACCCTATGTAAATCATCCTAAAACATCAAACCAAACACAAGAACAACATGCAAAATCAATAACCACCATGGCTCCCCAAACACCCCCTTTGCCGTGGGGTTTGGGTGACCCAATCACCACAACCAAATTAATTTTGGTGGGTTTTCTTGGTGTTTATACTTCCATAACACTTAAAATCAACATGCATTAGCTCATTTAGCCTCAAAAACGAATTTGGTTCATATGGAAAAATCTTGAAAAATTTTTATCAATGCATGTTGGATTTGAGCACATGAACATGTGGGGAATGACCAAACTAAGTGTGGTCTAACCTTAGATTTTTGAAAAATCAAGTGGAAGAAGATTTTTGGTGAATTTTTGATGGTGTTGGGGGTGTCCGTCGGTTTGAGAGAGAGAGGAGAGAGTGGGTGTTTGATTTTTGGTGAAAAATTTGTGTGTGTTTGTGTTTATGTCCATTTTGGCCTTTTTGGTGGGTTGGGAGGGGCTTTTGTGCAATTTCTTGCTTCTTTTGGCCTTAAATGAAAAACGTCCTCAAAACTTTGCGGGTTTGTCTCATTTGTCAATTTTGAAAATTTTACGGGAGTCGGAAATCTTCCCGAACGCTCCAAAATATTTTTGGGATACTTTAAATGTACTCGGAAGGCTATAAAACTCACCCGACTCAACTTAACACGAACCGTAAATAAAATTCTCGAAAAATCACATTATCGATAAATCGTCAAAAATTATATAAAATTGGGCATCCCTCGGGATCGTAATCGTCATCGTCCTTCTTAAAACGTCAATCGTAAAAATTACAACCTCGAACATCGGCTTTAACCAAAATACTTATAAGTATAGAAATTATGATTTATTAAAAATTTCAAAAATTAGCGTAATTTAGGGTATCGTTAATGACCTCGATTCTAGGGTGTCACAAACCGAGTCATGTATCACATGTTATGACCATTTTATTGCAACCCACGTTTTCAGATAATTTCAATATAAATTTGTTTTTGTATGTTAGCGATTGTGTTTGGTAATCTATTTCTTGATAGCTCTCAATTTTAATAGAATAAAACATGGAATCAAATATTTCAGAGTCATATAATACATAAGCAAGTTGATCCTACATGAAATGTCAAAAAATACTTGTCATTCTTTTGCATATTATTCACCTATGTAGGCTTCCCAAGGTTAAACAATATCATTTTTAGGTCAAATAACATGACGTTTTGTTAGAGCACACTCTTGATAGCTCTCAATTTTAATAGAATAAAACATGGAATCAAATATTTCAGAGTCATATAATACATAAGCAAGTTGATCCTACATGAAATGTCAAAAAATATTTGTCCTTCTTTTGCATATTATTCACCTATGTAGGCTTCTCAAGGTTAAACAATATCATTTTTAGGTCAAATAACATGACGTTTTGTTAGAGCACACTCATGTCTTGACCTTTATACTATAATGTGCCGTCGAGATGCTCTTTGTCTACTACATTCACAACTACCTCAAATACTAGCTGACCAACTTTTACACCAATAAAACACAACCAAAACTAAACAGAGCAAACATATAGATGTGTTTTATCCATCAAGAATCCGGGCAAATACATTATGCCCGGATTCTATGTGGTCTATATGGACTGAAAATAATTTTATAGGTTTTTTCTTAGGTTTGGATGATTTGAGCCGGTTACGGCATTTTTAGCTGTTCTTGGTCGGTTTTTATCAGTTTTTGATCGGGTTTAGTCGCTTTTGACCAATGCTTGCCTGGATAAAAGTACTCCTTTTTTCAAGCATCCATTTTCTTAGTTCTGGTCTTGAAACCGAGTCATGTATCACATGTTATGACCATTTTATTGCAACCCACGTTTTCAGATAATTTCAATATAAATTTGTTTTTGTATGTTAGCGATTGTGTTTGGTAATCTATTTCTTGATAGCTCTCAATTTTAATAGAATAAAACATGGAATCAAATATTTCAGAGTCATATAATACATAAGCAAGTTGATCCTACATGAAATGTCAAAAAATACTTGTCCTTCTTTTGCATATTATTCACCTATGTAGGCTTCCCAAGGTTAAACAATATCATTTTTAGGTCAAATAACATGACGTTTTGTTAGAGCACACTCTTGATAGCTCTCAATTTTAATAGAATAAAACATGGAATCAAATATTTCAGAGTCATATAATACATAAGCAAGTTGATCCTACATGAAATGTCAAAAAATACTTGTCCTTCTTTTGCATATTATTCACCTATGTAGGCTTTCCAAGGTTAAACAATATCATTTTTAGGTCAAATAACATGACGTTTTGTTAGAGCACACTCATGTCTTGACCTTTATACTATAATGTGCCGTCGAGATGCTCTTTGTCTACTACATTCACAACTACCTCAAATACTAGCTGACCAACTTTTACACCAATAAAACACAACCAAAACTAAACAGAGCAAACATATAGATGTGTTTTATCCATCAAGAATCCGGGCAAATACATTATGCCCGGATTCTATGTGGTCTATATGGACTGAAAATAATTTTATAGGTTTTTTCTTAGGTTTGGATGATTTGAGCCGGTTACGGCATTTTTAGCTGTTCTTGGTCGGTTTTTATCAGTTTTTGATCGGGTTTAGTCGCTTTTGACCAATGCTTGCCTGGATAAAAGTACTCCTTTTTTCAAGCATCCATTTTCTTAGTTGTGGTCTTGAAACCGAGTCATGTATCACATGTTATGACCATTTTATTGCAACCCACGTTTTCAGATAATTTCAATATAAATTTGTTTTTGTATGTTAGCGATTGTGTTTGGTAATCTATTTCTTGATAGCTCTCAATTTTAATAGAATAAAACATGGAATCAAATATTTCAGAGTCATATAATACATAAGCAAGTTGATCCTACATGAAATGTCAAAAAATACTTGTCATTCTTTTGCATATTATTCACCTATGTAGGCTTCCCAAGGTTAAACAATATCATTTTTAGGTCAAATAACATGACGTTTTGTTAGAGCACACTCTTGATAGCTCTCAATTTTAATAGAATAAAACATGGAATCAAATATTTCAGAGTCATATAATACATAAGCAAGTTGATCCTACATGAAATGTCAAAAAATATTTGTCCTTCTTTTGCATATTATTCACCTATGTAGGCTTCTCAAGGTTAAACAATATCATTTTTAGGTCAAATAACATGACGTTTTGTTAGAGCACACTCATGTCTTGACATTTATACTATAATGTGCCGTCGAGATGCTCTTTGTCTACTACATTCACAACTACCTCAAATACTAGCTGACCAACTTTTACACCAATAAAACACAACCAAAACTAAACAGAGCAAACATATAGATGTGTTTTATCCATCAAGAATCCGGGCAAATACATTATGCCTGGATTCTATGTGGTCTATATGGACTGAAAATAATTTTATAGGTTTTTTCTTAGGTTTGGATGATTTGAGCCGGTTACGGCATTTTTAGCTGTTCTTGGTCGGTTTTTATCAGTTTTTGATCGGGTTTAGTCGCTTTTGACCAATGCTTGCCTGGATAAAAGTACTCCTTTTTTCAAGCATCCATTTTCTTAGTTGTGGTCTTGAAACCGAGTCATGTATCACATGTTATGACCATTTTATTGCAACCCACGTTTTCAGATAAGTTCAATATAAATTTGTTTTTGTATGTTAGCGATTGTGTTTGGTAATCTATTTCTTGATAGCTCTCAATTTTAATAGAATAAAACATGGAATCAAATATTTCAGAGTCATATAATACATAAGCAAGTTGATCCTACATGAAATGTCAAAAAATACTTGTCCTTCTTTTGCATATTTTTCACCTATGTAGGCTTCCCAATGTTAAACAATATCATTTTTAGGTCAAATAACATGACGTTTTGTTAGAGCACACTCTTGATAGCTCTCAATTTTAATAGAATAAAACATGGAATCAAATATTTCAGAGTCATATAATACATAAGCAAGTTGATCCTACATGAAATGTCAAAAAATACTTGTCCTTCTTTTGCATATTATTCACCTATGTAGGCTTTCCAAGGTTAAACAATATCATTTTTAGGTCAAATAACATGACGTTTTGTTAGAGCACACTCATGTCTTGACCTTTATACTATAATGTGCCGTCGAGATGCTCTTTGTCTACTACATTCACAACTACCTCAAATACTAGCTGACCAACTTTACACCAATAAAACACAACCAAAACTAAACAGAGCAAACATATAGATGTGTTTTATCCATCAAGAATCCGGGCAAATACATTATGCCCGGATTCTATGTGGTCTATATGGACTGGAAATAATTTTAGAGGTTTTTTCTTAGGTTTGGATGATTTGAGCCGGTTACGGCATTTTTAGCTGTTCTTGGTAGGTTTTTATCAGTTTTTGATCGGGTTTAGTCGCTTTTGACCAATGCTTGCCTGGATAAAAGTACTCCTTTTTTCAAGCTTCTATTTTCTTAGTTGTGGTCTTGAAACCGAGTCATGTATCACATGTTATGACCATTTTATTGCAACCCACGTTTTCAGATAATTTCAATATAAATTTGTTTTTGTATGTTAGCGATTATGTTTGGTAATCTATTTCTTGATAGCTCTCAATTTTAATAGAATAAAACATGGAATCAAATATTTCAGAGTCATATAATACATAAGCAAGTTGATCCTACATGAAATGTCAAAAAATACTTGTCCTTCTTTTGCATATTATTCACCTATGTAGGCTTCCCAAGGTTAAACAATATCATTTTTAGGTCAAATAACATGACGTTTTGTTAGAGCACACTCTTGATAGTTCTCAATTTTAATAGAATAAAACATGGAATCAAATATTTCAGAGTCATATAATACATAAGCAAGTTGATCCTACATGAAATGTCAAAAAATACTTGTCCTTCTTTTGCATATTAGTCACCTATGTAGGCTTCCCAAGGTTAAACAATATCATTTTTAGGTCAGATAACATGACGTTTTGTTAGAGCACACTCTTGATAGCTCTCAATTTTAATAGAATAAAACATGGAATCAAATATTCCAGAGTCATATAATACATAAGCAAGTTGATCCTACATGAAATGTCAAAAAATATTTGTCCTTCTTTTGCATATTATTCACCTATGTAGGCTTCTCAAGGTTAAACAATATCATTTTTAGGTCAAATAACATGACGTTTTGTTAGAGCACACTCATGTCTTGACCTTTATACTATAATGTGCCGTCGAGATGCTCTTTGTCTACTACATTCACAACTACCTCAAATACTAGCTGACCAACTTTTACACCAATAAAACACAACCAAAACTAAACAGAGCAAACATATAGATGTGTTTTATCCATCAAGAATCCGGGCAAATACATTATGCCCGGATTCTATGTGGTCTATATGGACTGGAAATAATTTTATAGGTTTTTTCTTAGGTTTGGATGATTTGAGCCGGTTACGGCATTTTTAGCTGTTCTTGGTCGGTTTTTATCAGTTTTTGATCGGGTTTAGTCGCTTTTAACCAATGCTTGCCTGGATAAAAGTATTCCTTTTTTCAAGCATCCATTTTCTTAGTTGTGGTCTTGAAACCGAGTCATGTATCACATGTTATGACCATTTTATTGCAACCCACGTTTTCAGATAATTTCAATATCAATTTGTTTTTGTATGTTAGCGATTGTGTTTGGTAATCTATTTCTTGATAGCTCTCAATTTTAATAGAATAAAACATGGAATCAAATATTTCAGAGTCATATAATACATAATCAAGTTGATCCTACATGAAATGTCAAAAAATACTTGTCCTTCTTTTGCATATTATTCACCTATGTAGGCTTCCCAAGGTTAAACAATATCATTTTTAGGTCAAATAACATGACGTTTTGTTAGAGCACACTCTTGATAGCTCTCAATTTTAATAGAATAAAACATGGAATCAAATATTTCAGAGTCATATAATACATAAGCAAGTTGATCCTACATGAAATGTCAAAAAATACTTGTCCTTCTTTTGCATATTATTCACCTATGTAGGCTTTCCAAGGTTAAACAATATCATTTTTAGGTCAAATAACATGACGTTTTGTTAGAGCACACTCATGTCTTGACCTTTATACTATAATGTGCCGTCGAGATGCTCTTTGTCTACTACATTCACAACTACCTCAAATACTAGCTGACCAACTTTTACACCAATAAAACACAACCAAAACTAAACAGAGCAAACATATAGATGTGTTTTATCCATCAAGAATCCGGGTAAATACACATTATGCCCGGATTCTATGTGGTCTATATGGACTGGAAATAATTTTAGAGGTTTTTTCTTAGGTTTGGATGATTTGAGCCGGTTACGGCATTTTTAGCTGTTCTTGGTAGGTTTTTATCAGTTTTTGATCGGGTTTAGTCGCTTTTGACCAATGCTTGCCTGGATAAAAGTACTCCTTTTTTCAAGCATCTATTTTCTTAGTTGTGGTCTTGAAACCGAGTCATGTATCACATATTATGACCATTTTATTACAACCCACGTTTTCAGATAATTTCAATATAAATTTGTTTTTGTATGTTAGCGATTGTGTTTGGTAATCTATTTCTTGATAGCTCTCAACTTTAATAGAATAAAACATGGAATCAAATATTTCAGAGTCATATAATACATAAGCAAGTTGATCCTACATGAAATGTCAAAAAATACTTGTCCTTCTTTTGCATATTATTCACCTATGTAGGCTTCCCAAGGTTAAACAATATCATTTTTAGGTCAAATAACCTGACGTTTTGTTAGAGCACACTCTTGATAACTCTCAATTTTAATAGAATAAAACATGGAATCAAATATTTCAGAGTCATATAATACATAAGCAAGTTGATCCTACATGAAATGTCAAAAAATATTTGTCCTTCTTTTGCATATTATTCACCTATGTAGGCTTCTCAAGGTTAAACAATATCTTTTTTAGGTCAAATAACATGACGTTTTGTTAGAGCACACTCATGTCTTGACCTTTATACTATAATGTGCCGTCGAGATGCTCTTTGTCTACTACATTCACAACTACCTCAAATACTAGCTGACCAACTTTTACACCAATAAAACACAACCAAAACTAAACAGAGCAAACATATTGATGTGTTTTATCCATCAAGAATCCGGGCAAATACATTATGCCCGGATTCTATGTGGTCTATATGGACTGCAAATAATTTTATATGTTTTTTCTTAGGTTTGGATGATTTGAGCCGGTTACGGCATTTTTAGCTGTTCTTGGTCGGTTTTTATCAGTTTTTGATCGGGTTTAGTCGCTTTTGACCAATGCTTGCCTGGATAAAAGTACTTTTTTCAAGCATCCATTTTCTTAGTTGTGGTCTTGAAACCGAGTCATGTATCACATGTTATGACCATTTTATTGCAACCCACGTTTTCAGATAATTTCAATATAAATTTGTTTTTGTATGTTAGCGATTGTGTTTGGTAATCTATTTCTTGATAGCTCTCAATTTTAATAGAATAAAACATGGAATCAAATATTTCAGAGTCACATAATACATAAGCAAGTTGATCCTACATGAAATGTCAAAAAATACTTGTCCTTCTTTTGCATATTATTCACCTATGTAGGCTTCCCAAGGTTAAACAATATCATTTTTAGGTCAAATAACATGACGTTTTGTTAGAGCACACTCTTGATAGCTCTCAATTTTAATAGAATAAAACATGGAATCAAATATTTCAGAGTCATATAATACATAAGCAAGTTGATCCTACATGAAATGTCAAAAAATATTTGTCCTTCTTTTGCATATTATTCACCTATGTAGGCTTCTCAAGGTTAAACAATATCATTTTTAGGTCAAATAACATGACGTTTTGTTAGAGCACACTCATGTCTTGACCTTTATACTATAATGTGCCGTCGAGATGCTCTTTGTCTACTACATTCACAACTACCTCAAATACTAGCTGACCAACTTTTACACCAATAAAACACAACCAAAACTAAACAGAGCAAACATATAGATGTGTTTTATCCATCAAGAATCCGGGCAAATACATTATGCCCGGATTCTATGTGGTCTATATGGACTGGAAATAATTTTAGATGTTTTTTCTTAGGTTTGGATGATTTGAGCCGGTTACGGCATTTTTAGCTGTTCTTGGTCGGTTTTTATCAGTTTTTGATCGGGTTTAGTCGCTTTTGACCAATGCTTGCCTGGATAAAAGTACTCCTTTTTTCAAGCATCCATTTTCTTAGTTGTGGTCTTGAAACCGAGTCATGTATCACATGTTATGACCATTTTATTGCAACCCACGTTTTCAGATAATTTCAATATAAATTTGTTTTTGTATGTTAGCGATTGTGTTTGGTAATCTATTTCTTGATAGCTCTCAATTTTAATAGAATAAAACATGGAATCAAATATTTCAGAGTCATATAATACATAAGCAAGTTGATCCTACATGAAATGTCAAAAAATACTTGTCCTTCTTTTGCATATTATTCACCTATGTGGGCTTCCCAAGGTTAAACAATATCATTTTTAGGTCAAATAACATGACGTTTTGTTAGATCACACTCTTGATAGCTCTCAATTTTAATAGAATAAAACATGGAATCAAATATTTCAGAGTCATATAATACATAAGCAAGTTGATCCTACATGAAATGTCAAAAAATATTTGTCCTTCTTTTGCATATTATTCACCTATGTAGGCTTCTCAAGGTTAAACAATATCATTTTTAGGTCAAATAACATGACGTTTTGTTAGAGCACACTCATGTCTTGACCTTTATACTATAATGTGCCGTCGAGATGCTCTTTGTCTACTACATTCACAACTACCTCAAATACTAGCTGACCAACTTTTACACCAATAAAACACAACCAAAACTAAACAACGCAAACATATAGATGTGTTTTATCCATCAAGAATCCGGGCAAATACATTATGCCCGGATTCTATGTGGTCTATATGGACTGAAAATAATTTTATAGGTTTTTTCTTAGGTTTGGATGATTTGAGCCGGTTACGGCATTTTTAGCTGTTCTTGGTCGGTTTTTATCAGTTTTTGATCGGGTTTAGTCGCTTTTGACCAATGCTTGCCTGGATAAAAGTACTCCTTTTTTCAAGCATCCATTTTCTTAGTTGTGGTCTTGAAACCGAGTCATGTATCACATGTTATGACCATTTTATTGCAACCCACGTTTTCAGATAATTTCAATATAAATTTGTTTTTGTATGTTAGCGATTGTGTTTGGTAATCTATTTCTTGATAGCTCTCAATTTTAATAGAATAAAACATGGAATCAAATATTTCAGAGTCATATAATACATAAGCAAGTTGATCCTACATGAAATGTCAAAAAATACTTGTCCTTCTTTTGCATATTATTCACCTATGTAGGCTTCCCAAGGTTAAACAATATCTTTTTTAGGTCAAATAACATGACGTTTTGTTAGAGCACACTCATGTCTTGACCTTTATACTATAATGTGCCGTCGAGATGCTCTTTGTCTACTACATTCACAACTACCTCAAATACTAGCTGACCAACTTTTACACCAATAAAACACAACCAAAACTAAATAGAGCAAACATATAGATGTGTTTTATCCATCAAGAATCCGGGCAAATACATTATGCCCGGATTCTATGTGGTCTATATGGACTGGAAATAATTTTAGAGGTTTTTTCTTAGGTTTGGATGATTTGAGCCGGTTACGGCATTTTTAGCTGTTCTTGGTAGGTTTTTATCAGTTTTTGATCGGGTTTAGTCGCTTTTGACCAATGCTTGCCTGGATAAAAGTACTCCTTTTTTCAAGCTTCTATTTTCTTAGTTGTGGTCTTGAAACCGAGTCATGTATCACATGTTATGACCATTTTATTGCAACCCACGTTTTCAGATAATTTCAATATAAATTTGTTTTTGTATGTTAGCGATTGTGTTTGGTAATCTATTTCTTGATAGCTCTCAATTTTAATAGAATAAAACACGGAATCAAATATTTCAGAGTCATATAATACATAAGCAAGTTGATCCTACATGAAATGTCAAAAAATACTTGTCCTTCTTTTGCATATTATTCACCTATGTAGGCTTCCCAAGGTTAAACAATATCATTTTTAGGTCAAATAACATGACGTTTTGTTAGAGCACACTCTTGATAGCTCTCAATTTTAATAGAATAAAACATGGAATCAAATATTTCAGAGTCATATAATACATAAGCAAGTTGATCCTACATGAAATGTCAAAAAATACTTGTCCTTCTTTTGCATATTAGTCACCTATGTAGGCTTCCCAAGGTTAAACAATATCATTTTTAGGTCAAATAACATGACGTTTTGTTAGAGCACACTCTTGATAGCTCTCAATTTTAATAGAATAAAACATGGAATCAAATATTCCAGAGTCATATAATACATAAGCAAGTTGATCCTACATGAAATGTCAAAAAATATTTGTCCTTCTTTTGCATATTATTCACCTATGTAGGCTTCTCAAGGTTAAACAATATCATTTTTAGGTCAAATAACATGACGTTTTGTTAGAGCACACTCATGTCTTGACCTTTATACTATAATGTGCCGTTGAGATGCTCTTTGTCTACTACATTCACAACTACCTCAAATACTAGCTGACCAACTTTTACACCAATAAAACACAACCAAAACTAAACAGAGCAAACATATAGATGTGTTTTATCCATCAAGAATCCGGGCAAATACATTATGCCCGGATTATATGTGGTCTATATGGACTGGAAATAATTTTATAGGTTTTTTCTTAGGTTTGGATGATTTGAGCCGGTTACGGCATTTTTAGCTGTTCTTGGTCGGTTTTTATCAGTTTTTGATCGGGTTTAGTCGCTTTTGACCAATGCTTGCCTGGATAAAAGTACTCCTTTTTTCAAGCATCCATTTTCTTAGTTGTGGTCTTGAAACCGAGTCATGTATCACATGTTATGACCATTTTATTGCAACCCACGTTTTCAGATAATTTCAATATAAATTTGTTTTTGTATGTTAGCGATTGTGTTTGGTAATCTATTTCTTGATAGCTCTCAATTTTAATAGAATAAAACATGGAATCAAATATTTCAGAGTCATATAATACATAAGCAAGTTGATCCTACATGAAATGTCAAAAAATACTTGTCCTTCTTTTGAATATTATTCACCTATGTAGGCTTCCCAAGGTTAAACAATATCATTTTTAGGTCAAATAACATGACGTTTTGTTAGAGCACACTCTTGATAGCTCTCAATTTTAATAGAATAAAACATGGAATCAAATATTCCAGAGTCATATAATACATAAGCAAGTTGATCCTACATGAAATGTCAAAAAATATTTGTCCTTCTTTTGCATATTATTCACCTATGTAGGCTTCTCAAGGTTAAACAATATCATTTTTAGGTCAAATAACATGACGTTTTGTTAGAGCACACTCATGTCTTGACCTTTATACTATAATGTGCCGTCGAGATGCTCTTTGTCTACTACATTCACAACTACCTCAAATACTAGCTGACCAACTTTTACACCAATAAAACACAACCAAAACTAAACAGAGCAAACATATAGATGTGTTTTATCCATCAAGAATCCGGGCAAATACATTATGCCCGGATTCTATGTGGTCTATATGGACTGGAAATAATTTTATAGGTTTTTTCTTAGGTTTGGATGATTTGAGCCGGTTACGGCATTTTTAGCTGTTCTTGGTCGGTTTTTATCAGTTTTTGATCGGGTTTAGTCGCTTTTGACCAATGCTTGCCTGGATAAAAGTACTCCTTTTTTCAAGCATCCATTTTCTTAGTTGTGGTCTTGAAACCGAGTCATGTATCACATGTTATGACCATTTTATTGCAACCCACGTTTTCAGATAATTTCAATATAAATTTGTTTTTGTATGTTAGCGATTGTGTTTGGTAATCTATTTCTTGATAGCTCTCAATTTTAATAGAATAAAACATGGAATCAAATATTTCAGAGTCATATAATACATAAGCAAGTTGATCCTACATGAAATGTCAAAAAATACTTGTCCTTCTTTTGCATATTATTCACCTATGTAGGCTTCCCAAGGTTAAACAATATCATTTTTAGGTCAAATAACATGACGTTTTGTTAGAGCACACTCTTGATAGCTCTCAATTTTAATAGAATAAAACATGGAATCAAATATTTCAGAGTCATATAATACATAAGCAAGTTGATCCTACATGAAATGTCAAAAAATATTTGTCCTTCTTTTGCATATTATTCACCTATGTAGGCTTCTCAAGGTTAAACAATATCATTTTTAGGTCAAATAACATGACGTTTTGTTAGAGCACACTCATGTCTTGACCTTTATACTATAATGTGCCGTCGAGATGCTCTTTGTCTACTACATTCACAACTACCTCAAATACTAGCTGACCAACTTTTACACCAATAAAACACAACCAAAACTAAACAGAGCAAACATATAGATGTGTTTTATCCATCAAGAATCCGGGCAAATACATTATGCCCGGATTCTATGTGGTCTATATGGACTGGAAATAATTTTATAGGTTTTTTCTTAGGTTTGGATGATTTGAGCCGGTTACGGCATTTTTAGCTGTTCTTGGTCGGTTTTTATCAGTTTTTGATCGGGTTTAGTCGCTTTTGACCAATGCTTGCCTGGATAAAAGTACTCCTTTTTTCAAGCATCCATTTTCTTAGTTGTGGTCTTGAAACCGAGTCATGTATCACATGTTATGACCATTTTATTGCAACCCACGTTTTCAGATAATTTCAATATAAATTTGTTTTTGTATGTTAGCGATTGTGTTTGGTAATCTATTTCTTGATAGCTCTCAATTTTAATAGAATAAAACATGGAATCAAATATTTCAGAGTCATATAATACATAAGCAAGTTGATCCTACATGAAATGTCAAAAAATACTTGTCCTTCTTTTGCATATTATTCACCTATGTAGGCTTCCCAAGGTTAAACAATATCATTTTTAGGTCAAATAACATGACGTTTTGTTAGAGCACACTCTTGATAGCTCTCAATTTTAATAGAATAAAACATGGAATCAAATATTTCAGAGTCATATAATACATAAGCAAGTTGATCCTACATGAAATGTCAAAAAATATTTGTCCTTCTTTTGCATATTATTCACCTATGTAGGCTTCTCAAGGTTAAACAATATCATTTTTAGGTCAAATAACATGACGTTTTGTTAGAGCACACTCATGTCTTGACATTTATACTATATGTGCCGTCGAGATGCTCTTTGTCTACTACATTCACAACTACCTCAAATACTAGCTGACCAACTTTTACACCAATAAAACACAACCAAAACTAAACAGAGCAAACATATAGATGTGTTTTATCCATCAAGAATCCGGGCAAATACATTATGCCCGGATTCTATGTGGTCTATATGGACTTGAAATAATTTTATAGGTTTTTTCTTAGGTTTGGATGATTTGAGCCGGTTACGGCATTTTTAGCTGTTCTTGGTCGGTTTTTATCAGTTTTTGATCGGGTTTAGTCGCTTTTGACCAATGCTTGCCTGGATAAAAGTACTCCTTTTTTCAAGCATCCATTTTCTTAATTGTGGTCTTGAAACCGAGTCATGTATCACATGTTATGACCATTTTATTGCAACCCACGTTTTCAGATAATTTCAATATAAATTTGTTTTTGTATGTTAGCGATTGTGTTTGGTAATCTATTTCTTGATAGCTCTCAATTTTAATAGAATAAAACATGGAATCAAATATTTCAGAGTCATATAATACATAAGCAAGTTGATCCTACATGAAATGTCAAAAAATACTTGTCCTTCTTTTGAATATTATTCACCTATGTAGGCTTCCCAAGGTTAAACAATATCATTTTTAGGTCAAATAACATGACGTTTTGTTAGAGCACACTCTTGATAGCTCTCAATTTTAATAGAATAAAACATGGAATCAAATATTCCAGAGTCATATAATACATAAGCAAGTTGATCCTACATGAAATGTCAAAAAATATTTGTCCTTCTTTTGCATATTATTCACCTATGTAGGCTTCTCAAGGTTAAACAATATCATTTTTAGGTCAAATAACATGACGTTTTGTTAGAGCACACTCATGTCTTGACCTTTATACTATAATGTGCCGTCGAGATGCCCTTTGTCTACTACATTCACAACTACCTCAAATACTAGCTGACCAACTTTTACACCAATAAAACACAACCAAAACTAAACAGAGCAAACATATAGATGTGTTTTATCCATCAAGAATCCGGGCAAATACATTATGCCCGGATTCTATGTGGTCTATATGGACTGGAAATAATTTTATAGGTTTTTTCTTAGGTTTGGATGATTTGAGCCGGTTACGGCATTTTTAGCTGTTCTTGGTCGGTTTTTATCAGTTTTTGATCGGGTTTAGTCGCTTTTGACCAATGCTTGCCTGGATAAAAGTACTCCTTTTTTCAAGCATCCATTTTCTTAGTTGTGGTCTTGAAACCGAGTCATGTATCACATGTTATGACCATTTTATTGCAACCCACGTTTTCAGATAATTTCAATATAAATTTGTTTTTGTATGTTAGCGATTGTGTTTGGTAATCTATTTCTTGATAGCTCTCAATTTTAAAAGAATAAAACATGGAATCAAATATTTCAGAGTCATATAATACATAAGCAAGTTGATCCTACATGAAATGTCAAAAAATAATTGTCCTTCTTTTGCATATTATTCACCTATGTAGGCTTCCCAAGGTTAAACAATATCATTTTTAGGTCAAATAACATGACGTTTTGTTAGAGCACACTCTTGATAGCTCTCAATTTTAATAGAATAAAACATGGAATCAAATATTTCAGAGTCATATAATACATAAGCAAGTTGATCCTACATGAAATGTCAAAAAATATTTGTCCTTCTTTTGCATATTATTCACCTATGTAGGCTTCTCAAGGTTAAACAATATCATTTTTAGGTCAAATAACATGACGTTTTGTTAGAGCACACTCATGTCTTGACCTTTATACTATAATGTGCCGTCGAGATGCTCTTTGTCTACTACATTCACAACTACCTCAAATACTAGCTGACCAACTTTTACACCAATAAAACACAACCAAAACTAAACAGAGCAAACATATAGATGTGTTTTATCCATCAAGAATCCGGGCAAATACATTATGCCCGGATTCTATGTGGTCTATATGGACTGGAAATAATTTTATAGGTTTTTTCTTAGGTTTGGATGATTTGAGCCGGTTACGGCATTTTTAGCTGTTCTTGGTCGGTTTTTATCAGTTTTTGATCGGGTTTAGTCGCTTTTGACCAATGCTTGCCTGGATAAAAGTACTCCTTTTTTCAAGCATCCATTTTCTTAGTTGTGGTCTTGAAACCGAGTCATGTATCACATGTTATGACCATTTTATTGCAACCCACGTTTTCAGATAATTTCAATATAAATTTGTTTTTGTATGTTAGCGATTGTGTTTGGTAATCTATTTCTTGATAGCTCTCAATTTTAATAGAATAAAACATGGAATCAAATATTTCAGAGTCATATAATACATAAGCAAGTTGATCCTACATGAAATGTCAAAAAATACTTGTCCTTCTTTTGCATATTATTCACCTATGTAGGCTTCCCAAGGTTAAACAATATCATTTTTAGGTCAAATAACATGACGTTTTGTTAGAGTACACTCTTGATAGCTCTCAATTTTAATAGAATAAAACATGGAATCAAATATTTCAGAGTCATATAATACATAAGCAAGTTGATCCTACATGAAATGTCAAAAAATATTTGTCCTTCTTTTGCATATTATTCACCTATGTAGGCTTCTCAAGGTTAAACAATATCATTTTTAGGTCAAATAACATGACGTTTTGTTAGAGCACACTCATGTCTTGACCTTTATACTATAATGTGCCGTCGAGATGCTCTTTGTCTACTACATTCACAACTACCTCAAATACTAGCTGACCAACTTTTACACCAATAAAACACAACCAAAACTAAACAGAGCAAACATATAGATGTGTTTTATCCATCAAGAATCCGGGCAAATACATTATGCCCGGATTCTATGTGGTCTATATGGACTGGAAATAATTTTATAGGTTTTTTCTTAGGTTTGGATGATTTGAGCCGGTTACGGCATTTTTAGCTGTTCTTGGTCGGTTTTTATCAGTTTTTGATCGGGTTTAGTCGCTTTTGACCAATGCTTGCCTGGATAAAAGTACTCCTTTTTTCAAGCATCCATTTTCTTAGTTGTGGTCTTGAAACCGAGTCATGTATCACATGTTATGACCATTTTATTGCAACCCACGTTTTCAGATAATTTCAATATAAATTTGTTTTTGTATGTTAGCGATTGTGTTTGGTAATCTATTTCTTGATAGCTCTCAATTTTAATAGAATAAAACATGGAATCAAATATTTCAGAGTCATATAATACATAAGCAAGTTGATCTTACATGAAATGTCAAAAAATACTTGTCCTTCTTTTGCATATTATTCACCTATGTAGGCTTCCCAAGGTTAAACAATATCATTTTTAGGTCAAATAACATGACGTTTTGTTAGAGCACACTCTTGATAGCTCTCAATTTTAATAGAATAAAACATGGAATCAAATATTTCAGAGTCATATAATACATAAGCAAGTTGATCCTACATGAAATGTCAAAAAATATTTGTCCTTCTTTTGCATATTATTCACCTATGTAGGCTTCTCAAGGTTAAACAATATCATTTTTAGGTCAAATAACATGACGTTTTGTTAGAGCACACTCATGTCTTGACCTTTATACTATAATGTGCCGTCGAGATGCTCTTTGTCTACTACATTCACAACTACCTCAAATACTAGCTGACCAACTTTTACACCAATAAAACACAACCAAAACTAAACAGAGCAAACATATAGATGTGTTTTATCCATCAAGAATCCGGGCAAATACATTATGCCCGGATTCTATGTGGTCTATATGGACTTGAAATAATTTTATAGGTTTTTTCTTAGGTTTGGATGATTTGAGTCGGTTACGGCATTTTTAGCTGTTCTTGGTCGGTTTTTATCAGTTTTTGATCGGGTTTAGTCGCTTTTGACCAATGCTTGCCTGGATAAAAGTACTCCTTTTTTCAAGCATCCATTTTCTTAGTTGTGGTCTTGAAACCGAGTCATGTATCACATGTTATGACCATTTTATTGCAACCCACGTTTTCAGATAATTTCAATATAAATTTGTTTTTGTATGTTAGCGATTGTGTTTGGTAATCTATTTCTTGATAGCTCTCAATTTTAATAGAATAAAACATGGAATCAAATATTTCAGAGTCATATAATACATAAGCAAGTTGATCCTACATGAAATGTCAAAAAATACTTGTCCTTCTTTTGCATATTATTCACCTATGTAGGCTTCCCAAGGTTAAACAATATCATTTTTAGGTCAAATAACATGACGTTTTGTTAGAGCACACTCTTGATAGCTCTCAATTTTAATAGAATAAAACATGGAATCAAATATTTCAGAGTCATATAATACATAAGCAAGTTGATCCTACATGAAATGTCAAAAAATATTTGTCCTTCTTTTGCATATTATTCACCTATGTAGGCTTCTCAAGGTTAAACAATATCATTTTTAGGTCAAATAACATGACGTTTTGTTAGAGCACACTCATGTCTTGACCTTTATACTATAATGTGCCGTCGAGATGCTCTTTGTCTACTACATTCACAACTACCTCAAATACTAGCTGACCAACTTTTACACCAATAAAACACAACCAAAACTAAACAGAGCAAACATATAGATGTGTTTTATCCATCAAGAATCCGGGCAAATACATTATGCCCGGATTCTATGTGGTCTATATGGACTGGAAATAATTTTATAGGTTTTTTCTTAGGTTTGGATGATTTGAGCCGGTTACGGCATTTTTAGCTGTTCTTGGTCGGTTTTTATCAGTTTTTGATCCGGTTTAGTCGCTTTTGACCAATGCTTGCCTGGATAAAAGTACTCCTTTTTTCAAGCATCCATTTTCTTAGTTGTGGTCTTGAAACCGAGTCATGTATCACATGTTATGACCATTTTATTTCAACCCACGTTTTCAGATAATTTCAATATAAATTTGTTTTTGTATGTTAGCGATTGTGTTTGGTAATCTATTTCTTGATAGCTCTCAATTTTAATAGAATAAAACATGGAATCAAATATTTCAGAGTCATATAATACATAAGCAAGTTGATCCTACATGAAATGTCAAAAAATACTTGTCCTTCTTTTGCATATTATTCACCTATGTAGGCTTCCCAAGGTTAAACAATATCATTTTTAGGTCAAATAACATGACGTTTTGTTAGAGCACACTCTTGATAGCTCTCAATTTTAATAGAATAAAACATGGAATCAAATATTTCAGAGTCATATAATACATAAGCAAGTTGATCCTACATGAAATGTCAAAAAATATTTGTCCTTCTTTTGCATATTATTCACCTATGTAGTCTTCTCAAGGTTAAACAATATCATTTTTAGGTCAAATAACATGACGTTTTGTTAGAGCACACTCATGTCTTGACCTTTATACTATAATGTGCCGTCGAGATGCTCTTTGTCTACTACATTCACAACTACCTCAAATACTAGCTGACCAACTTTTACACCAATAAAACACAACCAAAACTAAACAGAGCAAACATATAGATGTGTTTTATCCATCAAGAATCCGGGCAAATACATTATGCCCGGATTCTATGTGGTCTATATGGACTGGAAATAATTTTATAGGTTTTTCTTAGGTTTGGATGATTTGAGCCGGTTACGGTATTTTTAGTTGTTCTTGGTCGGTTTTTATCAGTTTTTGATCGGGTTTAGTCGCTTTTGACCAATGCTTGCCTGGATAAAAGTACTCCTTTTTTCAAGCATCCATTTTCTTAGTTGTGGTCTTGAAACCGAGTCATGTATCACATGTTATGACCATTTTATTGCAACCCACGTTTTCAGATAATTTCAATATAAATTTGTTTTTGTATGTTAGCGATTATGTTTGGTAATCTATTTCTTGATAGCTCTCAATTTTAATAGAATAAAACATGGAATCAAATATTTCAGAGTCATATAATACATAAGCAAGTTGATCCTACATGAAATGTCAAAAAATACTTGTCCTTCTTTTGCATATTATTCACCTATGTAGGCTTCCCAAGGTTAAACAATATCATTTTTAGGTCAAATAACATGACGTTTTGTTAGAGCACACTCTTGATAGCTCTCAATTTTAATAGAATAAAACATGGAATCAAATAATTCAGAGTCATATAATACATAAGCAAGTTGATCCTACATGAAATGTCAAAAAATATTTGTCCTTCTTTTGCATATTATTCACCTATGTAGGCTTCTCAAGGTTAAACAATATCATTTTTAGGTCAAATAACATGACGTTTTGTTAGAGCACACTCTTGATAGCTCTCAATTTTAATAGAATAAAACATGGAATCAAATATTTCAGAGTCATATAATACATAAGCAAGTTGATCCTACATGAAATGTCAAAAAATATTTGTCCTTCTTTTGTATATTATTCACCTATGTAGGCTTCTCAAGGTTAAACAATATCATTTTTAGGTCAAATAACATGACGTTTTGTTAGAGCACACTCATGTCTTGACCTTTATACTATAATGTGCCGTCGAGATGCTCTTTGTCTACTACATTCACAACTACCTCAAATACTAGCTGACCAACTTTTACACCAATAAAACACAACCAAAACTAAACAGAGCAAACATATAGATGTGTTTTATCCATCAAGAATCCGGGCAAATACATTATGCCCGGATTCTATGTGGTCTATCTGGACTGGAAATAATTTTATAGGTTTTTTCTTAGGTTTGGATGATTTGAGCCGGTTACGGCATTTTTAGCTGTTCTTGGTCGGTTTTTATCAGTTTTTGATCGGGTTTAGTCGCTTTTGACCAATGCTTGCCTGGATAAAAGTACTCCTTTTTTCAAGCATCCATTTTCTTAGTTGTGGTCTTGAAACCGAGTCATGTATCACATGTTATGACCATTTTATTTCAACCCACGTTTTCAGATAATTTCAATATAAATTTGTTTTTGTATGTTAGCGATTGTGTTTGGTAATCTATTTCTTGATAGCTCTCAATTTTAATAGAATAAAACATGGAATCAAATATTTCAGAGTCATATAATACATAAGCAAGTTGATCCTACATGAAATGTCAAAAAATACTTGTCCTTCTTTTGCATATTATTCACCTATGTAGGCTTCCCAAGGTTAAACAATATCATTTTTAGGTCAAATAACATGACGTTTTGTTAGAGCACACTCTTGATAGCTCTCAATTTTAATAGAATAAAACATGGAATCAAATATTTCAGAGTCATATAATACATAAGCAAGTTGATCCTACATGAAATGTCAAAAAATATTTGTCCTTCTTTTGCATATTATTCACCTATGTAGGCTTCTCAAGGTTAAACAATATCATTTTTAGGTCAAATAACATGACGTTTTGTTAGAGCACACTCATGTCTTGACCTTTATACTATAATGTGCCGTCGAGATGCTCTTTGTCTACTACATTCACAACTACCTCAAATACTAGCTGACCAACTTTTACACCAATAAAACACAACCAAAACTAAACAGAGCAAACATATAGATGTGTTTTATCCATCAAGAATCCGGGCAAATACATTATGCCCGGATTCTATGTGGTCTATATGGACTGGAAATAATTTTATAGGTTTTTTCTTAGGTTTGGATGATTTGAGCCGGTTACGGCATTTTTAGCTGTTCTTGGTCGGTTTTTATCAGTTTTTGATCGGGTTTAGTCGCTTTTGACCAATGCTTGCCTGGATAAAAGTACTCCTTTTTTCAAGCATCCATTTTCTTAGTTGTGGTCTTGAAACCGAGTCATGTATCACATGTTATGACCATTTTATTTCAACCCACGTTTTCAGATAATTTCAATATAAATTTGTTTTTGTATGTTAGCGATTGTGTTTGGTAATCTATTTCTTGATAGCTCTCAATTTTAATAGAATAAAACATGGAATCAAATATTTCAGAGTCATATAATACATAAGCAAGTTGATCCTACATGAAATGTCAAAAAATACTTGTCCTTCTTTTGCATATTATTCACCTATGTAGGCTTCCCAAGGTTAAACAATATCATTTTTAGGTCAAATAACATGACGTTTTGTTAGAGCACACTCTTGATAGCTCTCAATTTTAATAGAATAAAACATGGAATCAAATATTTCAGAGTCATATAATACATAAGCAAGTTGATCCTACATGAAATGTCAAAAAATATTTGTCCTTCTTTTGCATATTATTCACCTATGTAGTCTTCTCAAGGTTAAACAATATCATTTTTAGGTCAAATAACATGACGTTTTGTTAGAGCACACTCATGTCTTGAGCTTTATACTATAATGTGCCGTCGAGATGCTCTTTGTCTACTACATTCACAACTACCTCAAATACTAGCTGACCATCTTTTACACCAATAAAACACAACCAAAACTAAACAGAGCAAACATATAGATGTGTTTTATCCATCAAGAATCCGGGCAAATACATTATGCCCGGATTCTATGGGGTCTATATGGACTGGAAATAATTTTATAGGTTTTTTCTTAGGTTTGGATGATTTGAGCCGGTTACGGTATTTTTAGTTGTTCTTGGTCGGTTTTTATCAGTTTTTTATCGGGTTTAGTCGCTTTTGACCAATGCTTGCCTGGATAAAAGTACTCCTTTTTTCAAGCATCCATTTTCTTAGTTGTGGTCTTGAAACCGAGTCATGTATCACATGTTATGACCATTTTATTGCAACCCACGTTTTCAGATAATTTCAATATAAATTTGTTTTTGTATGTTAGCGATTATGTTTGGTAATCTATTTCTTGATAGCTCTCAATTTTAATAGAATAAAACATGGAATCAAATATTTCAGAGTCATATAATACATAAGCAAGTTGATCCTACATGAAATGTCAAAAAATACTTGTCCTTCTTTTGCATATTATTCACCTATGTAGGCTTCCCAAGGTTAAACAATATCATTTTTAGGTCAAATAACATGACGTTTTGTTAGAGCACACTCTTGATAGCTCTCAATTTTAATAGAATAAAACATGGAATCAAATAATTTAGAGTCATATAATACATAAGCAAGTTGATCCTACATGAAATGTCAAAAAATATTTGTCCTTCTTTTGCATATTATTCACCTATGTAGGCTTCTCAAGGTTAAACAATATCATTTTTAGGTCAAATAACATGACGTTTTGTTAGAGCACACTCATGTCTTGACCTTTATACTATAATGTGCCGTCGAATTGCTCTTTGTCTACTACATTCACAACTACCTCAAATACTAGCTGACCAACTTTTACACCAATAAAACACAACCAAAACTAAACAGAGCAAACATATAGATGTGTTTTATCCATCAAGAATCCGGGCAAATACATTATGCCCGGATTCTATGTGGTCTATATGGACTGGAAATAATTTTATAGGTTTTTTCTTAGGTTTGGATGATTTGAGCCGGTTACGGTATTTTTAGTTGTTCTTGGTCGGTTTTTATCAGTTTTTGATCGGGTTTAGTCGCTTTTGACCAATGCTTGCCTGGATAAAAGTACTCCTTTTTTCAAGCATCCATTTTCTTAGTTGTGGTCTTGAAACCGAGTCATGTATCACATGTTATGACCATTTTATTGCAACCCACGTTTTCAGATAATTTCAATATAAATTTGTTTTTGTATGTTAGCGATTATGTTTGGTAATCTATTTCTTGATAGCTCTCAATTTTAATAGAATAAAACATGGAATCAAATATTTCAGAGTCATATAATACATAAGCAAGTTGATCCTACATGAAATGTCAAAAAATACTTGTCCTTCTTTTGCATATTATTCACCTATGTAGGCTTCCCAAGGTTAAACAATATCATTTTTAGGTCAAATAACATGACGTTTTGTTAGAGCACACTCTTGATAGCTCTCAATTTTAATAGAATAAAACATGGAATCAAATAATTCAGAGTCATATAATACATAAGCAAGTTGATCCTACATGAAATGTCAAAAAATATTTGTCCTTCTTTTGCATATTATTCACCTATGTAGGCTTCTCAAGGTTAAACAATATCATTTTTAGGTCAAATAACATGACGTTTTGTTAGAGCACACTCATGTCTTGACCTTTATACTATAATGTGCCGTCGAGATGCTCTTTGTCTACTACATTCACAACTACCTCAAATACTAGCTGACCAACTTTTACACCAATAAAACACAACCAAAACTAAACAGAGCAAACATATAGATGTGTTTTATCCATCAAGAATCCGGGCAAATACATTATGCCCGGATTCTATGTGGTCTATATGGACTGGAAATAATTTTATAGGTTTTTTCTTAGGTTTGGATGATTTGAGCCGGTTACGGCATTTTTAGCTGTTCTTGGTCGGTTTTTATCAGTTTTTGATCGGGTTTAGTCGCTTTTGACCAATGCTTGCCTGGATAAAAGTACTCCTTTTTTCAAGCATCCATTTTCTTAGTTGTGGTCTTGAAACCGAGTCATGTATCACATGTTATGACCATTTTATTGCAACCCACGTTTTCAGATAATTTCAATATAAATTTGTTTTTGTATGTTAGCGATTGTGTTTGGTAATCTATTTCTTGATAGCTCTCAATTTTAATAGAATAAAACATGGAATCAAATATTTCAAAGTCATATAATACATAAGCAAGTTGATCCTACATGAAATGTCAAAAAATACTTGTCCTTCTTTTGCATATTATTCACCTATGTAGGCTTCCCAAGGTTAAACAATATCATTTTTAGGTCAAATAACATGACGTTTTGTTAGAGCACACTCTTGATAGCTCTCAATTTTAATAGAATAAAACATGGAATCAAATATTTCAGAGTCATATAATACATAAGCAAGTTGATCCTACATGAAATGTCAAAAAATATTTGTCCTTCTTTTGCATATTATTCACCTATGTAGGCTTCTCAAGGTTAAACAATATCATTTTTAGGTCAAATAACATGACGTTTTGTTAAAGCACACTCATGTCTTGACCTTTATACTATAATGTGCCGTCGAGATGCTCTTTGTCTACTACATTCACAACTACCTCAAATACTAGCTGACCAACTTTTACACCAATAAAACACAACCAAAACTAAACAGAGCAAACATATAGATGTGTTTTATCCATCAAGAATCCAGGCAAATACATTATGCCCGGATTCTATGTGCTCTATATGGACTGGAAATAATTTTATAGGTTTTTTCTTAGGTTTGGATGATTTGAGCCGGTTACGGCATTTTTAGCTGTTCTTGGTCGGTTTTTATCAGTTTTTGATCGGGTTTAGTCGCTTTTGACCAATGCTTGCCTGGATAAAAGTACTCCTTTTTTCAAGCATCCATTTTCTTAGTTGTGGTCTTGAAACCGAGTCATGTATCACATGTTATGACCATTTTATTGCAACCCACGTTTTCAGATAATTTCAATATAAATTTGTTTTTGTATGTTAGCGATTGTGTTTGGTAATCTATTTCTTGATAGCTCTCAATTTTAATAGAATAAAACATGGAATCAAATATTTCAGAGTCAGATAATACATAAGCAAGTTGATCCTACATGAAATGTCAAAAAATACTTGTCCTTCTTTTGCATATTATTCACCTATGTAGGCTTCCCAAGGTTAAACAATATCATTTTTAGGTCAAATAACATGACGTTTTGTTAGAGCACACTCTTGATAGCTCTCAATTTTAATAGAATAAAACATGGAATCAAATATTTCAGAGTCATATAATACATAAGCAAGTTGATCCTACATGAAATGTCAAAAAATATTTGTCCTTCTTTTGCATATTATTCACCTATGTAGGCTTCTCAAGGTTAAACAATATCATTTTTAGGTCAAATAACATGACGTTTTGTTAGAGCACACTCATGTCTTGACCTTTATACTATAATGTGCCGTCGAGATGCTCTTTGTCTACTACATTCACAACTACCTCAAATACTAGCTGACCAACTTTTACACCAATAAAACACAACCAAAACTAAACAGAGCAAACATATAGATGTGTTTTATCCATCAAGAATCCGGGCAAATACATTATGCCCGGATTCTATGTGGTCTATATGGACTGGAAATAATTTTATAGGTTTTTTCTTAGGTTTGGATGATTTGAGCCGGTTACGGCATTTTTAGCTGTTCTTGGTCGGTTTTTATCAGTTTTTGATCGGGTTTAGTCGCTTTTGACCAATGCTTGCCTGGATAAAAGTACTCCTTTTTTCAAGCATCCATTTTCTTAGTTGTGGTCTTGAAACCGAGTCATGTATCACATGTTATGACCATTTTATTGCAACCCACGTTTTCAGATAATTTCAATATAAATTTGTTTTTGTATGTTAGCGATTGTGTTTGGTAATCTATTTCTTGATAGCTCTCAATTTTAATAGAATAAAACATGGAATCAAATATTTCAAAGTCATATAATACATAAGCAAGTTGATCCTACATGAAATGTCAAAAAATACTTGTCCTTCTTTTGCATATTATTCACCTATGTAGGCTTCCCAAGGTTAAACAATATCATTTTTAGGTCAAATAACATGACGTTTTGTTAGAGCACACTCTTGATAGCTCTCAATTTTAATAGAATAAAACATGGAATCAAATATTTCAGAGTCATATAATACATAAGCAAGTTGATCCTACATGAAATGTCAAAAAATATTTGTCCTTCTTTTGCATATTATTCACCTATGTAGGCTTCTCAAGGTTAAACAATATCATTTTTAGGTCAAATAACATGACGTTTTGTTAAAGCACACTCATGTCTTGACCTTTATACTATAATGTGCCGTCGAGATGCTCTTTGTCTACTACATTCACAACTACCTCAAATACTAGCTGACCAACTTTTACACCAATAAAACACAACCAAAACTAAACAGAGCAAACATATAGATGTGTTTTATCCATCAAGAATCTAGGCAAATACATTATGCCCGGATTCTATGTGCTCTATATGGACTGGAAATAATTTTATAGGTTTTTTCTTAGGTTTGGATGATTTGAGCCGGTTACGGCATTTTTAGCTGTTCTTGGTCGGTTTTTATCAGTTTTTGATGGGGTTTAGTCGCTTTTGACCAATGCTTGCCTGGATAAAAGTACTCCTTTTTTCAAGCATCCATTTTCTTAGTTGTGGTCTTGAAACCGAGTCATGTATCACATGTTATGACCATTTTATTGCAACCCACGTTTTCAGATAATTTCAATATAAATTTGTTTTTGTATGTTAGCGATTGTGTTTGGTAATCTATTTCTTGATAGCTCTCAATTTTAATAGAATAAAACATGGAATCAAATATTTCAAAGTCATATAATACATAAGCAAGTTGATCCTACATGAAATGTCAAAAAATACTTGTCCTTCTTTTGCATATTATTCACCTATGTAGGCTTCCCAAGGTTAAACAATATCATTTTTAGGTCAAATAACATGACGTTTTGTTAGAGCACACTCTTGATAGCTCTCAATTTTAATAGAATAAAACATGGAATCAAATATTTCAGAGTCATATAATACATAAGCAAGTTGATCCTACATGAAATGTCAAAAAATATTTGTCCTTCTTTTGCATATTATTCACCTATGTAGGCTTCTCAAGGTTAAACAATATTATTTTTAGGTCAAATAACATGACGTTTTGTTAAAGCACACTCATGTCTTGACCTTTATACTATAATGTGCCGTCGAGATGCTCTTTGTCTACTACATTCACAACTACCTCAAATACTAGCTGACCAACTTTTACACCAATAAAACACAACCAAAACTAAACAGAGCAAACATATAGATGTGTTTTATCCATCAAGAATCTAGGCAAATACATTATGCCCGGATTCTATGTGCTCTATATGGACTGGAAATAATTTTATAGGTTTTTTCTTAGGTTTGGATGATTTGAGCCGGTTACGGCATTTTTAGCTGTTCTTGGTCGGTTTTTATCAGTTTTTGATGGGGTTTAGTCGCTTTTGACCAATGCTTGCCTGGATAAAAGTACTCCTTTTTTCAAGCATCCATTTTCTTAGTTGTGGTCTTGAAACCGAGTCATGTATCACATGTTATGACCATTTTATTGCAACCCACGTTTTCAGATAATTTCAATATAAATTTGTTTTTGTATGTTAGCGATTGTGTTTGGTAATCTATTTCTTGATAGCTCTCAATTTTAATAGAATAAAACATGGAATCAAATATTTCAGAGTCATATAATACATAAGCAAGTTGATCCTACATGAAATGTCAAAAAATACTTGTCCTTCTTTTGCATATTATTCACCTATGTAGGCTTCCCAAGGTTAAACAATATCATTTTTAGGTCAAATAACATGACGTTTTGTTAGAGCACACTCTTGATAGCTCTCAATTTTAATAGAATAAAACATGGAATCAAATATTTCAGAGTCATATAATACATAAGCAAGTTGATCCTACATGAAATGTCAAAAAATATTTGTCCTTCTTTTGCATATTATTCACCTATGTAGGCTTCTCAAGGTTAAACAATATCATTTTTAGGTCAAATAACATGACGTTTTGTTAGAGCACACTCATGTCTTGACCTTTATACTATAATGTGCCGTCGAGATGCTCTTTGTCTACTACATTCACAACTACCTCAAATACTAGCTGACCAACTTTTACACCAATAAAACACAACCAAAACTAAACAGAGCAAACATATAGATGTGTTTTATCCATCAAGAATCCGGGCAAATACATTATGCCCGGATTCTATGTGGTCTATATGGACTGGAAATAATTTTATAGGTTTTTTCTTAGGTTTGGATGATTTGAGCCGGTTACGGCATTTTTAGCTGTTCTTGGTCGGTTTTTATCAGTTTTTGATCGGGTTTAGTCGCTTTTGACCAATGCTTGCCTGGATAAAAGTACTCCTTTTTTCAAGCATCCATTTTCTTAGTTGTGGTCTTGAAACCGAGTCATGTATCACATGTTATGACCATTTTATTGCAACCCACGTTTTCAGATAATTTCAATATAAATTTGTTTTTGTATGTTAGCGATTGTGTTTGGTAATCTATTTCTTGATAGCTCTCAATTTTAATAGAATAAAACATGGAATCAAATATTTCAAAGTCATATAATACATAAGCAAGTTGATCCTACATGAAATGTCAAAAAATACTTGTCCTTCTTTTGCATATTATTCACCTATGTAGGCTTCCCAAGGTTAAACAATATCATTTTTAGGTCAAATAACATGACGTTTTGTTAGAGCACACTCTTGATAGCTCTCAATTTTAATAGAATAAAACATGGAATCAAATATTTCAGAGTCATATAATACATAAGCAAGTTGATCCTACATGAAATGTCAAAAAATATCTGTCCTTCTTTTGCATATTATTCACCTATGTAGGCTTCTCAAGGTTAAACAATATCATTTTTAGGTCAAATAACATGACGTTTTGTTAAAGCACACTCATGTCTTGACCTTTATACTATAATGTGCCGTCGAGATGCTCTTTGTCTACTACATTCACAACTACCTCAAATACTAGCTGACCAACTTTTACACCAATAAAACACAACCAAAACTAAACAGAGCAAACATATAGATGTGTTTTATCTATCAAGAATCCAGGCAAATACATTATGCCCGGATTCTATGTGCTCTATATGGACTGGAAATAATTTTATAGGTTTTTTCTTAGGTTTGGATGATTTGAGCCGGTTACGGCATTTTTAGCTGTTCTTGGTCGGTTTTTATCAGTTTTTGATCGGGTTTAGTCGCTTTTGACCAATGCTTGCCTGGATAAAAGTACTCCTTTTTTCAAGCATCCATTTTCTTAGTTGTGGTCTTGAAACCGAGTCATGTATCACATGTTATGACCATTTTATTGCAACCCACGTTTTCAGATAATTTCAATATAAATTTGTTTTTGTATGTTAGCGATTGTGTTTGGTAATCTATTTCTTGATAGCTCTCAATTTTAATAGAATAAAACATGGAATCAAATATTTCAGAGTCATATAATACATAAGCAAGTTGATCCTACATGAAATGTCAAAAAATATTTGTCCTTCTTTTGCATATTATTCACCTATGTAGGCTTCTCAAGGTTAAACAATATCATTTTTAGGTCAAATAACATGACGTTTTGTTAGAGCACACTCATGTCTTGACCTTTATACTATAATGTGCCGTCGAGATGCTCTTTGTCTACTACATTCACAACTACCTCAAATACTAGATGACCAACTTTTACACCAATAAAACACAACCAAAACTAAACAGAGCAAACATATAGATGTGTTTTATCCATCAAGAATCCGGGCAAATACATTATGCCCGGATTCTATGTGGTCTATATGGACTGGAAATTATTTTATAGGTTTTTTCTTAGGTTTGGATGATTTGAGCCGGTTACGGCATTTTTAGCTGTTCTTGGTCGGTTTTTATCAGTTTTTGATCGGGTTTAGTCGCTTTTGACCAATGCTTGCCTGGATAAAAGTACTCCTTTTTTCAAGCATCCATTTTCTTAGTTGTGGTCTTGAAACCGAGTCATGTATCACATGTTATGACCATTTTATTGCAACCCACGTTTTCAGATAATTTCAATATAAATTTGTTTTTGTATGTTAGCGATTGTGTTTGGTAATCTATTTCTTGATAGCTCTCAATTTTAATAGAATAAAACATGGAATCAAATATTTCAGAGTCATATAATACATAAGCAAGTTGATCCTACATGAAATGTCAAAAAATATTTGTCCTTCTTTTGCATATTATTCACCTATGTAGGCTTCCCAAGGTTAAACAATATCATTTTTAGGTCAAATAACATGACGTTTTGTTAGAGCACACTCATGTCTTGACCTTTATACTATAATGTGCCGTCGAGATACTCTTTGTCTACTACATTCACAACTACCTCAAATACTAGCTGACCAACTTTTACACCAATAAAACACAACCAAAACTAAACAGAGCAAACATATAGATGTGTTTTATCCATCAAGAATCCGATCAAATACATTATGCCCGGCTTCTATGTGGTCTATATGGACTGGAAATAATTTCATAGGTTTTTTCTTAGGTTTGGATGATTTGAGCCGGTTACGGCATTTTTAGCTGTTCTTGGTCGGTTTTTATCAGTTTTTGATCGGGTTTAGTCGCTTTTGACCAATGCTTGCCTGGATAAAAGTACTCCTTTTTTCAAGCATCCATTTTCTTAGTTGTGGTCTTGAAACCGAGTCATGTATCACATGTTATGACCATTTTATTGCAACCCACGTTTTCAGATAATTTCAATATAAATTTGTTTTTGTATGTTAGCGATTGTGTTTGGTAATCTATTTCTTGATAGCTCTCAATTTTAATAGAATAAAACATGGAATCAAATATTTCAGAGTCATATAATACATAAGCAAGTTGATCCTACATGAAATGTCAAAAAATACTTGTCCTTCTTTTGCATATTATTCACCTATGTAGGCTTCCCAAGGTTAAACAATATCATTTTTAGGTCAAATAACATGACGTTTTGTTAGAGCACACTCTTGATAGCTCTCAATTTTAATAGAATAAAACATGGAATCAAATATTTCAGAGTCATATAATACATAAGCAAGTTGATCCTACATGAAATGTCAAAAAATATTTGTCCTTCTTTTGCATATTATTCACCTATGTAGGCTTCTCAAGGTTAAACAATATCATTTTTAGGTCAAATAACATGAAGTTTTGTTAGAGCACACTCATGTCTTGACCTTTATACTATAATGTGTCGTCGAGATGCTCTTTGTCTACTACATTCACAACTACCTCAAATACTAGCTGACCAACTTTTACACCAATAAAACACAACCAAAACTAAACAGAGCAAACATATAGATGTGTTTTATCCATCAAGAATCCGATCAAATACATTATGCCCGGATTCTATGTGGTCTATATGGACTGGAAATAATTTTATAGGTTTTTTCTTAGGTTTGGATGATTTGAGCCGGTTACGGCATTTTTAGCTGTTCTTGGTCGGTTTTTATCAGTTTTTGATCGGGTTTAGTCGCTTTTGACCAATGCTTGCCTGGATAAAAGTACTCTTTTTTTCAAGCATCCATTTTCTTAGTTGTGGTCTTGAAACCGAGTCATGTATCACATGTTATGATTATTTTATTGCAACCCACGTTTTCAGATAATTTCAATATAAATTTGTTTTTGTATGTTAGCGATTGTGTTTGGTAATCTATTTCTTGATAGCTCTCAATTTTAATAGAATAAAACATGGAATCAAATATTTCAGAGTCATATAATACATTAGCAAGTTGATCCTACATGAAATGTCAAAAAATACTTGTCCTTCTTTTGCATATTATTCACCTATGTAGGCTTCCCAAGGTTAAACAATATCATTTTTAGGTCAAATAACATGACGTTTTGTTAGAGCACACTCTTGATAGCTCTCAATTTTAATAGAATAAAACATGGAATCAAATATTTCAGAGTCAAATAATACATAAGCAAGTTGATCCTACATGAAATGTCAAAAAATATTTGTCCTTCTTTTGCATATTATTCACCTATGTAGGCTTCTCAAGGTTAAACAATATCATTTTTAGGTCAAATAACATGACGTTTTGTTAGAGCACACTCATGTCTTGACCTTTATACTATAATGTGCCGTCGAGATGCTCTTTGTCTACTACATTCACAACTACCTCAAATACTAGCTGACCAACTTTTACACCAATAAAACACAACCAAAACTAAACAGAGCAAACATATAGATGTGTTTTATCCATCAAGAATCCGATCAAATACATTATGCCCGGATTCTATGTGGTCTATATGGACTGGAAATAATTTTATAGGTTTTTTCTTAGGTTTGGATGATTTGAGCCGGTTACGGCATTTTTAGCTGTTCTTGGTCGGTTTTTATCAGTTTTTGATCGGGTTTAGTCGCTTTTGACCAATGCTTGCCTGGATAAAAGTACTCCTTTTTTCAAGCATCCATTTTCTTAGTTGTGGTCTTGAAACCGAGTCATGTATCACATGTTATGACCATTTTATTGCAACCCACGTTTTCAGATAATTTCAATATAAATTTGTTTTTGTATGTTAGCGATTGTGTTTGGTAATCTATTTCTTGATAGCTCTCAATTTTAATAGAATAAAACATGGATTCAATATTTCAGAGTTGTTGGGTCAAAAAGTTGATGTGGCAGAAACTCAAAATCGAAGAAAATATCAAGTAATATATTCAGGCACTGACAAGAGCAATTCAGACACTGACAAGAGCAATTCAAGCACTGACAGAAAGTCAACAAAAGTCAAACGCGGTCAAAAAGTCAAACGCTGATGAATATTGAAGATTTGATGGAGAATTCTATTTAGGGAATATATTGAGTATATTATTTATGATATACACAATATATAGTTTATCTAAATAGAATATTTAGATGTTTATTTGATTTGATCTCTTGTAGATTCTGTTCCTTCAACTATAAAAGGAACATGAGTCTTAGGTTTTATTCACAACTTTCATTCACAATGTAAACCTAAAGTGTGTGTCGCACTAGACGTGGGATTCAATGTATACACGTCTAGTGGATGTTTGTTATTAATATAATGAACATCCCAATTGTGTTTTAATTTGTGTCTTTGTGCCTAAACACCTTGTTCATGATCATTGTTCTTTTCCGCTATGTTATCATATGAACGATGATCAAACCTAGATATATGGTTCATAACCATTGAGCCCAACGATTATAGGGATCAACAATTGGTATCAGAGCCTAAGGCTCATGATATCTAGGTCCGACGAGGTGTTCGTGTATGGTGAAGAAGAAAAATTCGTATGGAATTTTTCTGGACGTTTTTGTGTGCGCAGCAGTATTCAGAAGGTCATAACTTTTGATCTAACCGTTGGATCGTCACGAAATTTTAGATGTGTGTTCTACATACATAGATCTAAACATCCACCGGAGGGATTGTCGAGTTTTATCCCCAGGCAAAAGTTATTAAGCGTCGAAGTTGACAGCAGAGGTGATTTTCAGTTTTTCTGCTTTCACATAAAGTCATGAACTAGGGTTCCTCAAACCCTAGATCTATTTAAAAGCAGGAAGAATTGATGTTTGTGGCTGTTATAACGTGTGAAGATTCACGATCTAAGGTTATTGTATAAACCCTAATTAGGGTTTCGGTGCTTAAAGTCTTAAAACCCTAGATCGAGAATTGAAGGATACTACGCTGCTGTTACAATACTTGGTTTTGATTCAAAGGCATATGATTGGTTCTTCAAACGTGTGTTCACATGATGCAAGAGTTCTGATTGGCTATTCAAGGTTGCATTCACACGGCCAAGAGAAGGAAATCATTCACACGGTGATAGCTTCCTGATTGGTTTAAATCTTATGCGTTCACACGGTTGGATATTCAAAACCTACGTGTAACAATTGCAGCGCTGTTAAATAGTGAAGACGGTTGGATGTGCAAAAGGTCAGCGCTGTTGCAATATATCAGAATTGTCACGTGAAATTGCAATTTAGCAAGGCATTTGATTGGTTGTTAAACTTTGTGTTCACACGGCTTCTCAAACGTGACTGGTCTAAACCTATAGTGTTCACACGATCTACATGATCTAAGGTTTCTCTACACGTTGAGTGGTTAATTGTTGCATTCACATGAAACAACACTTCTTATTGGTGGAATATAGCTATGTTCACACGGTTATAAGCGTTTTTGTTTAATACAAGGTTTAAACATCAACGTTGATGTTTGAAATCTAAACACTGACAGATTTAAATGAGACGCTGACGAGTGAAAGAATGAATGCTGACAGGAATTTATGGTTGGCGCTGACGTGTGTAATTCAAGCGCTGACAGGAATGGTTTCGACGCTGACAAGGAATAAGTCAACGCTGATAGGTTGACAGTGTCGTCCGATATATGAGTTTTAACGCTGATACGTATTGTCAGATATCGGACAATACATCTGACCAAGATATTGGACAGAAGAGATATTGGACAACACATGGATAGCTGCTGTTTGAGAAAACTGGTACGTTTTAAGCACACAAAAAGGAGGATATTACACACAAAAGGTACATGGAATCTCCGTTTAATTCAGAATATCATGATGATATTTATGGCTCGGATATTTTTGAAAGGAATTAATGATTTTAAAGCGAGTTAGCAATGATTCATGAAGTTATTTATTGGAGTATGTAATCGGGATAGCCTTGTGAAAGAGTTATTCGTTAACATCTTTTACATATGAAGATATTGATTTGTCATGAAGAAGTGTTAGCTTAAGGGGAAGAATTCTTATGGTAAGTTTTGATGATTGAAGAAGATTTTCGCAAGTTTGTGTTCTATCATATCTTAAAGTAGTGGTGTTTTCAGTGGCACTCACACTTTAAAGATAACTTGTTCATGCTTATATAATTGGTGACAACGGACTTGATGAAAAGATAGCAAAGGTATGGGATTTTTCTTAAGATGCTCTATGCTCATATTTGCTAGAGAACTCTTTTTGTCAAGAGACTACTCACTATAGCCGTGAGTTTTTAAGTCTGCTCATTATAGCCGTGAGTTTTGAAGTCGCATGGATACAACAAGACATGGAACATAGGATTGGGTTATTTTACTTCTACATCAAGAATACTTTATTAATTGTTCTTCAAGATCATTACACAGAGCCTACTTTTGGAGAATTTTCAAGATTGCCTACATTGTTTACTTCCTTGTTGATGTGACAAAAAGGGGAAGAAAATACGTGCTACACTTGAGGGGAAGCAATCTGAAGATCATGTACAACTTACAAGAGATACATATAGAGTTTTGCCACTATCAACTAGGGGAAGATTGTTGGGTCAAAAAGTTGATGTGGCAGAAACTCAAAATCGAAGAAAATATCAAGTAATATATTCAGGCACTAACAAGAGCAATTCAGACACTGACAAGAGCAATTCAAGCACTGACAGAAAGTCAACAAAAGTCAAACGCGGTCAAAAAGTCAAACGCTGATGAATATTGAAGATTTGATGGAGAATTCTATTTAGGGAATATATTGAGTATATTATTTATGATATACACAATATATAGTTTATCTAAATAGAATATTTAGATGTTTATTTGATTTGATCTCTTGTAGATTCTGTTCCTTCAACTATAAAAGGAACATGAGTCTTAGGTTTTATTCACAACTTTCATTCACAATGTAAACCTAAAGTGTGTGTCGCACTAGACGTGGGATTCAATGTATACACGTCTAGTGGATGTTTGTTATTAATATAATGAACATCCCAATTGTGTTTTAATTTGTGTCTTTGTGCCTAAACACCTTGTTCATGATCATTGTTCTTTTCCGCTATGTTATCATATGAACGATGATCAAACCTAGATATATGGTTCATAACCATTGAGCCCAACGATTATAGGGATCAACAAGAGTCATATAATACATAAGCAAGTTGATCCTACATGAAATGTCAAAAAATACTTGTCCTTCTTTTGCATATTATTCACCTATGTAGGCTTCCCAAGGTTAAACAATATCATTTTTAGGTCAAATAACATGACGTTTTGTTAGAGCAAACTCTTGATAGCTCTCAATTTTAATAGAATAAAACATGGAATCAAATATTTCAGAGTCATATAATACATAAGCAAGTTGATCCTACATGAAATGTCAAAAAATATTTGTCCTTCTTTTGCATATTATTCACCTATGTAGGCTTCTCAAGGTTAAACAATATCATTTTTAGGTCAAATAACATGACGTTTTGTTAGAGCACACTCATGTCTTGACCTTTATACTATAATGTGCCGTCGAGATGCTCTTTGTCTACTACATTCACAACTACCTCAAATACTAGCTGACCAACTTTTACACCAATAAAACACAACCAAAACTAAACAGAGCAAACATACAGATGTGTTTTATCCATCAAGAATCCGGGCAAATACATTATGCCCGGATTCTATGTGGTCTATATGGACTGGAAATTATTTTATAGGTTTTTTCTTAGGTTTGGATGATTTGAGCCGGTTACGGCATTTTTAGCTGTTCTTGGTCGGTTTTTATCAGTTTTTGATCGGGTTTAGTCGCTTTTGACCAATGCTTGCCTGGATAAAAGTAATCCTTTTTTCAAGCATCCATTTTCTTAGTTGTGGTCTTGAAACCGAGTCATGTATCACATGTTATGACCATTTTATTGCAACCCACGTTTTCAGATAATTTCAATATAAATTTGTTTTTGTATGTTAGCGATTGTGTTTGGTAATCTATTTCTTGATAGCTCTCAATTTTAATAGAATAAAACATGGAATCAAATATTTCAGAGTCATATAATACATAAGCAAGTTGATCCTACATGAAATGTCAAAAAATATTTGTCCTTCTTTTGCATATTATTCACCTATGTAGGCTTCCCAAGGTTAAACAATATCATTTTTAGGTCAAATAACATGACGTTTTGTTAGAGCACACTCATGTCTTGACCTTTATACAATAATGTGCCGTCGAGATGCTCTTTGTCTACTACATTCACAACTACCTCAAATACTAGCTGACCAACTTTTACACCAATAAAACACAACCAAAACTAAACAGAGCAAACATATAGATGTGTTTTATCCATCAAGAATCCGATCAAATACATTATGCCCGGATTCTATGTGGTATATATGGACTGGAAATAATTTTATAGGTTTTTTCTTAGGTTTGGATGATTTGAGCCGGTTACGGCATTTTTAGCTGTTCTTGGTCGGTTTTTATCAGTTTTTGATCGGGTTTAGTCGCTTTTGACCAATGCTGCCTGGATAAAAGTACTCCTTTTTTCAAGCATCCATTTTCTTAGTTGTGGTCTTGAAACCGAGTCATGTATCACATGTTATGACCATTTTATTGCAACCCACGTTTTCAGATAATTTCAATATAAATTTGTTTTTGTATGTTAGCGATTGTGTTTGGTAATCTATTTCTTGATAGCTCTCAATTTTAATAGAATAAAACATGGAATCAAATATTTCAGAGTCATATAATACATAAGCAAGTTGATCCTACATGAAATGTCAAAAAATACTTGTCCTTCTTTTGCATATTATTCACCTATGTAGGCTTCCCAAGGTTAAACAATATCATTTTTAGGTCAAATAACATGACGTTTTGTTAGAGCACACTCTTGATAGCTCTCAATTTTAATAGAATAAAACATGGAATCAAATATTTCAGAGTCATATAATACATAAGCAAGTTGATCCTACATGAAATGTCAAAAAATATTTGTCCTTCTTTTGCATATTATTCACCTATGTAGGCTTCTCAAGGTTAAACAATATCATTTTTAGGTCAAATAACATGACGTTTTGTTAGAGCACACTCATGTCTTGACCTTTATACTATAATGTGCCGTCGAGATGCTCTTTGTCTACTACATTCACAACTACCTCAAATACTAGCTGACCAACTTTTACACCAATAAAACACAACCAAAACTAAACAGAGCAAACATATAGATGTGTTTTATCCATCAAGAATCCGATCAAATACATTATGCCCGGATTCTATGTGGTCTATATGGACTGGAAATAATTTTATAGGTTTTTTCTTAGGTTTGGATGATTTGAGCCGGTTACGGCATTTTTAGCTGTTCTTGGTCGGTTTTTATCATTTTTTGATCGGGTTTAGTCGCTTTTGACCAATGCTTGCCTGGATAAAAGTACTCCTTTTTTCAAGCATCCATTTTCTTAGTTGTGGTCTTGAAACCGAGTCATGTATCACATGTTATGACCATTTTATTGCAACCCACGTTTTCAGATAATTTCAATATAAATTTGTTTTTGTATGTTAGCGATTGTGTTTGGTAATCTATTTCTTGATAGCTCTCAATTTTAATAGAATAAAACATGGAATCAAATATTTCAGAGTCATATAATACATAAGCAAGTTGATCCTACATGAAATGTCAAAAAATACTTGTCCTTCTTTTGCATATTATTCACCTATGTAGGCTTCCCAAGGTTAAACAATATCATTTTTAGGTCAAATAACATGACGTTTTGTTAGAGCACACTCTTGATAGCTCTCAATTTTAATAGAATAAAACATGGAATCAAATATTTCAGAGTCATATAATACATAAGCAAGTTGATCCTACATGAAATGTCAAAAAATATTTGTCCTTCTTTTGCATATTATTCACCTATGTAGGCTTCTCAAGGTTAAACAATATCATTTTTAGGTCAAATAACATGACGTTTTGTTAGAGCACACTCATGTCTTGACCTTTATACTATAATGTGCCGTCGAGATGCTCTTTGTCTACTACATTCACAACTACCTCAAATACTAGCTGACCAACTTTTACACCAATAAAACACAACTAAAACTAAACAGAGCAAACATATAGATGTGTTTTATCCATCAAGAATCCGATCAAATACATTATGCCCGGATTCTATGTGGTCTATATGGACTGGAAATAATTTTATAGGTTTTTTCTTAGGTTTGGATGATTTGAGCCGGTTACGGCATTTTTAGCTGTTCTTGGTCGGTTTTTATCAGTTTTTGATCGGGTTTAGTTGCTTTTGACCAATGCTTGCCTGGATAAAAGTACTCCTTTTTTCAAGCATCCATTTTCTTAGTTGTGGTCTTGAAACCGAGTCATGTATCACATGTTATGACCATTTTATTGCAACCCACGTTTTCAGATAATTTCAATATAAATTTGTTTTTGTATGTTAGCGATTGTGTTTGGTAATATATTTCTTGATAGCTCTCAATTTTAATAGAATAAAACATGGATTCAATATTTCAGAGTCATATAATACATAAGCAAGTTGATCCTACATGAAATGTCAAAAAATACTTGTCCTTCTTTTGCATATTATTCACCTATGTAGGCTTCCCAAGGTTAAACAATATCATTTTTAGGTCAAATAACATGACGTTTTGTTAGAGCACACTCTTGATAGCTCTCAATTTTAATAGAATAAAACATGGAATCAAATATTTCAGAGTCATATAATACATAAGCAAGTTGATCCTACATGAAATGTCAAAAAATATTTGTCCTTCTTTTGCATATTATTCACCTATGTAGGCTTCTCAAGGTTAAACAATATCATTTTTAGGTCAAATAACATGACGTTTTGTTAGAGCACACTCATGTCTTGACCTTTATACTATAATGTGCCGTCGAGATGCTCTTTGTCTACTACATTCACAACTACCTCAAATACTAGCTGACCAACTTTTACACCAATAAAACACAACTAAAACTAAACAGAGCAAATACATTATGCCCGGATTCTATGTGGTCTATATGGACTGGAAATAATTTTATAGGTTTTTTCTTAGGTTTGGATGATTTGAGCCGGTTACGGCATTTTTAGCTGTTCTTGGTCGGTTTTTATCAGTTTTTGATCGGGTTTAGTCGCTTTTGACCAATGCTTGCCTGGATAAAAGTACTCCTTTTTTCAAGCATCCATTTTCTAAGTTGTGGTCTTGAAACCGAGTCATGTATCACATGTTATGACCATTTTATTGCAACCCACGTTTTCAGATAATTTCAATATAAATTTGTTTTTGTATGTTAGCGATTGTGTTTGGTAATCTATTTCTTGATAGCTCTCAATTTTAATAGAATAAAACATGGATTCAATATTTCAGAGTCATATAATACATAAGCAAGTTGATCCTACATGAAATGTCAAAAAATACTTGTCCTTCTTTTGCATATTATTCACCTATGTAGGCTTCCCAAGGTTAAACAATATCATTTTTAGGTCAAATAACATGACGTTTTGTTAGAGCAAACTCTTGATAGCTCTCAATTTTAATAGAATAAAACATGGAATCAAATATTTCAGAGTCATATAATACATAAGCAAGTTGATCCTACATGAAATGTCAAAAAATATTTGTCCTTCTTTTGCATATTATTCACCTATGTAGGCTTCTCAAGGTTAAACAATATCATTTTTAGGTCAAATAACATGACGTTTTGTTAGAGCACACTCATGTCTTGACCTTTATACTATAATGTGCCGTCGAGATGCTCTTTGTCTACTACATTCACAACTACCTCAAATACTAGCTGACCAACTTTTACACCAATAAAACACAACCAAAACTAAACAGAGCAAACATACAGATGTGTTTTATCCATCAAGAATCCGGGAAAATACATTATGCCCGGATTCTATGTGGTTTATATGGACTGGAAATTATTTTATAGGTTTTTTCTTAGGTTTGGATGATTTGAGCCGGTTACGGCATTTTTAGCTGTTCTTGGTCGGTTTTTATCAGTTTTTGATCGGGTTTAGTCGCTTTTGACCAATGCTTGCCTGGATAAAAGTACTCCTTTTTTCAAGCATCCATTTTCTTAGTTGTGGTCTTGAAACCGAGTCATGTATCACATGTTATGACCATTTTATTGCAACCCACGTTTTCAGATAATTTCAATATAAATTTGTTTTTGTATGTTAGCGATTGTGTTTGGTAATCTATTTCTTGATAGCTCTCAATTTTAATAGAATAAAACATGGAATCAAATATTTCAGAGTCATATAATACATAAGCAAGTTGATCCTACATGAAATGTCAAAAAATATTTGTCCTTCTTTTGCATATTATTCACCTATGTAGGCTTCCCAAGGTTAAACAATATCATTTTTAGGTCAAATAACATGACGTTTTGTTAGAGCACACTCATGTCTTGACCTTTATACTATAATGTGCCGTCGAGATGCTCTTTGTCTACTACATTCACAACTACCTCAAATACTAGCTGACCAACTTTTACACCAATAAAACACAACCAAAACTAAACAGAGCAAACATATAGATGTGTTTTATCCATCAAGAATCCGATCAAATACATTATGCCCGGATTCTATGTGGTCTATATGGACTGGAAATAATTTTATAGGTTTTTTCTTAGGTTTGGATGATTTGAGCCGGTTACGGCATTTTTAGCTGTTCTTGGTCGGTTTTTATCAGTTTTTGATCGGGTTTAGTCGCTTTTGACCAATGCTTGCCTGGATAAAAGTACTCCTTTTTTCAAGCATCCATTTTCTTAGTTGTGGTCTTGAAACTGAGTCATGTATCACATGTTATGACCATTTTATTGCAACCCACGTTTTCAGATAATTTCAATATAAATTTGTTTTTGTATGTTAGCGATTGTGTTTGGTAATCTATTTCTTGATAGCTCTCAATTTTAATAGAATAAAACATGGAATCAAATATTTCAGAGTCATATAATACATAAGCAAGTTGATCCTACATGAAATGTCAAAAAATATTTGTCCTTCTTTTGCATATTATTCACCTATGTAGGCTTCCCAAGGTTAAACAATATCATTTTTAGGTCAAATAACATGACGTTTTGTTAGAGCACACTCATGTCTTGACCTTTATACTATAATGTGCCGTCGAGATGCTCTTTGTCTACTACATTCACAACTACCTCAAATACTAGCTGACCAACTTTTACACCAATAAAACACAACCAAAACTAAACAGAGCAAACATATAGATGTGTTTTATCCATCAAGAATCCGATCAAATACATTATGCCCGGATTCTATGTGGTCTATATGGACTGGAAATAATTTTATAGGTTTTTTCTTAGGTTTGGATGATTTGAGCCGGTTACGGCATTTTTAGCTGTTCTTGGTCGGTTTTTATCAGTTTTTGATCGGGTTTAGTCGCTTTTGACCAATGCTTGCCTGGATAAAAGTACTCCTTTTTTCAAGCATCCATTTTCTTAGTTGTGGTCTTGAAACCGAGTCATGTATCACATGCTATGACCATTTTATTGCAACCCACGTTTTCAGATAATTTCAATATAAATTTGTTTTTGTATGTTAGCGATTGTGTTTGGTAATCTATTTCTTGATAGCTCTCAATTTTAATAGAATAAAACATGGAATCAAATATTTCAGAGTCATATAATACATAAGCAAGTTGATCCTACATGAAATGTCAAAAAATACTTGTCCTTCTTTTGCATATTATTCACCTATGTAGGCTTCCCAAGGTTAAACAATATCATTTTTAGGTCAAATAACATGACGTTTTGTTAGAGCACACTCTTGATAGCTCTCAATTTTAATAGAATAAAACATGGAATCAAATATTTCAGAGTCATATAATACATAAGCAAGTTGATCCTACATGAAATGTCAAAAAATATTTGTCCTTCTTTTGCATATTATTCACCTATGTAGGCTTCTCAAGGTTAAACAATATCATTTTTAGGTCAAATAACATGACGTTTTGTTAGAGCACACTCATGTCTTGACCTTTATACTATAATGTGCCGTCGAGATGCTCTTTGTCTACTACATTCACAACTACCTCAAATACTAGCTGACCAACTTTTACACCAATAAAACACAACCAAAACTAAACAGAGCAAACATATAGATGTGTTTTATCCATCAAGAATCCGATCAAATACATTATGCCCGGATTCTATGTGGTCTATATGGACTGGAAATAATTTTATAGGTTTTTTCTTAGGTTTGGATGATTTGAGCCAGTTACGGCATTTTTAGCTGTTCTTGGTCGGTTTTTATCATTTTTTGATCGGGTTTAGTCGCTTTTGACCAATGCTTGCCTGGATAAAAGTACTCCTTTTTTCAAGCATCCATTTTCTTAGTTGTGGTCTTGAAACCGAGTCATGTATCACATGTTATGACCATTTTATTGCAACCCACGTTTTCAGATAATTTCAATATAAATTTGTTTTTGTATGTTAGCGATTGTGTTTGGTAATCTATTTCTTGATAGCTCTCAATTTTAATAGAATAAAACATGGAATCAAATATTTCAGAGTCATACAATACATAAGCAAGTTGATCCTACATGAAATGTCAAAAAATACTTGTCCTTCTTTTGCATATTATTCACCTATGTAGGCTTCCCAAGGTTAAACAATATCATTTTTAGGTCAAATAACATGACGTTTTGTTAGAGCACACTCTTGATAGCTCTCAATTTTAATAGAATAAAACATGGAATCAAATATTTCAGAGTCATATAATACATAAGCAAGTTGATCCTACATGAATTGTCAAAAAATATTTGTCCTTCTTTTGCATATTATTCACCTATGTAGGCTTCTCAAGGTTAAACAATATCATTTTTAGGTCAAATAACATGACGTTTTGTTAGAGCACACTCATGTCTTGACCTTTATACTATAATGTGCCGTCGAGATGCTCTTTGTCTACTACATTCACAACTACCTCAAATACTAGATGACCAACTTTTACACCAATAAAACACAACTAAAACTAAACAGAGCAAACATATAGATGTGTTTTATCCATCAAGAATCCGATCAAATACATTATGCCCGGATTCTATGTGGTCTATATGGACTGGAAATAATTTTATAGGTTTTTTCTTAGGTTTGGATGATTTGAGCCGGTTACGGCATTTTTAGCTGTTCTTGGTCGGTTTTTATCAGTTTTTGATCGGGTTTAGTCGCTTTTGACCAATGCTTGCCTGGATAAAAGTACTCCTTTTTTCAAGCATCCATTTTCTTAGTTGTGGTCTTGAAACCGAGTCATGTATCACATGTTATGACCATTTTATTGCAACCCACGTTTTCAGATAATTTCAATATAAATTTGTTTTTGTATGTTAGCGATTGTGTTTGGTAATCTATTTCTTGATAGCTCTCAATTTTAATAGAATAAAACATGGAATCAAATATTTCAGAGTCATATAATACATAAGCAAGTTGATCCTACATGAAATGTCAAAAAATACTTGTCCTTCTTTTGCATATTATTCACCTATGTAGGCTTCCCAAGGTTAAACAATATCATTTTTAGGTCAAATAACATGACGTTTTGTTAGAGCACACTCTTGATAGCTCTCAATTTTAATAGAATAAAACATGGAATCAAATATTTCAGAGTCATATAATACATAAGCAAGTTGATCCTACATGAAATGTCAAAAAATATTTGTCCTTCTTTTGCATATTATTCACCTATGTAGGCTTCTCAAGGTTAAACAATATCATTTTTAGGTCAAATAACATGACGTTTTGTTAGAGCACACTCATGTCTTGACCTTTATACTATAATGTGCCGTCGAGATGCTCTTTGTCTACTACATTCACAACTACCTCAAATACTAGCTGATCAACTTTTACACCAATAAAACACAACCAAAACTAAACAGAGCAAACATATAGATGTGTTTTATCCATCAAGAATCCGGGCAAATACATTATGCCCGGATTCTATGTGGTCTATATGGACTGGAAATAATTTTATAGGTTTTTTCTTAGGTTTGGATGATTTGAGCCGGTTACGGCATTTTTAGCTGTTCTTGGTCGGTTTTTATCAGTTTTTGATCGGGTTTAGTCGCTTTTGACCAATGCTTGCCTGGATAAAAGTACTCCTTTTTTCAAGCATCCATTTTCTTAGTTGTGGTCTTGAAACCGAGTCATGTATCACATGTTATGACCATTTTATTGCAACCCACGTTTTCAGATAATTTCAATATAAATTTGTTTTTGTATGTTAGCGATTGTGTTTGGTAATCTATTTCTTGATAGCTCTCAATTTTAATAGAATAAAACATGGAATCAAATATTTCAGAGTCATATAATACATAAGCAAGTTGATCCTACATGAAATGTCAAAAAATACTTGTCCTTCTTTTGCATATTATTCACCTATGTAGGCTTCCCAAGGTTAAACAATATCATTTTTAGGTCAAATAACATGACGTTGTGTTAGAGCACACTCTTGATAGCTCTCAATTTTAATAGAATAAAACATGGAATCAAATATTTCAGAGTCATATAATACATAAGCAAGTTGATCCTACATGAAATGTCAAAAAATATTTGTCCTTCTTTTGCATATTATTCACCTATGTAGGCTTCTCAAGGTTAAACAATATCATTTTTAGGTCAAATAACATGACGTTTTGTTAGAGCACACTCATGTCTTGACCTTTATACTATAATGTGCCGTCGAGATGCTCTTTGTCTACTACATTCACAACTACCTCAAATACTAGCTGACCAACTTTTACACCAATAAAACACAAACAAAACTAAACAGAGCAAACATATAGATGTGTTTTATCCATCAAGAATCCGGGCAAATACATTATGCCCGGATTCTATGTGGTCTATATGGACTGGAAATAATTTTAGAGGTTTTTTCTTAGGTTTGGATGATTTGAGCCGGTTACGGCATTTTTAGCTGTTCTTGGTAGGTTTTTATCAGTTTTTGATCGGGTTTAGTCGCTTTTGACCAATGCTTGCCTGGATAAAAGTACTCCTTTTTTCAAGCATCCATTTTCTTAGTTGTGGTCTTGAAACCGAGTCATGTATCACATGTTATGACCATTTTATTGCAACCCACGTTTTCAGATAATTTCAATATAAATTTGTTTTTGTATGTTAGCGATTGTGTTTGGTAATCTATTTCTTGATAGCTCTCAATTTTAATAGAATAAAACATGGAATCAAATATTTCAGAGTCATATAATACATAAGCAAGTTGATCCTACATGAAATGTCAAAAAATACTTGTCCTTCTTTTGCATATTATTCACCTATGTAGGCTTCCCAAGGTTAAACAATATCATTTTTAGGTCAAATAACATGACGTTTTGTTAGAGCACAGTCTTGATAGCTCTCAATTTTAATAGAATAAAACATGGAATCAAATATTTCAGAGTCATATAATACATAAGCAAGTTGATCCTACATGAAATGTCAAAAAATATTTGTCCTTCTTTTGCATATTATTCACCTATGTAGGCTTCTCAAGGTTAAACAATATCATTTTTAGGTCAAATAACATGACGTTTTGTTAGAGCACACTCATGTCTTGACCTTTATACTATAATGTGCCGTCGAGATGCTCTTTGTCTACTACATTCACAACTACCTCAAATACTAGCTGACCAACTTTTACACCAATAAAACACAACCAAAACTAAACAGAGCAAACATATAGATGTGTTTTATCCATCAAGAATCCGATCAAATACATTATGCCCGGATTCTATGTGGTCTATATGGACTGGAAATAATTTTATAGGTTTTTTCTTAGGTTTGGATGATTTGAGCCGGTTACGGCATTTTTAGCTGTTCTTGGTCGGTTTTTATCATTTTTTGATCGGGTTTAGTCGCTTTTGACCAATGCTTGCCTGGATAAAAGTACTCCTTTTTTCAAGCATCCATTTTCTTAGTTGTGGTCTTGAAACCGAGTCATGTATCACATGTTATGACCATTTTATTGCAACCCACGTTTTCAGATAATTTCAATATAAATTTGTTTTTGTATGTTAGCGATTGTGTTTGGTAATCTATTTCTTGATAGCTCTCAATTTTAATAGAATAAAACATGGAATCAAATATTTGAGAGTCATACAATACATAAGCAAGTTGATCCTACATGAAATGTCAAAAAATACTTGTCCTTCTTTTGCATATTATTCACCTATGTAGGCTTCCCAAGGTTAAACAATATCATTTTTAGGTCAAATAACATGACGTTTTGTTAGAGCACACTCTTGATAGCTCTCAATTTTAATAGAATAAAACATGGAATCAAATATTTCAGAGTCATATAATACATAAGCAAGTTGATCCTACATGAATTGTCAAAAAATATTTGTCCTTCTTTTGCAAATTATTCACCTATGTAGGCTTCTCAAGGTTAAACAATATCATTTTTAGGTCAAATAACATGACGTTTTGTTAGAGCACACTCATGTCTTGACCTTTATACTATAATGTGCCGTCGAGATGCTCTTTGTCTACTACATTCACAACTACCTCAAATACTAGCTGACCAACTTTTACACCAATAAAACACAACTAAAACTAAACAGAGCAAACATATAGATGTGTTTTATCCATCAAGAATCCGATCAAATACATTATGCCCGGATTCTATGTGGTCTATATGGACTGGAAATAATTTTATAGGTTTTTTCTTAGGTTTGGATGATTTGAGCCGGTTACGGCATTTTTAGCTGTTCTTGGTCGGTTTTTATCAGTTTTTGATCGGGTTTAGTCGCTTTTGACCAATGCTTGCCTGGATAAAAGTACTCCTTTTTTCAAGCATCCATTTTCTTAGTTGTGGTCTTGAAACCGAGTCATGTATCACATGTTATGACCATTTTATTGCAACCCACGTTTTCAGATAATTTCAATATAAATTTGTTTTTGTATGTTAGCGATTGTGTTTGGTAATCTATTTCTTGATAGCTCTCAATTTTAATAGAATAAAACATGGAATCAAATATTTCAGAGTCATATAATACATAAGCAAGTTGATCCTACATGAAATGTCAAAAAATACTTGTCCTTCTTTTGCATATTATTCACCTATGTAGGCTTCCCAAGGTTAAACAATATCATTTTTAGGTCAAATAACATGACGTTTTGTTAGAGCACACTCTTGATAGCTCTCAATTTTAATAGAATAAAACATGGAATCAAATATTTCAGAGTCATATAATACATAAGCAAGTTGATCCTACATGAAATGTCAAAAAATATTTGTCCTTCTTTTGCATATTATTCACCTATGTAGGCTTCTCAAGGTTAAACAATATCATTTTTAGGTCAAATAACATGACGTTTTGTTAGAGCACACTCATGTCTTGACCTTTATACTATAATGTGCCGTCGAGATGCTCTTTGTCTACTACATTCACAACTACCTCAAATACTAGCTGATCAACTTTTACACCAATAAAACACAACCAAAACTAAACAGAGCAAACATATAGATGTGTTTTATCCATCAAGAATCCGGGCAAATACATTATGCCCGGATTCTATGTGGTCTATATGGACTGGAAATAATTTTATAGGTTTTTTCTTAGGTTTGGATGATTTGAGCCGGTTACGGCATTTTTAGCTGTTCTTGGTCGGTTTTTATCAGTTTTTGATCGGGTTTAGTCGCTTTTGACCAATGCTTGCCTGGATAAAAGTACTCCTTTTTTCAAGCATCCATTTTCTTAGTTGTGGTCTTGAAACCGAGTCATGTATCACATGTTATGACCATTTTATTGCAACCCACGTTTTCAGATAATTTCAATATAAATTTGTTTTTGTATGTTAGCGATTGTGTTTGGTAATCTATTTCTTGATAGCTCTCAATTTTAATAGAATAAAACATGGAATCAAATATTTCAGAGTCATATAATACATAAGCAAGTTGATCCTACATGAAATGTCAAAAAATACTTGTCCTTCTTTTGCATATTATTCACCTATGTAGGCTTCCCAAGGTTAAACAATATCATTTTTAGGTCAAATAACATGACGTTTTGTTAGAGCACACTCTTGATAGCTCTCAATTTTAATAGAATAAAACATGGAATCAAATATTTCAGAGTCATATAATACATAAGCAAGTTGATACTACATGAAATGTCAAAAAATATTTGTCCTTCTTTTGCATATTATTCACCTATGTAGGCTTCTCAAGGTTAAACAATATCATTTTTAGGTCAAATAACATGACGTTTTGTTAGAGCACACTCATGTCTTGACCTTTATACTATAATGTGCCGTCGAGATGCTCTTTGTCTACTACATTCACAACTACCTCAAATACTAGCTGACCAACTTTTACACCAATAAAACACAAACAAAACTAAACAGAGCAAACATATAGATGTGTTTTATCCATCAAGAATCCGGGCAAATACATTATGCCCGGATTCTATGTGGTCTATATGGACTGGAAATAATTTTAGAGGTTTTTTCTTAGGTTTGGATGATTTGAGCCGGTTACGGCATTTTTAGCTGTTCTTGGTAGGTTTTTATCAGTTTTTGATCGGGTTTAGTCGCTTTTGACCAATGCTTGCCTGGATAAAAGTACTCCTTTTTTCAAGCATCCATTTTCTTAGTTGTGGTCTTGAAACCGAGTCATGTATCACATGTTATGACCATTTTATTGCAACCTACGTTTTCAGATAATTTCAATATAAATTTGTTTTTGTATGTTAGCGATTGTGTTTGGTAATCTATTTCTTGATAGCTCTCAATTTTAATAGAATAAAACATGGAATCAAATATTTCAGAGTCATATAATACATAAGCAAGTTGATCCTACATGAAATGTCAAAAAATACTTGTCCTTCTTTTGCATATTATTCACCTATGTAGGCTTCCCAAGGTTAAACAATATCATTTTTAGGTCAAATAACATGACGTTTTGTTAGAGCAAACTCTTGATAGCTCTCAATTTTAATAGAATAAAACATGGAATCAAATATTTCAGAGTCATATAATACATAAGCAAGTTGATCCTACATGAAATGTCAAAAAATATTTGTCCTTCTTTTGCATATTATTCACCTATGTAGGCTTCTCAAGGTTAAACAATATCATTTTTAGGTCAAATAACATGACGTTTTGTGAGAGCACACTCATGTCTTGACCTTTATACTATAATGTGCCGTCGAGATGCTCTTTGTCTACTACATTCACAACTACCTCAAATACTAGCTGACCAACTTTTACACCAATAAAACACAACCAAAACTAAACAGAGCAAACATATAGATGTGTTTTATCCATCAAGAATCCGGGCAAAAACATTATGCCCGGATTCTATGTGGTCTATATGGACTGGAAATAATTTTATAGGTTTTTTCTTAGGTTTGGATGATTTGAGCCGGTTACGGCATTTTTAGCTGTTCTTGGTCGGTTTTTATCAGTTTTTGATCGGGTTTAGTCGCTTTTGACCAATGCTTGCCTGGATAAAAGTACTCCTTTTTTCAAGCATCCATTTTCTTAGTTGTGGTCTTGAAACCGAGTCATGTATCACATGTTATGACCATTTTATTGCAACCCACGTTTTCAGATAATTTCAATATAAATTTGTTTTTGTATGTTAGCGATTGTGTTTGGTAATCTATTTCTTGATAGCTCTCAATTTTAATAGAATAAAACATGGAATCAAATATTTCAGAGTCATATAATACATAAGCAAGTTGATCCTACATGAAATGTCAAAAAATACTTATCCTTCTTTTGCATATTATTCACGTATGTAGGCTTCCCAAGGTTAAACAATATCATTTTTAGGTCAAATAACATGACGTTTTGTTAGAGCACACTCTTGATAGCTCTCAATTTTAATAGAATAAAACATGGAATCAAATATTTCAGAGTCATATAATACATAAGCAAGTTGATCCTACATGAAATGTCAAAAAATATTTGTCCTTCTTTTGTATATTATTCACCTATGTAGGCTTCTCAAGGTTAAACAATATCATTTTTAGGTCAAATAACATGACGTTTTGTTAGAGCACACTCATGTCTTGACCTTTATACTATAATGTGCCGTCGAGATGCTCTTTGTCTACTACATTCACAACTACCTCAAATACTAGCTGACCAACTTTTACACCAATAAAACACAACCAAAACTAAACAGAGCAAACATATAGATGTGTTTTATCCATCAAGAATCAGGGCAAATACATTATGCCCGGATTCTGGTCTATATGGACTGGAAATAATTTTATAGGTTTTTTCTTAGGTTTGGATGATTTGAGCCGGTTACGGCATTTTTAGCTGTTCTTGGTCGGTTTTTATCAGTTTTTGATCGGGTTTAGTCGCTTTTGAACAATGCTTGCCTGGATAAAAGTACTCCTTTTTTCAAGCATCCATTTTCTTAGTTGTGGTCTTGAAACCGAGTCATGTATCACATGTTATGACCATTTTATTGCAACCCACGTTTTCAGATAATTTAAATATAAATTTGTTTTTGTATGTTAGCGATTGTGTTTGGTAATCTATTTCTTGATAGCTCTCAATTTTAATAGAATAAAACATGGAATCAAATATTTCAGAGTCATATAATACATAAGCAAGTTGATCCTACATGAAATGTCAAAAGATATTTGTCCTTCTTTTGCATATTATTCACCTATGTAGGCTTCTCAAGGTTAAACAATATCATTTTTAGGTCAAATAACATGACGTTTTGTTAGAGCACACTCATGTCTTGACCTTTATACTATAATGTGCCGTCGAGATGCTCTTTGTCTACTACATTCACAACTACCTCAAATACTAGCTGACCAACTTTTACACCAATAAAACACAACCAAAACTAAACAGAGCAAACATATAGATGTGTTTTATCCATCAAGAATCCGGGCAAATACATTATGCCCGGATTCTATGTGGTCTATATGGACTGGAAATAATTTTAGAGGTTTTTTCTTAGGTTTGGATGATTTGAGCCGGTTACGGCATTTTTAGCTGTTCTTGGTAGGTTTTTATCAGTTTTTGATCGGGTTTAGTCGCTTTTGACCAATGCTTGCCTGGATAAAAGTACTCCTTTTTTCAAGCATCCATTTTCTTAGTTGTGGTCTTGAAACCGAGTCATGTATCACATGTTATGACCATTTTATTGCAACCCACGTTTTCAGATAATTTCAATATAAATTTGTTTTTGTATGTTAGCGATTGTGTTTGGTAATCTATCTCTTGATAGCTCTCAATTTTAATAGGATAAAACATGGAATCAAATATTTCAGAGTCATATAATACATAAGCAAGTTGATCCTACATGAAATGTCAAAAAATACTTGTCCTTCTTTTGCATATTATTCACCTATGTAGGCTTCCCAAGGTTAAACAATATCATTTTTAGGTCAAATAACATGACGTTTTGTTAGAGCAAACTCTTGATAGCTCTCAATTTTAATAGAATAAAACATGGAATCAAATATTTCAGAGTCATATAATACATAAGCAAGTTGATCCTACATGAAATGTCAAAAAATATTTGTCCTTCTTTTGCATATTATTCACCTATGTAGGCTTCTCAAGGTTAAACAATATTATTTTTAGGTCAAATAACATGACGTTTTGTTAGAGCACACTCATGTCTTGACCTTTATACTATAATGTGCCGTCGAGATGCTCTTTGTCTACTACATTCACAACTACCTCAAATACTAGCTGACCAACTTTTACACCAATAAAACACAACCAAAACTAAACAGAGCAAACATATAGATGTGTTTTATCCATCAAGAATCCGGGCAAATACATTATGCCCGGATTCTATGTGGTCTATATGGACTGGAAATAATTTTAGAGGTTTTTTCTTAGGTTTGGATGATTTGAGCCGGTTACGGCATTTTTAGCTGTTCTTGGTAGGTTTTTATCAGTTTTTTATCGGGTTTAGTCGCTTTTGACCAATGCTTGCCTGGATAAAAGTACTCCTTTTTTCAAGCATCCATTTTCTTAGTTGTGGTCTTGAAACCGAGTCATGTATCACATGTTATGACCATTTTATTGCAACCCACGTTTTCAGATAATTTCAATATAAATTTGTTTTTGTATGTTAGCGATTGTGTTTGGTAATCTATTTCTTGATAGCTCTCAATTTTAATAGGATAAAACATGGAATCAAATATTTCAGAGTCATATAATACATAAGCAAGTTGATCCTACATGAAATGTCAAAAAATACTTGTCCTTCTTTTGCATATTATTCACCTATGTAGGCTTCCCAAGGTTAAACAATATCATTTTTAGGTCAAATAACATGACGTTTTGTTAGAGCAAACTCTTGATAGCTCTCAATTTTAATAGAATAAAACATGGAATCAAATATTTCAGAGTCATATAATACATAAGCAAGTTGATCCTACATGAAATGTCAAAAAATATTTGTCCTTCTTTTGCATATTATTCACCTATGTAGGCTTCTCAAGGTTAAACAATATCATTTTTAGGTCAAATAACATGACGTTTTGTTAGAGCACACTCATGTCTTGACCTTTATACTATAATGTGCCGTCGAGATGCTCTTTGTCTACTACATTCACAACTACCTCAAATACTAGCTGACCAACTTTTACACCAATAAAACACAACCAAAACTAAACAGAGCAAACATATAGATGTGTTTTATCCATCAAGAATCCGGGCAAATACATTATGCCCGGATTCTATGTGGTCTATATGGACTGGAAATAATTTTATAGGTTTTTTCTTAGGTTTGGATGATTTGAGCCGGTTACGGCATTTTTAGCTGTTCTTGGTCGGTTTTTATCAGTTTTTGATCGGGTTTAGTCGCTTTTGACCAATGCTTGCCTGGATAAAAGTACTCCTTTTTTCAAGCATCCATTTTCTTAGTTGTGGTCTTGAAACCGAGTCATGTATCACATGTTATGACCATTTTATTGCAACCCACGTTTTCAGATAATTTCAATATAAATTTGTTTTTGTATGTTAGCGATTGTGTTTGGTAATCTATTTCTTGATAGCTCTCAATTTTAATAGAATAAAACATGGAATCAAATATTTCAGAGTCATATAATACATAAGCAAGTTGATCCTACATGAAATGTCAAAAAATACTTGTCCTTCTTTTGCATATTATTCACCTATGTAGGCTTCCCAAGGTTAAACAATATCATTTTTAGGTCAAATAACATGACGTTTTGTTAGAGCACACTCTTGATAGCTCTCAATTTTAATAGAATAAAACATGGAATCAAATATTTCAGAGTCATATAATACATAAGCAAGTTGATCCTACATGAAATGTCAAAAAATATTTGTCCTTCTTTTGTATATTATTCACCTATGTAGGCTTCTCAAGGTTAAACAATATCATTTTTAGGTCAAATAACATGACGTTTTGTTAGAGCACACTCATGTCTTGACCTTTATACTATAATGTGCCGTCGAGATGCTCTTTGTCTACTACATTCACAACTACCTCAAATACTAGCTGACCAACTTTTACACCAATAAAACACAACCAAAACTAAACAGAGCAAACATATAGATGTGTTTTATCCATCAAGAATCAGGGCAAATACATTATGCCCGGATTCTGGTCTATATGGACTGGAAATAATTTTATAGGTTTTTTCTTAGGTTTGGATGATTTGAGCCGGTTACGGCATTTTTAGCTGTTCTTGGTCGGTTTTTATCAGTTTTTGATCGGGTTTAGTCGCTTTTGACCAATGCTTGCCTGGATAAAAGTACTCCTTTTTTCAAGCATCCATTTTCTTAGTTGTGGTCTTGAAACCGAGTCATGTATCACATGTTATGACCATTTTATTGCAACCCACGTTTTCAGATAATTTCAATATAAATTTGTTTTTGTATGTTAGCGATTGTGTTTGGTAATCTATTTCTTGATAGCTCTCAATTTTAATCGAATAAAACATGGAATCAAATATTTCAGAGTCATATAATACATAAGCAAGTTGATCCTAGATGAAATGTCAAAAAATACTTGTCCTTCTTTTGCATATTATTCACCTATGTAGGCTTCCCAAGGTTAAACAATATCATTTTTAGGTCAAATAACATGACGTTTTGTTAGAGCACACTCTTGATAGCTCTCAATTTTAATAGAATAAAACATGGAATCAAATATTTCAGAGTCATATAATACATAAGCAAGTTGATCCTACATGAAATGTCAAAAAATATTTGTCCTTCTTTTGTATATTATTCACCTATGTAGGCTTCTCAAGGTTAAACAATATCATTTTTAGGTCAAATAACATGACGTTTTGTTAGAGCACACTCATGTCTTGACCTTTATACTATAATGTGCCGTCGAGATGCTCTTTGTCTACTACATTCACAACTACCTCAAATACTAGCTAACCAACTTTTACACCAATAAAACACAACCAAAACTAAACAGAGCAAACATATAGATGTGTTTTATCCATCAAGAATCAGGGCAAATACATTATGCCCGGATTCTGGTCTATATGGTCTGGAAATAATTTTATAGGTTTTTTCTTAGGTTTGGATGATTTGAGCCGGTTACGGCATTTTTAGCTGTTCTTGGTCGGTTTTTATCAGTTTTTGATCGGGTTTAGTCGCTTTTGACCAATGCTTGCCTGAATAAAAGTACTCCTTTTTTCAAGCATCCATTTTCTTAGTTGTGGTCTTGAAACCGAGTCATGTATCACATGTTATGACCATTTTATTGCAACCCACGTTTTCAGATAATTTCAATATAAATTTGTTTTTGTATGTTAGCGATTGTGTTTGGTAATCTATTTCTTGATAGCTCTCAATTTTAATAGAATAAAACATGGAATCAAATATTTCAGAGTCGTATAATACATAAGCAAGTTGATCCTACATGAAATGTCAAAAAATACTTGTCCTTCTTTTGCATATTATTCACCTATGTAGGCTTCCCAAGGTTAAACAATATCATTTTTAGGTCAAATAAAATGACGTTTTGTTAGAGCAAACTCTTGATAGCTCTCAATTTTAATAGAATAAAACATGGAATCAAATATTTCAGAGTCATATAATACATAAGCAAGTTGATCCTACATGAAATGTCAAAAAATATTTGTCCTTCTTTTGCATATTATTCACCTATGTAGGCTTCTCAAGGTTAAACAATATCATTTTTAGGTCAAATAACATGACGTTTTGTTAGAGCACACTCATGTCTTGACCTTTATACTATAATGTGCCGTCGAGATGCTCTTTGTCTACTACATTCACAACTACCTCAAATACTAGCTGACCAACTTTTACACCAATAAAACACAACCAAAACTAAACAGAGCAAACATATAGATGTGTTTTATCCATCAAGAATCCAGGCAAATACATTATGCCCGGATTCTATGTGGTCTATATGGACTGGAAATAATTTTATAGGTTTTTTCTTAGGTTTGGATGATTTGAGCCGGTTACGGCATTTTTAGCTGTTCTTGGTCGGTTTTTATCAGTTTTTGATCGGGTTTAGTTGCTTTTGACCAATGCTTGCCTGGATAAAAGTACTCCTTTTTTCAAGCATCCATTTTCTTAGTTGTGGTCTTGAAACCGAGTCATGTATCACATGTTATGACCATTTTATTGCAACCCACGTTTTCAGATAATTTCAATATAAATTTGTTTTAGTATGTTAGCGATTGTGTTTGGTAATCTATTTCTTGATAGCTCTCAATTTTAATAGAATAAAACATGGAATCAAATATTTCAGAGTCATATAATACATAAGCAAGTTGATCCTACATGAAATGTCAAAAAATACTTGTCCTTCTTTTGCATATTATTCACCTATGTAGGCTTCCCAAGGTTAAACAATATCATTTTTAGGTCAAATAACATGACGTTTTGTTAGAGCACACTCTTGATAGCTCTCAATTTTAATAGAATAAAACATGGAATCAAATATTTCAGAGTCATATAATACATAAGCAAGTTGATCCTACATGAAATGTCAAAAAATATTTGTCCTTCTTTTGTATATTATTCACCTATGTAGGCTTCTCAAGGTTAAACAATATCATTTTTAGGTCAAATAACATGACGTTTTGTTAGAGCACACTCATGTCTTGACCTTTATACTATAATGTGCCGTCGAGATGCTCTTTGTCTACTACATTCACAACTACCTCAAATACTAGCTGACCAACATTTACACCAATAAAACACAACCAAAACTAAACAGAGCAAACATATAGATGTGTTTTATCCATCAAGAATCAGGGCAAATACATTATGCCCGGATTCTGGTCTATATGGACTGGAAATAATTTTATAGGTTTTTTCTTAGGTTTGGATGATTTGAGCCGGTTACGGCATTTTTAGCTGTTCTTGGTCGGTTTTTATCAGTTTTTGATCGGGTTTAGTCGCTTTTGACCAATGCTTGCCTGGATAAAAGTACTCCTTTTTTCAAGCAACCATTTTCTTAGTTGTGGTCTTGAAACCGAGTCATGTATCACATGTTATGACCATTTTATTGCAACCCACGTTTTCAGATAATTTCAATATAAATTTGTTTTTGTACGTTAGCGATTGTGTTTGGTAATCTATTTCTTGATAGCTCTCAATTTTAATAGAATAAAACATGGAATCAAATATTTCAGAGTCATATAATACATAAGCAAGTTGATCCTACATGAAATGTCAAAAAATACTTGTCCTTCTTTTGCATATTATTCACCTATGTAGGCTTCCCAAGGTTAAACAATATCATTTTTAGGTCAAATAACATGACGTTTTGTTAGAGCACACTCTTGATAGCTCTCAATTTTAATAGAATAAAACATGGAATCAAATATTTCAGAGTCATATAATACATAAGCAAGTTGATCCTACATGAAATGTCAAAAAATATTTGTCCTTCTTTTGTATATTATTCACCTATGTAGGCTTCTCAAGGTTAAACAATATCATTTTTAGGTCAAATAACATGACGTTTTGTTAGAGCACACTCATGTCTTGACCTTTATACTATAATGTGCCGTCGAGATGCTCTTTGTCTACTACATTCACAACTACCTCAAATACTAGCTGACCAACTTTTACACCAATAAAACACAACCAAAACTAAACAGAGCAAACATATAGATGTGTTTTATCCATCAAGAATCAGGGCAAATACATTATGCCCGGATTCTGGTCTATATGGACTGGAAATAATTTTATAGGTTTTTTCTTAGGTTTGGATGATTTGAGCCGGTTACGGCATTTTTAGCTGTTCTTGGTCGGTTTTTATCAGTTTTTGATCGGGTTTAGTCGCTTTTGACCAATGCTTGCCTGGATAAAAGTACTCCTTTTTTCAAGCATCCATTTTCTTAGTTGTGGTCTTGAAACCGAGTCATGTATCACATGTTATGACCATTTTATTGCAACCCACGTTTTCAGATAATTTCAATATAAATTTGTTTTTGTATGTTAGCGATTGTGTTTGGTAATCTATTTCTTGATAGCTCTCAATTTTAATAGAATAAAACATGGAATCAAATATTTTAGAGTCATATAATACATAAGCAAGTTGATCCTACATGAAATGTCAAAAAATACTTGTCCTTCTTTTGCATATTATTCACCTATGTAGGCTTCCCAAGGTTAAACAATATCATTTTTAGGTCAAATAACATGACGTTTTGTTAGAGCACACTCTTGATAGCTCTCAATTTTAATAGAATAAAACATGGAATCAAATATTTCAGAGTCATATAATACATAAGCAAGTTGATCCTACATGAAATGTCAAAAAATATTTGTCCTTCTTTTGTATATTATTCACCTATGTAGGCTTCTCAAGGTTAAACAATATCATTTTTAGGTCAAATAACATGACGTTTTGTTAGAGCACACTCATGTCTTGACCTTTATACTATAATGTGCCGTCGAGATGCTCTTTGTCTACTACATTCACAACTACCTCAAATACTAGCTGACCAACTTTTACACCAATAAAACACAACCAAAACTAAACAGAGCAAACATATAGATGTGTTTTATCCATCAAGAATCAGGGCAAATACATTATGCCCGGATTCTGGTCTATATGGTCTGGAAATAATTTTATAGGTTTTTTCTTAGGTTTGGATGATTTGAGCCGGTTACGGCATTTTTAGCTGTTCTTGGTCGGTTTTTATCAGTTTTTGATCGGGTTTAGTCGCTTTTGACCAATGCTTGCCTGGATAAAAGTACTCCTTTTTTCAAGCATCCATTTTCTTAGTTGTGGTCTTGAAACCGAGTCATGTATCACATGTTATGACCATTTTATTGCAACCCACGTTTTCAGATAATTTCAATATAAATTTGTTTTTGTATGTTAGCGATTGTGTTTGGTAATCTATTTCTTGATAGCTCTCAATTTTAATAGAATAAAACATGGAATCAAATATTTCAGAGTCATATAATACATAAGCAAGTTGATCCTACATGAAATGTCAAAAAATACTTGTCCTTCTTTTGCATATTATTCACCTATGTAGGCTTCCCAAGGTTAAACAATATCATTTTTAGGTCAAATAACATGACGTTTTGTTAGAGCACACTCTTGATAGCTCTCAATTTTAATAGAATAAAACATGGAATCAAATATTTCAGAGTCATATAATACATAAGCAAGTTGATCCTACATGAAATGTCAAAAAATATTTGTCCTTCTTTTGCATATTATTCACCTATGTAGGCTTCTCAAGGTTAAACAATATCATTTTTAGGTCAAATAACATGACGTTTTGTTAGAGCACACTCATGTCTTGACCTTTATACTATAATGTGCCGTCGAGATGCTCTTTGTCTACTACATTCACAACTACCTCAAATACTAGCTGACCAACTTTTACACCAATAAAACACAACCAAAACTAAACAGAGCAAACATATAGATGTGTTTTATCCATCAAGAATCAGGGCAAATACATTATGCCCGGATTCTGGTCTATATGGTCTGGAAATAATTTTATAGGTTTTTTCTTAGGTTTGGATGATTTGAGCCGGTTACGGCATTTTTAGCTGTTCTTGGTCGGTTTTTATCAGTTTTTGATCGGGTTTAGTCGCTTTTGACCAATGCTTGCCTGGATAAAAGTACTCCTTTTTTCAAGCATCCATTTTCTTAGTTGTGGTCTTGAAACCGAGTCATGTATCACATGTTATGACCATTTTATTGCAACCCACGTTTTCAGATAATTTCAATATAAATTTGTTTTTGTATGTTAGCGATTGTGTTTGGTAATCTATTTCTTGATAGCTCTCAATTTTAATAGAATAAAACATGGAATCAAATATTTCAGAGTCATATAATACATAAGCAAGTTGATCCTACATGAAATGTCAAAAAAAAATTGTCCTTCTTTTGCATATTATTCACCTATGTAGGCTTCCCAAGGTTAAACAATATCATTTTTAGGTCAAATAACATGACGTTTTGTTAGAGCACACTCTTGATAGCTCTCAATTTTAATAGAATAAAACATGGAATCAAATATTTCAGAGTCATATAATACATAAGCAAGTTGATCCTACATGAAATGTCAAACAATATTTGTCCTTCTTTTGCATATTATTCACCTATGTAGGCTTCTCAAGGTTAAACAATATCATTTTTAGGTCAAATAACATGACGTTTTGTTAGAGCACACTCATGTCTTGACCTTTATACTATAATGTGCCGTCGAGATGCTCTTTGTCTACTACATTCACAACTACCTCAAATACTAGCTGACCAACTTTTACACCAATAAAACACAACCAAAACTAAATAGAGCAAACATATAGATGTGTTTTATCCATCAAGAATCCGGGCAAATACATTATGCCCGGATTCTATGTGGTCTATATGGACTGGAAATAATTTTATAGGTTTTTTCTTAGGTTTGGATGATTTGAGCCGGTTACGGCATTTTTAGCTATTCTTGGTAGGTTTTTATCAGTTTTTGATCGGGTTTAGTCGCTTTTGACCAATGCTTGCCTGGATAAAAGTACTCCTTTTTTCAAGCATCCATTTTCTTAGTTGTGGTCTTGAAACCGAGTCATGTATCACATGTTATGACCATTTTATTGCAACCCACGTTTTCAGATAATTTCAATATAAATTTGTTTTTGTATGTTAGCGATTGTGTTTGGTAATCTATTTCTTGATAGCTCTCAATTTTAATAGAATAAAACATGGAATCAAATATTTCAGAGTCATATAATACATAAGCAAGTTGATCCTACATGAAATGTCAAAAAATACTTGTCCTTCTTTTGCATATTATTCACCTATGTAGGCTTCCCAAGGTTAAACAATATCATTTTTAGGTCAAATAACATGACGTTTTGTTAGAGCACACTCTTGATAGCTCTCAATTTTAATAGAATAAAACATGGAATCAAATATTTCAGAGTCATATAATACATAAGCAAGTTGATCCTACATGAAATGTCAAAAAATATTTGTTCTTCTTTTGCATATTATTCACCTATGTAGGCTTCTCAAGGTTAAACAATATCATTTTTAGGTCAAATAACATGACGTTTTGTTAGAGCACACTCATGTCTTGACCTTTATACTATAATGTGTCGTCGAGATGCTCTTTGTCTACTACATTCACAACTACCTCAAATACTAGCTGACCAACTTTTACACCAATAAAACACAACCAAAACTAAACAGAGCAAACATATAGATGTGTTTTATCCATCAAGAATCAGGGCAAATACATTATGCCCGGATTCTGGTCTATATGGTCTGGAAATAATTTTATAGGTTTTTTCTTAGGTTTGGATGATTTGAGCCGGTTACGGCATTTTTAGCTGTTCTTGGTCGGTTTTTATCAGTTTTTGATCGGGTTTAGTCACTTTTGACCAATGCTTGCCTGGATAAAAGTACTCCTTTTTTCAAGCATCCATTTTCTTAGTTGTGGTCTTGAAACCGAGTCATGTATCACATGTTATGACCATTTTATTGCAACCCACGTTTTCAGATAATTTCAATATAAATTTGTTTTTGTATGTTAGCGATTGTGTTTGGTAATCTATTTCTTGATAGCTCTCAATTTTAATAGAATAAAACATGGAATCAAATATTTCAGAGTCATATAATACATAAGCAAGTTGATCCTACATGAAATGTCAAAAAAAAATTGTCCTTCTTTTGCATATTATTCACCTATGTAGGCTTCCCAAGGTTAAACAATATCATTTTTAGGTCAAATAACATGACGTTTTGTTAGAGCACACTCTTGATAGCTCTCAATTTTAATAGAATAAAACATGGAATCAAATATTTCAGAGTCATATAATACATAAGCAAGTTGATCCTACATGAAATGTCAAACAATATTTGTCCTTCTTTTGCATATTATTCACCTATGTAGGCTTCTCAAGGTTAAACAATATCATTTTTAGGTCAAATAACATGACGTTTTGTTAGAGCACACTCATGTCTTGACCTTTATACTATAATGTGCCGTCGAGATGCTCTTTGTCTACTACATTCACAACTACCTCAAATACTAGCTGACCAACTTTTACACCAATAAAACACAACCAAAACTAAATAGAGCAAACATATAGATGTGTTTTATCCATCAAGAATCCGGGCAAATACATTATGCCCGGATTCTATGTGGTCTATATGGACTGGAAATAATTTTATAGGTTTTTTCTTAGGTTTGGATGATTTGAGCCGGTTACGGCATTTTTAGCTATTCTTGGTAGGTTTTTATCAGTTTTTGATCGGGTTTAGTCGCTTTTGACCAATGCTTGCCTGGATAAAAGTACTCCTTTTTTCAAGCATCCATTTTCTTAGTTGTGGTCTTGAAACCGAGTCATGTATCACATGTTATGACCATTTTATTGCAACCCACGTTTTCAGATAATTTCAATATAAATTTGTTTTTGTATGTTAGCGATTGTGTTTGGTAATCTATTTCTTGATAGCTCTCAATTTTAATAGAATAAAACATGGAATCAAATATTTCAGAGTCATATAATACATAAGCAAGTTGATCCTACATGAAATGTCAAAAAATACTTGTCCTTCTTTTGCATATTATTCACCTATGTAGGCTTCCCAAGGTTAAACAATATCATTTTTAGGTCAAATAACATGACGTTTTGTTAGAGCACACTCTTGATAGCTCTCAATTTTAATAGAATAAAACATGGAATCAAATATTTCAGAGTCATATAATACATAAGCAAGTTGATCCTACATGAAATGTCAAAAAATATTTGTTCTTCTTTTGCATATTATTCACCTATGTAGGCTTCTCAAGGTTAAACAATATCATTTTTAGGTCAAATAACATGACGTTTTGTTAGAGCACACTCATGTCTTGACCTTTATACTATAATGTGCCGTCGAGATGCTCTTTGTCTACTACATTCACAACTACCTCAAATACTAGCTGACCAACTTTTACACCAATAAAACACAACCAAAACTAAATAGAGCAAACATATAGATGTGTTTTATCCATCAAGAATCCGGGCAAATACATTATGCCCGGATTCTATGTGGTCTATATGGACTGGAAATAATTTTATAGGTTTTTTCTTAGGTTTGGATGATTTGAGCCGGTTACGGCATTTTTAGCTATTCTTGGTAGGTTTTTATCAGTTTTTGATCGGGTTTAGTCGCTTTTGACCAATGCTTGCCTGGATAAAAGTACTCCTTTTTTCAAGCATCCATTTTCTTAGTTGTGGTCTTGAAACCGAGTCATGTATCACATGTTATGACCATTTTATTGCAACCCACGTTTTCAGATAATTTCAATATAAATTTGTTTTTGTATGTTAGCGATTGTGTTTGGTAATCTATTTCTTGATAGCTCTCAATTTTAATAGAATAAAACATGGAATCAAATATTTCAGAGTCATATAATACATAAGCAAGTTGATCCTACATGAAATGTCAAAAAATACTTGTCCTTCTTTTGCATTTATTCACCTATGTAGGCTTCCCAAGGTTAAACAATATCATTTTTAGGTCAAATAACATGACGTTTTGTTAGAGCACACTCTTGATAGCTCTCAATTTTAATAGAATAAAACATGGAATCAAATATTTCAGAGTCATATAATACATAAGCAAGTTGATCCTACATGAAATGTCAAAAAATATTTGTCCTTCTTTTGCATATTATTCACCTATGTAGGCTTCTCAAGGTTAAACAATATCATTTTTAGGTCAAATAACATGACGTTTTGTTAGAGCACACTCATGTCTTGACCTTTATACTATAATGTGTCGTCGAGATGCTCTTTGTCTACTACATTCACAACTACCTCAAATACTAGCTGACCAACTTTTACACCAATAAAACACAACCAAAACTAAACAGAGCAAACATATAGATGTGTTTTATCCATCAAGAATCCGGGCAAATACATTATGCCCGGATTCTATGTGGTCTATATGGACTGGAAATAATTTTATAGGTTTTTTCTTAGGTTTGGATGATTTGAGCCGGTTACGGCATTTTTAGCTGTTCTTGGTCGGTTTTTATCAGTTTTTTATCGGGTTTAGTCGCTTTTGACCAATGCTTGCCTGGATAAAAGTACTCCTTTTTTCAAGCATCCATTTTCTTAGTTGTGGTCTTGAAACCGAGTCATGTATCACATGTTATGACCATTTTATTGCAACCCACGTTTTCAGATAATTTCAATATAAATTTGTTTTTGTATGTTAGCGATTGTGTTTGGTAATCTATTTCTTGATAGCTCTCAATTTTAATAGAATAAAACATGGAATCAAATATTTCAGAGTCATATAATACATAAGCAAGTTGATCCTACATGAAATGTCAAAAAATACTTGTCCTTCTTTTGCATTTATTCACCTATGTAGGCTTCCCAAGGTTAAACAATATCATTTTTAGGTCAAATAACATGACGTTTTGTTAGAGCACACTCTTGATAGCTCTCAATTTTAATAGAATAAAACATGGAATCAAATATTTCAGAGTCATATAATACATAAGCAAGTTGATCCTACATGAAATGTCAAAAAATATTTGTCCTTCTTTTGCATATTATTCACCTATGTAGGCTTCTCAAGGTTAAACAATATCATTTTTAGGTCAAATAACATGACGTTTTGTTAGAGCACACTCATGTCTTGACCTTTATACTATAATGTGTCGTCGAGATGCTCTTTGTCTACTACATTCACAACTACCTCAAATACTAGCTGACCAACTTTTACACCAATAAAACACAACCAAAACTAAACAGAGCAAACATATAGATGTGTTTTATCCATCAAGAATCCGGGCAAATACATTATGCCCGGATTCTATGTGGTCTATATGGACTGGAAATAATTTTATAGGTTTTTTCTTAGGTTTGGATGATTTGAGCCGGTTACGGCATTTTTAGCTGTTCTTGGTCGGTTTTTATCAGTTTTTTATCGGGTTTAGTCGCTTTTGACCAATGCTTGCCTGGATAAAAGTACTCCTTTTTTCAAGCATCCATTTTCTTAGTTGTGGTCTTGAAACCGAGTCATGTATCACATGTTATGACCATTTTATTGCAACCCACGTTTTCAGATAATTTCAATATAAATTTGTTTTTGTATGTTAGCGATTGTGTTTGGTAATCTATTTCTTGATAGCTCTCAATTTTAATAGAATAAAACATGGAATCAAATATTTCAGAGTCATATAATACATAAGCAAGTTGATCCTACATGAAATGTCAAAAAATACTTGTCCTTCTTTTGCATATTATTCACCTATGTAGGCTTCCCAAGGTTAAACAATATCATTTTTAGGTCAAATAACATGACGTTTTGTTAGAGCACACTCTTGATAGCTCTCAATTTTAATAGAATAAAACATGGAATCAAATATTTCAGAGTCATATAATACATAAGCAAGTTGATCCTACATGAAATGTCAAAAAATATTTGTTCTTCTTTTGCATATTATTCACCTATGTAGGCTTCTCAAGGTTAAACAATATCATTTTTAGGTCAAATAACATGACGTTTTGTTAGAGCACACTCATGTCTTGACCTTTATACTATAATGTGCCGTCGAGATGCTCTTTGTCTACTACATTCACAACTACCTCAAATACTAGCTGACCAACTTTTACACCAATAAAACACAACCAAAACTAAATAGAGCAAACATATAGATGTGTTTTATCCATCAAGAATCCGGGCAAATACATTATGCCCGGATTCTATGTGGTCTATATGGACTGGAAATAATTTTATAGGTTTTTTCTTAGGTTTGGATGATTTGAGCCGGTTACGGCATTTTTAGCTATTCTTGGTAGGTTTTTATCAGTTTTTGATCGGGTTTAGTCGCTTTTGACCAATGCTTGCCTGGATAAAAGTACTCCTTTTTTCAAGCATCCATTTTCTTAGTTGTGGTCTTGAAACCGAGTCATGTATCACATGTTATGACCATTTTATTGCAACCCACGTTTTCAGATAATTTCAATATAAATTTGTTTTTGTATGTTAGCGATTGTGTTTGGTAATCTATTTCTTGATAGCTCTCAATTTTAATAGAATAAAACATGGAATCAAATATTTCAGAGTCATATAATACATAAGCAAGTTGATCCTACATGAAATGTCAAAAAATACTTGTCCTTCTTTTGCATATTATTCACCTATGTAGGCTTCCCAAGGTTAAACAATATCATTTTTAGGTCAAATAACATGACGTTTTGTTAGAGCACACTCTTGATAGCTCTCAATTTTAATAGAATAAAACATGGAATCAAATATTTCAGAGTCATATAATACATAAGCAAGTTGATCCTACATGAAATGTCAAAAAATATTTGTCCTTCTTTTGCATATTATTCACCTATGTAGGCTTCTCAAGGTTAAACAATATCATTTTTAGGTCAAATAACATGACGTTTTGTTAGAGCACACTCATGTCTTGACCTTTATACTATAATGTGCCGTCGAGATGCTCTTTGTCTACTACATTCACAACTACATCAAATACTAGCTGACCAACTTTTACACCAATAAAACACAACCAAAACTAAACAGAGCAAACATATAGATGTGTTTTATCCATCAAGAATCCGGGCAAATACATTATGCCCGGATTCTATGTGGTCTATATGGACTGAAAATAATTTTATAGGTTTTTTCTTAGGTTTGGATGATTTGAGCCGGTTACGGCATTTTTAGCTGTTCTTGGTCGGTTTTTATCAGTTTTTGATCGGGTTTAGTCGCTTTTGACCAATGCTTGCCTGGATAAAAGTACTCCTTTTTTCAAGCATCCATTTTCTTAGTTGTGGTCTTGAAACCGATTCATGTATCACATGTTATGACCATTTTATTGCAACCCACGTTTTCAGATAATTTCAATATAAATTTGTTTTTGTATGTTAGCGATTGTGTTTGGTAATCTATTTCTTGATAGCTCTCAATTTTAATAGAATAAAACATGGAATCAAATATTTCAGAGTCATATAATACATAAGCAAGTTGATCCTACATGAAATGTCAAAAAATACTTGTCCTTCTTTTGCATATTATTCACCTATGTAGGCTTCCCAAGGTTAAACAATATCATTTTTAGGTCAAATAACATGACGTTTTGTTAGAGCACACTCTTGATAGCTCTCAATTTTAATAGAATAAAACATGGAATCAAATATTTCAGAGTCATATAATACATAAGCAAGTTGATCCTACATGAAATGTCAAAAAATATTTGTCCTTCTTTTGCATATTATTCACCTATGTAGGCTTCTCAAGGTTAAACAATATCATTTTTAGGTCAAATAACATGACGTTTTGTTAGAGCACACTCATGTCTTGACCTTTATACTATAATGTGCCGTCGAGATGCTCTTTGTCTACTACATTCACAACTACCTCAAATACTAGCTGACCAACTTTTACACCAATAAAACACAACCAAAACTAAACAGAGCAAACATATACATGTGTTTTATCCATCAAGAATCCGGGCAAATACATTATGCCCGGATTCTATGTGGTCTATATGGACTGGAAATAATTTTATAGGTTTTTTCTTAGGTTTGGATGATTTGAGCCGGTTACGACATTTTTAGCTGTTCTTGGTCGGTTTTTATCAGTTTTTTATCGGGTTTAGTCGCTTTTGACCAATGCTTGCCTGGATAAAAGTACTCCTTTTTTCAAGCATCCATTTTCTTAGTTGTGGTCTTGAAACCGAGTCATGTATCACATGTTATGACAATTTTATTGCAACCCACGTTTTCAGATAATTTCAATATAAATTTGTTTTTGTATGTTAGCGATTGTGTTTGGTAATCTATTTCTTGATAGCTCTCAATTTTAATAGAATAAAACATGGAATCAAATATTTCAGAGTCATATAATACATAAGCAAGTTGATCCTACATGAAATGTCAAAAAATACTTGTCCTTCTTTTGCATATTATTCACCTATGTAGGCTTCCCAAGGTTAAACAATATCATTTTTAGGTCAAATAACATGACGTTTTGTTAGAGCACACTCTTGATAGCTCTCAATTTTAATAGAATAAAACATGGAATCAAATATTTCAGAGTCATATAATACATAAGCAAGTTGATCCTACATGAAATGTCAAAAAATATTTGTTCTTCTTTTGCATATTATTCACCTATGTAGGCTTCTCAAGGTTAAACAATATCATTTGTAGGTCAAATAACATGACGTTTTGTTAGAGCACACTCATGTCTTGACCTTTATACTATAATGTGCCGTCGAGATGCTCTTTGTCTACTACATTCACAACTACCTCAAATACTAGCTGACCAACTTTTACACCAATAAAACACAACTAAAACTAAACAGAGCAAACATATAGATGTGTTTTATCCATCAAGAATCCGATCAAATACATTATGCCCGGATTCTATGTGGTCTATATGGACTGGAAATAATTTTATAGGTTTTTTCTTAGGTTTGGATGATTTGAGCCGGTTACGGCATTTTTAGCTGTTCTTGGTCGGTTTTTATCAGTTTTTGATCGGGTTTAGTCGCTTTTGACCAATGCTTGCCTGGATAAAAGTACTCCTTTTTTCAAGCATCCATTTTCTTAGTTGTGGTCTTGAAACCGAGTCATGTATCACATGTTATGACCATTTTATTGCAACCCACGTTTTCAGATAATTTCAATATAAATTTGTTTTTGTATGTTAGCGATTGTGTTTGGTAATCTATTTCTTGATAGCTCTCAATTTTAATAGAATAAAACATGGAATCAAATATTTCAGAGTCATATAATACATAAGCAAGTTGATCCTACATGAAATGTCAAAAAATACTTGTCCTTCTTTTGCATATTATTCACCTATGTAGGCTTCCCAAGGTTAAACAATATCATTTTTAGGTCAAATAACATGACGTTTTGTTAGAGCACACTCTTGATAGCTCTCAATTTTAATAGAATAAAACATGGAATCAAATATTTCAGAGTCATATAATACATAAGCAAGTTGATCCTACATGAAATGTCAAAAAATATTTGTTCTTCTTTTGCATATTATTCACCTATGTAGGCTTCTCAAGGTTAAACAATATCATTTGTAGGTCAAATAACATGACGTTTTGTTAGAGCACACTCATGTCTTGACCTTTATACTATAATGTGCCGTCGAGATGCTCTTTGTCTACTACATTCACAACTACATCAAATACTAGCTGACCAACTTTTACACCAATAAAACACAACCAAAACTAAACAGAGCAAACATATAGATGTGTTTTATCCATCAAGAATCCGGGCAAATACATTATGCCCGGATTCTATGTGGTCTATATGGACTGAAAATAATTTTATAGGTTTTTTCTTAGGTTTGGATGATTTGAGCCGGTTACGGCATTTTTAGCTGTTCTTGGTCGGTTTTTATCAGTTTTTGATCGGGTTTAGTCGCTTTTGACCAATGCTTGCCTAGATAAAAGTACTCCTTTTTTCAAGCATCCATTTTCTTAGTTGTGGTCTTGAAACCGAGTCATGTATCACATGTTATGACCATTTTATTGCAACCCACGTTTTCAGATAATTTCAATATAAATTTGTTTTTGTATGTTAGCGATTGTGTTTGGTAATCTATTTCTTGATAGCTCTCAATTTTAATAGAATAAAACATGGAATCAAATATTTCAGAGTCATATAATACATAAGCAAGTTGATCCTACATGAAATGTCAAAAAATACTTGTCCTTCTTTTGCATATTATTCACCTATGTAGGCTTCCCAAGGTTAAACAATATCATTTTTAGGTCAAATAACATGACGTTTTGTTAGAGCACACTCTTGATAGCTCTCAATTTTAATAGAATAAAACATGGAATCAAATATTTCAGAGTCATATAATACATAAGCAAGTTGATCCTACATGAAATGTCAAAAAATATTTGTCCTTCTTTTGCATATTATTCACCTATGTAGGCTTCTCAAGGTTAAACAATATCATTTTTAGGTCAAATAACATGACGTTTTGTTAGAGCACACTCATGTCTTGACCTTTATACTATAATGTGCCGTCGAGATGCTCTTTGTCTACTACATTCACAACTACCTCAAATACTAGCTGACCAACTTTTACACCAATAAAACACAACCAAAACTAAACAGAGCAAACATATACATGTGTTTTATCCATCAAGAATCCGGGCAAATACATTATGCCCGGATTCTATGTGGTCTATATGGACTGGAAATAATTTTATAGGTTTTTTCTTAGGTTTGGATGATTTGAGCCGGTTACGACATTTTTAGCTGTTCTTGGTCGGTTTTTATCAGTTTTTTATCGGGTTTAGTCGCTTTTGACCAATGCTTGCCTGGATAAAAGTACTCCTTTTTTCAAGCATCCATTTTCTTAGTTGTGGTCTTGAAACCGAGTCATGTATCACATGTTATGACAATTTTATTGCAACCCACGTTTTCAGATAATTTCAATATAAATTTGTTTTTGTATGTTAGCGATTGTGTTTGGTAATCTATTTCTTGATAGCTCTCAATTTTAATAGAATAAAACATGGAATCAAATATTTCAGAGTCATATAATACATAAGCAAGTTGATCCTACATGAAATGTCAAAAAATACTTGTCCTTCTTTTGCATATTATTCACCTATGTAGGCTTCCCAAGGTTAAACAATATCATTTTTAGGTCAAATAACATGACGTTTTGTTAGAGCACACTCTTGATAGCTCTCAATTTTAATAGAATAAAACATGGAATCAAATATTTCAGAGTCATATAATACATAAGCAAGTTGATCCTACATGAAATGTCAAAAAATATTTGTTCTTCTTTTGCATATTATTCACCTATGTAGGCTTCTCAAGGTTAAACAATATCATTTGTAGGTCAAATAACATGACGTTTTGTTAGAGCACACTCATGTCTTGACCTTTATACTATAATGTGCCGTCGAGATGCTCTTTGTCTACTACATTCACAACTACCTCAAATACTAACTGACCAACTTTTACACCAATAAAACACAACCAAAACTAAATAGAGCAAACATATAGATGTGTTTTATCCATCAAGAATCCGGGCAAATACATTATGCCCGGATTCTATGTGGTCTATATGGACTGGAAATAATTTTATAGGTTTTTTCTTATGTTTGGATGATTTGAGCCTGTTACGGCATTTTTAGCTATTCTTGGTAGGTTTTTATCAGTTTTTGATCGGGTTTAGTCGCTTTTGACCAATGCTTGCCTGGATAAAAGTACTCCTTTTTTCAAGCATCCATTTTCTTAGTTGTGGTCTTGAAACCGAGTCATGTATCACATGTTATGACCATTTTATTGCAACCCACGTTTTCAGATAATTTCAATATAAATTTGTTTTTGTATGTTAGCGATTGTGTTTGGTAATCTATTTCTTGATAGCTCTCAATTTTAATAGAATAAAACATGGAATCAAATATTTCAGAGTCATATAATACATAAGCAAGTTGATCCTACATGAAATGTCAAAAAATACTTGTCCTTCTTTTGCATATTATTCACCTATGTAGGCTTCCCAAGGTTAAACAATATCATTTTTAGGTCAAATAACATGACGTTTTGTTAGAGCACACTCTTGATAGCTCTCAATTTTAATAGAATAAAACATGGAATCAAATATTTCAGAGTCATATAATACATAAGCAAGTTGATCCTACATGAAATGTCAAAAAATATTTGTTCTTCTTTTGCATATTATTCACCTATGTAGGCTTCTCAAGGTTAAACAATATCATTTGTAGGTCAAATAACATGACGTTTTGTTAGAGCACACTCATGTCTTGACCTTTATACTATAATGTGCCGTCGAGATGCTCTTTGTCTACTACATTCACAACTACCTCAAATACTAGCTGACCAACTTTTACACCAATAAAACACAACCAAAACTAAATAGAGTAAACATATAGATGTGTTTTATCCATCAAGAATCCGGGCAAATACATTATGCCCGGATTCTATGTGGTCTATATGGACTGGAAATAATTTTATAGGTTTTTTCTTAGGTTTGGATGATTTGAGCCGGTTACGGCATTTTTAGCTATTCTTGGTAGGTTTTTATCAGTTTTTGATCGGGTTTAGTCGCTTTTGACCAATGCTTGCCTGGATAAAAGTACTCCTTTTTTCAAGCATCCATTTTCTTAGTTGTGGTCTTGAAACCGAGTCATGTATCACATGTTATGACCATTTTATTGCAACCCACGTTTTCAGATAATTTCAATATAAATTTGTTTTTGTATGTTAGCGATTGTGTTTCGTAATCTATTTCTTGATAGCTCTCAATTTTAATAGAATAAAACATGGAATCAAATATTTCAGAGTCATATAATACATAAGCAAGTTGATCCTACATGAAATGTCAAAAAATACTTGTCCTTCTTTTGCATATTATTCACCTATGTAGGCTTCCCAAGGTTAAACAATATCATTTTTAGGTCAAATAACATGACGTTTTGTTAGAGCACACTCTTGATAGCTCTCAATTTTAATAGAATAAAACATGGAATCAAATATTTCAGAGTCATATAATACATAAGCAAGTTGATCCTACATGAAATGTCAAAAAATATTTGTCCTTCTTTTGCATATTATTCACCTATGTAGGCTTCTCAAGGTTAAACAATATCATTTTTAGGTCAAATAACATGACGTTTTGTTAGAGCACACTCATGTCTTGACCTTTATACTATAATGTGCCGTCGAGATGCTCTTTGTCTACTACATTCACAACTACCTCAAATACTAGCTGACCAACTTTTACACCAATAAAACACAACCAAAACTAAATAGAGCAAACATATAGATGTGTTTTATCCATCAAGAATCCGGGCAAATACATTATGCCCGGATTCTATGTGGTCTATATGGACTGGAAATAATTTTATAGGTTTTTTCTTAGGTTTGGATGATTTGAGCCGGTTACGGCATTTTTAGCTATTCTTGGTAGGTTTTTATCAGTTTTTGATCGGGTTTAGTCGCTTTTGACCAATGCTTGCCTGGATAAAAGTACTCCTTTTTTTCAAGCATCCATTTTCTTAGTTGTGGTCTTGAAACCGAGTCATGTATCACATGTTATGACCATTTTATTGCAACCCACGTTTTCAGATAATTTCAATATAAATTTGTTTTTGTATGTTAGCGATTGTGTTTGGTAATCTATTTCTTGATAGCTCTCAATTTTAATAGAATAAAACATGGAATCAAATATTTCAGAGTCATATAATACATAAGCAAGTTGATCCTACATGAAATGTCAAAAAATACTTGTCCTTCTTTTGCATATTATTCACCTATGTAGGCTTCCCAAGGTTAAACAATATCATTTTTAGGTCAAATAATATGACGTTTTGTTAGAGCACACTCTTGATAGCTCTCAATTTTAATAGAATAAAACATGGAATCAAATATTTCAGAGTCATATAATACATAAGCAAGTTGATCCTACATGAAATGTCAAAAAATATTTGTCCTTCTTTTGCATATTATTCACCTATGTAGGCTTCTCAAGGTTAAACAATATCATTTTTAGGTCAAATAACATGACGTTTTGTTAGAGCACACTCATGTCTTGACCTTTATACTATAATGTGCCGTCGAGATGCTCTTTGTCTACTACATTCACAACTACCTCAAATACTAGCTGACCAACTTTTACACCAATAAAACACAACCAAAACTAAACAGAGCAAACATATAGATGTGTTTTATCCATCAAGAATCCGGGCAAATACATTATGCCCGGATTCTATGTGGTCTATATGGACTGGAAATAATTTTATAGGTTTTTTCTTAGGTTTGGATGATTTGAGCAGGTTACGGCATTTTTAGCTGTTCTTGGTCGGTTTTTATCAGTTTTTGATCGGGTTTAGTCGCTTTTGACCAATGCTTGCCTGGATAAAAGTACTCCTTTTTTCAAGCATCCATTTTCTTAGTTGTGGTCTTGAAACCGAGTCATGTATCACATGTTATGACCATTTTATTGCAACCCACGTTTTTAGATAATTTCAATATAAATTTGTTTTTGTATGTTAGCGATTGTGTTTGGTAATCTATTTCTTGATAGCTCTCAATTTTAATAGAATAAAACATGGAATCAAATATTTCAGAGTCATATAATACATAAGCAAGTTGATCCTACATGAAATGTCAAAAAATACTTGTCCTTCTTTTGCATATTATTCACCTATGTAGGCTTCCCAAGGTTAAACAATATCATTTTTAGGTCAAATAACATGACATTTTGTTAGAGCACACTCTTGATAGCTCTCAATTTTAATAGAATAAAACATGGAATCAAATATTTCAGAGTCATATAATACATAAGCAAGTTGATCCTACATGAAATGTCAAAAAATATTTGTCCTTCTTTTGCATATTATTCACCTATGTAGGCTTCTCAAGGTTAAACAATATCATTTTTAGGTCAAATAACATGACGTTTTGTTAGAGCACACTCATGTCTTGACCTTTATACTATAATGTGCCGTCGAGATGCTCTTTGTCTACTACATTCACAACTACCTCAAATACTAGCTGACCAACTTTTACACCAATAAAACACAACCAAAACTAAACAGAGCAAACATATAGATGTGTTTTATCCATCAAGAATCCGATCAAATACATTATGCCCGGATTCTATGTGGTCTATATGGACTGGAAATAATTTTATAGGTTTTTTCTTAGGTTTGGATGATTTGAGCCGGTTACGGCATTTTTAGCTGTTCTTGGTCGGTTTTTATCAGTTTTTGATCGGGTTTAGTCGCTTTTGACCAATGCTTGCCTGGATAAAAGTACTCCTTTTTTCAAGCATCCATTTTCTTAGTTGTGGTCTTGAAACCGAGTCATGTATCACATGTTATGACCATTTTATTTCAACCCACGTTTTCAGATAATTTCAATATAAATTTGTTTTTGTATGTTAGCGATTGTGTTTGGTAATCTATTTCTTAATAGCTCTCAATTTTAATAGAATAAAACATGGAATCAAATATTTTAGAGTCATATAATACATAAGCAAGTTGATCCTACATGAAATGTCAAAAAATACTTGTCCTTCTTTTGCATATTATTCACCTATGTAGGCTTCCCAAGGTTAAACAATATCATTTTTAGGTCAAATAACATGACGTTTTGTTAGAGCACACTCTTGATAGCTCTCAATTTTAATAGAATAAAACATGGAATCAAATATTTCAGAGTCATATAATACATAAGCAAGTTGATCCTACATGAAATGTCAAAAAATATTTGTCCTTCTTTTGCATATTATTCACCTATGTAGTCTTCTCAAGGTTAAACAATATCATTTTTAGGTCAAATAACATGACGTTTTGTTAGATCACACTCATGTCTTGACCTTTATACTATAATGTGCCGTCGAGATGCTCTTTGTCTACTACATTCACAACTACCTCAAATACTAGCTGACCAACTTTTACACCAATAAAACACAACCAAAACTAAATAGAGCAAACATATAGATGTGTTTTATCCATCAAGAATCCGGGCAAATACATTATGCCCGGATTCTATGTGGTCTATATGGACTGGAAATAATTTTATAGGTTTTTTCTTAGGTTTGGATGATTTGAGCCGGTTACGGTATTTTTAGTTGTTCTTGGTCGGTTTTTATCAGTTTTTGATCGGGTTTAGTCGCTTTTGACCAATGCTTGCCTGGATAAAAGTACTCCTTTTTTCAAGCATCCATTTTCTTAGTTGTGGTCTTGAAACCGAGTCATGTATCACATGTTATGACCATTTTATTGCAACCCACGTTTTCAGATAATTTCAATATAAATTTGTTTTTGTATGTTAGCGATTATGTTTGGTAATCTATTTCTTGATAGCTCTCAATTTTAATAGAATAAAACATGGAATCAAATATTTCAGAGTCATATAATACATAAGCAAGTTGATCCTACATGAAATGTCAAAAAATACTTGTCCTTCTTTTGCATATTATTCACCTATGTAGGCTTCCCAAGGTTAAACAATATCATTTTTAGGTCAAATAACATGACGTTTTGTTAGAGCACACTCTTGATAGCTCTCAATTTTAATAGAATAAAACATGGAATCAAATATTTCAGAGTCATATAATACATAAGCAAGTTGATCCTACATGAAATGTCAAAAAATATTTGTCCTTCTTTTGCATATTATTCACCTATGTAGGCTTCTCAAGGTTAAACAATATCATTTTTAGGTCAAATAACATGACGTTTTGTTAGAGCACACTCATGTCTTGACCTTTATACTATAATGTGCCGTCGAGATGCTCTTTGTCTACTACATTCACAACTACCTCAAATACTAGCTGACCAACTTTTACACCAATAAAACACAACCAAAACTAAACAGAGCAAACATATAGATGTGTTTTATCCATCAAGAATCCGGGCAAATACATTATGCCCGGATTCTATGTGGTCTATATGGACTGGAAATAATTTTATAGGTTTTTTCTTAGGTTTGGATGATTTGAGCCGGTTACGGTATTTTTAGTTGTTCTTGGTCGGTTTTTATCAGTTTTTGATCGGGTTTAGTCGCTTTTGACCAATGCTTGCCTGGATAAAAGTACTCCTTTTTTCAAGCATCCATTTTCTTAGTTGTGGTCTTGAAACCGAGTCATGTATCACATGTTATGACCATTTTATTGCAACCCACGTTTTCAGATAATTTCAATATAAATTTGTTTTTGTATGTTAGCGATTATGTTTGGTAATCTATTTCTTGATAGCTCTCAATTTTAATAGAATAAAACATGGAATCAAATATTTCAGAGTCATATAATACATAAGCAAGTTGATCCTACATGAAATGTCAAAAAATACTTGTCCTTCTTTTGCATATTATTCACCTATGTAGGCTTCCCAAGGTTAAACAATATCATTTTTAGGTCAAATAACATGACGTTTTGTTAGAGCACACTCTTGATAGCTCTCAATTTTAATAGAATAAAACATGGAATCAAATAATTCAGAGTCATATAATACATAAGCAAGTTGATCCTACATGAAATGTCAAAAAATATTTGTCCTTCTTTTGCATATTATTCACCTATGTAGGCTTCTCAAGGTTAAACAATATCATTTTTAGGTCAAATAACATGACGTTTTGTTAGAGCACACTCATGTCTTGACCTTTATACTATAATGTGCCGTCGAGATGCTCTTTGTCTACTACATTCACAACTACCTCAAATACTAGCTGACCAACTTTTACACCAATAAAACACAACCAAAACTAAACAGAGCAAACATATAGATGTGTTTTATCCATCAAGAATCCGGGCAAATACATTATGCCCGGATTCTATGTGGTCTATATGGACTGGAAATAATTTTATAGGTTTTTTCTTAGGTTTGGATGATTTGAGCCGGTTACGGCATTTTTAGCTGTTCTTGGTCGGTTTTTATCAGTTTTTGATCGGGTTTAGTCGCTTTTGACCAATGCTTGCCTGGATAAAAGTACTCCTTTTTTCAAGCATCCATTTTCTTAGTTGTGGTCTTGAAACCGAGTCATGTATCACATGTTATGACCATTTTATTGCAACCCACGTTTTCAGATAATTTCAATATAAATTTGTTTTTGTATGTTAGCGATTGTGTTTGGTAATCTATTTCTTGATAGCTCTCAATTTTAATAGAATAAAACATGGAATCAAATATTTCAAAGTCATATAATACATAAGCAAGTTGATCCTACATGAAATGTCAAAAAATACTTGTCCTTCTTTTGCATATTATTCACCTATGTAGGCTTCCCAAGGTTAAACAATATCATTTTTAGGTCAAATAACATGACGTTTTGTTAGAGCACACTCTTGATAGCTCTCAATTTTAATAGAATAAAACATGGAATCAAATATTTCAGAGTCATATAATACATAAGCAAGTTGATCCTACATGAAATGTCAAAAAATATTTGTCCTTCTTTTGCATATTATTCACCTATGTAGGCTTCTCAAGGTTAAACAATATCATTTTTAGGTCAAATAACATGACGTTTTGTTAAAGCACACTCATGTCTTGACCTTTATACTATAATGTGCCGTCGAGATGCTCTTTGTCTACTACATTCACAACTACCTCAAATACTAGCTGACCAACTTTTACACCAATAAAACACAACCAAAACTAAACAGAGCAAACATATAGATGTGTTTTATCCATCAAGAATCCAGGCAAATACATTATGCCCGGATTCTATGTGCTCTATATGGACTGGAAATAATTTTATAGGTTTTTTCTTAGGTTTGGATGATTTGAGCCGGTTACGGCATTTTTAGCTGTTCTTGGTCGGTTTTTATCAGTTTTTGATCGGGTTTAGTCGCTTTTGACCAATGCTTGCCTGGATAAAAGTACTCCTTTTTTCAAGCATCCATTTTCTTAGTTGTGGTCTTGAAACCGAGTCATGTATCACATGTTATGACCATTTTATTGCAACCCACGTTTTCAGATAATTTCAATATAAATTTGTTTTTGTATGTTAGCGATTGTGTTTGGTAATCTATTTCTTGATAGCTCTCAATTTTAATAGAATAAAACATGGAATCAAATATTTCAGAGTCATATAATACATAAGCAAGTTGATCCTACATGAAATGTCAAAAAATACTTGTCCTTGTTTTGCATATTATTCACCTATGTAGGCTTCCCAAGGTTAAACAATATCATTTTTAGGTCAAATAACATGACGTTTTGTTAGAGCACACTCTTGATAGCTCTCAATTTTAATAGAATAAAACATGGAATCAAATATTTCAGAGTCATATAATACATAAGCAAGTTGATCCTACATGAAATGTCAAAAAATATTTGTCCTTCTTTTGCATATTATTCACCTATGTAGGCTTCTCAAGGTTAAACAATATCATTTTTAGGTCAAATAACATGACGTTTTGTTAGAGCACACTCATGTCTTGACCTTTATACTATAATGTGCCGTCGAGATGCTCTTTGTCTACTACATTCACAACTACCTCAAATACTAGCTGACCAACTTTTACACCAATAAAACACAACCAAAACTAAACAGAGCAAACATATAGATGTGTTTTATCCATCAAGAATCCGGGCAAATACATTATGCCCGGATTCTATGTGGTCTATATGGACTGGAAATAATTTTATAGGTTTTTTCTTAGGTTTGGATGATTTGAGCCGGTTACGGCATTTTTAGCTGTTCTTGGTCGGTTTTTATCAGTTTTTGATCGGGTTTAGTCGCTTTTGAGCAATGCTTGCCTGGATAAAAGTACTCCTTTTTTCAAGCATCCATTTTCTTAGTTGTGGTCTTGAAACCGAGTCATGTATCACATGTTATGACCATTTTATTGCAACCCACGTTTTCAGATAATTTCAATATAAATTTGTTTTTGTATGTTAGCGATTGTGTTTGGTAATCTATTTCTTGATAGCTCTCAATTTTAATAGAATAAAACATGGAATCAAATATTTCAAAGTCATATAATACATAAGCAAGTTGATCCTACATGAAATGTCAAAAAATACTTGTCCTTCTTTTGCATATTATTCACCTATGTAGGCTTCCCAAGGTTAAACAATATCATTTTTAGGTCAAATAACATGACGTTTTGTTAGAGCACACTCTTGATAGCTCTCAATTTTAATAGAATAAAACATGGAATCAAATATTTCAGAGTCATATAATACATAAGCAAGTTGATCCTACATGAAATGTCAAAAAATATTTGTCCTTCTTTTGCATATTATTCACCTATGTAGGCTTCTCAAGGTTAAACAATATCATTTTTAGGTCAAATAACATGACGTTTTGTTAAAGCACACTCATGTCTTGACCTTTATACTATAATGTGCCGTCGAGATGCTCTTTGTCTACTACATTCACAACTACCTCAAATACTAGCTGACCAACTTTTACACCAATAAAACACAACCAAAACTAAACAGAGCAAACATATAGATGTGTTTTATCCATCAAGAATCCAGGCAAATACATTATGTCCGGATTCTATGTGCTCTATATGGACTGGAAATAATTTTATAGGTTTTTTCTTAGGTTTGGATGATTTGAGCCGGTTACGGCATTTTTAGCTGTTCTTGGTCGGTTTTTATCAGTTTTTGATCGGGTTTAGTCGCTTTTGACCAATGCTTGCCTGGATAAAAGTACTCCTTTTTTCAAGCATCCATTTTCTTAGTTGTGGTCTTGAAACCGAGTCATGTATCACATGTTATGACCATTTTATTGCAACCCACGTTTTCAGATAATTTCAATATAAATTTGTTTTTGTATGTTAGCGATTGTGTTTGGTAATCTATTTCTTGATAGCTCTCAATTTTAATAGAATAAAACATGGAATCAAATATTTCAAAGTCATATAATACATAAGCAAGTTGATCCTACATGAAATGTCAAAAAATACTTGTCCTTCTTTTGCATATTATTCACCTATGTAGGCTTCCCAAGGTTAAACAATATCATTTTTAGGTCAAATAACATGACGTTTTGTTAGAGCACACTCTTGATAGCTCTCAATTTTAATAGAATAAAACATGGAATCAAATATTTCAGAGTCATATAATACATAAGCAAGTTGATCCTACATGAAATGTCAAAAAATATTTGTCCTTCTTTTGCATATTATTCACCTATGTAGGCTTCTCAAGGTTAAACAATATCATTTTTAGGTCAAATAACATGACGTTTTGTTAAAGCACACTCATGTCTTGACCTTTATACTATAATGTGCCGTCGAGATGCTCTTTGTCTACTACATTCACAACTACCTCAAATACTAGCTGACCAACTTTTACACCAATAAAACACAACCAAAACTAAACAGAGCAAACATATAGATGTGTTTTATCCATCAAGAATCCAGGCAAATACATTATGTCCGGATTCTATGTGCTCTATATGGACTGGAAATAATTTTATAGGTTTTTTCTTAGGTTTGGATGATTTGAGCCGGTTACGGCATTTTTAGCTGTTCTTGGTCGGTTTTTATCAGTTTTTGATCGGGTTTAGTCGCTTTTGACCAATGCTTGCCTGGATAAAAGTACTCCTTTTTTCAAGCATCCATTTTCTTAGTTGTGGTCTTGAAACCGAGTCATGTATCACATGTTATGACCATTTTATTGCAACCCACGTTTTCAGATAATTTCAATATAAATTTGTTTTTGTATGTTAGCGATTGTGTTTGGTAATCTATTTCTTGATAGCTCTCAATTTTAATAGAATAAAACATGGAATCAAATATTTCAGAGTCATATAATACATAAGCAAGTTGATCCTACATGAAATGTCAAAAAATACTTGTCCTTCTTTTGCATATTATTCACCTATGTAGGCTTCCCAAGGTTAAACAATATCATTTTTAGGTCAAATAACATGACGTTTTGTTAGAGCACACTCTTGATAGCTCTCAATTTTAATAGAATAAAACATGGAATCAAATATTTCAGAGTCATATAATACATAAGCAAGTTGATCCTACATGAAATGTCAAAAAATATTTGTCCTTCTTTTGCATATTATTCACCTATGTAGGCTTCTCAAGGTTAAACAATATCATTTTTAGGTCAAATAACATGACGTTTTGTTAAAGCACACTCATGTCTTGACCTTTATACTATAATGTGCCGTCGAGATGCTCTTTGTCTACTACATTCACAACTACCTCAAATACTAGCTGACCAACTTTTACACCAATAAAACACAACCAAAACTAAACAGAGCAAACATATAGATGTGTTTTATCCATCAAGAATCCAGGCAAATACATTATGTCCGGATTCTATGTGCTCTATATGGACTGGAAATAATTTTATAGGTTTTTTCTTAGGTTTGGATGATTTGAGCCGGTTACGGCATTTTTAGCTGTTCTTGGTCGGTTTTTATCAGTTTTTGATCGGGTTTAGTCGCTTTTGACCAATGCTTGCCTGGATAAAAGTACTCCTTTTTTCAAGCATCCATTTTCTTAGTTGTGGTCTTGAAACCGAGTCATGTATCACATGTTATGACCATTTTATTGCAACCCACGTTTTCAGATAATTTCAATATAAATTTGTTTTTGTATGTTAGCGATTGTGTTTGGTAATCTATTTCTTGATAGCTCTCAATTTTAATAGAATAAAACATGGAATCAAATATTTCAGAGTCATATAATACATAAGCAAGTTGATCCTACATGAAATGTCAAAAAATACTTGTCCTTCTTTTGCATATTATTCACCTATGTAGGCTTCCCAAGGTTAAACAATATCATTTTTAGGTCAAATAACATGACGTTTTGTTAGAGCACACTCTTGATAGCTCTCAATTTTAATAGAATAAAACATGGAATCAAATATTTCAGAGTCATATAATACATAAGCAAGTTGATCCTACATGAAATGTCAAAAAATATTTGTCCTTCTTTTGCATATTATTCACCTATGTAGGCTTCTCAAGGTTAAACAATATCATTTTTAGGTCAAATAACATGATGTTTTGTTAGAGCACACTCATGTCTTGACCTTTATACTATAATGTGCCGTCGAGATGCTCTTTGTCTACTACATTCACAACTACCTCAAATACTAGCTGACCAACTTTTACACCAATAAAACACAACCAAAACTAAACAGAGCAAACATATACATGTGTTTTATCCATCAAGAATCCGGGCAAATACATTATGCCCGGATTCTATGTGGTCTATATGGACTGGAAATAATTTTATAGGTTTTTTCTTAGGTTTGGATGATTTGAGCCGGTTACGGCATTTTTAGCTGTTCTTGGTCGGTTTTTATCAGTTTTTGATCGGGTTTAGTCGCTTTTGACCAATGCTTGCCTGGATAAAAGTACTCCTTTTTTCAAGCATCCATTTTCTTAGTTGTGGTCTTGAAACCGAGTCATGTATCACATGTTATGACCATTTTATTGCAACCCACGTTTTCAGACAATTTCAATATAAATTTGTTTTTGTATGTTAGCGATTGTGTTTGGTAATCTATTTCTTGATAGCTCTCAATTTTAATAGAATAAAACATGGAATCAAATATTTCAGAGTCATATAATACATAAGCAAGTTGATCCTACACGAAATGTCAAAAAATACTTGTCCTTCTTTTGCATATTATTCACCTATGTAGGCTTCCCAAGGTTAAACAATATCAGTTTTAGGTCAAATAACATGACGTTTTGTTAGAGCACACTCTTGATAGCTCTCAATTTTAATAGAATAAAACATGGAATCAAATATTTCAGAGTCATATAATACATAAGCAAGTTGATCCTACATGAAATGTCAAAAAATATGTGTCCTTCTTTTGCATATTATTCACCTATGTAGGCTTCTCAAGGTTAAACAATATCATTTTTAGGTCAAATAACATGACGTTTTGTTAGAGCACACTCATGTCTTAACCTTTATACTATAATGTGCCGTCGAGATGCTCTTTGTCTACTACATTCACAACTACCTCAAATACTAGCTGACCAACTTTTACACAAATAAAACACAACCAAAACTAAACAGAGCAAACATATAGATGTGTTTTATCCATCAAGAATCCGGGCAAATACATTATGCCCGGATTCTATGTGGTCTATATGGACTGGAAATAATTTTATAGGTTTTTTCTTAGGTTTGGATGATTTGAGCCGGTTACGGCATTTTTAGCTGTTCTTGGTCGGTTTTTATCAGTTTTTGATCGGGTTTAGTCGCTTTTGACCAATGCTTGCCTGGATAAAAGTACTCCTTTTTTCAAGCATCCATTTTCTTAGTTGTGGTCTTGAAACCGAGTCATGTATCACATGTTATGACCATTTTATTGCAACCCACGTTTTCAGATAATTTCAATATAAATTTGTTTTTGTATGTTAGCGATTGTGTTTGGTAATCTATTTCTTGATAGCTCTCAATTTTAATAGAATAAAACATGGAATCAAATATTTCAGAGTCATATAATACATAAGCAAGTTGATCCTACATGAAATGTCAAAAAATACCTGTCCTTCTTTTGCATATTATTCACCTATGTAGGCTTCCCAAGGTTAAACAATATCAGTTTTAGGTCAAATAACATGACGTTTTGTTAGAGCACACTCTTGATAGCTCTCAATTTTAATAGAATAAAACATGGAATCAAATATTTCAGAGTCATATAATACATAAGCAAGTTGATCCTACATGAAATGTCAAAAAATATGTGTCCTTCTTTTGCATATTATTCACCTATGTAGGCTTCTCAAGGTTAAACAATATCATTTTTAGGTCAAATAACATGACGTTTTGTTAGAGCACACTCATGTCTTGACCTTTATACTATAATGTGCCGTCGAGATGCTCTTTGTCTACTACATTCACAACTACCTCAAATACTAGCTGACCAACTTTTACACCAATAAAACACAACCAAAACTAAACAGAGCAAACATATAGATGTGTTTTATCCATCAAGAATCCGGGCAAATACATTATGCCCGGATTCTATGTGGTCTATATGGACTGGAAATAATTTTATAGGTTTTTTCTTAGGTTTGGATGATTTGAGCCGGTTACGGCATTTTTAGCTGTTCTTGGTCGGTTTTTTATCAGTTTTTGATCGGGTTTAGTCGCTTTTGACCAATGCTTGCCTGGATAAAAGTACTCCTTTTTTCAAGCATCTATTTTCTTAGTTGTGGTCTTGAAACCGAGTCATGTATCACATGTTATGACCATTTTATTGCAACCCACGTTTTCAGATAATTTCAATATAAATTTGTTTTTGTATGTTAGCGATTGTTTTTGGTAATCTATTTCTTGATAGCTCTCAATTTTAATAGAATAAAACATGGAATCAAATATTTCAGAGTCATATAATACATAAGCAAGTTGATCCTACATGAAATGTCAAAAAATACTTGTCCTTCTTTTGCATATTATTCACCTATGTAGGCTTCCCAAGGTTAAACAATATCATTTTTAGGTCAAATATCATGACGTTTTGTTAGAGCACACTCTTGATAGCTCTCAATTTTAATAGAATAAAACATGGAATCAAATATTTCAGAGTCATATAATACATAAGCAAGTTGATCCTACATGAAATGTCAAAAAATATTTGTCCTTCTTTTGCATATTATTCACCTATGTAGGTTTCTCAAGGTTAAACAATATCATTTTTAGGTCAAATAACATGACGTTTTGTTAGAGCACACTAATGTCTTGACCTTTATACTATAATGTGCCGTCGAGATGCTCTTTGTCTACTACATTCACAACTACCTCAAATACTAGCTGACCAACTTTTACACCAATAAAACACAACCAAAACTAAACAGAGCAAACATATAGATGTGTTTTATCCATCAAGAATCCGGGCAAATACATTATGCCCGGATTCTATGTGGTCTATATGGACTGGAAATAATTTTATAAGTTTTTTCTTAGGTTTGGATGATTTGAGCCGGTTACGGCATTTTTAGTTGTTCTTGGTCGGTTTTTATCAGTTTTTGATCGGGTTTAGTCGCTTTTGACCAATGCTTGCCTGGATAAAAGTACTCCTTTTTTCAAGCATCCATTTTCTTAGTTGTGGTCTTGAAACCGAGTCATGTATCACATGTTATGACCATTTTATTGCAACCCACGTTTTCAGATAATTTCAATATAAATTTGTTTTTGTATGTTAGCGATTGTGTTTGGTAATCTATTTCTTGATAGCTCTCAATTTTAATAGAATAAAACATGGAATCAAATATTTCAGAGTCATATAATACATAAGCAAGTTGATCCTACATGAAATGTCAAAAAATACTTGTCCTTCTTTTGCATATTATTCACCTATGTAAGCTTCCCAAGGTTAAACAATATCATTTTTAGGTCAAATAACATGACGTTTTGTTAGAGCACACTCTTGATAGCTCTCAATTTTAATAGAATAAAACATGGAATCAAATATTTCAGATTCATATAATACATAAGCAAGTTGATCCTACATGAAATGTCAAAAAATATTTGTCCTTCTTTTGCATATTATTCACCTATGTAGGCTTCTCAAGGTTAAACAATATCATTTTTAGGTCAAATAACATGACGTTTTGTTAGAGCACACTCATGTCTTGACCTTTATACTATAATGTGCCGTCGAGATGCTCTTTGTCTACTACATTCACAACTACCTCAAATACTAGCTGACCAACTTTTACACCAATAAAACACAACCAAAACTAAACAGAGCAAACATATAGATGTGTTTTATCCATCAAGAATCCGGGCAAATACATTATGCCCGGATTCTATGTGGTCTATATGGACTGGAAATAATTTTATAGGTTTTTTCTTAGGTTTGGATGATTTGAGCCGGTTACGGCATTTTTAGCTGTTCTTGGTCGGTTTTTATCAGTTTTTGATCGGGTTTATTCGCTTTTGACCAATGCTTGCCTGGATAAAAGTACTCCTTTTTTCAAGCATCCATTTTCTTAGTTGTGGTCTTGAAACCGAGTCATGTATCACATGTTATGACCATTTTATTGCAACCCACGTTTTCAGATAATTTCAATATAAATTTGTTTTTGTATGTTAGCGATTGTGTTTGGTAATCTATTTCTTGATAGCTCTCAATTTTAATAGAATAAAACATGGAATCAAATATTTCAGAGTCATATAATACATAAGCAAGTTGATCCTACATGAAATGTCAAAAAATACTTGTCCTTCTTTTGCATATTATTCACCTATGTAGGCTTCCCAAGGTTAAACAATATCATTTTTAGGTCAAATAACATGACGTTTTGTTAGAGCACACTCTTGATAGCTCTCAATTTTAATAGAATAAAACATGGAATCAAATATTTCAGATTCATATAATACATAAGCAAGTTGATCCTACATGAAATGTCAAAAAATATTTGTCCTTCTTTTGCATATTATTCACCTATGTAGGCTTCTCAAGGTTAAACAATATCATTTTTAGGTCAAATAACATGACGTTTTGTTAGAGCACACTCATGTCTTGACCTTTATACTATAATGTGCCGTCGAGATGCTCTTTGTCTACTACATTCACAACTACCTCAAATACTAGCTGACCAACTTTTACACCAATAAAACACAACCAAAACTAAACAGAGCAAACATATAGATGTGTTTTATCCATCAAGAATCCGGGCAAATACATTATGCCCGGATTCTATGTGGTCTATATGGACTGGAAATAATTTTATAAGTTTTTTCTTAGGTTTGGATGATTTGAGCCGGTTACGGCATTTTTAGTTGTTCTTGGTCGGTTTTTATCAGTTTTTGATCGGGTTTAGTCGCTTTTGACCAATGCTTGCCTGGATAAAAGTACTCCTTTTTTCAAGCATCCATTTTCTTAGTTGTGGTCTTGAAACCGAGTCATGTATCACATGTTATGACCATTTTATTGCAACCCACGTTTTCAGATAATTTCAATATAAATTTGTTTTTGTATGTTAGCGATTGTGTTTGGTAATCTATTTCTTGATAGCTCTCAATTTTAATAGAATAAAACATGGAATCAAATATTTCAGAGTCATATAATACATAAGCAAGTTGATCCTACATGAAATGTCAAAAAATACTTGTCCTTCTTTTGCATATTATTCACCTATGTAAGCTTCCCAAGGTTAAACAATATCATTTTTAGGTCAAATAACATGACGTTTTGTTAGAGCACACTCTTGATAGCTCTCAATTTTAATAGAATAAAACATGGAATCAAATATTTCAGATTCATATAATACATAAGCAAGTTGATCCTACATGAAATGTCAAAAAATATTTGTCCTTCTTTTGCATATTATTCACCTATGTAGGCTTCTCAAGGTTAAACAATATCATTTTTAGGTCAAATAACATGACGTTTTGTTAGAGCACACTCATGTCTTGACCTTTATACTATAATGTGCCGTCGAGATGCTCTTTGTCTACTACATTCACAACTACCTCAAATACTAGCTGACCAACTTTTACACCAATAAAACACAACCAAAACTAAACAGAGCAAACATATAGATGTGTTTTATCCATCAAGAATCCGGGCAAATACATTATGCCCGGATTCTATGTGGTCTATATGGACTGGAAATAATTTTATAGGTTTTTTCTTAGGTTTGGATGATTTGAGCCGGTTACGGCATTTTTAGCTGTTCTTGGTCGGTTTTTATCAGTTTTTGATCGGGTTTATTCGCTTTTGACCAATGCTTGCCTGGATAAAAGTACTCCTTTTTTCAAGCATCCATTTTCTTAGTTGTGGTCTTGAAACCGAGTCATGTATCACATGTTATGACCATTTTATTGCAACCCACGTTTTCAGATAATTTCAATATAAATTTGTTTTTGTATGTTAGCGATTGTGTTTGGTAATCTATTTCTTGATAGCTCTCAATTTTAATAGAATAAAACATGGAATCAAATATTTCAGAGTCATATAATACATAAGCAAGTTGATCCTACATGAAATGTCAAAAAATACTTGTCCTTCTTTTGCATATTATTCACCTATGTAGGCTTCCCAAGGTTAAACAATATCATTTTTAGGTCAAATAACATGACGTTTTGTTAGAGCACACTCTTGATAGCTCTCAATTTTAATAGAATAAAACATGGAATCAAATATTTCAGATTCATATAATACATAAGCAAGTTGATCCTACATGAAATGTCAAAAAATATTTGTCCTTCTTTTGCATATTATTCACCTATGTAGGCTTCTCAAGGTTAAACAATATCATTTTTAGGTCAAATAACATGACGTTTTGTTAGAGCACACTCATGTCTTGACCTTTATACTATAATGTGCCGTCGAGATGCTCTTTGTCTACTACATTCACAACTACCTCAAATACTAGCTGACCAACTTTTACACCAATAAAACACAACCAAAACTAAACAGATCAAACATATAGATGTGTTTTATCCATCAAGAATCCGGGCAAATACATTATGCCCGGATTATATGTGGTCTATATGGACTGGAAATAATTTTATAGGTTTTTTCTTAGGTTTGGATGATTTGAGCCGGTTACGGCATTTTTAGCTGTTCTTGGTCGGTTTTTATCAGTTTTTGATCGGGTTTAGTCGCTTTTGACCAATGCTTGCCTGGATAAAAGTACTCCTTTTTTCAAGCATCCATTTTCTTAGTTGTGGTCTTGAAACCGAGTCATGTATCACATGTTATGACCATTTTATTGCAACCCACGTTTTCAGATAATTTCAATATAAATTTGTTTTTGTATGTTAGCGATTGTGTTTGGTAATCTATTTCTTGATAGCTCTCAATTTTAATAGAATAAAACATGGAATCAAATATTTCAGAGTCATATAATACATAAGCAAGTTGATCCTACATGAAATGTCAAAAAATACTTGTCCTTCTTTTGCATATTATTCACCTATGTATGCTTCCCAAGGTTAAACAATATCATTTTTAGGTCAAATAACATGACGTTTTGTTAGAGCACACTCTTGATAGCTCTCAATTTTAATAGAATAAAACATGGAATCAAATATTTCAGATTCATATAATACATAAGCAAGTTGATCCTACATGAAATGTCAAAAAATATTTGTCCTTCTTTTGCATATTATTCACCTATGTAGGCTTCTCAAGGTTAAACAATATCATTTTTAGGTCAAATAACATGACGTTTTGTTAGAGCACACTCATGTCTTGACCTTTATACTATAATGTGCCGTCGAGATGCTCTTTGTCTACTACATTCACAACTACCTCAAATACTAGCTGACCAACTTTTACACCAATAAAACACAACCAAAACTAAACAGAGCAAACATATAGATGTGTTTTATCCATCAAGAATCCGGGCAAATACATTATGCCCGGATTCTATGTGGTCTATATGGACTGGAAATAATTTTATAGGTTTTTTCTTAGGTTTGGATGATTTGAGCCGGTTACGGCATTTTTAGCTGTTCTTGGTCGGTTTTTATCAGTTTTTGATCGGGTTTAGTCGCTTTTGACCAATGCTTGCCTGGATAAAAGTACTCCTTTTTTCAAGCATCCATTTTCTTAGTTGTGGTCTTGAAACCGAGTCATGTATCACATGTTATGACCATTTTATTGCAACCCACGTTTTCAGATAATTTCAATATAAATTTGTTTTTGTATGTTAGCGATTGTGTTTGGTAATCTATTTCTTGATAGATCTCAATTTTAATAGAATAAAACATGGAATCAAATATTTCAGAGTCATATAATACATAAGCAAGTTGATCCTACATGAAATGTCAAAAAATACTTGTCCTTCTTTTGCATATTATTCACCTATGTAGGCTTCCCAAGGTTAAACAATATCATTTTTAGGTCAAATAACATGACGTTTTGTTAGAGCACACTCTTGATAGCTCTCAATTTTAATAGAATAAAACATGGAATCAAATATTTCAGAGTCATATAATACATAAGCAAGTTGATCCTACATGAAATGTCAAAAAATATTTGTTCTTCTTTTGCATATTATTCACCTATGTAGGCTTCTCAAGGTTAAACAATATCATTTGTAGGTCAAATAACATGACGTTTTGTTAGAGCACACTCATGTCTTGACCTTTATACTATAATGTGCCGTCGAGATGCTCTTTGTCTACTACATTCACAACTACCTCAAATACTAGCTGACCAACTTTTACACCAATAAAACACAACCAAAACTAAATAGAGCAAACATATAGATGTGTTTTATCCATCAAGAATCCGGGCAAATACATTATGCCCGGATTCTATGTGGTCTATATGGACTGGAAATAATTTTATAGGTTTTTTCTTAGGTTTGGATGATTTGAGCCGGTTACGGCATTTTTAGCTATTCTTGGTAGGTTTTTATCAGTTTTTGATCGGGTTTAGTCGCTTTTGACCAATGATTGCCTGGATAAAAGTACTCCTTTTTTCAAGCATCCATTTTCTTAGTTGTGGTCTTGAAACCGAGTCATGTATCACATGTTATGACCATTTTATTGCAACCCACGTTTTCAGATAATTTCAATATAAATTTGTTTTTGTATGTTAGCGATTGTGTTTGGTAATCTATTTCTTGATAGCTCTCAATTTTAATAGAATAAAACATGGAATCAAATATTTCAGAGTCATATAATACATAAGCAAGTTGATCCTACATGAAATGTCAAAAAATACTTGTCCTTCTTTTGCATATTATTCACCTATGTAGGCTTCCCAAGGTTAAACAATATCATTTTTAGGTCAAATAACATGACGTTTTGTTAGAGCACACTCTTGATAGCTCTCAATTTTAATAGAATAAAACATGGAATCAAATATTTCAGAGTCATATAATACATAAGCAAGTTGATCCTACATGAAATGTCAAAAAATATTTGTCCTTCTTTTGCATATTATTCACCTATGTAGGCTTCTCAAGGTTAAACAATATCATTTTTAGGTCAAATAACATGACGTTTTGTTAGAGCACACTCATGTCTTGACCTTTATACTATAATGTGCCGTCGAGATGCTCTTTGTCTACTACATTCACAACTACCTCAAATACTAGCTGACCAACTTTTACACCAATAAAACACAACCAAAACTAAATAGAGCAAACATATAGATGTGTTTTATCCATCAAGAATCCGGGCAAATACATTATGCCCGGATTCTATGTGGTCTATATGGACTGGAAATAATTTTATAGGTTTTTTCTTAGGTTTGGATGATTTGAGCCGGTTACGGCATTTTTAGCTATTCTTGGTAGGTTTTTATCAGTTTTTGATCGGGTTTAGTCGCTTTTGACCAATGCTTGCCTGGATAAAAGTACTCCTTTTTTCAAGCATCCATTTTCTTAGTTGTTGTCTTGAAACCGAGTCATGTATCACATGTTATGACCATTTTATTGCAACCCACGTTTTCAGATAATTTCAATATAAATTTGTTTTTGTATGTTAGCGATTGTGTTTGATAATCTATTTCTTGATAGCTCTCAATTTTAATAGAATAAAACATGGAATCAAATATTTCAGAGTCATATAATACATAAGCAAGTTGATCCTACATGAAATGTCAAAAAATACTTGTCCTTCTTTTGCATATTATTCACCTATGTAGGCTTCCCAAGGTTAAACAATATCATTTTTAGGTCAAATAATATGACGTTTTGTTAGAGCACACTCTTGATAGCTCTCAATTTTAATAGAATAAAACATGGAATCAAATATTTCAGAGTCATATAATACATAAGCAAGTTGATCCTACATGAAATGTCAAAAAATATTTGTCCTTCTTTTGCATATTATTCACCTATGTAGGCTTCTCAAGGTTAAACAATATCATTTTTAGGTCAAATAACATGACGTTTTGTTAGAGCACACTCATGTCTTGACCTTTATACTATAATGTGCCGTCGAGATGCTCTTTGTCTACTACATTCACAACTACCTCAAATACTAGCTGACCAACTTTTACACTAATAAAACACAACCAAAACTAAACAGAGCAAACATATAGATGTGTTTTATCCATCAAGAATCCGGGCAAATACATTATGCCCGGATTCTATGTGGTCTATATGGACTGGAAATAATTTTATAGTTTTTTTCTTAGGTTTGGATGATTTGAGCCGGTTACGGCATTTTTAGCTGTTCTTGGTCGGTTTTTATCAGTTTTTGATCGGGTTTAGTCGCTTTTGACCAATGCTTGCCTGGATAAAAGTACTCCTTTTTTCAAGCATCCATTTTCTTAGTTGTGGTCTTGAAACCGAGTCATTTATCACATGTTATGACCATTTTATTGCAACCCACGTTTTCAGATAATTTCAATATAAATTTGTTTTTGTATGTTAGCGATTGTGTTTGGTAATCTATTTCTTGATAGCTCTCAATTTTAATAGAATAAAACATGGAATCAAATATTTCAGAGTCATATAATACATAAGCAAGTTGATCCTACATGAAATGTCAAAAAATACTTGTCCTTCTTTTGCATATTATTCACCTATGTAGGCTTCCCAAGGTTAAACAATATCATTTTTAGGTCAAATAACATGACGTTTTGTTAGAGCACACTCTTGATAGCTCTCAATTTTAATAGAATAAAACATGGAATCAAATATTTCAGAGTCATATAATACATAAGCAAGTTGATCCTACATGAAATGTCAAAAAATATTTGTCCTTCTTTTGCATATTATTCACCTATGTAGGCTTCTCAAGGTTAAACAATATCATTTTTAGGTCAAATAACATGACGTTTTGTTAGAGCACACTCATGTCTTGACCTTTATACTATAATGTGCCGTCGAGATGCTCTTTGTCTACTACATTCACAACTACCTCAAATACTAGCTGACCAACTTTTACACCAATAAAACACAACCAAAACTAAACAGAGCAAACATATAGATGTGTTTTATCCATCAAGAATCCGATCAAATACATTATGCCCGGATTCTATGTGGTCTATATGGACTGGAAATAATTTTATAGGTTTTTTCTTAGGTTTGGATGATTTGAGCCGGTTACGGCATTTTTAGCTGTTCTTGGTCGGTTTTTATCAGTTTTTGATCGGGTTTAGTCGCTTTTGACCAATGCTTGCCTGGATAAAAGTACTCCTTTTTTCAAGCATCCATTTTCTTAGTTGTGGTCTTGAAACCGAGTCATGTATCACATGTTATGACCATTTTATTTCAACCCACGTTTTCAGATAATTTCAATATAAATTTGTTTTTGTATGTTAGCGATTGTGTTTGGTAATCTATTTCTTGATAGCTCTCAATTTTAATAGAATAAAACATGGAATCAAATATTTCAGAGTCATATAATACATAAGCAAGTTGATCCTACATGAAATGTCAAAAAATACTTGTCCTTCTTTTGCATATTATTCACCTATGTAGGCTTCCCAAGGTTAAACAATATCATTTTTAGGTCAAATAACATGACGTTTTGTTAGAGCACACTCTTGATAGCTCTCAATTTTAATAGAATAAAACATGGAATCAAATATTTCAGAGTCATATAATACATAAGCAAGTTGATCCTACATGAAATGTCAAAAAATATTTGTCCTTCTTTTGCATATTATTCACCTATGTAGGCTTCTCAAGGTTAAACAATATCATTTTTAGGTCAAATAACATGACGTTTTGTTAGAGCACACTCATGTCTTGACCTTTATACTATAATGTGCCGTCGAGATGCTCTTTGTCTACTACATTCACAACTACCTCAAATACTAGCTGACCAACTTTTACACCAATAAAACACAACCAAAACTAAACAGAGCAAACATATAGATGTGTTTTATCCATCAAGAATCCGGGCAAATACATTATGCCCGGATTCTATGTGGTCTATATGGACTGGAAATAATTTTATAGGTTTTTTCTTAGGTTTGGATGATTTGAGCCGGTTACGGCATTTTTAGCTGTTCTTGGTCGGTTTTTATCAGTTTTTGATCGGGTTTAGTCGCTTTTGACCAATGCTTGCCTGGATAAAAGTACTCCTTTTTTCAAGCATCCATTTTCTTAGTTGTGGTCTTGAAACCGAGTCATGTATCACATGTTATGACCATTTTATTTCAACCCACGTTTTCAGATAATTTCAATATAAATTTGTTTTTGTATGTTAGCGATTGTGTTTGGTAATCTATTTCTTGATAGCTCTCAATTTTAATAGAATAAAACATGGAATCAAATATTTCAGAGTCATATAATACATAAGCAAGTTGATCCTACATGAAATGTCAAAAAATACTTGTCCTTCTTTTGCATATTATTCACCTATGTAGGCTTCCCAAGGTTAAACAATATCATTTTTAGGTCAAATAACATGACGTTTTGTTAGAGCACACTCTTGATAGCTCTCAATTTTAATAGAATAAAACATGGAATCAAATATTTCAGAGTCATATAATACATAAGCAAGTTGATCCTACATGAAATGTCAAAAAATATTTGTCCTTCTTTTGCATATTATTCACCTATGTAGTCTTCTCAAGGTTAAACAATATCATTTTTAGGTCAAATAACATGACGTTTTGTTAGAGCACACTCATGTCTTGACCTTTATACTATAATGTGCCGTCGAGATGCTCTTTGTCTACTACATTCACAACTACCTCAAATACTAGCTGACCAACTTTTACACCAATAAAACACAACCAAAACTAAACAGAGCAAACATATAGATGTGTTTTATCCATCAAGAATCCGGGCAAATACATTATGCCCGGATTCTATGTGGTCTATATGGACTGGAAATAATTTTATAGGTTTTTTCTTAGGTTTGGATGATTTGAGCCGGTTACGGTATTTTTAGTTGTTCTTGGTCGGTTTTTATCAGTTTTTGATCGGGTTTAGTCGCTTTTGACCAATGCTTGCCTGGATAAAAGTACTCCTTTTTTCAAGCATCCATTTTCTTAGTTGTGGTCTTGAAACCGAGTCATGTATCACATGTTATGACCATTTTATTGCAACCCACGTTTTCAGATAATTTCAATATAAATTTGTTTTTGTATGTTAGCGATTATGTTTGGTAATCTATTTCTTGATAGCTCTCAATTTTAATAGAATAAAACATGGAATCAAATATTTCAGAGTCATATAATACATAAGCAAGTTGATCCTACATGAAATGTCAAAAAATACTTGTCCTTCTTTTGCATATTATTCACCTATGTAGGCTTCCCAAGGTTAAACAATATCATTTTTAGGTCAAATAACATGACGTTTTGTTAGAGCACACTCTTGATAGCTCTCAATTTTAATAGAATAAAACATGGAATCAAATAATTCAGAGTCATATAATACATAAGCAAGTTGATCCTACATGAAATGTCAAAAAATATTTGTCCTTCTTTTGCATATTATTCACCTATGTAGGCTTCTCAAGGTTAAACAATATCATTTTTAGGTCAAATAACATGACGTTTTGTTAGAGCACACTCATGTCTTGACCTTTATACTATAATGTGCCGTCGAGATGCTCTTTGTCTACTACATTCACAACTACCTCAAATACTAGCTGACCAACTTTTACACCAATAAAACACAACCAAAACTAAACAGAGCAAACATATAGATGTGTTTTATCCATCAAGAATCCGGGCAAATACATTATGCCCGGATTCTATGTGGTCTATATGGACTGGAAATAATTTTATAGGTTTTTTCTTAGGTTTGGATGATTTGAGCCGGTTACGGTATTTTTAGTTGTTCTTGGTCGGTTTTTATCAGTTTTTGATCGGGTTTAGTCGCTTTTGACCAATGCTTGCCTGGATAAAAGTACTCCTTTTTTCAAGCATCCATTTTCTTAGTTGTGGTCTTGAAACCGAGTCATGTATCACATGTTATGACCATTTTATTGCAACCCACGTTTTCAGATAATTTCAATATAAATTTGTTTTTGTATGTTAGCGATTATGTTTGGTAATCTATTTCTTGATAGCTCTTAATTTTAATAGAATAAAACATGGAATCAAATATTTCAAAGTCATATAATACATAAGCAAGTTGATCCTACATGAAATGTCAAAAAATACTTGTCCTTCTTTTGCATATTATTCACCTATGTAGGCTTCCCAAGGTTAAACAATATCATTTTTAGGTCAAATAACATGACGTTTTGTTAGAGCACACTCTTGATAGCTCTCAATTTTAATAGAATAAAACATGGAATCAAATATTTCAGAGTCATATAATACATAAGCAAGTTGATCCTACATGAAATGTCAAAAAATATTTGTCCTTCTTTTGCATATTATTCACCTATGTAGGCTTCTCAAGGTTAAACAATATCATTTTTAGGTCAAATAACATGACGTTTTGTTAAAGCACACTCATGTCTTGACCTTTATACTATAATGTGCCGTCGAGATGCTCTTTGTCTACTACATTCACAACTACCTCAAATACTAGGTGACCAACTTTTACACCAATAAAACACAACCAAAACTAAACAGAGCAAACATATAGATGTGTTTTATCCATCAAGAATCCAGGCAAATACATTATGCCCGGATTCTATGTGCTCTATATGGACTGGAAATAATTTTATAGGTTTTTTCTTAGGTTTGGATGATTTGAGCCGGTTACGGCATTTTTAGCTGTTCTTGGTCGGTTTTTATCAGTTTTTGATCGGGTTTAGTCGCTTTTGACCAATGTTTGCCTGGATAAAAGTACTCCTTTTTTCAAGCATCCATTTTCTTAGTTGTGGTCTTGAAACCGAGTCATGTATCACATGATATGACCATTTTATTGCAACCCACGTTTTCAGATAATTTCAATATAAATTTGTTTTTGTATGTTAGCGATTGTGTTTGGTAATCTATTTCTTGATAGCTCTCAATTTTAATAGAATAAAACATGGAATCAAATATTTCAGAGTCATATAATACATAAGCAAGTTGATCCTACATGAAATGTCAAAAAATACTTGTCCTTCTTTTGCATATTATTCACCTATGTAGGCTTCCCAAGGTTAAACAATATCATTTTTAGGTCAAATAACATGACGTTTTGTTAGAGCACACTCTTGATAGCTCTCAATTTTAATAGAATAAAACATGGAATCAAATATTTCAGAGTCATATAATACATAAGCAAGTTGATCCTACATGAAATGTCAAAAAATATTTGTCCTTCTTTTGCATATTATTCACCTATGTAGGATTCTCAAGGTTAAACAATATCATTTTTAGGTCAAATAACATGACGTTTTGTTAGAGCACACTCATGTCTTGACCTTTATACTATAACGTGCCGTCGAGATGCTCTTTGTCTACTACATTCACAACTACCTCAAATACTAGCTGACCAACTTTTACACCAATAAAACACAACCAAAACTAAACAGAGCAAACATATAGATGTGTTTTATCCATCAAGAATCCGGGCAAATACATTATGCCCGGATTCTATGTGGTCTATATGGACTGGAAATAATTTTATAGGTTTTTTCTTAGGTTTGGATGATTTGAGCCGGTTACGGTATTTTTAGTTGTTCTTGGTCGGTTTTTATCAGTTTTTGATCGGGTTTAGTCGCTTTTGACCAATGCTTGCCTGGATAAAAGTACTCCTTTTTTCAAGCATCCATTTTCTTAGTTGTGGTCTTGAAACCGAGTCATGTATCACATGTTATGACCATTTTATTGCAACCCACGTTTTCAGATAATTTCAATATAAATTTGTTTTTGTATGTTAGCGATTATGTTTGGTAATCTATTTCTTGATAGCTCTTAATTTTAATAGAATAAAACATGGAATCAAATATTTCAAAGTCATATAATACATAAGCAAGTTGATCCTACATGAAATGTCAAAAAATACTTGTCCTTCTTTTGCATATTATTCACCTATGTAGGCTTCCCAAGGTTAAACAATATCATTTTTAGGTCAAATAACATGACGTTTTGTTAGAGCACACTCTTGATAGCTCTCAATTTTAATAGAATAAAACATGGAATCAAATATTTCAGAGTCATATAATACATAAGCAAGTTGATCCTACATGAAATGTCAAAAAATATTTGTCCTTCTTTTGCATATTATTCACCTATGTAGGCTTCTCAAGGTTAAACAATATCATTTTTAGGTCAAATAACATGACGTTTTGTTAAAGCACACTCATGTCTTGACCTTTATACTATAATGTGCCGTCGAGATGCTCTTTGTCTACTACATTCACAACTACCTCAAATACTAGGTGACCAACTTTTACACCAATAAAACACAACCAAAAATAAACAGAGCAAACATATAGATGTGTTTTATCCATCAAGAATCCAGGCAAATACATTATGCCCGGATTCTATGTGCTCTATATGGACTGGAAATAATTTTATAGGTTTTTTCTTAGGTTTGGATGATTTGAGCCGGTTACGGCATTTTTAGCTGTTCTTGGTCGGTTTTTATCAGTTTTTGATCGGGTTTAGTCGCTTTTGACCAATGTTTGCCTGGATAAAAGTACTCCTTTTTTCAAGCATCCATTTTCTTAGTTGTGGTCTTGAAACCGAGTCATGTATCACATGGTATGACCATTTTATTGCAACCCACGTTTTCAGATAATTTCAATATAAATTTGTTTTTGTATGTTAGCGATTGTGTTTGGTAATCTATTTCTTGATAGCTCTCAATTTTAATAGAATAAAACATGGAATCAAATATTTCAGAGTCATATAATACATAAGCAAGTTGATCCTACATGAAATGTCAAAAAATACTTGTCCTTCTTTTGCATATTATTCACCTATGTAGGCTTCCCAAGGTTAAACAATATCATTTTTAGGTCAAATAACATGACGTTTTGTTAGAGCACACTCTTGATAGCTCTCAATTTTAATAGAATAAAACATGGAATCAAATATTTCAGAGTCATATAATACATAAGCAAGTTGATCCTACATGAAATGTCAAAAAATATTTGTCCTTCTTTTGCATATTATTCACCTATGTAGGCTTCTCAAGGTTAAACAATATCATTTTTAGGTCAAATAACATGACGTTTTGTTAGAGCACACTCATGTCTTGACCTTTATACTATAATGTGCCGTCGAGATGCTCTTTGTCTACTACATTCACAACTACCTCAAATACTAGCTGACCAACTTTTACACCAATAAAACACAACCAAAACTAAACAGAGCAAACATATAGATGTGTTTTATCCATCAAGAATCCGGGCAAATACATTATGCCCGGATTCTATGTGGTCTATATGGACTGGAAATAATTTTATAGGTTTTTTCTTAGGTTTGGATGATTTGAGCCGGTTACGGCATTTTTAGCTGTTCTTGGTCGGTTTTTATCAGTTTTTGATCGGGTTTAGTCGCTTTTGACCAATGCTTGCCTGGATAAAAGTACTCCTTTTTTCAAGCATCCATTTTCTTAGTTGTGGTCTTGAAACCGAGTCATGTATCACATGTTATGACCATTTTATTGCAACCCACGTTTTCAGATAATTTCAATATAAATTTGTTTTTGTATGTTAGCGATTGTGTTTGGTAATCTATTTCTTGATAGCTCTCAATTTTAATAGAATAAAACATGGAATCAAATATTTCAAAGTCATATAATACATAAGCAAGTTGATCCTACATGAAATGTCAAAAAATACTTGTCCTTCTTTTGCATATTATTCACCTATGTAGGCTTCCCAAGGTTAAACAATATCATTTTTAGGTCAAATAACATGACGTTTTGTTAGAGCACACTCTTGATAGCTCTCAATTTTAATAGAATAAAACATGGAATCAAATATTTCAGAGTCATATAATACATAAGCAAGTTGATCCTACATGAAATGTCAAAAAATATTTGTCCTTCTTTTGCATATTATTCACCTATGTAGGCTTCTCAAGGTTAAACAATATCATTTTTAGGTCAAATAACATGACGTTTTGTTAAAGCACACTCATGTCTTGACCTTTATACTATAATGTGCCGTCGAGATGCTCTTTGTCTACTACATTCACAACTACCTCAAATACTAGCTGACCAACTTTTACACCAATAAAACACAACCAAAACTAAACAGAGCAAACATATAGATGTGTTTTATCCATCAAGAATCCAGGCAAATACATTATGCCCGGATTCTATGTGCTCTATATGGACTGGAAATAATTTTATAGGTTTTTTCTTAGGTTTGGATGATTTGAGCCGGTTACGGCATTTTTAGCTGTTCTTGGTCGGTTTTTATCAGTTTTTGATCGGGTTTAGTCGCTTTTGACCAATGCTTGCCTGGATAAAAGTACTCCTTTTTTCAAGCATCCATTTTCTTAGTTGTGGTCTTGAAACCGAGTCATGTATCACATGTTATGACCATTTTATTGCAACCCACGTTTTCAGATAATTTCAATATAAATTTGTTTTTGTATGTTAGCGATTGTGTTTGGTAATCTATTTCTTGATAGCTCTCAATTTTAATAGAATAAAATATGGAATCAAATATTTCAGAGTCATATAATACATAAACAAGTTGATCCTACATGAAATGTCAAAAAATACTTGTCCTTCTTTTGCATATTATTCACCTATGTAGGCTTCCCAAGGTTAAACAATATCATTTTTAGGTCAAATAACATGACGTTTTGTTAGAGCACACTCTTGATAGCTCTCAATTTTAATAGAATAAAACATGGAATCAAATATTTCAGAGTCATATAATACATAAGCAAGTTGATCCTACATGAAATGTCAAAAAATATTTGTCCTTCTTTTGCATATTATTCACCTATGTAGGCTTCTCAAGGTTAAACAATATCATTTTTAGGTCAAATAACATGACGTTTTGTTAGAGCACACTCATGTCTTGACCTTTATACTATAATGTGCCGTCGAGATGCTCTTTGTCTACTACATTCACAACTACCTCAAATACTAGCTGACCAACTTTTACACCAATAAAACACAACCAAAACTAAACAGAGCAAACATATAGATGTGTTTTATCCATCAAGAATCCGGGCAAATACATTATGCCCGGATTCTATGTGGTCTATATGGACTGGAAATAATTTTATAGGTTTTTTCTTAGGTTTGGATGATTTGAGCCGGTTACGGCATTTTTAGCTGTTCTTGGTCGGTTTTTATCAGTTTTTGATCGGGTTTAGTCGCTTTTGACCAATGCTTGCCTGGATAAAAGTACTCCTTTTTTCAAGCATCCATTTTCTTAGTTGTGGTCTTGAAACCGAGTCATGTATCACATGTTATGACCATTTTATTGCAACCCACGTTTTCAGATAATTTCAATATAAATTTGTTTTTGTATGTTAGCGATTGTGTTTGGTAATCTATTTCTTGATAGCTCTCAATTTTAATAGAATAAAACATGGAATCAAATATTTCAGAGTCATATAATACATAAGCAAGTTGATCCTACATGAAATGTCAAAAAATACTTGTCCTTCTTTTACATATTATTCACCTATGTAGGCTTCCCAAGGTTAAACAATATCATTTTTAGGTCAAATAACATGACGTTTTGTTAGAGCACACTCTTGATAGCTCTCAATTTTAATAGAATAAAACATGGAATCAAATATTTCAGAGTCATATAATACATAAGCAAGTTGATCCTACATGAAATGTCAAAAAATATTTGTTCTTCTTTTGCATATTATTCACCTATGTAGGCTTCTCAAGGTTAAACAATATCATTTTTAGGTCAAATAACATGACGTTTTGTTAGAGCACACTCATGTCTTGACCTTTATACTATAATGTGCCGTCGAGATGCTCTTTGTCTACTACATTCACAACTACCTCAAATACTAGCTGACCAACTTTTACACCAATAAAACACAACCAAAACTAAATAGAGCAAACATATAGATGTGTTTTATCCATCAAGAATCCGGGCAAATACACTATGCCCGGATTCTATGTGGTCTATATGGACTGGAAATAATTTTATAGGTTTTTTCTTAGGTTTGGATGATTTGAGCCGGTTACGGCATTTTTAGCTGTTCTTGGTAGGTTTTTATCAGTTTTTGATCGGGTTTAGTCGCTTTTGACCAATGCTTGCCTGGATAAAAGTACTCCTTTGTTCAAGCATCCATTTTCTTAGTTGTGGTCTTGAAACCGAGTCATGTATCACATGTTATGACCATTTTATTGCAACCTACGTTTTCAGATAATTTCAATATAAATTTGTTTTTGTATGTTAGCGATTGTGTTTGGTAATCTATTTCTTGATAGCTCTCAATTTTAATAGAATAAAACATGGAATCAAATATTTCAGAGTCATATAATACATAAGCAAGTTGATCCTACATGAAATGTCAAAAAATACTTGTCCTTCTTTTGCATATTATTCACCTATGTAGGCTTCCCAAGGTTAAACAATATCATTTTTAGGTCAAATAACATGACGTTTTGTTAGAGCACACTCTTGATAGCTCTCAATTTTAATAGAATAAAACATGGAATCAAATATTTCAGAGTCATATAATACATAAGCAAGTTGATCCTACATGAAATGTCAAAAAATATTTGTCCTTCTTTTGCATATTATTCACCTATGTAGGCTTCTCAAGGTTAAACAATATCATTTTTAGGTCAAATAACATGACGTTTTGTTAGAGCACACTCATGTCTTGACCTTTATACTATAATGTGCCGTCGAGATGCTCTTTGTCTACTACATTCACAACTACCTCAAATACTAGCTGACCAACATTTACACCAATAAAACACAACCAAAACTAAATAGAGCAAACATATAGATGTGTTTTATCCATCAAGAATCCGGGCAAATACATTATGCCCGGATTCTATGTGGTCTATATGGACTGGAAATAATTTTAGAGGTTTTTTCTTAGGTTTGGATGATTTGAGCCGGTTACGGCATTTTTAGCTGTTCTTGGTAGGTTTTTATCAGTTTTTGATCGGGTTTAGTCGCTTTTGACCAATGCTTGCCTGGATAAAAGTACTCCTTTTTTCAAGCATCCATTTTCTTAGTTGTGGTCTTGAAACCGAGTCATGTATCACATGTTATGACCATTTTATTGCAACCCACGTTTTCAGATAATTTCAATATAAATTTGTTTTTGTATGTTAGCGATTGTGTTTGGTAATCTATTTCTTGATAGCTCTCAATTTTAATAGAATAAAACATGGAATCAAATATTTCAGAGTCATATAATACATAAGCAAGTTGATCCTACATGAAATGTCAAAAAATACTTGTCCTTCTTTTGCATATTATTCACCTATGTAGGCTTCCCAAGGTTAAACAATATCATTTTTAGGTGAAATAACATGACGTTTTGTTAGAGCACACTCTTGATAGCTCTCAATTTTAATAGAATAAAACATGGAATCAAATATTTCAGAGTCATATAATACATAAGCAAGTTGATCCTACATGAAATGTCAAAAAATATTTGTCCTTCTTTTGCATATTATTCACCTATGTAGGCTTCTCAAGGTTAAACAATATCATTTTTAGGTCAAATAACATGACGTTTTGTCAGAGCACACTCATGTCTTGACCTTTATACTATAATGTGCCGTCGAGATGCTCTTTGTCTACTACATTCACAACTACCTCAAATACTAGCTGACCAACTTTTACACCAATAAAACACAACCAAAACTAAACAGAGCAAACATATAGATGTGTTTTATCCATCAAGAATCCGATCAAATACATTATGCCCGGATTCTATGTGGTCTATATGGACTGGAAATAATTTTATAGGTTTTTTCTTAGGTTTGGATGATTTGAGCCGGTTACGGCATTTTTAGCTGTTCTTGGTCGGTTTTTATCAGTTTTTGATCGGGTTTAGTTGCTTTTGACCAATGCTTGCCTGGATAAAAGTACTCCTTTTTTCAAGCATCCATTTTCTTAGTTGTGGTCTTGAAACCGAGTCATGTATCACATGTTATGACCATTTTATTGCAACCCACGTTTTCAGATAATTTCAATATAAATTTGTTTTTGTATGTTAGCGATTGTGTTTGGTAATCTATTTCTTGATAGCTCTCAATTTTAATAGAATAAAAAATGGAATCAAATATTTCAGAGTCATATAATACATAAGCAAGTTGATCCTACATGAAATGTCAAAAAATACTTGTCCTTCTTTTGCATATTATTCACCTATGTAGGCTTCCCAAGGTTAAACAATATCATTTTTAGGTCAAATAACATGACGTTTTGTTAGAGCACACTCTTGATAGCTCTCAATTTTAATAGAATAAAACATGGAATCAAATATTTCAAAGTCATATAATACATAAGCAAGTTGATCCTACATGAAATGTCAAAAAATATTTGTCCTTCTTTTGCATATTATTCACCTATGTAGGCTTCTCAAGGTTAAACAATATCATTTTTAGGTCAAATAACATGACGTTTTGTTAGAGCACACTCATGTCTTGACCTTTATACTATAATGTGCCGTCGAGATGCTCTTTGTCTACTACATTCACAACTACCTCAAATACTAGCTGACCAACTTTTACACCAATAAAACACAACCAAAACTAAACAGAGCAAACATATAGATGTGTTTTATCCATCAAGAATCCGGGCAAATACATTATGCCCGGATTCTATGTGGTCTATATGGACAGGAAATAATTTTAGAGGTTTTTTCTTAGGTTTGGATGATTTGAGCCGGTTACGACATTTTTAGCTGTTCTTGGTAGGTTTTTATCAGTTTTTGATCGGGTTTAGTCGCTTTTGACCAATGCTTGCCTGGATAAAAGTACTCCTTTTTTCAAGCATCCATTTTCTTAGTTGTGGTCTTGAAACCGAGTCATGTATCACATGTTATGACCATTTTATTGCAACCCACGTTTTCAGATAATTTCAATATAAATTTGTTTTTGTATGTTAGCGATTGTGTTTGGTAATCTATTTCTTGATAGCTCTCAATTTTAATAGAATAAAACATGGAATCAAATATTTCAGAGTCATATAATACATAAGCAAGTTGATCCTACATGAAATGTCAAAAAATACTTGTCCTTCTTTTGCATATTATTCACCTATGTAGGCTTCCCAAGGTTAAACAATATCATTTTTAGGTCAAATAACATGACGTTTTGTTAGAGCACACTCTTGATAGCTCTCAATTTTAATAGAATAAAACATGGAATCAAATATTTCAGAGTCATATAATACATAAGCAAGTTGATCCTACATGAAATGTCAAAAAATATTTGTCCTTCTTTTGCATATTATTCACCTATGTAGGCTTCTCAAGGTTAAACAATATCATTTTTAGGTCAAATAACATGACGTTTTGTCAGAGCACACTCATGTCTTGACCTTTCTACTATAATGTGCCGTCGAGATGCTCTTTGTCTACTACATTCACAACTACCTCAAATACTAGCTGACCAACTTTTACACCAATAAAACACAACCAAAACTAAACAGAGCAAACATATAGATGTGTTTTATCCATCAAGAATCCGATCAAATACATTATGCCTGGATTCTATGTGGTCTATATGGACTGGAAATAATTTTATAGGTTTTTTCTTAGGTTTGGATGATTTGAGCCGGTTACGGCATTTTTAGCTGTTCTTGGTCGGTTTTTATCAGTTTTTGATCGGGTTTAGTCGCTTTTGACCAATGCTTGCCTGGATAAAAGTACTCCTTTTTTCAAGCATCCATTTTCTTAGTTGTGGTCTTGAAACCGAGTCATGTATCACATGTTATGACCATTTTATTGCAACCCACGTTTTCAGATAATTTCAATATAAATTTGTTTTTGTATGTTAGCGATTGTGTTTTGTAATCTATTTCTTGATAGCTCTCAATTTTAATAGAATAAAAAATGGAATCAAATATTTCAGAGTCATATAATACATAAGCAAGTTGATCCTACATGAAATGTCAAAAATACTTGTCCTTCTTTTGCATATTATTCACCTATGTAGGCTTCCCAAGGTTAAACAATATCATTTTTAGGTCAAATAACATGACGTTTTGTTAGAGCACACTCTTGATAGCTCTCAATTTTAATAGAATAAAACATGGAATCAAATATTTCAGAGTCATATAATACATAAGCAAGTTGATCCTACATGAAATGTCAAAAAATATTTGTCCTTCTTTTGCATATTATTCACCTATGTAGGCTTCTCAAGGTTAAACAATATCATTTTTAGGTCAAATAACATGACGTTTTGTTAGAGCACACTCATGTCTTGACCTTTATACTATAATGTGCCGTCGAGATGCTCTTTGTCTACTACATTCACAACTACCTCAAATACTAGCTGACCAACTTTTACACCAATAAAACACAACCAAAACTAAACAGAGCAAACATATAGATGTGTTTTATCCATCAAGAATCCGATCAAATACATTATGCCCGGATTCTATGTGGTCTATATGGACTGGAAATAATTTTATAGGTTTTTTCTTAGGTTTGGATGATTTGAGCCGGTTACGGCATTTTTAGCTGTTCTTGGTCGGTTTTTATCAGTTTTTGATCGGGTTTAGTCGCTTTTGACCAATGCTTGCCTGGATAAAAGTACTCCTTTTTTCAAGCATCCATTTTCTTAGTTGTGGTCTTGAAACCGAGTCATGTATCACATGTTATGACCATTTTATTGCAACCCACGTTTTCAGATAATTTCAATATAAATTTGTTTTTGTATGTTAGCGATTGTGTTTGGTAATCTATTTCTTGATAGCTCTCAATTTTAATAGAATAAAAAATGGAATCAAATATTTCAGAGTCATATAATACATAAGCAAGTTGATCCTACATGAAATGTCAAAAAATACTTGTCCTTCTATTGCATATTATTCACCTATGTAGGCTTCCCAAGGTTAAACAATATCATTTTTAGGTCAAATAACATGACGTTTTGTTAGAGCACACTCTTGATAGCTCTCAATTTTAATAGAATAAAACATGGAATCAAATATTTCAGAGTCATATAATACATAAGCAAGTTGATCCTACATGAAATGTCAAAAAATATTTGTCCTTCTTTTGCATATTATTCACCTATGTAGGCTTCTCAAGGTTAAACAATATCATTTTTAGGTCAAATAACATGACGTTTTGTTAGAGCACACTCATGTCTTGACCTTTATACTATAATGTGCCGTCGAGATGCTCTTTGTCTACTACATTCACAACTACCTCAAATACTAGCTGACCAACTTTTACACCAATAAAACACAACCAAAACTAAACAGAGCAAACATATAGATGTGTTTTATCCATCAAGAATCCGGGCAAATACATTATGCCCGGATTCTATGTGGTCTATATGGACTGGAAATAGTTTTATAGGTTTTTTCTTAGGTTTGGATGATTTGAGCCGGTTACGGCATTTTTAGCTGTTTTTGGTCGGTTTTTATCAGTTTTTGATCGGGTTTAGTCGCTTTTGACCAATGCTTGCCTGGATAAAAGTACTCTTTTTTCAAGAATCCATTTTCTTAGTTGTGGTCTTGAAACCGAGTCATGTATCACATGTTATGACCATTTTATTGCAACCCACGTTTTCAGATAATTTCAATATAAATTTGTTTTTGTATGTTAGCGATTGTGTTTGGTAATCTATTTCTTGATAGCTCTCAATTTTAATAGAATAAAACATGGAATCAAATATTTCAGAGTCATATAATACATAAGCAAGTTGATCCTACATGAAATGTCAAAAAATACTTGTCCTTCTTTTGCATATTATTCACCTATGTAGGCTTCCCAAGGTTAAACAATATCATTTTTAGGTCAAATAACATGACGTTTTATTAGAGCACACTCTTGATAGCTCTCAATTTTAATAGAATAAAACATGGAATCAAATATTTCAGAGTCATATAATACATAAGCAAGTTGATCCTACATGAAATGTCAAAAAATATTTGTCCTTCTTTTGCATATTATTCACCTATGTAGGCTTCTCAAGGTTAAACAATATCATTTTTAGGTCAAATAACATGACGTTTTGTTAGAGCACACTCATGTCTTGACCTTTATACTATAATGTGCCGTCGAGATGCTCTTTGTCTACTACATTCACAACTACCTCAAATACTAGCTGACCAACTTTTACACCAATAAAACACAACCAAAACTAAACAGAGCAAACATATAGATGTGTTTTATCCATCAAGAATCCGATCAAATACATTATGCCCGGATTCTATGTGGTCTATATGGACTGGAAATAATTTTAAAGGTTTTTTCTTAGGTTTGGATGATTTGAGCCGGTTACGGCATTTTTAGCTGTTCTTGGTCGGTTTTTATCAGTTTTTGATCGGGTTTAGTCGCTTTTGACCAATGCTTGCCTGGATAAAAGTACTCCTTTTTTCAAGCATCCATTTTCTTAGTTGTGGTCTTGAAACCGAGTCATGTATCACATGTTATGACCATTTTATTGCAACCCACGTTTTCAGATAATTTCAATATAAATTTGTTTTTGTATGTTAGCGATTGTGTTTGGTAATCTATTTCTTGATAGCTCTCAATTTTAATAGAATAAAAAATGGAATCAAATATTTCAGAGTCATATAATACATAAGCAAGTTGATCCTACATGAAATGTCAAAAAATACTTGTCCTTCTTTTGCATATTATTCACCTATGTAGGCTTCCCAAGGTTAAACAATATCATTTTTAGGTCAAATAACATGACGTTTTGTTAGAGCACACTCTTGATAGCTCTCAATTTTAATAGAATAAAACATGGAATCAAATATTTCAAAGTCATATAATACATAAGCAAGTTGATCCTACATGAAATGTCAAAAAATATTTGTCCTTCTTTTGCATATTATTCACCTATGTAGGCTTCTCAAGGTTAAACAATATCATTTTTAGGTCAAATAACATGACGTTTTGTTAGAGCACACTCATGTCTTGACCTTTATACTATAATGTGCCGTCGAGATGCTCTTTGTCTACTACATTCACAACTACCTCAAATACTAGCTGACCAACTTTTACACCAATAAAACACAACCAAAACTAAACAGAGCAAACATATAGATGTGTTTTATCCATCAAGAATCCGGGCAAATACATTATGCCCGGATTCTATGTGGTCTATATGGACTGGAAATAATTTTAGAGGTTTTTTCATAGGTTTGGATGATTTGAGCCGGTTACGACATTTTTAGCTGTTCTTGGTAGGTTTTTATCAGTTTTTGATCGGGTTTTGTCGCTTTTGACCAATGCTTGCCTGGATAAAAGTACTCCTTTTTTCAAGCATCCATTTTCTTAGTTGTGGTCTTGAAACCGAGTCATGTATCACATGTTATGACCATTTTATTGCAACCCACGTTTTCAGATAATTTCAATATAAATTTGTTTTTGTATGTTAGCGATTGTGTTTGGTAATCTATTTCTTGATAGCTCTCAATTTTAATAGAATAAAACATGGAATCAAATATTTCAGAGTCATATAATACATAAGCAAGTTGATCCTACATGAAATGTCAAAAAATACTTGTCCTTCTTTTGCATATTATTCACCTATGTAGGCTTCCCAAGGTTAAACAATATCATTTTTAGGTCAAATAACATGACGTTTTGTTAGAGCACACTCTTGATAGCTCTCAATTTTAATAGAATAAAACATGGAATCAAATATTTCAGAGTCATATAATACATAAGCAAGTTGATCCTACATGAAATGTCAAAAAATATTTGTCCTTCTTTTGCATATTATTCACCTATGTAGGCTTCTCAAGGTTAAACAATATCATTTTTAGGTCAAATAACATGACGTTTTGTCAGAGCACACTCATGTCTTGACCTTTATACTATAATGTGTCGTCGAGATGCTCTTTGTCTACTACATTCACAACTACCTCAAATACTAGCTGACCAACTTTTACACCAATAAAACACAACCAAAACTAAACAGAGCAAACATATAGATGTGTTTTATCCATCAAGAATCCGATCAAATACATTATGCCCGGATTCTATGTGGTCTATATGGACTGGAAATAATTTTATAGGTTTTTTCTTAGGTTTGGATGATTTGAGCCGGTTACGGCATTTTTAGCTGTTCTTGGTCGGTTTTTATCAGTTTTTGATCGGGTTTAGTCGCTTTTGACCAATGCTTGCCTGGATAAAAGTACTCCTTTTTTCAAGCATCCATTTTCTTAGTTGTGGTCTTGAAACCGAGTCATGTATCACATGTTATGACCATTTTATTGCAACCCACGTTTTCAGATAATTTCAATATAAATTTGTTTTTGTATGTTAGCGATTGTGTTTGGTAATCTATTTCTTGATAGCTCTCAATTTTAATAGAATAAAAAATGGAATCAAATATTTCAGAGTCATATAATACATAAGCAAGTTGATCCTACATGAAATGTCAAAAATACTTGTCCTTCTTTTGCATATTATTCACCTATGTAGGCTTCCCAAGGTTAAACAATATCATTTTTAGGTCAAATAACATGACGTTTTGTTAGAGCACACTCTTGATAGCTCTCAATTTTAATAGAATAAAACATGGAATCAAATATTTCAGAGTCATATAATACATAAGCAAGTTGATCCTACATGAAATGTCAAAAAATATTTGTCCTTCTTTTGCATATTATTCACCTATGTAGGCTTCTCAAGGTTAAACAATATCATTTTTAGGTCAAATAACATGACGTTTTGTTAGAGCACACTCATGTCTTGACCTTTATACTATAATGTGCCGTCGAGATGCTCTTTGTCTACTACATTCACAACTACCTCAAATACTAGCTGACCAACTTTTACACCAATAAAACACAACCAAAACTAAACAGAGCAAACATATAGATGTGTTTTATCCATCAAGAATCCGATCAAATACATTATGCCCGGATTCTATGTGGTCTATATGGACTGGAAATAATTTTATAGGTTTTTTCTTAGGTTTGGATGATTTGAGCCGGTTACGGCATTTTTAGCTGTTCTTGGTCGGTTTTTATCAGTTTTTGATCGGGTTTAGTCGCTTTTGACCAATGCTTGCCTGGATAAAAGTACTCCTTTTTTCAAGCATCCATTTTCTTAGTTGTGGTCTTGAAACCGAGTCATGTATCACATGTTATGACCATTTTATTGCAACCCACGTTTTCAGATAATTTCAATATAAATTTGTTTTTGTATGTTAGCGATTGTGTTTGGTAATCTATTTCTTGATAGCTCTCAATTTTAATAGAATAAAAAATAGAATCAAATATTTCAGAGTCATATAATACATAAGCAAGTTGATCCTACATGAAATGTCAAAAAATACTTGTCCTTCTTTTGCATATTATTCACCTATGTAGGCTTCCCAAGGTTAAACAATATCATTTTTAGGTCAAATAACATGACGTTTTGTTAGAGCACACTCTTGATAGCTCTCAATTTTAATAGAATAAAACATGGAATCAAATATTTCAGAGTCATATAATACATAAGCAAGTTGATCCTACATGAAATGTCAAAAAATATTTGTCCTTCTTTTGCATATTATTCACCTATGTAGGCTTCTCAAGGTTAAACAATATCATTTTTAGGTCAAATAACATGACGTTTTGTTAGAGCACACTCATGTCTTGACCTTTATACTATAATGTGCCGTCGAGATGCTCTTTATCTACTACATTCACAACTACCTCAAATACTAGCTGACCAACTTTTACACCAATAAAACACAACCAAAACTAAACAGAGCAAACATATAGATGTGTTTTATCCATCAAGAATCCGGGCAAATACATTATGCCCGGATTCTATGTGGTCTATATGGACTGGAAATAGTTTTATAGGTTTTTTCTTAGGTTTGGATGATTTGAGCCGGTTACTGCATTTTTAGCTGTTTTTGGTCGGTTTTTATCAGTTTTTGATCGGGTTTAGTCGCTTTTGACCAATGCTTGCCTGGATAAAAGTACTCTTTTTTTCAAGAATCCATTTTCTTAGTTGTGGTCTTGAAACCGAGTCATGTATCACATGTTATGACCATTTTATTGCAACCCACGTTTTCAGATAATTTCAATATAAATTTGTTTTTGTATGTTAGCGATTGTGTTTGGTAATCTATTTCTTGATAGCTCTCAATTTTAATAGAATAAAACATGGAATCAAATATTTCAGAGTCATATAATAAATAAGCAAGTTGATCCTACATATAATGTCAAAAAATACTTGTCCTTCTTTTGCATATTATTCACTTATGTAGGCTTCCCAAGGTTAAACAATATCATTTTTAGGTCAAATAACATGACGTTTTATTAGAGCACACTCTTGATAGCTCTCAATTTTAATAGAATAAAACATGGAATCAAATATTTCAGAGTCATATAATACATAAGCAAGTTGATCCTACATGAAATGTCAAAAAATATTTGTCCTTCTTTTGCATATTATTCACCTATGTAGGCTTCTCAAGGTTAAACAATATCATTTTTAGGTCAAATAACATGACGTTTTGTTAGAGCACACTCATGTCTTGACCTTTATACTATAATGTGCCGTCGAGATGCTCTTTGTCTACTACATTCACAACTACCTCAAATACTAGCTGACCAACTTTTACACCAATAAAACACAACCAAAACTAAACAGAGCAAACATATAGATGTGTTTTATCCATCAAGAATCCGATCAAATACATTATGCCCGGATTCTATGTGGTCTATATGGACTGGAAATAATTTTATAGGTTTTTTCTTAGGTTTGGATGATTTGAGCCGGTTACGGCATTTTTAGCTGTTCTTGGTCGGTTTTTATCAGTTTTTGATCGGGTTTAGTCGCTTTTGACCAATGCTTGCCTGGATAAAAGTACTCCTTTTTTCAAGCATCCATTTTCTTAGTTGTGGTCTTGAAACCGAGTCATGTATCACATGTTATGACCATTTTATTGCAACCCACGTTTTCAGATAATTTCAATATAAATTTGTTTTTGTATGTTAGCGATTGTGTTTGGTAATCTATTTCTTGATAGCTCTCAATTTTAATAGAATAAAAAATGGAATCAAATATTTCAGAGTCATATAATACATAAGCAAGTTGATCCTACATGAAATGTCAAAAAATACTTGTCCTTCTTTTGCATATTATTCACCTATGTAGGCTTCCCAAGGTAAAACAATATCATTTTTAGGTCAAATAACATGACGTTTTGTTAGAGCACACTCTTGATAGCTCTCAATTTTAATAGAATAAAACATGGAATCAAATATTTCAGAGTCATATAATACATAAGCAAGTTGATCCTACATGAAATGTCAAATAATATTTGTCCTTCTTTTGCATATTATTCACCTATGTAGGCTTCTCAAGGTTAAACAATATCATTTTTAGGTCAAATAACATGACGTTTTGTTAGAGCACACTCATGTCTTGACCTTTATACTATAATGTGCCGTCGAGATGCTCTTTGTATACTACATTCACAACTACCTCAAATACTAGCTGACCAACTTTTACACCAATAAAACACAACCAAAACTAAACAGAGCAAACATATAGATGTGTTTTATCCATCAAGAATCCGATCAAATACATTATGCCCGGATTCTATGTGCTCTATATGGACTGGAAATAATTTTATAGGTTTTTTCTTAGGTTTGGATGATTTGAGCCGGTTACGGCATTTTTAGCTGTTCTTGGTTGGTTTTTATCAGTTTTTGATCGGGTTTAGTCGCTTTTGACCAATGCTTGCCTGGATAAAAGTACTCCTTTTTTCAAGCATCCATTTTCTTAGTTGTGGTCTTGAAACCGAGTCATGTATCACATGTTATGACCATTTTATTGCAACCCACGTTTTTAGATAATTTCAATATAAATTTGTTTTTGTATGTTAGCGATTGTGTTTGGTAATCTATTTCTTGATAGCTCTCAATTTTAATAGAATAAAAAATGGAATCAAATATTTCAGAGTCATATAATACATAAGCAAGTTGATCCTACATGAAATGTCAAAAATACTTGTCCTTCTTTTGCATATTATTCACCTATGTAGGCTTCCCAAGGTTAAACAATATCATTTTTAGGTCAAATAACATGACGTTTTGTTAGAGCACACTCTTGATAGCTCTCAATTTTAATAGAATAAAACATGGAATCAAATATTTCAGAGTCATATAATACATAAGCAAGTTGATCCTACATGAAATGTCAAAAAATATTTGTCCTTCTTTTGCATATTATTCACCTATGTAGGCTTCTCAAGGTTAAACAATATCATTTTTAGGTCAAATAACATGACGTTTTGTTAGAGCACACTCATGTCTTGACCTTTATACTATAATGTGCCGTCGAGATGCTCTTTGTCTACTACATTCACAACTACCTCAAATACTAGCTGACCAACTTTTACACCAATAAAACACAACCAAAACTAAACAGAGCAAACATATAGATGTGTTTTATCCATCAAGAATCCGATCAAATACATTATGCCCGGATTCTATGTGCTCTATATGGACTGGAAATAATTTTATAGGTTTTTTCTTAGGTTTGGATGATTTGAGCCGGTTACGGCATTTTTAGCTGTTCTTGGTCGGTTTTTATCAGTTTTTGATCGGGTTTAGTCGCTTTTGACCAATGCTTGCCTGGATAAAAGTACTCCTTTTTTCAAGCATCCATTTTCTTAGTTGTGGTCTTGAAACCGAGTCATGTATCACATGTTATGACCATTTTATTGCAACCCACGTTTTTAGATAATTTCAATATAAATTTGTTTTTGTATGTTAGCGATTGTGTTTGGTAATCTATTTCTTGATAGCTCTCAATTTTAATAGAATAAAAAATGGAATCAAATATTTCAGAGTCATATAATACATAAGCAAGTTGATCCTACATGAAATGTCAAAAATACTTGTCCTTCTTTTGCATATTATTCACCTATGTAGGCTTCCCAAGGTTAAACAATATCATTTTTAGGTCAAATAACATGACGTTTTGTTAGAGCACACTCTTGATAGCTCTCAATTTTAATAGAATAAAACATGGAATCAAATATTTCAGAGTCATATAATACATAAGCAAGTTGATCCTACATGAAATGTCAAAAAATATTTGTCCTTCTTTTGCATATTATTCACCTATGTAGGCTTCTCAAGGTTAAACAATATCATTTTTAGGTCAAATAACATGACGTTTTGTTAGAGCACACTCATGTCTTGACCTTTATACTATAATGTGCCGTCGAGATGCTCTTTGTCTACTACATTCACAACTACCTCAAATACTAGCTGACCAACTTTTACACCAATAAAACACAACCAAAACTAAACAGAGCAAACATATAGATGTGTTTTATCCATCAAGAATCCGATCAAATACATTATGCCCGGATTCTATGTGGTCTATATGGACTGGAAATAATTTTATAGGTTTTTTCTTAGGTTTGGATGATTTGAGCCGGTTACGGCATTTTTAGCTGTTCTTGGTCGGTTTTTATCAGTTTTTGATCGGGTTTAGTCGCTTTTGACCAATGCTTGCCTGGATAAAAGTACTCCTTTTTTCAAGCATCCATTTTCTTAGTTGTGGTCTTGAAACCGAGTCATGTATCACATGTTATGACCATTTTATTGCAACCCACGTTTTCAGATAATTTCAATATAAATTTGTTTTTGTATGTTAGCGATTGTGTTTGGTAATCTATTTCTTGATAGCTCTCAATTTTAATAGAATAAAAAATAGAATCAAATATTTCAGAGTCATATAATACATAAGCAAGTTGATCCTACATGAAATGTCAAAAAATACTTGTCCTTCTTTTGCATATTATTCACCTATGTAGGCTTCCCAAGGTTAAACAATATCATTTTTAGGTCAAATAACATGACGTTTTGTTAGAGCACACTCTTGATAGCTCTCAATTTTAATAGAATAAAACATGGAATCAAATATTTCAGAGTCATATAATACATAAGCAAGTTGATCCTACATGAAATGTCAAAAAATATTTGTCCTTCTTTTGCATATTATTCACCTATGTAGGCTTCTCAAGGTTAAACAATATCATTTTTAGGTCAAATAACATGACGTTTTGTTAGAGCACACTCATGTCTTGACCTTTATACTATAATGTGCCGTCGAGATGCTCTTTATCTACTACATTCACAACTACCTCAAATACTAGCTGACCAACTTTTACACCAATAAAACACAACCAAAACTAAACAGAGCAAACATATAGATGTGTTTTATCCATCAAGAATCCGGGCAAATACATTATGCCCGGATTCTATGTGGTCTATATGGACTGGAAATAGTTTTATAGGTTTTTTCTTAGGTTTGGATGATTTGAGCCGGTTACGGCATTTTTAGCTGTTTTTGGTCGGTTTTTATCAGTTTTTGATCGGGTTTAGTCGCTTTTGACCAATGCTTGCCTGGATAAAAGTACTCTTTTTTTCAAGAATCCATTTTCTTAGTTGTGGTCTTGAAACCGAGTCATGTATCACATGTTATGACCATTTTATTGCAACCCACGTTTTCAGATAATTTCAATATAAATTTGTTTTTGTATGTTAGCGATTGTGTTTGGTAATCTATTTCTTGATAGCTCTCAATTTTAATAGAATAAAACATGGAATCAAATATTTCAGAGTCATATAATAAATAAGCAAGTTGATCCTACATGAAATGTCAAAAAATACTTGTCCTTCTTTTGCATATTATTCACCTATGTAGGCTTCCCAAGGTTAAACAATATCATTTTTAGGTCAAATAACATGACGTTTTATTAGAGCACACTCTTGATAGCTCTCAATTTTAATAGAATAAAACATGGAATCAAATATTTCAGAGTCATATAATACATAAGCAAGTTGATCCTACATGAAATGTCAAAAAATATTTGTCCTTCTTTTGCATATTATTCACCTATGTAGGCTTCTCAAGGTTAAACAATATCATTTTTAGGTCAAATAACATTACGTTTTGTTAGAGCACACTCATGTCTTGACCTTTATACTATAATGTGCCGTCGAGATGCTCTTTGTCTACTACATTCACAACTACCTCAAATACTAGCTGACCAACTTTTACACCAATAAAACACAACCAAAACTAAACAGAGCAAACATATAGATGTGTTTTATCCATCAAGAATCCGATCAAATACATTATGCCCGGATTCTATGTGGTCTATATGGACTGGAAATAATTTTATAGGTTTTTTCTTAGGTTTGGATGATTTGAGCCGGTTACGGCATTTTTAGCTGTTCTTGGTCGGTTTTTATCAGTTTTTGATCGGGTTTAGTCGCTTTTGACCAATGCTTACCTGGATAAAAGTACTCCTTTTTTCAAGCATCCATTTTCTTAGTTGTGGTCTTGAAACCGAGTCATGTATCACATGTTATGACCATTTTATTGCAACCCACGTTTTCAGATAATTTCAATATAAATTTGTTTTTGTATGTTAGCGATTGTGTTTGGTAATCTATTTCTTGATAGCTCTCAATTTTAATAGAATAAAAAATGGAATCAAATATTTCAGAGTCATATAATACATAAGCAAGTTGATCCTACATGAAATGTCAAAAAATACTTGTCCTTCTTTTGCATATTATTCACCTATGTAGGCTTCCCAAGGTTAAACAATATCATTTTTAGGTCAAATAACATGACGTTTTGTTAGAGCACACTCTTGATAGCTCTCAATTTTAATAGAATAAAACATGGAATCAAATATTTCAGAGTCATATAATACATAAGCAAGTTGATCCTACATGAAATGTCAAAAAATATTTGTCCTTCTTTTGCATATTATTCACCTATGTAGGCTTCTCAAGGTTAAACAATATCATTTTTAGGTCAAATAACATGACGTTTTGTTAGAGCACACTCATGTCTTGACCTTTATACTATAATGTGCCGTCGAGATGCTCTTTGTCTACTACATTCACAACTACCTCAAATACTAGCTGACCAACTTTTACACCAATAAAACACAACCAAAACTAAACAGAGCAAACATATAGATGTGTTTTATCCATCAAGAATCAGGGCAAATACATTATGCCCGGATTCTATGTGGTCTATATGGACTGGAAATAGTTTTATAGGTTTTTTCTTAGGTTTAGATGATTTGAGCCGGTTACGGCATTTTTAGCTGTTTTTGGTCGGTTTTTATCAGTTTTTGATCGGGTTTAGTCGCTTTTGACCAATGCTTGCCTGGATAAAAGTACTCCTTTTTTCAAGAATCCATTTTCTTAGTTGTGGTCTTGAAACCGAGTCATGTATCACATGTTATGACCATTTTATTGCAACCCACGTTTTCAGATAATTTCAATATAAATTTGTTTTTGTATGTTAGCGATTGTGTTTGGTAATCTATTTCTTGATAGCTCTCAATTTTAATAGAATAAAACATGGAATCAAATATTTCAGAGTCATATAATACATAAGCAAGTTGATCCTACATGAAATGTCAAAAAATACTTGTCCTTCTTTTGCATATTATTCACCTATGTAGGCTTCCCAAGGTTAAACAATATCATTTTTAGGTCAAATAACATGACGTTTTATTAGAGCACACTCTTGATAGCTCTCAATTTTAATAGAATAAAACATGGAATCAAATATTTCAGAGTCATATAATACATAAGCAAGTTGATCCTACATGAAATGTCAAAAAATATTTGTCCTTCTTTTGCATATTATTCACCTATGTAGGCTTCTCAAGGTTAAACAATATCATTTTTAGGTCAAATAACATGACGTTTTGTTAGAGCACACTCATGTCTTGACCTTTATACTATAATGTGTCGTCGAGATGCTCTTTGTCTACTACATTCACAACTACCTCAAATACTAGCTGACCAACTTTTACACCAATAAAACACAACCAAAACTAAACAGAGCAAACATATAGATGTGTTTTATCCATCAAGAATCCGGGCAAATACATTATGCCCGGATTCTATGTGGTCTATATGGACTGGAAATAATTTTATAGGTTTTTTCTTAGGTTTGGATGATTTGAGCCGGTTACGGCATTTTTAGCTGTTCTTGGTCGGTTTTTATCAGTTTTTGATCGGGTTTAGTCGCTTTTGACCAATGCTTGCCTGGATAAAAGTACTCCTTTTTTCAAGCATCCATTTTCTTAGTTGTGGTCTTGAAACCGAGTCATGTATCACATGTTATGACCATTTTATTGCAACCCACGTTTTCAGATAATTTCAATATAAATTTGTTTTTGTATGTTAGCGATTATGTTTGGTAATCTATTTCTTGATAGCTCTCAATTTTAATAGAATAAAACATGGAATCTAATATTTCAGAGTCATATAATACATAAGCAAGTTGATCCTACATGAAATGTCAAAAAATACTTGTCCTTCTTTTGCATATTATTCACCTATGTAGGCTTCCCAAGGTTAAACAATATCATTTTTAGGTCAAATAACATGACGTTTTGTTAGAGCACACTCTTGATAGCTCTCAATTTTAATAGAATAAAACATGGAATCAAATATTTTAGAGTCATATAATACATAAGCAAGTTGATCCTACATGAAATGTCAAAAAATATTTGTCCTTCTTTTGCATATTATTCACCTATGTAGGCTTCTCAAGGTTAAACAATATCATTTTTAGGTCAAATAACATGACGTTTTGTTAGAGCACACTCATGTCTTGACCTTTATACTATAATGTGCCGTCGAGATGCTCTTTGTCTACTACATTCACAACTACCTCAAATACTAGCTGACCTACTTTTACACCAATAAAACACAACCAAAACTAAACAGAGCAAACATATAGATGTGTTTTATCCATCAAGAATCCGGGCAAATACATTATGCCTGGATTCTATGTGGTCTATATGGACTGGAAATAATTTTATAGGTTTTTTCTTAGGTTTGGATGATTTGAGCCGGTTACGGCATTTTTAGCTGTTCTTGGTAGGTTTTTATCAGTTTTTGATCGGGTTTAGTCGCTTTTGACCAATGCTTGCTTGGATAAAAGTACTCCTTTTTTCAAGCATCCATTTTCTTAGTTCTGGTCTTGAAACCGAGTCATGTATCACATGTTATGACCATTTTATTGCAACCCACGTTTTCAGATAATTTCAATATAAATTTGTTTTTGTATGTTAGCGATTGTGTTTGGTAATCTATTTCTTGATAGCTCTCAATTTTAATAGAATAAAACATGGAATCAAATATTTCAGAGTCATATAATACATAAGCAAGTTGATCCTACATGAAATGTCAAAAAATACTTGTCCTTCTTTTGCATATTATTCACCTATGTAGGCTTCCCAAGGTTAAACAATATCATTTTTAGGTCAAATAACATGACGTTTTGTTAGAGCACACTCTTGATAGCTCTCAATTTTAATAGAATAAAACATGGAATCAAATATTTCAGAGTCATATAATACATAAGCAAGTTGATCCTACATGAAATGTCAAAAAATATTTGTCCTTCTTTTGCATATTATTCACCTATGTAGGCTTCTCAAGGTTAAACAATATCATTTTTAGGTCAAATAACATGACGTTTTGTTAGAGCACACTCATGTCTTGACCTTTATACTATAATGTGCCGTCGAGATGCTCTTTGTCTACTACATTCACAACTACCTCAAATACTAGCTGACCAACTTTTACACCAATAAAACACAACCAAAACTAAACAGAGCAAACATATAGATGTGTTTTATCCATCAAGAATCCGGGCAAATACGTTATGCCCGGATTCTATGTGGTCTATATGGACTGGAATTAATTTTATAGGTTTTTTCTTAGGTTTGGATGATTTGAGCCGGTTACGACATTTTTAGCTATTCTTGGTAGGTTTTTATCAGTTTTTGATCGGGTTTAGTCGCTTTTGACCAATGCTTGCCTGGATAAAAGTACTCCTTTTTTCAAGCATCCATTTTCTTAGTTGTGGTCTTGAAACCGAGTCATGTATCACATGTTATGACCATTTTATTGCAACCCACGTTTTCAGATAATTTCAATATAAATTTGTTTTTGTATGTTAGCGATTGTGTTTGGTAATCTATTTCTTGATAGCTCTCAATTTTAATAGAATAAAACATGGAATCAAATATTTCAGAGTCATATAATACATAAGCAAGTTGATCCTACATGAAATGTCAAAAAATACTTGTCCTTCTTTTGCATATTATTCACCTATGTAGGCTTCCCAAGGTTAAACAATATCATTTTTAGGTCAAATAACATGACGTTTTGTTAGAGCACACTCTTGATAGCTCTCAATTTTAATAGAATAAAACATGGAATCAAATATTTCAGAGTCATATAATACATAAGCAAGTTGATCCTACATGAAATGTCAAAAAATATTTGTCCTTCTTTTGCATATTATTCACCTATGTAGGCTTCTCAAGGTTAAACAATATCATTTTTAGGTCAAATAACATGACGTTTTGTTAGAGCACACTCATGTCTTGACCTTTATACTATAATGTGCCGTCGAGATGCTCTTTGTCTACTACATTCACAACTACCTCAAATACTAGCTGACCAACTTTTACACCAATAAAACACAACCAAAACTAAACAGAGCAAACATATAGATGTGTTTTATCCATCAAGAATCCGGGCAAATACATTATGCCCGGATTCTATGTGGTCTATATGGACTGGAAATAATTTTAGAGGTTTTTTCTTAGGTTTGGATGATTTGAGCCGGTTACGGCATTTTTAGCTGTTCTTGGTAGGTTTTTATCAGTTTTTGATCGGGTTTAGTCGCTTTTGACCAATGCTTGCCTGGATAAAAGTACTCATTTTTTCAAGCATCCATTTTCTTAGTTGGGGTCTTGAAACCGAGTCATGTATCACATGTTATGACCATTTTATTGCAACCCACGTTTTCAGATAATTTCAATTTAAATTTGTTTTTGTATGTTAGCGATTGTGTTTGGTAATCTATTTCTTGATAGCTCTCAATTTTAATAGAATAAAACATGGAATCAAATATTTCAGAGTCATATAATACATAAGCAAGTTGATCCTACATGAAATGTCAAAAAATACTTGTCCTTCTTTTGCATATTATTCACCTATGTAGGCTTCCCAAGGTTAAACAATATCATTTTTAGGTCAAATAACATGACGTTTTGTTAGAGCACACTCTTGATAGCTCTCAATTTTAATAGAATAAAACATGGAATCAAATATTTCAGAGTCATATAATACATAAGCAAGTTGATCCTACATGAAATGTCAAAAAATATTTGTCCTTCTTTTGCATATTATTCACCTATGTAGGCTTCTCAAGGTTAAACAATATCATTTTTAGGTCAAATAACATGACGTTTTGTTAGAGCACACTCATGTCTTGACCTTTATACTATAATGTGCCGTCGAGATGCTCTTTGTCTACTACATTCACAACTACCTCAAATACTAGCTGACCAACTTTTACACCAATAAAACACAACCAAAACTAAACAGAGCAAACATATAGATGTGTTTTATCCATCAAGAATCCGATCAAATACATTATGCCCGGATTCTATGTGGTCTATATGGACTGGAAATAATTTTATAGGTTTTTTCTTAGGTTTGGATGATTTGAGCCGGTTACGGCATTTTTAGCTGTTCTTGGTCGGTTTTTATCAGTTTTTGATCGGGTTTAGTCGCTTTTGACCAATGCTTGCCTGGATAAAAGTACTCCGTTTTTCAAGCATCCATTTTCTTAGTTGTGGTCTTGAAACCGAGTCATGTATCACATGTTATGACCATTTTATTGCAACCCACGTTTTCAGATAATTTCAATATAAATTTGTTTTTGTATGTTAGCGATTGTGTTTGGTAATCTATTTCTTGATAGCTCTCAATTTTAATAGAATAAAAAATGGAATCAAATATTTCAGAGTCATATAATACATAAGCAAGTTGATCCTACATGAAATGTCAAAAAATACTTGTCCTTCTTTTGCATATTATTCACCTATGTAGGCTTCCCAAGGTTAAACAATATCATTTTTAGGTCAAATAACATGACGTTTTGTTAGAGCACACTCTTGATAGCTCTCAATTTTAATAGAATAAAACATGGAATCAAATATTTCAGAGTCATATAATACATAAGCAAGTTGATCCTACATGAAATGTCAAAAAATATTTGTCCTTCTTTTGAATATTATTCACCTATGTAGGCTTCTCAAGGTTAAACAATATCATTTTTAGGTCAAATAACATGACGTTTTGTTAGAGCACACTCATGTCTTGACCTTTATACTATAATGTGCCGTCGAGATGCTCTTTGTCTACTACATTCACAACTACCTCAAATACTAGCTGACCAACTTTTACACCAATAAAACACAACCAAAACTAAACAGAGCAAACATATAGATGTGTTTTATCCATCAAGAATCCGGGCAAATACATTATGCCCGGATTCTATGTGGTCTATATGGACTGGAAATAATTTTATAGGTTTTTTCTTAGGTTTGGATGATTTGAGCCGGTTACGGCATTTTTAGCTGTTCTTGGTCGGTTTTTATCAGTTTTTGATCGGGTTTAGTCGCTTTTGACCAATGCTTGCCTGGATAAAAGTACTCCTTTTTTCAAGCATCCATTTTCTTAGTTGTGGTCTTGAAACCGAGTCATGTATCACATGTTATGACCATTTTATTGCAACCCACGTTTTCAGATAATTTCAATATAAATTTGTTTTTGTGTGTTAGCGATTGTGTTTGGTAATCTATTTCTTGATAGCTCTCAATTTTAATAGAATAAAACATGGAATCAAATATTTTAGAGTCATATAATACATAAGCAAGTTGATCCTACATGAAATGTCAAAAAATACTTGTCCTTCTTTTGCATATTATTCACCTATGTAGGCTTCTCAAGGTTAAACAATATCATTTTTAGGTCAAATAACATGACGTATGTCTTGACCTTTATACTATAATGTGCCGTCGAGATGCTCTTTGTCTACTACATTCACAACTACCTCAAATACTAGCTGACCAACTTTTACACCAATAAAACACAACCAAAACTAAACAGAGCAAACATATAGATGTGTTTTATCCATCAAGAATCCGGGCAAATACATTATGCCCGGATTCTATGTGGTCTATATGGACTGGAAATAATTTTAGAGGGTTTTTCTTAGGTTTGGATGATTTGAGCCGGTTACGGCATTTTTAGCTGTTCTTGGTAGGTTTTTATCAGTTTTCTATCGGGTTTAGTCGCTTTTGACCAATGCTTGCCTGGATAAAAGTACTCCTTTTTTCAAGCATCTATTTTCTTAGTTGTGGTCTTGAAACCGAGTCATGTATCACATGTTATGACCATTTTATTGCAACCCACGTTTTCAGATAATTTCAATATAAATTTGTTTTTGTATGTTAGCGATTGTGTTTGGTAATCTATTTCTTGATAGCTCTCAATTTTAATAGAATAAAACATGGAATCAAATATTTCAGAGTCATATAATACATAAGCAAGTTGATCCTACATGAAATGTCAAAAAATACTTGTCCTTCTTTTGCATATTATTCACCTATGTAGGCTTCCCAAGGTTAAACAATATCATTTTTAGGTCAAATAACATGACGTTTTGTTAGAGCACACTCTTGATAGCTCTCAATTTTAATAGAATAAAACATGGAATCAAATATTTCAGAGTCATTTAATACATAAGCAAGTTGATCCTACATGAAATGTCAAAAAATATTTGTCCTTCTTTTGCATATTATTCACCTATGTAGGCTTCTCAAGGTTAAACAATATCATTTTTAGGTCAAATAACATGACGTTTTGTTAGAGCACACTCATATCTTGACCTTTATACTATAATGTGCTGTCGAGATGCTCTTTGTCTACTACATTCACAACTACCTCCAATACTAGCTGACCAACTTTTACACCAATAAAACACAACCAAAACTAAACAGAGCAAACATATAGATGTGTTTTATCCATCAAGAATACGGGCAAATACATTATGCCCGGATTCTATGTGGTCTATATGGACTGGAAATAATTTTATAGGTTTTTTCTTAGGTTTGGATGATTTGAGCCGGTTACGGCATTTTTAGCTGTTCTTGGTAGGTTTTTATCAGTTTTTGATCGGGTTTAGTCGCTTTTGACCAATGCTTGCCTGGATAAAAGTACTCCTTTTTTCAAGCATCCATTTTCTTAGTTGTGGTCTTGAAACCGAGTCATGTATCACATGTTATGACCATTTTATTGCAACCCACGTTTTTGATAATTTCAATATATATTTGTTTTTGTATGTTAGCGATTGTGTTTGGTAATCTATTTCTTGATAGCTCTCAATTTTAATAGAATAAAACATGGAATCAAATATTTCAGAATCATATAATACATAAGCAAGTTGATCCTACATGAAATGTCAAAAAATACTTGTCCTTCTTTTGCATATTATTCACCTATGTAGGCTTCCCAAGGTTAAACAATATCATTTTTAGGTCAAACAACATGACGTTTTGTTAGAGCACACTCTTGATAGCTCTCAATTTTAATAGAATAAAACATGGAATCAAATATTTCAGAGTCATATAATACATAAGCAAGTTGATCCTACATGAAATGTCAAAAAATATTTGTCCTTCTTTTGCATATTATTCACCTATGTAGGCTTCTCAAGGTTAAACAATATCATTTTTAGGTCAAATAACATGACGTTTTGTTAGAGCACACTCATGTCTTGACCTTTATACTATAATGTGCCGTCGAGATGCTCTTTGTCTACTACATTCACAACTACCTCAAATACTAGCTGACCAACTTTTACACCAATAAAACACAACCAAAACTAAACAGAGCAAACATATAGATGTGTTTTATCCATCAAGAATACGGGCAAATACATTATGCCCGGATTCTATGTGGTCTATATGGACTGGAAATAATTTTATAGGTTTTTTCTTAGGTTTGGATGATTTGAGCCGGTTACGGCATTTTTAGCTGTTCTTGGTAGGTTTTTATCAGTTTTTGATCGGGTTTAGTCGCTTTTGACCAATGCTTGCCTGGATAAAAGTACTCCTTTTTTCAAGCATCCATTTTCTTAGTTGTGGTCTTGAAACCGAGTCATGTATCACATGTTATGACCATTTTATTGCAACCCACGTTTTTGATAATTTCAATATATATTTGTTTTTGTATGTTAGCGATTGTGTTTGGTAATCTATTTCTTGATAGCTCTCAATTTTAATAGAATAAAACATGGAATCAAATATTTCAGAATCATATAATACATAAGCAAGTTGATCCTACATGAAATGTCAAAAAATACTTGTCCTTCTTTTGCATATTATTCACCTATGTAGGCTTCCCAAGGTTAAACAATATCATTTTTAGGTCAAACAACATGACGTTTTGTTAGAGCACACTCTTGATAGCTCTCAATTTTAATAGAATAAAACATGGAATCAAATATTTCAGAGTCATATAATACATAAGCAAGTTGATCCTACATGAAATGTCAAAAAATATTTGTCCTTCTTTTGCATATTATTCACCTATGTAGGCTTCTCAAGGTTAAACAATATCATTTTTAGGTCAAATAACATGACGTTTTGTTAGAGCACACTCATGTCTTGACCTTTATACTATAATGTGCCGTCGAGATGCTCTTTGTCTACTACATTCACAACTACCTCAAATACTAGCTGACCAACTTTTACACCAATAAAACACAACCAAAACTAAACAGAGCAAACATATAGATGTGTTTTATCCATCAAGAATACGGGCAAATACATTATGCCCGGATTCTATGTGGTCTATATGGACTGGAAATAATTTTATAGGTTTTTTCTTAGGTTTGGATGATTTGAGCCGGTTACGGCATTTTTAGCTGTTCTTGGTAGGTTTTTATCAGTTTTTGATCGGGTTTAGTCGCTTTTGACCAATGCTTGCCTGGATAAAAGTACTCCTTTTTTCAAGCATCCATTTTCTTAGTTGTGGTCTTGAAACCGAGTCATGTATCACATGTTATGACCATTTTATTGCAACCCACGTTTTTGATAATTTCAATATATATTTGTTTTTGTATGTTTGCGATTGTGTTTGGTAATCTATTTCTTGATAGCTCTCAATTTTAATAGAATAAAACATGGAATCAAATATTTCAGAATCATATAATACATAAGCAAGTTGATCCTACATGAAATGTCAAAAAATACTTGTCCTTCTTTTGCATATTATTCACCTATGTAGGCTTCCCAAGGTTAAACAATATCATTTTTAGGTCAAACAACATGACGTTTTGTTAGAGCACACTCTTGATAGCTCTCAATTTTAATAGAATAAAACATGGAATCAAATATTTCAGAGTCATATAATACATAAGCAAGTTGATCCTACATGAAATGTCAAAAAATATTTGTCCTTCTTTTGCATATTATTCACCTATGTAGGCTTCTCAAGGTTAAACAATATCATTTTTAGGTCAAATAACATGACGTTTTGTTAGAGCACACTCATGTCTTGACCTTTATACTATAATGTGCCGTCGAGATGCTCTTTGTCTACTACATTCACAACTACCTCAAATACTAGCTGACCAACTTTTACACCAATAAAACACAACCAAAACTAAACAGAGCAAACATATAGATGTGTTTTATCCATCAAGAATCCGGGCAAATACATTATGCCCGGATTCTATGTGGTCTATATGGACTGGAAATATTTTTATAGGTTTTTTCTAAGGTTTGGATGATTTGAGCCGGTTACGGCATTTTTAGCTGTTCTTGGTAGGTTTTTATCAGTTTTTGATCGGGTTTAGTCGCTTTTGACCAATGCTTGCCTGGATAAAAGTACTCCTTTTTTCAAGCATCCATTTTCTTAGTTGTGGTCTTGAAACCGAGTCATGTATCACATGTTATGACCATTTTATTGCAACCCACGTTTTCAGATAATTTCAATATAAATTTGTTTTTGTATGTTAGCGATTGTGTTTGGTAATCTATTTCTTGATAGCTCTCAATTTTAATAGAATAAAACATGGAATCAAATATTTCAGAGTCATATAATACATAAGCAAGTTGATCCTACATGAAATGTCAAAAAATACTTGTCCTTCTTTTGCATATTATTCACCTATGTAGGCTTCCCAAGGTTACACAATATCATTTTAAGGTCAAATAACATGACGTTTTGTTCACTCTTGATAGCTCTCAATTTTAATAGAATAAAACATGGAATCAAATATTTCAGAGTCATATAATACATAAGCAAGTTGATCCTACATGAAATGTCAAAAAATATTTGTCCTTCTTTTGCATATTATTCACCTATGTAGGCTTCTCAAGGTTAAACAATATCATTTTTAGGTCAAATAACATGACGTTTTGTTAGAGCACACTCATGTCTTGACCTTTATACTATAATGTGCCGTCGAGATGCTCTTTGTCTACTACATTCACAACTACCTCAAATACTAGCTGACCAACTTTTACACCAATAAAACACAACCAAAACTAAACAGAGCAAACATATAGATGTGTTTTATCCATCAAGAATCCGGGCAAATACATTATGCCCGGATTCTATGTGGTCTATATGGACTGGAAATAATTTTATAGGTTTTTTCTTAGGTTTGGATGATTTGAGCCGGTTACGGCATTTTTAGCTGTTCTTGGTAGGTTTTTATCAGTTTTTGATCGGGTTTAGTCGCTTTTGACCAATGCTTGCCTGGATAAAAGTACTCCTTTTTTCAAGCATCCATTTTCTTAGTTGTGGTCTTGAAACCGAGTCATGTATCACATGTTATGACCATTTTATTGCAACCCACGTTTTCAGATAATTTCAATATAAATTTGTTTTTGTATGTTAGCGATTGTGTTTGGTAATCTATTTCTTGATAGCTCTCAATTTTAATAGAATAAAACATGGAATCAAATATTTCAGAATCATATAATACATAAGCAAGTTGATCCTACATGAAATGTCAAAAAATACTTGTCCTTCTTTTGCATATTATTCACCTATGTAGGCTTTCCAAGGTTAAACAATATCATTTTTAGGTCAAATAACATGACGTTTTGTTAGAGCACACTCTTGATAGCTCTCAATTTTAATAGAATAAAACATGGAATCAAATATTTCAGAGTCATATAATACATAAGCAAGTTGATCCTACATGAAATGTCAAAAAATATTTGTCCTTCTTTTGCATATTATTCACCTATGTAGGCTTCTCAAGGTTAAACAATATCATTTTTAGGTCAAATAACATGACGTTTTGTTAGAGCACACTCATGTCTTGACCTTTATACTATAATGTGCCGTCGAGATGCTCTTTGTCTACTACATTCACAACTACCTCAAATACTAGCTGACCAACTTTTACACCAATAAAACACAACCAAAACTAAACAGAGCAAACATATAGATGTGTTTTATCCATCAAGAATCCGGGCAAATACATTATGCCCGGATTCTATGTGGTCTATATGGACTGGAAATAATTTTATAGGTTTTTTCTTAGCTTTGGATGATTTGAGCCGGTTACGGCATTTTTAGCTGTTCTTGGTAGGTTTTTATCAGTTTTTGATCGGGTTTAGTCGCTTTTGACCAATGCTTGCCTGGATAAAAGTACTCCTTTTTTCAAGCATCCATTTTCTTAGTTGTGGTCTTGAAACCGAGTCATGTATCACATGTTATGACCATTTTATTGCAACCTACGTTTTCAGATAATTTCAATATAAATTTGTTTTTGTATGTTAGCGATTGTGTTTGGTAATCTATTTCTTGATAGCTCTAAATTTTAATAGAATAAAACATGGAATCAAATATTTCAGAGTCATATAATACATAAGCAAGTTGATCCTACATGAAATGTCAAAAAATACTTGTCCTTCTTTTGCATATTATTCACCTATGTAGGCTTCCCAAGGTTAAACAATATCATTTTTAGGTCAAATAACATGACGTTTTGTTCACTCTTGATAGCTCTCAATTTTAATAGAATAAAACATGGAATCAAATATTTCAGAGTCATATAATACATAAGCAAGTTGATCCTACATGAAATGTCAAAAAATATTTGTCCTTCTTTTGCATATTATTCACCTATGTAGGCTTTTCAAGGTTAAACAATATCATTTTTAGGTCAAATAACATGACGTTTTGTTAGAGCACACTCATGTCTTGACCTTTATACTATAATGTGCCGTCGAGATGCTCTTTGTCTACTACATTCATAACTATCTCAAATACTAGCTGACCAACTTTTACACCAATAAAACACAACCAAAACTAAACAGAGCAAACATATAGATGTGTTTTATCCATCAAGAATCCGGGCAAATACATTATGCCCGGATTCTATGTGGTCTATATGGACTGGAAATAATTTTATAGGTTTTTTCTTAGGTTTGGATGATTTGAGCCGGTTACGGCATTTTTAGCTGTTATTGGTAGGTTTTTATCAGTTTTTGATCGGGTTTAGTCGCTTTTGACCAATGCTTGCCTGGATAAAAGTACTCCTTTTTTCAAGCATCCATTTTCTTAGTGTGGTCTTGAAACCGAGTCATGTATCACATGTTATGACCATTTTATTGCAACCCACGTTTTCAGATAATTTCAATATAAATTTGTTTTTGTATGTTAGCGATTGTGTTTGGTAATCTATTTCTTGATAGCTCTCAATTTTAATAGAATAAAACATGGAATCAAATATTTCAGAGTCATATAATACATAAGCAAGTTGATCCTACATGAAATGTCAAAAAATACTTGTCCTTCTTTTGCATATTATTCACCTATATAGGCTTCCCAAGGTTAAACAATATCATTTTTAGGTCAAATAACATGACGTTTTGTTAGAGCACACTCTTGATAGCTCTCAATTTTAATAGAATAAAACATGGAATCAAATATTTCAGAGTCATATAATACATAAGCAAGTTGATCCTACATGAAATGTCAAAAAATATGTGTCCTTCTTTTGCATATTATTCACCTATGTAGGCTTCTCAAGGTTAAACAATATCATTTTTAGGTCAAATAACATGACGTTTTGTTAGAGCACACTCATGTCTTGACCTTTATACTATAATGTGCCGTCGAGATGCTCTTTGTCTACTACATTCACAACTACCTCAAATACTAGCTGACCAACTTTTACACCAATAAAACACAACCAAAACTAAACAGAGCAAACATATAGATGTGTTTTATCCATCAAGAATCCGGGCAAATACATTATGCCCGGATTCTATGTGGTCTATATGGACTGAAAATAATTTTATAGGTTTTTTCTTAGGTTTGGATGATTTGAGCCGGTTACGGCATTTTTAGCTGTTCTTGGTCGGTTTTTATCAGTTTTTGATCGGGTTTAGTCGCTTTTGACCAATGCTTGCCTGGATAAAAGTACTCCTTTTTTCAAGCATCCATTTTCTTAGTTGTGGTCTTGAAACCGAGTCATGTATCACATGTTATGACCATTTTATTGCAACCTACGTTTTCAGATAATTTCAATATAAATTTGTTTTTGTATGTTAGCGATTGTGTTTGGTAATCTATTTCTTGATAGCTCTAAATTTTAATAGAATAAAACATGGAATCAAATATTTTAGAGTCATATAATACATAAGCAAGTTGATCCTACATGAAATGTCAAAAAATACTTGTCCTTCTTTTGCATATTATTCACCTATGTAGGCTTCCCAAGGTTAAACAATATCAATTTTAGGTCAAATAACATGACGTTTTGTTAGAGCACACTCTTGATAGCTCTCAATTTTAATAGAATAAAACATGGAATCAAATATTTCAGAGTCATATAATACATAAGCAAGTTGATCCTACATGAAATGTCAAAAAATATTTGTCCTTCTTTTGCATATTATTCACCTATGTAGGCTTCTCAAGGTTAAACAATATCATTTTTAGGTCAAATAACATGACGTTTTGTTAGAGCACACTCATGTCTTGACCTTTATACTATAATGTGCCGTCGAGATGCTCTTTGTCTACTACATTCACAACTACCTCAAATACTAGCTGACCAACTTTTACACCAATAAAACACAACCAAAACTAAACAGAGCAAACATATAGATGTGTTTTATCCATCAAGAATCCGGACAAATACATTATGCCCGGATTCTATGTGGTCTATATGGACTGGAAATAATTTTATAGGTTTTTTCTTAGGTTTGGATGATTTGAGCCGGTTACGGCATTTTTAGCTGTTCTTGGTCGGTTTTTATCAGTTTTTGATCGGGTTTAGTCGCTTTTGACCAATGCTTGCCTGGATAAAAGTACTCCTTTTTTCAAGCATCCATTTTCTTAGTTGTGGTCTTGAAACCGAGTCATGTATCACATGTTATGACCATTTTATTGCAACCCACGTTTTCAGATAATTTTAATATAAATTTTTTTTTTGTATGTTAGCGATTGTGTTTGGTAATCTATTTCTTGATAGCTCTCAATTTTAATAGAATAAAACATGGAATCAAATATTTCAGAGTCATATAATACATAAGCAAGTTGATCCTACATGAAATGTCAAAAAATACTTGTCCTTCTTTTGCATATTATTCACCTATGTAGGCTTCCCAAGGTTAAACAATATCATTTTTAGGTCAAATAACATGACGTTTTGTTAGAGCACACTCTTGATAGCTCTCAATTTTAATAGAATAAAACATGGAATCAAATATTTCAGAGTCATATAATACATAAGCAAGTTGATCCTACATGAAATGTCAAAAAATATTTGTCCTTCTTTTGCATATTATTCACCTATGTAGGCTTCTCAAGGTTAAACAATATCATTTTTAGGTCAAATAACATGACGTTTTGTTAGAGCACACTCATGTCTTGACCTTTATACTATAATGTGCCGTCGAGATGCTCTTTGTCTACTACATTCACAACTACCTCAAATACTAGCTGACCAACTTTTACACCAATAAAACACAACCAAAACTAAACAGAGCAAACATATAGATGTGTTTTATCCATCAAGAATCCGGGAAAATACATTATGCCCGGATTCTATGTGGTCTATATGGACTGAAAATAATTTTATAGGTTTTTTCTTAGGTTTGGATGATTTGAGCCGGTTACGGCATTTTTAGCTGTTCTTGGTCGGTTTTTATCAGTTTTTGATCGGGTTTAGTCGCTTTTGACCAATGCTTGCCTGGATAAAAGTACTCCTTTTTTCAAGCATCCATTTTCTTAGTTGTGGTCTTGAAACCGAGTCATGTATCACATGTTATGACCATTTTATTGCAACCTACGTTTTCAGATAATTTCAATATAAATTTGTTTTTGTATGTTAGCGATTGTGTTTGGTAATCTATTTCTTGATAGCTCTCAATTTTAATAGAATAAAACATGGAATCAAATATTTCAGAGTCATATAATACATAAGCAAGTTGATCCTACATGAAATGTCAAAAAATACTTGTCCTTCTTTTGCATATTATTCACCTATGTAGGCTTCCCAAGGTTAAACAATATCAATTTTAGGTCAAATAACATGACGTTTTGTTAGAGCACACTCTTGATAGCTCTCAATTTTAATAGAATAAAACATGGAATCAAATATTTCAGAGTCATATAATACATAAGCAAGTTGATCCTACATGAAATGTCAAAAAATATTTGTCCTTCTTTTGCATATTATTCACCTATGTAGGCTTCTCAAGGTTAAACAATATCATTTTTAGGTCAAATAACATGACGTTTTGTTAGAGCACACTCATGTCTTGACCTTTATACTATAATGTGCCGTCGAGATGCTCTTTGTCTACTACATTCACAACTACCTCAAATACTAGCTGACCAACTTTTACACCAATAAAACACAACCAAAACTAAACAGAGCAAACATATAGATGTGTTTTATCCATCAAGAATCCGGACAAATACATTATGCCCGGATTCTATGTGGTCTATATGGACTGGAAATAATTTTATAGGTTTTTTCTTAGGTTTGGATGATTTGAGCCGGTTACGGCATTTTTAGCTGTTCTTGGTCGGTTTTTATCAGTTTTTGATCGGGTTTAGTCGCTTTTGACCAATGCTTGCCTGGATAAAAGTACTCCTTTTTTCAAGCATCCATTTTCTTAGTTGTGGTCTTGAAACCGAGTCATGTATCACATGTTATGACCATTTTATTGCAACCCACGTTTTCAGATAATTTTAATATAAATTTTATTTTGTATGTTAGCGATTGTGTTTGGTAATCTATTTCTTGATAGCTCTCAATTTTAATAGAATAAAACATGGAATCAAATATTTCAGAGTCATATAATACATAAGCAAGTTGATCCTACATGAAATGTCAAAAAATACTTGTCCTTCTTTTGCATATTATTCACCTATGTAGGCTTCCCAAGGTTAAACAATATCATTTTTAGGTCAAATAACATGACGTTTTGTTAGAGCACACTCTTGATAGCTCTCAATTTTAATAGAATAAAACATGGAATCAAATATTTCAGAGTCATATAATACATAAGCAAGTTGATCCTACATGAAATGTCAAAAAATATTTGTCCTTCTTTTGCATATTATTCACCTATGTAGGCTTCTCAAGGTTAAACAATATCATTTTTAGGTCAAATAACATGACGTTTTGTTAGAGCACACTCATGTCTTGACCTTTATACTATAATGTGCCGTCGAGATGCTCTTTGTCTACTACATTCACAACTACCTCAAATACTAGCTGACCAACTTTTACACCAATAAAACACAACCAAAACTAAACAGAGCAAACATATAGATGTGTTTTATCCATCAAGAATCCGGGAAAATACATTATGCCCGGATTCTATGTGGTCTATATGGACTGAAAATAATTTTATAGGTTTTTTCTTAGGTTTGGATGATTTGAGCCGGTTACGGCATTTTTAGTTGTTCTTGGTCGGTTTTTATCAGTTTTTGATCGGGTTTAGTCGCTTTTGACCAATGCTTGCCTGGATAAAAGTACTCCTTTTTTCAAGCATCCATTTTCTTAGTTGTGGTCTTGAAACCGAGTCATGTATCACATGTTATGACCATTTTATTGCAACCCACGTTTTCAGATAATTTCAATATAAATTTGTTTTTGTATGTTAGCGATTGTGTTTGGTAATCTATTTCTTGATAGCTCTCAATTTTAATAGAATAAAACATGGAATCAAATATTTCAGAGTCATATAATACATAAGCAAGTTGATCCTACATGAAATGTCAAAAAATACTTGTCCTTCTTTTGCATATTATTCACCTATGTAGGCTTCCCAAGGTTAAACAATATCATTTTTAGGTCAAATAACATGACGTTTTGTTAGAGCACACTCTTGATAGCTCTCAATTTTAATAGAATAAAACATGGAATCAAATATTTCAGAGTCATATAATACATAAGCAAGTTGATCCTACATGAAATGTCAAAAAATATTTGTCCTTCTTTTGCATATTATTCACCTATGTAGGCTTCTCAAGGTTAAACAATATCATTTTTAGGTCAAATAACATGACGTTTTGTTAGAGCACACTCATGTCTTGACCTTTATACTATAATGTGCCGTCGAGATGCTCTTTGTCTACTACATTCACAACTACCTCAAATACTAGCTGACCAACTTTTACACCAATAAAACACAACCAAAACTAAACAGAGCAAACATATAGATGTGTTTTATCCATCAAGAATCCGGGCAAATACATTATGCCCGGATTCTATGTGGTCTATATGGACTGGAAATACTTTTATAGGTTTTTTCTTAGGTTTGGATGATTTGAGCCGGTTACGGCATTTTTAGCTGTTCTTGGTAGGTTTTTATCAGTTTTTGATCGGGTTTAGTCGCTTTTGACCAATGCTTGCCTGGATAAAAGTACTCCTTTTTTCAAGCATCCATTTTCTTAGTTGTGGTCTTGAAACCGAGTCATGTATCACATGTTATGACCATTTTATTGCAACCTACGTTTTCAGATAATTTCAATATAAATTTGTTTTTGTATGTTAGCGATTGTGTTTGGTAATCTATTTCTTGATAGCTCTCAATTTTAATAGAATAAAACATGGAATCAAATATTTCAGAGTCATATAATACATAAGCAAGTTGATCCTACATGAAATGTCAAAAAATACTTGTCCTTCTTTTGCATATTATTCACCTATGTAGGCTTCCCAAGGTTAAACAATATCATTTTTAGGTCAAATAACATGACGTTTTGTTAGAGCACACTCTTGATAGCTCTCAATTTTAATAGAATAAAACATGGAATCAAATATTTCAGAGTCATATAATACATAAGCAAGTTGATCCTACATGAAATGTCAAAAAATATTTGTCCTTCTTTTGCATATTATTCACCTATGTAGGCTTCTCAAGGTTAAACAATATCATTTTTAGGTCAAATAACATGACGTTTTGTTAGAGCACACTCATGTCTTGACCTTTATACTATAATGTGCCGTCGAGATGCTCTTTGTCTACTACATTCACAACTACCTCAAATACTAGCTGACCAACTTTTACACCAATAAAACACAACCAAAACTAAACAGAGCAAACATATAGATGTGTTTTATCCATCAAGAATCCGGGCAAATACATTATGCCCGGATTCTATGTGGTCTATATGGACTGGAAATAATTTTATAGGTTTTTTCTTAGGTTTGGATGATTTGAGCCGGTTACGGCATTTTTAGCTGTTCTTGGTCGGTTTTTATCAGTTTTTGATCGGGTTTAGTCGCTTTTGACCAATGCTTGCCTGGATAAAAGTACTCCTTTTTTCAAGCATCCATTTTCTTAGTTGTGGTCTTGAAACCGAGTCATGTATCACATGTTATGACCATTTTATTGCAACCCACGTTTTCAGATAATTTCAATATAAATTTGTTTTTGTATGTTAGCGATTGTGTTTGGTAATCTATTTCTTGATAGCTCTCATTTTTAATAGAATAAAACATGGAATCAAATATTTCAGAGTCATATAATACATAAGCAAGTTGATCCTACATGAAATGTCAAAAAATACTTGTCCTTCTTTTGCATATTATTCACCTATGTAGGCTTCCCAAGGTTAAACAATATCATTTTTAGGTCAAATAACATGACGTTTTGTTAGAGCACACTCTTGATAGCTCTCAATTTTAATAGAATAAAACATGGAATCAAATATTTCAGAGTCATATAATACATAAGCAAGTTGATCCTACATGAAATGTCAAAAAATATTTGTCCTTCTTTTGCATATTATTCACCTATGTAGGCTTCTCAAGGTTAAACAATATCATTTTTAGGTCAAATAATATGACGTTTTGTTAGAGCACACTCATGTCTTGACCTTTATACTATAATGTGCCGTCGAGATGCTCTTTGTCTACTACATTCACAACTACCTCAAATACTAGCTGACCAACTTTTACACCAATAAAACACAACCAAAACTAAACAGAGCAAACATATAGATGTGTTTTATCCATCAAGAATCCGGGCAAATACATTATGCCCGGTTTTCTATGTGGTCTATATAGACTGAAAATAATTTTATAGGTTTTTTCTTAGGTTTGGATGATTTGAGCCGGTTACGGCATTTTTAGCTGTTCTTGGTCGGTTTTTATCAGTTTTTGATCGGGTTTAGTCGCTTTTGACCAATGCTTGCCTGGATAAAAGTACTCCTTTTTTCAAGCATCCATTTTCTTAGTTGTGGTCTTGAAACCGAGTCATGTATCACATGTTATGACCATTTTATTGCAAACCACGTTTTCAGATAATTTCAATATAAATTTGTTTTTGTATGTTAGCGATTGTGTTTGGTAATCTATTTCTTGATAGCTCTCAATTTTAATAGAATAAAACATGGAATCAAATATTTCAGAGTCATATAATACATAAGCAAGTTGATCATACATGAAATGTCAAAAAATACTTGTCCTTCTTTTGCATATTATTCACCTATGTAGGCTTCCCAAGGTTAAACAATATCATTTTTAGGTCAAATAACATGACGTTTTGTTAGAGCACACTCTTGATAGCTCTCAATTTTAATAGAATAAAACATGGAATCAAATATTTCAGAGTCATATAATACATAAGCAAGTTGATCCTACATGAAATGTCAAAAAATATTTGTCCTTCTTTTGCATATTATTCACCTATGTAGGCTTCTCAAGGTTAAACAATATCATTTTTAGGTCAAATAACATGACGTTTTGTTAGAGCACACTCATGTCTTGACCTTTATACTATAATGTGCCGTCGAGATGCTCTTTGTCTACTACATTCACAACTACCTCAAATACTAGCTGACCAACTTTTACACCAATAAAACACAACCAAAACTAAACAGAGCAAACATATAGATGTGTTTTATCCATCAAGAATCCGGGCAAATACATTATGCCCGGATTCTATGTGGTCTATATGGACTGAAAATAATTTTATAGGTTTTTTCTTAGGTTTGGATGATTTGAGCCGGTTACGGCATTTTTAGCTGTTCTTGGTCGGTTTTTATCAGTTTTTGATCGGGTTTAGTCGCTTTTGACCAATGCTTGCCTGGATAAAAGTACTCCTTTTTTCAAGCATCCATTTTCTTAGTTGTGGTCTTGAAACCGAGTCATGTATCACATGTTATGACCATTTTATTGCAACCCACGTTTTCAGATAATTTCAATATAAATTTGTTTTTGTATGTTAGCGATTGTGTTTGGTAATCTATTTCTTGATAGCTCTCAATTTTAATAGAATAAAACATGGAATCAAATATTTCAGAGTCATATAATACATAAGCAAGTTGATCCTACATGAAATGTCAAAAAATACTTGTCCTTCTTTTGCATATTATTCACCTATGTAGGCTTCCCAAGGTTAAACAATATCATTTTTAGGTCAAATAACATGACGTTTTGTTAGAGCACACTCTTGATAGCTCTCAATTTTAATAGAATAAAACATGGAATCAAATATTTCAGAGTCATATAATACATAAGCAAGTTGATCCTACATGAAATGTCAAAAAATATTTGTCCTTCTTTTGCACATTATTCACCTATGTAGGCTTCGCAAGGTTAAACAATATCATTTTTAGGTCAAATAACATGACGTTTTGTTAGAGCACACTCATGTCTTGACCTTTATACTATAATGTGCCGTCGAGATGCTCTTTGTCTACTACATTCACAACTACCTCAAATACTAGCTGACCAACTTTTACACCAATAAAACACAACCAAAACTAAACAGAGCAAACATATAGATGTGTTTTATCCATCAAGAATCCGGGCAAATACATTATGCCCGGTTTTCTATGTGGTCTATATGGACTGAAAATAATTTTATAGGTTTTTTCTTAGGTTTGGATGATTTGAGCCGGTTACGGTATTTTTAGCTGTTCTTGGTCGGTTTTTATCAGTTTTTGATCGGGTTTAGTCGCTTTTGACCAATGCTTGCCTGGATAAAAGTACTCCTTTTTTCAAGCATCCATTTTCTTAGTTGTGGTCTTGAAACCGAGTCATGTATCACATGTTATGACCATTTTATTGCAACCCACGTTTTCAGATAATTTCAATATAAATTTGTTTTTGTATGTTAGCGATTGTGTTTGGTAATATATTTCTTGATAGCTCTCAATTTTAATAGAATAAAACATGGAATCAAATATTTCAGAGTCATATAATACATAAGCAAGTTGATCCTACATGAAATGTCAAAAAATACTTGTCCTTCTTTTGCATATTATTCACCTATGTAGGCTTCCCAAGGTTAAACAATATCATTTTTAGGTCAAATAACATGAAGTTTTGTTAGAGCACACTCTTGATAGCTCTCAATTTTAATAGAATAAAACATGGAATCAAATATTTCAGAGTCATATAATACATAAGCAAGTTGATCCTACATGAAATGTCAAAAAATATTTGTCCTTCTTTTGCATATTATTCACCTATGTAGGCTTCTCAAGGTTAAACAATATCATTTTTAGGTCAAATAACATGACGTTTTGTTAGAGCACACGCATGTCTTGACCTTTATACTATAATGTGCCGTCGAGATGCTCTTTGTCTACTACATTCACAACTACCTCAAATACTAGCTGACCAACTTTTACACCAATAAAACACAACCAAAACTAAACAGAGCAAACATATAGATGTGTTTTATCCATCAAGAATCCGGGCAAATACATTATGCCCAGATTCTATGTGGTCTATATGGACTGAAAATAATTTTATAGGTTTTTTCTTAGGTTTGGATGATTTGAGCCGGTTACGGCATTTTTAGATGTTCTTGGTCGGTTTTTATCAGTTTTTGATCGGGTTTAGTCGCTTTTGACCAATGCTTGCCTGGATAAAAGTACTCCTTTTTTCAAGCATCCATTTTCTTAGTTGTGGTCTTGAAACCGAGTCATTTATCACATGTTATGACCATTTTATTGCAACCCACGTTTTCAGATAATTTCAATATAAATTTGTTTTTGTATGTTAGCGATTGTGTTTGGTAATCTATTTCTTGATAGCTCTCAATTTTAATAGAATAAAACATGGAATCAAATATTTCAGAGTCATATAATACATAAGCAAGTTGATCCTACATGAAATGTCAAAAAATACTTGTCCTTCTTTTGCATATTATTCACCTATGTAGGCTTCCCAAGGTTAAACAATATCATTTTTAGGTCAAATAACATGACGTTTTGTTAGAGCACACTCTTGATAGCTCTCAATTTTAATAGAATAAAACATGGAATCAAATATTTCAGAGTCATATAATACATAAGCAAGTTGATCCTACATGAAATGTCAAAAAATATTTGTCCTTCTTTTGCATATTATTCACCTATGTAGGCTTCTCAAGGTTAAACAATATCATTTTTAGGTCAAATAACATGACGTTTTGTTAGAGCACACGCATGTCTTGACCTTTATACTATAATGTGCCGTCGAGATGCTCTTTGTCTACTACATTCACAACTACCTCAAATACTAGCTGACCAACTTTTACACCAATAAAACACAACCAAAACTAAACAGAGCAAACATATAGATGTGTTTTATCCATCAAGAATCCGGGCAAATACATTATGCCCGGATTCTATGTGGTCTATATGGACTGAAAATAATTTTATAGGTTTTTTCTTAGGTTTGGATGATTTGAGCCGGTTACGGCATTTTTAGCTGTTCTTGGTCGGTTTTTATCAGTTTTTGATCGGGTTTAGTCGCTTTTGACCAATGCTTGCCTGGATAAAAGTACTCCTTTTTTCAAGCATCCATTTTCTTAGTTGTGGTCTTGAAACCGAGTCATTTATCACATGTTATGACCATTTTATTGCAACCCACGTTTTCAGATAATTTCAATATAAATTTGTTTTTGTATGTTAGCGATTGTGTTTGGTAATCTATTTCTTGATAGCTCTCAATTTTAATAGAATAAAACATGGAATCAAATATTTCAGAGTCATATAATACATAAGCAAGTTGATCCTACATGAAATGTCAAAAAATACTTGTCCTTCTTTTGCATATTATTCACCTATGTAGGCTTCCCAAGGTTAAACAATATCATTTTTAGGTCAAATAACATGACGTTTTGTTAGAGCACACTCTTGATAGCTCTCAATTTTAATAGAATAAAACATGGAATCAAATATTTCAGAGTCATATAATACATAAGCAAGTTGATCCTACATGAAATGTCAAAAAATATTTGTCCTTCTTTTGCATATTATTCACCTATGTAGGCTTCTCAAGGTTAAACAATATCATTTTTAGGTCAAATAACATGACGTTTTGTTAGAGCACACGCATGTCTTGACCTTTATACTATAATGTGCCGTCGAGATGCTCTTTGTCTACTACATTCACAACTACCTCAAATACTAGCTGACCAACTTTTACACCAATAAAACACAACCAAAACTAAACAGAGCAAACATATAGATGTGTTTTATCCATCAAGAATCCGGGCAAATACATTATGCCCGGATTCTATGTGGTCTATATGGACTGAAAATAATTTTATAGGTTTTTTCTTAGGTTTGGATGATTTGAGCCGGTTACGGCATTTTTAGCTGTTCTTGGTCGGTTTTTATCAGTTTTTGATCGGGTTTAGTCGCTTTTGACCAATGCTTGCCTGGATAAAAGTACTCCTTTTTTCAAGCATCCATTTTCTTAGTTGTGGTCTTGAAACCGAGTCATGTATCACATGTTATGACCATTTTATTGCAACCCACGTTTTCAGATAATTTCAATATAAATTTGTTTTTGTATGTTAGCGATTGTGTTTGGTAATCTATTTCTTGATAGCTCTCAATTTTAATAGAATAAAACATGGAATCAAATATTTAAGAGTCATATAATACATAAGCAAGTTGATCCTACATGAAATGTCAAAAAATACTTGTCCTTCTTTTGCATATTATTCACCTATGTAGGCTTTCCAAGGTTAAACAATATCATTTTTAGGTCAAATAACATGACGTTTTGTTAGAGCAAACTCATGTCTTGACCTTTATACTATAATGTGCCGTCGAGATGCTCTTTGTCTACTACATTCACAACTACCTCAAATACTAGCTGACCAACTTTTACACCAATAAAACACAACCAAAACTAAACAGAGCAAACATATAGATGTGTTTTATCCATCAAGAATCCGGGCAAATACATTATGCCCGGATACTATGTGGTCTATATGGGCTGAAAATAATTTTATAGGTTTTTTCTTAGGTTTGGATGATTTGAGCCGGTTACGGCATTTTTAGCTGTTCTTGGTCGGTTTTTATCAGTTTTTGATCGGGTTTAGTCGCTTTTGACCAATGCTTGCCTGGATAAAAGTACTCCTTTTTTCAAGCATCCATTTTCTTAGTTGTGGTCTTGAAACCGAGTCATGTATCACATGTTATGACCATTTTATTGCAACCCACGTTTTCAGATAATTTCAATAAAAATTTGTTTTTGTATGTTAGCGATTGTGTTTGGTAATCTATTTCTTGATAGCTCTCAATTTTAATAGAATAAAACATGGAATCAAATATTTCAGAGTCATATAATACATAAGCAAGTTGATCCTACATGAAATGTCAAAAAATACTTGTCCTTCTTTTGCATATTATTCACCTATGTAGGCTTCCCAAGGTTAAACAATATCATTTTTAGGTCAAATAACATGACGTTTTGTTAGAGCACACTCTTGATAGCTCTCAATTTTAATAGAATAAAACATGGAATCAAATATTTCAGAGTCATATAATACATAAGCAAGTTGATCCTACATGAAATGTCAAAAAATACTTGTCCTTCTTTTGCATATTATTCACCTATGTAGGCTTTCCAAGGTTAAACAATATCATTTTTAGGTCAAATAACATGACGTTTTGTTAGAGCACACTCATGTCTTGACCTTTATACTATAATGTGCCGTCGAGATGCTCTTTGTCTACTACATTCACAACTACCTCAAATACTAGCTGACCAACTTTTACACCAATAAAACACAACCAAAACTAAACAGAGTAAACATATAGATGTGTTTATCCATCAAGAATCCGGGCAAATACATTATGCCCGGATTCTATGTGGTCTATATGGACTGGAAATAATTTTAAAGGTTTTTTCTTAGGTTTGGATGATTTGAGCCGGTTACGGCATTTTTAGCTGTTCTTGGTAGGTTTTTATCAGTTTTTGATCGGGTTTAGTCGCTTTTGACCAATGCTTGCCTGGATAAAAGTACTCCTTTTTTCAAGCTTCTATTTTCTTAGTTGTGGTCTTGAAACCGAGTCATGTATCACATGTTATGACCATTTTATTGCAACCCACGTTTTCAGATAATTTCAATATAAATTTGTTTTTGTATGTTAGCGATTGTGTTTGGTAATCTATTTCTTGATAGCTCTCAATTTTAATAGAATAAAACATGGAATCAAATATTTCAGAGTCATATAATACATAAGCAAGTTGATCCTACATGAAATGTCAAAAAATACTTGTCCTTCTTTTGCATATTATTCACCTATGTAGGCTTCCCAAGGTTAAACAATATCATTTTTAGGTCAAATAACATGACGTTTTGTTAGAGCACACTCTTGATAGCTCTCAATTTTAATAGAATAAAACATGGAATCAAATATTTCAGAGTCATATAATACATAAGCAAGTTGATCCTACATGAAATGTCAAAAAATACTTGTCCTTCTTTTGCATATTAGTCACCTATGTAGGCTTCCCAAGGTTAAACAATATCATTTTTAGGTCAAATAACATGACGTTTTGTTAGAGCACACTCTTGATAGCTCTCAATTTTAATAGAATAAAACATGGAATCAAATATTCCAGAGTCATATAATACATAAGCAAGTTGATCCTACATGAAATGTCAAAAAATATTTGTCCTTCTTTTGCATATTATTCACCTATGTAGGCTTCTCAAGGTTAAACAATATCATTTTTAGGTCAAATAACATGACGTTTTGTTAGAGCACACTCATGTCTTGACCTTTATACTATAATGTGCCGTCGAGATGCTCTTTGTCTACTACATTCACAACTACCTCAAATACTAGCTGACCAACTTTTACACCAATAAAACACAACCAAAACTAAACAGAGCAAACATATAGATGTGTTTTATCCATCAAGAATCCGGGCAAATACATTATGCCCGGATTCTATGTGGTCTATATGGACTGGAAATAATTTTATAGGTTTTTTCTTAGGTTTGGATGATTTGAGCCGGTTACGGCATTTTTAGCTGTTCTTGGTCGGTTTTTATCAGTTTTTGATCGGGTTTAGTCGCTTTTGACCAATGCTTGCCTGGATAAAAGTACTCCTTTTTTCAAGCATCCATTTTCTTAGTTGTGGTCTTGAAACCGAGTCATGTATCACATGTTATGTCCATTTTATTGCAACCCACGTTTTCAGATAATTTCAATATAAATTTGTTTTTGTATGTTAGCGATTGTGTTTGGTAATCTATTTCTTGATAGCTCTCAATTTTAATAGAATAAAACATGGAATCAAATATTTCAGAGTCATATAATACATAAGCAAGTTGATCCTACATGAAATGTCAAAAAATACTTGTCCTTCTTTTGCATATTATTCACCTATGTAGGCTTCCCAAGGTTAAACAATATCATTTTTAGGTCAAATAACATGACGTTTTGTTAGAGCACACTCTTGATAGCTCTCAATTTTAATAGAATAAAACATGGAATCAAATATTTCAGAGTCATATAATACATAAGCAAGTTGATCCTACATGAAATGTCAAAAAATACTTGTCCTTCTTTTGCATATTATTCACCTATGTAGGCTTTCCAAGGTTAAACGATATCATTTTTAGGTCAAATAACATGACGTTTTGTTAGAGCACACTCATGTCTTGACCTTTATACTATAATGTGCCGTCGAGATGCTCTTTGTCTACTACATTCACAACTACCTCAAATACTAGCTGACCAACTTTTACACCAATAAAACACAACCAAAACTAAACAGAGCAAACATATAGATGTGTTTTATCCATCAAGAATCCGGGCAAATACATTATGCCCGGATTCTATGTGGTCTATATGGACTGGAAATAATTTTAGAGGTTTTTTCTTAGGTTTGGATGATTTGAGCCGGTTACGGCATTTTTAGCTGTTCTTGGTAGGTTTTTATCAGTTTTTGATCGGGTTTAGTCGCTTTTGACCAATGCTTGCCTGGATAAAAGTACTCCTTTTTTCAAGCATCTATTTTCTTAGTTGTGGTCTTGAAACCGAGTCATGTATCACATGTTATGACCATTTTATTGCAACCCACATTTTCAGATAATTTCAATATAAATTTGTTTTTGTATGTTAGCGATTGTGTTTGGTAATCTATTTCTTGATAGCTCTCAATTTTAATAGAATAAAACATGGAATCAAATATTTCAGAGTCATATAATACATAAGCAAGTTGATCCTACATGAAATGTCAAAAAATACTTGTCCTTCTTTTGCATATTATTCACCTATGTAGGCTTCCCAAGGTTAAACAATATCATTTTTAGGTCAAATAACATGACGTTTTGTTAGAGCACACTCTTGATAGCTCTCAATTTTAATAGAATAAAACATGGAATCAAATATTTCAGAGTCATATAATACATAAGCAAGTTGATCCTACATGAAATGTCAAAAAATATTTGTCCTTCTTTTGCATATTATTCACCTATGTAGGCTTCTCAAGGTTAAACAATATCATTTTTAGGTCAAATAACATGACGTTTTGTTAGAGCACACTCATGTCTTGACCTTTATACTATAATGTGTCGTCGAGATGCTCTTTGTCTACTACATTCACAACTACCTCAAATACTAGCTGACCAACTTTTACACCAATAAAACACAACCAAAACTAAACAGAGCAAACATATAGATGTGTTTTATCCATCAAGAATCCGGGCAAATACATTATGCCCGGATTCTATGTGGTCTATATGGACTGAAAATAATTTTATAGGTTTTTTCTTAGGTTTGGATGATTTGAGCCGGTTACGGCATTTTTAGCTGTTCTTGGTCGGTTTTTATCAGTTTTTGATCGGGTTTAGTCGCTTTTGACCAATGCTTGCCTGGATAAAAGTACTCCTTTTTTCAAGCATCCATTTTCTTAGTTGTGGTCTTGAAACCGAGTCATGTATCACATGTTATGACCATTTTATTGCAACCCACGTTTTCAGATAATTTCAATATAAATTTGTTTTTGTATGTTAGCGATTGTGTTTGGTAATCTATTTCTTGATAGCTCTCAATTTTAATAGAATAAAACATGGAATCAAATATTTCAGAGTCATATAATACATAAGAAAGTTGATCCTACATGAAATGTCAAAAAATACTTGTCCTTCTTTTGCATATTATTCACCTATGTAGGCTTCCCAAGGTTAAACAATATCATTTTTAGGTCAAATAACATGACGTTTTGTTAGAGCACACTCTTGATAGCTCTCAATTTTAATAGAATAAAACATGGAATCAAATATTTCAGAGTCATATAATACATAAGCAAGTTGATCCTACATGAAATGTCAAAAAATATTTGTCCTTCTTTTGCATATTATTCACCTATGTAGGCTTCTCAAGGTTAAACAATATCATTTTTAGGTCAAATAACATGACGTTTTGTTAGAGCACACTCATGTCTTGACCTTTATACTATAATGTGCTGTCGAGATGCTCTTTGTCTACTACATTCACAACTACCTCAAAAACTAGCTGACCAACTTTTACACCAATAAAACACAACCAAAACTAAACAGAGCAAACATATAGATGTGTTTTATCCATAAAGAATCCGGGCAAATACATTATGCCCGGATTCTATGTGGTCTACATGGACTGAAAATAATTTTATAGGTTTTTTCTTAGGTTTGGATGATTTGAGCCGGTTACGGCATTTTTAGCTGTTCTTGGTCGGTTTTTATCAGTTTTTGATCGGGTTTAGTCGCTTTTGACCAATGCTTGCCTGGATAAAAGTACTCCTTTTTTCAAGCATCCATTTTCTTAGTTGTGGTCTTGAAACCGAGTCATGTATCACATGTTATGACCATTTTATTGCAACCCACGTTTTCAGATAATTTCAATATAAATTTGTTTTTGTATGTTAGCGATTGTGTTTGGTAATCTATTTCTTGATAGCTCTCAATTTTAATAGAATAAAACATGGAATCAAATATTTCAGAGTCATATAATACATAAGCAAGTTGATCCTACATGAAATGTTAAAAAATACTTGTCCTTCTTTTGCATATTATTCACCTATGTAGGCTTCCCAAGGTTAAACAATATCATTTTTAGGTCAAATAACATGACGTTTTGTTAGAGCACACTCTTGATAGCTCTCAATTTTAATAGAATAAAACATGGAATCAAATATTTCAGAGTCATATAATACATAAGCAAGTTGATCCTACATGAAATGTCAAAAAATACTTGTCCTTCTTTTGCATATTATTCACCTATGTAGGCTTTCCAAGGTTAAACAATATCATTTTTAGGTCAAATAACATGACGTTTTGTTAGAGCACACTCATGTCTTGACCTTTATACTATAATGTGCCGTCGAGATGCTCTTTGTCTACTACATTCACAACTACCTCAAATACTAGCTGACCAACTTTTACACCAATAAAACACAACTAAAACTAAACAGAGCAAACATATAGATGTGTTCTATCCATCAAGAATCCGGGCAAATACATTATGCCCGGATTCTATGTGGTCTATATGGACTGAAAATAATTTTATAGGTTTTTTCTTAGGTTTGGATGATTTGAGCCGGTTACGGCATTTTTAGCTGTTCTTGGTCGGTTTTTATCAGTTTTTGATCGGGTTTAGTCGCTTTTGACCAATGCTTGCCTGGATAAAAGTACTCCTTTTTTCAAGCATCCATTTTCTTAGTTGTGGTCTTGAAACCGAGTCATGTATCACATGTTATGACCATTTTATTGCAACCCACGTTTTCAGATAATTTCAATATAAATTTGTTTTTGTATGTTAGCGATTGTGTTTGGTAATCTATTTCTTGATAGCTCTCAATTTTAATAGAATAAAACATGGAATCAAATATTTCAGAGTCATATAATACATAAGAAAGTTGATCCTACATGAAATGTCAAAAAATACTTGTCCTTCTTTTGCATATTATTCACCTATGTAGGCTTCCCAAGGTTAAACAATATCATTTTTAGGTCAAATAACATGACGTTTTGTTAGAGCACACTCTTGATAGCTCTCAATTTTAATAGAATAAAACATGGAATCAAATATTTCATCGTCATATAATACATAAGCAAGTTGATCCTACATGAAATGTCAAAAAATATTTGTCCTTCTTTTGCATATTATTCACCTATGTAGGCTTCTCAAGGTTAAACAATATCATTTTTAGGTCAAATAACATGACGTTTTGTTAGAGCACACTCATGTCTTGACCTTTATACTATAATGTGCTGTCGAGATGCTCTTTGTCTACTACATTCACAACTACCTCAAATACTAGCTGACCAACTTTTACACCAATAAAACACAACCAAAACTAAACAGAGCAAACATATAGATGTGTTTTATCCATCAAGAATCCGGGCAAATACATTATGCCCGGATTCTATGTGGTCTACATGGACTGAAAATAATTTTATAGGTTTTTTCTTAGGTTTGGATGATTTGAGCCGGTTACGGCATTTTTAGCTGTTCTTGGTCGGTTTTTATCAGTTTTTGATCGGGTTTAGTCGCTTTTGACCAATGCTTGCCTGGATAAAAGTACTCCTTTTTTCAAGCATCCATTTTCTTAGTTGTGGTCTTGAAACCGAGTCATGTATCACATGTTATGACCATTTTATTGCAACCCACGTTTTCAGATAATTTCAATATAAATTTGTTTTTGTATGTTAGCGATTGTGTTTGGTAATCTATTTCTTGATAGCTCTCAATTTTAATAGAATAAAACATGGAATCAAATATTTCAGAGTCATATAATACATAAGAAAGTTGATCCTACATGAAATGTCAAAAAATACTTGTCCTTTTTTTGCATATTATTCACCTATGTAGGCTTCCCAAGGTTAAACAATATCATTTTTAGGTCAAATAACATGACGTTTTGTTAGAGCACACTCTTGATAGCTCTCAATTTTAATAGAATAAAACATGGAATCAAATATTTCAGAGTCATATAATACATAAGCAAGTTGATCCTACATGAAATGTCAAAAAATATTTGTCCTTCTTTTGCATATTATTCACCTATGTAGGCTTCTCAAGGTTAAACAATATCATTTTTAGGTCAAATAACATGACGTTTTGTTAGAGCACACTCATGTCTTGACCTTTATACTATAATGTGCTGTCGAGATGCTCTTTGTCTACTACATTCACAACTACCTCAAATACTAGCTGACCAACTTTTACACCAATAAAACACAACCAAAACTAAACAGAGCAAACATATAGATGTGTTTTATCCATCAAGAATCCGGGCAAATACATTATGCCCGGATTCTATGTGGTCTACATGGACTGAAAATAATTTTATAGGTTTTTTCTTAGGTTTGGATGATTTGAGCCGGTTACGGCATTTTTAGCTGTTCTTGGTCGGTTTTTATCAGTTTTTGATCGGGTTTAGTCGCTTTTGACCAATGCTTGCCTGGATAAAAGTACTCCTTTTTTCAAGCATCCATTTTCTTAGTTGTGGTCTTGAAACCGAGTCATGTATCACATGTTATGACCATTTTATTGCAACCCACGTTTTCAGATAATTTCAATATAAATTTGTTTTTGTATGTTAGCGATTGTGTTTGGTAATCTATTTCTTGATAGCTCTCAATTTTAATAGAATAAAACATGGAATCAAATATTTCAGAGTCATATAATACATAAGAAAGTTGATCCTACATGAAATGTCAAAAAATACTTGTCCTTCTTTTGCATATTATTCACCTATGTAGGCTTCCCAAGGTTAAACAATATCATTTTTAGGTCAAATAACATGACGTTTTGTTAGAGCACACTCTTGATAGCTCTCAATTTTAATAGAATAAAACATGGAATCAAATATTTCAGAGTCATATAATACATAAGCAAGTTGATCCTACATGAAATGTCAAAAAATATTTGTCCTTCTTTTGCATATTATTCACCTATGTAGGCTTCTCAAGGTTAAACAATATCATTTTTAGGTCAAATAACATGACGTTTTGTTAGAGCACACTCATGTCTTGACCTTTATACTATAATGTGCTGTCGAGATGCTCTTTGTCTACTACATTCACAACTACCTCAAATACTAGCTGACCAACTTTTACACCAATAAAACACAACCAAAACTAAACAGAGCAAACATATAGATGTGTTTTATCCATCAAGAATCCGGGCAAATACATTATGCCCGGATTCTATGTGGTCTACATGGACTGAAAATAATTTTATAGGTTTTTTCTTAGGTTTGGATGATTTGAGCCGGTTACGGCATTTTTAGCTGTTCTTGGTCGGTTTTTATCAGTTTTTGATCGGGTTTAGTCGCTTTTGACCAATGCTTGCCTGGATAAAAGTACTCCTTTTTTCAAGCATCCATTTTCTTAGTTGTGGTCTTGAAACCGAGTCATGTATCACATGTTATGACCATTTTATTGCAACCCACGTTTTCAGATAATTTCAATATAAATTTGTTTTTGTATGTTAGCGATTGTGTTTGGTAATCTATTTCTTGATAGCTCTCAATTTTAATAGAATAAAACATGGAATCAAATATTTCAGAGTCATATAATACATAAGCAAGTTGATCCTACATGAAATGTCAAAAAATACTTGTCCTTCTTTTGCATATTATTCACCTATGTAGGCTTCCCAAGGTTAAACAATATCATTTTTAGGTCAAATAACATGACGTTTTGTTAGAGCACACTCTTGATAGCTCTCAATTTTAATAGAATAAAACATGGAATCAAATATTTCAGAGTCATATAATACATAAGCAAGTTGATCCTACATGAAATGTCAAAAAATACTTGTCCTTCTTTTGCATATTATTCACCTATGTAGGCTTTCCAAGGTTAAACAATATCATTTTTAGGTCAAATAACATGACGTTTTGTTAGAGCACACTCATGTCTTGACCTTTATACTATAATGTGCCGTCGAGATGCTCTTTGTCTACTACATTCACAACTACCTCAAATACTAGCTGACCAACTTTTACACCAATAAAACACAACTAAAACTAAACAGAGCAAACATATAGATGTGTTTTATCCATCAAGAATCCGGGCAAATACATTATGCCCGGATTCTATGTGGTCTATATGGACTGAAAATAATTTTATAGGTTTTTTCTTAGGTTTGGATGATTTGAGCCGGTTACGGCATTTTTAGCTGTTCTTGGTCGGTTTTTATCAGTTTTTGATCGGGTTTAGTCGCTTTTGACCAATGCTTGCCTGGATAAAAGTACTCCTTTTTTCAAGCATCCATTTTCTTAGTTGTGGTCTTGAAACCGAGTCATGTATCACATGTTATGACCATTTTATTGCAACCCACGTTTTCAGATAATTTCAATATAAATTTGTTTTTGTATGTTAGCGATTGTGTTTGGTAATCTATTTCTTGATAGCTCTCAATTTTAATAGAATAAAACATGGAATCAAATATTTCAGAGTCATATAATACATAAGAAAGTTGATCCTACATGAAATGTCAAAAAATACTTGTCCTTCTTTTGCATATTATTCACCTATGTAGGCTTCCCAAGGTTAAACAATATCATTTTTAGGTCAAATAACATGACGTTTTGTTAGAGCACACTCTTGATAGCTCTCAATTTTAATAGAATAAAACATGGAATCAAATATTTCAGAGTCATATAATACATAAGCAAGTTGATCCTACATGAAATGTCAAAAAATATTTGTCCTTCTTTTGCATATTATTCACCTATGTAGGCTTCTCAAGGTTAAACAATATCATTTTTAGGTCAAATAACATGACGTTTTGTTAGAGCACACTCATGTCTTGACCTTTATACTATAATGTGCTGTCGAGATGCTCTTTGTCTACTACATTCACAACTACCTCAAATACTAGCTGACCAACTTTTACACCAATAAAACACAACCAAAACTAAACAGAGCAAACATATAGATGTGTTTTATCCATCAAGAATCCGGGCAAATACATTATGCCCGGATTCTATGTGGTCTACATGGACTGAAAATAATTTTATAGGTTTTTTCTTAGGTTTGGATGATTTGAGCCGGTTACGGCATTTTTAGCTGTTCTTGGTCGGTTTTTATCAGTTTTTGATCGGGTTTAGTCGCTTTTGACCAATGCTTGCCTGGATAAAAGTACTCCTTTTTTCAAGCATCCATTTTCTTAGTTGTGGTCTTGAAACGGAGTCATGTATCACATGTTATGACCATTTTATTGCAACCCACGTTTTCAGATAATTTCAATATAAATTTGTTTTTGTATGTTAGCGATTGTGTTTGGTAATCTATTTCTTGATAGCTCTCAATTTTAATAGAATAAAACATGGAATCAAATATTTCAGAGTCATATAATACATAAGCAAGTTGATCCTACATGAAATGTCAAAAAATACTTGTCCTTCTTTTGCATATTATTCACCTATCTAGGCTTCCCAAGGTTAAACAATATCATTTTTAGGTCAAATAACATGACGTTTTGTTAGAGCACACTCTTGATAGCTCTCAATTTTAATAGAATAAAACATGGAATCAAATATTTTAGAGTCATATAATACATAAGCAAGTTGATCCTACATGAAATGTCAAAAAATACTTGTCCTTCTTTTACATATTATTCACCTATGTAGGCTTTCCAAGGTTAAACAATATCATTTTTAGGTCAAATAACATGACGTTTTGTTAGAGCACACTCATGTCTTGACCTTTATACTATAATGTGCCGTCGAGATGCTCTTTGTCTACTACATTCACAACTACCTCAAATACTAGCTGACCAACTTTTACACCAATAAAACACAACTAAAACTAAACAGAGCAAACATATAGATGTGTTTTATCCATCAAGAATCCGGGCAAATACATTATGCCCGGATTCTATGTGGTCTATATGGACTGGAAATAATTTTATAGGTTTTTTCTTAGGTTTGGATGATTTGAGCCGGTTAGGGCATTTTTAGCTGTTCTTGGTCGGTTTTTATCAGTTTTTGATCGGGTTTAGTCGCTTTTGACCAATGCTTGCCTGGATAAATGTACTCCTTTTTTCAAGAATCCATTTTCTTAGTTGTGGTCTTGAAACCGAGTCATGTATCACATGTTATGACCATTTTATTGCAACCCACGTTTTCAGATAATTTCAATATAAATTTGTTTTTGTATGTTAGCGATTGTGTTTGGTAATCTATTTCTTGATAGCTCTCAATTTTAATAGAATAAAACATGGAATCAAATATTTCAGAGTCATATAATACATAAGCAAGTTGATCCTACATGAAATGTCAAAAAATACTTGTCCTTCTTTTGCATATTAGTCACCTATGTAGGCTTCCCAAGGTTAAACAATATCATTTTTAGGTCAAATAACATGACGTTTTGTTAGAGCACACTCTTGATAGCTCTCAATTTTAATAGAATAAAACATGGAATCAAATATTCCAGAGTCATATAATACATAAGCAAGTTGATCCTACATGAAATGTCAAAAAATATTTGTCCTTCTTTTGCATATTATTCACCTATGTAGGCTTCTCAAGGTTAAACAATATCATTTTTAGGTCAAATAACATGACGTTTTGTTAGAGCACACTCATGTCTTGACCTTTATACTATAATGTGCCGTCGAGATGCTCTTTGTCTACTACATTCACAACTACCTCAAATACTAGCTGACCAACTTTTACACCAATAAAACACAACCAAAACTAAACAGAGCAAACATATAGATGTGTTTTATCCATCAAGAATCCGGGCAAAAACATTATGCCCGGATTCTATGTGGTCTATATGGACTGGAAATAATTTTAGAGGTTTTTTCTTAGGTTTGGATGATTTGAGCCGGTTACGGCATTTTTAGCTGTTCTTGGTAGGTTTTTATCAGTTTTTGATCGGGTTTAGTCGCTTTTGACCAATGCTTGCCTGGATAAAAGTACTCCTTTTTTCAAGCATCTATTTTCTTAGTTGTGGTCTTGAAACCGAGTCATGTATCACATGTTATGACCATTTTATTGCAACCCACGTTTTTAGATAATTTCAATATAAATTTGTTTTTGTATGTTAGCGATTGTGTTTGGTAATCTATTTCTTGATAGCTCTCAATTTTAATAGAATAAAACATGGAATCAAATATTTCAGAGTCATATAATACATAAGCAAGTTGATCCTACATGAAATGTCAAAAAATACTTGTCCTTCTTTTGCATATTATTCACCTATGTAGGCTTCCCAAGGTTAAACAATATCATTTTTAGGTCAAATAACATGACGTTTTGTTAGAGCACACTCTTGATAGCTCTCAATTTTAATAGAATAAAACATGGAATCAAATATTTCAGAGTCATATAATACATAAGCAAGTTGATCCTACATGAAATGTCAAAAAATACTTGTCCTTCTTTTGCATATTAGTCACCTATGTAGGCTTCCCAAGGTTAAACAATATCATTTTTAGGTCAAATAACATGACGTTTTGTTAGAGCACACTCTTGATAGCTCTCAATTTTAATAGAATAAACCATGGAATCAAATATTCCAGAGTCATATAATACATAAGCAAGTTGATCCTACATGAAATGTCAAAAAATATTTGTCCTTCTTTTGCATATTATTCACCTATGTAGGCTTCTCAAGGTTAAACAATATCATTTTTAGGTCAAATAACATGACGTTTTGTTAGAGCACACTCATGTCTTGACCTTTATACTATAATGTGCCGTCGAGATGCTCTTTGTCTACTACATTCACAACTACCTCAAATACTAGCTGACCAACTTTTACACCAATAAAACACAACCAAAACTAAACAGAGCAAACATATAGATGTGTTTTATCCATCAAGAATCCGGGCAAATACATTATGCCCGGATTCTATGTGGTCTATATGGACTGGAAATAATTTTATAGGTTTTTTCTTAGGTTTGGATGATTTGAGCCGGTTACGGCATTTTTAGCTGTTCTTGGTCGGTTTTTATCAGTTTTTGATCGGGTTTAGTCGCTTTTGACCAATGCTTGCCTGGATAAAAGTACTCCTTTTTTCAAGCATCTATTTTCTTAGTTGTGGTCTTGAAACCGAGTCATGTATCACATGTTATGACCATTTTATTGCAACCCACGTTTTCAGATAATTTCAATATAAATTTGTTTTTGTATGTTAGCGATTGTGTTTGGTAATCTATTTCTTGATAGCTCTCAATTTTAATAGAATAAAACATGGAATCAAATATTTCAGAGTCATATAATACATAAGCAAGTTGATCCTACATGAAATGTCAAAAAATACTTGTCCTTCTTTTGCATATTATTCACCTATGTAGGCTTCCCAAGGTTAAACAATATCATTTTTAGGTCAAATAACATGACGTTTTGTTAGAGCACACTCTTGATAGCTCTCAGTTTTAATAGAATAAAACATGGAATCAAATATTTCAGAGTCATATAATACATAAGCAAGTTGATCCTACATGAAATGTCAAAAAATATTTGTCCTTCTTTTGCATATTATTCACCTATGTAGGCTTCTCAAGGTTAAACAATATCATTTTTAGGTCAAATAACATGACGTTTTGTTAGAGCACACTCATGTCTTGACCTTTATACTATAATGTGCCGTCGAGATGCTCTTTGTCTACTACATTCACAACTACCTCAAATACTAGCTGACCAACTTTTACACCAATAAAACACAACCAAAACTAAACAGAGCAAACATATAGATGTGTTTTATCCATCAAGAATCCGGGCAAATACATTATGCCCGGATTCTATGTGGTCTATATGGACTGGAAATAATTTTATAGGTTTTTTCTTAGGTTTGGATGATTTGAGCCGGTTACGGCATTTTTAGCTGTTCTTGGTCGGTTTTTATCAGTTTTTGATCGGGTTTAGTCGCTTTTGACCAATGCTTTCCTGGATAAAAGTACTCCTTTTTTCAAGCATCCATTTTCTTAGTTGTGGTCTTGAAACCGAGTCATGTATCACATGTTATGACCATTTTATTGCAACCCACGTTTTCAGATAATTTCAATATAAATTTGTTTTTGTATGTTAGCGATTGTGTTTGATAATCTATTTCTTGATAGCTCTCAATTTTAACAGAATAAAACATGGAATCAAATATTTCAGAGTCATATAATACATAAGCAAGTTGATCCTACATGAAATGTCAAAAAATACTTGTCCTTCTTTTACATATTATTCACCTATGTAGGCTTCCCAAGGTTAAACAATATCATTTTTAGGTCAAATAACATGACGTTTTGTTAGAGCACACTCTTGATAGCTCTCAATTTTAATAGAATAAAACATGGAATCAAATATTTCAGAGTCATATAATACATAAGCAAGTTGATCCTACATGAAATGTCAAAAAATATTTGTCCTTCTTTTGCATATTATTCACCTATGTAGGCTTCTCAAGGTTAAACAATATCATTTTTAGGTCAAATAACATGACGTTTTGTTAGAGCACACTCATGTCTTGACCTTTATACTATAATGTGCCGTCGAGATGCTCTTTGTCTACTACATTCACAACTACCTCAAATACTAGCTGACCAACTTTTACACCAATAAAACACAACCAAAACTAACAGAGCAAACATATAGATGTGTTTTATCCATCAAGAATCCGGGCAAATACATTATGCCCAGATTCTATGTGGTCTATATGGACTTGAAATAATTTTATAGGTTTTTTCTTACGTTTGGATGATTTGAGCCGGTTACGGCATTTTTAGCTGTTCTTGGTCGGTTTTTATCAGTTTTTGATCGGGTTTAGTCGCTTTTGACCAATGCTTGCCTGGATAAAAGTACTCCTTTTTTCAAGCATCCATTTTCTTAGTTGTGGTCTTGAAACCGAGTCATGTATCACATGTTATGACCATTTTATTGCAACCCACGTTTTCAGATAATTTCAATATAAATTTGTTTTTGTATGTTAGCGATTGTGTTTGGTAATCTATTTCTTGATAGCTCTCAATTTTAATAGAATAAAACATGGAATCAAATATTTCAGAGTCATATAATACATAAGCAAGTTGATCCTACATGAAATGTCAAAAAATACTTGTCCTTCTTTTGCATATTATTCACCTATGTAGGCTTCCCAAGGTTAAACAATTTCATTTTTAGGTCAAAAACATGACGTTTTGTTAGAGCACACTCTTGATAGCTCTCAAATTTAATAGAATAAAACATGGAATCAAATATTTCAGAGTCATATAATACATAAGCAAGTTGATCCTACATGAAATGTCAAAAAATATTTGTCCTTCTTTTGCATATTATTCACCTATGTAGGCTTCTCAAGGTTAAACAATATCATTTTTAGGTCAAATAACATGACGTTTTGTTAGAGCACACTCATGTCTTGACCTTTATACTATAATGTGCCGTCGAGATGCTCTTTGTCTACTACATTCACAACTACCTCAAATACTAGCTGACCAACTTTTACACCAATAAAACACAACAAAAACTAAACAGAGCAAACATATAGATGTGTTTTATCCATCAAGAATCCGGGCAAATACATTATGCCCGGATTCTATGTGGTCTATATGGACTGGAAATAATTTTATAGGTTTTTTCTTAGGTTTGGATGATTTGAGCCGGTTACGACATTTTTAGCTGTTCTTGGTCGGTTTTTATCAGTTTTTGATCGGGTTTAGTCGCTTTTGACCAATGCTTGCCTGGATAAAAGTACTCCTTTTTTCAAGCATCCATTTTCTTAGTTGTGGTCTTGAAACCGAGTCATGTATCACATGTTATGACCATTTTATTGCAACCCACGTTTTCAGATAATTTCAATATAAATTTGTTTTTGTATGTTAGCGATTGTGTTTGGTAATCTATTTCTTGATAGCTCTCAATTTTAATAGAATAAAACATGGAATCAAATATTTCAGAGTCATATAATACATAAGCAAGTTGATCCTACATGAAATGTCAAAAAATACTTGTCCTTCTTTTGCATATTATTCACCTATGTAGGCTTCCCAAGGTTAAACAATATCATTTTTAGGTCAAATAACATGACGTTTTGTTAGAGCACACTCTTGATAGCTCTCAATTTTAATAGAATAAAACATGGAATCAAATATTTCAGAGTCATATAATACATAAGCAAGTTGATCCTACATGAAATGTCAAAAAATAGTTGTCCTTCTTTTGCATATTATTCACCTATGTAGGCTTCTCAAGGTTAAACAATATCATTTTTAGGTCAAATAACATGACGTTTTGTTAGAGCACACTCATGTCTTGACCTTTATACTATAATGTGCCGTCGAGATGCTCTTTGTCTACTACATTCACAACTACCTCAAATACTAGCTGACCAACTTTTACACCAATAAAACACAACCAAAACTAAACAGAGCAAACATATAGATGTGTTTTATCCATCAAGAATCCGGGCAAATACATTATGCCCGGATTCTATGTGGTCTATATGGACTTGAAATAATTTTATAGGTTTTTTCTTAGGTTTGGATGATTTGAGCCGGTTACGGCATTTTTAGCTGTTCTTGGTCGGTTTTTATCAGTTTTTGATCGGGTTTAGTCGCTTTTGACCAATGCTTGCCTGGATAAAAGTACTCCTTTTTTCAAGCATCCATTTTCTTAGTTGTGGTCTTGAAACCGAGTCATGTATCACATGTTATGACCATTTTATTGCAACCCACGTTTTCAGATAATTTTAATATAAATTTGTTTTTGTATGTTAGCGATTGTGTTTGGTAATCTATTTCTTGATAGCTCTCAATTTTAATAGAATAAAACATGGAATCAAATATTTCAGAGTCATATAATACATAAGCAAGTTGATCCTACATGAAATGTCAAAAAATACTTGTCCTTCTTTTGCATATTATTCACCTATGTAGGCTTCCCAAGGTTAAACAATATCATTTTTAGGTCAAATAACATGACGTTTTGTTAGAGCACACTCTTGATAGCTCTCAATTTTAATAGAATAAAACATGGAATCAAATATTTCAGAGTCATATAATACATAAGCAAGTTGATCCTACATGAAATGTCAAAAAATATTTGTCCTTCTTTTGCATATTATTCACCTATGTAGGCTTCTCAAGGTTAAACAATATCATTTTTAGGTCAAATAACATGACGTTTTGTTATAGCACACTCATGTCTTGACCTTTATACTATAATGTGCCGTCGAGATGCTCTTTGTCTACTACATTCACAACTACCTCAAATACTAGCTGACCAACTTTTACACCAATAAAACACAACCAAAACTAAACAGAGCAAACATATAGATGTGTTTTATCCATCAAGAATCCGGGCAAATACATTATGCCCGGATTCTATGTGGTCTATATGGACTTGAAATAATTTTATAGGTTTTTTCTTAGGTTTGGATGATTTGAGCCGGTTACGGCATTTTTAGCTGTTCTTGGTCGGTTTTTATCAGTTTTTGATCGGGTTTAGTCGCTTTTGACCAATGCTTGCCTGGATAAAAGTACTCCTTTTTTCAAGCATCCATTTTCTTAGTTGTGGTCTTGAAACCGAGTCATGTATCACATGTTATGACCATTTTATTGCAACCCACGTTTTCAGATAATTTCAATATAAATTTGTTTTTGTATGTTAGCGATTGTGTTTGGTAATCTATTTCTTGATAGCTCTCAATTTTAATAGAATAAAACATGGAATCAAATATTTCAGAGTCATATAATACATAAGCAAGTTGATCCTACATGAAATGTCAAAAAATACTTGTCCTTCTTTTGCATATTATTCACCTATGTAGGCTTCCCAAGGTTAAACAATATCATTTTTAGGTCAAATAACATGACGTTTTGTTAGAGCACACTCTTGATAGCTCTCAATTTTAATAGAATAAAACATGGAATCAAATATTTCAGAGTCATATAATACATAAGCAAGTTGATCCTACATGAAATGTCAAAAAATATTTGTCCTTCTTTTGCATATTATTCACCTATGTAGGCTTCTCAAGGTTAAACAATATCATTTTTAGGTCAAATAACATGACGTTTTGTTATAGCACACTCATGTCTTGACCTTTATACTATAATGTGCCGTCGAGATGCTCTTTGTCTACTACATTCACAACTACCTCAAATACTAGCTGACCAACTTTTACACCAATAAAACACAACCAAAACTAAACAGAGCAAACATATAGATGTGTTTTATCCATCAAGAATCCGGGCAAATACATTATGCCCGGATTCTATGTGGTCTATATGGACTGGAAATAATTTTATAGGTTTTTTCTTAGGTTTGGATGATTTGAGCCGGTTACGGCATTTTTAGCTGTTCTTGGTCGGTTTTTATCAGATTTTGATCGGGTTTAGTCGCTTTTGACCAATGCTTGCCTGGATAAAAGTACTCCTTTTTTCAAGCATCCATTTTCTTAGTTGTGGTCTTGAAACCGAGTCATGTATCACATGTTATGACCATTTTATTTCAACCCACGTTTTCAGATAATTTCAATATAAATTTGTTTTTGTATGTTAGCGATTGTGTTTGGTAATCTATTTCTTGATAGCTCTCAATTTTAATAGAATAAAACATGGAATCAAATATTTCAGAGTCATATAATACATAAGCAAGTTGATCCTACATGAAATGTCAAAAAATACTTGTCCTTCTTTTGCATATTATTCACCTATGTAGGCTTCCCAAGGTTAAACAATATCATTTTTAGGTCAAATAACATGACGTTTTGTTAGAGCACACTCTTGATAGCTCTCAATTTAAATAGAATAAAACATGGAATCAAATATTTCAGAGTCATATAATACATAAGCAAGTTGATCCTACATGAAATGTCAAAAAATATTTGTCCTTCTTTTGCATATTATTCACCTATGTAGGCTTCTCAAGGTTAAACAATATCATTTTTAGGTCAAATAACATGACGTTTTGTTAGAGCACACTCATGTCTTGACCTTTATACTATAATGTGCCGTCGAGATGCTCTTTGTCTACTACATTCACAACTACCTCAAATACTAGCTGACCAACTTTTACACCAATAAAACACAACCAAAACTAAACAGAGCAAACATATAGATGTGTTTTATCCATCAAGAATCCGGGCAAATACATTATGCCCGGATTCTATGTGGTCTATATGGACTGGAAATAATTTTATAGGTTTTTTCTTAGGTTTGGATGATTTGAGCCGGTTACGGCATTTTTAGCTGTTCTTGGTCGGTTTTTATCAGTTTTTGATCGGGTTTAGTCGCTTTTGACCAATGCTTGCCTGGATAAAAGTACTCCTTTTTTCAAGCATCCATTTTCTTAGTTGTGGTCTTGAAACCGAGTCATGTATCACATGTTATGACCATTTTATTGCAACCCACGTTTTCAGATAATTTCAATATAAATTTGTTTTTGTATGTTAGCGATTGTGTTTGGTAATCTATTTCTTGATAGCTCTCAATTTTAATAGAATAAAACATGGAATCAAATATTTCAGAGTCATATAATACATAAGCAAGTTGATCCTACATGAAATGTCAAAAAATACTTGTCCTTCTTTTGCATATTATTCACCTATGTAGGCTTCCCAAGGTTAAACAATATCATTTTTAGGTCAAATAACATGACGTTTTGTTAGAGCACACTCTTGATAGCTCTCAATTTTAATAGAATAAAACATTGAATCAAATATTTCAGAGTCATATAATACATAAGTAAGTTGATCCTACATGAAATGTCAAAAAATATTTGTCCTTCTTTTGCATATTATTCACCTATGTAGGCTTCTCAAGGTTAAACAATATAATTTTTAGGTCAAATAACATGACGTTTTGTTAGAGCACACTCATTTCTTGACCTTTATACTATAATGTGCCGTCGAGATGCTCTTTGTCTACTACATTCACAACTACCTCAAATACTAGCTGACCAACTTTTACACCAATAAAACACAACCAAAACTAAACAGAGCAAACATATAGATGTGTTTTATCCATCAAGAATCCGGGCAAATACATTATGCCCGGATTCTATGTGGTCTATATGGACTGGAAATAATTTTATAGGTTTTTTCTTAGGTTTGGATGATTTGAGCCGGTTACGGCATTTTTAGCTGTTCTTGGTCGGTTTTTATCAGTTTTTGATCGGGTTTAGTCGCTTTTGACCAATGCTTGCCTGGATAAAAGTACTCCTTTTTTCAAGCATCCATTTTCTTAGTTGTGGTCTTGAAACCGAGTCATGTATCACATGTTATGACCATTTTATTGCAACCCACGTTTTCAGATAATTTCAATATAAATTTGTTTTTGTATGTTAGCGATTGTGTTTGGTAATCTATTTCTTGATAGCTCTCAATTTTAATAGAATAAAACATGGAATCAAATATTTCAGAGTCATATAATACATAAGCAAGTTGATCCTACATGAAATGTCAAAAAATACTTGTCCTTCTTTTGCATATTATTCACCTATGTAGGCTTCCCAAGGTTAAACAATATCATTTTTAGGTCAAATAACATGACGTTTTGTTAGAGCACACTCTTGATAGCTCTTAATTTTAATAGAATAAAACATGGAATCAAATATTTGAGAGTCATATAATACATAAGCAAGTTGATCCTACATGAAATGTCAAAAAATATCTGTCCTTCTTTTGCATATTATTCACCTATGTAGGCTTCTCAAGGTTAAACAATATCATTTTTAGGTCAAATAACATGACGTTTTGTTAGAGCACACTCATGTCTTGACCTTTATACTATAATGTGCCGTCGAGATGCTCTTTGTCTACTACATTCACAACTACCTCAAATACTAGCTGACCAACTTTTACACCAATAAAACACAACCAAAACTAAACAGAGCAAACATATAGATGTGTTTTATCCATCAAGAATCCGGGCAAATACATTATGCCCGGATTCTATGTGGTCTATATGGACTTGAAATAATTTTATAGGTTTTTTCTTAGGTTTGGATGATTTGAGCCGGTTACGGCATTTTTAGCTGTTCTTGGTCGGTTTTTATCAGTTTTTGATCGGGTTTAGTCGCTTTTGACCAATGCTTGCCTGGATAAAAGTACTCCTTTTTTCAAGCATCCATTTTCTTAGTTGTGGTCTTGAAACCGAGTCATGTATCACATGTTATGACCATTTTATTGCAACCCACGTTTTCAGATAATTTCAATATAAATTTGTTTTTGTATGTTAGCGATTATGTTTGGTAATCTATTTCTTGATAGCTCTCAATTTTAATAGAATAAAACATGGAATCAAATATTTTAGAGTCATATAATACATAAGCAAGTTGATCCTACATGAAATGTCAAAAAATACTTGTCCTTCTTTTGCATATTATTCACCTATGTAGGCTTCCCAAGGTTAAACAATATCATTTTTAGGTCAAATAACATGACGTTTTGTTAGAGCACACTCTTGATAGCTCTCAATTTTAATAGAATAAAACATGGAATCAAATATTTCAGAGTCATATAATACATAAGCAAGTTGATCCTACATGAAATGTCAAAAAATATTTGTCCTTCTTTTGCATATTATTCACCTATGTAGGCTTCTCAAGGTTAAACAATATCATTTTTAGGTCAAATAACATGACGTTTTGTTAGAGCACACTCATGTCTTGACCTTTATACTATAATGTGCCGTCGAGATGCTCTTTGTCTACTACATTCACAACTACCTCAAATACTAGCTGACCAACTTTTACACCAATAAAACACAACCAAAACTAAACAGAGCAAACATATAGATGTGTTTTATCCATCAAGAATCCGGGCAAATACATTATGCCCGGATTCTATGTGGTCTATATGGACTGGAAATAATTTTATAGGTTTTTTCTTAGGTTTGGATGATTTGAGCCGGTTACGGCATTTTTAGCTGTTCTTGGTCGGTTTTTATCAGTTTTTGATCGGGTTTAGTCGCTTTTGACCAATGCTTGCCTGGATAAAAGTACTCCTTTTTTCAAGCATCCATTTTCTTAGTTGTGGTCTTGAAACCGAGTCATGTATCACATGTTATGACCATTTTATTTCAACCCACGTTTTCAGATAATTTCAATATAAATTTGTTTTTGTATGTTAGCGATTGTGTTTGGTAATATATTTCTTGATAGCTCTCAATTTTAATAGAATAAAACATGGAATCAAATATTTCAGAGTCATATAATACATAAGCAAGTTGATCCTACATGAAATGTCAAAAAATACTTGTCCTTCTTTTGCATATTATTCACCTATGTAGGCTTCCCAAGGTTAAACAATATCATTTTTAGGTCAAATAACATGACGTTTTGTTAGAGCACACTCTTGATAGCTCTCAATTTTAATAGAATAAAACATGGAATCAAATATTTCAGAGTCATATAATACATAAGCAAGCTGATCCTACATGAAATGTCAAAAAATATTTGTCCTTCTTTTGCATATTATTCACCTATGTAGGCTTCTCAAGGTTAAACAATATCATTTTTAGGTCAAATAACATGACGTTTTGTTAGAGCACACTCATGTCTTGACCTTTATACTATAATGTGCCGTCGAGATGCTCTTTGTCTACTACATTCACAACTACCTCAAATACTAGCTGACCAACTTTTACACCAATAAAACACAACCAAAACTAAACAGAGCAAACATATAGATGTGTTTTATCCATCAAGAATCCGGGCAAATACATTATGCCCGGATTCTATGTGGTCTATATGGACTGGAAATAATTTTATAGGTTTTTTCTTAGGTTTGGATGATTTGAGCCGGTTACGGCATTTTTAGCTGTTCTTGCTCGGTTTTTATCAGTTTTTGATCGGGTTTAGTCGCTTTTGACCAATGCTTGCCTGGATAAAAGTACTCCTTTTTTCAAGCATCCATTTTCTTAGTTGTGGTCTTGAAACCGAGTCATGTATCACATGTTATGACCATTTTATTGCAACCCACGTTTTCAGATAATTTCAATATAAATTTGTTTTTGTATGTTAGCGATTGTGTTTGGTAATCTATTTCTTGATAGCTCTCAATTTTAATAGAATAAAACATGGAATCAAATATTTCAGAGTCATATAATACATAAGCAAGTTGATCCTACATGAAATGTCAAAAAATACTTGTCCTTCTTTTGCATATTATTCACCTATGTAGGCTTCCCAAGGTTAAACAATATCATTTTTAGGTCAAATAACATGACGTTTTGTTAGAGCACACTCTTGATAGCTCTCAATTTTAATAGAATAAAACATGGAATCAAATATTTCAGAGTCATATAATACATAAGCAAGTTGATCCTACATGAAATGTCAAAAAATACTTGTCCTTCTTTTGCATATTATTCACCTATGTAGGCTTCCCAAGGTTAAACAATATCATTTTTAGGTCAAATAACATGACGTTTTGTTAGAGCACACTCTTGATAGCTCTCAATTTTAATAGAATAAAACATGGAATCAAATATTTCAGAGTCATATAATACATAAGCAAGCTGATCCTACATGAAATGTCAAAAAATATTTGTCCTTCTTTTGCATATTATTCACCTATGTAGGCTTCTCAAGGTTAAACAATATCATTTTTAGGTCAAATAACATGACGTTTTGTTAGAGCACACTCATGTCTTGACCTTTATACTATAATGTGCCGTCGAGATGCTCTTTGTCTACTACATTCACAACTACCTCAAATACTAGCTGACCAACTTTTACACCAATAAAACACAACCAAAACTAAACAGAGCAAACATATAGATGTGTTTTATCCATCAAGAATCCGGGCAAATACATTATGCCCGGATTCTATGTGGTCTATATGGACTGGAAATAATTTTATAGGTTTTTTCTTAGGTTTGGATGATTTGAGCCGGTTACAGCATTTTTAGCTGTTCTTGCTCGGTTTTTATCAGTTTTTGATCGGGTTTAGTCGCTTTTGACCAATGCTTGCCTGGATAAAAGTACTCCTTTTTTCAAGCATCCATTTTCTTAGTTGTGGTCTTGAAACCGAGTCATGTATCACATGTTATGACCATTTTATTGCAACCCACGTTTTCAGATAATTTCAATATAAATTTGTTTTTGTATGTTAGCGATTGTGTTTGGTAATCTATTTCTTGATAGCTCTCAATTTTAATAGAATAAAACATGGAATCAAATATTTCAGAGTCATATAATACATAAGCAAGTTGATCCTACATGAAATGTCAAAAAATACTTGTCCTTCTTTTGCATATTATTCACCTATGTAGGCTTCCCAAGGTTAAACAATATCATTTTTAGGTCAAATAACATGACGTTTTGTTAGAGCACACTCTTGATAGCTCTCAATTTTAATAGAATAAAACATGGAATCAAATATTTCAGAGTCATATAATACATAAGCAAGTTGATCCTACATGAAATGTCAAAAAATATTTGTCCTTCTTTTGCATATTATTCACTTATGTAGGCTTCTCAAGGTTAAACAATATCATTTTTAGGTCAAATAACATGAAGTTTTGTTAGAGCACACTCATGTCTTGACCTTTATACTATAATGTGCCGTCGAGATGCTCTTTGTCTACTACATTCACAACTACCTCAAATACTAGCTGACCAACTTTTACACCAATAAAACACAACCAAAACTAAACAGAGCAAACATATACATGTGTTTTATCCATCAAGAATCCGGGAAAATACATTATGCCCGGATTCTATGTGGTCTATATGGACTGGAAATAATTTTATAGGTTTTTTCTTAGGTTTGGATGATTTGAGCCGGTTACGGCATTTTTAGCTGTTCTTGGTCGGTTTTTATCAGTTTTTGATCGGGTTTAGTCGCTTTTGACCAATGCTTGCCTGGATAAAAGTACTCCTTTTTTCAAGCATCCATTTTCTTAGTTGTGGTCTTGAAACCGAGTCATGTATCACATGTTATGACCATTTTATTGCAACCCACGTTTTCAGATAATTTCAATATAAATTTGTTTTTATATGTTAGCGATTGTGTTTGGTAATCTATTTCTTGATAGCTCTCAATTTTAATAGAATAAAACATAGAATCAAATATTTCAGAGTCATATAATACATAAGCAAGTTGATCCTACATGAAATGTCAAAAAATACTTGTCCTTCTTTTGCATATTATTCACCTATGTAGGCTTCCCAAGGTTAAACAATATCATTTTTAGGTCAAATAACATGACGTTTTGTTGGAGCACACTCTTGATAGCTCTCATTTTTAATAGAATAAAACATGGAATCAAATATTTCAGAGTCATATAATACATAAGCAAGTTGATACTACATGAAATGTCAAAAAATATTTGTCCTTCTTTTGCATATTATTCACCTATGTAGGCTTCTCAAGGTTAAACAATATCATTTTTAGGTCAAATAACATGACGTTTTGTTAGAGCACACTCATGTCTTGACCTTTATACTATAATGTGCCGTCGAGATGCTCTTTGTCTACTACATTCACAACTACCTCAAATACTAGCTGACCAACTTTTACACCAATAAAACACAACCAAAACTAAACAGAGCAAACATATAGATGTGTTTTATCCATCAAGAATCTGGGCAAATACATTATGCCCGGATTCTATGTGGTCTATATGGACTGGAAATAATTTTATAGGTTTTTTCTTAGGTTTGGATGATTTGAGCCGGTTACGGCATTTTTAGCTGTTCTTGGTCGGTTTTTATCAGTTTTTGATCGGGTTTAGTCGCTTTTGACCAATGCTTGCCTGGATAAAAGTACTCCTTTTTTCAAGCATCCATTTTCTTAGTTGTGGTCTTGAAACCGAGTCATGTATCACATGTTATGACCATTTTATTGCAACCCACGTTTTCAGATAATTTCAATATAAATTTGTTTTTGAATGTTAGCGATTGTGTTTGGTAATCTATTTCTTGATAGCTCTCAATTTTGATAGAATAAAACATGGAATCAAATATTTCAGAGTCATATAATACATAAGCAAGTTGATCCAACATGAAATGTCAAAAAATACTTGTCCTTCTTTTGCATATTATTCACCTATGTAGGCTTCCCAAGGTTAAACAATATCATTTTTAGGTCAAATAACATGACGTTTTGTTAGAGCACACTCTTGATAGCTCTCAATTTTAATAGAATAAAACATGGAATCAAATATTTCAGAGTCATATAATACATAAGCAAGTTGATCCTACATGAAATGTCAAAAAATATTTGTCCTTCTTTTGCATATTATTCACCTATGTAGGCTTCTCAAGGTTAAACAATATCATTTTTAGGTCAAATAACATGACGTTTTGTTAGAGCACACTCATGTCTTGACCTTTATACTATAATGTGCCGTCGAGATGCTCTTTGTCTACTACATTCACAACTACCTCAAATACTAGCTGACCAACTTTTACACCAATAAAACACAACCAAAACTAAACAGAGCAAACATATAGATGTGTTTTATCCATCAAGAATCCGGGAAATTACATTATGCCCGGATTCTATGTGGTCTATATGGACTGGAAATAATTTTATAGGTTTTTTCTTAGGTTTGGATGATTTGAGCCGGTTACGGCATTTTTAGTTGTTCTTGGTCGGTTTTTATCAGTTTTTGATCGGGTTTAGTCGCTTTTGACCAATGATTGCCTGGATAAAAGTACTCATTTTTTCAAGCATCCATTTTCTTAGTTGTGGTCTTGAAACCGAGTCATGTATCACATGTTATGACCATTTTATTGCAACCCACGTTTTCAGATAATTTCAATATTAATTTGTTTTTGTATGTTAGCGATTGTGTTTGGTAATCTATTTCTTGATAGCTCTCAATTTTAATAGAATAAAACATGGAATCAAATATTTCAGAGTCATATAATACATAAGCAAGTTGATCCTACATGAAATGTCAAAAAATACTTGTCCTTCTTTTGCATATTATTCACCTATGTAGGCTTCCCAATGTTAAACAATATCATTTTTAGGTCAAATAACATGACGTTTTGTTAGAGCACACTCTTGATAGCTCTCAATTTTAATAGAATAAAACATGGAATCAAATATTTCAGAGTCATATAATACATAAGCAAGTTGATCCTACATGAAATGTCAAAAAATATTTGTCCTTCTTTTGCATATTATTCACCTATGTAGGCTTCTCAAGGTTAAACAATATCATTTTTAGGTCAAATAACATGACGTTTTGTTAGAGCACACTCATGTCTTGACCTTTATACTATAATGTGCCGTCGAGATGCTCTTTGTCTACTACATTCACAACTACCTCAAATACTAGCTGACCAACTTTTACACCAATAAAACACAACCAAAACTAAACAGAGCAAACATATAGATGTGTTTTATCCATCAAGAATCCGGGCAAATACATTATGCCCAGATTCTATGTGGTCTATATGGACTGGAAATAATTTTATAGGTTTTTTCTTAGGTTTGGATGATTTGAGCCGGTTACGGCATTTTTAGCTGTTCTTGGTCGGTTTTTATCAGTTTTTGATCGGGTTTAGTCCCTTTTGACCAATGCTTGCCTGGATAAAAGTACTCCTTTTTTCAAGCATCCATTTTCTTAGTTGTGGTCTTGAAACCGAGTCATGTATCACATGTTATGACCATTTTATTGCAACCCACGTTTTCAGATAATTTCAATATAAATTTGTTTTTGTATGTTAGCGATTGTGTTTGGTAATCTATTTCTTGATAGCTCTCAATTTTAATAGAATAAAACATGGAATCAAATATTTCAGAGTCATATAATACATAAGCAAGTTGATCCTACATGAAATGTCAAAAAATACTTGTCCTTCTTTTGCATATTATTCACCTATGTAGGCTTCCCAAGGTTAAACAATATCATTTTTAGGTCAAATAACATGACGTTTTGTTAGAGCACACTCTTGATAGCTCTCAATTTTAATAGAATAAAACATGGAATCAAATATTTCAGAGTCATATAATACATAAGCAAGTTGATCCTACATGAAATGTCAAAAAATATTTGTCCTTCTTTTGCATATTATTCACCTATGTAGGCTTCTCAAGGTTAAACAATATCATTTTTAGGTCAAATAACATGACGTTTTGTTAGAGCACACTCATGTCTTGACCTTTATACTATAATGTGCCGTCGAGATGCTCTTTGTCTACTACATTCACAACTACCTCAAATACTAGCTGACCAACTTTTACACCAATAAAACACAACCAAAACTAAACAGAGCAAACATATAGATGTGTTTTATCCATCAAGAATCCGGGCAAATACATTATGCCCAGATTCTATGTGGTCTATATGGACTGGAAATAATTTTATAGGTTTTTTCTTAGGTTTGGATGATTTGAGCCGGTTACGGCATTTTTAGCTGTTCTTGGTCGGTTTTTATCAGTTTTTGATCGGGTTTAGTCCCTTTTGACCAATGCTTGCCTGGATAAAAGTACTCCTTTTTTCAAGCATCCATTTTCTTAGTTGTGTTCTTGAAACCGAGTCATGTATCACATGTTATGACCATTTTATTGCAACCCACGTTTTCAGATAATTTCAATATAAATTTGTTTTTGTATGTTAGCGATTGTGTTTGGTAATCTATTTCTTGATAGCTCTCAATTTTAATAGAATAAAACATGGAATCAAATATTTCAGAGTCATATAATACATAAGCAAGTTGATCCTACATGAAATGTCAAAAAATATTTGTCCTTCTTTTGCATATTATTCACCTATGTAGGCTTCCCAAGGTTAAACAATATCATTTTTAGGTCAAATAACATGACGTTTTGTTAGAGCACACTCTTGATAGCTCTCAATTTTAATAGAATAAAACATGGAATCAAATATTTCAGAGTCATATAATACATAAGCAAGTTGATCCTACATGAAATGTCAAAAAATATTTGTCCTTCTTTTGCATATTATTCACCTATGTAGGCTTCTCAAGGTTAAACAATATCATTTTTAGGTCAAATAACATGACGTTTTGTTAGAGCACACTCATGTCTTGACCTTTATACTATAATGTGCCGTCGAGATGCTCTTTGTCTACTACATTCACAACTACCTCAAATACTAGCTGACCAACTTTTACACCAATAAAACACAACCAAAAGTAAACAGAGCAAACATATAGATGTGTTTTATCCATCAAGAATCCGGGCAAATACATTATGCCCGGATTCTATGTGGTCTATATGGACTGGAAATAATTTTATAGGTTTTTCTTAGGTTTGGATGATTTGAGCCGGTTACGGCATTTTTAGCTGTTCTTGGTCGGTTTTTATCAGTTTTTGATCGGGTTTAGTCCCTTTTGACCAATGCTTGCCTGGATAAAAGTACTCCTTTTTTCAAGCATCCATTTTCTTAGTTGTGGTCTTGAAACCGAGTCATGTATCACATGTTATGACCATTTTATTGCAACCCACGTTTTCAGATAATTTCAATATAAATTTGTTTTTGTATGTTAGCGATTGTGTTTGGTAATCTATTTCTTGATAGCTCTCAATTTTAATAGAATAAAACATGGAATCAAATATTTCAGAGTCATATAATACATAAGCAAGTTGATCCTACATGAAATGTCAAAAAATACTTGTCCTTCTTTTGCATATTATTCACCTATGTAGGCTTCCCAAGGTTAAACAATATCATTTTTAGGTCAAATAACATGACGTTTTGTTAGAGCACACTCTTGATAGCTCTCAATTTTAATAGAATAAAACATGGAATCAAATATTTCAGTCATATAATACATAAGCAAGTTGATCCTACATGAAATGTCAAAAAATATTTGTCCTTCTTTTGCATATTATTCACCTATGTAGGCTTCTCAAGGTTAAACAATATCATTTTTAGGTCAAATAACATGACGTTTTGTTAGAGCACACTCATGTCTTGACCTTTATACTATAATGTGCCGTCGAGATGCTCTTTGTCTACTACATTCACAACTACCTCAAATACTAGCTGACCAACTTTTACACCAATAAAACACAACCAAAACTAAACAGAGCAAACATATAGATGTGTTTTATCCATCAAGAATCCGGGCAAATACATTATGCCCGGATTCTATGTGGTCTATATGGACTGGAAATAATTTTATAGGTTTTTTCTTAGGTTTGGATGATTTGAGCCGGTTACGGCATTTTTAGCTGTTCTTGGTCGGTTTTTATCAGTTTTTGATCGGGTTTAGTCGCTTTTGACCAATGCTTGCCTGGATAAAAGTACTCCTTTTTTCAAGCATCCATTTTCTTAGTTGTGGTCTTGAAACCGAGTCATGTATCACATGTTATGACCATTTTATTGCAACCCACGTTTTCAGATAATTTCAATATAAATTTGTTTTTGTATGTTAGAGATTGTGTTTGGTAATCTATTTCTTGATAGCTCTCAATTTTAATAGAATAAAACATGGAATCAAATATTTCAGAGTCATATAATACATAAGCAAGTTGATCCTACATGAAATGTCAAAAAATACTTGTCCTTCTTTTGCATATTATTCACCTATGTAGGCTTCCCAAGGTTAAACAATATCATTTTTAGGTCAAATAACATGACGTTTTGTTAGAGCACACTCTTGATAGCTCTCAATTTTAATAGAATAAAAAATGGAATCAAATATTTCAGAGTCATATAATACATAAGCAAGTTGATCCTACATGAAATGTCAAAAAATATTTGTCCTTCTTTTGCATATTATTCACCTATGTAGGCTTCTCAAGGTTAAACAATATCATTTTTAGGTCAAATAACATGACGTTTTGTTAGAGCACACTCATGTCTTGACCTTTATACTATAATGTGCCGTCGAGATGCTCTTTGTCTACTACATTCACAACTACCTCAAATACTAGCTGACCAACTTTTACACCAATAAAACACAACCAAAACTAAACAGAGCAAACATATAGATGTGTTTTATCCATCAAGAATCCGGGCAAATACATTATGCCCGGATTCTATGTGGTCTATATGGACTGGAAATAATTTTATAGGTTTTTTCTTAGGTTTGGATGATTTGAGCCGGTTACGGCATTTTTAGCTGTTCTTGGTCGGTTTTTATCAGTTTTTGATCGGTTTTAGTCGCTTTTGACCAATGCTTGCCTCGATAAAAGTACTCCTTTTTTCAAGCATCCATTTTCTTAGTTGTGGTCTTGAAACCGAGTCATGTATCACATGTTATGACCATTTTATTGCAACCCACGTTTTCAGATAATTTCAATATAAATTTGTTTTTGTATGTTAGCGATTGTGTTTGGTAATCTATTTCTTGATAGCTCTCAATTTTAATAGAATAAAACATGGAATCAAATACTTCAGAGTCATATAATACATAAGCAAGTTGATCCTACATGAAATGTCAAAAAATACTTGTCCTTCTTTTGCATATTATTCACCTATGTAGGCTTCCCAAGGTTAAACAATATCATTTTTAGGTCAAATAACATGACGTTTTGTTAGAGCACACTCTTGATAGCTCTCAATTTTAATAGAATAAAACATGGAATCAAATATTTCAGAGTCATATAATATATAAGCAAGTTGATCCTACATGAAATGTCAAAAAATATTTGTCCTTCTTTTGCATATTATTCACCTATGTAGGCTTCTCAAGGTTAAACAATATCATTTTTAGGTCAAATAACATGACGTTTTGTTAGAGCACACTCATGTCTTGACCTTTATACTATAATGTGCCGTCGAGATGCTCTTTGTCTACTACATTCACAACTACCTCAAATACTAGCTGACCAATTTTTACACCAATAAAACACAACCAAAACTAAAAAGAGCAAACATATAGATGTGTTTTATCCATCAAGAATCCGGGCAAATACATTATGCCCGGATTCTATGTGGTCTATATGGACTGGAAATAATTTTATAGGTTTTTTCTTAGGTTTGGATGATTTGAGCCGGTTACGGCATTTTTAGCTGTTCTTGGTCGGTTTTTATCAGTTTTTGATCGGGTTTAGTCGCTTTTGACCAATGCTTGCCTGGATAAAAGTACTCCTTTTTTCAAGCATCCATTTTCTTAGTTGTGGTCTTGAAACCGAATCATGTATCACATGTTATGACCATTTTATTGCAACCCACGTTTTCAGATAATTTCAATATAAATTTGTTTTTGTATGTTAGCGATTGTGTTTGGTAATCTATTTCTTGATAGCTCTCAATTTTAATAGAATAAAACATGGAATCAAATATTTCAGAGTCATATAATACATAAGCAAGTTGATCCTACATGAAATGTCAAAAAATACTTGTCCTTCTTTTGCATATTATTCACCTATGTAGGCTTCCCAAGGTTAAACAATATCATTTTTAGGTCAAATAACATGACGTTTTGTTAGAGCACACTCTTGATAGCTCTCAATTTTAATAGAATAAAACATGGAATCAAATATTTCAGAGTCATATAATACATAAGCAAGTTGATCCTACATGAAATGTCAAAAAATATTTGTCCTTCTTTTGCATATTATTCACCTATGTAGGCTTCTCAAGGTTAAACAATATCATTTTTAGGTCAAATAACATGACGTTTTGTTAGAGCACACTCATGTCTTGACCTTTATACTATAATGTGCCGTCGAGATGCTCTTTGTCTACTACATTCACAACTACCTCAAATACTAGCTGACCAACTTTTACACCAATAAAACACAACCAAAACTAAACAGAGCAAACATATAGATGTGTTTTATCCATCAAGAATCCGGGCAAATACATTATGCCCGGATTCTATGTGGTCTATATGGACTGGAAATAATTTTAGAGGTTTTTTCTTAGGTTTGGATGATTTAAGCCGGTTACGGCATTTTTAGCTGTTCTTGGTAGGTTTTTATCAGTTTTTGATCGGGTTTAGTCGCTTTTGACCAATGCTTGCCTGGATAAAAGTACTCCTTTTTTCAAGCATCCATTTTCTTAGTTGTGGTCTTGAAACCGAGTCATGTATCACATGTTATGACCATTTTATTGCAACCCACGTTTTCAGATAATTTCAATATAAATTTGTTTTTGTATGTTAGAGATTGTGTTTGGTAATCTATTTCTTGATAGCTCTCAATTTTAATAGAATAAAACATGGAATCAAATATTTCAGAGTCATATAATACATAAGCAAGTTGATCCTACATGAAATGTCAAAAAATACTTGTCCTTCTTTTGCATATTATTCACCTATGTAGGCTTCCCAAGGTTAAACAATATCATTTTTAGGTCAAATAACATGACGTTTTGTTAGAGCACACTCTTGATAGCTCTCAATTTTAATAGAATAAAAAATGGAATCAAATATTTCAGAGTCATATAATACATAAGCAAGTTGATCCTACATGAAATGTCAAAAAATATTTGTCCTTCTTTTGCATATTATTCACCTATGTAGGCTTCTCAAGGTTAAACAATATCATTTTTAGGTCAAATAACATGACGTTTTGTTAGAGCACACTCATGTCTTGACCTTTATACTATAATGTGCCGTCGAGATGCTCTTTGTCTACTACATTCACAACTACCTCAAATACTAGCTGACCAACTTTTACACCAATAAAACACAACCAAAACTAAACAGAGCAAACATATAGATGTGTTTTATCCATCAAGAATCCGGGCAAATACATTATGCCCGGATTCTATGTGGTCTATATGGACTGGAAATAATTTTATAGGTTTTTTCTTAGGTTTGGATGATTTGAGCCGGTTACGGCATTTTTAGCTGTTCTTGGTCGGTTTTTATCAGTTTTTGATCGGTTTTAGTCGCTTTTGACCAATGCTTGCCTCGATAAAAGTACTCCTTTTTTCAAGCATCCATTTTCTTAGTTGTGGTCTTGAAACCGAGTCATGTATCACATGTTATGACCATTTTATTGCAACCCACGTTTTCAGATAATTTCAATATAAATTTGTTTTTGTATGTTAGCGATTGTGTTTGGTAATCTATTTCTTGATAGCTCTCAATTTTAATAGAATAAAACATGGAATCAAATACTTCAGAGTCATATAATACATAAGCAAGTTGATCCTACATGAAATGTCAAAAAATACTTGTCCTTCTTTTGCATATTATTCACCTATGTAGGCTTCCCAAGGTTAAACAATATCATTTTTAGGTCAAATAACATGACGTTTTGTTAGAGCACACTCTTGATAGCTCTCAATTTTAATAGAATAAAACATGGAATCAAATATTTCAGAGTCATATAATATATAAGCAAGTTGATCCTACATGAAATGTCAAAAAATATTTGTCCTTCTTTTGCATATTATTCACCTATGTAGGCTTCTCAAGGTTAAACAATATCATTTTTAGGTCAAATAACATGACGTTTTGTTAGAGCACACTCATGTCTTGACCTTTATACTATAATGTGCCGTCGAGATGCTCTTTGTCTACTACATTCACAACTACCTCAAATACTAGCTGACCAATTTTTACACCAATAAAACACAACCAAAACTAAAAAGAGCAAACATATAGATGTGTTTTATCCATCAAGAATCCGGGCAAATACATTATGCCCGGATTCTATGTGGTCTATATGGACTGGAAATAATTTTATAGGTTTTTTCTTAGGTTTGGATGATTTGAGCCGGTTACGGCATTTTTAGCTGTTCTTGGTCGGTTTTTATCAGTTTTTGATCGGGTTTAGTCGCTTTTGACCAATGCTTGCCTGGATAAAAGTACTCCTTTTTTCAAGCATCCATTTTCTTAGTTGTGGTCTTGAAACCGAATCATGTATCACATGTTATGACCATTTTATTGCAACCCACGTTTTCAGATAATTTCAATATAAATTTGTTTTTGTATGTTAGCGATTGTGTTTGGTAATCTATTTCTTGATAGCTCTCAATTTTAATAGAATAAAACATGGAATCAAATATTTCAGAGTCATATAATACATAAGCAAGTTGATCCTACATGAAATGTCAAAAAATACTTGTCCTTCTTTTGCATATTATTCACCTATGTAGGCTTCCCAAGGTTAAACAATATCATTTTTAGGTCAAATAACATGACGTTTTGTTAGAGCACACTCTTGATAGCTCTCAATTTTAATAGAATAAAACATGGAATCAAATATTTCAGAGTCATATAATACATAAGCAAGTTGATCCTACATGAAATGTCAAAAAATATTTGTCCTTCTTTTGCATATTATTCACCTATGTAGGCTTCTCAAGGTTAAACAATATCATTTTTAGGTCAAATAACATGACGTTTTGTTAGAGCACACTCATGTCTTGACCTTTATACTATAATGTGCCGTCGAGATGCTCTTTGTCTACTACATTCACAACTACCTCAAATACTAGCTGACCAACTTTTACACCAATAAAACACAACCAAAACTAAACAGAGCAAACATATAGATGTGTTTTATCCATCAAGAATCCGGGCAAATACATTATGCCCGGATTCTATGTGGTCTATATGGACTGGAAATAATTTTAGAGGTTTTTTCTTAGGTTTGGATGATTTAAGCCGGTTACGGCATTTTTAGCTGTTCTTGGTAGGTTTTTATCAGTTTTTGATCGGGTTTAGTCGCTTTTGACCAATGCTTGCCTGGATAAAAGTACTCCTTTTTTCAAGCATCCATTTTCTTAGTTGTGGTCTTGAAACGGAGTCATGTATCACATGTTATGACCATTTTATTGCAACCTACGTTTTTAGATAATTTCAATATAAATTTGTTTTTGTATGTTAGCGATTGTGTTTGGTAATCTATTTCTTGATAGCTCTCAATTTTAATAGAATAAAACATGGAATCAAATATTTCAGAGTCATATAATACATAAGCAAGTTGATCCTACATGAAATGTCAAAAAATACTTGTCCTTCTTTTGCATATTATTCACCTATGTAGGCTTCCCAAGGTTAAACAATATCCTTTTTAGGTCAAATAACATGACGTTTTGTTAGAGCACACTCTTGATAGCTCTCAATTTTAATAGAATAAAACATGGAATCAAATATTTCAGAGTCATATAATACATAAGCAAGTTGATCCTACATGAAATGTCAAAAAATATTTGTCCTTCTTTTGCATATTATTCACCTATGTAGGCTTCTCAAGGTTAAACAATATCATTTTTAGGTCAAATAACATGACGTATTGTTAGAGCACACTCATGTCTTGACCTTTATACTATAATGTGCCGTCGAGATGCTCTTTGTCTACTACATTCACAACTACCTCAAATACTAGCTGACCAACTTTTACACCAATAAAACACAACCAAAACTAAACAGAGCAAACATATAGATGTGTTTTATCCATCAAGAATCCGGGCAAATACATTATGCCCGGATTCTATGTGGTCTATATGGACTGGAAATAATTTTAGAGGTTTTTTCTTAGGTTTGGATGATTTAAGCCGGTTACGGCATTTTTAGCTGTTCTTGGTAGGTTTTTATCAGTTTTTGATCGGGTTTAGTCGCTTTTGACCAATGCTTGCCTGGATAAAAGTACTCCTTTTTTCAAGCATCCATTTTCTTAGTTGTGGTCTTGAAACGGAGTCATGTATCACATGTTATGACCATTTTATTGCAACCTACGTTTTTAGATAATTTCAATATAAATTTGTTTTTGTATGTTAGCGATTGTGTTTGGTAATCTATTTCTTGATAGCTCTCAATTTTAATAGAATAAAACATGGAATCAAATATTTCAGAGTCATATAATACATAAGCAAGTTGATCCTACATGAAATGTCAAAAAATACTTGTCCTTCTTTTGCATATTATTCACCTATGTAGGCTTCCCAAGGTTAAACAATATCCTTTTTAGGTCAAATAACATGACGTTTTGTTAGAGCACACTCTTGATAGCTCTCAATTTTAATAGAATAAAACATGGAATCAAATATTTCAGAGTCATATAATACATAAGCAAGTTGATCCTACATGAAATGTCAAAAAATATGTGTCCTTCTTTTGCATATTATTCACCTATGTAGGCTTCTCAAGGTTAAACAATATCATTTTTAGGTCAAATAACATGACGTTTTGTTAGAGCACACTCATGTCTTAACCTTTATACTATAATGTGCCGTCGAGATGCTCTTTGTCTACTACATTCACAACTACCTCAAATACTAGCTGACCAACTTTTACACCAATAAAACACAACCAAAACTAAACAGAGCAAACATATAGATGTGTTTTATCCATCAAGAATCCGGGCAAATACATTATGCCCGGATTCTATGTGGTCTATATGGAATGGAAATAATTTTATAGGTTTTTTCTTAGGTTTGGATGATTTGAGCCGGTTACGGCATTTTTAGCTGTTCTTGGTAGGTTTTTATCAGTTTTTGATCGGGTTTAGTCGCTTTTGACCAATGCTTGCCTGGATAAAAGTACTCCTTTTTTCAAGCATCCATTTTCTTAGTTGTGGTCTTGAAACCGAGTCATGTATCACATGTTATGACCATTTTATTGCAACCCACGTTTTCAGATAATTTCAATATAAATTTGTTTTTGTATGTTAGCGATTGTGTTTGGTAATCTATTTCTTGATAGCTCTCAATTTTAATAGAATAAAACATGGAATCAAATATTTCAGAGTCATATAATACATAAGCAAGTTGATCCTACATGAAATGTCAAAAAATACTTGTCCTTCTTTTGCATATTATTCACCTATGTAGGCTTCCCAAGGTTAAACAATATCATTTTTAGGTCAAATAACATGACGTTTTGTTAGAGCACACTCTTGATAGCTCTCAATTTTAATAGAATAAAACATGGAATCAAATATTTCAGAGTCATATAATACATAAGCAAGTTGATCCTACATGAAATGTCAAAAAATATGTGTCCTTCTTTTGCATATTATTCACCTATGTAGGCTTCTCAAGGTTAAACAATATCATTTTTAGGTCAACATGACGTTTTGTTAGAGCACACTCATGTCTTGACCTTTATACTATAATGTGCCGTCGAGATGCTCTTTGTCTACTACATTCACAACTACCTCAAATACTAGCTGACCAACTTTTACACCAATAAAACACAACCAAAACTAAACAGAGCAAACATATAGATGTGTTTTATCCATCAAGAATCCGGGCAAATACATTATGCCCGGATTCTATGTGGTCTATATGGACTGGAAATAATTTTATAGGTTTTTTCTTAGGTTTGGATGATTTGAGCCGGTTACGGCATTTTTAGCTGTTCTTGGTAGGTTTTTATCAGTTTTTGATCGGGTTTAGTCACTTTTGACCAATGCTTGCCTGGATAAAAGTACTCCTTTTTTCAAGCATCCATTTTCTTAGTTGTGGTCTTGAAACCGAGTCATGTATCACATGTTATGACCATTTTATTGCAACCCACGTTTTCAGATTATTTCAATATAAATTTGTTTTTGTATGTTAGCGATTGTGTTTGGTAATCTATTTCTTGATAGCTCTCAATTTTAATACAATAAAACATGGAATCAAATATTTCAGAGTCATATAATACATAAGCAAGTTGATCCTACATGAAATGTCAAAAAATACTTGTCCTTCTTTTGCATATTATTCACCTATGTAGGCTTCCCAAGGTTAAACAATATCATTTTTAGGTCAAATAACATGACGTTTTGTTAGAGCACACTCTTGATAGCTCTCAATTTTAATAGAATAAAACATGGAATCAAATATTTCAGAGTCATATAATACATAAGCAAGTTGATCCTACATGAAATGTCAAAAAATATGTGTCCTTCTTTTGCATATTATTCACCTATGTAGGCTTCTCAAGGTTAAACAATATCATTTTTAGGTCAACATGACGTTTTGTTAGAGCACACTCATGTCTTGACCTTTATACTATAATGTGCCGTCGAGATGCTCTTTGTCTACTACATTCACAACTACCTCAAATACTAGCTGACCAACTTTTACACCAATAAAACACAACCAAAACTAAACAGAGCAAACATATAGATGTGTTTTATCCATCAAGAATCCGGGCAAATACATTATGCCCGGATTCTATGTGGTCTATATGGACTGGAAATAATTTTATAGGTTTTTTCTTAGGTTTGGATGATTTGAGCCGGTTACGGCATTTTTAGCTGTTCTTGGTAGGTTTTTATCAGTTTTTGATCGGGTTTAGTCACTTTTGACCAATGCTTGCCTGGATAAAAGTACTCCTTTTTTCAAGCATCCATTTTCTTAGTTGTGGTCTTGAAACCGAGTCATGTATCACATGTTATGACCATTTTATTGCAACCCACGTTTTCAGATTATTTCAATATAAATTTGTTTTTGTATGTTAGCGATTGTGTTTGGTAATCTATTTCTTGATAGCTCTCAATTTTAATACAATAAAACATGGAATCAAATATTTCAGAGTCATATAATACATAAGCAAGTTGATCCTACATGAAATGTCAAAAAATACTTGTCCTTCTTTTGCATATTATTCACCTATGTAGGCTTCCCAAGGTTAAACAATATCATTTTTAGGTCAAATAACATGACGTTTTGTTAGAGCACACTCTTGATAGCTCTCAATTTTAATAGAATAAAACATGGAATCAAATATTTCAGAGTCATATAATACATAAGCAAGTTGATCCTACATGAAATGTCAAAAAATATTTGTCCTTCTTTTGCATATTATTCACCTATGTAGGCTTCTCAAGGTTAAACAATATCATTTTTAGGTCAAATAACATGACGTTTTGTTAGAGCACACTCATTTCTTGACCTTTATACTATAATGTGCCGTCGAGATGCTCTTTGTATACTACATTCACAACTACCTTAAATACTAGCTGACCAACTTTTACACCAATAAAACACAACCAAAACTAAACAGAGCAAACATATAGATGTGTTTTATCCATCAAGAATCCGGGCAAATACATTATGCCCGTATTCTATGTGGTGTATATGGACTGGAAATAATTTTATAGGTTTTTTCTTAGGTTTGGATGATTTGAGCCGGTTACGGCATTTTTAGCTGTTCTTGGTCGGTTTTTATCAGTTTTTGATCGGGTTTAGTCGCTTTTGACCAATGCTTGCCTGGATAAAGGTACTCCTTTTTTCAAGCATCCATTTTCTTAGTTGTGGTCTTGAAACCGAGTCATGTATCACATGTTATGACCATTTTATTGCAACCCACGTTTTCAGATAATTTCAATATAAATTTGTTTTTGTATGTTAGCGATTGTGTTTGGTAATCTATTTCTTGATAGCTCTCAATTTTAATAGAATAAAACATGGAATCAAATATTTCAGAGTCATATAATACATAAGCAAGTTGATCCTACATGAAATGTCAAAAAATACTTGTCCTTCTTTTGCATATTATTCACCTATGTAGGCTTCCCAAGGTTAAACAATATCATTTTTAGGTCAAATAACATGACGTTTTGTTAGAGGACACTCTTGATAGCTCTCAATTTTAATAGAATAAAACATGGAATCAAATATTTCAGAGTCATATAATACATAAGCAAGTTGATCCTACATGAAATGTCAAAAAATACTTGTCCTTCTTTTGCATATTATTCACCTATGTAGGCTTCCCAAGGTTAAACAATATCATTTTTAGGTCAAATAACAGGACGTTTTGTTAGAGCACACTCATGTCTTGACCTTTATACTATAATGTGCCGTCGAGATGCTTTTTGTCTACTACATTCACAACTACCTCAAATACTAGCTGGCCAACTTTTACACGAATAAAACACAACCAAAACTACTCCTTTTTTCAAGCATCCATTTTCTTAGTTGTGGTCTTGAAACCGAGTCATGTATCACATGTTATGACCATTTTATTGCAACCCACGTTTTCAGATAATTTCAATATAAATTTGTTTTTGTATGTTAGCGATTGTGTTTGGTAATCTATTTCTTGATAGCTCTCAATTTTAATAGAATAAAACATGGAATCAAATATTTCAGAGTCATATAATACATAAGCAAGTTGATCCTACATGAAATGTCAAAAAATACTTGTCCTTCTTTTGCATATTATTCACCTATGTAGGCTTCCCAAGGTTAAACAATATCATTTTTAGGTCAAATAACAGGACGTTTTGTTAGAGCACACTCATGTCTTGACCTTTATACTATAATGTGCCGTCGAGATGCTTTTTGTCTACTACATTCACAACTACCTCAAATACTAGCTGGCCAACTTTTACACGAATAAAACACAACCAAAACTACTCCTTTTTTCAAGCATCCATTTTCTTAGTTGTGGTCTTGAAATCGAGTCATGTATCACATGTTATGACCATTTTATTGCAACCCACGTTTTCAGATAATTTCAATATAAATTTGTTTTTGTATGTTAGCGATTGTGTTTGGTAATCTATTTCTTGATAGCTCTCAATTTTAATAGAATAAAACATGGAATCAAATATTTCAGAGTCATATAATACATAAGCAAGTTGATCCTACATGAAATGTCAAAAAATACTTGTCCTTCTTTTGCATATTATTCACCTATGTAGGCTTCCCAAGGTTAAACAATATCATTTTTAGGTCAAATAACATGACGTTTTGTTAGAGCACACTCTTGATAGCTCTCAATTTTAATAGAATAAAACATGGAATCAAATATTTCAGAGTCATATAATACATAAGCAAGTTGATCCTACATGAAATGTCAAAAAATACTTGTCCTTCTTTTGCATATTATTCACCTATGTAGGCTTCCCAAGGTTAAACAATATCATTTTTAGGTCAAATAACATGACGTTTTTTTAGAGCACACTCTTGATAGCTCTTAATTTTAATAGAATAAAACATGGAATCAAATATTTCAGAGTCATATAATACATAAGCAAGTTGATCCTACATGAAATGTCAAAAAAATACTTGTCCTTCTTTTGCATATTATTCACCTATGTAGGCTTCCCAAGGTTAAACAATATCATTTTTAGGTCAAATAACATGGCGTTTTGTTAGAGCACACTCATGTCTTGACCTTTATACTATAATGTGCCGTCGAGATGCTCTTTGTCTACTACATTCACAACTACCTCAAATACTAGCTGGCCAACTTTTACACGAATAAAACACAACCAAAACTACTCCTTTTTTCAAGCATCCATTTTCTTAGTTGTGGTCTTGAAACCGAGTCATGTATCACATGTTATGACCATTTTATTGCAACTCACGTTTTCAGATAATTTCAATATAAATTTGTTTTTGTATGTTAGCGATTGTGTTTGGTAATCTATTTCTTGATAGCTCTCAATTTTAATAGAATAAAACATGGAATCAAATATTTCAGAGTCATATAATACATAAGCAAGTTGATCCTACATGAAATGTCAAAAAATACTTGTCCTTCTTTTGCATATTATTCACCTATGTAGGCTTCCCAAGGTTAAACAATATCATTTTTAGGTCAAATAACATGACATTTTGTTAGAGCACACTCTTGATAGCTCTCAATTTTAATAAAATAAAACATGGAATCAAATATTTCAGAGTCATATAATACATAAGCAAGTTGATCCTACATGAAATGTCAAAAAATATTTGTCCTTCTTTTGCATATTATTCACCTATGTAGGCTTCTCAAGGTTAAACAATATCATTTTTAGGTCAAATAACATGACGTTTTGTTAGAGCACACTCATGTCTTGACCTTTATACTATAATGTGCCGTCGAGATGCTCTTTGTCTACTACATTCACAACTACCTCAAATACTAGCTGACCAACTTTTACACCAATAAAACACAACCAAAACTAAACAGTGCAAACATATAGATGTGTTTTATCCATCAAGAATCCGGGCAAATACATTATGCCCGGATTCTATGTGGTCTATATGGACTGAAAATAATTTTAGAGGTTTTTTCTTAGGTTTGGATGATTTGAGCCGGTTACGGCATTTTTAGTTGTTCTTGGTAGGTTTTTATCAGTTTTTGATCGGGTTTAGTCGCTTTTGACCAATGCTTGCCTGGAGAAAAGTGCTCCTTTTTTCAAGCATCCATTTTCTTAGTTGTGGTCTTGAAACCGAGTCATGTATCACATGTTATGACCATTTTATTGCAACCCACGTTTTCAGATAATTTCAATATAAATTTGTTTTTGTATGTTAGCGATTGTGTTTGGTAATCTATTTCTTGATAGCTCTCAATTTTAATAGAATAAAACATGGAATCAAATATTTCAGAGTCATATAATACATAAGCAAGTTGATCCTACATGAAATGTCAAAAAATACTTGTCCTTCTTTTGCATATTATTCACCTATGTAGGCTTCCCAAGGTTAAACAATATCATTTTTAGGTCAAATAACATGACGTTTTGTTAGAGCACACTCTTGATAGCTCTCAATTTTAATAGAATAAAACATGGAATCAAATATTTCAGAGTCATATAATACATAAGCAAGTTGATCCTACATGAAATGTCAAAAAATACTTGTCCTTCTTTTGCATATTATTCACCTATGTAGGCTTCCCAAGGTTAAACAATATCATTTTTAGGTCAAATAACAGGACGTTTTGTTAGAGCACACTCATGTCTTGACCTTTATACTATAATGTGCCGTCGAGATGCTTTTTGTCTACTACATTCACAACTACCTCAAATACTAGCTGGCCAACTTTTACACGAATAAAACACAACCAAAACTACTCCTTTTTTCAAGCATCCATTTTCTTAGTTGTGGTCTTGAAACCGAGTCATGTATCACATGTTATGACCATTTTATTGCAACCCACGTTTTCAGATAATTTCAATATAAATTTGTTTTTGTATGTTAGCGATTGTGTTTGGTAATCTATTTCTTGATAGCTCTCAATTTTAATAGAATAAAACATGGAATCAAATATTTCAGAGTCATATAATACATAAGCAAGTTGATCCTACATGAAATGTCAAAAAATACTTGTCCTTCTTTTGCATATTATTCACCTATGTAGGCTTCCCAAGGTTAAACAATATCATTTTTAGGTCAAATAACAGGACGTTTTGTTAGAGCACACTCATGTCTTGACCTTTATACTATAATGTGCCGTCGAGATGCTTTTTGTCTACTACATTCACAACTACCTCAAATACTAGCTGGCCAACTTTTACACGAATAAAACACAACCAAAACTACTCCTTTTTTCAAGCATCCATTTTCTTAGTTGTGGTCTTGAAACCGAGTCATGTATCACATGTTATGACCATTTTATTGCAACCCACGTTTTCAGATAATTTCAATATAAATTTGTTTTTGTATGTTAGCGATTGTGTTTGGTAATCTATTTCTTGATAGCTCTCAATTTTAATAGAATAAAACATGGAATCAAATATTTCAGAGTCATATAATACATAAGCAAGTTGATCCTACATGAAATGTCAAAAAATACTTGTCCTTCTTTTGCATATTATTCACCTATGTAGGCTTCCCAAGGTTAAACAATATCATTTTTAGGTCAAATAACATGACGTTTTGTTAGAGCACACTCTTGATAGCTCTCAATTTTAATAGAATAAAACATGGAATCAAATATTTCAGAGTCATATAATACATAAGCAAGTTGATCCTACATGAAATGTCAAAAAAATACTTGTCCTTCTTTTGCATATTATTCACCTATGTAGGCTTCCCAAGGTTAAACAATATCATTTTTAGGTCAAATAACATGACGTTTTGTTAGAGCACACTCATGTCTTGACCTTTATACTATAATGTGCCGTCGAGATGCTCTTTGTCTACTACATTCACAACTACCTCAAATACTAGCTGACCAACTTTTACACGAATAAAACACAACCAAAACTACTCCTTTTTTCAAGCATCCATTTTCTTAGTTGTGGTCTTGAAACCGAGTCATGTATCACATGTTATGACCATTTTATTGCAACCCACGTTTTCAGATAATTTCAATATAAATTTGTTTTTGTATGTTAGCGATTGTGTTTGGTAATCTATTTCTTGATAGCTCTCAATTTTAATAGAATAAAACATGGAATCAAATATTTCAGAGTCATATAATACATAAGCAAGTTGATCCTACATGAAATGTCAAAAAATACTTGTCCTTCTTTTGCATATTATTCACCTATGTAGGCTTCCCAAGGTTAAACAATATCATTTTTAGGTCAAATAACATGACATTTTGTTAGAGCACACTCTTGATAGCTCTCAATTTTAATAAAATAAAACATGGAATCAAATATTTCAGAGTCATATAATACATAAGCAAGTTGATCCTACATGAAATGTCAAAAAATATTTGTCCTTCTTTTGCATATTATTCACCTATGTAGGCTTCTCAAGGTTAAACAATATCATTTTTAGGTCAAATAACATGACGTTTTGTTAGAGCACACTCATGTCTTGACCTTTATACTATAATGTGCCGTCGAGATGCTCTTTGTCTACTACATTCACAACTACCTCAAATACTAGCTGACCAACTTTTACACCAATAAAACACAACCAAAACTAAACAGTGCAAACATATAGATGTGTTTTATCCATCAAGAATCCGGGAAAATACATTATGCCCGGATTCTATGTGGTCTATATGGACTGAAAATAATTTTAGAGGTTTTTTCTTAGGTTTGGATGATTTGAGCCGGTTACGGCATTTTTAGTTGTTCTTGGTAGGTTTTTATCAGTTTTTGATCGGGTTTAGTCGCTTTTGACCAATGCTTGCCTGGAGAAAAGTGCTCCTTTTTTCAAGCATCCATTTTCTTAGTTGTGGTCTTGAAACCGAGTCATGTATCACATGTTATGACCATTTTATTGCAACCCACGTTTTCAGATAATTTCAATATAAATTTGTTTTTGTATGTTAGCGATTGTGTTTGGTAATCTATTTCTTGATAGCTCTCAATTTTAATAGAATAAAACATGGAATCAAATATTTCAGAGTCATATAATACATAAGCAAGTTGATCCTACATGAAATGTCAAAAAATACTTGTCCTTCTTTTGCATATTATTCACCTATGTAGGCTTCCCAAGGTTAAACAATATCATTTTTAGGTCAAATAACATGACGTTTTGTTAGAGCACACTCTTGATAGCTCTCAATTTTAATAGAATAAAACATGGAATCAAATATTCCAGAGTCATATAATACATAAGCAAGTTGATCCTACATGAAATGTCAAAAAATACTTGTCCTTCTTTTGCATATTATTCACCTATGTAGGCTTCCCAAGGTTAAACAATATCATTTTTAGGTCAAATAACATGACGTTTTGTTAGAGCACACTCATGTCTTGACCTTTATACTATAATGTGCCGTCGAGATGCTCTTTGTCTACTACATTCACAACTACCTCAAATACTAGCTGACCAACTTTTACACCAATAAAACACAACCAAAACTAAACAGAGCAAACATATAGATGTGTTTTATCCGTCAAGAATCCGGGCAAATACATTATGCCCGGATTCTATGTGGTCTATATGGACTGGAAATAATTTTATAGGTTTTTTCTTAGGTTTGGATGATTTGATCCGGTTACGGCATTTTTAGTTGTTCTTGGTAGGTTTTTATCAGTTTTTGATCGGGTTTAGTCGCTCTTGACCAATGCTTGCCTGGATAAAAGTACTCCTTTTTTCAAGCATCCATTTTCTTAGTTGTGGTCTTGAAACCGAGTCATGTATCACATGTTATGACCATTTTATTGCAACCCACGTTTTCAGATAAATTCAATATAAATTTGTTTTTGTATGTTAGTGATTGTGTTTGGTAATATATTTCTTGATAGCTCTGAATTTTAATAGAATAAAACATGGAATCAAATATTTCAGAGTCATATAATACATAAGCAAGTTGATCCTACATGAAATGTCAAAAAATACTTGTCCTTCTTTTGCATATTATTCACCTATGTAGGCTTTCCAAGGTTAAACAATATCATTTTTAGGTCAAATAACATGACGTTTTGTTAGAGCACACTCATGTCTTGACCTTTATACTATAATGTGCCGTCGAGATGCTCTTTGTCTACTACATTCACAACTACCTCAAATACTAGCTGACCAACTTTTACACCAATAAAACACAGCCAAAACTAAACAGAGCAAACATATAGATGTGTTTTATCCATCAAGAATCCGGGCAAATACATTATGCCCGGATTCTATGTGATCTATATGGACTGGAAATAATTTTATAGGTTTTTTCTTAGGTTTGGATGATTTGAGCCGGTTACGGCATTTTTAGCTGTTCTTGGTCGGTTTTTATCAGTTTTTGATCGGGTTTAGTCGCTTTTGACCAATGCTTGCCTGGATAAAAGTACTCATTTTTTCAAGCATCCATTTTCTTAGTTGTGGTCTTGAAACCGAGTCATGTATCACATGTTATGACCATTTTATTGCAACCCACGTTTTCAGATAATTTCAATATAAATTTGTTTTTGTATGTTAGCGATTGTGTTTGGTAATCTATTTCTTGATAGCTCTCAATTTTAATAGAATAAAACATGGAATCAAATATTTCAGAGTCATATAATACATAAGCAAGTTGATCCTACATGAAATGTCAAAAAATACTTGTCCTTCTTTTGCATATTATTCACCTATGTAGGCTTCCCAAGGTTAAACAATATCATTTTTAGGTCAAATAACATGACGTTTTGTTAGAGCACACTCTTGATAGCTCTCAATTTTAATAGAATAAAACATGGAATCAAATATTTCAGAGTCATATAATACATAAGCAAGTTGATCCTACATGAAATGTCAAAAAATACTTGTCCTTCTTTTGCATATTATTCACCTATGTAGGCTTTCCAAGGTTAAACAATATCATTTTTAGGTCAAATAACATGACGTTTTGATAGAGCACACTCATGTCTTGACCTTTATACTATAATGTGCCGTCGGGATGCTATTTGTCTACTACATTCACAACTACCTCAAATACTAGCTGACCAACTTTTACACCAATAAAACACAACCAAAACTAAACAGAGCAAACATATAGATGTGTTTTATCCATCAAGAATCCGGTCAAATACATTATGCCCGGATTCTATGTGGTCTATATGGACTGGAAATAATTTTAGAGGTTTTTTCTTAGGTTTGGATGATTTGAGCCGGTTACGGCATTTTTAGTTGTTCTTGGTAGGTTTTTATCAGTTTTTGATCGCGTTTAGTCGCTTTTGACCAATGCTTGCCTGGATAAAAGTACTCCTTTTTTCAAGCATCCATTTTCTTAGTTGTGGTCTTGAAACCGAGTCATGTATCACATGTTATGACCATTTTATTGCAACCCACGTTTTCAGATAATTTCAATATAAATTTGTTTTTGTATGTTAGCGATTGTGTTTGGTAATCTATTTCTTGATAGCTCTCAATTTTAATAGAATAAAACATGGAATCAAATATTTCAGAGTCATATAATACATAAGCAAGTTGATCCTACATGAAATGTCAAAAAATACTTGTCCTTCTTTTGCATATTATTCACCTATGTAGGCTTCCCAAGGTTAAACAATATCATTTTTAGGTCAAATAACATGACGTTTTGTTAGAGCACACTCTTGATAGCTCTCAATTTTAATAGAATAAAACATGGAATCAAATATTTCAGAGTCATATAATACATAAGCAAGTTGATCCTACATGAAATGTCAAAAAATACTTGTCCTTCTTTTGCATATTATTCAACTATGTAGGCTTTCCAAGGTTAAACAATATCATTTTTAGGTCAAATAACATGACGTTTTGTTAGAGCACACTCATGTCTTGACCTTTATACTATAATGTGCCGTCGAGATGCTCTTTGTCTACTACATTCACAACTACCTCAAATACTAGCTGACCAAATTTTACACCAATAAAACACAACCAAAACTAAACAGAGCAAACATATAGATGTGTTTTATCCATCAAGAATCCGGGCAAATACATTATGCCCGGATTCTATGTGGTCTATATGGACTGGAAATAATTTTATAGGTTTTTTCTTAAGTTTGGATGATTTGAGCCGGTTACGGCATTTTTAGTTGTTCTTGGTAGGTTTTTATCAGTTTTTGATCGGGTTTAGTCGCTTTTGACAAATGCTTGCCTGGATAAAAGTACTCCTTTTTTCAAGCATCCATTTTCTTAGTTGTGGTCTTGAAACCGAGTCATTTATCACATGTTATGACCATTTTATTGCAACCCACGTTTTCAGATAATTTCAATATAAATTTGTTTTTGTATGTTAGCGATTGTGTTTGGTAATCTATTTCTTGATAGCTCTCAATTTTAATAGAATAAAACATGGAATCAAATATTTCAGAGTCATATAATACATAAGCAAGTTGATCCTACATGAAATGTCAAAAAATACTTGTCCTTCTTTTGCATATTATTCAACTATGTAGGCTTTTCAAGGTTAAACAATATCATTTTTAGGTCAAATAACATGACGTTTTGTTAGAGCACACTCATGTCTTGACCTTTATACTATAATGTGCCGTCGAGATGCTCTTTGTCTACTACATTCACAACTACCTCAAATACTAGCTGACCAACTTTTACACCAATAAAACACAACCAAAACTAAACAGAGCAAACATATAGATGTGTTTTATCCATCAAGAATCCGGGCAAATACATTATGCCCGGATTCTATGTGGTCTATATGGACTGGAAATAATTTTAGAGGTTTTTTCTTAGGTTTGGATGTTTTGAGCCGGTTACGGCATTTTTAGCTGTTCTTGGTAGGTTTTTATCAGTTTTTGATCGGGTTTAGTCGCTTTTGACAAATGCTTGCCTGGATAAAAGTACTCCTTTTTTCAAGCATCCATTTTCTTAGTTGTGGTCTTGAAACCGAGTCATGTATCACATGTTATGACCATTTTATTGCAACCCACGTTTTCAGATAATTTCAATATAAATTTGTTTTTGTATGTTAGCGATTGTGTTTGGTAATCTATTTCTTGATAGCTCTCAATTTTAATAGAATAAAACATGGAATCAAATATTTCAGAGTCATATAATACATAAGCAAGTTGATCCTACATGAAATGTCAAAAAATACTTGTCCTTCTTTTGCATATTATTCACCTATGTAGGCTTCCCAAGGTTAAACAATATCATTTTTAGGTCAAATAACATGACGTTTTGTTAGAGCACACTCTTGATAGCTCTCAATTTTAATAGAATAAAACATGGAATCAAATATTTCAGAGTCATATAATACATAAGCAAGTTGATCCTACATGAAATGTCAAAAAATACTTGTCCTTCTTTTGCATATTATTCACCTATGTAGGCTTCCCAAGGTTAAACAATATCATTTTTAAGTCAAATAACATGACGTTTTGTTAGAGCACACTCTTGATAGCTCTCAATTTTAATAGAATAAAACATGGAATCAAATATTCCAGAGTCATATAATACATAAGCAAGTTGATCCTACATGAAATGTCAAAAAATACTTGTCCTTCTTTTGCATATTATTCACCTATGTAGGCTTCCCAAGGTTAAACAATATCATTTTTAGGTCAAATAACATGATTTTTTGTTAGAGCACACTCATGTCTTGACCTTTATACTATAATGTGCCGTCGAGATGCTCTTTGTCTACTACATTCACAACTACCTCAAATACTAGCTGACCAACTTTTACACCAATAAAACATAACCAAAACTAAACAGAGCAAACATATAGATGTGTTTTATCCATCCAGAATCCGGGCAAATACATTATGCCCGGATTCTATGTGGTCTATATGGACTGGAATTAATTTTATAGGTTTTTTCTTAGGTGTGGATGATTTGAGCCGGTTACGGCATTTTTAGTTGTTCTTGGTAGGTTTTTATCAGTTTTTGATCGGGTTTAGTCGCTTTTGACCAATGCTTGCCTGGATAAAAGTACTCCTTTTTTCAAGCATCCATTTTCTTAGTTGTGGTCTTGAAACCGAGTCATGTATCACATGTTATGACCATTTTATTGCAACCTACGTTTTCAGATAATTTCAATATAAATTTGTTTTTGTATGTTAGCGATTGTGTTTGGTAATCTATTTCTTGATAGCTCTCAATTTTAATAGAATAAAACATGGAATCAAATATTTCAGAGTCATATAATACATAAGCAAGTTGATCCTACATGAAATGTCAAAAAATACTTGTCCTTCTTTTGCATATTATTCACCTATGTAGGCTTTCCAAGGTTAAACAATATCATTTTTAGGTCAAATAACATGACGTTTTGTTAGAGCACACTCATGTCTTGACCTTTATACTATAATGTGTCGTCGAGATGCTCTTTGTCTACTACGTTCACAACTACCTCAAATACTAGCTGACCAACTTTTACACCAATAAAACACAACCAAAACTAAACAGAGCAAACATATAGATGTGTTTTATCCATCAAGAATCCGGGCAAATACATTATGCCCAGATTCTATGTGGTCTATATGGACTGGAAATAATTTTATAGGTTTTTTCTTAAGTTTGGATGATTTGAGCCGGTTACGACATTTTTAGTTGTTCTTGGTAGGTTTTTATCAGTTTTTGATCGGGTTTAGTCGCTTTTGACCAATGCTTGCCTGGATAAAAGTACTCCTTTTTTCAAGCATCCATTTTCTTAGTTGTGGTCTTGAAACCGAGTCATGTATCACATGTTATGACCATTTTATTGCAACCCACGTTTTCAGATAATTTCAATATAAATTTGTTTTTGTATGTTAGCGATTGTGTTTGGTAATCTATTTCTTGATAGCTCTCAATTTTAATAGAATAAAACATGGAATCAAATATTTCAGAGTCATATAATACATAAGCAAGTTGATCCTACATGAAATGTCAAAAAATACTTGTCCTTCTTTTGCATATTATTCACCTATGTAGGCTTCCCAAGGTTAAACAATATCATTTTTAGGTCAAATAACATGACGTTTTGTTAGAGCACACTCTTGATAGCTCTCAATTTTAATAGAATAAAACATGGAATCAAATATTTCAGAGTCATATAATACATAAACAAGTTGATCCTACATGAAATGTCAAAAAATACTTGTCCTTCTTTTGCATATTATTCACCTATGTAGGCTTCCCAAGGTTAAACAATATCATTTTTAGGTCAAATAACATGACGTTTTGTTAGAGCACACTCATGTCTTGACGTTTATACTATAATGTGCCGTCGAGATGCTCTTTGTCTACTACATTCACAACTACCTCAAATACTAGCTAACCAACTTTTACACCAATAAAACATAACCAAAACTAAACAAAGCAAACATATAGATGTGTTTTATCCATCCAGAATCCGGGCAAATACATTATGCCCGGATTCTATGTGGTCTATATGGACTGGAATTAATTTATAGGTTTTTTCTTAGGTGTGGATGATTTGAGCCGGTTACGGCATTTTTAGTTGTTCTTGGTAGGTTTTTATCAGTTTTTGATCGGGTTTAGTCGCTTTTGACCAATGCTTGCCTGGATAAAAGTACTCCTTTTTTCAAGCATCCATTTTCTTAGTTGTGGTCTTGAAACCGAGTCATGTATCACATGTTATGACCATTTTATTGCAACCCACGTTTTCAGATAATTTCAATATAAATTTGTTTTTGTATGTTAGCGATTGTGTTTGGTAATCTATTTCTTGATAGCTCTCAATTTTAATAGAATAAAACATGGAATCAAATATTTCAGAGTCATATAATACATAAGCAAGTTGATCCTACATGAAATGTCAAAAAATACTTGTCCTTCTTTTGCATATTATTCACCTATGTAGGCTTTCCAAGGTTAAACAATATCATTTTTAGGTCAAATAACATGACGTTTTGTTAGAGCACACTCATGTCTTGACCTTTATACTATAATGTGTCGTCGAGATGCTCTTTGTCTACTACATTCACGACTACCTCAAATACTAGCTGACCAACTTTTACACCAATAAAACACAACCAAAACTAAACAGAGCAAACATATAGATGTGTTTTATCCATCAAGAATCCGGGCAAATACATTATGCCCGGATTCTATGTGGTCTATATGGACTGGAAATAATTTTATAGGTTTTTTCTTAAGTTTGGATGATTTGAGCCGGTTACGGCATTTTTAGTTGTTCTTGGTAGGTTTTTATCAGTTTTTGATCGGGTTTAGTCGCTTTTGACCAATGCTTGCCTGGATAAAAGTACTCCTTTTTTCAAGCATCCATTTTCTTAGTTGTGGTCTTGAAACCGAGTCATGTATCACATGTTATGACCATTTTATTGCAACCCACGTTTTCAGATAATTTCAATATAAATTTGTTTTTGTATGTTAGCGATTGTGTTTGGTAATCTATTTCTTGATAGCTCTCAATTTTAATAGAATAAAACATGGAATCAAATATTTCAGAGTCATATAATACATTAGCAAGTTGATCCTACATGAAATGTCAAAAAATACTTGTCCTTCTTTTGCATATTATTCACCTATGTAGGCTTCCCAAGGTTAAACAATATCATTTTTAGGTCAAATAACATGACGTTTTGTTAGAGCACACTCTTGATAGCTCTCAATTTTAATAGAATAAAACATGGAATCAAATATTTCAGAGTCATATAATACATAAGCAAGTTGATCCTACATGAAATGTCAAAAAATATTTGTCCTTCTTTTGCATATTATTCACCTATGTAGGCTTCTCAAGGTTAAACAATATCATTTTTAGGTCAAATAACATGACGTTTTGTTAGAGCACACTCATGTCTTGACCTTTATACTATAATGTGCCGTCGAGATGCTCTTTGTCTACTACATTCACAACTACCTCAAATACTAGCTGACCAACTTTTACACCAATAAAACACAACCAAAACTAAACAGTGCAAACATATAGATGTGTTTTATCCATCAAGAATCCGGGCAAATACAGTATGCCCGGATTCTATGTGGTCTATATGGACTGGAAATAATTTTATACGTTTTTTCTTAGGTTTGGATGATTTGAGCCGGTTACGGCTTTTTTAGCTGTTCTTGGTCGGTTTTTATCAGTTTTTGATCGGGTTTAGTCGCTTTTGACCAATGCTTGCCTGGATAAAAGTACTCCTTTTTTCAAGCATCCATTTTCTTAGTTGTGGTCTTGAAACCGAGTCATGTATCACATGTTATGACCATTTTATTGCAACCCACGTTTTCAGATAATTTCAATATAAATTTGTTTTTGTATGTTAGCGATTGTGTTTGGTAATCTATTTCTTGATAGCTCTCAATTTTAATAGAATAAAACATGGAATCAAATATTTCAGAGTCATATAATACATAAGCAAGTTGATCCTACATGAAATGTCAAAAAATACTTGTCCTTCTTTTGCATATTATTCACCTATGTAGGCTTCCCAAGGTTAAACAATATCATTTTTAGGTCAAATAACATGACGTTTTGTTAGAGCACACTCTTGATAGCTCTCAATTTTAATAGAATAAAACATGGAATCAAATATTTCAGAGTCATATAATACATAAGCAAGTTGATCCTACATGAAATGTCAAAAGATACTTGTCCTTCTTTTGCATATTATTCACCTATGTAGGCTTTCCAAGGTTAAACAATATCATTTTTAGGTCAAATAACATGACGTTTTGTTATAGCACACTCATGTCTTGACCTTTATACTATAATGTGCCGTCGAGATGCTCTTTGTCTAGTACATTCACAACTACCTCAAATACTAGCTGACCAACTTTTACACCAATAAAACACAACCAAAACTAAACAGAGCAAACATATAGATGTGTTTTATCCATCAAGAATCCGGGCAAATACATTATGCCCGGATTCTATGTGGTCTATATGGACTAGAAATAATTTTATAGGTTTTTTCTTAGGTTTGGATGATTTGAGCAGGTTACGGCATTTTTAGCTGTTCTTGGTCGGTTTTTATCAGTTTTTGATCGGGTTTAGTCGCTTTTGACCAATGCTTGCCTGGATAAAAGTACTCCTTTTTTCAAGCATCCATTTTCTTAGTTGTGGTCTTGAAACCGAGTCATGTATCACATGTTATGACCATTTTATTGCAACCCACGTTTTCAGATAATTTCAATATAAATTTGTTTTTGTATGTTAGCGATTGTGTTTGGTAATCTATTTCTTGATAGCTCTCAATTTTAATAGAATAAAACATGGACTCAAATATTTCAGAGTCATATAATACATAAGCAAGTTGATCCTACATGAAATGTCAAAAAATACTTGTCCTTCTTTTGCATATTATTCACCTATGTAGGCTTCCCAAGGTTAAACAATATCATTTTTAGGTCAAATAACATGACGTTTTGTTAGAGCACACTCTTGATAGCTCTCAATTTTAATAGAATAAAACATGGAATCAAATATTTCAGAGTCATATAATACATAAGCAAGTTGATCCTACATGAAATGTCAAAAAATATTTGTCCTTCTTTTGCATATTATTCACCTATGTAGGCTTCTCAAGGTTAAACAATATCATTTTTAGGTCAAATAACATGACGTTTTGTTAGAGCACACTCATGTCTTGACCTTTATACTATAATGTGCCGTCGAGATGCTCTTTGTCTACTACATTCACAACTACCTCAAATACTAGCTGACCAACTTTTACACCAATAAAACACAACCAAAACTAAACAGAGCAAACATATAGATGTGTTTTATCCATCAAGAATCCGATCAAATACATTATGCCCGGATTCTATGTGGTCTATATGGACTGGAAATAATTTTATAGGTTTTTTCTTAGGTTTGGATGATTTGAGCCGGTTACGGCATTTTTAGCTGTTCTTGGTCGGTTTTTATCAGTTTTTGATCGGGTTTAGTCGCTTTTGACCAATGCTTGCCTGGATAAAAGTACTCCTTTTTTCAAGCATCCATTTTCTTAGTTGTGGTCTTGAAACCGAGTCATGTATCACATGTTATGACCATTTTATTTCAACCCACGTTTTCAGATAATTTCAATATAAATTTGTTTTTGTATGTTAGCGATTGTGTTTGGTAATCTATTTCTTGATAGCTCTCAATTTTAATAGAATAAAACATGGAATCAAATATTTCAGAGTCATATAATACATAAGCAAGTTGATCCTACATGAAATGTCAAAAAATACTTGTCCTTCTTTTGCATATTATTCACCTATGTAGGCTTCCCAAGGTTAAACAATATCATTTTTAGGTCAAATAACATGACGTTTTGTTAGAGCACACTCTTGATAGCTCTCAATTTTAATAGAATAAAACATGGAATCAAATATTTCAGAGTCATATAATACATAAGCAAGTTGATCCTACATGAAATGTCAAAAAATATTTGTCCTTCTTTTGCATATTATTCACCTATGTAGGCTTCCCAAGGTTAAACAATATCATTTTTAGGTCAAATAACATGACGTTTTGTTAGAGCACACTCTTGATAGCTCTCAATTTTAATAGAATAAAACATGGAATCAAATATTTCAGAGTCATATAATACATAAGCAAGTTGATCCTACATGAAATGTCAAAAAATATTTGTCCTTCTTTTGCATATTATTCACCTATGTAGGCTTCTCAAGGTTAAACAATATCATTTTTAGGTCAAATAACATGACGTTTTGTTAGAGCACACTCATGTCTTGACCTTTATACTATAATGTGCCGTCGAGATGCTCTTTGTCTACTACATTCACAACTACCTCAAATACTAGCTGACCAACTTTTACACCAATAAAACACAACCAAAACTAAACAGAGCAAACATATAGATGTGTTTTATCCATCAAGAATCCGATCAAATACATTATGCCCGGATTCTATGTGGTCTATATGGACTGGAATTAATTTTATAGGTTTTTTCTTAGGTGTGGATGATTTGAGCCGGTTACGGCATTTTTAGTTGTTCTTGGTAGGTTTTTATCAGTTTTTGATCGGGTTTAGTCGCTTTTGACCAATGCTTGCCTGGATAAAAGTACTCCTTTTTTCAAGCATCCATTTTCTTAGTTGTGGTCTTGAAACCGAGTCATGTATCACATGTTATGACCATTTTATTGCAACCTACGTTTTCAGATAATTTCAATATAAATTTGTTTTTGTATGTTAGCGATTGTGTTTGGTAATCTATTTCTTGATAGCTCTCAATTTTAATAGAATAAAACATGGAATCAAATATTTCAGAGTCATATAATACATAAGCAAGTTGATCCTACATGAAATGTCAAAAAATACTTGTCCTTCTTTTGCATATTATTCACCTATGTAGGCTTTCCAAGGTTAAACAATATCATTTTTAGGTCAAATAACATGACGTTTTGTTAGAGCACACTCATGTCTTGACCTTTATACTATAATGTGTCGTCGAGATGCTCTTTGTCTACTACGTTCACAACTACCTCAAATACTAGCTGACCAACTTTTACACCAATAAAACACAACCAAAACTAAACAGAGCAAACATATAGATGTGTTTTATCCATCAAGAATCCGGGCAAATACATTATGCCCAGATTCTATGTGGTCTATATGGACTGGAAATAATTTTATAGGTTTTTTCTTAAGTTTGGATGATTTGAGCCGGTTACGGCATTTTTAGTTGTTCTTGGTAGGTTTTTATCAGTTTTTGATCGGGTTTAGTCGCTTTTGACCAATGCTTGCCTGGATAAAAGTACTCCTTTTTTCAAGCATCCATTTTATTAGTTGTGGTCTTGAAACCGAGTCATGTATCACATGTTATGACCATTTTATTGCAACCCACGTTTTCAGATAATTTCAATATAAATTTGTTTTTGTATGTTAGCGATTGTGTTTGGTAATCTATTTCTTGATAGCTCTCAATTTTAATAGAATAAAACATGGAATCAAATATTTCAGAGTCATATAATACATAAGCAAGTTGATCCTACATGAAATGTCAAAAAATACTTGTCCTTCTTTTGCATATTATTCACCTATGTAGGCTTCCCAAGGTTAAACAATATCATTTTTAGGTCAAATAACATGACGTTTTGTTAGAGCACACTCTTGATAGCTCTCAATTTTAATAGAATAAAACATGGAATCAAATATTTCAGAGTCATATAATACATAAACAAGTTGATCCTACATGAAATGTCAAAAAATACTTGTCCTTCTTTTGCATATTATTCACCTATGTAGGCTTCCCAAGGTTAAACAATATCATTTTTAGGTCAAATAACATGACGTTTTGTTAGAGCACACTCATGTCTTGACCTTTATACTATAATGTGCCGTCGAGATGCTCTTTGTCTACTACATTCACAACTACCTCAAATACTAGCTAACCAACTTTTACACCAATAAAACATAACCAAAACTAAACAAAGCAAACATATAGATGTGTTTTATCCATCCAGAATCCGGGCAAATACATTATGCCCGGATTCTATGTGGTCTATATGGACTGGAATTAATTTTATAGGTTTTTTCTTAGGTGTGGATGATTTGAGCCGGTTACGGCATTTTTAGTTGTTCTTGGTAGGTTTTTATCAGTTTTTGATCGGGTTTAGTCACTTTTGACCAATGCTTGCCTGGATAAAAGTACTCCTTTTTTCAAGCATCCATTTTCTTAGTTGTGGTCTTGAAACCGAGTCATGTATCACATGTTATGACCATTTTATTGCAACCCACGTTTTCAGATAATTTCAATATAAATTTGTTTTTGTATGTTAGCGATTGTGTTTGGTAATCTATTTCTTGATAGCTCTCAATTTTAATAGAATAAAAAATGGAATCAAATATTTCAGAGTCATATAATACATAAGCAAGTTGATCCTACATGAAATGTCAAAAAATACTTGTCCTTCTTTTGCATATTATTCACCTATGTAGGCTTTCCAAGGTTAAACAATATCATTTTTAGGTCAAATAACATGACGTTTTGTTAGAGCACACTCATGTCTTGACCTTTATACTATAATGTGTCGTCGAGATGCTCTTTGTCTACTACATTCACAACTACCTCAAATACTAGCTGACCAACTTTTACACCAATAAAACACAACCAAAACTAAACAGAGCAAACATATAGATGTGTTTTATCCATCAAGAATCCGGGCAAATACATTATGCCCGGATTCTATGTGGTCTATATGGACTGGAAATAATTTTATAGGTTTTTTCTTAAGTTTGGATGATTTGAGCCGGTTACGGCATTTTTAGTTGTTCTTGGTAGGTTTTTATCAGTTTTTGATCGGGTTTAGTCGCTTTTGACCAATGCTTGCCTGGATAAAAGTACTCCTTTTTTCAAGCATCCATTTTCTTAGTTGTGGTCTTGAAACCGAGTCATGTATCACATGTTATGACCATTTTATTGCAACCCACGTTTTCAGATAATTTCAATATAAATTTGTTTTTGTATGTTAGCGATTGTGTTTGGTAATCTATTTCTTGATAGCTCTCAATTTTAATAGAATAAAACATGGAATCAAATATTTCAGAGTCATATAATACATAAGCAAGTTGATCCTACATGAAATGTCAAAAAATACTTGTCCTTCTTTTGCATATTATTCACCTATGTAGGCTTCCCAAGGTTAAACAATATCATTTTTAGGTCAAATAACATGACGTTTTGTTAGAGCACACTCTTGATAGCTCTCAATTTTAATAGAATAAAACATGGAATCAAATATTTCAGAGTCATATAATACATAAGCAAGTTGATCCTACATGAAATGTCAAAAAATATTTGTCCTTCTTTTGCATATTATTCACCTATGTAGGCTTCTCAAGGTTAAACAATATCATTTTTAGGTCAAATAACATGACGTTTTGTTAGAGCACACTCATGTCTTGAACTTTAAACTATAATGTGCCGTCGAGATGCTCTTTGTCTACTACATTCACAACTACCTCAAATACTAGCTGACCAACTTTTACACCAATAAAACACAACCAAAACTAAACAGTGCAAACATATAGATGTGTTTTATCCATCAAGAATCCGGGCAAATACAGTATGCCCGGATTCTATGTGGTCTATATGGACTGGAAATAATTTTATACGTTTTTTCTTAGGTTTGGATGATTTGAGCCGGTTACGGCTTTTTTAGCTGTTCTTGGTCGGTTTTTATCAGTTTTTGATCGGGTTTAGTCGCTTTTGACCAATGCTTGCCTGGATAAAAGTACTCCTTTTTTCAAGCATCCATTTTCTTAGTTGTGGTCTTGAAACCGAGTCATGTATCACATGTTATGACCATTTTATTGCAACCCACGTTTTCAGATAATTTCAATATAAATTTGTTTTTGTATGTTAGCGATTGTGTTTGGTAATCTATTTCTTGATAGCTCTCAATTTTAATAGAATAAAACATGGAATCAAATATTTCAGAGTCATATAATACATAAGCAAGTTGATCCTACATGAAATGTCAAAAAATACTTGTCCTTCTTTTGCATATTATTCACCTATGTAGGCTTCCCAAGGTTAAACAATATCATTTTTAGGTCAAATAACATGACGTTTTGTTAGAGCACACTCTTGATAGCTCTCAATTTAAATAGAATAAAACATGGAATCAAATATTTCAGAGTCATATAATACATAAGCAAGTTGATCCTACATGAAATGTCAAAAAATACTTGTCCTTCTTTTGCATATTATTCACCTATGTAGGCTTTCCAAGGTTAAACAATATCATTTTTAGGTCAAATAACATGACGTTTTGTTATAGCACACTCATGTCTTGACCTTTATACTATAATGTGCCGTCGAGATGCTCTTTGTCTAGTACATTCACAACTACCTCAAATACTAGCTGACCAACTTTTACACCAATAAAACACAACCAAAACTAAACAGAGCAAACATATAGATGTGTTTTATCCATCAAGAATCCGGGCAAATACATTATGCCCGGATTCTATGTGGTATATATGGGCTGGAAATAATTTTAGAGGTTTTTTCTTAGGTTTGGATGATTTGAGCCGGTTACGGCATTTTTAGTTGTTCTTGGTAGGTTTTTATCAGTTTTTGATCGGGTTTAGTCGCTTTTGACCAATGCTTGCCTGGATAAAAGTACTCCTTTTTTCAAGTATCCATTTTCTTAGTTGTGGTCTTGAAACCGAGTCATGTATCACATGTTATGACCATTTTATTGCAACCCACGTTTTCAGATAATTTCAATATAAATTTGTTTTTGTATGTTAGCGATTGTGTTTGGTAATCTATTTCTTGATAGCTCTCAATTTTAATAGAATAAAACATGGAATCAAATATTTCAGAGTCATATAATACATAAGCAAGTTGATCCTACATGAAATGTCAAAAAATACTTGTCCTTCTTTTGCATATTATTCACCTATGTAGGCTTCCCAAGGTTAAACAATATCATTTTTAGGTCAAATAACATGACGTTTTGTTAGAGCACACTCTTGATAGCTCTCAATTTTAATAGAATAAAACATGGAATCAAATATTTCAGAGTCATATAATACATAAGCAAGTTGATCCTACATGAAATGTCAAAAAATACTTGTCCTTCTTTTGCATATTATTCACCTATGTAGGCTTTCCAAGGTTAAACAATATCATTTTTAGGTCAAATAACATGACGTTTTGTTAGAGCACACTCATGTCTTGACCTTTATACTATAATGTGCCGTCGAGATGCTCTTTGTCTACTACATTCACAACTACCTCAAATACTAGCTGACCAACTTTTACACCAATAAAGCACAACCAAAACTAAACAGAGCAAACATATAGATGTGTTTATCCATCAAGAATCCGGGCAAATACATTATGCCCGGATTCTATGTGGTCTATATGGACTGGAAATAATTTTAGAGGTTTTTTCTTAGGTTTGGATGTTTTGAGCCGGTTACGGCATTTTTAGCTGTTCTTGGTAGGTTTTTATCAGTTTTTGATCGGGTTTAGTCGCTTTTGACCAATGCTTTCCTGGATAAAAGTACTCCTTTTTTCAAGCATCCATTTTCTTAGTTGTGGTCTTGAAACCGAGTCATGTATCACATGTTATGACCATTTTATTGCAACCCACGTTTTCAGATAATTTCAATATAAATTTGTTTTTGTAAGTTAGCGATTGTGTTTGGTAATCTATTTCTTGATATCTCTCAATTTTAATAGAATAAAACATGGAATCAAATATTTCAGAGTGATATAATACATAAGCAAGTTGATCCTACATGAAATGTCAAAAAATACTTGTCCTTCTTTTGCATATTATTCACCTATGTAGGCTTCCCAAGGTTAAACAATATCATTTTTAGGTCAAATAACATGACGTTTTGTTAGAGCACACTCTTGATAGCTCTCAATTTTAATAGAATAAAAAATGGAATCAAATATTTCAGAGTCATATAATACATAAGCAAGTTGATCCTACATGAAATGTCAAAAAATACTTGTCCTTCTTTTGCATATTATTCACCTATGTAGGCTTCCCAAGGTTAAACAATATCATTTTTAGGTCAAATAACATGACGTTTTGTTAGAGCACACTCTTGATAGCTCTCAATTTTAATAGAATAAAACATGGAATCAAATATTCCAGAGTCATATAATACATAAGCAAGTTGATCCTACATGAAATGTCAAAAAATACTTGTCCTTCTTTTGCATATTATTCACCTATGTAGGCTTCCCAAGGTTAAACAATATCATTTTTAGGTCAAATAACATGACGTTTTGTTAGAGCACACTCATGTCTTGACCTTTATACTATAATGTGCCGTCGAGATGCTCTTTGTCTACTACATTCACAACTACCTCAAATACTAGCTGACCAACTTTTACACCAATAAAACACAACCAAAACTAAACAGAGCAAACATATAGATGTGTTTTATCCATCAAGAATCCGGGCAAATACATTATGCCCGGATTCTATGTGGTCTATATGGACTGGAAATAATTTTATAGGTTTTTTCTTAGGTTTGGATGATTTGAGCCGGTTACGGCATTTTTAGTTGTTCTTGGTAGGTTTTTATCAGTTTTTGATCGGGTTTAGTCGCTTTTGACCAATGCTTGCCTGGATAAAAGTACTCCTTTTTTCAAGCATCCATTTTCTTAGTTGTGGTCTTGAAACCGAGTCATGTATCACATGTTATGACCATTTTATTGCAACCCACGTTTTCAGATAATTTCAATATAAATTTGTTTTTGTATGTTAGCGATTGTGTTTGGTAATCTATTTCTTGATAGCTCTCAATTTTAATAGAATAAAACATGGAATCAAATATTTCAGAGTCATATAATACATAAGCAAGTTGATCCTACATGAAATGTCAAAAAATACTTGTCTTTCTTTTGCATATTATTCACCTATGTAGGCTTTCCAAGGTTAAACAATATCATTTTTAGGTCAAATAACATGACGTTTTGTTAGAGCACACTCATGTCTTGACCTTTATACTATAATGTGCCGTCGAGATGCTCTTTGTCTACTACATTCACAACTACCTCAAATACTAGCTGACCAACTTTTACACCAATAAAACACAACCAAAACTAAACAGAGCAAACATATAGATGTGTTTTATCCATCAAGAATCCGGGAAAATACATTATGCCCGGATTCTATGTGGTCTATATGGACTGGAAATAATTTTATAGGTTTTTTCTTAGGTTTGGATGATTTGAGCCGGTTACGGCATTTTTAGTTGTTCTTGGTAGGTTTTTATCAGTTTTTGATCGGGTTTAGTCGCTTTTGACCAATGCTTGCCTGGATAAAAGTACTCCTTTTTTCAAGCATCCATTTTCTTAGTTGTGGTCTTGAAACCGATTCATGTATCACATGTTATGACCATTTTATTGCAACCCACGTTTTCAGATAATTTCAATATAAATTTTTTTTTGTATGTTAGCGATTGTGTTTGGTAATCTATTTCTTGATAGCTCTCAATTTTAATAGAATAAAACATGGAATCAAATATTTCAGAGTCATATAATACATAAGCAAGTTGATCCTACATGAAATGTCAAAAAATACTTGTCCTACTTTTGCATATTATTCACCTATGTAGGCTTTCCAAGGTTAAACAATATCATTTTTAGGTCAAATAACATGACATTTTGTTAGAGCACACTCATGTCTTGACCTTTATACTATAATGTGCCGTCGAGATGCTCTTTGTCTACTACATTCACAACTACCTCAAATACTAGCTGACCAACTTTTACACCAATAAAACACAACCAAAACTAAACAGAGCAAACATATAGATGTGTTTTATCCATCAAGAATCCGGGCAAATACATTATGCCCGGATTCTATGTGGTCTATATGGACTGGAAATAATTTTAGAGGTTTTTTCTTAGGTTTGGATGATTTGAGCCGGTTACGGCATTTTTAGTTGTTCTTGGTAGGTTTTTATCAGTTTTTGATCGGGTTTAGTCGCTTTTGACCAATGCTTGCCTGGATAAAAGTACTCCTTTTTTCAAGCATCCATTTTCTTAGTTGTGGTCTTGAAACCGAGTCATGTATCACATGTTATGACCATTTTATTGCAACCCACGTTTTCAGATAATTTCAATATAAATTTGTTTTTGTATGTTAGCGATTGTGTTTGGTAATCTATTTCTTGATAGCTCTCAATTTTAATAGAATAAAACATGGAATCAAATATTTCAGAGTCATATAATACATAAGCAAGTTGATCCTACATGAAATGTATAAAAATACTTGTCCTTCTTTTGCATATTATTCACCTATGTAGGCTTTCCAAGGTTAAACAATATCATTTTTAGGTCAAATAACATGACGTTTTGTTAGAGCACACACATGTCTTGACCTTTATACTATAATGTGCCGTCGAGATGCTCTTTGTCTACTACATTCACAACTACCTCAAATACTAGCTGACCAACTTTTACACCAATAAAACACAACCAAAACTAAACAGAGCAAACATATAGATGTGTTTTATAAATCAAGAATCCGGGCAAATACATTATGCCCGGATTCTATGTGGTCTATATGGACTGGAAATAATTTTAGAGGTTTTTTCTTAGGTTTGGATGATTTGAGCCGGTTACGGCATTTTTAGCTGTTCTTGGTAGGTTTTTATCAGTTTTTGATCGGGTTTAGTCGCTTTTGACCAATGCTTGCCTGGATAAAAGTACTCATTTTTTCAAGCATCCATTTTCTTAGTTGTGGTTTTGAAACCGAGTCATGTATCACATGTTATGACTATTTTATTGCAACCTACGTTTTCAGATAATTTCAATATAAATTTGTTTTTGTATGTTAGGGATTGTGTTTGGTAATGTATTTCTTGATAGCTCTCAATTTTAATAGAATAAAACATGGAATCAAATATTTCAGAGTCATATAATACATAAGCAAGTTGATCCTACATGAAATGTCAAAAATACTTGTCCTTCTTTTGCATATTATTCACCTATGTAGGCTTCCCAAGGTTAAACAATATCATTTTTAGGTCAAATAACATGACGTTTTGTTAGAGCACACTCTTGATAGCTCTCAATTTTAATAGAATAAAACATGGAATCAAATATTTCAGAGTCATATAATACATAAGCAAGTTGATCCTACATGAAATGTCAAAAAATATATGTCCTTCTTTTGCATATTATTCACCTATGTAGGCTTCTCAAGGTTAAACAATATCATTTTTAGGTCAAATAACATGACGTTTTGTTAGAGCACACTCATGTCTTGACCTTTATACTATAATGTGCCGTCGAGATGCTCTTTGTCTACTACATTCACAACTACCTCAAATACTAGCTGACCAACTTTTACACCAATAAAACACAACCAAAACTAAACAGAGCAAAGATATAGATGTGTTTTATCCATCAAGAATCCGGGCAAATACATTATGCCCGGATTCTATGTGGTCTATATGGACTGGAAATAATTTTAGAGGTTTTTTCTTAGGTTTGGATGATTTGAGCCGGTTACGGCATTTTTAGCTGTTCTTGGTAGGTTTTTATCAATTTTTGATCGGGTTTAGTCGCTTTTGACCAATGCTTGCCTGGATAAAAGTACTCCTTTTTTCAAGCATCCATTTTCTTAGTTGTGGTCTTGAAACCGAGTCATGTATCACATGTTATGACCATTTTATTGCAACCCACGTTTTCAGATAATTTCAATATAAATTTGTTTTTGTATGTTAGCGATTGTGTTTGGTAATCTATTTCTTGATAGCTCTCAATTTTAATAGAATAAAACATGGAATCAAATATTTCAGAGTCATATAATACATAAGCAAGTTGATCCTACATGAAATGTCAAAAAATACTTGTCCTTCTTTTGCATATTATTCACTTATGTAGGCTTCCCAAGGTTAAACAATATCATTTTTAGGTCAAATAACATGACGTTTTGTTAGAGCACACTCTTGATAGCTCTCAATTTTAATAGAGTAAAACATGGAATCAAATATTTCAGAGTCATATAATACATAAGCAAGTTGATCCTACATGAAATGTCAAAAAATACTTGTCCTTCTTTTGCATATTATTCACCTATGTAGGCTTCCCAAGGTTAAACAATATCATTTTAGGTCAAATAACATGACGTTTTGTTAGAGCACAATCTTGATAGCTCTCAATTTTAATAGAATAAAACATGGAATCAAATATTCCAGAGTCATATAATACATAAGCAAGTTGATCCTACATGAAATGTCAAAAAATACTTGTCCTTCTTTTGCATATTATTCACCTATGTAGGCTTTCCAAGGTTAAACAATATCATTTTTAGGTCAAATAACATGACGTTTTGTTAGAGCACACTCGTGTCTTGACCTTTATACTATAATGTTCCGTCGAGAAGCTCTTTGTCTACTACATTCACAACTACCTCAAATACTAGCTGACCAACTTTTACACCAATAAAACACAACCAAAACTAAACAGAGCAAAATATAGATGTGCTTTATCCATCAAGAATCCGGGCAAATATATTATGCCCGGATTCTATGTGGTCTATATGGACTGGAAATAATTTTAGAGGTTTTTTCTTAGGTTTGGATGATTTGAGCCGGTTACGGCATTTTTAGTTGTTCTTGGTAGGTTTTTATCAGTTTTTGATCGGGTTTAGTCGCTTTTGACCAATGCTTGCCTGGATAAAAGTACTCCTTTTTTCAAGCATCCATTTTCTTAGTTGTGGTCTTGAAACCGAGTCATGTATCACATGTTATGACCATTTTATTGCAACCCACGTTTTCAGATAATTTCAATATAAATTTGTTTTTGTATGTTAGCGATTGTGTTTGGTAATCTATTTCTTGATAGCTCTCAATTTTAATAGAATAAAACATGGAATCAAATATTTCAGAGTCATATAATACATAAGCAAGTTGATCCTACATGAAATGTCAAAAAATACTTGTCCTTCTTTTGCATATTATTCACCTATGTAGGCTTCCCAAGGTTAAACAACATCATTTTTAGGTCAAATAACATGACGTTTTGTTAGAGCACACTCTTGATAGCTCTCAATTTTAATAGAATAAAACATGGAATCAAATATTTCAGAGTCATATAATACATAAGCAAGTTGATCCTACATGAAATGTCAAAAAATATTTGTCCTTCTTTTGCATATTATTCACCTATGTAGGCTTTCCAAGGTTACACAATATCATTTTTAGGTCAAATAACATGACGTTTTGTTAGAGCACAAACATGTCTTGACCTTTATACTATAATGTGCCGTCGAGATGCTCTTTGTCTACTACATTCACAACTACCTCAAATACTAGCTGACCAACTTTTACACCAATAAAACACAACCAAAACTAAACAGAGCAAACATATAGATGTGTTTTATAAATCAAGAATCCGGGCAAATACATTATGCCCGGATTCTATGTGGTCTATATGGACTGGAAATAATTTTAGAGGTTTTTTCTTAGGTTTGGATGATTTGAGCCGGTTACGGCATTTTTAGCTGTTCTTGGTAGGTTTTTATCAGTTTTTGATCGGGTTTAGTCGCTTTTGACCAATGCTTGCCTGGATAAAAGTACTCATTTTTTCAAGCATCCATTTTCTTAGTTGTGGTTTTGAAACCGAGTCATGTATCACATGTTATGACTATTTTATTGCAACCTACGTTTTCAGATAATTTCAATATAAATTTGTTTTTGTATGTTAGGGATTGTGTTTGGTAATGTATTTCTTGATAGCTCTCAATTTTAATAGAATAAAACATGGAATCAAATATTTCAGAGTCATATAATACATAAGCAAGTTGATCCTACATGAAATGTCAAAAATACTTGTCCTTCTTTTGCATATTATTCACCTATGTAGGCTTCCCAAGGTTAAACAATATCATTTTTAGGTCAAATAACATGACGTTTTGTTAGAGCACACTCTTGATAGCTCTCAATTTTAATAGAATAAAACATGGAATCAAATATTTCAGAGTCATATAATACATAAGCAAGTTGATCCTACATGAAATGTCAAAAAATATATGTCCTTCTTTTGCATATTATTCACCTATGTAGGCTTCTCAAGGTTAAACAATATCATTTTTAGGTCAAATAACATGACGTTTTGTTAGAGCACACTCATGTCTTGACCTTTATACTATAATGTGCCGTCGAGATGCTCTTTGTCTACTACATTCACAACTACCTCAAATACTAGCTGACCAACTTTTACACCAATAAAACACAACCAAAACTAAACAGAGCAAAGATATAGATGTGTTTTATCCATCAAGAATCCGGGCAAATACATTATGCCCGGATTCTATGTGGTCTATATGGACTGGAAATAATTTTAGAGGTTTTTTCTTAGGTTTGGATGATTTGAGCCGGTTACGGCATTTTTAGCTGTTCTTGGTAGGTTTTTATCAATTTTTGATCGGGTTTAGTCGCTTTTGACCAATGCTTGCCTGGATAAAAGTACTCCTTTTTTCAAGCATCCATTTTCTTAGTTGTGGTCTTGAAACCGAGTCATGTATCACATGTTATGACCATTTTATTGCAACCCACGTTTTCAGATAATTTCAATATAAATTTGTTTTTGTATGTTAGCGATTGTGTTTGGTAATCTATTTCTTGATAGCTCTCAATTTTAATAGAATAAAACATGGAATCAAATATTTCAGAGTCATATAATACATAAGCAAGTTGATCCTACATGAAATGTCAAAAAATACTTGTCCTTCTTTTGCATATTATTCACCTATGTAGGCTTCCCAAGGTTAAACAATATCATTTTTAGGTCAAATAACATGACGTTTTGTTAGAGCACACTCTTGATAGCTCTCAATTTTAATAGAATAAAACATGGAATCAAATATTTCAGAGTCATATAATACATAAGCAAGTTGATCCTACATGAAATGTCAAAAAATATATGTCCTTCTTTTGCATATTATTCACCTATGTAGGCTTCTCAAGGTTAAACAATATCATTTTTAGGTCAAATAACATGACGTTTTGTTAGAGCACACTCATGTCTTGACCTTTATACTATAATGTGCCGTCGAGATGCTCTTTGTCTACTACATTCACAACTACCTCAAATACTAGCTGACCAACTTTTACACCAATAAAACACAACCAAAACTAAACAGAGCAAAGATATAGATGTGTTTTATCCATCAAGAATCCGGGCAAATACATTATGCCCGGATTCTATGTGGTCTATATGGACTGGAAATAATTTTAGAGGTTTTTTCTTAGGTTTGGATGATTTGAGCCGGTTACGGCATTTTTAGCTGTTCTTGGTAGGTTTTTATCAATTTTTGATCGGGTTTAGTCGCTTTTGACCAATGCTTGCCTGGATAAAAGTACTACTTTTTTCAAGCATCCATTTTCTTAGTTGTGGTCTTGAAACCGAGTCATGTATCACATGTTATGACCATTTTATTGCAACCCACGTTTTCAGATAATTTCAATATAAATTTGTTTTTGTATGTTAGCGATTGTGTTTGGTAATCTATTTCTTGATAGCTCTCAATTTTAATAGAATAAAACATGGAATCAAATATTTCAGAGTCATATAATACATAAGCAAGTTGATCCTACATGAAATGTCAAAAAATACTTGTCCTTCTTTTGCATATTATTTACCTATGTAGGCTTCCCAAGGTTAAACAATATCATTTTTAGGTCAAATAACATGACGTTTTGTTAGAGCACACTCTTGATAGCTCTCATTTTTAATAGAATAAAACATGGAATCAAATATTTCAGAGTCATATAATACATAAGCAAGTTGATCCTACATGAAATGTCAAAAAATACTTGTCCTTCTTTTGCATATTATTCACCTATGTAGGCTTCCCAAGGTTAAACAATATCATTTTTAGGTCAAATAACATGACGTTTTGTTAGAGCACAATCTTGATAGCTCTCAATTTTAATAGAATAAAACATGGAATCAAATATTCCAGAGTCATATAATACATAAGCAAGTTGATCCTACATGAAATGTCAAAAAATACTTGTCCTTCTTTTGCATATTATTCACCTATGTAGGCTTTCCAAGGTTAAACAATATCATTTTTAGGTCAAATAACATGACGTTTTGTTAGAGCACACTCGTGTCTTGACCTTTATACTATAATGTTCCGTCGAGAAGCTCTTTGTCTACTACATTCACAGCTACCTCAAATACTAGCTGACCAACTTTTACACCAATAAAACACAACCAAAACTAAACAGAGCAAAATATAGATGTGCTTTATCCATCAAGAATCCGGGCAAATATATTATGCCCGGATTCTATGTGGTCTATATGGACTGGAAATAATTTTAGAGGTTTTTTCTTAGGTTTGGATGATTTGAGCCGGTTACGGCATTTTTAGTTGTTCTTGGTAGGTTTTTATCAGTTTTTGATCGTGTTTAGTCGCTTTTGACCAATGCTTGCCTGGATAAAAGTACTCCTTTTTTCAAGCATCCATTTTCTTAGTTGTGGTCTTGAAACCGAGTCATGTATCACATGTTATGACCATTTTATTGCAACCCACGTTTTCAGATAATTTCAATATAAATTTGTTTTTGTATGTTAGCGATTGTGTTTGGTAATCTATTTCTTGATAGCTCTCAATTTTAATTGAATAAAACATGGAATCAAATATTTCAGAGTCATATAATACATAAGCAAGTTGATCCTACATGAAATGTCAAAAAATACTTGTCCTTCTTTTGCATATTATTCACCTATGTAGGCTTCCCAAGGTTAAACAACATCATTTTTAGGTCAAATAACATGACGTTTTGTTAGAGCACACTCTTGATAGCTCTCAATTTTAATAGAATAAAACATGGAATCAAATATTTCAGAGTCATATAATACATAAGCAAGTTGATCCTACATGAAATGTCAAAAAATATATGTCCTTCTTTTACATATTATTCACCTATGTAGGCTTCTCAAGGTTAAACAATATCATTTTTAGGTCAAATAACATGACGTTTTGTTAGAGCACACTCATGTCTTGACCTTTATACTATAATGTGCCGTCGAGATGCTCTTTGTCTACTACATTCACAACTACCTCAAATACTAGCTGACCAACTTTTACACCAATAAAACACAACCAAAACTAAACAGAGCAAAGATATAGATGTGTTTTATCCATCAAGAATCCGGGCAAATACATTATGCCCGGATTCTATGTGGTCTATATGGACTGGAAATAATTTTAGAGGTTTTTTCTTAGGTTTGGATGATTTGAGCCGGTTACGGCATTTTTAGCTGTTCTTGGTAGGTTTTTATCAATTTTTGATCGGGTTTAGTCGCTTTTGACCAATGCTTGCCTGGATAAAAGTACTCCTTTTTTCAAGCATCCATTTTCTTAGTTGTGGTCTTGAAACCGAGTCATGTATCACATGTTATGACCATTTTATTGCAACCCACGTTTTCAGATAATTTCAATATAAATTTGTTTTTGTATGTTAGCGATTGTGTTTGGTAATCTATTTCTTGATAGCTCTCAATTTTAATAGAATAAAACATGGAATCAAATATTTCAGAGTCATATAATACATAAGCAAGTTGATCCTACATGAAATGTCAAAAAATACTTGTCCTTCTTTTGCATATTATTCACTTATGTAGGCTTCCCAAGGTTAAACAATATCATTTTTAGGTCAAATAACATGACGTTTTGTTAGAGCACACTCTTGATAGCTCTCAATTTTAATAGAGTAAAACATGGAATCAAATATTTCAGAGTCATATAATACATAAGCAAGTTGATCCTACATGAAATGTCAAAAAATACTTGTCCTTCTTTTGCATATTATTCACCTATGTAGGCTTCCCAAGGTTAAACAATATCATTTTAGGTCAAATAACATGACGTTTTGTTAGAGCACAATCTTGATAGCTCTCAATTTTAATAGAATAAAACATGGAATCAAATATTCCAGAGTCATATAATACATAAGCAAGTGGATCCTACATGAAATGTCAAAAAATACTTGTCCTTCTTTTGCATATTATTCACCTATGTAGGCTTTCCAAGGTTAAACAATATCATTTTTAGGTCAAATAACATGACGTTTTGTTAGAGCACACTCGTGTCTTGACCTTTATACTATAATGTTCCGTCGAGAAGCTCTTTGTCTACTACATTCACAACTACCTCAAATACTAGCTGACCAACTTTTACACCAATAAAACACAACCAAAACTAAACAGAGCAAAATATAGATGTGCTTTATCCATCAAGAATCCGGGCAAATATATTATGCCCGGATTCTATGTGGTCTATATGGACTGGAAATAATTTTAGAGGTTTTTTCTTAGGTTTGGATGATTTGAGCCGGTTACGGCATTTTTAGTTGTTCTTGGTAGGTTTTTATCAGTTTTTGATCGGGTTTAGTCGCTTTTGACCAATGCTTGCCTGGATAAAAGTACTCCTTTTTTCAAGCATCCATTTTCTTAGTTGTGGTCTTGAAACCGAGTCATGTATCACATGTTATGACCATTTTATTGCAACCCACGTTTTCAGATAATTTCAATATAAATTTGTTTTTGTATGTTAGCGATTGTGTTTGGTAATCTATTTCTTGATAGCTCTCAATTTTAATAGAATAAAACATGGAATCAAATATTTCAGAGTCATATAATACATAAGCAAGTTGATCCTACATGAAATGTCAAAAAATACTTGTCCTTCTTTTGCATATTATTCACCTATGTAGGCTTCCCAAGGTTAAACAACATCATTTTTAGGTCAAATAACATGACGTTTTGTTAGAGCACACTCTTGATAGCTCTCAATTTTAATAGAATAAAACATGGAATCAAATATTTCAGAGTCATATAATACATAAGCAAGTTGATCCTACATGAAATGTCAAAAAATATTTGTCCTTCTTTTGCATATTATTCACCTATGTAGGCTTCTCAAGGTTAAACAATATCATTTTTAGGTCAAATAACATGACGTTTTGTTAGAGCACACTCATGTCTTGACCTTTATACTATAATGTGCCGTCGAGATGCTCTTTGTCTACTACATTCACAACTACCTCAAATACTAGTTGACCAACTTTTACACCAATAAAACACAACCAAAACTAAACAGAGCAAACATATAGATGTGTTTTATCCATCAAGAATCCGGGCAAATACATTATGCCCGTATTCTATGTGGTCTATATGGACTGGAAATAATTTTATAGGTTTTTTCTTAGGTTTGGATGATTTGAGCCGGTTACGGCATTTTTAGCTGTTCTTGGTCGGTTTTTATCAGTTTTTGATCGGGTTTAGTCGCTTTTGACCAATGCTTGCCTGGATAAAAGTACTCCTTTTTTCAAGCATCCATTTTCTTAGTTGTGGTCTTGAAACCGAGTCATGTATCACATGTTATGACCATTTTATTGCAACCCACGTTTTTAGATAATTTCAATATAAATTTGTTTTTGTATGTTAGCGATTGTGTTTGGTAATCTATTTCTTGATAGCTCTCAATTTTAATAGAATAAAACATGGAATCAAATATTTCAGAGTCATATAATACATAAGCAAGTTGATCCTACATGAAATGTCAAAAAATAATTGTCCTTCTTTTGCATATTATTCACCTATGTAGGCTTCCCAAGGTTAAACAATATCATTTTTAGGTCAAATAACATGACGTTTTGTTAGAGCACACTCTTGACAGCTCTCAATTTTAATAGAATAAAACATGGAATCAAATATTTCAGAGTCATATAATACATAAGCAAGTTGATCCTACATGAAATGTCAAAAAATACTTGTCCTTTTGCATATTATTCACCTATGTAGGCTTTCCAAGGTTAAACAATATCATTTTTAGGTCAAATAACATGACGTTTTGTTAGAGCACACTCATGTCTTGACCTTTATACTATAATGTGCCGTCGAGATGCTCTTTGTCTACTACATTCACAACTACCTCAAATACTAGCTGACCAACTTTTACACCAATAAAACACAACCAAAACTAAACAGAGCAAACATATAGATGTGTTTTATCCATCAAGAATCCGGGCAAATACATTATTCCCGGATTCTATGTGGTCTATATGGACTGGAAATAATTTTATAGGTTTTTTCTTAGGGTTGGATGATTTGAGCCGGTTACAGCATTTTTAGCTGTTCTTGGTCGGTTTTTATCAGTTTTTGATCGGGTTTAGTCGCTTTTGACCAATGCTTGCCTGGATAAAAGTACTCCTTTTTTCAAGTATCCATTTTCTTAGTTGTGGTCTTGAAACCGAGTCATGTATCACATGTTATGACCATTTTATTGCAACCTACGTTTTCAAATAATTTCAATATAAATTTGTTTTTGTATGTTAGCAATTGTGTTTGGTAATCTATTTCTTGATAGCTCTCAATTTTAATAGAATAAAACATGGAATCAAATATTTCAGAGTCATATAATACATAAGCAAGTTGATCCTACATGAAATGTCAAATAATACTTGTCCTTCTTTTGCATATTATTCACCTATGTAGGCTTCCCAAGGTTAAACAATATCATTTTTAGGTCAAATAACATGACGTTTTGTTAGAGCACACTCTTGACAGCTCTCAATTTTAATAGAATAAAACATGGAATCAAATATTTCAGAGTCATATAATACATAAGCAAGTTGATCCTACATGAAATGTCAAAAAATACTTGTCCTTCTTTTGCATATTATTCACCTATGTAGGCTTTCCATGGTTAAACAATATCATTTTTAGGTCAAATAACATGACGTTTTGTTAGAGCACACTCATGTCTTGACCTTTATACTATAATGTGCCGTCGAGATGCTCTTTGTCTACTACATTCACAACTACCTCAAATACTAGCTGACCAACTTTTACACCAATAAAACACAACCAAAACTAAACAGAGCAAACATATAGATGTGTTTTATCCATCAAGAATTCGGGCAAATACATTATTCCCGGATTCTATGTGGTCTATATGGACTGGAAATAATTTTATAGGTTTCTTCTTAGGGTTGGATGATTTGAGCCGGTTACAGCATTTTTAGCTGTTCTTGGTCGGTTTTTATCAGTTTTTGATCGGGTTTAGTCGCTTTTGACCAATGCTTGCCTGGATAAAAGTACTCCTTTTTTCAAGTATCCATTTTCTTAGTTGTGGTCTTGAAACCGAGTCATGTATCACATGTTATGACCATTTTATTGCAACCTACGTTTTCAAATAATTTCAATATAAATTTGTTTTTGTATGTTAGCGATTGTGTTTGGTAATCTATTTCTTGATAGCTCTCAATTTTAATAGAATAAAACATGGAATCAAATATTTCAGAGTCATATAATACATAAGCAAGTTGATCCTACATGAAATGTCAAAAAATACTTGTCCTTCTTTTGCATATTATTCACCTATGTAGGCTTCCCAAGGTTAAACAATATCATTTTTAGGTCAAATAACATGACGTTTTGTTAGAGCACACTCTTGATAGCTCTCAATTTTAATAGAATAAAACATGGAATCAAATATTTCAGAGTCATATAATACATAAGCAAGTTGATCCTACATGAAATGTCAAAAAATATTTGTCCTTCTTTTGCATATTATTCACCTATGTAGGCTTCTCAAGGTTAAACAATATCATTTTTAGGTCAAATAACATGACGTTTTGTTAGATCACACTCATGTCTTGACCTTTATACTATAATGTGCCGTCGAGATTCTCTTTGTCTACTACATTCACAACTACCTCAAATACTAGCTGACCAACTTTTACACCAATAAAACACAACCAAAACTAAACAGAGCAAACATATAGATGTGTTTTATCCATCAAGAATCCGGGCAAATACATTATGCCCGGATTCTATGTGGTCTATATGGACTGGAAATAATTTTATAGGTTTTTTCTTAGGGTTGGATGATTTGAGCCGGTTACGACATTTTTAGCTGTTCTTGGTCGGTTTTTATCAGTTTTTGATCGGGTTTAGTCGCTTTTGACCAATGCTTTCCTGGATAAAAGTACTCCTTTTTTCAAGTATCCATTTTCTTAGTTGTGGTCTTGAAACCGAGTCATGTATCACATGTTATGACCATTTTATTGCAACCTACGTTTTCAGATAATTTCAATATAAATTTGTTTTTGTATGTTAGCGATTGTGTTTGGTAATCTATTTCTTGATAGCTCTCAATTTTAATAGAATAAAACATGGAATCAAATATTTCAGAGTCATATAATACATAAGCAAGTTGATCCTACATGAAATGTCAAAAAATACTTGTCCTTCTTTTGCATATTATTCACCTATGAAGGCTTCCCAAGGTTAAACAATATCATTTTTAGGTCAAATAACATGACGTTTTGTTAGAGCACACTCTTGATAGCTCTCAATTTTAATAGAATAAAACATGGAATCAAATATTTCAGAGTCATATAATACATAAGCAAGTTGATCCTACATGAAATGTCAAAAAATACTTGTCCTTCTTTTGCATATTATTCACCTATGTAGGCTTTCCAAGGTTAAACAATATCATTTTTAGGTCAAATAACATGACGTTTTGTTAGACCACACTCATGTCTTGACCTTTATACTATAATGTGCCGTCGAGATGCTCTTTGTCTACTACATTCACAACTACCTCAAATACTAGCTGACCAACTTTTACACCAATAAAACACAACCAAAACTAAACAGAGCAAACATATAGATGTGTTTTATCCATAAAGAATCCGGGCAAATACATTATGCCCGGATTCTATGTGGTCTATATGGACTGGAAATAATTTTATAGGTTTTTTCTTAGGTTTGGATGATTTGAGCCGGTTACGGCATTTTTAGCTGTTCTTGGTCGGTTTTTATCAGTTTTTGATCGGGTTTAGTCGCTTTTGACCAATGCTTGCCTGGATAAAAGTACTCCTTTTTTCAAGCATCCATTTTCTTAGTTGTGGTCTTGAAACCGAGTCATGTATCACATGTTATGACCATTTTATTGCAACCCACGTTTTCAGATAATTTCAATATAAATTTGTTTTTGTATGTTAGCGATTGTGTTTGGTAATCTATTTCTTGATAGCTCTCAATTTTAATAGAATAAAACATGGAATCAAATATTTCAGAGTCATATAATACATAAGCAAGTTGATCCTACATGAAATGTCAAAAAATACTTGTCCTTCTTTTGCATATTATTCACCTATGTAGGCTTCCCAAGGTTAAACAATATCATTTTTAGGTCAAATAACATGACGTTTTGTTAGAGCACACTCTTGATAGCTCTCAATTTTAATAGAATAAAACATGGAATCAAATATTTCAGAGTCATATAATACATAAGCAAGTTGATCCTACATGAAATGTCAAAAAATACTTGTCCTTCTTTTGCATATTATTCACCTATGTAAGCTTCCCAAGGTTAAACAATATCATTTTTAGGTCAAATAACATGACGTTTTGTTAGAGCACACTCTTGATAGCTCTCAATTTTAATAGAATAAAACATGGAATCAAATATTTCAGAGTCATATAATACATAAGCAAGTTGATCCTACATGAAATGTCAAAAAATACTTGTCCTTCTTTTGCATATTATTCACCTATGTAGGCTTTCCAAGGTTAAACAATATCATTTTTAGGTCAAATAACATGACGTTTTGTTAGAGCACACTCATGTCTTGACCTTTATACTATAATGTGCCGTCGAGATGCTCTTTGTCTACTACATTCACAACTACCTCAAATACTAGCTGACCAACTTTTACACCAATAAAACACAACCAAAACTAAACAGAGCAAACATATAGATGTGTTTTATCCATCAAGAATCCGGGCAAATACATTATGCCCGGATTCTATGTGGTCTATATGGACTGGAAATAATTTTATAGGTTTTTTCTTAGGTTTGGATGATTTGAGCCGGTTACGGCATTTTTAGCTGTTCTTGGTCGGTTTTTATCAGTTTTTGATCGGGTTTAGTCGCTTTTGACCAATGCTTGCCTGGATAAAAGTACTCCTTTTTTCAAGTATCCATTTTCTTAGTTGTGGTCTTGAAACCGAGTCATGTATCACATGTTATGACCATTTTATTGCAACCTACGTTTTCAGATAATTTCAATATAAATTTGTTTTTGAATGTTAGCGATTGTGTTTGGTAATCTATTTCTTGATAGCTCTCAATTTTAATAGAATAAAACATGGAATCAAATATTTCAGAGTCATATAATACATAAGCAAGTTGATCCTACATGAAATGTCAAAAAATACTTGTCCTTCTTTTGCATATTATTCACCTATGAAGGCTTCCCAAGGTTAAACAATATCATTTTTAGGTCAAATAACATGACGTTTTGTTAGAGCACACTCTTGATAGCTCTCAATTTTAATAGAATAAAACATGGAATCAAATATTTCAGAGTCATATAATACATAAGCAAGTTGATCCTACATGAAATGTCAAAAAATACTTGTCCTTCTTTTGCATATTATTCACCTATGTAGGCTTTCCAAGGTTAAACAATATCATTTTTAGGTCAAATAACATGACGTTTTGTTAGACCACACTCATGTCTTGACCTTTATACTATAATGTGCCGTCGAGATGCTCTTTGTCTACTACATTCACAACTACCTCAAATACTAGCTGACCAACTTTTACACCAATAAAACACAACCAAAACTAAACAGAGCAAACATATAGATGTGTTTTATCCATCAAGAATCCGGGCAAATACATTATTCCCGGATTCTATGTGGTCTATATGGACTGGAAATAATTTTATAGGTTTTTTCTTAGGTTTGGATGATTTGAGCCGGTTACGGCATTTTTAGCTGTTCTTGGTCGGTTTTTATCAGTTTTTGATCGGGTTTAGTCGCTTTTGACCAATGCTTTCCTGGATAAAAGTACTCCTTTTTTCAAGCATCCATTTTCTTAGTTGTGGTCTTGAAACCGAGTCATGTATCACATGTTATGACCATTTTATTGCAACCCACGTTTTCAGATAATTTCAATATAAATTTGTTTTTGTATGTTAGCGATTGTGTTTGGTAATCTATTTCTTGATAGCTCTCAATTTTAATAGAATAAAACATGGAATCAAATATTTCAGAGTCATATAATACATAAGCAAGTTGATCCTACATGAAATGTCAAAAAATACTTGTCCTTCTTTTGCATATTATTCACCTATGTAGGCTTCCCAAGGTTAAACAATATCATTTTTAGGTCAAATAACATGACGTTTTGTTAGAGCACACTCTTGATAGCTCTCAATTTTAATAGAATAAAACATGGAATCAAATATTTCAGAGTCATATAATACATAAGCAAGTTGATCCTACATGAAATGTCAAAAAATACTTGTCCTTCTTTTGCATATTATTCACCTATGTAGGCTTCCCAAGGTTAAACAATATCATTTTTAGGTCAAATAACATGACGTTTTGTTAGAGCACACTCTTGATAGCTCTCAATTTTAATAGAATAAAACATGGAATCAAATATTTCAGAGTCATATAATACATAAGCAAGTTGATCCTACATGAAATATCAAAAAATACTTGTCCTTCTTTTGCATATTATTCACCTATGTAGGCTTTCCAAGGTTAAACAATATCATTTTTAGGTCAAATAACATGACGTTTTGTTAGAGCACACTCATGTCTTGACCTTTATACTATAATGTGCCGTCGAGATGCTCTTTGTCTACTACATTCACAACTACCTCAAATACTAGCTGACCAACTTTTACACCAATAAAACACAACCAAAACTAAACAGAGCAAACATATAGATGTGTTTTATCCATCAAGAATCCGGGCAAATACATTATGCCCGGATTCTATGTGGTCTATATGGACTGGAAATAATTTTATAGGTTTTTTCTTAGGTTTGGATGATTTGAGCCGGTTACGGCATTTTTAGCTGTTCTTGGTCGGTTTTTATCAGTTTTTGATCGGGTTTAGTCGCTTTTGACCAATGCTTTCCTGGATAAAAGTACTCCTTTTTTCAAGCATCCATTTTCTTAGTTGTGGTCTTGAAACCGAGTCATGTATCACATGTTATGACCATTTTATTGCAACCCACGTTTTCAGATAATTTCAATATAAATTTGTTTTTGTATGTTAGCGATTGTGTTTGGTAATCTATTTCTTGATAGCTCTCAATTTTAATAGAATAAAACATGGAATCAAATATTTCAGAGTCATATAATACATAAGCAAGTTGATCCTACATGAAATGTCAAAAAATACTTGTCCTTCTTTTGCATATTATTCACCTATGTAGGCTTCCCAAGGTTAAACAATATCATTTTTAGGTCAAATAACATGACGTTTTGTTAGAGCACACTCTTGATAGCTCTCAATTTTAATAGAATAAAACATGGAATCAAATATTTCAGAGTCATATAATACATAAGCAAGTTGATCCTACATGAAATGTCAAAAAATACTTGTCCTTCTTTTGCATATTATTCACCTATGTAGGCTTCCCAAGGTTAAACAATATCATTTTTAGGTCAAATAACATGACGTTTTGTTAGAGCACACTCTTGATAGCTCTCAATTTTAATAGAATAAAACATGGAATCAAATATTTCAGAGTCATATAATACATAAGCAAGTTGATCCTACATGAAATGTCAAAAAATACTTGTCCTTCTTTTGCATATTATTCACCTATGTAGGCTTTCCAAGGTTAAACAATATCATTTTTAGGTCAAATAACATGACGTTTTGTTAGAGCACACTCATGTCTTGACCTTTATACTATAATGTGCCGTCGAGATGCTCTTTGTCTACTACATTCACAACTACCTCAAATACTAGCTGACCAACTTTTACACCAATAAAACACAACCAAAACTAAACAGAGCAAACATATAGATGTGTTTTATCCATCAAGAATCCGGGCAAATACATTATGCCCGGATTCTATGTGGTCTATATGGACTGGAAATAATTTTATAGGTTTTTTCTTAGGTTTGGATGATTTGAGCCGGTTACGGCATTTTTAGCTGTTCTTGGTCGGTTTTTATCAGTTTTTGATCGGGTTTAGTCGCTTTTGACCAATGCTTTCCTGGATAAAAGTACTCCTTTTTTCAAGCATCCATTTTCTTAGTTGTGGTCTTGAAACCGAGTCATGTATCACATGTTATGACCATTTTATTGCAACCCACGTTTTCAGATAATTTCAATATAAATTTGTTTTTGTATGTTAGCGATTGTGTTTGGTAATCTATTTCTTGATAGCTCTCAATTTTAATAGAATAAAACATGGAATCAAATATTTCAGAGTCATATAATACATAAGCAAGTTGATCCTACATGAAATGTCAAAAAATACTTGTCCTTCTTTTGCATATTATTCACCTATGTAGGCTTCCCAAGGTTAAACAATATCATTTTTAGGTCAAATAACATGACGTTTTGTTAGAGCACACTCTTGATAGCTCTCAATTTTAATAGAATAAAACATGGAATCAAATATTTCAGAGTCATATAATACATAAGCAAGTTGATCCTACATGAAATGTCAAAAAATACTTGTCCTTCTTTTGCATATTATTCACCTATGTAGGCTTCCCAAGGTTAAACAATATCATTTTTAGGTCAAATAACATGACGTTTTGTTAGAGCACACTCTTGATAGCTCTCAATTTTAATAGAATAAAACATGGAATCAAATATTTCAGAGTCATATAATACATAAGCAAGTTGATCCTACATGAAATGTCAAAAAATACTTGTCCTTCTTTTGCATATTATTCACCTATGTAGGCTTTCCAAGGTTAAACAATATCATTTTTAGGTCAAATAACATGACGTTTTGTTAGAGCACACTCATGTCTTGACCTTTATACTATAATGTGCCGTCGAGATGCTCTTTGTCTACTACATTCACAACTACCTCAAATACTAGCTGACCAACTTTTACACCAATAAAACACAACCAAAACTAAACAGAGCAAACATATAGATGTGTTTTATCCATCAAGAATCCGGGCAAATACATTATGCCCGGATTCTATGTGGTCTATATGGACTGGAAATAATTTTATAGGTTTTTTCTTAGGTTTGGATGATTTGAGCCGGTTACGGCATTTTTAGCTGTTCTTGGTCGGTTTTTATCAGTTTTTGATCGGGTTTAGTCGCTTTTGACCAATGCTTTCCTGGATAAAAGTACTCCTTTTTTCAAGCATCCATTTTCTTAGTTGTGGTCTTGAAACCGAGTCATGTATCACATGTTATGACCATTTTATTGCAACCCACGTTTTCAGATAATTTCAATATAAATTTGTTTTTGTATGTTAGCGATTGTGTTTGGTAATCTATTTCTTGATAGCTCTCAATTTTAATAGAATAAAACATGGAATCAAATATTTCAGAGTCATATAATACATAAGCAAGTTGATCCTACATGAAATGTCAAAAAATACTTGTCCTTCTTTTGCATATTATTCACCTATGTAGGCTTCCCAAGGTTAAACAATATCATTTTTAGGTCAAATAACATGACGTTTTGTTAGAGCACACTCTTGATAGCTCTCAATTTTAATAGAATAAAACATGGAATCAAATATTTCAGAGTCATATAATACATAAGCAAGTTGATCCTACATGAAATGTCAAAAAATACTTGTCCTTCTTTTGCATATTATTCACCTATGTAGGCTTCCCAAGGTTAAACAATATCATTTTTAGGTCAAATAACATGACGTTTTGTTAGAGCACACTCTTGATAGCTCTCAATTTTAATAGAATAAAACATGGAATCAAATATTTCAGAGTCATATAATACATAAGCAAGTTGATCCTACATGAAATGTCAAAAAATACTTGTCCTTCTTTTGCATATTATTCACCTATGTAGGCTTTACAAGGTTAAACAATATCATTTTTAGGTCAAATAACATGACGTTTTGTTAGAGCACACTCATGTCTTGACCTTTATACTATAATGTGCCGTCGAGATGCTCTTTGTCTACTACATTCACAACTACCTCAAATACTAGCTGACCAACTTTTACACCAATAAAACACAACCAAAACTAAACAGAGCAAACATATAGATGTGTTTTATCCATCAAGAATCCGGGCAAATACATTATGCCCGGATTCTATGTGGTCTATATGGACTGGAAATAATTTTATAGGTTTTTTCTTAGGTTTGGATGATTTGAGCCGGTTACGGCATTTTTAGCTGTTCTTGGTCGGTTTTTATCAGTTTTTGATCGGGTTTAGTCGCTTTTGACCAATGCTTTCCTGGATAAAAGTACTCCTTTTTTCAAGCATCCATTTTCTTACTTGTGGTCTTGAAACCGAGTCATGTATCACATGTTATGACCATTTTATTGCAACTCACGTTTTCAGATAATTTCAATATAAATTTGTTTTTGTATGTTAGCGATTGTGTTTGGTAATCTATTTCTTGATAGCTCTCAATTTTAATAGAATAAAACATGGAATCAAATATTTCAGAGTCATATAATACATAAGCAAGTTGATCCTACATGAAATGTCAAAAAATACTTGTCCTTCTTTTGCATATTATTCACCTATGTAGGCTTCCCAAGGTTAAACAATATTATTTTTAGGTCAAATAACATGACGTTTTGTTAGAGCACACTCTTGATAGCTCTCAATTTTAATAGAATAAAACATGGAATCAAATATTTCAGAGTCATATAATACATAAGCAAGTTGATCCTACATGAAATGTCAAAAAATACTTGTCCTTCTTTTGCATATTATTCACCTATGTAGGCTTCCCAAGGTTAAACAATATCATTTTTAGGTCAAATAACATGACGTTTTGTTAGAGCACACTCTTGATAGCTCTCAATTTTAATAGAATAAAACATGGAATCAAATATTTCAGAGTCATATAATACATAAGCAAGTTGATCCTACATGAAATGTCAAAAAATACTTGTCCTTCTTTTGCATATTATTCACCTATGTAGGCTTTACAAGGTTAAACAATATCATTTTTAGGTCAAATAACATGACGTTTTGTTAGAGCACACTCATGTCTTGACCTTTATACTATAATGTGCCGTCGAGATGCTCTTTTTCTACTACATTCACAACTACCTCAAATACTAGCTGACCAACTTTTACACCAATAAAACACAACCAAAACTAAACAGAGCAAACATATAGATGTGTTTTATCCATCAAGAATCCGGGCAAATACATTATGCCCGGATTCTATGTGGTCTATATGGACTGGAAATAATTTTATAGGTTTTTTCTTAGGTTTGGATGATTTGAGCCGGTTACGGCATTTTTAGCTGTTCTTGGTCGGTTTTTATCAGTTTTTGATCGGGTTTAGTCGCTTTTGACCAATGCTTTCCTGGATAAAAGTACTCCTTTTTTCAAGCATCCATTTTCTTACTTGTGGTCTTGAAACCGAGTCATGTATCACATGTTATGACCATTTTATTGCAACTCACGTTTTCAGATAATTTCAATATAAATTTGTTTTTGTATGTTAGCGATTGTGTTTGGTAATCTATTTCTTGATAGCTCTCAATTTTAATAGAATAAAACATGGAATCAAATATTTCAGAGTCATATAATACATAAGCAAGTTGATCCTACATGAAATGTCAAAAAATACTTGTCCTTCTTTTGCATATTATTCACCTATGTAGGCTTCCCAAGGTTAAACAATATTATTTTTAGGTCAAATAACATGACGTTTTGTTAGAGCACACTCTTGATAGCTCTCAATTTTAATAGAATAAAACATGGAATCAAATATTTCAGAGTCATATAATACATAAGCAAGTTGATCCTACATGAAATGTCAAAAAATACTTGTCCTTCTTTTGCATATTATTCACCTATGTAGGCTTCCCAAGGTTAAACAATATCATTTTTAGGTCAAATAACATGACGTTTTGTTAGAGCACACTCTTGATAGCTCTCAATTTTAATAGAATAAAACATGGAATCAAATATTTCAGAGTCATATAATACATAAGCAAGTTGATCCTACATGAAATGTCAAAAAATACTTGTCCTTCTTTTGCATATTATTCACCTATGTAGGCTTTCCAAGGTTAAACAATATCATTTTTAGGTCAAATAACATGACGTTTTGTTAGAGCACACTCATGTCTTGACCTTTATACTATAATGTGCCGTCGAGATGCTCTTTGTCTACTACATTCACAACTACCTCAAATACTAGCTGACCAACTTTTACACCAATAAAACACAACCAAAACTAAACAGAGCAAACATATAGATGTGTTTTATCCATCAAGAATCCGGGCAAATACATTATGCCCGGATTCTATGTGGTCTATATGGACTGGAAATAATTTTATAGGTTTTTTCTTAGGGTTGGATGATTTGAGCCGGTTACGGCATTTTTAGCTGTTCTTGGTCGGTTTTTATCAGTTTTTGATCGGGTTTAGTCGCTTTTGACCAATGCTTGCCTGGATAAAAGTACTCCTTTTTTCAAGTATCCATTTTCTTAGTTGTGGTCTTGAAACCGAGTCATGTATCACATGTTATGACCATTTTATTGCAACCTACGTTTTCAGATAATTTCAATATAAATTTGTTTTTGTATGTTAGCGATTGTGTTTGGTAATCTATTTCTTGATAGCTCTCAATTTTAATAGAATAAAACATGGAATCAAATATTTCAGAGTCATATAATACATAAGCAAGTTGATCCTACATGAAATGTGAAAAAATACTTGTCCTTCTTTTGCATATTATTCACCTATGTAGGCTTCCCAAGGTTAAACAATATCATTTTTAGGTCAAATAACATGACGTTTTGTTAGAGCACACTCTTGATAGCTCTCAATTTTAATATAATAAAATATGGAATCAAATATTTCAGAGTCATATAATACATAAGCAAGTTGATCCTACATGAAATGTCAAAAAATACTTGTCCTTCTTTTGCATATTATTCACCTATGTAGGCTTCCCAAGGTTAAACAATATCATTTTTAGGTCAAATAACATGACGTTTTGTTAGAGCACACTCTTGATAGCTCTCAATTTTAATAGAATAAAACATGGAATCAAATATTTCAGAGTCATATAATACATAAGCAAGTTGATCCTACATGAAATGTCAAAAAATACTTGTCCTTCTTTTGCATATTATTCACCTATGTAGGCTTTACAAGGTTAAACAATATCATTTTTAGGTCAAATAACATGACGTTTTGTTAGAGCACACTCATGTCTTGACCTTTATATTATAATGTGCCGTCGAGATGCTCTTTGTCTACTACATTCACAACTACCTCAAATACTAGCTGACCAACTTTTACACCAATAAAACACAACCAAAACTAAACAGAGCAAACATATAGATGTGTTTTATCCATCAAGAATCCGGGCAAATACATTATGCCCGGATTCTATGTGGTCTATATGGACTGGAAATAATTTTATACGTTTTTTCTTAGGTTTGGATGATTTGAGCCGGTTACGGCATTTTTAGCTGTTCTTGGTCGGTTTTTATCAGTTTTTGATCGGGTTTAGTCGCTTTTGACCAATGCTTTCCTGGATAAAAGTACTCCTTTTTTCAAGCATCCATTTTCTTAGTTGTGGTCTTGAAACCGAGTCATGTATCACATGTTATGACCATTTTATTGCAACCCACGTTTTCAGATAATTTCAATATAAATTTGTTTTTGTATGTTAGCGATTGTGTTTGGTAATCTATTTCTTGATAGCTCTCAATTTTAATAGAATAAAACATGGAATCAAATATTTCAGAGTCATATAATACATAAGCAAGTTGATCCTACATGAAATGTCAAAAAATACTTGTCCTTCTTTTGCATATTATTCACCTATGTAGGCTTCCCAAGGTTAAACAATATTATTTTTAGGTCAAATAACATGACGTTTTGTTAGAGCACACTCTTGATAGCTCTCAATTTTAATAGAATAAAACATGGAATCAAATAATTCAGAGTCATATAATACATAAGCAAGTTGATCCTACATGAAATGTCAAAAAATACTTGTCCTTCTTTTGCATATTATTCACCTATGTAGGCTTCCCAAGGTTAAACAATATCATTTTTAGGTCAAATAACATGACGATTTGTTAGAGCACACTCTTGATAGCTCTCAATTTTAATAGAATAAAACATGGAATCAAATATTTCAGAGTCATATAATACATAAGCAAGTTGATCCTACATGAAATGTCAAAAAATACTTGTCCTTCTTTTGCATATTATTCACCTATGTAGGCTTTCCAAGGTTAAACAATATCATTTTTAGGTCAAATAACATGACGTTTTGTTAGAGCACACTCATGTCTTGACCTTTATACTATAATGTGCCGTCGAGATGCTCTTTGTCTACTACATTCACAACTACCTCAAATACTAGCTGACCAACTTTTACACCAATAAAACACAACCAAAACTAAACAGAGCAAACATATAGATGTGTTTTATCCATCAAGAATCCGGGCAAATACATTATGCCCGGATTCTATGTGGTCTATATGGACTGGAAATAATTTTATAGGTTTTTTCTTAGGGTTGGATGATTTGAGCCGGTTACGGCATTTTTAGCTGTTCTTGGTCGGTTTTTATCAGTTTTTGATCGGGTTTAGTCGCTTTTGACCAATGCTTGCCTGGATAAAAGTACTCCTTTTTTCAAGTATCCATTTTCTTAGTTGTGGTCTTGAAACCGAGTCATGTATCACATGTTATGACCATTTTATTGCAACCTACGTTTTCAGAAAATTTCAATATAAATTTGTTTTTGTATGTTAGCGATTGTGTTTGGTAATCTATTTCTTGATAGCTCTCAATTTTAATAGAATAAAACATGGAATCAAATATTTCAGAGTCATATAATACATAAGCAAGTTGATCCTACATGAAATGTCAAAAAATACTTGTCCTTCTTTTGCATATTATTCACCTATGTAGGCTTCCCAAGGTTAAACAATATCATTTTTAGGTCAAATAACATGACGTTTTGTTAGAGCACACTCTTGATAGCTCTCAATTTTAATAGAATAAAATATGGAATCAAATATTTCAGAGTCATATAATACATAAGCAAGTTGATCCTACATGAAATGTCAAAAAATACTTGTCCTTCTTTTGCATATTATTCACCTATGTAGGCTTCCCAAGGTTAAACAATATCATTTTTAGGTCAAATAACATGACGTTTTGTTAGAGCACACTCTTGATAGCTCTCAATTTTAATAGAATAAAACATGGAATCAAATATTTCAGAGTCATATAATACATAAGCAAGTTGATCCTACATGAAATGTCAAAAAATACTTGTCCTTCTTTTGCATATTATTCACTTATGTAGGCTTTCCAAGGTTAAACAATATCATTTTTAGGTCAAATAACATGACGTTTTGTTAGAGCACACTCATGTCTTGACCTTTATACTATAATGTGCCGTCGAGATGCTCTTTGTCTACTACATTCACAACTACCTCAAATACTAGCTGACCAACTTTTACACCAATAAAACACAACCAAAACTAAACAGAGCAAACATATAGATGTGTTTTATCCATCAAGAATCCGGGCAAATACATTATGCCCAGATTCTATGTGGTCTATATGGACTGGAAATAATTTTATAGGTTTTTTCTTAGGTTTGGATGATTTGAGCCGGTTACGGCATTTTTAGCTGTTCTTGGTCGGTTTTTATCAGTTTTTGATCGGGTTTAGTCGCTTTTGACCAATGCTTTCCTGGATAAAAGTACTCCTTTTTTCAAGCATCCATTTTCTTAGTTGTGGTCTTGAAACCGAGTCACGTATCACATGTTATGACCATTTTATTGCAACCCACGTTTTCAGATAATTTCAATATAAATTTGTTTTTGTATGTTAGCGATTGTGTTTGGTAATCTATTTCTTGATAGCTCTCAATTTTAATAGAATAAAACATGGAATCAAATATTTCAGAGTCATATAATACATAAGCAAGTTGATCCTACATGAAATGTCAAAAAATACTTGTCCTTCTTTTGCATATTATTCACCTATGTAGGCTTCCCAAGGTTAAACAATATTATTTTTAGGTCAAATAACATGACGTTTTGTTAGAGCACACTCTTGATAGCTCTCAATTTTAATAGAATAAAACATGGAATCAAATATTTCAGAGTCATATAATACATAAGCAAGTTGATCCTACATGAAATGTCAAAAAATACTTGTCCTTCTTTTGCATATTATTCACCTATGTAGGCTTCCCAAGGTTAAACAATATCATTTTTAGGTCAAATAACATGACGTTTTGTTAGAGCACACTCTTGATAGCTCTCAATTTTAATAGAATAAAACATGGAATCAAATATTTCAGAGTCATATAATACATAAGCAAGTTGATCCTACATGAAATGTCAAAAAATACTTGTCCTTCTTTTGCATATTATTCACCTATGTAGGCTTTCCAAGGTTAAACAATATCATTTTTAGGTCAAATAACATGACGTTTTGTTAGAGCACACTCATGTCTTGACCTTTATACTATAATGTGCCGTCGAGATGCTCTTTGTCTACTACATTCACAACTACCTCAAATACTAGCTGACCAACTTTTACACCAATAAAACACAACCAAAACTAAACAGAGCAAACATATAGATGTGTTTTATCCATCAAGAATCTGGGCAAATACATGATGCCCGGATTCTATGTGGTCTATATGGACTGGAAATAATTTTATAGGTTTTTTCTTAGGGTTGGATGATTTGAGCCGGTTACGGCATTTTTAGCTGTTCTTGGTCGGTTTTTATCAGTTTTTGATCGGGTTTAGTTGCTTTTGACCAATGCTTGCCTGGATAAAAGTACTCCTTTTTTCAAGTATCCATTTTCTTAGTTGTGGTCTTGAAACCGAGTCATGTATCACATGTTATGACCATTTTATTGCAACCTACGTTTTCAGATAATTTCAATATAAATTTGTTTTTGTATGTTAGCTATTGTGTTTGGTAATCTATTTCTTGATAGCTCTCAATTTTAATAGAATAAAACATGGAATCAAATATTTCAGAGTCATATAATACATAAGCAAGTTGATCCTACATGAAATGTCAAAAAATACTTGTCCTTCTTTTGCATATTATTCACCTATGAAGGCTTCCCAAGGTTAAACAATATCATTTTTAGGTCAAATAACATGACGTTTTGTTAGAGCACACTCTTGATAGCTCTCAATTTTAATAGAATAAAACATGGAATCAAATATTTCAGAGTCATATAATACATAAGCAAGTTGATCCTACATGAAATGTCAAAAAATACTTGTCCTTCTTTTGCATATTATTCACCTATGTAGGCTTTCCAAGGTTAAACAATATCATTTTTAGGTCAAATAACATGACGTTTTGTTAGACCACACTCATGTCTTGACCTTTATATACTATAATTTGCCGTCGAGATGCTCTTTGTCTACTACATTCACAACTACCTCAAATACTAGCTGACCAACTTTTACACCAATAAAACACAACCAAAACTAAACAGAGCAAACATATAGATGTGTTTTATCCATCAAGAATCCGGGCAAATACATTATGCCCGGATTCTATGTGGTCTATATGGACTGGAAATAATTTTATAGGTTTTTTCTTAGGGTTGGATGATTTGACCCGGTTACGGCATTTTTAGCTGTTCTTGGTCGGTTTTTATCAGTTTTTGATCGGGTTTAGTCGCTTTTGACCAATGCTTGCCTGGATAAAAGTACTCCTTTTTTCAAGTATCCATTTTCTTAGTTGTGGTCTTGAAACCGAGTCATGTATCACATGTTATGACCATTTTATTGCAACCTACGTTTTCAGATAATTTCAATATAAATTTGTTTTTGTATGTTAGCGATTGTGTTTGGTAATCTATTTCTTGATAGCTCTCAATTTTAATAGAATAAAACATGGAATCAAATATTTCAGAGTCATATAATACATAAGCAAGTTGATCCTACATGAAATGTCAAAAAATACTTGTCCTTCTTTTGCATATTATTCACCTATGTAGGCTTCCCAAGGTTAAACAATATCATTTTTAGGTCAAATAACATGACGTTTTGTTAGAGCACACTCTTGATAGCTCTCAATTTTAATAGAATAAAATATGGAATCAAATATTTCAGAGTCATATAATACATAAGCAAGTTGATCCTACATGAAATGTCAAAAAATACTTGTCCTTCTTTTGCATATTATTCACCTATGTAGGCTTCCCAAGGTTAAACAATATCATTTTTAGGTCAAATAACATGACGTTTTGTTAGAGCACACTCTTGATAGCTCTCAATTTTAATAGAATAAAACATGGAATCAAATATTTCAGAGTCATATAATACATAAGCAAGTTGATCCTACATGAAATGTCAAAAAATACTTGTCCTTCTTTTGCATATTATTCACCTATGTAGGCTTTCCAAGGTTAAACAATATCATTTTTAGGTCAAATAACATGACGTTTTGTTAGAGCACACTCATGTCTTGACCTTTATACTATAATGTGCCGTCGAGATGCTCTTTGTCTACTACATTCACAACTACCTCAAATACTAGCTGACCAACTTTTACACCAATAAAACACAACCAAAACTAAACAGAGCAAACATATAGATGTGTTTTATCCATCAAGAATCCGGGCAAATACATTATGCGCAGATTCTATGTGGTCTATATGGACTGGAAATAATTTTATAGGTTTTTTCTTAGGTTTGGATGATTTGAGCCGGTTACGGCATTTTTAGCTGTTCTTGGTCGGTTTTTATCAGTTTTTGATCGGGTTTAGTCGCTTTTGACCAATGCTTTCCTGGATAAAAGTACTTCTTTTTTCAAGCATCCATTTTCTTAGTTGTGGTCTTGAAACCGAGTCATGTATCACATGTTATGACCATTTTATTGCAACCCACGTTTTCAGATAATTTCAATATAAATTTGTTTTTGTATGTTAGCGATTGTGTTTGGTAATCTATTTCTTGATAGCTCTCAATTTTAATAGAATAAAACATGGAATCAAATATTTCAGAGTCATATAATACATAAGCAAGTTGATCCTACATGAAATGTCAAAAAATACTTGTCCTTCTTTTGCATATTATTCACCTATGTAGGCTTCCCAAGGTTAAACAATATTATTTTTAGGTCAAATAACATGACGTTTTGTTAGAGCACACTCTTGATAGCTCTCAATTTTAATAGAATAAAACATGGAATCAAATATTTCAGAGTCATATAATACATAAGCAAGTTGATCCTACATGAAATGTCAAAAAATACTTGTCCTTCTTTTGCATATTATTCACCTATGTAGGCTTCCCAAGGTTAAACAATATCATTTTTAGGTCAAATAACATGACGTTTTGTTAGAGCACACTCTTGATAGCTCTCAATTTTAATAGAATAAAACATGGAATCAAATATTTCAGAGTCATATAATACATAAGCAAGTTGATCCTACATGAAATGTCAAAAAATACTTGTCCTTCTTTTGCATATTATTCACCTATGTAGGCTTTACAAGGTTAAACAATATCATTTTTAGGTCAAATAACATGACGTTTTGTTAGAGCACACTCATGTCTTGACCTTTATACTATAATGTGCCGTCGAGATGCTCTTTGTCTACTACATTCACAACTACCTCAAATACTAGCTGACCAACTTTTACACCAATAAAACACAACCAAAACTAAACAGAGCAAACATATAGATGTGTTTTATCCATCAAGAATCCGGGCAAATACATTATGCCCGGATTCTATGTGGTCTATAAGGACTGGAAATAATTTTATAGGTTTTTTCTTAGGTTTGGATGATTTGAGCCGGTTACGGCATTTTTAGCTGTTCTTGGTCGGTTTTTATCAGTTTTTGATCGGGTTTAGTCACTTTTGACCAATGCTTGCCTGGATAAAAGTACTCCTTTTTTCAAGCATCCATTTTCTTAGTTGTGGTCTTGAAACCGAGTCATGTATCACATGTTATGACCATTTTATTGCAACCCACGTTTTCAGATAATTTCAATATAAATTTGTTTTTGTATGTTAGCGATTGTGTTTGGTAATCTATTTCTTGATAGCTCTCAATTTTAATAGAATAAAACATGGAATCAAATATTTCAGAGTCATATAATACATAATCAAGTTGATCCTACATGAAATGTCAAAAAATACTTGTCCTTCTTTTGCATATTATTCACCTATGTAGGCTTCCCAAGGTTAAACAGTATCATTTTTAGGTCAAATAACATGACGTTTTGTTAGAGCACACTCTTGATAGCTCTCAATTTTAATAGAATAAAACATGGAATCAAATATTTCAGAGTCATATAATACATAAGCAAGTTGATCCTACATGAAATGTCAAAAAATACTTGTCCTTCTTTTGCATATTATTCACCTATGTAGGCTTCCCAAGGTTAAACAATATCATTTTTAGGTCAAATAACATGACGTTTTGTTAGAGCACAATCTTGATAGCTCTCAATTTTAATAGAATAAAACATGGAATCAAATATTCCAGAGTCATATAATACATAAGCAAGTTGATCCTACATGAAATGTCAAAAAATACTTGTCCTTCTTTTGCATATTATTCACCTATGTAGGCTTTCCAAGGTTAAACTATCATTTTTAGGTCAAATAACATGACGTTTTGTTAGAGCACACTCATGTTTTGACCTTTATACTATAATGTGCCGTCGAGATGCTCTTTGTCTACTACATTCACAACTACCTCAAATACTAGCTGACCAACTTTTACACCAATAAAACACAACCAAAACTAAACAGAGCAAACATATAGATGTGCTTTATCCATCAAGAATCCGGGCAAATACATTATGCCCGGATTCTATGTGGTCTATATGGACTGGAAATAATTTTATAGGTTTTTTCTTAGGTTTGGATGATTTGAGCCGGTTACGGCATTTTTAGCTGTTCTTGGTCGGTTTTTATCAGTTTTTGATCGGGTTTAGTCGCTTTTGACCAATGCTTGCCTGGATAAAAGTACTCCTTTTTTCAAGCATCCATTTTCTTAGTTGTGGTCTTGAAACCGAGTCATGTATCACATGTTATGACCATTTTATTGCAACCCACGTTTTCAGATAATTTCAATATAAATTTGTTTTTGTATGTTAGCGATTGTGTTTGGTAATCTATTTCTTGATAGCTCTCAATTTTAATAGAATAAAACATGGAATCAAATATTTCAGAGTCATATAATACATAATCAAGTTGATCCTACATGAAATGTCAAAAAATATTTGTCCTTCTTTTGCATATTATTCACCTATGTAGGCTTCCCAAGGTTAAACAATATCATTTTTAGGTCAAATAACATGACGTTTTGTTAGAGCACACTCTTGATAGCTCTCAATTTTAATAGAATAAAACATGGAATCAAATATTTCAGAGTCATATAATACATAAGCAAGTTGATCCTACATGAAATGTCAAAAAATACTTGTCCTTCTTTTGCATATTATTCACCTATGTATGCTTCCCAAGGTTAAACAATATCATTTTTAGGTCAAATAACATGACGTTTTGTTAGAGCACAATCTTGATAGCTCTCAATTTTAATAGAATAAAACATGGAATCAAATATTCCAGAGTCATATAATACATAAGAAAGTTGATCCTACATGAAATGTCAAAAAATACTTGTCCTTCTTTTGCATATTATTCACCTATGTAGGCTTTCCAAGGTTAAACTATCATTTTTAGGTCAAATAACATGACGTTTTGTTAGAGCACACTCATGTTTTGACCTTTATACTATAATGTGCCGTCGAGATGCTCTTTGTCTACTACATTCACAACTACCTCAAATACTAGCTGACCAACTTTTACACCAATAAAACACAACCAAAACTAAACAGAGCAAACATATAGATGTGCTTTATCCATCAAGAATCCGGGCAAATACATTATGCCCGGATTCTATGTGGTCTATATGGACTGGAAATAATTTTAGAGGTTTTTTCTTAGGTTTGGATGATTTGAGCCGGTTACGGCATTTTTAGTTGTTCTTGGTAGGTTTATATCAGTTTTTGATCGGGTTTAGTCGCTTTTGACCAATGCTTGCCTGGATAAAAGTACTCCTTTTTTCAAGCATCCATTTTCTTAGTTGTGGTCTTGAAACCGAGTCATGTATCACATGTTATGACCATTTTATTGCAACCCACGTTTTCAGATAATTTCAATATAAATTTGTTTTTGTATGTTAGCGATTGTGTTTGGTAATCTATTTCTTGATAGCTCTCAATTTTAATAGAATAAAACATGGAATCAAATATTTCAGAGTCATATAATACATAATCAAGTTGATCCTACATGAAATGTCAAAAAATACTTGTCCTTCTTTTGCATATTATTCACCTATGTAGGCTTCCCAAGGTTAAACAGTATCATTTTTAGGTCAAATAACATGACGTTTTGTTAGAGCACACTCTTGATAGCTCTCAATTTTAATAGAATAAAACATGGAATCAAATATTTCAGAGTCATATAATACATAAGCAAGTTGATCCTACATGAAATGTCAAAAAATACTTGTCCTTCTTTTGCATATTATTCACCTATGTAGGCTTCCCAAGGTTAAACAATATCATTTTTAGGTCAAATAACATGACGTTTTGTTAGAGCACAATCTTGATAGCTCTCCATTTTAATAGAATAAAACATGGAATCAAATATTCCAGAGTCATATAATACATAAGCAAGTTGATCCTACATGAAATGTCAAAAAATACTTGTCCTTCTTTTGCATATTATTCACCTATGTAGGCTTTCCAAGGTTAAACTATCATTTTTAGGTCAAATAACATGACGTTTTGTTAGAGCACACTCATGTTTTGACCTTTATACTATAATGTGCCGTCGAGATGCTCTTTGTCTACTACATTCACAACTACCTCAAATACTAGCTGACCAACTTTTACACCAATAAAACACAACCAAAACTAAACAGAGCAAACATATAGATGTGCTTTATCCATCAAGAATCCGGGCAAATACATTATGCCCGGATTCTATGTGGTCTATATGGACTGGAAATAATTTTATAGGTTTTTTCTTAGGTTTGGATGATTTGAGCCGGTTACGGCATTTTTAGCTGTTCTTGGTCGGTTTTTATCAGTTTTTGATCGGGTTTAGTCGCTTTTGACCAATGCTTGCCTGGATAAAAGTACTCCTTTTTTCAAGCATCCATTTTCTTAGTTGTGGTCTTGAAACCGAGTCATGTATCACATGTTATGACCATTTTATTGCAACCCACGTTTTCAGATAATTTCAATATAAATTTGTTTTTGTATGTTAGCGATTGTGTTTGGTAATCTATTTCTTGATAGCTCTCAATTTTAATAGAATAAAACATGGAATCAAATATTTCAGAGTCATATAATACATAATCAAGTTGATCCTACATGAAATGTCAAAAAATATTTGTCCTTCTTTTGCATATTATTCACCTATGTAGGCTTCCCAAGGTTAAACAATATCATTTTTAGGTCAAATAACATGACGTTTTGTTAGAGCACACTCTTGATAGCTCTCAATTTTAATAGAATAAAACATGGAATCAAATATTTCAGAGTCATATAATACATAAGCAAGTTGATCCTACATGAAATGTCAAAAAATACTTGTCCTTCTTTTGCATATTATTCACCTATGTATGCTTCCCAAGGTTAAACAATATCATTTTTAGGTCAAATAACATGACGTTTTGTTAGAGCACAATCTTGATAGCTGTCAATTTTAATAGAATAAAACATGGAATCAAATATTCCAGAGTCATATAATACATAAGAAAGTTGATCCTACATGAAATGTCAAAAAATACTTGTCCTTCTTTTGCATATTATTCACCTATGTAGGCTTTCCAAGGTTAAACTATCATTTTTAGGTCAAATAACATGACGTTTTGTTAGAGCACACTCATGTTTTGACCTTTATACTATAATGTGCCGTCGAGATGCTCTTTGTCTACTACATTCACTACTACCTCAAATACTAGCTGACCAACTTTTACACCAATAAAACACAACCAAAACTAAACAGAGCAAACATATAGATGTGCTTTATCCATCAAGAATCCGGGCAAATACATTATGCCCGGATTCTATGTGGTCTATATGGACTGGAAATAATTTTAGAGGTTTTTTCTTAGGTTTGGATGATTTGAGCCGGTTACGGCATTTTTAGTTGTTCTTGGTAGGTTTATATCAGTTTTTGATCGGGTTTAGTCGCTTTTGACCAATGCTTGCCTGGATAAAAGTACTCCTTTTTTCAAGCATCCATTTTCTTAGTTGTGGTCTTGAAACCGAGTCATGTATCACATGTTATGACCATTTTATTGCAACCCACGTTTTCAGATAATTTCAATATAAATTTGTTTTTGTATGTTAGCGATTGTGTTTGGTAATCTATTTCTTGATAGCTCTCAATTTTAATAGAATAAAACATGGAATCAAATATTTCAGAGTCATATAATACATAAGCAAGTTGATCCTACATGAAATGTCAAAAAATACTTGTCCTTCTTTTGCATATTATTCACCTATGTAGGCTTCCCAAGGTTAAACAATATCATTTTTAGGTCAAATAACATGACGTTTTGTTAGAGCACACTCTTGATAGCTCTCAATTTTAATAGAATAAAACATGGAATCAAATATTTCAGAGTCATATAATACATAAGCAAGTTGATCCTACATGAAATGTCAAAAAATACTTGTCCTTCTTTTGCATATTATTCACCTATGTATGCTTCCCAAGGTTAAACAATATCATTTTTAGGTCAAATAACATGACGTTTTGTTAGAGCACAATCTTGATAGCTCTCAATTTTAATAGAATAAAACATGGAATCAAATATTCCAGAGTCATATAATACATAAGCAAGTTGATCCTACATGAAATGTCAAAAAATACTTGTCCTTCTTTTGCATATTATTCACCTATGTAGGCTTTCCAAGGTTAAACTATCATTTTTAGGTCAAATAACATGACGTTTTGTTAGAGCACACTCATGTTTTGACCTTTATACTATAATGTGCCGTCGAGATGCTCTTTGTCTACTACATTCACAACTACCTCAAATACTAGCTGACCAACTTTTACACCAATAAAACACAACCAAAACTAAACAGAGCAAACATATAGATGTGCTTTATCCATCAAGAATCCGGGCAAATACATTATGCCCGGATTCTATGTGGTCTATATGGACTGGAAATAATTTTAGAGGTTTTTTCTTAGGTTTGGATGATTTGAGCCGGTTACGGCATTTTTAGTTGTTCTTGGTAGGTTTATATCAGTTTTTGATCGGGTTTAGTCGCTTTTGACCAATGCTTGCCTGGATAAAAGTACTCCTTTTTTCAAGCATCCATTTTCTTAGTTGTGGTCTTGAAACCGAGTCATGTATCACATGTTATGACCATTTTATTGCAACCCACGTTTTCAGATAATTTCAATATAAATTTGTTTTTGTATGTTAGCGATTGTGTTTGGTAATCTATTTCTTGATAGCTCTCAATTTTAATAGAATAAAACATGGAATCAAATATTTCAGAGTCATATAATACATAAGCAAGTTGATCCTACATGAAATGTCAAAAAATACTTGTCCTTCTTTTGCATATTATTCACCTATGTAGGCTTCCCAAGGTTAAACAATATCATTTTTAGGTCAAATAACATGACGTTTTGTTAGAGCACACTCTTGATAGCTCTCAATTTTAATAGAATAAAACATGGAATCAAATATTCCAGAGTCATATAATACATAAGCAAGTTGATCCTACATGAAATGTCAAAAAATACTTGTCCTTCTTTTGCATATTATTCACCTATGTAGGCTTTCCAAGGTTAAACTATCATTTTTAGGTCAAATAACATGACGTTTTGTTAGAGCACACTCATGTTTTGACCTTTATACTATAATGTGCCGTCGAGATGCTCTTTGTCTACTACATTCACAACTACCTCAAATACTAGCTGACCAACTTTTACACCAATAAAACACAACCAAAACTAAACAGAGCAAACATATAGATGTGCTTTATCCATCAAGAATCCGGGCAAATACATTATGCCCGGATTCTATGTGGTCTATATGGACTGGAAATAATTTTAGAGGTTTTTTCTTAGGTTTGGATGATTTGAGCCGGTTACGGCATTTTTAGTTGTTCTTGGTAGGTTTATATCAGTTTTTGATCGGGTTTAGTCGCTTTTGACCAATGCTTGCCTGGATAAAAGTACTCCTTTTTTCAAGCATCCATTTTCTTAGTTGTGGTCTTGAAACCGAGTCATGTATCACATGTTATGACCATTTTATTGCAACCCACGTTTTCAGATAATTTCAATATAAATTTGTTTTTGTATGTTAGCGATTGTGTTTGGTAATCTATTTCTTGATAGCTCTCAATTTTAATAGAATAAAACATGGAATCAAATATTTCAGAGTCATATAATACATAAGCAAGTTGATCCTACATGAAATGTCAAAAAATACTTGTCCTTCTTTTGCATATTATTCACCTATGTAGGCTTCCCAAGGTTAAACAATATCATTTTTAGGTCAAATAACATGACGTTTTGTTAGAGCACACTCTTGATAGCTCTCAATTTTAATAGAATAAAACATGGAATCAAATATTTCAGAGTCATATAATACATAAGCAAGTTGATCCTACATGAAATGTCAAAAAATATTTGTCCTTCTTTTGCATATTATTCACCTATGTAGGCTTCTCAAGGTTAAACAATATCATTTTTAGGTCAAATAACATGACGTTTTGTTAGATCACACTCATGTCTTGACCTTTATACTATAATGTGCCGTCGAGATTCTCTTTGTCTACTACATTCACAACTACCTCAAATACTAGCTGACCAACTTTTACACCAATAAAACACAACCAAAACTAAACAGAGCAAACATATAGATGTGTTTTATCCATCAAGAATCCGGGCAAATACACTATGCCCGGATTCTATGTGGTCTATATGGACTGGAAAAAATTTTATAGGTTTTTTCTTAGGGTTGGATGATTTGAGCCGGTTACGGCATTTTTAGCTGTTCTTGGTCGGTTTTTATCAGTTTTTGATCGGGTTTAGTCGCTTTTGACCAATGCTTGCCTGGATAAAAGTACTCCTTTTTTCAAGTATCCATTTTCTTAGTTGTGGTCTTGAAACCGAGTCATGTATCACATGTTATGACCATTTTATTGCAACCCACGTTTTCAGATAATTTCAATATAAATTTGTTTTTGTATGTTAGCGATTGTGTTTGGTAATCTATTTCTTGATAGCTCTCAATTTTAATAGAATAAAACATGGAATCAAATATTTCAGAGTCATATAATACATAAGCAAGTTGATCCTACATGAAATGTCAAAAAATACTTGTCCTTCTTTTGCATATTATTCACCTATGAAGGCTTCCCAAGGTTAAACAATATCATTTTTAGGTCAAATAACATGACGTTTTGTTAGAGCACACTCTTGATAGCTCTCAATTTTAATAGAATAAAACATGAAATCAAATATTTCAGAGTCATATAATACATAAGCAAGTTGATCCTACATGAAATGTCAAAAAATACTTGTCCTTCTTTTGCATGTTATTCACCTATGTAGGCTTTCCAAGGTTAAACAATATCATTTTTAGGTCAAATAACATGACGTTTTGTTAGAGCACACTCATGTCTTGACCTTTATACTATAATGTGCCGTCGAGATGCTCTTTGTCTACTACATTCACAACTACCTCGAATACTAGCTGACCAATTTTTACACCAATAAAACACAACCAAAACTAAACAGAGCAAACATATAGATGTGTTTTATCCATCAAGAATCCGGGCAAATACATTATGACCGGATTCTATGTGGTCTATATGGACTGGAAATAATTTTATAGGTTTTTTCTTAGGGTTGGATGATTTGAGCCGGTTACGGCATTTTTAGCTGTTCTTGGTCGGTTTTTATCAGTTTTTGATCGGGTTTAGTCGCTTTTGACCAATGCTTGCCTGGATAAAAGTACTCCTTTTTTCAAGTATCCATTTTCTTAGTTGTGGTCTTGAAACCGAGTCATGTATCACATGTTATGACCATTTTATTGCAACCCACGTTTTCAGATAATTTCAATATAAATTTGTTTTTGTATGTTAGCGATTGTGTTTGGTAATCTATTTCTTGATAGCTCTCAATTTTAATAGAATAAAACATGGAATCAAATATTTCAGAGTCATATAATACATAAGCAAGTTGATCCTACATGAAATGTCAAAAAATACTTGTCCTTCTTTTGCATATTATTCACCTATGTAGGCTTTCCAAGGTTAAACAATATCATTTTTAGGTCAAATAACATGACGTTTTGTTAGAGCACACTCATGTCTTGACCTTTATACTATAATGTGCCGTCGAGATGCTCTTTGTCTACTACATTCACAACTACCTCAAATACTAGATGACCAACTTTTACACCAATAAAACACAACCAAAACTAAACAGAGCAAACATATAGATGTGTTTTATCCATCAAGAATCCGGGCAAATACATTATGACCGGATTCTATGTGGTCTATATGGACTGGAAATAATTTTATAGGTTTTTTCTTAGGTTTGGATGATTTGACCCGGTTACGGCATTTTTAGCTGTTCTTGGTCGGTTTTTATCAGTTTTTGATCGGGTTTAGTCGCTTTTGACCAATGCTTGCCTGGATAAAAGTACTCCTTTTTTCAAGCATCCATTTTCTTAGTTGTGGTCTTGAAACCGAGTCATGTATCACATGTTATGACCATTTTATTGCAACCCACGTTTTCAGATAATTTCAATATAAATTTGTTTTTGTATGTTAGCGATTGTGTTTGGTAATCTATTTCTTGATAGCTCTCAATTTTAATAGAATAAAACATGGAATCAAATATTTCAGAGTCATATAATACATAAGCAAGTTGATCCTACATGAAATGTCAAAAAATACTTGTCCTTCTTTTGCATATTATTCACCTATGTAGGCTTCCCAAGGTTAAACAATATCATTTTTAGGTCAAATAACATGAAGTTTTGTTAGAGCACACTCTTGATAGCTCTCAATTTTAATAGAATAAAACATGGAATCAAATATTTCAGAGTCATATAATACATAAGCAAGTTGATCCTACATGAAATGTCAAAAAATACTTGTCCTTCTTTTGCATATTATTCACCTATGTAGGCTTCCCAAGGTTAAACAATATCATTTTTAGGTCAAATAACATGACGTTTGTTAGAGCACACTCTTGATAGCTCTCAATTTTAATAGAATAAAACATGGAATCAAATATTCCAGAGTCATATAATACATAAGCAAGTTGATCCTACATGAAATGTCAAAAAATATTTGTCCTTCTTTTGCATATTATTCACCTATGTAGGCTTTCCAAGGTTAAACAATATCATTTTTAGGTCAAATAACATGACGTTTTGTTAGAGCACACTCATGTCTTGACCTTTATACTATAATGTGCCGTCGAGATGCTCTTTGTCTACTACATTCACAACTACCTCAAATACTAGCTGACCAACTTTTACACCAATAAAACACAACCAAAACTAAACAGAGCAAACATATAGATGTGTTTTATCCATCAAGAATCCGGGCAAATACATTATGACCGGATTCTATGTGGTCTATATGGACTGGAAATAATTTTATAGGTTTTTTCTTAGGTTTGGATGATTTGAGCCGGTTACGGCATTTTTAGCTGTTCTTGGTCGGTTTTTATCAGTTTTTGATCGGGTTTAGTCGCTTTTGACCAATGCTTGCCTGGATAAAAGTACTCCTTTTTTCAAGCATCCATTTTCTTAGTTGTGGTCTTGAAACCGAGTCATGTATCACATGTTATGACCATTTTATTGCAACCCACGTTTTCAGATAATTTCAATATAAATTTGTTTTTGTATGTTAGCGATTGTGTTTGGTAATCTATTTCTTGATAGCTCTCAATTTTAATAGAATAAAACATGGAATCAAATATTTCAGAGTCATATAATACATAAGCAAGTTGATCCTACATGAAATGTCAAAAAATACTTGTCCTTCTTTTGCATATTATTCACCTATGTAGGCTTCCCAAGGTTAAACAATATCATTTTTAGGTCAAATAACATGAAGTTTTGTTAGAGCACACTCTTGATAGCTCTCAATTTTAATAGAATAAAACATGGAATCAAATATTTCAGAGTCATATAATACATAAGCAAGTTGATCCTACATGAAATGTCAAAAAATACTTGTCCTTCTTTTGCATATTATTCACCTATGTAGGCTTCCCAAGGTTAAACAATATCATTTTTAGGTCAAATAACATGACGTTTTGTTAGAGCACACTCTTGATAGCTCTCAATTTTAATAGAATAAAATATGGAATCAAATATTCCAGAGTCATATAATACATAAGCAAGTTGATCCTACATGAAATGTCAAAAAATATTTGTCCTTCTTTTGCATATTATTCACCTATGTAGGCTTCTCAAGGTTAAACAATATCATTTTTAGGTCAAATAACATGACGTTTTGTTAGAGCACACTCATGTCTTGACCTTTATACTATAATGTGCCGTCGAGATGCTCTTTGTCTACTACATTCACAACTACCTCAAATACTAGCTGACCAACTTTTACACCAATAAAACACAAGCAAAACTAAACAGAGCAAACATATAGATGTGTTTTATCCATCAAGAATCCGGGCAAATACATTATGACCGGATTCTATGTGGTCTATATGGACTGGAAATAATTTTATAGGTTTTTTCTTAGGTTTGGATGATTTGAGCCGGTTACGGCATTTTTAGCTGTTCTTGGTCGGTTTTTATCAGTTTTTGATCGGGTTTAGTCGCTTTTGACCAATGCTTGCCTGGATAAAAGTACTCCTTTTTTCAAGCATCCATTTTCTTAGTTGTGGTCTTGAAACCGAGTCATGTATCACATGTTATGACCATTTTATTGCAACCCACGTTTTCAGATAATTTCAATATAAATTTGTTTTGGTATGTTAGCGATTGTGTTTGGTAATCTATTTCTTGATAGCTCTCAATTTTAATAGAATAAAACATGGAATCAAATATTTCAGAGTCATATAATACATAAGCAAGTTGATCCTACATGAAATGTCAAAAAATACTTGTCCTTCTTTTGCATATTATTCACCTATGTAGGCTTCCCAAGGTTAAACAATATCATTTTTAGGTCAAATAACATGAAGTTTTGTTAGAGCACACTCTTGATAGCTCTCAATTTTAATAGAATAAAACATGGAATCAAATATTTCAGAGTCATATAATACATAAGCAAGTTGATCCTACATGAAATGTCAAAAAATACTTGTCCTTCTTTTGCATATTATTCACCTATGTAGGCTTCCCAAGGTTAAACAATATCATTTTTAGGTCAAATAACATGACGTTTTGTTAGAGCACACTCTTGATAGCTCTCAATTTTAATAGAATAAAACATGGAATCAAATATTACAGAGTCATATAATACATAAGCAAGTTGATCCTACATGAAATGTCAAAAAATACTTGTCCTTCTTTTGCATATTATTCACCTATGTAGGCTTCTCAAGGTTAAACAATATCATTTTTAGGTCAAATAACATGACGTTTTGTTAGAGCACACTCATGTCTTGACCTTTATACTATAATGTGCCGTCGAGATGCTCTTTGTCTACTACATTCACAACTACCTCAAATACTAGCTGACCAACTTTTACACCAATAAAACACAACCAAAACTAAACAGAGCAAACATATAGATGTGTTTTATCCATCAAGAATCCGGGCAAATACATTATGACCGGATTCTATGTGGTCTATATGGACTGGAAATAATTTTATAGGTTTTTTCTTAGGTTTGGATGATTTGAGCCGGTTACGGCATTTTTAGCTGTTCTTGGTCGGTTTTTATCAGTTTTTGATCGGGTTTAGTCGCTTTTGACCAATGCTTGCCTGGATAAAAGTACTCCTTTTTTCAAGCATCCATTTTCTTAGTTGTGGTCTTGAAACCGAGTCATGTATCACATGTTATGACCATTTTATTGCAACCCACGTTTTCAGATAATTTCAATATAAATTTGTTTTTGTATGTTAGCGATTGTGTTTGGTAATCTATTTCTTGATAGCTCTCAATTTTAATAGAATAAAACATGGAATCAAATATTTCAGAGTCATATAATACATAAGCAAGTTGATCCTACATGAAATGTCAAAAAATACTTGTCCTTCTTTTGCATATTATTCACCTATGTAGGCTTCCCAAGGTTAAACAATATCATTTTTAGGTCAAATAACATGAAGTTTTGTTAGAGCACACTCTTGATAGCTCTCAATTTTAATAGAATAAAACATGGAATCAAATATTTCAGAGTCATATAATACATAAGCAAGTTGATCCTACATGAAATGTCAAAAAATACTTGTCCTTCTTTTGCATATTATTCACCTATGTAGGCTTCCCAAGGTTAAACAATATCATTTTTAGGTCAAATAACATGACGTTTTGTTAGAGCACACTCTTGATAGCTCTCAATTTTAATAGAATAAAACATGGAATCAAATATTCCAGAGTCATATAATACATAAGCAAGTTGATCTTACATGAAATGTCAAAAAATATTTGTCCTTCTTTTTCATATTATTCACCTATGTAGGCTTTCCAAGGTTAAACAATATCATTTTTAGGTCAAATAACATGACGTTTTGTTAGAGCACACTCATGTCTTGACCTTTATACTATAATGTGCCGTCGAGATGCTCTTTGTCTACTACATTCACAACTACCTCAAATACTAGCTGACCAACTTTTACACCAATAAAACACAACAAAAACTAAACAGAGCAAACATATAGATGTGTTTTATCCATCAAGAATCCGGGCAAATACATTATGCCCGGATTCTATGTGGTCTATATGGACTGGAAATAATTTTAGAGGTTTTTTCTTAGGTTTGGATGATTTGAGCCGGTTACGGCATTTTTAGTTGTTCTTGGTAGGTTTTTATCAGTTTTTGATCGGGTTTAGTCGCTTTTGACCAATGCTTGCCTGGATAAAAGTACTCCTTTTTTCAAGCATCCATTTTCTTAGTTGTGGTCTTGAAACCGAGTCATGTATCACATGTTATGACCATTTTATTGCAACCCACGTTTTCAGATAATTTCAATATAAATTTCTTTTTGTATGTTAGCGATTGTGTTTGGTAATCTATTTCTTGATAGCTCTCAATTTTAATAGAATAAAACATGGAATCAAATATTTCAGAGTCATATAATACATAAGCAAGTTGATCCTACATGAAATGTCAAAAAATACTTGTCCTTCTTTTGCATATTATTCACCTATGTAGGCTTCCCAAGGTTAAACAATATCATTTTTAGGTCAAATAACATGACGTTTTGTTAGAGCACACTCTTGATAGCTCTCAATTTTAATAGAATAAAACATGGAATCAAATATTTCAGAGTCATATAATACATAAGCAAGTTGATCCTACATGAAATGTCAAAAAATACTTGTCCTTCTTTTGCATATTATTCACCTATGTAGGCTTCCCAAGGTTAAACAATATCATTTTTAGGTCAAATAACATGACGTTTTGTTAGAGCACACTCTTGATAGCTCTCAATTTTAATAGAATAAAACATGGAATCAAATATTCCAGAGTCATATAATACATAAGCAAGTTGATCCTACATGAAATGTCAAAAAATATTTGTCCTTCTTTTGCATATTATTCACCTATGTAGGCTTTCCAAGGTTAAACAATATCATTTTTAGGTTAAATAACATGACGTTTTGTTAGAGCACACTCATGTCTTGACCTTTATACTATAATGTGCCGTCGAGATGCTCTTTGTCTACTACATTCACAACTACCTCAAATACTAGCTGACCAACTTTTACACCAATAAAACACTACAAAAACAAAACAGAGCAAACATATAGATGTGTTTTATCCATCAAGAATCCGGGCAAATACATTATGCCCGGATTCTATGTGGTCTATATGGACTGGAAATAATTTTAGAGGTTTTTTCTTAGGTTTGGATGATTTGAGCCGGTTACAGCATTTTTAGTTGTTCTTGGTAGGTTTTTATCAGTTTTTGATCGGGTTTAGTCGCTTTTGACCAATGCTTGCCTGGATAAAAGTACTCCTTTTTTCAAGCATCCATTTTCTTAGTTGTGGTCTTGAAACCGAGTCATGTATCACATGTTATGACCATTTTATTGCAACCCACGTTTTCAGATAATTTCAATATAAATTTGTTTTTGTATGTTAGCGATTGTGTTTGGTAATCTATTTCTTGATAGCTCTCAATTTTAATAGAATAAAACATGGAATCAAATATTTCAGAGTCATATAATACATAAGCAAGTTGATCCTACATGAAATGTCAAAAAATACTTGTCCTTCTTTTGCATATTATTCACCTATGTAGGCTTCCCAAGGTTAAACAATATCATTTTTAGGTCAAATAACATGACGTTTTGTTAGAGCACACTCTTGATAGCTCTCAATTTTAATAGAATAAAACATGGAATCAAATATTTCAGAGTCATATAATACATAAGCAAGTTGATCCTACATGAAATGTCAAAAAATACTTGTCCTTCTTTTGCATATTATTCACCTATGTAGGCTTCCCAAGGTTAAACAATATCATTTTTAGGTCAAATAACATGACGTTTTGTTAGAGCACACTCTTGATAGCTCTGAATTTTAATAGAATAAAACATGGAATCAAATATTCCAGAGTCATATAATACATAAGCAAGTTGATCCTACATGAAATGTCAAAAAATACTTGTCCTTCTTTTGCATATTATTCACCTATGTAGGCTTTCCAAGGTTAAACAATATCATTTTTAGGTCAAATAACATGACGTTTTGTTAGAGCACACTCATGTCTTGACCTTTATACTATAATGTGCCGTCGAGATGCTCTTTGTCTACTACATTCACAACTACCTCAAATACTAGCTGACCAACTTTTACACCAATAAAACACAACCAAAACTAAACAGAGCAAACATATAGATGTGTTTTATCCATCAAGAATCCGGGCAAATATATTATGCCCGGATTCTATGTGGTCTATATGGACTGGAAATAATTTTAGAGGTTTTTTCTTAGGTTTGGATGATTTGAGCCGGTTACGGGATTTTTAGTTTTTCTTGGTAGGTTTTTATCAGTTTTTGATCGGGTTTAGTCGCTTTTGACCAATGCTTGCCTGGATAAAAGTACTCCTTTTTTCAAGCATCCATTTTCTTAGTTGTGGTCTTGAAACCGAGTCATGTATCACATGTTATGACCATTTTATTGCAACCCACGTTTTCAGATAATTTCAATATAAATTTGTTTTTGTATGTTAGCGATTGTGTTTGGTAATCTATTTCTTGATAGCTCTCAATTTTAATAGAATAAAACATGGAATCAAATATTTCAGAGTCATATAATACATAAGCAAGTTGATCCTACATGAAATGTCAAAAAATACTTGTCCTTCTTTTGCATATTATTCACCTATGTAGGCTTCCCAAGGTTAAACAATATCATTTTTAGGTCAAATAACATGACGTTTTGTTAGAGCACACTCTTGATAGCTCTCAATTTTAATAGAATAAAACATGGAATCAAATATTTCAGAGTCATATAATACATAAGCAAGTTGATCCTACATGAAATGTCAAAAAATACTTGTCCTTCTTTTGCATATTATTCACCTATGTAGGCTTCCCAAGGTTAAACAATATCATTTTTAGGTCAAATAACATGACGTTTTGTTAGAGCACACTCTTGATAGCTCTGAATTTTAATAGAATAAAACATGGAATCAAATATTCCAGAGTCATATAATACATAAGCAAGTTGATCCTACATGAAATGTCAAAAAATACTTGTCCTTCTTTTGCATATTATTCACCTATGTAGGCTTTCCAAGGTTAAACAATATCATTTTTAGGTCAAATAACATGACGTTTTGTTAGAGCACACTCATGTCTTGACCTTTATACTATAATGTGCCGTCGAGATGCTCTTTGTCTACTACATTCACAACTACCTCAAATACTAGCTGACCAACTTTTACACCAATAAAACACAACCAAAACTAAACAGAGCAAACATATAGATGTGTTTTATCCATCAAGAATCCGGGCAAATATATTATGCCCGGATTCTATGTGGTCTATATGGACTGGAAATAATTTTAGAGGTTTTTTCTTAGGTTTGGATGATTTGAGCCGGTTACGGGATTTTTAGTTTTTCTTGGTAGGTTTTTATCAGTTTTTGATCGGGTTTAGTCGCTTTTGACCAATGCTTGCCTGGATAAAAGTACTCCTTTTTTCAAGCATCCATTTTCTTAGTTGTGGTCTTGAAACCGAGTCATGTATCACATGTTATGACCATTTTATTGCAACCCACGTTTTCAGATAATTTCAATATAAATTTGTTTTTGTATGTTAGCGATTGTGTTTGGTAATCTATTTCTTGATAGCTCTCAATTTTAATAGAATAAAACATGGAATCAAATATTTCAAAGTCATATAATACATAAGCAAGTTGATCCTACATGAAATGTCAAAAAATACTTGTCCTTCTTTTGCTTATTATTCACCTATGTAGGCTTCCCAAGGTTAAACAATATCATTTTTAGGTCAAATAACATGAAGTTTTGTTAGAGCACACTCTTGATAGCTCTCAATTTTAATAGAATAAAACATGGAATCAAATATTTCAGAGTCATATAATACATAAGCAAGTTGATCCTACATGAAATGTCAAAAAATACTTGTCCTTCTTTTGCTTATTATTCACCTATGTAGGCTTCCCAAGGTTAAACAATATCATTTTTAGGTCAAATAACATGACGTTTTGTTAGAGCACACTCTTGATAGCTCTCAATTTTAATAGAATAAAACATGGAATCAAATATTTCAGAGTCATATAATACATAAGCAAGTTGATCCTACATGAAATGTCAAAAAATATTTGTCCTTTTTTTGCATATTATTCACCTATGTAGGCTTCTCAAGGTTAAACAATATCATTTTTAGGTCAAATAACATGACGTTTTGTTAGAGCACACTCATGTCTTGACCTTTATACTATAATGTGCCGTCGAGATGCTCTTTGTCTACTACATTCACAACTACCTCAAATACTAGCTGACCAACTTTTACACCAATAAAACACAACCAAAACTAAACAGAGGAAACATATAGATGTGTTTTATCCATCAAGAATCCGGGCAAATACATTATGCCCGGATTCTATGTGGTCTATATGGACTGGAAATAATTTTATAGGTTTTTTCTTAGGTTTGGATGATTTGAGCCGGTTACGGCATTTTTAGCTGTTCTTGGTCGGTTTTTATCAGTTTTTGATCGGGTTTAGTCGCTTTTGACCAATGCTTGCCTGGATAAAAGTACTCCTTTTTTCAAGCATCCATTTTCTTAGTTGTGGTCTTGAAACCGAGTCATGTATCACATGTTATGACCATTTTATTGCAACCCACGTTTTCAGATAATTTCAATATAAATTTGTTTTTGTATGTTAGCGATTGTGTTTGGTAATCTATTTCTTGATAGCTCTCAATTTTAATAGAGTAAAACATGGAATCAAATATTTCAGAGTCATATAATACATAAGCAAGTTGATCCTACATGAAATGTCAATAAATACTTGTCCTTCTTTTGCATATTATTCACCTATGTAGGCTTCCCAAGGTTAAACAATATCATTTTTAGGTCAAATAACATGACGTTTTGTTAGAGCACACTCTTGATAGCTCTCAATTTTAATAGAATAAAACATGGAATCAAATATTTCAAAGTCATATAATACATAAGCAAGTTGATCCTACATGAAATGTCAAAAAATACTTGTCCTTCTTTTGCTTATTATTCACCTATGTAGGCTTCCCAAGGTTAAACAATATCATTTTTAGGTCAAATAACATGACATTTTGTTAGAGCACACTCTTGATAGCTCTCAATTTTAATAGAATAAAACATGGAATCAAATATTTCAGAGTCATATAATACATAAGCAAGTTGATCCTACATGAAATGTCAAAAAATATTTGTCCTTTTTTTGCATATTATTCACCTATGTAGGCTTCTCAAGGTTAAACAATATCATTTTTAGGTCAAATAACATGACGTTTTGTTAGAGCACACTCATGTCTTGACCTTTATACTATAATGTGCCGTCGAGATGCTCTTTGTCTACTACATTCACAACTACCTCAAATACTAGCTGACCAACTTTTACACCAATAAAACACAACCAAAACTAAACAGAGGAAACATATAGATGTGTTTTATCCATCAAGAATCCGGGCAAATACATTATGCCCGGATTCTATGTGGTCTATATGGACTGGAAATAATTTTATAGGTTTTTTCTTAGGTTTGGATGATTTGAGCCGGTTACGGCATTTTTAGCTGTTCTTGGTCGGTTTTTATCAGTTTTTGATCGGGTTTAGTCGCTTTTGACCAATGCTTGCCTGGATAAAAGTACTCCTTTTTTCAAGCATCCATTTTCTTAGTTATGGTCTTGAAACCGAGTCATGTATCACATGTTATGACCATTTTATTGCAACCCACGTTTTCAGATAATTTCAATATAAATTTGTTTTTGTATGTTAGCGATTGTGTTTGGTAATCTATTTCTTGATAGCTCTCAATTTTAATAGAGTAAAACATGGAATCAAATATTTCAGAGTCATATAATACATAAGCAAGTTGATCCTACATGAAATGTCAATAAATACTTGTCCTTCTTTTGCATATTATTCACCTATGTAGGCTTCCCAAGGTTAAACAATATCATTTTTAGGTCAAATAACATGACGTTTTGTTAGAGCACACTCTTGATAGCTCTCAATTTTAATAGAATAAAACATGGAATCAAATATTTCAAAGTCATATAATACATAAGCAAGTTGATCCTACATGAAATGTCAAAAAATACTTGTCCTTCTTTTGCTTATTATTCACCTATGTAGGCTTCCCAAGGTTAAACAATATCATTTTTAGGTCAAATAACATGACATTTTGTTAGAGCACACTCTTGATAGCTCTCAATTTTAATAGAATAAAACATGGAATCAAATATTTCAGAGTCATATAATACATAAGCAAGTTGATCCTACATGAAATGTCAAAAAATATTTGTCCTTTTTTTGCATATTATTCACCTATGTAGGCTTCTCAAGGTTAAACAATATCATTTTTAGGTCAAATAACATGACGTTTTGTTAGAGCACACTCATGTCTTGACCTTTATACTATAATGTGCCGTCGAGATGCTCTTTGTCTACTACATTCACAACTACCTCAAATACTAGCTGACCAACTTTTACACCAATAAAACACAACCAAAACTAAACAGAGGAAACATATAGATGTGTTTTATCCATCAAGAATCCGGGCAAATACATTATGCCCGGATTCTATGTGGTCTATATGGACTGGAAATAATTTTATAGGTTTTTTCTTAGGTTTGGATGATTTGAGCCGGTTACGGCATTTTTAGCTGTTCTTGGTCGGTTTTTATCAGTTTTTGATCGGGTTTAGTCGCTTTTGACCAATGCTTGCCTGGATAAAAGTACTCCTTTTTTCAAGCATCCATTTTCTTAGTTGTGGTCTTGAAACCGAGTCATGTATCACATGTTATGACCATTTTATTGCAACCCACGTTTTCAGATAATTTCAATATAAATTTGTTTTTGTATGTTAGCGATTGTGTTTGGTAATCTATTTCTTGATAGCTCTCAATTTTAATAGAGTAAAACATGGAATCAAATATTTCAGAGTCATATAATACATAAGCAAGTTGATCCTACATGAAATGTCAAAAAATACTTGTCCTTCTTTTGCATATTATTCACCTATGTAGGCTTCCCAAGGTTAAACAATATCATTTTTAGGTCAAATAACATGACGTTTTGTTAGAGCACACTCTTGATAGCTCTCAATTTTAATAGAATAAAACAAGGAATCAAATATTTCAGAGTCATATAATACATAAGCAAGTTGATCCTACATGAAATGTCAAAAAATACTTGTCCTTCTTTTGCATATTATTCACCTATGTAGGCTTCCCAAGGTTAAACAATATCATTTTTAGGTCAAATAACATGACGTTTTGTTAGAGCACAATCTTGATAGCTCTCAATTTTAATAGAATAAAACATGGAATCAAATATTCCAGAGTCATATAATACATAAGCAAGTTGATCCTACATGAAATGTCAAAAAATACTTGTTCTTCTTTTGCATATTATTCACCTATGTAGGCTTTCCAAGGTTAAACAATATCATTTTTAGGTCAAATAACATGACGTTTTGTTAGAGCACACTCATGTCTTGACCTTTATACTATAATGTGCCGTCGAGATGCTCTTTGTCTACTACATTCACAACTACCTCAAATACTAGCTGACCAACTTTTACACCAATAAAACACAACCAAAACTAAACAGAACAAACATATAGATGTGCTTTATCCATCAAGAATCCGGGCAAATACATTATGCCCGGATTCTATGTGGTCTATATGGACTGGAAATAATTTTAGAATTTTTTTCTTAGGTTTGGATGATTTAAGCCGGTTACGGCATTTTTAGTTGTTCTTGGTAGGTTTATATCAGTTTTTGATCGGGTTTAGTCGCTTTTGACCAATGCTTGCCTGGATAAAAGTACTCCTTTTTTCAAGCATCCATTTTCTTAGTTGTGGTCTTGAAACCTAGTCATGTATCACATGTTATGACCATTTTATTGCAACCCACGTTTTCAGATAATTTCAATATAAATTTGTTTTTGTATGTTAGCGATTGTGTTTGGTAATCTATTTCTTGATAGCTCTCAATTTTAATAGAATAAAACATGGAATCAAATATTTCAGAGTCATATAATACATAAGCAAGTTGATCCTACATGAAATGTCAAAAAATACTTGTCCTTCTTTTGCATATTATTCACCTATGTAGGCTTCCCAAGGATAAACAATATCATTTTTAGGTCAAATAACATGACGTTTTGTTAGAGCACACTCTTGATAGCTCTCAATTTTAATAGAATAAAACATGGAATCAAATATTTCAGAGTCATATAATACATAAGCAAGTTGATCCTACATGAAATGTCAAAAAATATTTGTCCTTCTTTTGCATATTATTCACCTATGTAGGCTTCTCAAGGTTAAACAATATCATTTTTAGGTCAAATAACATGACGTTTTGTTAGAGCACACTCATGTCTTGACCTTTATACTATAATGTGCCGTCGAGATGCTCTTTGTCTACTACATTCACAACTACCTCAAATACTAGCTGACCAACTTTTACACCAATAAAACACAACCAAAACTAAACAGAGGAAACATATAGATGTGTTTTATCCATCAAGAATCCGGGCAAATACATTATGCCCGGATTCTATGTGGTCTATATGGACTGGAAATAATTTTATAGGTTTTTTCTTAGGTTTGGATGATTTGAGCCGGTTACGGCATTTTTAGCTGTTCTTGGTCGGTTTTTATCAGTTTTTGATCGGGTTTAGTGGCTTTTGACCAATGCTTGCCTGGATAAAAGTACTCCTTTTTTCAAGCATCCATTTTCTTAGTTGTGGTCTTGAAACCGAGTCATGTATCACATGTTATGACCATTTTATTGCAACCCACGTTTTCAGATAATTTCAATATAAATTTGTTTTTGTATGTTAGCGATTGTGTTTGGTAATCTATTTCTTGATAGCTCTCAATTTTAATAGAATAAAACATGGAATCAAATATTTCAGAGTCATATAATACATAAGCAAGTTGATCCTACATGAAATGTCAAAAAATACTTGTCCTTCTTTTGCATATTATTCACCTATGTAGGCTTCCCAAGGTTAAACAATATCATTTTTAGGTCAAATAACATGACGTTTTGTTAGAGCACACTCTTGATAGCTCTCAATTTTAATAGAATAAAACATGGAATCAAATATTTCAGAGTCATATAATACATAAGCAAGTTGATCCTACATGAAATGTCAAAAAATACTTGTCCTTCTTTTGCATATTATTCACCTATGTAGGCTTCCCAAGGTTAAACAATATCATTTTTAGGTCAAATAACATGACGTTTTGTTAGAGCACAATCTTGATAGCTCTCAATTTTAATAGAATAAAACATGGAATCAAATATTCCAGAGTCATATAATACATAAGCAAGTTGATCCTACATGAAATGTCAAAAAATACTTGTTCTTCTTTTGCATATTATTCACCTATGTTGGCTTTCCAAGGTTAAACAATATCATTTTTAGGTCAAATAACATGACGTTTTGTTAGAGCACACTCATGTCTTGACCTTTATACTATAATGTGCCGTCGAGATGCTCTTTGTCTACTACATTCACAACTACCTCAAATACTAGCTGACCAACTTTTACACCAATAAAACACAACCAAAACTAAACAGAGCAAACATATAGATGTGCTTTATCCATCAAGGATCCGGGCAAATACATTATGCCCGGATTCTATGTGGTCTATATGGACTGGAAATAATTTTAGAGGTTTTTTCTTAGGTTTGGATGATTTGAGCCGGTTACGGCATTTTTAGTTGTTCTTGGTAGGTTTATATCAGTTTTTGATCGGGTTTAGTCGCTTTTGACCAATGCTTGCCTGGATAAAAGTACTCCTTTTTTCAAGCATCCATTTTCTTAGTTGTGGTCTTGAAACCGAGTCATGTATCACATGTTATGACCATTTTATTGCAACCCACGTTTTCAGATAATTTCAATATAAATTTGTTTTTGTATGTTAGCGATTTTATTTGGTAATCTATTTCTTGATAGCTCTCAATTTTAATAGAATAAAACATGGAATCAAATATTTCAGAGTCATATAATACATAAGCAAGTTGATCCTACATGAAATGTCAAAAAATACTTGTCCTTCTTTTGCATATTATTCACCTATGTAGGCTTCCCAAGGTTAAACAATATCATTTTTAGGTCAAATAACATGACGTTTTGTTATAGCACACTCTTGATAGCTCTCAATTTTAATAGAATAAAACATGGAATCAAATATTTCAGAGTCATATAATACATAAGCAAGTTGATCCTACATGAAATGTCAAAAAATACTTGTCCTTCTTTTGCATATTATTCACCTATGTAGGCTTCCCAAGGTTAAACAATATCATTTTTAGGTCAAATAACATGACGTTTTGTTAGAGCACAATCTTGATAGCTCTTAATTTTAATAGAATAAAACATGGAATCAAATATTCCAGAGTCATATAATACATAAGCAAGTTGATCCTACATGAAATGTCAAAAAATACTTGTTCTTCTTTTGCATATTATTCACCTATGTAGGCTTTCCAAGGTTAAACAATATCACTTTTAGGTCAAATAACATGACGTTTTGTTAGAGCACACTCATGTCTTGACCTTTATACTATAATGTGCCGTCGAGATGCTCTTTGTCTACTACATTCACAACTACCTCAAATACTAGCTGACCAACTTTTACACCAATAAAACACAACCAAAACTAAACAGAGCAAACATATAGATGTGCTTTATCCATCAAGAATCCGGGCAAATACATTATGCCCGGATTCTATGTGGTGTATATGGACTGGAAATAATTTTAGAGGTTTTTTCTTAGGTTTGGATGATTTGAGCCGGTTACGGCATTTTTAGTTGTTCTTGGTAGGTTTATATCAGTTTTTGATCGGGTTTAGTCGCTTTTGACCAATGCTTGCCTGGATAAAAGTACTCCTTTTTTCAAGCATCCATTTTCTTAGTTGTGGTCTTGAAACCTAGTCATGTATCACATGTTATGACCATTTTATTGCAACCCACGTTTTCAGATAATTTCAATATAAATTTGTTTTTGTATGTTAGCGATTGTGTTTGGTAATCTATTTCTTGATAGCTCTCAATTTTAATAGAATAAAACATGGAATCAAATATTTCAGAGTCATATAATACATAAGCAAGTTGATCCTACATAAAATGTCAAAAAATACTTGTCCTTCTTTTGCATATTATTCACCTATGTAGGCTTCCCAAGGATAAACAATATCATTTTTAGGTCAAATAACATGACGTTTTGTTAGAGCACACTCTTGATAGCTCTCAATTTTAATAGAATAAAACATGGAATCAAATATTTCAGAGTCATATAATACGTAAGCAAGTTGATCCTACATGAAATGTTAAAAAATATTTGTCCTTCTTTTGCATATTATTCACCTATGTAGGCTTCTCAAGGTTAAACAATATCATTTTTAGGTCAAATAACATGACGTTTTGTTAGAGCACACTCATGTCTTGACCTTTATACTATAATGTGCCGTCGAGATGCTCTTTGTCTACTACATTCACAACTACCTCAAATACTAGCTGACCAACTTTTACACCAATAAAACACAACCAAAACTAAACAGAGGAAACATATAGATGTGTTTTATCCATCAAGAATCTGGGCAAATACATTATGCCCGGATTCTATGTGGTCTATATGGACTGGAAATAATTTTATAGGTTTTTTCTTAGGTTTGGATGATTTTAGCCGGTTACGGCATTTTTAGCTGTTCTTGGTCGGTTTTTATCAGTTTTTGATCGGGTTTAGTCGCTTTTGACCAATGCTTGCCTGGATAAAAGTACTCCTTTTTTCAAGCATCCATTTTCTTAGTTGTGGTCTTGAAACCGAGTCATGTATCACATGTTATGACCATTTTATTGCAACCCACGTTTTCAGATAATTTCAATATAAATTTGTTTTTGTATGTTAGCGATTGTGTTTGGTAATCTATTTCTTGATAGCTCTCAATTTTAATAGAATAAAACATGGAATCAAATATTTCAGAGTCATATAATACATAAGCAAGTTGATCCTACATGAAATGTCAAAAAATACTTGTCCTTCTTTTGCATATTATTCACCTATGTAGGCTTCCCAAGGTTAAACAATATCATTTTTAGGTCAAATAACATGACGTTTTGTTAGAGCACACTCTTGATAGCTCTCAATTTTAATAGAATAAAACATGGAATCATATATTTCAGAGTCATATAATACATAAGCAAGTTGATCCTACATGAAATGTCAAAAAATACTTGTCCTTCTTTTGCATATTATTCACCTATGTAGGCTTCCCAAGGTTAAACAATATCATTTTTAGGTCAAATAACATGACGTTTTGTTAGAGCACAATCTTGATAGCTCTCAATTTTAATAGAATAAAACATGGAATCAAATATTCCAGAGTCATATAATATATAAGCAAGTTGATCCTACATGAAATGTCAAAAAATACTTGTCCTTCTTTTGCATATTATTCACCTATGTAGGCTTTCCAAGGTTAAACAATATCATTTTTAGGTCAAATAACATGACGTTTTGTTAGAGCACACTCATGTCTTGACCTTTATACTATAATGTGCCGTCGAGATGCTCTTTGTCTACTACATTCACAACTACCTCAAATACTAGCTGACCAACTTTTACACCAATAAAACACAACCAAAACTAAACAGAGCAAACATATAGATGTGCTTTATCCATCAAGAATCCGGGCAAATACATTATGCCCGGATTCTATGTGGTCTATATGGACTGGAAATAATTTTAGAGGTTTTTTCTTAGGTTTGGATGATTTGAGCCGGTTACGGCATTTTTAGTTGTTCTTGGTAGGTTTATATCAGTTTTTGATCGGGTTTAGTCGCTTTTGACCAATGCTTGCCTGGATAAAAGTACTCCTTTTTTCAAGCATCCATTTTCTTAGTTGTGGTCTTGAAACCGAGTCATGTATCACATGTTATGACCATTTTATTGCAACCCACGTTTTCAGATAATTTCAATATAAATTTGTTTTTGTATGTTAGCGATTGTGTTTGGTAATCTATTTCTTGATAGCTCTCAATTTTAATAGAATAAAACATGGAATCAAATATTTCAGAGTCATATAATACATAAGCAAGTTGATCCTACATGAAATGTCAAAAAATACTTGTCCTTCTTTTGCATATTATTCACCTATGTAGGCTTCCCAAGGATAAACAATATCATTTTTAGGTCAAATAACATGACGTTTTGTTAGAGCACACTCTTGATAGCTCTCAATTTTAATAGAATAAAACATGGAATCAAATATTTCAGAGTCATATAATACATAAGCAAGTTGATCCTACATGAAATGTCAAAAAATATTTTTCCTTCTTTTGCATATTATTCACCTATGTAGGCTTCTCAAGGTTAAACAATATCATTTTTAGGTCAAATAACATGACGTTTTGTTAGAGCACACTCATGTCTTGACCTTTATACTATAATGTGCCGTCGAGATGCTCTTTGTCTACTACATTCACAACTACCTCAAATACTAGCTGACCAACTTTTACACCAATAAAACACAACCAAAACTAAAGAGAGCAAACATATAGATGTGTTTTATCCATCAAGAATCCGGGCAAATACATTATGCCCGGATTCTATGTGGTCTATATGGACTGGAACTAATTTTATAGGTTTTTTCTTAGGTTTGGATGATTTGAGCCGGTTACGGCATTTTTAGCTGTTCTTGGTCGGTTTTTATCAGTTTTTGATCGGGTTTAGTCGCTTTTGACCAATGCTTGCCTGGATAAAAGTACTCCTTTTTTCAAGCATCCATTTTCTTAGTTGTGGTCTTGAAACCGAGTCATGTATCACATGTTATGACCATTTTATTGCAACCCACGTTTTCAGATAATTTCAATATAAATTTGTTTTTGTATGTTAGCGATTGTGTTTGGTAATCTATTTCTTGATAGCTCTCAATTTTAATAGAATAAAACATGGAATCAAATATTTCAGAGTCATATAATACATAAGCAAGTTGATCCTACATGAAATGTCAAAAAATACTTGTCCTTCTTTTGCATATTATTCACCTATGTAGGCTTCCCAAGGTTAAACAATATCATTTTTAGGTCAAATAACATGACGTTTTGTTAGAGCACACTCTTGATAGCTCTCAATTTTAATAGAATAAAACACGGAATCAAATATTTCAGAGTCATATAATACATAAGCAAGTTGATCCTACATGAAATGTCAAAAAATACTTGTCCTTCTTTTGCATATTATTCACCTATGTAGGCTTCCCAAGGTTAAACAATATCATTTTTAGGTCAAATAACATGACGTTTTGTTAGAGCACAATCTTGATAGCTCTCAATTTTAATAGAATAAAACATGGAATCAAATATTCCAGAGTCATATAATACATAAGCAAGTTGATCCTACATGAAATGTCAAAAAATACTTGTCCTTCTTTTGCATATTGTTCACCTATGTAGGCTTTCCAAGGTTAAACAATATCATTTTTAGGTCAAATAACATGACGTTTTGTTAGATCACACTCATGTCTTGACCTTTATACTTTAATGTGCCGTCGAGATGCTCTTTGTCTACTACATTCACAACTACCTCAAATACTAGCTGACCAACTTTTACACCAATAAAACACAACCAAAACTAAACAGAGCAAACATATAGATGTGCTTTATCCATCAAGAATCCGGGCAAATACATTATGCCCGGATTCTATGTGGTCTATATGGACTGGAAATAATTTTAGAGGTTTTTTCTTAGGTTTGGATGATTTGAGCCGGTTATGGCATTTTTAGTTGTTCTTGGTAGGTTTATATCAGTTTTTGATCGGGTTTAGTCGCTTTTGACCAATGCTTGCCTGGATAAAAGTACTCCTTTTTTCAAGCATCCATTTTCTTAGTTGTGGTCTTGAAACTGAGTCATGTATCACATGTTATGACCATTTTATTGCAACCCACGTTTTCAGATAATTTCAATATAAATTTGTTTTTGTATGTTAGCGATTGTGTTTGGTAATCTATTTCTTGATAGCTCTCAATTTTAATAGAATAAAACATGGAATCAAATATTTCAGAGTCATATAATACATAAGCAAGTTGATCCTACATGAAATGTCAAAAAAATACTTGTCCTTCTTTTGCATATTATTCACCTATGTAGGCTTCCCAAGGTTAAACAATATCATTTTTAGGTCAAATAACATGACGTTTTGTTAGAGCACACTCTTGATAGCTCTCAATTTTAATAGAATAAAACGTGGAATCAAATATTTCAGAGTCATATAATACATATGCAAGTTGATCCTACATGAAATGTCAAAAAATATTTTTCCTTCTTTTGCATATTATTCACCTATGTAGGCTTCTCAAGGTTAAAAAATATCATTTTTAGGTCAAATAACATGACGTTTTGTTAGAGCACACTCATGTCTTGACCTTTATACTATAATGTGCCGTCGAGATGCTCTTTGTCTACTACATTCACAACTACCTCAAATACTAGCTGACCAACTTTTACACAAATAAAACACAACCAAAACTAAACAGAGCAAACATATAGATGTGTTTTATCCATCAAGAATCCGGGCAAATACATTATGCCCGGTTTCTATGTGGTCTATATGGACTGGAAATAATTTGATAGGTTTTTTCTTAGGGTTGGATGATTTGAGCCGGTTACGGCATTTTTAGTTGTTCTTGGTCGGTTTTTATCAGTTTTTGATCGGGTTTAGTCGCTTTTGACCAATGCTTGCCTGGATAAAAGTACTTCTTTTTTCAAGCATCCATTTTCTTAGTTGTGGTCTTGAAACCGAGTCATGTATCACATGTTATGACCATTTTATTGCAACCCACGTTTTCAGATAATTTCAATATAAATTTGTTTTTGTATGTTAGCGATTGTGTTTGGTAATCTATTTCTTGATAGCTCTCAATTTTAATAGAATAAAACATGGAATCAAATATTTCAGAGTCATATAGTACATAAGCAAGTTGATCCTACATGAAATGTCAAAAAATACTTGTCCTTCTTTTGCATATTATTCACCTATGTAGGCTTCCCAAGGTTAAACAATATCATTTTTAGGTCAAATAACATGACGTTTTGTTAGAGCACACTCTTGATAGCTCTCAATTTTAATAGAATAAAACATGGAATCAAATATTCCAGAGTCATATAATACATAAGCAATTTGATCCTACATGAAATGTCAAAAAATACTTGTCCTTCTTTTGCATATTATTCACCTATGTAGGCTTTCCAAGGTTAAACAATATCATTTTTAGGTCAAATAACATGACGTTTTGTTAGAGCACACTCATGTCTTGACCTTTATACTATAATGTGCCGTCGAGATGCTCTTTGTCTACTACATTCACAACTACCTCAAATACTAGCTGACCAACTTTTACACCAATAAAACACAACCAAAACTAAACAGAGCAAACATATAGATGTGTTTTATCCATCAAGAATCCGGGCAAATACATTATGCCCGGATTCTATGTGGTCTATATGGACTGGAAATAATTTTAGAGGTTTTTTCTTAGGGTTGGATGATTTGAGCCGGTTACGGAATTTTTAGTTGTTCTTGGTAGGTTTTTATCAGTTTTTGATCGGGTTTAGTCGCTTTTGACCAATGCTTCCCTGGGTAAAAGTACTCCTTTTTTCAAGCATCCATTTTCTTAGTTGTGGTCTTGAAACCGAGTCATGTATCACATGTTATGACCATTTTATTGCAACCCACGTTTTCAGATAATTTCAATATAAATTTGTTTTTGTATGTTAGCGATTGTGTTTGGTAATCTATTTCTTGATAGCTCTCAATTTTAATAGAATAAAACATGGAATCAAATATTTCAGAGTCATATAATACATAAGCAAGTTGATCCTACATGAAATGTCAAAAAATACTTGTCCTTCTTTTGCATATTATTCACCTATGTAGGCTTCCCAAGGTTAAACAATATCATTTTTAGGTCAAATAACATGACGTTTTGTTAGAGCACACTCTTGATAGCTCTCAATTTTAATAGAATAAAACATGGAATCAAATATTTCAGAGTCATATAATACATAATCAAGTTGATCCTACATGAAATGTCAAAAAATACTTGTCCTTCTTTTGCATATTATTCACCTATGTAGGCTTCCCAAGGTTAAACAATATCATTTTTAGGTCAAATAACATGACGTTTTGTTAGAGCACACTCTTGATAGCTCTCAATTTTAATAGAATAAAACATGGAATCAAATATTCCAGAGTCATATAATACATAAGCAAGTTGATCCTACATGAAATGTCAAAAAATACTTGTCCTTCGTTTGCATATTATTCACCTATGTAGGCTTTCCAAGGTTAAAAAATATCATTTTTAGGTCAAATAACATGACGTTTTGTGATTGTAGTAAATTTAGATAACTTGCTTTAGGAAAAACAAGCAACTAAATATGAGCGGTAAGTATCGAGTGATGATTTTAGGAAAAATCAACACTAATGACCCACAATCAAATAAAAGAGAGAAAAGATTCGTTTCCCAAGGAGGTATGGTGTTGTGAATTAACTTGTATTTCTTTGAGATTAATATTGATGAGATGGAATGACGGTTTCGTGAAAATTACACTATGACGTAAAAACGTAAACGTAAAGCCGTAGAAAAACACAAAAATTAAAAATTAAGCTAAAACCAAAAACAAAATTAAAAAGACTTTAAAAAGAAGTCTAAAATAATATAAATGAAGATAAAAATCCAACAAAGATATTTTAAAACCTTTTATTAATTAAATAATTAATTTTAAATGCTAATTAAAGCCCTAAAATTAAATTTAACTAATTCAAATGTCTAAAATATGATTTTATTGAATAATTACTCAACTTATATTATTATAAGACTAAAAAGTAATTTTCTAAAAATTAAAACCTATTAAAACTATTTTTAAAACCCTAAAAATGATTTAAACCTAATTAAACTTAAAATAATTATAAAAATAAATCTAAAAGCTAGAAAATTATTCTAAAAATGGAAATAGTCCTAATTAATGACAAAGAACCTAGGAAAAATGAAAAAGAAGGAAAAATAAAATTTTGAAAAATTAATAATAAAATATTATTAAAATAATACTAAAAAATAAAAGTTTATAAAATTTAAAATAAAAAATCTCTAAAAATCCTAAATATTATAACTAAGAGAAAAACACAAATTATAGCTCCTAAACCTTTTTTAATAATTTTATAAAAATCTTTAAAGTTTATAAAAAACCTTAAAATATTATAAAATTAAAAATAAATGTTTTTGAAACCAAAATTAGATGTAAACCTCAAAAATATATTTTAAAAACTAAAAACTATTTTTCCTAAAAATAAAAACTATTTTTGGTATTTTTTAATGCTTTTATAAAAAACGTATAATAAATAAATCCTAAAAAATAATCTATTGAATGGAAAATTATGAAACTAATTTTGAAAAATCTATAAACCTATTAACTTCCTATGAAAAATAAGCTAAGCAAAATAAGCTTAAAGAATAAGCTAGGAAAAATGAAAAGGGCTACGGCTTTTGTAATAAGCAACAAACCAAAAACGGGTTAAGTAAAGTTTGAAAACAAACTTATCAGTCAAAGTCCCCAGGGCGCAGTTGGTTATGTTGTTGGTGTTGTGAACGGCAGGTCGCGGGTTCGAGGCGTGTAACCCCCCCTTTTTATCACTTAGTTGCGCCGCAACGCTTTTGTCTTGCGCCGCAACTAGTGAAACGAGAGCACCTTGATCTGTAGCTCCTTCAGTTGCGCCGCAATAGGTAGGTCTTGCGGTGCAACTTTTATTTTTTTTTGCTTTTTAAACTTTTGCCAAATCAACCAGTGACCTTAATGAGCTTCAAACCAAATCCAATCTTCCTTTTTAACACTTGAGATTAAGCCAAATGATTACAAAACGTGACAGACTAAGAACTTGACACTTATGGAAAAGTGTGATTGCACACTTATGCTCACTTGATGCCAAGAGTACTTGACTAGAGCTTGTTTGGTGTTTGTATTGGGACAATAGGGGCACCCTTGTGCTCATAGAAGCACAAGGAGTCAATCTTAGCACAAAGAAACACCTAGCACAAAAAAAAATAAGCAAAATCCAAGCACACAAAAGCAAATCAAAGCACAAACAGGCTATGCAAAGTCTCTGTGACAATATGAGAGGTCTGTGGACTTATTATGCTATCAAATGCACTCAAATTGATTACAAGACCTGAAACTTGGCACATACACTCACAAGATGGTGCTCAAGCAATATAAAACCTAAAACAAACCTACCACTCTCAGGCAATCAAGAATCAAGCAACAATATGCATGAAAAATTCAGCAAAAGTGAGCATGCAGATTTTTAACACCCTTTTTACCTTTTAACCTCACAAATTTGCTCAAAACTTGTACCAAACTAAGTTACCAACTAGTTAAAACCTAAATCAACCTTAATCACTAACTCTAACACTCTTACAATTCATGAATCAACAACCTTACCCTGCTTAAACTTGTTGCCAAACACCCTTTTCAAATCTGAAAACCAACTTATATGAATCAAAACCTACACAAACCTAATCAAACTGTTTTCTATGATCTCTAACATGCATATAACATAACATAAAAACAAATTAAGCAACTTAAACACACTTAATCAATCAATCAAGCAAAATCATGTAACAAGCACTTTTCTGAAATTTGAACAAGGTAAAAGGGAATACCTTAGGGTCTTACATCCAAGACCCTAGAGGATGTAAATCCTCCTCCCTACCAGCCCGGGCTGGTGCTGAACACAAATCAACAGGCCTTGTACACCTGTTTATGACAAAGACAAAAGCAAACACAAATAATACAATCCAATATTTTAACTGATTTCTTTTCTTCCTTTTTTTTTAAACCTTCCAAACCTTTTTTAACTTTCTTAAAACGTTTTTATATCCTCTAAATCACCTATATCATGAACTAAGAACACCAAATCCTTAACACCAATTCTTATAAAATCTTCCAAAATTTTCAGAAAAACTTAAATACTTTTGAAACACCAATCACTAAACCAAATAACAAGAGTGGAACTCAGAATCAAGCATAAACCCAACACTCAACTTTTTATAAACATTAAAAGGAATTACAATGATTTAAACAAACACCAAACTTTAATTTCATAAAAAAGGGATTACAAGGATTTTATGCTTAAAACTGGAACAAGGGCTTCACACATTCTGTGAGCTCCTTATATAGAGAGCTAAGACTATTCTAGAACCAATAAAACAAACCCTAATTCATAGAAAAATCCCTATTCTACCCTTGGACGTTTTTGGTGCATTTGAGCTGTCCATTTGATCTTGAACGTTTATTTTGCTTTGGGAGGAAGCAAATAATCTTGGCCATTCAATTGGGACACGTCATGATGCTTGGGGGCTAAGGAATGATGTGATTGGTGGATTGGGAAATTGGGGGTTTGGTGCACATGTGTGGGATGCAGGTTTTTAGGAGTGGGTTGAGTTTAGGTACGTGTGAATTAAGCGTGGCCAGGTTTAATTGAAAATTACCCAAGGAAAAATGAAGGTAATTTCTGGGCTGTTAAAAAAGATGAACAGTGGTCCTTTTAATCCGAATTTGGGGGTGGTAAAGTGTTAGGCACACTTTTCTTCATTTGAATGTTTCACTTGACATAATTGGCCCCTTTGTTTTGATATTTTGTGCATATAATGTTTTCCAGCCCTAAAATCTTCTTTCCTTTGTTAATAAGTTTCACCATATGACACTTTTGGCACAAAACTTTGTAAAGAGCTTATCAAGGGTTGATTTTGACCTTTTGTGATAATTCAAGGGCTGAACTTGGACAATCTTGATCTTCAAAGGTCTTCAATGTCTCTTAAACTTCATGAGGGACCATAATTGGCAATTTGAATTTGTTGAGGGACTAATCTTGCCATTTCTTCAAAGTTGAAGGACCTTTTTGCAATTTTGACAAACTTAAGGGACCAAACTTGTAATTATTAATATACAAGGGTTTTAAGTGTCATTTCTTCATTCATTGAGGATCAATCTTGTTTGTCTTCAAGTCTTCAAGGGTATTTGATGAAAATTCCATGATTAGGGCCCGGTTCTTTGTACGGCTTCGTTTCTCGTGTTCGTTTTTCCTTGTATCTTGTGATCTTTTGTCTTTTTCACGATATCCATACCTAAAATACACAAGTAAACAAACACAAGCATATATATGGTATTTTATGACATTTTAGTGCATTTAAAGCCCGAAAAGAACGATGAGATCATGTATAAATGCCATCTCATCACTCCCCCATACTAAGCCATTGCCGTGCCCTCACGCAATGCTAGAATAAAGTATCTAAGCATCACCAAAGTTCAATTTTATTAACCTTTATTGAAGAGTAAAAGACTTGCAACATACTACGATGATGTGTAAAGACATAATGTATGATTTTCATCACCAATATGTGACTTTTAGGGTCTAAGAATAGAAACAAGTTAATGTCCCTTAGAGTAAACTTCGTCATCCTTGATTGTCATACATTCCATGCTAAGTGTAAAAACAAGATCATTGTTGGTACAAGTCACAATGCTAACACTACTCATACGTCCAAATTGTGTAATACTTTTTCTCCCCGCAATCCTAGTTATTATAAAAGGAAATGGGTTACTAGCATTTTTTATCTAATTGTCATGGATCACAAGTGATTCATATTGACTTATTTAAATAGTTATTAGTCCGAAAGCAAAGTAGCACGATTTGATCAATAGTTAGCCGAAGGACAAAATCTTTTAAAACGGCTTCTCGTGTATCTCCTTAAGTTCATATCTTGGCATAACTCGTTTCACGATTTGAGACCTTTCTCGGACCGATATTTGGCATGTACTTCATACTTCAAATCTTGGGAAGACGTTCTCGAAATTATGGTCTTCTCTTCATATATTTGGAATTTCTTCACTTGACGTTTTTGAGAGATTCTTCATATAGGACCACGACTTCATCATTTTTCTTCAATCTTTACTTTGGATTTTGATATACAACGATCCGCCTCCTTTTCGGACTTGGATATATTTATCCTCATACCTTGTTAGGGTCTTTTTGGATAGACTTTCTCCATTCTTTAGGGGAGTAATAGCTTCTCGTCGTGTGTCTCGATCCTTCATATTGATTTTGGAATAATGATACTTCACATCATCTTTGGATCTTTAGCAAAAATAGAGCTCCTCATGCCTTGTTAGGGCCTTTTTGGATAATCGCCAATCTTCGCGTCCCGCTTCAATAAGTTATGCCTTGGCTATGAACTCTATTCAACCCCGAGCAACTTTTAAACGATCTTGCGCTAGAGGCTAAGTAACCTTTCAAATCGTACGACCTTACTTATTGCAATTATGTTTTATTCCTAATGCATTGATCTTATGGGAAGAAAAAGCCACAATTAAAAACATATGAGTTTTTGAAAGAACATTTTCATGTTCTACGTTTAGCATGATCACTTGTCTAACTCTATCATTTCTCGTTCTTCACTATATAAAGACCTCTAATTAAAGAGACTCGTGAATACTTAGCCATGCAAGTCAAAATTAAGCCAAATTTGGATTAGCTTTCATTAAGACTATATCAAATCAAAGTTTTGGGTTTTCAAGCCACCTATAGGATCTTGCACTTTCTTGGACTTTTTCAAGTTTAGAGAATGCGTTTTATAGTTCCCTTGATAAGTGACTTTCTAGAATCAATTATAGGAACTTGCGAAAAGTTCTTGTTCTTAACCCGAATGAATTAAGACTTTCGCGTTTTAAAGCTCCCTATATAAAAGTCTAGCAAAACTTGAATTGAGCGGGTTAAGGAATGTAAATGGCTCCAAATGCCCATCAAGTCAAAAATTAACTCTTATTCTACCCATCGGAAAATATACATTCGTGTCTTAAAAACACTTATGAAAACTAAGAAAAAATTTAAAATTTGGCCATTTTTAGCCTTATTAGCAAAACAAAACATTGAAAGTTGGAAAACGTGAGGGCGTAGCAAAGCAAGTACCTATTCACCCCCCCCATACTAAAAGTAAACATTGTCCTCAATGTTTCGAGTCTAAAGGTGGAGCACCCCCATACTAGAGACGAAGAATCGAATGCTTAGGATCTAGCATGGAAAGTGTGATCAACAATATATCTAAAGCCGTTTATTAATTATGATAAAAGATAATTGTTAGAACAATAAAGGATATGTCATGGAATCGTGAAAAACTTCTTCAAACGAACGATGGAGGCTCACGTAAACGAACACGAGAGTCTTCAATCGTAGATGATGATGATCTAGATAACACAATCACAAACAACCACGAGACAACGAGTTGGAAGGGTACAAGTCCCCTTATTAGTGAACATAAATCATAAAGATAAGCATGGGATCTCCCCCACGAGGCACCTCGTTTTTGATTACCGAGTCATGAGCTCGACTCGATCCCCCCAAAATGTGAACATTTAGGGATATCATGGTATGGTCAAAGGGGCTTACATGATAAACAAGGCCCAAAAAGCAACCGGTATAAAGGACTAAGTCCTTAGATGATGCAAAATACCGGGGTCGAAGATGGCGTTCTCGTTTCCATTGGAAAAACAAGTTAACACCACTCCAACATGTGCCATAAACTCAAAGAGTTTGAAGAAAATAGATGAGAAGTAGAAGGGTGAGACAATTGGTAAGACAAACGTTTGAGCTACTCGAGGTAGACTCGCACCAAGCAAATAGATATAGTTTCCATTTATTGCATCGGTGGAAGACCGAGATTTCCCTTTACATGAAATTCCGGGATCGAAAATCTCGTCCTCGGTGGACAAGGATGAGGGAACATAAGGGGCTTCCCCCATACTAAGACCACACAAAACATCGTCAAAAGGAGTAGACGAGTTTGTAGTACTCAAAGCATGCGGTGATGACGGAGTTAGATTTGTAGAAAAATCACATTTAAGATCTTTTCCTTTTTTATCTTTTAAACTCTCCTTATGAAAACCCTTTTTGATTATGTCGAAAATATTCGGTGTTTCTAAGACGATGTTAGTTACACTAAAAATTCTCACATTTTGAAACCGTTTTGGTTTTGGTGGTGGCAAGTTCTCAAAACGTTTATCGACGAAGAAAACCTCCCCATCGGGGCCAACATATTCATCATCCGAAAGATCTTCCGTAGAAACCGGCAACTTATCAACACTTTTCAAGAATGAATGTTCGAGATGAGGTGAAGGATTTTTCGATTCAAGTATTGATGGTTTCTTCTTTGTAGGCTTAGCACTCATAACCTCCACCGGCGGAGGAAATGGTAAATTGTTTTTGGCGACATTCCCTAAAACTCTTGGTGAAAATTTTTTGCAAACGACATTGGTCGAGTCACCATGGTTTAAAGTTGCAATAGAATATACATGAGAAAGATTGGAGTTTTGTGTTGCATTGATGACAAGTTCTTCTTCATTGAAACGAAGGGTGATTTTTCGAGCATGAACATCGATAAGTGCTCGTGATGTATCCAAAAATGAACGACCCAAAATGAGAGGAACTTTTCGATCGATGGGAATGTCTACAACGATAAAGTCAACGGGATAGTAAAACTTTCCGACTTTAACGAAAACATCTTCGGCTACTCCACATGCCATGATCGTAGAATGATCGGCCATCTCGATGGACATGTTCGAAGGAGTAAGAGCCGGAAGAGAAGGCGATTTGAAAATCTCGAGAGGCATCAAATTAATACTAGCGCCAAGATCGGCCAAGGCGTAGCATTCCTCCATATCTTGAATAGCACACGGAATCAAAAATTTACCGAGATCACCGACTTTTTGTGGTATGCGGCTTAGAAAAACCGATGAACAACTAGACGATTGTTGTAACTTCTCTTTGTTGTTTAGCATACTTTTGAAGTTTGCGGCGAATCGAGGCATCATGATTAAAGCATCGGCAAAACTTATGTTAAAATGCAAATCACGAAACATTTTCATGAATAGCTCAAATTGATAATTGTTCCGTTCTTGTGCCTTTTCTTTGTTACGTCTCGAAGGGTAGGGTAAAGGTGGTGTGGGTAGGTCATTAGGCGACGGCCTTGGAAACTCGGGTTCCACAATTGGTATTGGTGTAACCGTAGGTGTGGTTTGAGCGGTACTTCGTGGGATTGCAATGTGCTCCTTTTCGATCATCACCTCGGGTTCTTTCTCGATTTCCTTCTCCGTAGAAGTACTTGGTCGAGAGATTGGTTCTTTGAAAGTTTTACCACTTCGTGTAGCAATAACCTTCATTTCTCCCTTCGGGTTTGCAATGGTATCACTAGGAAGACCACCCGAAGAAGAGGGCTTACACATGATTGCTTCAAACATCTTAGCCATACGGTCCTCAAATTTTGATTGCCTAGCATCCGCTTTTAATAACTCTTGCTTAATCTCATGTTGTCCTAATTCCATCTTTTGTTGGTTTTGTTGAAGACGTTGGACATTTCCTTCCATTTTATTAGCATGAGTTTTAAGTTCATTAGCAAGTTCATTTTTAAGCTCGTTTTTCAACTCGGATCTTAAGCTAATCATCTCACGTTGCATATTATCAAATTTAGCATCATTTGCTTTTGCATAATCTAAAAATTCTCCTTGCAAATTTTTCGTGTGAGCATTTTGAAAACCTTGTGTAGTGTTTTGCAAATCACGGTTTTGGTTTTGATTAGAGATTTGTCCATTCCCACTTTGATAATTCCCTTTGTTGTAATTGCGTGTGTTGCCTTGGTAATTACCTTGGTTGTTGTTTCGATAATTATTAGCATTTTGGTTTGGTGGAGCTTGATTTTGGCGGGAACCTTGGCCGTTTTGGTTGTAAGTTCCCGTTGCTACATAAGCACTCGAAGTGTTACCATCCGCGGTAATGCACTCGGATAAATCATGAGCTCCCCCACATGATAAACAACTCTTAGCAACCGCTTTAACCGAAGCGGAATTGGAAGCTTCTTGAGCCTTCCAATGGGACATTAGATTAGCAAATCTATCAAAAAACCGATTTTCCTCATTAGCTTCATCATGTAAGGCGTTAATGCTACGAGACGATTGTGATGACGATGACGAACCCATATTGGCAACACTCGGTGTGTTACGAGGGCTATAAACCTTAGATCGATTTTCAATGATTTGTAAAGCCTCATTTGTCGTCTTGCACAAAAAATTACCACCCGCGGCGGCATTCAAATAATCTCGTTCATGATCATTAAGCCCATTATAAAAAGTATCTATTTGATGCAATTCCGAAAAATCATGATGAGGACATTCATGTAACATCTCCTTAAATCGTTCCCATGCCATTGAAAAACTTTCATTGTTACGTTGCACAAATCGTGAAATTTCATTTTTTAAGTGTGTTGTTTTTGATGGTGGAAAAAACTTGTTCACAAACTTAGAAACGAGATCGGCCCATGTCAAAATCGAATTTGGCGGTTCTTTCTCGAGCCAAATTTTTGCGGGTCCATCCAATGAATATGGAAACAACATCATCTTAATGGCGTCATGTGTAACATCTTTGAATTTGCTAGTGGCGGTGAGACGGTTGAAATTCCTAATGTGGTAATGCGGGTTGTCTTTCTCGTGACCTCGAAATTTGTTTGCTTGTAGCATCGACATTAAACCCGTCTTAATCTCGAAATTCTCCGCAAGGATGGCGGGAATAACAATGGCCTCTCCAAAACCCTCGGTGGGTGCTTGTAGCAACTCCATCATAGTACGATTAGCCATTACGACTTCTTGTTCTACAATAGGTTCAACAATTGGAGGTTCTTCAACAATCAACGATCCTTGATTTGCTTGTTTTTGAAGTCGTTTACGAGCTCGTTTAGCTTGATTACGAGTGATCATAAACTACACGAAGAATGGGAGGTGAGCAAAGAAGATTCTTTTTGGTCGTTTTGTGAATTTTCAATTTTTTTGTGTTTTTGATGATATTTAATTTTTTTGGATTTTGGTGTATCTTCGTAGACAACAATCTACAAAATCTCTCCTCGAATCAAACTCTTGATTAAAGAAGCCTCAAAGGAATGAAAACGATCACGTGGAGTGAACGCCTTCGAATGACTTTAGAACTTTGGTGAAAACCAAATTGTTCACGAGGGTTTAATCACAAAGAAAACCAAGCAAATATAGTATACGTATTAATACTTTGGGCGGCAAAACCCTCGATTAGCCTTCAATGTCAAAATACTCACAAGCAAGCGGGGAAACGAGGCGGCGCGAAGCACTTAAGAGCCTTTTTCCTTAGGGTATATTTTATAATACCCGCCTTATACCCACCTTATAGTTCGTATCTTTCAAAATCGAGCTTCACGAAAGTATTTATCTATTTTTGCCTTTTCTTTTTGTTTGAGATTCGAATACAATGATCGAGTGATGAAATCCCGAATCAAGGTTGTGTTTTCACACTTTTGGAGATATTGTATTTTGGTTGTGATACTTAATACAATATATTAATAATATTCACAAAGAAAAACCAAGAAAACCGATAATACGTGTTAAGGGGGTTCCACTTAACACAAATACTATTTTGGATAATATCAAAAACAAAATTTTCCAAATTAAGACACGACACACCTCCCCGGCAGCGGCGCCAAAATGATTGTAGTAAATTTAGATAACTTGCTTTAGGAAAAACAAGCAACTAAATATGAGCGGTAAGTATCGAGTGATGATTTTAGGAAAAATCAACACTAATGACCCACAATCAAATAAAAGAGAGAAAAGATTCGGTTCTCGAGGAGGTATGGTGTTGTGAATTAACTTGTATTTCTTTGAGATTAATATTGATGAGATGGAATGACGGTTTCGTGAAAATTACACTATGACGTAAAAACGTAAACGTAAAGCCGTAGAAAAACACAAAAATTAAAAATTAAGCTAAAACCAAAAACAAAATTAAAAAGACTTTAAAAAGAAGTCTAAAATAATATAAATGAAGATAAAAATCCAACAAAGATATTTTAAAACCTTTTATTAATTAAATAATTAATTTTAAATGCTAATTAAAGCCCTAAAATTAAATTTAACTAATTCAAATGTCTAAAATATGATTTTATTGAATAATTACTCAACTTATATTATTATAAGACTAAAAAGTAATTTTCTAAAAATTAAAACCTATTAAAACTATTTTTAAAACCCTAAAAATGATTTAAACCTAATTAAACTTAAAATAATTATAAAAATAAATCTAAAAGCTAGAAAATTATTCTAAAAATGGAAATAGTCCTAATTAATGACAAAGAACCTAGGAAAAATGAAAAAGAAGGAAAAATAAAATTTTGAAAAATTAATAATAAAATATTATTAAAATAATACTAAAAAATAAAAGTTTATAAAATTTAAAATAAAAAATCTCTAAAAATCCTAAATATTATAACTAAGAGAAAAACACAAATTATAGCTCCTAAACCTTTTTTAATAATTTTATAAAAATCTTTAAAGTTTATAAAAAACCTTAAAATATTATAAAATTAAAAATAAATGTTTTTGAAACCAAAATTAGATGTAAACCTCAAAAATATATTTTAAAAACTAAAAACTATTTTTCCTAAAAATAAAAACTATTTTTGGTATTTTTTAATGCTTTTATAAAAAACGTATAATAAATAAATCCTAAAAAATAATCTATTGAATGGAAAATTATGAAACTAATTTTGAAAAATCTATAAACCTATTAACTTCCTATGAAAAATAAGCTAAGCAAAATAAGCTTAAAGAATAAGCTAGGAAAAATGAAAAGGGCTACGGCTTTTGTAATAAGCAACAAACCAAAAACGGGTTAAGTAAAGTTTGAAAACAAACTTATCAGTCAAAGTCCCCAGGGCGCAGTTGGTTATGTTGTTGGTGTTGTGAACGGCAGGTCGCGGGTTCGAGGCGTGTAACCCCCCCTTTTTATCACTTAGTTGCGCCGCAACGCTTTTGTCTTGCGCCGCAACTAGTGAAACGAGAGCACCTTGATCTGTAGCTCCTTCAGTTGCGCCGCAATAGGTAGGTCTTGCGGTGCAACTTTTATTTTTTTTTGCTTTTTAAACTTTTGCCAAATCAACCAGTGACCTTAATGAGCTTCAAACCAAATCCAATCTTCCTTTTTAACACTTGAGATTAAGCCAAATGATTACAAAACGTGACAGACTAAGAACTTGACACTTATGGAAAAGTGTGATTGCACACTTATGCTCACTTGATGCCAAGAGTACTTGACTAGAGCTTGTTTGGTGTTTGTATTGGGACAATAGGGGCACCCTTGTGCTCATAGAAGCACAAGGAGTCAATCTTAGCACAAAGAAACACCTAGCACAAAAAAAAATAAGCAAAATCCAAGCACACAAAAGCAAATCAAAGCACAAACAGGCTATGCAAAGTCTCTGTGACAATATGAGAGGTCTGTGGACTTATTATGCTATCAAATGCACTCAAATTGATTACAAGACCTGAAACTTGGCACATACACTCACAAGATGGTGCTCAAGCAATATAAAACCTAAAACAAACCTACCACTCTCAGGCAATCAAGAATCAAGCAACAATATGCATGAAAAATTCAGCAAAAGTGAGCATGCAGATTTTTAACACCCTTTTTACCTTTTAACCTCACAAATTTGCTCAAAACTTGTACCAAACTAAGTTACCAACTAGTTAAAACCTAAATCAACCTTAATCACTAACTCTAACACTCTTACAATTCATGAATCAACAACCTTACCCTGCTTAAACTTGTTGCCAAACACCCTTTTCAAATCTGAAAACCAACTTATATGAATCAAAACCTACACAAACCTAATCAAACTGTTTTCTATGATCTCTAACATGCATATAACATAACATAAAAACAAATTAAGCAACTTAAACACACTTAATCAATCAATCAAGCAAAATCATGTAACAAGCACTTTTCTGAAATTTGAACAAGGTAAAAGGGAATACCTTAGGGTCTTACATCCAAGACCCTAGAGGATGTAAATCCTCCTCCCTACCAGCCCGGGCTGGTGCTGAACACAAATCAACAGGCCTTGTACACCTGTTTATGACAAAGACAAAAGCAAACACAAATAATACAATCCAATATTTTAACTGATTTCTTTTCTTCCTTTTTTTTTAAACCTTCCAAACCTTTTTTAACTTTCTTAAAACGTTTTTATATCCTCTAAATCACCTATATCATGAACTAAGAACACCAAATCCTTAACACCAATTCTTATAAAATCTTCCAAAATTTTCAGAAAAACTTAAATACTTTTGAAACACCAATCACTAAACCAAATAACAAGAGTGGAACTCAGAATCAAGCATAAACCCAACACTCAACTTTTTATAAACATTAAAAGGAATTACAATGATTTAAACAAACACCAAACTTTAATTTCATAAAAAAGGGATTACAAGGATTTTATGCTTAAAACTGGAACAAGGGCTTCACACATTCTGTGAGCTCCTTATATAGAGAGCTAAGACTATTCTAGAACCAATAAAACAAACCCTAATTCATAGAAAAATCCCTATTCTACCCTTGGACGTTTTTGGTGCATTTGAGCTGTCCATTTGATCTTGAACGTTTATTTTGCTTTGGGAGGAAGCAAATAATCTTGGCCATTCAATTGGGACACGTCATGATGCTTGGGGGCTAAGGAATGATGTGATTGGTGGATTGGGAAATTGGGGGTTTGGTGCACATGTGTGGGATGCAGGTTTTTAGGAGTGGGTTGAGTTTAGGTACGTGTGAATTAAGCGTGGCCAGGTTTAATTGAAAATTACCCAAGGAAAAATGAAGGTAATTTCTGGGCTGTTAAAAAAGATGAACAGTGGTCCTTTTAATCCGAATTTGGGGGTGGTAAAGTGTTAGGCGCACTTTTCTTCATTTGAATGTTTCACTTGACATAATTGGCCCCTTTGTTTTGATATTTTGTGCATATAATGTTTTCCAGCCCTAAAATCTTCTTTCCTTTGTTAATAAGTTTCACCATATGACACTTTTGGCACAAAACTTTGTAAAGAGCTTATCAAGGGTTGATTTTGACCTTTTGTGATAATTCAAGGGCTGAACTTGGACAATCTTGATCTTCAAAGGTCTTCAATGTCTCTTAAACTTCATGAGGGACCATAATTGGCAATTTGAATTTGTTGAGGGACTAATCTTGCCATTTCTTCAAAGTTGAAGGACCTTTTTGCAATTTTGACAAACTTAAGGGACCAAACTTGTAATTATTAATATACAAGGGTTTTAAGTGTCATTTCTTCATTCATTGAGGATCAATCTTGTTTGTCTTCAAGTCTTCAAGGGTATTTGATGAAAATTCCATGATTAGGGCCCGGTTCTTTGTACGGCTTCGTTTCTCGTGTTCGTTTTTCCTTGTATCTTGTGATCTTTTGTCTTTTTCACGATATCCATACCTAAAATACACAAGTAAACAAACACAAGCATATATATGGTATTTTATGACATTTTAGTGCATTTAAAGCCCGAAAAGAACGATGAGATCATGTATAAATGCCATCTCATCATTTTGTTAGAGCACACTCATGTCTTGACCTTTATACTATAATGTGCCGTCGAGATGCTCTTTGTCTACTACATTCACAACTACCTCAAATACTAGCTGACCAACTTTTACACCAATAAAACACAACAAAAACTAAACAGAGGAAACATATAGATGTGTTTTATCCATCAAGAATCCAGGCAAATACATTATGCCCGGATTCTATGTGGTCTATATGGACTGGAAATAATTTTAGAGGTTTTTTCTTAGGTTTGGATGATTTGAGCCGGTTACGGCATTTTTAGTTGTTCTTGGTAGGTTTTTATCAGTTTTTGATCGGGTTTAGTCGCTTTTGACCAATGCTTGCCTGGATAAAAGTACTCCGTTTTTCAAGCATCCATTTTCTTAGTTGTGGTCTTGAAACCGAGTCATGTATCACATGTTATGACCATTTTATTGCAACCCACGTTTTCAGATAATTTCAATATAAATTTGTTTTTGTATGTTAGCGATTGTGTTTGGTAATCTATTTCTTGATAGCTCTCAATTTTAATAGAATAAAACATGGAATCAAATATTTCAGAGTCATATAATACATAAGCAAGTTGATCCTACATGAAATGTCAAAAAATACTTGTCCTTCTTTTGCATATTATTCACCTATGTAGGCTTCCCAAGGTTAAACAATATCATTTTTAGGTCAAATAACATGACGTTTTGTTAGAGCACACTCTTGATAGCTCTCAATTTTAATAGAATAAAACATGGAATCAAATATTCCAGAGTCATATAATACATAAGCAAGTTGATCCTACATGAAATGTCAAAAAATACTTGTCCTTCGTTTGCATATTATTCACATATGTAGGCTTTCCAAGGTTAAAAAATATCATTTTTAGGTCAAATAACATGACGTTTTGTTAGAGCACACTCATGTCTTGACCTTTATACTATAAAGTGCCGTCGAGATGCTCTTTGTCTACTACATTCACAACTACCTCAAATACTAGCTGACCATCTTTTACACCAATAAAACACAACCAAAACTAAACAGAGGAAACATATAGATGTGTTTTATCCATCAAGAATCCGGGCAAATACATTATGCCCGGATTCTATGTGGTCTATATGGACTGGAAATAATTTTAGAGGTTTTTTCTTAGGTTTGGATGATTTGAGCCGGTTACGGCATTTTTAGTTGTTCTTGGTAGGTTTTTATCAGTTTTTGATCGGGTTTAGTCGCTTTTGACCAATGCTTGCCTGGATAAAAGTACTCCTTTTTTCAAGCATCTATTTTCTTAGTTGTGGTCTTGAAACCGAGTCATGTATCACATGTTATGACCCTTTTATTGCAACCCACGTTTTCAGATAATTTCAATATAAATTTGTTTTTGTATGTTAGCGATTGTGTTTGGTAATCTATTTCTTGATAGCTCTCAATTTTAATAGAATAAAACATGGAATCAAATATTTCAGAGTCATATAATACATAAGCAAGTTGATCCTACATGAAATGTCAAAAAATACTTGTCCTTCTTTTGCATATTATTCACCTATGTAGGCTTCCCAAGGTTAAACAATATCATTTTTAGGTCAAATAACATGACGTTTTGTTAGAGCACACTCTTGATAGCTCTCAATTTTAATAGAATAAAACATGGAATCAAATATTTCAGAGTCATATAATACATAAGCAAGTTGATCCTACATGAAATGTCAAAAAATATTTGTCCTTCTTTTGCATATTATTCACCTATGTAGGCTTCTCAAGGTTAAACAATATCATTTTTAGGTCAAATAACATGACGTTTTGTTAGAGCACACTCATATCTTGACCTTTATACTATAATGTGCCGTCGAGATGCTCTTTGTCTACTACATTCACAACTACCTCAAATACTAGCTGACCAACTTTTACACCAATAAAACACAACCAAAACTAAACAGAGCAAACATATAGATGTGTTTTATCCATCAAGAATCCGGGCAAATACATTATGCCCGGATTCTATGTGGTCTATATGGACTGGAAATAATTTTATAGGTTTTTTCTTAGGTTTGGATGATTTGAGCCGGTTACGGCATTTTTAGCTGTTCTTGGTCGGTTTTTATCAGTTTTTGATCGGGTTTAGTCGCTTTTGACCAATGCTTGCCTGGATAAAAGTACTCCTTTTTCAAGCATCCATTTTCTTAGTTGTGGTCTTGAAACCGAGTCATGTATCACATGTTATGACCATTTTATTGCAACCCACGTTTTTAGATAATTTCAATATAAATTTGTTTTTGTATGTTAGCGATTGTGTTTGGTAATCTATTTCTTGATAGCTCTCAATTTTAATAGAATAAAACATGGAATCAAATATTTCAGAGTCATATAATACATAAGCAAGTTGATCCTACATGAAATGTCAAAAATACTTGTCCTTCTTTTGCATATTATTCACCTATGTAGGCTTCCCAAGGTTAAACAATATCATTTTTAGGTCAAATAACATGACGTTTTGTTAGAGCACACTCTTGATAGCTCTCAATTTTAATAGAATAAAACATGGAATCAAATATTTCAGAGTCATATAATACATAAGCAAGTTGATCCTACATGAAATGTCAAAAAATACTTGTCCTTCTTTTGCATATTATTCACCTATGTAGGCTTCCCAAGGTTAAACAATATCATTTTTAGGTCAAATAATATGACGTTTTGTTAGAGCACAATCTTGATAGCTCTCAATTTTAATAGAATAAAACATGGAATCAAATATTCCAGAGTCATATAATACATAAGCAAGTTGATCCTACATGAAATGTCAAAAAATACTTGTCCTTCTTTTGCATATTATTCACCTATGTAGGCTTTCCAAGGTTAAATAATATCATTTTTAGGTCAAATAACATGACGTTTTGTTAGAGCACACTCATGTCTTGACCTTTATACTATAATGTGCCGTGGAGATGCTCTTTGTCTACTACATTCACAACTACCTCAAATACTAGCTGACCAACTTTTACACCAATAAAACACAACCAAAACTAAACAGAGCAAACATATAGATGTGTTTTATCCATCAAGAATCCGGGCAAATACATTATGCCCGGATTCTATGTGGTCTATATGGACTGGAAATAATTTTAGAGGTTTTTTCTTAGGTTTGGATGATTTGAGCCGGTTACGGCCTTTTTAGTTGTTCTTGGTAGGTTTTTATCAGTTTTTGATCGGGTTTAGTCGCTTTTGACCAATGCTTGCCTGGATAAAAGTACTTCTTTTTTCAAGCATCCATTTTCTTAGTTGTGGTCTTAAAACCGAGTCATGTATCACATGTTATGACCATTTTATTGCAACCCACGTTTTCAGATAATTTCAATATAAATTTGTTTTTGTATGTTAGCGATTGTCTTTGGTAATCTATTTCTTGATAGCTCTCAATTTTAATAGAATAAAACATGGAATTAAATATTTCAGAGTCATATAATACATAAGCAAGTTGATCCTACATGAAATGTCAAAAAATATGTGTCCTTCTTTTGCATATTATTCACCTATGTAGGCTTCTCAAGGTTAAACAATATCATTTTTAGGTCAAATAACATGACGTTTTGTTAGAGCACACTCATGTCTTGACCTTTATACTATAATGTGCCGTCGAGATGCTCTTTGTCTACTACATTCACAACTACCTCAAATACTAGCTGACCAACTTTTACACCAATAAAACACAACAAAAACTAAACAGAGCAAACATATAGATGTGTTTTATCCATCAAGAATCCGGGCAAATACATTATGCCCGGATTCTATGTGGTCTATATGGACTGGAAATAATTTTATAGGTTTTTTCTTAGGTTTGGATGATTTGAGCCGGTTACGGCATTTTTAGCTGTTCTTGGTCGGTTTTTATCAGTTTTTGATCGGGTTTAGTCGCTTTTGACCAATGCTTGCCTGGATAAAAGTACTCCTTTTTTCAAGCATCCATTTTCTTAGTTGTGGTCTTGAAACCGAGTCATGTATCACATGTTATGACCATTTTATTGCAACCCACGTTTTCAGATAATTTCAATATAAATTTGTTTTTGTATGTTAGCGATTGTGTTTGGTAATCTATTTCTTGATAGCTCTCAATTTTAATAGAATAAAACATGGAATCAAATATTTCAGAGTCATATAATACATAAGCAAGTTGATCCTACATGAAATGTCAAAAAATACTTGTCCTTCTTTTGCATATTATTCACCTATGTAGGCTTCCCAAGGTTAAACAATATCATTTTTAGGTCAAATAACATGACGTTTTGTTAGAGCACACTCTTGATAGCTCTCAATTTTAATAGAATAAAACATGGAATCAAATATTTCAGAGTCATATAATACATAAGCAAGTTGATCCTGCATGAAATGTCAAAAAATACTTGTCCTTCTTTGCATATTATTCACCTATGTAGGCTTCCCAAGGTTAAACAATATCATTTTTAGGTCAAATAACATGACGTTTTGTTAGAGCACAATCTTGATAGCTCTCAATTTTAATAGAATAAAACATGGAATCAAATATTCCAGAGTCATATAATACATAAGCAAGTTGATCCTACATGAAATGTCAAAAAATACTTGTCCTTCTTTTGCATATTATTCACCTATGTAGGCTTTCCAAGGTTAAACAATATCATTTTTAGGTCAAATAACATGACGTTTTGTTAGAGCACACTCATGTCTTGACCTTTATACTATAATGTGCCGTCGAGATGCTCTTTGTCTACTACATTCACAACTACCTCAAATACTAGCTGACCAACTTTTACACCAATAAAACACAACCAAAACTAAACAGAGCAAACATATAGATGTGTTTTATCCATCAAGAATCCGGGCAAATACATTATGCCCGGATTCTATGTGGTCTATATGGACTGGAAATAATTTTAGAGGTTTTTTCTTAGGTTTGGATGATTTGAGCCGGTTACGGCCTTTTTAGTTGTTCTTGGTAGGTTTTTATCAGTTTTTGATCGGGTTTAGTCGCTTTTGACCAATGCTTGCCTGGATAAAAGTACTTCTTTTTTCAAGCATCCATTTTCTTAGTTGTGGTCTTGAAACCGAGTCATGTATTACATGTTATGACCATTTTATTGCAACCCACGTTTTCAGATAATTTCAATATAAATTTGTTTTTGTATGTTAGCGATTGTGTTTGGTAATCTATTTCTTGATAGCTCTCAATTTTAATAGAATAAAACATGGAATCAAATATTTCAGAGTCATATAATACATAAGCAAGTTGATCCTACATGAAATGTCAAAAAATACTTGTCCTTCTTTTGCATATTATTCACCTATGTAGGCTTCCCAAGGTTAAACAATATCATTTTTAGGTCAAATAACATGACGTTGTGTTAGAGCACACTCTTGATAGCTCTCAATTTTAATAGAATAAAACATGGAATCAAATATTCCAGAGGCATATAATACATAAGCAAGTTGATCCTACATGAAATGTCAAAAAATACTTGTCCTTCTTTTGCATATTATTCACCTATGTAGGCTTTCCAAGGTTAAACAATATCATTTTTAGGTCAAATAACATGACGTTTTGTTAGAGCACACTCATGTCTTGACCTTTATACTGTAATGTGCCGTCGAGATGCTCTTTGTCTACTACATTCACAACTACCTCAAGTACTAGCTGACCAACTTTTACACCAATAAAACACAACCAAAACTAAACAGAGCAAACATATAGATGTGTTTTATCCATCAAGAATCCGGGCAAATACATTATGCCCGGATTCTATGTGGCCTATATGGACTGGAAATAATTTTAGAGGTTTTTTCTTAGGGTTGGATGATTTGAGCCGGTTACGGAATTTTTAGTTGTTCTTGGTAGGTTTTTATCAGTTTTTGATCGGGTTTAGTCGCTTTTGACCAATGCTTGCCTGGGTAAAAGTACTCCTTTTTTCAAGCATCCATTTTCTTAGTTGTGGTCTTGAAACCGAGTCATGTATCACATGTTATGACCATTTTATTGCAACCCACGTTTTCAGATAATTTCAATATAAATTTGTTTTTGTATGTTAGCGATTGTGTTTGGTAATCTATTTCTTGATAGCTCTCAATTTTAATAGAATAAAACATGGAATCAAATATTTCAGAGTCATATAATACATAAGCAAGTTGATCCTACATGAAATGTCAAAAAATACTTGTCCTTCTTTTGCATATTATTCACCTATGTAGGCTTCCCAAGGTTAAACAATATCATTTTTAGGTCAAATAACATGACGTTTTGTTAGAGCACACTCTTGATAGCTCTCAATTTTAATAGAATAAAACATGGAATCAAATATTTCAGAGTCATATAATACATAAGCAAGTTGATCCTGCATGAAATGTCAAAAAATACTTGTCCTTCTTTGCATATTATTCACCTATGTAGGCTTCCCAAGGTTAAACAATATCATTTTTAGGTCAAATAACATGACGTTTTGTTAGAGCACAATCTTGATAGCTCTCAATTTTAATAGAATAAAACATGGAATCAAATATTCCAGAGTCATATAATACATAAGCAAGTTGATCCTACATGAAATGTCAAAAAATACTTGTCCTTCTTTTGCATATTATTCACCTATGTAGGCTTTCCAAGGTTAAACAATATCATTTTTAGGTCAAATAACATGACGTTTTGTTAGAGCACACTCATGTCTTGACCTTTATACTATAATGTGCCGTCGAGATGCTCTTTGTCTACTACATTCACAACTACCTCAAATACTAGCTGACCAACTTTTACACCAATAAAACACAACCAAAACTAAACAGAGCAAACATATAGATGTGTTTTATCCATCAAGAATCCGGGCAAATACATTATGCCCGGATTCTATGTGGTCTATATGGACTGGAAATAATTTTAGAGGTTTTTTCTTAGGTTTGGATGATTTGAGCCGGTTACGGCCTTTTTAGTTGTTCTTGGTAGGTTTTTATCAGTTTTTGATCGGGTTTAGTCGCTTTTGACCAATGCTTGCCTGGATAAAAGTACTTCTTTTTTCAAGCATCCATTTTCTTAGTTGTGGTCTTGAAACCGAGTCATGTATTACATGTTATGACCATTTTATTGCAACCCACGTTTTCAGATAATTTCAATATAAATTTGTTTTTGTATGTTAGCGATTGTGTTTGGTAATCTATTTCTTGATAGCTCTCAATTTTAATAGAATAAAACATGGAATCAAATATTTCAGAGTCATATAATACATAAGCAAGTTGATCCTACATGAAATGTCAAAAAATACTTGTCCTTCTTTTGCATATTATTCACCTATGTAGGCTTCCCAAGGTTAAACAATATCATTTTTAGGTCAAATAACATGACGTTGTGTTAGAGCACACTCTTGATAGCTCTCAATTTTAATAGAATAAAACATGGAATCAAATATTCCAGAGGCATATAATACATAAGCAAGTTGATCCTACATGAAATGTCAAAAAATACTTGTCCTTCTTTTGCATATTATTCACCTATGTAGGCTTTCCAAGGTTAAACAATATCATTTTTAGGTCAAATAACATGACGTTTTGTTAGAGCACACTCATGTCTTGACCTTTATACTGTAATGTGCCGTCGAGATGCTCTTTGTCTACTACATTCACAACTACCTCAAGTACTAGCTGACCAACTTTTACACCAATAAAACACAACCAAAACTAAACAGAGCAAACATATAGATGTGTTTTATCCATCAAGAATCCGGGCAAATACATTATGCCCGGATTCTATGTGGCCTATATGGACTGGAAATAATTTTAGAGGTTTTTTCTTAGGGTTGGATGATTTGAGCCGGTTACGGAATTTTTAGTTGTTCTTGGTAGGTTTTTATCAGTTTTTGATCGGGTTTAGTCGCTTTTGACCAATGCTTGCCTGGGTAAAAGTACTCCTTTTTTCAAGCATCCATTTTCTTAGTTGTGGTCTTGAAACCGAGTCATGTATCACATGTTATGACCATTTTATTGCAACCCACGTTTTCAGATAATTTCAATATAAATTTGTTTTTGTATGTTAGCGATTGTGTTTGGTAATCTATTTCTTGATAGCTCTCAATTTTAATAGAATAAAACATGGAATCAAATATTTCAGAGTCATATAATACATAAGCAAGTTGATCCTACATGAAATGTCAAAAAATACTTGTCCTTCTTTTGCATATTATTCACCTATGTAGGCTTCCCAAGGTTAAACAATATCATTTTTAGGTCAAATAACATGACGTTTTGTTAGAGCACACTCTTGATAGCTCTCAATTTTAATAGAATAAAACATGGAATCAAATATTTCAGAGTGATATAATACATAAGCAAGTTGATCCTACATGAAATGTCAAAAATTACTTGTCCTTCTTTTGCATATTATTCACCTATGTAGGCTTCCTAAGGTTAAACAATATCATTTTTAGGTCAAATAACATGACGTTTTGTTAGAGCACACTCTTGATAGCTCTCAATTTTAATAGAATAAAACATGGAATCAAATATTCCAGAGTCATATAATACATAAGCAAGTTGATCCTACATGAAATGTCAAAAAATACTTGTCCTTCTTTTGCATATTATTCACGTATGTAGGCTTTCCAAGGTTAAACAATATCATTTTTAGTTCAAATAACATGACGTTTTGTTAGAGCACACTCATGTCTTGACCTTTATACTATAATGTGCCGTCGAGATGCTCTTTGTCTACTACATTCACAACTACCTCAAATACTAGCTGACCAACTTTTACACCAATAAAACACAACCAAAACTAAACAGAGCAAACATATAGATGTGTTTTATCCATCAAGAATCCGAGCAAATAAATTATGCCCGGATTCCATGTGGTCTATATGGACTGGAAATAATTTTATAGGTTTTTTCTTAGGGTTGGATGATTTGAGCCGGTTACGGCATTTTTAGCTGTTCTTGGTCGGTTTTTATCAGTTTTTGATCGGGTTTAGTCGCTTTTGACCAATGCTTGCCTGGATAAAAGTACTCCTTTTTTCAAGCATCCATTTTGTTAGTTGTGGTCTTGAAACCGAGTCATGTATCACATGTTATGACCATTTTATTGCAACCCACGTTTTCAGATAATTTCAATATAAATTTGTTTTTGTATGTTAGCGATTGTGTTTGGTAATCTATTTCTTGATAGCTCTCAATTTTAATAGAATAAAACATGGAATCAAATATTTCAGAGTCATATAATACATAAGCAAGTTGATCCTACATGAAATGTCAAAAAATACTTGTCCTTCTTTTGCATATTATTCACCTATGTAGGCTTCACAAGGTTAAACAATATCATTTTTAGGTCAAATAACATGACGTTTTGTTAGAGCACACTCTTGATAGCTCTCAATTTTAATAGAATAAAATATGGAATCAAATATTTCAGAGTCATATAATACATAAGCAAGTTGATCCTACATGAAATGTCAAAAAATATTTGTCCTTCTTTTGCATATTATTCACCTATGTAGGCTTCTCAAGGTTAAACAATATCATTTTTAGGTCAAATAACATGACGTTTTGTTAGAGCACACTCATGTCTTGACCTTTATACTATAATGTGCCGTCGAGATGCTCTTTGTCTACTACATTCACAACTACCTCAAATACTAGCTGACCAACTTTTACACCAATAAAACACAACCAAAACTAAACAGAGCAAACATATAGATGTGTTTTATCCATCAAGAATCCGGGCAAATACATTATGCCCGGATTCCATGTGGTCTATATGGACTGGAAATAATTTTAGAGGTTTTTTCTTAGGGTTGGATGATTTGAGCCGGTTACGGAATTTTTAGTTGTTCTTGGTAGGTTTTTATCAGTTTTTGATCGGGTTTAGTCGCTTTTGACCAATGCTTGCCTGGGTAAAAGTACTCCTTTTTTCAAGAATCCATTTTCTTAGTTGTGGTCTTGAAACCGAGTCATGTATCACATGTTATGACCATTTTATTGCAACCCACGTTTTCAGATAATTTCAATATAAATTTGTTTTTGTATGTTAGCGATTGTGTTTGGTAATCTATTTCTTGATAGCTCTCAATTTTAATAGAATAAAACATGGAATCAAATATTTCAGAGTCATATAATACATAAGCAAGTTGATCCTACATGAAATGTCAAAAAATACTTGTCCTTCTTTTGCATATTATTCACCTATGTAGGCTTCCCAAGGTTAAACAATATCATTTTTAGGTCAAATAACATGACGTTTTGTTAGAGCACACTCTTGATAGCTCTCAATTTTAATAGAATAAAACATGGAATCAAATATTTCAGAGTCATATAATACATAAGCAAGTTGATCCTACATGAAATGTCAAAAATTACTTGTCCTTCTTTTGCATATTATTCACCTATGTAGGCTTCCCAAGGTTAAACAATATCACTTTTAGGTCAAATAACATGACGTTTTGTTAGAGCACACTCTTGATAGCTCTCAATTTTAATAGAATAAAACATGGAATCAAATATTCCAGAGTCATATAATACATAAGCAAGTTGATCCTACATGAAATGTCAAAAAATACTTGTCCTTCTTTTGCATATTATTCACGTATGTAGGCTTTCCAAGGTTAAACAATATCATTTTTAGGTCAAATAACATGACGTTTTGTTAGAGCACACTCATGTCTTGACCTTTATACTATAATGTGCCGTCGAGATGCTCTTTGTCTACTACATTCACAACTACCTCAAATACTAGCTGACCAACTTTTACACCAATAAAACACAACCAAAACTAAACAGAGCAAACATATAGATGTGTTTTATCCATCAAGAATCCGGGCAAATACATTATGCCCGGATTCCATGTGGTCTATATGGACTGGAAATAATTTTATAGGTTTTTTCTTAGGGTTGGATGATTTGAGCCGGTTACGGCATTTTTAGCTGTTCTTGGTCGGTTTTTATCAGTTTTTGATCGGGTTTAGTCGCTTTTGACCAATGCTTGCCTGGATAAAAGTACTCCTTTTTTCAAGCATCCATTTTGTTAGTTGTGGTCTTGAAACCGAGTCATGTATCACATGTTATGACCATTTTATTGCAACCCACGTTTTCAGATAATTTCAATATAAATTTGTTTTTGTATGTTATCGATTGTGTTTGGTAATCTATTTCTTGATAGCTCTCAATTTTAATAGAATAAAACATGGAATCAAATATTTCAGAGTCCTATAATACATAAGCAAGTTGATCCTACATGAAATGTCAAAAAATACTTGTCCTTCTTTTGCATATTATTCACCTATGTAGGCTTCCCAAGGTTAAACAATATCATTTTTAGGTCAAATAACATGACGTTTTGTTAGAGCACACTCTTGATAGCTCTCAATTTTAATAGAAGAAAATATGGAATCAAATATTTCAGAGTCATATAATACATAAGCAAGTTGATCCTACATGAAATGTCAAAAAATATTTGTCCTTCTTTTGCATATTATTCACCTATGTAGGCTTCTCAAGGTTAAACAATATCATTTTTAGGTCAAATAACATGACGTTTTGTTAGAGCACACTCATGTCTTGACCTTTATACTATAATGTGCCGTCGAGATGCTCTTTGTCTACTACATTCACAACTACCTCAAATACTAGCTGACCAACTTTTACACCAATAAAACACAACCAAAACTAAACAGAGCAAACATATAGATGTGTTTTATCCATCAAGAATCCGGGAAAATACATTATGCCCGGATTCCATGTGGTCTATATGGACTGGAAATAATTTTAGAGGTTTTTTCTTAGGGTTGGATGATTTGAGCCGGTTACGGCATTTTTAGCTGTTCTTGGTCGGTTTTTATCAGTTTTTGATCGGGTTTAGTCGCTTTTGACCAATGCTTGCCTGGATAAAAGTACTCCTTTTTTCAAGCATACATTTTCTTAGTTGTGGTCTTGAAACCGAGTCATATATCACATGTTATGACCATTTTATTGCAACCCACGTTTTCAGATAATTTCAATATAAATTTGTTTTTGTATGTTAGCGATTGTGTTTGGTAATCTATTTCTTGATAGCTCTCAATTTTAATAGAATAAAACATGGAATCAAATATTTCAGAGTCATATAATACATAAGCAAGTTGATCCTACATGAAATGTCAAAAAATACTTGTCCTTCTTTTGCATATTATTCACCTATGTAGGCTTCACAAGGTTAAACAATATCATTTTTAGGTCAAATAACATGACGTTTTGTTAGAGCACACTCTTGATAGCTCTCAATTTTAATAGAATAAAATATGGAATCAAATATTTCAGAGTCATATAATACATAAGCAAGTTGATCCTACATGAAATGTCAAAAAATATTTGTCCTTCTTTTGCATATTATTCACCTATGTAGGCTTCTCAAGGTTAAACAATATCATTTTTAGGTCAAATAACATGACGTTTTGTTAGAACACACTCATGTCTTGACCTTTATACTATAATGTGCCGTCGAGATGCTCTTTGTCTACTACATTCACAACTACCTCAAATACTAGCTGACCAACTTTTACACCAATAAAACACAACCAAAACTAAACAGAGCAAACATATAGATGTGTTTTATCCATCAAGAATCCGGGCAAATACATTATGCCCGGATTCCATGTGGTCTATATGGACTGGAAATAAATTTAGAGGTTTTTTCTTAGGGTTGGATGATTTGAGCAGGTTACGGTATTTTTAGCTGTTCTTGGTCGGTTTTTATCAGTTTTTGATCGGGTTTAGTCGCTTTTGACCAATGCTTGCCTGGATAAAAGTACTCCTTTTTTCAAGCATACATTTTCTTAGTTGTGGTCTTGAAACCGAGTCATATATCACATGTTATGACCATTTTATTGCAACCCACGTTTTCAGATAATTTCAATATAAATTTGTTTTTGTATGTTAGCGATTGTGTTTGGTAATCTATTTCTTGATAGCTCTCAATTTTAATAGAATAAAACATGGAATCACATATTTCAGAGTCATATAATACATAAGCAAGTTGATCCTACATGAAATGTCAAAAAATACTTGTCCTTCTTTTGCATATTATTCACCTATGTAGGCTTCCCAAGGTTAAACAATATCATTTTTAGGTCAAATAACATGACGTTTTGTTAGAGCACACTCTTGATAGCTCTCAATTTTAATAGAATAAAATATGGAATCAAATATTTCAGAGTCATATAATACATAAGCAAGTTGATCCTACATGAAATGTCAAAAAATATTTGTCCTTCTTTTGCATATTATTCACCTATGTAGGCTTCTCAAGGTTAAACAATATCATTTTTAGATCAAATAACATGACGTTTTGTTAGAACACACTCATGTCTTGACCTTTATACTATAATGTGCCATCGAGATGCTCTTTGTCTACTACATTCACAACTACCTCAAATACTAGCTGACCAACTTTTACACCAATAAAACACAACCAAAACTAAACAGAGCAAACATATAGATGTGTTTTATCCATCAAGAATCCGGGCAAATACATTATGCCCGGATTCCATGTGGTCTATATGGACTGGAAATAATTTTAGAGGTTTTTTCTTAGGGTTGGATGATTTGAGCCGGTTACGGCATTTTTAGCTGTTCTTGGTCGGTTTTTATCAGTTTTTGATCGGGTTTAGTCGCTTTTGACCAATGCTTGCCTGGATAAAAGTACTCCTTTTTTCAAGCATCCATTTTCTTAGTTGTGCTCTTGAAACCGAGTCATGTATCACATGTTATGACCATTTTATTGCAACCCACGTTTTCAGATAATTTCAATATAAATTTGTTTTTGTATGTTAGCGATTGTGTTTGGTAATCTATTTCTTGATAGTCTCAATTTTAATAGAATAAAACATGGAATCAAATATTTCAGAGTCATATAATACATAAGCAAGTTGATCCTACATGAAATGTCAAAAAATACTTGTCCTTCTTTTGCATATTATTCACCTATGTAGGCTTCCCAAGGTTAAACAATATCATTTTTAGGTCAAATAACATGAGGTTTTGTTAGAGAACACTCTTGATAGCTCTCAATTTTAATAGAATAAAACATGGAATCAAATATTTCAGAGTCATATAATACATAAGCAAGTTGATCCTACATGAAATGTCAAAAAATACTTGTCCTTCTTTTGCATATTATTCACCTATGTAGGCTTCCCAAGGTTAAACAATATCATTTTTAGGTCAAATAACATGACATTTTGTTAGAGCACACTCTTGATAGCTCTCAATTTTAATAGAATAAAACATGGAATCAAATATTTCAGAGTCATATAATACATAAGCAAGTTGATCCTACATGAAATGTCAAAAAATACTTGTCCTTCTTTTGCATATTATTCACCTATGTAGGCTTCCCAAGGTTAAACAATATCATTTTTAGGTCAAATAACATGAGGTTTTGTTAGAGAACACTCTTGATAGCTCTCAATTTTAATAGAATAAAACATGGAATCAAATATTTCAGAGTCATATAATACATAAGCAAGTTGATCCTACATGAAATGTCAAAAAATACTTGTCCTTCTTTTGCATATTATTCACCTATGTAGGCTTCCCAAGGTTAAACAATATCATTTTTAGGTCAAATAACATGACGTTTTGTTAGAGCACACTCTTGATTGCTCTCAATTTTAATAGAATAAAACATGGAATCAAATATTTCAGAGTCATATAATACATAAGCAAGTTGATCCTACATGAAATGTCAAAAAATACTTGTCCTTCTTTTGCATATTATTCACTTATGTAGGCTTTCCAAGGATAAACAATATCATTTTTAGGTCAAATAACATGACGTTTTGTTAGAGCACACTCATGTCTTGACCTTTATACTATAATGTGCCGTCGAGATGCTCTTTGTCTACTACATTCACAACTACCTCAAATACTAGCTGACCAACTTTTACACCAATAAAACACAACCAAAACTAAAGAGAGCAAACATATAGATGTGTTTTATCCATCAAGAATCCGGGCAAATACATTATGCCCGGATTCTATGTGGTCTATATGGACTGGAAATAATTTTAGAGGTTTTTTCTTAGGTTTGGATGATTTGAGCCGGTTACGGCATTTTTAGCTGTTCTTGGTAGGTTTTTATCAGTTTTTGATCGGGTTTAGTCGCTTTTGACCAATGCTTGCCTGGATAAAAGTACTCCTTTTTCAAGCATCCATTTTCTTAGTTGTGGTCTTGAAACCGAGTCATGTATCACATGTTATGACTATTTTATTGCAACCCACATTTTCAGATAATTTCAATATGAATTTGTTTTTGTATGTTAGCGATTGTGTTTGGTAATCTATTTCTTGATAGCTCTCAATTTTAATAGAATAAAACATGGAATCAAATATTTCAGAGTCATATAATACATAAGCAAGTTGATCCTACATGAAATGTCAAAAAATACTTGTCCTTCTTTTGCATATTATTCACCTATGTAGGCTTCCCAAGGTTAAACAATATCATTTTTAGGTCAAATAACATGACGTTTTGTTAGAGCACACTCTTGATAGCTCTCAATTTTAATAGAATAAAACATGGAATCAAATATTTCAGAGTCATATAATACATAAGCAAGTTGATCCTACATGAAATGTCAAAAAATACTTGTCCTTCTTTTGCATATTATTCACCTATGTAGGCTTCTCAAGGTTAAACAATATCATTTTTAGGTCAAATAACATGACGTTTTGTTAGAGCACACTCATGTCTTGACCTTTATACTATAATGTGCCGTCGAGATGCTCTTTGTCTACTACATTCACAACTACCTCAAATACTAGCTGACCAACTTTTACACCAATAAAACACAACCAAAACTAAATAGAGCAAACATATAGATGTGTTTTATCCATCAAGAATCCGGGCAAATACATTATGCCCGGATTCCATGTGGTCTATATGGACTGGAAATAATTTTAGAGGTTTTTTCTTAGGGTTGGATGATTTGAGCCGGTTACGGCATTTTTAGCTGTTCTTGGTTGGTTTTTATCAGTTTTTGATCGGGTTTAGTCGCTTTTGACCAATGCTTGCCTGGATAAAAGTACTCCTTTTTTCAAGCATCCATTTTCTTAGTTGTGGTCTTGAAACCGAGTCATGTATCACATGTTATGACCATTTTATTGCAACCCACGTTTTCAGATAATTTCAATATAAATTTGTTTTTGTATGTTAGCGATTGTGTTTGGTAATCTATTTCTTGATAGCTCTCAATTTTAATAGAATAAAACATGGAATCAAATATTTCAGAGTCATATAATACATAAGCAAGTTGATCCTACATGAAATGTCAAAAAATACTTGTCCTTCTTTTGCATATTATTCACCTATGTAGGCTTCCCAAGGTTAAACAATATCATTTTTAGGTCAAATAACATGACGTTTTGTTAGAGCACACTCTTGATAGCTCTCAATTTTAATAGAATAAAATATGGAATCAAATATTTCAGAGTCATATAATACATAAGCAAGTTGATCCTACATGAAATGTCAAAAAATATTTGTCCTTCTTTTGCATATTATTCACCTATGTAGGCTTCTCAAGGTTAAACAATATCATTTTTAGGTCAAATAACATGACGTTTTGTTAGAGCACACTCATGTCTTGACCTTTATACTATAATGTGCCGTCGAGATGCTCTTTGTCTACTACATTCACAACTACCTCAAATACTAGCTGACCAACTTTTACACCAATAAAACACAACCAAAACTAAACAGAGCAAACATATAGATGTGTTTTATCCATCATGAATCCGGGCAAATACATTATGCCCGGATTCCATGTGGTCTATATGGACTAGAAATAATTTTAGAGGTTTTTTCTTAGGGTTGGATGATTTGAGCCGGTTACGGCATTTTTAGCTGTTCTTGGTTGGTTTTTATCAGTTTTTGATCGGGTTTAGTCGCTTTTGACCAATGCTTGCCTGGATAAAAGTATTCCTTTTTTCAAGCATCCATTTTCTTAGTTGTGGTCTTGAAACCGAGTCATGTATCACATGTTATGACCATTTTATTGCAACCCACGTTTTCAGATAATTTCAATATAAATTTGTTTTTGTATGTTAGCGATTGTGTTTGGTAATCTATTTCTTGATAGCTCTCAATTTTAATAGAATAAAACATGGAATCAAATATTTCAGAGTCATATAATACATAAGCAAGTTGATCCTACATGAAATGTCAAAAAATACTTGTCCTTCTTTTGCATATTATTCACCTATGTAGGCTTCCCAAGGTTAAACAATATCATTTTTAGGTCAAATAACATGACGTTTTGTTAGAGCACACTCTTGATAGCTCTCAATTTTAATAGAATAAAATATGGAATCAAATATTTCAGAGTCATATAATACATAAGCAAGTTGATCCTACATGAAATGTCAAAAAATATTTGTCCTTCTTTTGCATATTATTCACCTATGTAGGCTTCTCAAGGTTAAACAATATCATTTTTAGGTCAAATAACATGACGTTTTGTTAGAGCACACTCATGTCTTGACCTTTATACTATAATGTGCCGTCGAGATGCTCTTTGTCTACTACATTCACAACTACCTCAAATACTAGCTGACCAACTTTTACACCAATAAAACACAACCAAAACTAAACAGAGCAAACATATAGATGTGTTTTATCCATCAAGAATCCGGGCAAATACATTATGCCCGGATTCCATGTGGTCTATATGGACTGGAAATAATTTTAGAGGTTTTTTCTTAGGGTTGGATGATTTGAGCCGGTTACGGCATTTTTAGCTGTTCTTGGTCGGTTTTTATCAGTTTTTGATCGGGTTTAGTCGCTTTTGACCAATGCTTGCCTGAATAAAAGTACTCCTTTTTTCAAGCATCCATTTTCTTAGTTGTGGTCTTGAAACCGAGTCATGTATCACATGTTATGACCATTTTATTGCAACCCACGTTTTCAGATAATTTCAATATAAATTTGTTTTTGTATGTTAGCGATTGTGTTTGGTAATCTATTTCTTGATAGCTCTCAATTTTAATAGAATAAAACATGGAATCAAATATTTCAGAGTCATATAATACATAAGCAAGTTGATCCTACATGAAATGTCAAAAAATACTTGTCCTTCTTTTGCATATTATTCACCTATGTAGGCTTCCCAAGGTTAAACAATATCATTTTAGGTCAAATAACATGACGTTTTGTTAGAGACCACTCTTGATAGCTGTCAATTTTAATAGAATAAAACATGGAATCAAATATTTTAGAGTCATATAATACATAAGCAAGTTGATCCTACATGAAATGTCAAAAAATACTTGTCCTTCTTTTGCATATTATTCACTTATGTAGGCTTTCCAAGGATAAACAATATCATTTTTAGGTCAAATAACATGACGTTTTGTTAGAGCACACTCATGTCTTGACCTTTATACTATAATGTGCCGTCGAGATGCTCTTTGTCTACTACATTCACAACTACCTCAAATACTAGCTGACCAACTTTTACACCAATAAAACACAACCAAAACTAAAGAGAGCAAACATATAGATGTGTTTTATCCATCAAGAATCTGGGAAAATACATTATGCCCGGATTCTATGTGGTCTATATGGACTGGAAATAATTTTAGAGGTTTTTTCTTAGGTTTGGATGATTTGAGCCGGTTACGGCATTTTTAGCTGTTCTTGGTAGGTTTTTATCAGTTTTTGATCGGGTTTAGTCGCTTTTAACCAATGCTTGCCTGGATAAAAGTACTCCTTTTTTCAAGCATCCATTTTCTTAGTTGTGGTCTTGAAACCGAGTCATGTATCACATGTTATGACCATTTTATTGCAACCCACATTTTCAGATAATTTCAATATAAATTTGTTTTTGTATGTTAGCGATTGTGTTTGGTAATCTATTTCTTGATAGCTCTCAATTTTAATAGAATAAAACATGGAATCAAATATTTCAGAGTCATATAATACATAAGCAAGTTGATCCTACATGAAATGTCAAAAAATACTTGTCCTTCTTTTGCATATTATTCACCTATGTAGGCTTCCCAAGGTTAAACAATATCATTTTTAGGTCAAATAACATGACGTTTTGTTAGAGCACACTCATGTCTTGACCTTTATACTATAATGTGCCGTCGAGATGCTCTTTGTCTACTACATTCACAACTACCTCAAATACTAGCTGACCAACTTTTACACCAATAAAACACAACCAAAACTAAAGAGAGCAAACATATAGATGTGTTTTATCCATCAAGAATCCGGGCAAATACATTATGCCCGGATTCTATGTGGTCTATATGGACTGGAAATAATTTTATAGGTTTTTTCTTAGGGTTGGATGATTTGAGCCGGTTACGGCATTTTTAGCTGTTCTTGGTCGGTTTTTATCAGTTTTTGATCGGGTTTAGTCGCTTTTAACCAATGCTTGCCTGGATAAAAGTACTCCTTTTTTCAAGCATCCATTTTCTTAGTTGTGGTCTTGAAACCGAGTCATGTATCACATGTTATGACCATTTTATTGCAACCCACATTTTCAGATAATTTCAATATAAATTTGTTTTTGTATGTTAGCGATTGTGTTTGGTAATCTATTTCTTGATAGCTCTCAATTTTAATAGAATAAAACATGGAATCAAATATTTCAGAGTCATATAATACATAAGCAAGTTGATCCTACATGAAATGTCAAAAAATACTTGTCCTTCTTTTGCATATTATTCACCTATGTAGGCTTCCCAAGGTTAAACAATATCATTTTTAGGTCAAATAACATGACGTTTTGTTAGAGCACACTCTTGATAGCTCTCAATTTTAATAGAATAAAACATGGAATCAAATATTTCAGAGTCATATAATACATAAGCAAGTTGATCCTACATGAAATGTCAAAAAATACTTGTCCTTCTTTTGCATATTATTCACTTATGTAGGCTTTCCAAGGATAAACAATATCATTTTTAGGTCAAATAACATGACGTTTTGTTAGAGCACACTCATGTCTTGACCTTTATACTATAATGTGCCGTCGAGATGCTCTTTGTCTACTACATTCACAACTACCTCAAATACTAGTTGACCAACTTTTACACCAATAAAACACAACCAAAACTAAAGAGAGCAAACATATAGATGTGTTTTATCCATCAAGAATCCGGGCAAATACATTATGCCCGGATTCTATGTGGTCTATATGGACTGGAAATAATTTTAGAGGTTTTTTCTTAGGTTTGGATGATTTGAGCCGGTTACGGCATTTTTAGCTGTTCTTGGTAGGTTTTTATCAGTTTTTGATCGGGTTTAGTCGCTTTTGACCAAGGCTTGCCTGGATAAAAGTACTCCTTTTTTCAAGCATCCATTTTCTTAGTTGTGGTCTTGAAACCGAGTCATGTATCACATGTTATGACTATTTTATTGCAACACCGTTTTCAGATAATTTCAATATAAATTTGTTTTTGTATGTTAGCGATTGTGTTTGGTAATCTATTTCTTGATAGCTCTCAATTTTAATAGAATAAAACATGGAATCAAATATTTCAGAGTCATATAATACATAAGCAAGTTGATCCTACATGAAATGTCAAAAAATACTTGTCCTTCTTTTGCATATTATTCACCTATGTAGGCTTCCCAAGGTTAAACAATATCATTTTTAGGTCAAATAACATGACGTTTTGTTAGAGCACACTCTTGATAGCTCTCAATTTTAATAGAATAAAACATGGAATCAAATATTTCAGAGTCATATAATACATAAGCAAGTTGATCCTATATGAAATGTCAAAAAATACTTGTCCTTCTTTTGCATATTATTCACCTATGTAGGCTTCCCAAGGTTAAACAATATCATTTTTAGGTCAAATAACATGACGTTTTGTTAGAGCACACTCATGTCTTGACCTTTATACTATAATGTGCCATCGAGATGCTCTTTGTCTACTACATTCACAACTACCTCAAATACTAGCTGACCAACTTTTACACCAATAAAACACAACCAAAACTAAACAGAGCAAACATATAGATGTGTTTTATCCATCAAGAATCCGGGCAAATACATTATGCCCGGATTCCATGTGGTCTATATGGACTGGAAATAATTTTAGAGGTTTTTTCTTAGGGTTGGATGATTTGAGCCGGTTACGGCATTTTTAGCTGTTCTTGGTCGGTTTTTATCAGTTTTTGATCGGGTTTAGTCGCTTTTGACCAATGCTTGCCTGGATAAAAGTACTCCTTTTTTCAAGCATCCATTTTCTTAGTTGTGGTCTTGAAACCGAGTCATGTATCACATGTTATGACCATTTTATTGCAACCCACGTTTTCAGATAATTTCAATATAAATTTGTTTTTGTATGTTAGCGATTGTGTTTGGTAATCTATTTCTTGATAGCTCTCAATTTTAATAGAATAAAACATGGAATCAAATATTTCAGAGTCATATAATACATAAGCAAGTTGATCCTACATGAAATGTCAAAAAATACTTGTCCTTCTTTTGCATATTATTCACCTATGTAGGCTTCCCAAGGTTAAACAATATCATTTTTAGGTCAAATAACATGACGTTTTGTTAGAGCACACTCTTGATAGCTCTCAATTTTAATAGAATAAAACATGGAATCAAATATTTCAGAGTCATATAATACATAAGCAAGTTGATCCTACATGAAATGTCAAAAAATACTTGTCCTTCTTTTGCATATTATTCACTTATGTAGGCTTTCCAAGGATAAACAATATCATTTTTAGGTCAAATAACATGACGTTTTGTTAGAGCACACTCATGTCTTGACCTTTATACTATAATGTGCCGTCGAGATGCTCTTTGTCTACTACATTCACAACTACCTCAAATACTAGCTGACCAACTTTTACACCAATAAAACACAACCAAAACTAAAGAGAGCAAACATATAGATGTGTTTTATCCATCAAGAATCCGGGCAAATACATTATGCCCGGATTCTATGTGGTCTATATGGACTGGAAATAATTTTAGAGGTTTTTTCTTAGGTTTGGATGATTTGAGCCGGTTACGGCATTTTTAGCTGTTCTTGGTAGGTTTTTATCAGTTTTTGATCGGGTTTAGTCGCTTTTGACCAATGCTTGCCTGGATAAAAGTACTCCTTTTTTCAAGCATCCATTTTCTTAGTTGTGGTCTTGAAACCGAGTCATGTATCACATGTTATGACTATTTTATTGCAACACCGTTTTCAGATAATTTCAATATAAATTTGTTTTTGTATGTTAGCGATTGTGTTTGGTAATCTATTTCTTGATAGCTCTCAATTTTAATAGAATAAAACATGGAATCAAATATTTCAGAGTCATATAATACATAAGCAAGTTGATCCTACATGAAATGTCAAAAAATACTTGTCCTTCTTTTGCATATTATTCACCTATGTAGGCTTCCCAAGGTTAAACAATATCATTTTTAGGTCAAATAACATGACGTTTTGTTAGAGCACACTCTTGATAGCTCTCAATTTTAATAGAATAAAACATGGAATCAAATATTTCAGAGTCATATAATACATAAGCAAGTTGATCCTATATGAAATGTCAAAAAATACTTGTCCTTCTTTTGCATATTATTCACCTATGTAGGCTTCCCAAGGTTAAACAATATCATTTTTAGGTCAAATAACATGACGTTTTGTTAGAGCACACTCATGTCTTGACCTTTATACTATAATGTGCCGTCGAGATGCTCTTTGTCTACTACATTCACAACTACCTCAAATACTAGCTGACCAACTTTTACACCAATAAAACACAACCAAAACTAAACAGAGCAAACATATAGATGTGTTTTATCCATCAAGAATCCGGGCAAATACATTATGCCCGGATTCCATGTGGTCTATATGGACTGGAAATAATTTTAGAGGTTTTTTCTTAGGGTTGGATGATTTGAGCCGGTTACGGCATTTTTAGCTGTTCTTGGTCGGTTTTTATCAGTTTTTGATCGGGTTTAGTCGCTTTTGACCAATGCTTGCCTGGATAAAAGTACTCCTTTTTTCAAGCATCCATTTTCTTAGTTGTGGTCTTGAAACCGAGTCATGTATCACATGTTATGACCATTTTATTGCAACCCACGTTTTCAGATAATTTCAATATAAATTTGTTTTTGTATGTTAGCGATTGTGTTTGGTAATCTATTTCTTGATAGCTCTCAATTTTAATAGAATAAAACATGGAATCAAATATTTCAGAGTCATATAATACATAAGCAAGTTGATCCTACATGAAATGTCAAAAAATACTTGTCCTTCTTTTGCATATTATTCACCTATGTAGGCTTCCCAAGGTTAAACAATATCATTTTAGGTCAAATAACATGACGTTTTGTTAGAGAACACTCTTGATAGCTGTCAATTTTAATAGAATAAAACATGGAATCAAATATTTTAGAGTCATATAATACATAAGCAAGTTGATCCTACATGAAATGTCAAAAAATACTTGTCCTTCTTTTGCATATTATTCAGTTATGTAGGCTTTCCAAGGATAAACAATATCATTTTTAGGTCAAATAACATGACGTTTTGTTAGAGCACACTCATGTCTTGACCTTTATACTATAATGTGCCGTCGAGATGCTCTTTGTCTACTACATTTACAACTACCTCAAATACTAGCTGACCAACTTTTACACCAATAAAACACAACCAAAACTAAAGAGAGCAAACATATAGATGTGTTTTATCCATCAAGAATCCGGGCAAATACATTATGCCCGGATTCTATGTGGTCTATATGGACTGGAAATAATTTTAGAGGTTTTTTCTTAGGTTTGGATGATTTGAGCCGGTTACGGCATTTTTAGCTGTTCTTGGTAGGTTTTTATCAGTTTTTGATCGGGTTTAGTCGCTTTTGACCAATGCTTTCCTGGATAAAAGTACTCCTTTTTTCAAGCATCCATTTTCTTAGTTGTGGTCTTGAAACCGAGTCATGTATCACATGTTATGACTATTTTATTGCAACCCACGTTTTCAGATAATTTCAATATAAATTTGTTTTTGTATGTTAGCGATTGTGTTTGGTAATCTATTTCTTGATAGCTCTCAATTTTAATAGAATAAAACATGGAATCAAATATTTCAGAGTCATATAATACATAAGCAAGTTGATCCTACATGAAATGTCAAAAAATACTTGTCCTTCTTTTGCATATTATTCACCTATGTAGGCTTCCCAAGGTTAAACAATATCATTTTTAGGTCAAATAACATGACGTTTTGTTAGAGCACACTCTTGATAGCTCTCAATTTTAATAGAATAAAACATGGAATCAAATATTTCAGAGTCATATAATACATAAGCAAGTTGATCCTACATGAAATGTCAAAAAATACTTGTCCTTCTTTTGCATATTATTCACCTATGTAGGCTTCCCAAGGTTAAACAATATCATTTTTAGGTCAAATAACATGACGTTTTGTTAGAGCACACTCATGTCTTGACCTTTATACTATAATGTGCCGTCGAGATGCTCTTTGTCTACTACATTCACAACTACCTCAAATACTAGCTGACCAACTTTTACACCAATAAAACACAACCAAAACTAAAGAGAGCAAACATATAGATGTGTTTTATCCATCAAGAATCCGGGCAAATACATTATGCCCGGATTCTATGTGGTCTATATGGACTGGAAATAATTTTATAGGTTTTTTCTTAGGGTTGGATGATTTGAGCCGGTTACAGCATTTTTAGCTGTTCTTGGTCGGTTTTTATCAGTTTTTGATCGGGTTTAGTCGCTTTTAACCAATGCTTGCCTGGATAAAAGTACTCCTTTTTTCAAGCATCCATTTTCTTAGTTGTGGTCTTGAAACCGAGTCATGTATCACATGTTATGACCATTTTATTGCAACCCACATTTTCAGATAATTTCAATATAAATTTGTTTTTGTATGTTAGCGATTGTGTTTGGTAATCTATTTCTTGATAGCTCTCAATTTTAATAGAATAAAACATGGAATCAAATATTTCAGAGTCATATAATACATAAGCAAGTTGATCCTACATGAAATGTCAAAAAATACTTGTCCTTCTTTTGCATATTATTCACCTATGTAGGCTTCCCAAGGTTAAACAATATCATTTTTAGGTCAAATAACATGACGTTTTGTTAGAGCACACTCTTGATAGCTCTCAATTTTAATAGAATAAAACATGGAATCAAATATTTCAGAGTCATATAATACATAAGCAAGTTGATCCTACATGAAATGTCAAAAAATACCTGTCCTTCTTTTGCATATTATTCACTTATGTAGGCTTTCCAAGGATAAACAATATCATTTTTAGGTCAAATAACATGACGTTTTGTTAGAGCACACTCATGTCTTGACCTTTATACTATAATGTGCCGTCGAGATGCTCTTTGTCTACTACATTCACAACTACCTCAAATACTAGCTGACCAACTTTTACACCAATAAAACACAACCAAAACTAAAGAGAGCAAACATATAGATGTGTTTTATCCATCAAGAATCCGGGCAAATACATTATGCCCGGATTCTATGTGGTCTATATGGACTGGAAATAATTTTAGAGGTTTTTTCTTAGGTTTGGATGATTTGAGCCGGTTACGGCATTTTTAGCTGTTCTTGGTAGGTTTTTATCAGTTTTTGATCGGGTTTAGTCGCTTTTGACCAATGCTTGCCTGGATAAAAGTACTCCTTTTTTCAAGCATCCATTTTCTTAGTTGTGGTCTTGAAACCGAGTCATGTATCACATGTTATGACTATTTTATTGCAACACCGTTTTCAGATAATTTCAATATAAATTTGTTTTTGTATGTTAGCGATTGTGTTTGGTAATCTATTTCTTGATAGCTCTCAATTTTAATAGAATAAAACATGGAATCAAATATTTCAGAGTCATATAATACATAAGCAAGTTGATCCTACATGAAATGTCAAAAAATACTTGTCCTTCTTTTGCATATTATTCACCTATGTAGGCTTCCCAAGGTTAAACAATATCATTTTAGGTCAAATAACATGACGTTTTGTTAGAGAACACTCTTGATAGCTGTCAATTTTAATAGAATAAAACATGGAATCAAATATTTTAGAGTCATATAATACATAAGCAAGTTGATCCTACATGAAATGTCAAAAAATACTTGTCCTTCTTTTGCATATTATTCAGTTATGTAGGCTTTCCAAGGATAAACAATATCATTTTTAGGTCAAATAACATGACGTTTTGTTAGAGCACACTCATGTCTTGACCTTTATACTATAATGTGCCGTCGAGATGCTCTTTGTCTACTACATTTACAACTACCTCAAATACTAGCTGACCAACTTTTACACCAATAAAACACAACCAAAACTAAAGAGAGCAAACATATAGATGTGTTTTATCCATCAAGAATCCGGGCAAATACATTATGCCCGGATTCTATGTGGTCTATATGGACTGGAAATAATTTTAGAGGTTTTTTCTTAGGTTTGGATGATTTGAGCCGGTTACGGCATTTTTAGCTGTTCTTGGTAGGTTTTTATCAGTTTTTGATCGGGTTTAGTCGCTTTTGACCAATGCTTTCCTGGATAAAAGTACTCCTTTTTTCAAGCATCCATTTTCTTAGTTGTGGTCTTGAAACCGAGTCATGTATCACATGTTATGACTATTTTATTGCAACCCACGTTTTCAGATAATTTCAATATAAATTTGTTTTTGTATGTTAGCGATTGTGTTTGGTAATCTATTTCTTGATAGCTCTCAATTTTAATAGAATAAAACATGGAATCAAATATTTCAGAGTCATATAATACATAAGCAAGTTGATCCTACATGAAATGTCAAAAAATACTTGTCCTTCTTTTGCATATTATTCACCTATGTAGGCTTCCCAAGGTTAAACAATATCATTTTTAGGTCAAATAACATGACGTTTTGTTAGAGCACACTCTTGATAGCTCTCAATTTTAATAGAATAAAACATGGAATCAAATATTTCAGAGTCATATAATACATAAGCAAGTTGATCCTACATGAAATGTCAAAAAATACTTGTCCTTCTTTTGCATATTATTCACCTATGTAGGCTTCCCAAGGTTAAACAATATCATTTTTAGGTCAAATAACATGACGTTTTGTTAGAGCACACTCATGTCTTGACCTTTATACTATAATGTGCCGTCGAGATGCTCTTTGTCTACTACATTCACAACTACCTCAAATACTAGCTGACCAACTTTTACACCAATAAAACACAACCAAAACTAAAGAGAGCAAACATATAGATGTGTTTTATCCATCAAGAATCCGGGCAAATACATTATGCCCGGATTCTATGTGGTCTATATGGACTGGAAATAATTTTATAGGTTTTTTCTTAGGGTTGGATGATTTGAGCCGGTTACAGCATTTTTAGCTGTTCTTGGTCGGTTTTTATCAGTTTTTGATCGGGTTTAGTCGCTTTTAACCAATGCTTGCCTGGATAAAAGTACTCCTTTTTTCAAGCATCCATTTTCTTAGTTGTGGTCTTGAAACCGAGTCATGTATCACATGTTATGACCATTTTATTGCAACCCACATTTTCAGATAATTTCAATATAAATTTGTTTTTGTATGTTAGCGATTGTGTTTGGTAATCTATTTCTTGATAGCTCTCAATTTTAATAGAATAAAACATGGAATCAAATATTTCAGAGTCATATAATACATAAGCAAGTTGATCCTACATGAAATGTCAAAAAATACTTGTCCTTCTTTTGCATATTATTCACCTATGTAGGCTTCCCAAGGTTAAACAATATCATTTTTAGGTCAAATAACATGACGTTTTGTTAGAGCACACTCTTGATAGCTCTCAATTTTAATAGAATAAAACATGGAATCAAATATTTCAGAGTCATATAATACATAAGCAAGTTGATCCTACATGAAATGTCAAAAAATACCTGTCCTTCTTTTGCATATTATTCACTTATGTAGGCTTTCCAAGGATAAACAATATCATTTTTAGGTCAAATAACATGACGTTTTGTTAGAGCACACTCATGTCTTGACCTTTATACTATAATGTGCCGTCGAGATGCTCTTTGTCTACTACATTCACAACTACCTCAAATACTAGCTGACCAACTTTTACACCAATAAAACACAACCAAAACTAAAGAGAGCAAACATATAGATGTGTTTTATCCATCAAGAATCCGGGCAAATACATTATGCCCGGATTCTATGTGGTCTATATGGACTGGAAATAATTTTAGAGGTTTTTTCTTAGGTTTGGATGATTTGAGCCGGTTACGGCATTTTTAGCTGTTCTTGGTAGGTTTTTATCAGTTTTTGATCGGGTTTAGTCGCTTTTGACCAATGCTTGCCTGGATAAAAGTACTCCTTTTTTCAAGCATCCATTTTCTTAGTTGTGGTCTTGAAACCGAGTCATGTATCACATGTTATGACTATTTTATTGCAACACCGTTTTCAGATAATTTCAATATAAATTTGTTTTTGTATGTTAGCGATTGTGTTTGGTAATCTATTTCTTGATAGCTCTCAATTTTAATAGAATAAAACATGGAATCAAATATTTCAGAGTCATATAATACATAAGCAAGTTGATCCTACATGAAATGTCAAAAAATACTTGTCCTTCTTTTGCATATTATTCACCTATGTAGGCTTCCCAAGGTTAAACAATATCATTTTTAGGTCAAATAACATGACGTTTTGTTAGAGCACACTCTTGATAGCTCTCAATTTTAATAGAATAAAACATGGAATCAAATATTTCAGAGTCATATAATACATAAGCAAGTTGATCCTACATGAAATGTCAAAAAATACTTGTCCTTCTTTTGCATATTATTCACCTATGTAGGCTTCCCAAGGTTAAACAATATCATTTTTAGGTCAAATAACATGACGTTTTGTTAGAGCACACTCATGTCTTGACCTTTATACTATAATGTGCCGTCGAGATGCTCTTTGTCTACTACATTCACAACTACCTCAAATACTAGCTGACCAACTTTTACACCAATAAAACACAACCAAAACTAAACAGAGCAAACATATAGATGTGTTTTATCCATCAAGAATCCGGGCAAATACATTATGCCCGGATTCTATGTGGTCTATATGGACTGGAAATAATTTTATAGGTTTTTTCTTAGGGTTGGATGATTTGAGCCGGTTACGGCATTTTTAGCTGTTCTTGGTCGGTTTTTATCAGTTTTTGATCGGGTTTAGTCGCTTTTGACCAATGCTTGCCTGGATAAAAGTACTCCTTTTTTCAAGCATCCATTTTCTTAGTTGTGGTCTTGAAACCGAGTCATGTATCACATGTTATGACCATTTTATTGCAACCCACATTTTCAGATAATTTTAATATAAATTTGTTTTTGTATGTTAGCGATTGTGTTTGGTAATCTATTTCTTGATAGCTCTCAATTTTAATAGAATAAAACATGGAATCAAATATTTCAGAGTCATATAATACATAAGCAAGTTGATCCTACATGAAATGTCAAAAAATACTTGTCCTTCTTTTGCATATTATTCACCTATGTAGGCTTCCCAAGGTTAAACAATATCATTTTTAGGTCAAATAACATGACGTTTTCTTAGAGCACACTCTTGATAGCTCTCAATTTTAATAGAATAAAACATGGAATCAAATATTTCAGAGTCATATAATACATAAGCAAGTTGATCCTACATGAAATGTCAAAAAATACTTGTCCTTCTTTTGCATATTATTCACCTATGTAGGCTTTCCAAGGTTAAACAGTATCATTTTTAGGTCAAATAACATGACGTTTTGTTAGAGCACACTCATGTCTTGACCTTTATACTATAATGTGCCGTCGAGATGCTCTTTGTCTACTACATTCACAACTACCTCAAATACTAGCTGACCAACTTTTACACCAATAAAACACAACCAAAACTAAATAGAGCAAACATATAGATGTGTTTTATCCATCAAGAATCCGGGCAAATACATTATGCCCGGATTCTATGTGGTCTATATGGACTGGAAATAATTTTAGAGGTTTTTTCTTAGGTTTGGATGATTTGAGCCGGTTACGGCATTTTTAGCTGTTCTTGGTAGGTTTTTATCAGTTTTTGATCGGGTTTAGTCGCTTTTGACCAATGCTTGCCTGGATAAAAGTACTCCTTTTTTCAAGCATCCATTTTCTTAGTTGAGGTCTTGAAACCGAGTCATGTATCACATGTTATGACGATTTTATTGCAACCCACGTTTTCAGATAATTTCAATATAAATTTGTTTTTGTATGTTAGCGATTGTGTTTGGTAATCTATTTCTTGATAGCTCTCAATTTTAATAGAATAAAACATGGAATCAAATATTTCAGAGTCATATAATACATAAGCAAGTTGATCCTACATGAAATGTCAAAAAATACTTGTCCTTCTTTTGCATATTATTCACCTATGTAGGCTTCCCAAGGTTAAACAATATCATTTTTAGGTCAAATAACATGACGTTTTGTTAGAGCACACTCTTGATATCTCTCAATTTTAATAGAATAAAACATGGAATCAAATATTTCAGAGTCATATAATACATAAGCAAGTTGATCCTACATGAAATGTCAAAAAATACTTGTCCTTCTTTTGCATATTATTCACCTATATAGGCTTCCCAAGGTTAAACAATATCATTTTTAGGTCAAATAACATGACGTTTTGTTAGAGCACACTCATGTCTTGACCTTTATACTATAATGTGCCGTCGAGATGCTCTTTGTCTACTACATTCACAACTACCTCAAATACTAGCTGACCAACTTTTACACCAATAAAACACAACCAAAACTAAACAGAGCAAACATATAGATGTGTTTTAACCATTAAGAATCCGGGCAAATACATTATGCCCGGATTCTATGTGGTCTATATGGACTGGAAATAATTTTAGAGGTTTTTTCTTAGGTTTGGATGATTTGAGCCGGTTACGGCATTTTTAGCTGTTCTTGGTAGGTTTTTATTAGTTTTTGATCGGGTTTAGTCGCTTTTGACCAATGCTTGCCTGGATAAAAGTACTCCTTTTTTCAAGCATCCATTTTCTTAGTTGTGGTCTTGAAACCGAGTCATGTATCACATGTTATGACTATTTTATTGCAACCCACGTTTTCAGATAATTTCAATATAAATTTGTTTTTGTATGTTAGCGATTGTGTTTGGTAATCTATTTCTTGATAGCTCTCAATTTTAATAGAATAAAACATGGAATCAAATATTTCAGAGTCATATAATACATAAGCAAGTTGATCCTACATGAAATGTCAAAAAATACTTGTCCTTCTTTTACATATTATTCACCTATGTAGGCTTCCCAAGGTTAAACAATATCATTTTTAGGTCAAATAACATGACGTTTTGTTAGAGCACACTCTTGATATCTCTCAATTTTAATAGAATAAAACATGGAATCAAATATTTCAGAGTCATATAATACATAAGCAAGTTGATCCTACATGAAATGTCAAAAAATACTTGTCCTTCTTTTGCATATTATTCACCTATATAGGCTTCCCAAGGTTAAACAATATCATTTTTAGGTCAAATAACATGACGTTTTGTTAGAGCACACTCATGTCTTGACCTTTATACTATAATGTGCCGTCGAGGTGCTCTTTGTCTACTACATTCACAACTACCTAAAATACTAGCTGACCAACTTTTACACCAATAAAACACAACCAAAACTAAACAGAGCAAACATATAGATGTGTTTTAACCATTAAGAATCCGGGCAAATACATTATGCCCGGATTCTATGTGGTCTATATGGACTGGAAATAATTTTAGAGGTTTTTTCTTAGGTTTGGATGATTTGAGCCGGTTACGGCATTTTTAGCTGTTCTTGGTAGGTTTTTATTAGTTTTTGATCGGGTTTAGTCGCTTTTGACCAATGCTTGCCTGGATAAAAGTACTCCTTTTTTCAAGCATCCATTTTCTTAGTTGTGGTCTTGAAACCGAGTCATGTATCACATGTTATGACTATTTTATTGCAACCCACGTTTTCAGATAATTTCAATATAAATTTGTTTTTGTATGTTAGCGATTGTGTTTGGTAATCTATTTCTTGATAGCTCTCAATTTTAATAGAATAAAACATGGAATCAAATATTTCAGAGTCATATAATACATAAGCAAGTTGATCCTACATGAAATGTCAAAAAATACTTGTCCTTCTTTTGCATATTATTCACCTATGTAGGCTTCCCAAGGTTAAACAATATCATTTTTAGGTCAAATAACATGACGTTTTGCTAGATCACACTCTTGATATCTCTCAATTTTAATAGAATAAAACATGGAATCAAATATTTCAGAGTCATATAATACATAAGCAAGTTGATCCTACATGAAATGTCAAAAAATACTTGTCCTTCTTTTGCATATTATTCACCTATGTAGGCTTCCCAAGGTTAAACAATATCATTTTTAGGTCAAATAACATGACGTTTTGTTAGAGCACACTCTTGATAGCTCTCAATTTTAATAGAATAAAACATGGAATCAAATATTTCAGAGTCATATAATACATAAGCAAGTTGATCCTACATGAAATGTCAAAAAATACTTGTCCTTCTTTTGCATATTATTCACCTATGTAGGCTTCCCAAGGTTAAACAATATCATTTTTAGGTCAAATAACATGACGTTTTGTTAGAGCACACTCATGTCTTGACCTTTATACTATAATGTGCCGTCGAGATGCTCTTTGTCTACTACATTCACAACTACCTCAAATACTAGCTGACCAACTTTTACACCAATAAAACACAACCAAAACTAAACAGAGCAAACATATAGATGTGTTTTATCCATCAAGAATCTGGGCAAATACATTATGCCCGGATTCTATGTGGTCTATATGGACTGGAAATAATTTTAGAGGTTTTTTCTTAGGTTTGGATGATTTGAGCCGGTTACGGCATTTTTAGCTGTTCTTGGTAGGTTTTTATTAGTTTTTGATCGGGTTTAGTCGCTTTTGACCAATGCTTGCCTGGATAAAAGTACTCCTTTTTTCAAGCATCCATTTTCTTAGTTGTGGTCTTGAAACCGAGTCATGTATCACATGTTATGACTATTTTATTGCAACCCACGTTTTCAGATAATTTCAATATAAATTTGTTTTTGTATGTTAGCGATTGTGTTTGGTAATCTATTTCTTGATAGCTCTCAATTTTAATAGAATAAAACATGGAATCAAATATTTCAGAGTCATATAATACATAAGCAAGTTGATCCTACATGAAATGTCAAAAATTACTTGTCCTTCTTTTGCATATTATTCACCTATGTAGGCTTCCCAAGGTTAAACAATATCATTTTTAGGTCAAATAACATGACGTTTTGCTAAAGCACACTCTTGATATCTCTCAATTTTAATAGAATAAAACATGGAATCAAATATTTCAGAGTCATATAATACATAATCAAGTTGATCCTACATGAAATGTCAAAAAATACTTGTCCTTCTTTTGCATATTATTCACCTATGTAGGCTTCCCAAGGTTAAACAATATCATTTTTAGGTCAAATAACATGACGTTTTGTTAGAGCACACTCTTGATAGCTCTCAATTTTAATAGAATAAAACAGGGAATCAAATATTTCAGAGTCATATAATACATAAGCAAGTTGATCCTACATGAAATGTCAAAAAATACTTGTCCTTCTTTTGCATATTATTCACCTATGTAGGCTTCCCAAGGTTAAACAATATCATTTTTAGGTCAAATAACATGACGTTTTGTTAGAGCACACTCATGTCTTGACCTTTATACTATAATGTGCCGTCGAGATGCTCTTTGTCTACTACATTCACAACTACCTCAAATACTAGCTGACCAACTTTTACACCAATAAAACACAACCAAAACTAAACAGAGCAAACATATAGATGTGTTTTATCCATCAAGAATCTGGGCAAATACATTATGCCCGGATTCTATGTGGTCTATATGGACTGGAAATAATTTTAGAGGTTTTTTCTTAGGTTTGGATGATTTGAGCCGGTTACGGCATTTTTAGCTGTTCTTGGTAGGTTTTTATTAGTTTTTGATCGGGTTTAGTCGCTTTTGACCAATGCTTGCCTGGATAAAAGTAATCCTTTTTTCAAGCATCCATTTTCTTAGTTGTGGTCTTGAAACCGAGTCATGTATCACATGTTATGACTATTTTATTGCAACCCACGTTTTCAGATAATTTCAATATAAATTTGTTTTTGTATGTTAGCGATTGTGTTTGGTAATCTATTTCTTGATAGCTCTCAATTTTAATAGAATAAAACATGGAATCAAATATTTCAGAGTCATATAATACATAAGCAAGTTGATCCTACATGAAATGTCAAAAAATACTTGTCCTTCTTTTGCATATTATTCACCTATATAGGCTTCCCAAGGTTAAACAATATCATTTTTAGGTCAAATAACATGACGTTTTGTTAGAGCACACTCATGTCTTGACCTTTATACTATAATGTGCCGTCGAGATGCTCTTTGTCTACTACATTCACAACTACCTCAAATACTAGCTGACCAACTTTTACACCAATAAAACACAACCAAAACTAAACAGAGCAAACATATAGATGTGTTTTAACCATTAAGAATCCGGGCAAATACATTATGCCCGGATTCTATGTGGTCTATATGGACTGGAAATAATTTTAGAGGTTTTTTCTTAGGTTTGGATGATTTGAGCCGGTTACGGCATTTTTAGCTGTTCTTGGTAGGTTTTTATCAGTTTTTGATCGGGTTTAGTCGCTTTTGACCAATGCTTGCCTGGATAAAAGTACTCCTTTTTTCAAGCATCCATTTTCTTAGTTGTGGTCTTGAAACCGAGTCATGTATCACATGTTATGACCATTTTATTGCAACCCACGTTTTCAGATAATTTCAATATAAATTTGTTTTTGTATGTTAGCGATTGTGTTTGGTAATCTATTTCTTGATAGCTCTCAATTTTAATAGAATAAAACAGGGAATCAAATATTTCAGAGTCATATAATACATAAGCAAGTTGATCCTACATGAAATGTCAAAAAATACTTGTCCTTCTTTTGCATATTGTTCACCTATGTAGGCTTCCCAAGGTTAAACAATATCATTTTTAGGTCAAATAACATGACGTTTTGTTAGAGCACACTCTTGATAGCTCTCAATTTTAATAGAATAAAACATAGAATCAAATATTTCAGAGTCATATAATACATAAGCAAGTTGATCCTACATGAAATGTCAAAAAATACTTGTCCTTCTTTTGCATATTATTCACCTATGTAGGCTTCCCAAGGTTAAACAATATCATTTTTAGGTCAAATAACATGACGTTTTGTTAGAGCACACTCTTGATAGCTCTCAATTTTAATAGAATAAAACATGGAATCAAATATTTCAGAGTCATATAATACATAAGCAAGTTGATCCTACATGAAATGTCAAAAAATACTTGTCCTTCTTTTGCATATTATTCACCTATGTAGGCTTCCCAAGGTTAAACAATATCATTTTTAGGTCAAATAACATGACGTTTTGCTAAAGCACACTCTTGATATCTCTCAATTTTAATAGAATAAAACATGGAATCAAATATTTCAGAGTCATATAATACATAATCAAGTTGATCCTACATGAAATGTCAAAAAATACTTGTCCTTCTTTTGCATATTATTCACCTATGTAGGCTTCCCAAGGTTAAACAATATCATTTTTAGGTCAAATAACATGACGTTTTGTTAGAGCACACTCTTGATAGCTCTCAATTTTAATAGAATAAAACAGGGAATCAAATATTTCAGAGTCATATAATACATAAGCAAGTTGATCCTACATGAAATGTCAAAAAATACTTGTCCTTCTTTTGCATATTATTCACCTATGTAGGCTTCCCAAGGTTAAACAATATCATTTTTAGGTCAAATAACATGACGTTTTGTTAGAGCACACTCATGTCTTGACCTTTATACTATAATGTGCCGTCGAGATGCTCTTTGTCTACTACATTCACAACTACCTCAAATACTAGCTGACCAACTTTTACACCAATAAAACACAACCAAAACTAAACAGAGCAAACATATAGATGTGTTTTATCCATCAAGAATCTGGGCAAATACATTATGCCCGGATTCTATGTGGTCTATATGGACTGGAAATAATTTTAGAGGTTTTTTCTTAGGTTTGGATGATTTGAGCCGGTTACGGCATTTTTAGCTGTTCTTGGTAGGTTTTTATTAGTTTTTGATCGGGTTTAGTCGCTTTTGACCAATGCTTGCCTGGATAAAAGTAATCCTTTTTTCAAGCATCCATTTTCTTAGTTGTGGTCTTGAAACCGAGTCATGTATCACATGTTATGACTATTTTATTGCAACCCACGTTTTCAGATAATTTCAATATAAATTTGTTTTTGTATGTTAGCGATTGTGTTTGGTAATCTATTTCTTGATAGCTCTCAATTTTAATAGAATAAAACATGGAATCAAATATTTCAGAGTCATATAATACATAAGCAAGTTGATCCTACATGAAATGTCAAAAAATACTTGTCCTTCTTTTGCATATTATTCACCTATATAGGCTTCCCAAGGTTAAACAATATCATCTTTAGGTCAAATAACATGACGTTTTGTTAGAGCACACTCATGTCTTGACCTTTATACTATAATGTGCCGTCGAGATGCTCTTTGTCTACTACATTCACAACTACCTCAAATACTAGCTGACCAACTTTTACACCAATAAAACACAACCAAAACTAAACAGAGCAAACATATAGATGTGTTTTAACCATTAAGAATCCGGGCAAATACATTATGCCCGGATTCTATGTGGTCTATATGGACTGGAAATAATTTTAGAGGTTTTTTCTTAGGTTTGGATGATTTGAGCCGGTTACGGCATTTTTAGCTGTTCTTGGTAGGTTTTTATCAGTTTTTGATCGGGTTTAGTCGCTTTTGACCAATGCTTGCCTGGATAAAAGTACTCCTTTTTTCAAGCATCCATTTTCTTAGTTGTGGTCTTGAAACCGAGTCATGTATCACATGTTATGACAATTTTATTGCAACCCACGTTTTCAGATAATTTCAATATAAATTTGTTTTTGTATGTTAGCGATTGTGTTTGGTAATCTATTTCTTGATAGCTCTCAATTTTAATAGAATAAAACAGGGAATCAAATATTTCAGAGTCATATAATACATAAGCAAGTTGATCCTACATGAAATGTCAAAAAATACTTGTCCTTCTTTTGCATATTGTTCACCTATGTAGGCTTCCCAAGGTTAAACAATATCATTTTTAGGTCAAATAACATGACGTTTTGTTAGAGCACACTCTTGATAGCTCTCAATTTTAATAGAATAAAACATAGAATCAAATATTTCAGAGTCATATAATACATAAGCAAGTTGATCCTACATGAAATGTCAAAAAATACTTGTCCTTCTTTTGCATATTATTCACCTATGTAGGCTTCCCAAGGTTAAACAATATCATTTTTAGGTCAAATAACATGACGTTTTGTTAGAGCACACTCTTGATAGCTCTCAATTTTAATAGAATAAAACATGGAATCAAATATTTCAGAGTCATATAATACATAAGCAAGTTGATCCTACATGAAATGTCAAAAAATACTTGTCCTTCTTTTGCATATTATTCACCTATGTAGGCTTCCCAAGGTTAAACAATATCATTTTTAGGTCAAATAACATGACGTTTTTTTAGAGCACACTCATGTCTTGACCTTTATACTATAATGTGCCGTCGAGATGCTCTTTGTCTACTACATTCACAACTACCTCAAATACTAGCTGACCACCTTTTACACCAATAAAACACAACCAAAACTAAACAGAGCAAACATATAGATGTGTTTTATCCATCAAGAATCCGGGCAAATACATTATGCCCGGATTCTATGTGGTCTATATGGACTGGAAATAATTTTAGAGGTTTTTTCTTAGGTTTGGATGATTTGAGCCGGTTACGGCATTTTTAGCTGTTCTTGGTCGGTTTTTATCAGTTTTTGATCGGGTTTGGTCGCTTTTAACCAATGCTTGCCTGGATAAAAGTACTCCTTTTTTCAAGCATCCATTTTCTTAGTTGTGGTCTTGAAACCGAGTCATGTATCACATGTTATGACCATTTTATTGCAACCCACGTTTTCGGATAATTTCAATATAAATTTGTTTTTGTATGTTAGCGATTGTGTTTGGTAATCTATTTCTTGATAGCTCTCAATTTTAATAGAATAAAACATGGAATCAAATATTTCAGAGTCATATAATACATAAGCAAGTTGATCCTACAAGAAATGTCAAAAAATACTTGTCCTTCTTTTGCATATTATTCACCTATGTAGGCTTCCCAAGGTTAAACAATATCATTTTTAGGTCAAATAACATGACGTTTTTTTAGAGCACACTCTTGATAGCTCTCAATTTTAATAGAATAAAACATGGAATCAAATATTTCAGAGTCATATAATACATAAGCAAGTTGATCCTACATGAAATGTCAAAAAATACTTGTCCTTCTTTTGCATATTATTCACCTATGTAGGCTTCCCAAGGTTAAACAATATCATTTTTAGGTCAAATAACATGACGTTTTGTTAGAGCACACTCTTGATAGCTCTCAATTTTAATAGAATAAAACATGGAATCAAATATTTCAGAGTCATATAATACATAAGCAAGTTGATCCTACATGAAATGTCAAAAAATACTTGTCCTTCTTTTGCATATTATTCACCTATGTAGGCTTCCCAAGGTTAAACAATATCATTTTTAGGTCAAATAACATGACGTTTTGTTAGAGCACACTCATATCTTGACCTTTATACTATAATGTGCCGTCGAGATGCTCTTTGTCTACTACATTCACAACTACCTCAAATACTAGCTGACCAACTTTTACACCAATAAAACACAACCAAAACTAAACAGAGCAAACATATAGATGTGCTTTATCCATCAAAAATCCGGGCAAATACATTATTCCCGGATTCTATGTGGTCTATATGGGCTGGAAATAACTTTAGAGGTTTTTTCTTAGGTTTGGATGATTTGAGCCGGTTACGGCATTTTTAGCTGTTCTTGGTCGGTTTTTATCAGTTTTTGATCTGGTTTGGTCGCTTTTGACCAATGCTTGCCTGGATAAAAGTACTCCTTTTTTCAAGCATCCATTTTCTTAGTTGTGGTCTTGAAACCGAGTCATGTATCACATGTTATGACCATTTTATTGCAACCCACGTTTTCAGATAATTTCAATATAAATTTGTTTTTGTATGTTAGCGATTGTGTTTGGTAATCTATTTCTTGATAGCTCTCAATTTTAATAGGATAAAACATGGAATCAAATATTTCAGAGTCATATAATACATAAGCAAGTTGATCCTACATGAAATGTCAAAAAATACTTGTTCCTTCTTTTGCAAATTATTCACCTATGTAGGCTTCCCAAGGTTAAACAATATCATTTTTAGGTCAAATAACATGACGTTTTGTTAGAGCACACTCTTGATAGCTCTCAATTTTAATAGAATAAAACATGGAATCAAATATTTCAGAGTCATATAATACATAAGCAAGTTGATCCTACATGAAATGTCAAAAAATACTTGTCCTTCTTTTGCATATTATTCACCTATGTAGGCTTCCCAAGGTTAAACCATATCATTTTTAGGTCAAATAACATGACGTTTTGTTAGAGCACACTCATGTCTTGACCTTTATACTATAATGTGCCGTCGAGATGCTCTTTGTCTACTACATTCACAACTACCTCAAATACTAGCTGACCAACTTTTACACCAATAAAACACAACCAAAACTAAACAGAGCAAACATATAGATGTGTTTTATCCATCAAAAATCCGGGCAAATACATTATTCCCGGATTCTATGTGGTCTATATGGGCTGGAAATAACTTTAGAGGTTTTTTCTTAGGTTTGGATGATTTGAGCCGGTTACGGCATTTTTAGCTGTTCTTGGTCGGTTTTTATTAGTTTTTGATCGGGTTTGGTCGCTTTTGACCAATGCTTGCCTGGATAAAAGTACTCCTTTTTTCAAGCATCCATTTTCTTAGTTGTGGTCTTGAAACCGAGTCATGTATTACATGTTATGACCATTTTATTGCAACCCACGTTTTCAGATAATTTCAATATAAATTTGTTTTTGTATGTTAGCGATTGTGTTTGGTAATCTATTTCTTGATAGCTCTCAATTTTAATAGGATAAAACATGGAATCAAATATTTCAGAGTCATATAATACATAAGCAAGTTGATCCTACATGAAATGTCAAAAAATACTTGTTCCTTCTTTTGTAAATTATTCACCTATGTAGGCTTCCCAAGGTTAAACAATATCATTTTTAGGTCAAATAACATGACGTTTTGTTAGAGCACACTCTTGATAGCTCTCAATTTTTATAGAATAAAACATGGAATCAAATATTTCAGAGTCATATAATACATAAGCAAGTTGATCCTACATGAAATGTCAAAAAATACTTGTCCTTCTTTTGCATATTATTCACCTATGTAGGCTTCCCAAGGTTAAACAATATCATTTTTAGGTCAAATAACATGACGTTTTGTTAGAGCACACTCATGTCTTGACATTTATACTATAATGTGCCGTCGAGATGCTCTTTGTCTACTACATTCACAACTACCTCAAATACTAGCTGACCAACTTTTACACCAATAAAACACAACCAAAACTAAACAGAGCAAACATATAGATGTGTTTTATCCATCAAAAATCCGGGCAAATACATTATTCCCGGATTCTATGTGGTCTATATGGGCTGGAAATAACTTTAGAGGTTTTTTCTTAGGTTTGGATGATTTGAGCCGGTTACGGCATTTTTAGCTGTTCTTGGTCGGTTTTTATTAGTTTTTGATCGGGTTTGGTCGCTTTTGACCATTGCTTGCCTGGATAAAAGTACTCCTTTTTTCAAGCATCCATTTTCTTAGTTGTGGTCTTGAAACCGAGTCATGTATCACATGTTATGACCATTTTATTGCAACCCACGTTTTCAGATAATTTCAATATAAATTTGTTTTTGTATGTTAGCGATTGTGTTTGGTAATCTATTTCTTGATAGCTCTCAGTTTTAATAGGATAAAACATGGAATCAAATATTTTAGAGTCATATAATACATAAGCAAGTTGATCCTACATGAAATGTCAAAAAATACTTGTTCCTTCTTTTGCAAATTATTCACCTATGTAGGCTTCCCAAGGTTAAACAATATCATTTTTAGGTCAAATAACATGACGTTTTGTTAGAGCACACTCTTGATAGCTCTCAATTTTAATAGAATAAAACATGGAATCAAATATTTCAGAGTCATATAATACATAAGCAAGTTGATCCTACATGAAATGTCAAAAAATACTTGTCCTTCTTTTGCATATTATTCACCTATGTAGGCTTCCCAAGGTTAAACAATATCATTTTTAGGTCAAATAACATGAGGTTTTGTTAGAGCACACTCATGTCTTGACATTTATACTATAATGTGCCGTCGAGATGCTCTTTGTCTACTACATTCACAACTACCTCAAATACTAGCTGACCAACTTTTACACCAATAAAACACAACCAAAACTAAACAGAGCAAACATATAGATGTGTTTTATCCATCAAGAATCCGGGAAAATACATTATGCCCGGATTCTATGTGGTCTATAAGGACTGGAAATAATTTTAGAGGTTTTTTCTTAGGTTTGGATGATTTGAGCCGGTTACGGCATTTTTAGCTGTTCTTGGTAGGTTTTTATCAGTTTTTGACCGGGTTTAGTCGCTTTTGACCAATGCTTGCCTGGATAAAAGTACTCCTTTTTTCAAGCATCCATTTTCTTAGTTGTGGTCTTGAAACCGAGTCATGTATCACATGTTATGACCATTTTATTGCAACCCACGTTTTCAGATAATTTCAATATATATTTGTTTTTGTATGTTAGCGATTGTGTTTGGTAATCTATTTCTTGATAGCTCTCAATTTTAATAGGATAAAACATGGAATCAAATATTTCAGAGTCATATAATACATAAGCAAGTTGATCCTACATGAAATGTCAAAAAATACTTGTTCCTTCTTTTGCAAATTATTCACCTATTCCCAAGGTTAAACAATATCATTTTTAAGTCAAATAACATGACGTTTTGTTAGAGCACACTCTTGATAGCTCTCAATTTTAATAGAATAAAACATGGAATCAAATATTTCAGAGTTATATAATACATAAGCAAGTTGATCCTACATGAAATGTCAAAAAATACTTGTCCTTCTTTTGCATATTATTCACCTATGTAGGCTTCTCAAGGTTAAACAATATCATTTTTAGGTCAAATAACATGACGTTTTGTTAGAGCACACTCATGTCTTGACATTTATACTATAATGTGCCGTCGAGATGCTCTTTGTCTACTACATTCACAACTACCTCAAATACTAGCTGACCAACTTTTACACCAATAAAACACAACCAAAACTAAACAGAGCAAACATATAGATGTGTTTTATCCATCAAGAATCCGGGCAAATACATTATGCCCGGATTCTATGTGGTCTATATGGACTGGAAATATATTTAGAGGTTTTTTCTTAGGTTTGGATGATTTGAGCCGGTTACGGCATTTTTAGCTGTTCTTGGTAGGTTTTTATCAGTTTTTGATCGGGTTTAGTCGCTTTTGACCAATGCTTGCCTGGATAAAAGTACTCCTTTTTTTAAGCATCCATTTTCTTAGTTGTGGTCTTGAAACTGAGTCATGTATCACATGTTATGACCATTTTCTTGCAACCCACGTTTTCAGATAATTTCAATATAAATTTGTTTTTGTATGTTAGCGATTGTGTTTGGTAATCTATTTCTTGATAGCTCTCAATTTTAATAGGATAAAACATGGAATCAAATATTTCAGAGTCATATAATACATAAGCAAGTTGATCCTACATGAAATGTCAAAAAATACTTGTCCTTCTTTCGCAAATTATTCACCTATGTAGGCTTCCCAAGGTTAAACAATATCATTTTTAGGTCAAATAACATGACGTTTTGTTAGAGCACACTCTTGATAGCTCTCAGTTTTAATAGAATAAAACATGGAATCAAATATTTCAGAGTCATATAATACATAAGCAAGTTGATCCTACATGAAATGTTAAAAAATATTTGTCCTTCTTTTGCATATTATTCACCTATGTAGGCTTCTCAAGGTTAAACAATATCATTTTTAGGTCAAATAACATGACGTTTTGTTAGAGCACACTCATGTCTTGACCTTTATACTATAATGTGCCGTCGAGATGCTCTTTGTCTACTACATTCACAACTACCTCAAATACTAGCTGACCAACTTTTACACCAATAAAACACAACCAAAACTAAACCGAGCAAACATATAGATGTGTTTTATCCATCAAGAATCCGGGCAAATACATTATGCCCGGATTCTATGTGGTCTATATGGACTCGAAATAATTTTAGAGGTTTTTTCTTAGGTTTGGACGATTTGAGCCGGTTACGGCATTTTTAGCTGTTCTTGGTAGGTTTTTATCAGTTTTTGATCGGGTTTAGTCGCTTTTGACCAATGCTTGCCTGGATAAAAGTACTCCTTTTTTCAAGCATCCATTTTCTTAGTTGTGGTCTTGAAACCGAGTCATGTATCACATGTTATGACCATTTTATTGCAACCCACGTTTTCAGATAATTTCAATATAAATTTGTTTTTGTATGTTTGCGATTGTGTTTGGTAATCTATTTCTTGATAGCTCTCAATTTTAATAGAATAAAACATTGAATCAAATATTTCAGAGTCATATAATACATAAGCAAGTTGATCCTACATGAAATGTCAAAAAATACTTGTCCTTCTTTTGCATTTATTCACCTATGTAGGCCTCCCAAGGTTAAACAATATCATTTTTAGGTCAAATAACATGACGTTTTGTTAGAGCACACTCTTGATAGCTCTCAGTTTTAATAGAATAAAACATGGAATCAAATATTTCAGAGTCATATAATACATAAGCAAGTTGATCCTACATGAAATGTCAAAAAATATTTGTCCTTCTTTTGCATATTATTCACCTATGTAGGCTTCTCAAGGTTAAACAATATCATTTTTAGGTCAAATAACATGAAGTTTTGTTAGAGCACACTCATGTCTTGACCTTTATACTATAATGTGCCGTCGAGATGCTCTTTGTCTACTACATTCACAACTACCTCAAATACTAGCTGACCAACTTTTACACCAATAAAACACAACCAAAACTAAACCGAGCAAACATATAGATGTGTTTTATCCATCAAGAATCCGGGCAAATACATTATGCCCGGATTCTATGTGGTCTATATGGACTCGAAATAATTTTAGAGGTTTTTTCTTAGGTTTGGATGATTTGAGCCGGTTACGGCATTTTTAGCTGTTCTTGGTAGGTTTTTATCAGTTTTTGATCGGGTTTAGTCGCTTTTGACCAATGCTTGCCTGGATAAAAGTACTCCTTTTTTCAAGCATCCATTTTCTTAGTTGTGGTCTTGAAACCGAGTCATGTATCACATGTTATGACCATTTTATTGCAACCCACGTTTTCAGATAATTTCAATATAAATTTGTTTTTGTATGTTTGCGATTATGTTTGGTAATCTATTTCTTGATAGCTCTCAATTTTAATAGAATAAAACATGGAATCAAATATTTCAGAGTCATATAATACATAAGCAAGTTGATCCTACATGAAATGTCAAAAAATATTTGTCCTTCTTTTGCATATTATTCACCTATGTAGGCTTCTCAAGGTTAAACAATATCATTTTTAGGTCAAATAACATGAAGTTTTGTTAGAGCACACTCATGTCTTGACCTTTATACTATAATGTGCCGTCGAGATGCTCTTTGTCTACTACATTCACAACTACCTCAAATACTAGCTGACCAACTTTTACACCAATAAAACACAACCAAAACTAAACCGAGCAAACATATAGATGTGTTTTATCCATCAAGAATCCGGGCAAATACATTATGCCCGGATTCTATGTGGTCTATATGGACTGGAAATAATTTTAGAGGTTTTTTCTTAGGTTTGGATGATTTGAGCCGGTTACGGCATTTTTAGCTGTTCTTGGTAGGTTTTTATCAGTTTTTGATCGGGTTTAGTCGCTTTTGACCAATGCTTGCCTGGATAAAAGTACTCCTTTTTTCAAGCATCCATTTTCTTAGTTGTGGTCTTGAAACCGAGTCATGTATCACATGTTATGACCATTTTATTGCAACCCACGTTTTCAGATAATTTCAATATAAATTTGTTTTTGTATATTAGCGATTGTGTTTGGTAATCTATTTCTTGATAGCTCTCAATTTTAATAGAATAAAACATGGAATCAAATATTTCAGAGTCATATAATACATAAGCAACTTGATCCTACATGAAATGTCAAAAAATACTTGTCCTTCTTTTGCATATTATTCACCTATGTAGGCTTCCCAAGGTTAAACAATATCATTTTTAGGTCAAATAACATGACGTTTTGTTAGAGCACACTCTTGATAGCTCTCAATTTTAATAGAATAAAACATGGAATCAAATATTTCAGAGTCATATAATACATAAGCAAGTTGATCCTACATGAAATGTCAAAAAATACTTGTCCTTCTTTTGCATATTATTCACCTATGTAGGCTTCCCAAGGTTAAACAATATCATTTTTAGGTCAAATAACATGAAGTTTTGTTAGAGCACACTCATGTCTTGACCTTTATACTATAATGTGTCGCCGAGATGCTCTTTGTCTACTACATTCACAACTACCTCAAATACTAGCTGACCAACTTTTACACCAATAAAACACAACCAAAACTAAACAGAGCAAACATATAGATGTGTTTTATCCATCAAGAATCCGGGCAAATACATTATGCCCGGATTCTATGTGGTCTATATGGACTGGAAATAATTTTAGAGGTTTTTTCTTAGGTTTGGATGATTTGAGCCGGTTACGGACTTTTTAGCTGTTCTTGGTAGGTTTTTATCAGTTTTTGATCGGGTTTAGTCGCTTTTGACCAATGCTTGCCTGGATAAAAGTACTCCTTTTTTCAAGCATCCATTTTCTTAGTTGTGGTCTTGAAACCGAGTCATGTATCACATGTTATGACCATTTTATTGCAACCCACGTTTTTAGATAATTTCAATATAAATTTGTTTTTGTATGTTAGCGATTGTGTTTGGTAATCTATTTCTTGATAGCTCTCAATTTTAATAGAATAAAACATGGAATCAAATATTTCAGAGTCATATAATACATAAGCAAGTTGATCCTACATGAAATGTAAAAAAATACTTGTCCTTCTTTTGCATATTATTCACCTATGTAAGCTTCCCAAGGTTAAACAATATCATTTTTAGGTCAAATAACATGACGTTTTGTTAGAGCACACTCTTGATAGCTCTCAATTTTAATAGAATAAAACATGGAATCAAATATTTCAGAGTCATATAATACATAAGCAAGTTGATCCTACATGAAATGTCAAAAAATACTTGTCCTTCTTTTGCATATTATTCACCTATGTAGGCTTCCCAAGGTTAAACAATATCATTTTTAGGTCAAATAACATGAAGTTTTGTTAGAGCACACTCATGTCTTGACCTTTATACTATAATGTGTCGCCGAGATGCTCTTTGTCTACTACATTCACAACTACCTCAAATACTAGCTGACCAACTTTTACACCAATAAAACACAACCAAAACTAAACAGAGCAAACATATAGATGTGTTTTATCCATCAAGAATCCGGGCAAATACATTATGCCCGGATTCTATGTGGTCTATATGGACTGGAAATAATTTTAGAGGTTTTTTCTTAGGTTTGGATGATTTGAGCCGGTTACGGACTTTTTAGCTGTTCTTGGTAGGTTTTTATCAGTTTTTGATCGGGTTTAGTCGCTTTTGACCAATGCTTGCCTGGATAAAAGTACTCCTTTTTTCAAGCATCCATTTTCTTAGTTGTGGTCTTGAAACCGAGTCATGTATCACATGTTATGACCATTTTATTGCAACCCACGTTTTTAGATAATTTCAATATAAATTTGTTTTTGTATGTTAGCGATTGTGTTTGGTAATCTATTTCTTGATAGCTCTCAATTTTAATAGAATAAAACATGGAATCAAATATTTCAGAGTCATATAATACATAAGCAAGTTGATCCTACATGAAATGTAAAAAAATACTTGTCCTTCTTTTGCATATTATTCACCTATGTAGGCTTCCCAAGGTTAAACAATATCATTTTTAGGTCAAATAACATGACGTTTTGTTAGAGCACACTCTTGATAGCTCTCAATTTTAATAGAATAAAACATGGAATCAAATATTTCAGAGTCATATAATACATAAGCAAGTTGATCCTACATGAAATGTCAAAAAATACTTGTCCTTCTTTTGCATATTATTCACCTATGTAGGCTTCTCAAGGTTAAACAATATCATTTTTAGGTCAAATAACATGACGTTTTGTTAGAGCACACTCATGTCTTGACATTTATACTATAATGTGCCGTCGAGATGCTCTTTGTCTACTACATTCACAACTACCTCAAATACTAGCTGACCAACTTTTACACCAATAAAACACAACCAAAACTAAACAGAGCAAACATATAGATGTGTTTTATCCATCAAGAATCCGGGAAAATACATTATGCCCGGATTCTATGTGGTCTATAAGGACTGGAAATAATTTTAGAGGTTTTTTCTTAGGTTTGGATGATTTGAGCCGGTTACGGCATTTTTAGCTGTTCTTGGTAGGTTTTTATCAGTTTTTGATCGGGTTTAGTCGCTTTTGACCAATGCTTGCCTTGATAAAAGTACTCCTTTTTTCAAGCATCCATTTTCTTAGTTGTGGTCTTGAAACTGAGTCATGTATCACATGTTATGACCATTTTATTGCAATCCACGTTTTCAGATAATTTCAATATAAATTTGTTTTTGTATGTTAGCGATTGTGTTTGGTAATCTATTTCTTGATAGCTCTCAATTTTAATAGAATAAAACATGGAATCAAATATTTCAGAGTCATATAATACATAAGCAAGTTGATCCTACATGAAATGTCAAAAAATACTTGTCCTTCTTTTGCATATTATTCACCTATGTAGGCTTCCCAAGGTTAAACAATATCATTTTTAGGTCAAATAACATGACGTTTTGTTAGAGCACACTCTTGATAGCTCTCAGTTTTAATAGAATAAAACATGGAATCAAATATTTCAGAGTCATATAATACATAAGCAAGTTGATCCTACATGAAATGTCAAAAAATATTTGTCCTTCTTTTGCATATTATTCACCTATGTAGGCTTCTCAAGGTTAAACAATATCATTTTTAGGTCAAATAACATGACGTTTTATTAGAGCACACTCATGTCTTGACCTTTATACTATAATGTGCCGTCGAGATGCTCTTTGTCTACTACATTCACAACTACCTCAAATACTAGCTGACCAACTTTTACACCAATAAAACACAACCAAAACTAAACCGAGCAAACATATAGATGTGTTTTATCCATCAAGAATCCGGGCAAATACATTATGCCCGGATTCTATGTGGTCTATATGGACTCGAAATAATTTTAGAGGTTTTTTCTTAGGTTTGCATGATTTGAGCCGGTTACGGCATTTTTAGCTGTTCTTGGTAGGTTTTTATCAGTTTTTGATCGGGTTTAGTCGCTTTTGACCAATGCTTGCCTGGATAAAAGTACTCCTTTTTTCAAGCATCCATTTTCTTAGTTGTGGTCTTGAAACCGAGTCATGTATCACATGTTATGACCATTTTATTGCAACCCACGTTTTCAGATAATTTCAATATAAATTTGTTTTTGTATGTTAGCGATTGTGTTTGGTAATCTATTTCTTGATAGCTCTCAATTTTAATAGAATAAAACATGGAATCAAATATTTCAGAGTCATATAATACATAAGCAAGTTGATCCTACATGAAATGTCAAAAAATACTTGTCCTTCTTTTGCATATTATTCACCTATGTAGGCTTCCCAAGGTTAAACAATATCATTTTTAGGTCAAATAACATGACGTTTTGTTAGAGCACACTCTTGATAGCTCTCAGTTTTAATAGAATAAAACATGGAATCAAATATTTCAGAGTCATATAATACATAAGCAAGTTGATCCTACATGAAATGTCAAAAAATATTTGTCCTTCTTTTGCATATTATTCACCTATGTAGGCTTCTCAAGGTTAAACAATATCATTTTTAGATCAAATAACATGACGTTTTGTTAGAGCACACTCATGTCTTGACCTTTATACTATAATGTGCCGTCGAGATGCTCTTTGTCTACTACATTCACAACTACCTCAAATACTAGCTGACCACCTTTTACACCAATAAAACACAACCAAAAATAAACCGAGCAAACATATAGATGTGTTTTATCCATCAAGAATCCGGGCAAATACATTATGCCCGGATTCTATGTGGTCTATATGGACTCGAAATAATTTTAGAGGTTTTTTCTTAGGTTTGCATGATTTGAGCCGGTTACGGCATTTTTAGCTGTTCTTGGTAGGTTTTTATCAGTTTTTGATCGGGTTTAGTCGCTTTTGACCAATGCTTGCCTGGATAAAAGTACTCCTTTTTTCAAGCATCCATTTTCTTAGTTGTGGTATTGAAACCGAGTCATGTATCACATGTTATGACCATTTTATTGCAACCCACGTTTTCAGATAATTTCAATATAAATTTGTTTTTGTATGTTAGCGATTGTGTTTGGTAATCTATTTCTTGATAGCTCTCAATTTTAATAGAATAAAACATGGAATCAAATATTTCAGAGTCATATAATACATAAGCAAGTTGATCCTACATGAAATGTCAAAAAATACTTGTCCTTCTTTTGCATATTATTCACCTATGTAGGCTTCCCAAGGTTAAACAATATCATTTTTAGGTCAAATAACATGACGTTTTGTTAGAGCACACTCTTGATAGCTCTCAGTTTTAATAGAATAAAACATGGAATCAAATATTTCAGAGTCATATAATACATAAGCAAGTTGATCCTACATGAAATGTCAAAAAATATTTGTCCTTCTTTTGCATATTATTCACCTATGTAGGCTTCTCAATGTTAAACAATATCATTTTTAGGTCAAATAACATGACGTTTTGTTAGAGCACACTCATGTCTTGACCTTTATACTATAATGTGCCGTCGAGATGCTCTTTGTCTACTACATTCACAACTACCTCAAATACTAGCTGACCAACTTTTACACCAATAAAACACAACCAAAACTAAACCGAGCAAACAAATAGATGTGTTTTATCCATCAAGAATCCGGGCAAATACATTATGCCCGGATTCTATGTGGTCTATATGGACTCGAAATATTTTAGAGGTTTTTTCTTAGGTTTGCATGATTTGAGCCGGTTACGGCATTTTTAGCTGTTCTTGGTAGGTTTTTATCAGTTTTTGATCGGGTTTAGTCGCTTTTGACCAATGCTTGCCTGGATAAAAGTACTCCTTTTTTCAAGCATCCATTTTCTTAGTTGTGGTCTTGAAACTGAGTCATGTATCACATGTTATGACCATTTTATTGCAACCCACGTTTTCAGATAATTTCAATATAAATTTGTTTTTGTATGTTAGCGATTGTGTTTGGTAATCTATTTCTTGATAGCTCTTAATTTTAATAGAATAAAACATGGAATCAAATATTTCAGAGTCATATAATACATAAGCAAGTTGATCCTACATGAAATGTCAAAAAATACTTGTCCTTCTTTTGCATTTATTCACCTATGTAGGCTTCCCAAGGTTAAACAATATCATTTTTAGGTCAAATAACATGACGTTTTGTTAGAGCACACTCTTGATAGCTCTCAGTTTTAATAGAATAAAACATGGAATCAAATATTTCAGAGTCGTATAATACATAAGCAAGTTGATCCTACATGAAATGTCAAAAAATATTTGTCCTTCTTTTGCATATTATTCACCTATGTAGGCTTCTCAAGGTTAAAAAATATCATTTTTAGGTCAAATAACATGACGTTTTGTTAGAGCACACTCATGTCTTGACCTTTATACTATAATGTGCCGTCGAGATGCTCTTTGTCTACTACATTCACAACTACCTCAAATACTAGCTGACCAACTTTTACACCAATAAAACACAACCAAAACTAAACCGAGCAAACATATAGATGTGTTTTATCCATCAAGAATCCGGGCAAATACATTATGCCCGGATTCTATGTGGTCTATATGGACTGGAAATAATTTTAGAGGTTTTTTCTTAGGTTTGGATGATTTGAGCCGGTTACGGCATTTTTAGCTGTTCTTGGTAGGTTTTTATCAGTTTTTGATCGGGTTTAGTCGCTTTTGACCAATGCTTGCCTGGATAAAAGTACTCCTTTTTTCAAGCATCCATTTTCTTAGTTGTGGTCTTGAAACCGAGTCATGTATCACATGTTATGACCATTTTATTGCAAGCCACGTTTTCAGATAATTTCAATATAAATTTGTTTTTGTATGTTAACGATTGTGTTTGGTAATCTATTTCTTGATAGCTCTCAATTTTAATAGAATAAAACATGGAATCAAATATTTCAGAGTCATATAATACATAAGCAACTTGATCCTACATGAAATGTCAAAAAATACTTGTCCTTCTTTTGCATATTATTCACCTATGTAGGCTTCCCAAGGTTAAACAATATCATTTTTAGGTCAAATAACATGACGTTTTGTTAGAGCACACTCTTGATAGCTCTCAATTTTAATAGAATAAAACATGGAATCAAATATTTCAGAGTCATATAATACATAAGCAAGTTGATCCTACATGAAATGTCAAAAAATACTTGTCCTTCTTTTGCATATTATTCACCTATGTAGGCTTCCCAAGGTTAAACAATATCATTTTTAGGTCAAATAACATGACGTTTTGTTAGAGCACACTCTTGATAGCTCTCAATTTTAATAGAATAAAACATGGAATCAAATATTTCAGAGTCATATAATACATAAGCAAGTTCATCCTACATGAAATGTCAAAAAATACTTGTCCTTCTTTTGCATATTATTCACCTATGTAGGCTTCCCAAGGTTAAACAATATCATTTTTAGGTCAAATAACATGACATTTTGTTAGAGCACACTCATGTCTTGACCTTTATACTATAATGTGTCGCCGAGATGCTCTTTGTCTACTACATTCACAACTACCTCAAATACTAGCTGACCAACTTTTACACCAATAAAACACAACCAAAACTAAACAGAGCAAACATATAGATGTGTTTTATCCAACAAGAATCCGGGCAAATACATTATGCCCGGATTCTATGTTGTCTATATGGACTGGAAATAATTTTAGAGGTTTTTTCTTAGGTTTGGATGATTTGAGCCGGTTACGGCATTTTTAGCTGTTCTTGGTAGGTTTTTATCAGTTTTTGATCGGGTTTAGTCGCTTTTGACCAATGCTTGCCTGGATAAAAGTACTCCTTTTTTCAAGCATCCATTTTCTTAGTTGTGGTCTTGAAACCGAGTCATGTATCACATGTTATGACCATTTTATTGCAACCCACGTTTTCAGATAATTTCAATATAAATTTGTTTTTGTATGTTAGCGATTGTGTTTGGTAATCTATTTCTTGATAGCTCTCAATTTTAATAGAATAAAACATGGAATCAAATATTTCAGAGTCATATAATACATAAGCAACTTGATCCTACATGAAATGTCAAAAAATACTTGTCCTTCTTTTGCATATTATTCACCTATGTAGGCTTCCCAAGGTTAAACAATATCATTTTTAGGTCAAATAACATGACGTTTTGTTAGAGCACACTCTTGATAGCTCTCAATTTTAATAGAATAAAACATGGAATCAAATATTTCAGAGTCATATAATACATAAGCAAGTTGATCCTACATGAAATGTCAAAAAATACTTGTCCTTCTTTTGCATATTATTCACCTATGTAGGCTTCCCAAGGTTAAACAATATCATTTTTAGGTCAAATAACATGACGTTTTGTTAGAGCACACTCTTGATAGCTCTCAATTTTAATAGAATAAAACATGGAATCAAATATTTCAGAGTCATATAATACATAAGCAAGTTGATCCTACATGAAATGTCAAAAAATACTTGTCCTTCTTTTGCATATTATTCACCTATGTAGGCTTCCCAAGGTTAAACAATATCATTTTTAGGTCAAATAACATGACGTTTTGTTAGAGCACACTCATGTCTTGACCTTTATACTATAATGTGTCGCTGAGATGCTCTTTGTCTACTACATTCACAACTACCTCAAATACTAGCTGACCAACTTTTACACCAATAAAACACAACCAAAACTAAACAGAGCAAACATATAGATGTGTTTTATCCATCAAGAATCCGGGCAAATACATTATGCCCGGATTCTATGTGGTCTATATGGACTGGAAATAATTTTAGAGGTTTTTTCTTAGGTTTGGATGATTTGAGCCGGTTACGGACTTTTTAGCTGTTCTTGGTAGGTTTTTATCAGTTTTTGATCGGGTTTAGTCGCTTTTGACCAATGCTTGCCTGGATAAAAGTACTCCTTTTTTCAAGCATCCATTTTCTTAGTTGTGGTCTTGAAACCGAGTCATGTATCACATGTTATGACCATTTTATTGCAACCCACGTTTTCAGATAATTTCAATATAAATTTGTTTTTGTATGTTAGCGATTGTGTTTGGTAATCTATTTCTTGATAGCTCTCAATTTTAATAGAATAAAACATGGAATCAAATATTTCAGAGTCATATAATACATAAGCAAGTTGATCCTACATGAAATGTAAAAAAATACTTGTCCTTCTTTTGCATATTATTCACCTATGTAGGCTTCCCAAGGTTAAACAATATCATTTTTAGGTCAAATAACATGACTTTTTGTTAGAGCACACACTTGATAGCTCTCAATTTTAATAGAATAAAACATGGAATCAAATATTTCAGAGTCATATAATACATAAGCAAGTTGATCCTACATGCAATGTAAAAAAATACTTGTCCTTCTTTTGCATATTATTCACCTATGTAGGCTTCCCAAGGTTAAACAATATCATTTTTAGGTCAAATAACATGACGTTTTCTTAGAGCACACTCTTGATAGCTCTCAATTTTAATAGAATAAAACATGGAATCAAATATTTCAGAGTCATATAATACATAAGCAAGTTGTTCCTACATGAAATGTCAAAAAATACTTGTCCTTCTTTTGCATATTATTCAGCTATGTAGGCTTCCCAAGGTTAAACAATATCATTTTTAGGTCAAATAACATGACGTTTTGTTAGAGCACACTCATGTCTTGACCTTTATACTATAATGTGCCGTCGAGATGCTCTTTGTCTACTACATTCACAACTACCTCAAATACTAGCTGACCAACTTTTACACCAATAAAACACAACCAAAACTAAACAGAGCAAACATATAGATGTGTTTTATCCATCAAAAATCCGGGCAAATACATTATGCCCGGATTCTATGTGGTCTATATGGACTGGAAATAATTTTAGAGGTTTTTTCTTAGGTTTGGATGATTTGAGGCGGTTACGGCATTTTTAGCTGTTCTTGGTAGGTTTTTATCAGTTTTTGATCGGGTTTAGTCGCTTTTGACCAATGCTTGCCTGGATAAAAGTACTCCTTTTTCAAGCATCCATTTTCTTAGTTGTGGTCTTGAAACCGAGTCATGTATCACATGTTATGACCATTTTATTGCAACCCACGTTTTCAGATAATTTCAATATAAATTTGTTTTTGTATGTTAGCGATTGTCTTTGGTAATCTATTTCTTGATAGCTCTCAATTTTAATAGAATAAAACATGGAATCAAATATTTCAGAGTCATATAATACATAAGCAACTTGATCCTACATGAAATGTCAAAAAATACTTGTCCTTCTTTTGCATATTATTCACCTATGTAGGCTTCCCAAGGTTAAACAATATCATTTTTAGGTCAAATAACATGACGTTTTGTTAGAGCACACTCTTGATAGCTCTCAATTTTAATACAATAAAACATGGAATCAAATATTTCAGAGTCATATAATACATAAGCAAGTTGATCCTACATGAAATGTCAAAAAATACTTGTCCTTCTTTTGCATATTATTCACCTATGTAGGCTTCCCAAGGTTAAACAATATCATTTTTAGGTCAAATAACATGACGTTTTGTTAGAGCACACTCTTGATAGCTCTCAATTTTAATAGAATAAAACATGGAATCAAATATTTCAGAGTCATATAATACATAAGCAAGTTGATCCTACATGAAATGTCAAAAAATACTTGTCCTTCTTTTGCATATTATTCACCTATGTAGGCTTCCCAAGGTTAAACAATATCATTTTTAGGTCAAATAACATGAGGTTTTGTTAGAGCACACTCATGTCTTGACCTTTATACTATAATGTGTCGCCGAGATGCTCTTTGTCTACTACATTCACAACTACCTCAAATACTAGCTGATCAACTTTTACACCAATAAAACACAACCAAAACTAAACAGAGCAAACATATAGATGTGTTTTATCCATCAAGAATCCGGGCAAATACATTATGCCCGGATTCTATGTGGTCTATATGGACTGGAAATAATTTTAGAGGTTTTTTCTTAGGTTTGGATGATTTGAGCCGGTTACGGACTTTTTAGATGTTCTTGGTAGGTTTTTATCAGTTTTTGATCGGGTTTAGTCGCTTTTGACCAATGCTTGCCTGGATAAAAGTACTCCTTTTTTCAAGCATCCATTTTCTTAGTTGTGGTCTTGAAACCGAGTCATGTATCACATGTTATGACCATTTTATTGCAACCCACGTTTTCAAATAATTTCAATATAAATTTGTTTTTGTATGTTAGCGATTGTGTTTGGTAATCTATTTCTTGATAGCTCTCAATTTTAATAGAATAAAACATGGAATCAAATATTTCAGAGTCATATAATACATAAGCAAGTTGATCCTACATGAAATGTAAAAAAATACTTGTCCTTCTTTTGTATATTATTCACCTATGTAGGCTTCCCAAGGTTAAACAATATCATTTTTAGGTCAAATAACATGACTTTTTGTTAGAGCACACTCTTGATAGCTCTCAATTTTAATAGAATAAAACATGGAATCAAATATTTCAGAGTCATATAATACATAAAAAAGTTGATCCTACATGCAATGTAAAAAAATACTTGTCCTTCTTTTGCATATTATTCACCTATGTAGGCTTCCCAAGGTTAAACAATATCATTTTTAGGTCAAATAACATGACGTTTTCTTAGAGCACACTCTTGATAGCTCTCAATTTTAATAGAATAAAACATGGAATCAAATATTTCAGAGTCATATAATACATAAGCAAGTTGATCCTACATGAAATGTCAAAAAATACTTGTCCTTCTTTTGCATATTATTCGGCTATGTAGGCTTCCCAAGGTTAAACAATATCATTTTTAGGTCAAATAACATGACGTTTTGTTAGAGCACACTCATGTCTTGACCTTTATACTATAATGTGCCGTCGAGATGCTCTTTGTCTACTACATTCACAACTACCTCAAATACTAGCTGACCAACTTTTACACCAATAAAACACAACCAAAACTAAACAGAGCAAACATATAGATGTGTTTTATCCATCAAAAATCCGGGCAAATACATTATGCCCGGATTCTATGTGGTCTATATGGACTGGAAATAATTTTAGAGGTTTTTTCTTAGGTTTGGATGATTTGAGCCGGTTACGGACTTTTTAGCTGTTCTTGGTAGGTTTTTATCAGTTTTTGATCGGGTTTAGTCGCTTTTGACCAATGCTTGCCTGGATAAAAGTACTCCTTTTTTCAAGCATCCATTTTCTTAGTTGTGGTCTTGAAACCGAGTCATGTATCACATGTTATGACCATTTTATTGCAACCCACGTTTTCAGATAATTTCAATATAAATTTGTTTTTGTATGTTAGCGATTGTGTTTGGTAATCTATTTCTTGATAGCTCTCAATTTTAATAGAATAAAACATGGAATCAAATATTTCAGAGTCATATAATACATAAGCAAGTTGATCCTACATGAAATGTAAAAAAATACTTGTCCTTCTTTTGCATATTATTCACCTATGTAGGCTTCCCAAGGTTAAACAATATCATTTTTAGGTCAAATAACATGACTTTTTGTTAGAGCACACTCTTGATAGCTCTCAATTTTAATAGAATAAAACATGGAATCAAATATTTCAGAGTCATATAATACATAAGCAAGTTGATCCTACATGAAATGTAAAAAAATACTTGTCCTTCTTTTGCATATTATTCACCAATGTAGGCTTCCCAAGGTTAAACAATATCATTTTTAGGTCAAATAACATGACGTTTTGTTAGAGCACACTCTTGATAGCTCTCAATTTTAATAGAATAAAACATGGAATCAAATATTTCAGAGTCATATAATACATAAGCAAGTTGATCCTACATGAAATGTCAAAAAATACTTGTCTTTCTTTTGCATATTATTCAGCTATGTAGGCTTCCCAAGGTTAAACAATATCATTTTTAGGTCAAATAACATGACGTTTTGTTAGAGCACACTCATGTCTTGACCTTTATACTATAATGTGCCGTCGAGATGCTCTTTGTCTACTACATTCACAACTACCTCAAATACTAGCTGACCAACTTTTACACCAATAAAACACAACCAAAACTAAACAGAGCAAACATATAGATGTGTTTTATCCATCAAAAATCCGGGCAAATACATTATGCCCGGATTCTATGTGGTCTATATGGACTGGAAATAATTTTAGAGGTTTTTTCTTAGGTTTGGATGATTTGAGCCGGTTACGGCATTTTTAGCTGTTCTTGGTAGGTTTTTATCAGTTTTTGATCGGGTTTAGTCGCTTTTGACCAATGCTTGCCTGGATAAAAGTACTCCTTTTTTCAAGCATCCATTTTGTTAGTTGTGGTCTTGAAACCGAGTCATGTATCACATGTTATGACCATTTTATTGCAACCCACGTTTTCAGATAATTTCAATATAAATTTGTTTTTGTATGTTAGCGATTGTGTTTGGTAATCTATTTCTTGATAGCTCTCAATTTTAATAGAATAAAACATGGAATCAAATATTTCAGAGTCATATAATATAAGCAAGTTGATCCTACAAGAAATGTCAAAAAATACTTGTCCTTCTTTTGCATATTATTCACCTATGTAGGCTTCCCAAGGTTAAACAATATCATTTTTAGGTCAAATAACATGACGTTTTGTTAGAGCACACTCATGTCTTGACCTTTATACTATAATGTGCCGTCGAGATGCTCTTTGTCTACTACATTCACAACTACCTCAAATACTAGCTGACCAACTTTTACACCAATAAAACACAACCAAAACTAAACAGAGCATTTATATAGATGTGTTTTATCCATCAAGAATCCGGGAAAATACATTATGCCCGGATTCTATGTGGTCTATATGGACTGGAAATAATTTTAGAGGTTTTTTCTTAGGTTTGGATGATTTGAGCCGGTTACGGCATTTTTAGCTGTTCTTGGTAGGTTTTTATCAGTTTTTGATCGGGTTTAGTCGCTTTTGACCAATGCTTGCCTGGTTAAAAGTACTCCTTTTTTCAAGCATCCATTTTCTTAGTTGTGGTCTTGAAACCGAGTCATGTATCACATGTTATGACCATTTTATTGCAACCCACGTTTTCAGATAATTTCAATATAAATTTGTTTTTGTATGTTAGCGATTGTGTTTGGTAATCTATTTCTTGATAACTCTCAATTTTAATAGAATAAAACATGGAATCAAATATTTCAGAGTCATATAATACATAAGCAAGTTGATCCTACATGAAATGTCAAAAAATACTTGTCCTTCTTTTGCATATTATTCACCTATGTAGGCTTCCTAAGGTTAAACAATATCATTTTTAGGTCAAATAACATGATGTTTTGTTAGAGCACACTCTTGATAGCTCTCAATTTTAATAGAATAAAACATGGAATCAAATATTTCAGAGTCATATAATACATAAGCAAGTTGATCCTACATGAAATGTCAAAAAATACTTGTCCTTCTTTTCCATATTATTCACCTATGTAGGCTTCCCAAGGTTAAACAATATCATTTTGAGGTCAAGTAACATGACGTTTTGTTAGAGCACACTCTTGATAGCTCTCAATTTTAATAGAATAAAACATGGAATCAAATATTTCAGGGTCATATAATACATAAGCAAGTTGATCCTACATGAAATGTCAAAAAATACTTGTCCTTCTTTTGCATATTATTCACCTATGTAGGCTTCCCAAGGTTAAACAATATCATTTTTAGGTCAAATAACATGACGTTTTGTTAGAGAACACTCTTGATAGCTCTCAGTTTTAATAGAATAAAACATGGAATCAAATATTTCAGAGTCATATAATACATAAGCAAGTTGATCCTACATGAAATGTCAAAAAATACTTGTCCTTCTTTTGCATATTATTCACCTATGTAGGCTTCCCAAGGTTAAACAATATCATTTTTAGGTCAAATAACATGACGTTTTGTTAGAGCACACTCTTGATAGCTCTCAATTTTAATAGAATAAAACATGGAATCAAATATTTCAGAGTCATATAATACATAAGCAAGTTGATCCTACATGAAATGTCAAAAAATACTTGTCCTTCTTTTGCATATTATTCACCTATGTAGGCTTCCCAAGGTTAAACAATATCATTTTTAGGTCAAATAACATGACGTTTTGTTAGAGCACACTCTTGATAGCTCTCAATTTTAATAGAATAAAACATGGAATCAAATATTTCAGAGTCATATAATACATAAGCAAGTTGATCCTACATGAAATGTCAAAAAATACTTGTCCTTCTTTTGCATATTATTCACCTATGTAGGCTTCCCAAGGTTAAACAATATCATTTTTAGGTCAAAAACATGATGTTTTGTTAGAGCACACTCATGTCTTGACCTTTATACTATAATGTGCCGTCGAGATGCTCTTTGTCTACTACATTCACAACTACCTCAAATACTAGCTGACCAACTTTTACACCAATAAAACACAACCAAAACTAAACAGAGCAAACATATAGATGTGTTTTATCCATCAAGAATCTGGGCAAATACATTATGCCCGGATTCTATGTGGTCTATATGGACTGGAAATAATGTTTGAGGTTTTTCTTAGGTTTGGATGATTTGAGCCGGTTACGGCATTTTTAGTTGTTCTTGGTAGGTTTTTATCAGTTTTTGATCGGGTTTAGTCGCTTTTGACCAATGCTTGCCTGGATAAAAGTACTCCTTTTTTCAAGCATCCATTTTCTTAGTTGTAGTCTTGAAACCGAGTCATGTATCACATGTTATGACCATTTTATTGCAACCCACGTTTTCAGATAATTTCAATATAAATTTGTTTTTGTATGTTAGCGATTGTGTTTGGTAATCTATTTCTTGATAGCTCTCAATTTTAATATGATAAAACATGGAATCAAATATTTCAGAGTCATATAATACATAAGCAAGTTGATCCTACATGAAATGTCAAAAAATACGTGTTCCTTCTTTTGCAAATTATTCACCTATGCAGGCTTCCCAAGGTTAAACAATATCATTTTTAGGTCAAATAACATGACGTTTTGTTAGAGCACACTCTTGATAGCTCTCAATTTTAATAGAATAAAACATGGAATCAAATATTTCAGAGTCATATAATACAAAAGCAAGTTGATCCTACATGAAATGTCAAAAAATACTTGTCCTTCTTTTGCATATTATTCACCTATGTGGGCTTCTCAAGGTTAAACAATATCATTTTTAGGTCAAATAACATGACGTTTTGTTAGAGCACACTCATGTCTTGACCTTTATACTATAATGTGCCGTCGAGATGCTCTTTGTCTACTACATTCACAACTACCTCAAATACTAGCTGACCAACTTTTACACCAATAAAACAGAACCAAAACTAAACAGAGCAAACATATAGATGTGGTTTATCCATCAAGAATCCGGGCAAATACATTATGCCCGGATTCTATGTGGTCTATAAGGGCTAGAAATAATTTTAGAGGTTTTTTCTTAGGTTTGGATGATTTGAGCCGGTTACGGTATTTTTAGCTGTTCTTGGTAGGTTTTTATCAGTTTTTGATCGGGTTTAGTCGCTTTTGACCAATGCTTGCCTGGATAAAAGTACTCCTTTTTTCAAGCATCCATTTTGTTAGTTGTGGTCTTGAAACCGAGTCATGTATCACATGTTATGACCATTTTATTGCAACCCACGTTTTCAGATAATTTCAATATAAATTTGTTTTTGTATGTTAGCGATTGTGTTTGGTAATCTATTTCTTGATAGCTCTCAATTTTAATAGAATAAAACATGGAATCAAATATTTCAGAGTCATATAATATAAGCAAGTCGATCCTACAAGAAATGTCAAAAAATACTTGTCCTTCTTTTGCATATTATTCACCTATGTAGGCTTCCCAAGGTTAAACAATATCATTTTTAGGTCAAATAACATGACGTTTTGTTAGAGCACACTCATGTCTTGACCTTTATACTATAATGTGCCGTCGAGATGCTCTTTGTCTACTACATTCACAACTACCTCAAATACTAGCTGACCAACTTTTACACCAATAAAACACAACCAAAACTAAACAGAGCATTTATATAGATGTGTTTTATCCATCAAGAATCCGGGCAAATACATTATGCCCGGATTCTATGTGGTCTATATGGACTGGAAATAATTTTAGAGGTTTTTTCTTAGGTTTGGATGATTTGAGCCGGTTACGGCATTTTTAGCTGTTCTTGGTAGGTTTTTATCAGTTTTTGATCGGGTTTAGTCGCTTTTGACCAATGCTTGCCTGGTTAAAAGTACTCCTTTTTTCAAGCATCCATTTTCTTAGTTGTGGTCTTGAAACCGAGTCATGTATCACATGTTATGACCATTTTATTGCAACCCACGTTTTCAGATAATTTCAATATAAATTTGTTTTTGTATGTTAGCGATTGTGTTTGGTAATCTATTTCTTGATAACTCTCAATTTTAATAGAATAAAACATGGAATCAAATATTTCAGAGTCATATAATACATAAGCAAGTTGATCCTACATGAAATGTCAAAAAATACTTGTCCTTCTTTTACATATTATTCACCTATGTAGGCTTCCTAAGGTTAAACAATATCATTTTTAGGTCAAATAACATGATGTTTTGTTAGAGCACACTCTTGATAGCTCTCAATTTTAATAGAATAAAACATGGAATCAAATATTTCAGAGTCATATAATACATAAGCAAGTTGATCCTACATGAAATGTCAAAAAATACTTGTCCTTCTTTTCCATATTATTCACCTGTGTAGGCTTCCCAAGGTTAAACAATATCATTTTGAGGTCAAGTAACATGACGTTTTGTTAGAGCACACTCTTGATAGCTCTCAATTTTAATAGAATAAAACATGGAATCAAATATTTCAGGGTCATATAATACATAAGCAAGTTGATCCTACATGAAATGTCAAAAAATACTTGTCCTTCTTTTGCATATTATTCACCTATGTAGGCTTCCCAAGGTTAAACAATATCATTTTTAGGTCAAATAACATGACGTTTTGTTAGAGAACACTCTTGATAGCTCTCAGTTTTAATAGAATAAAACATGGAATCAAATATTTCAGAGTCATATAATACATAAGCAAGTTGATCCTACATGAAATGTCAAAAAATACTTGTCCTTCTTTTGCATATTATTCACCTATGTAGGCTTCCCAAGGTTAAACAATATCATTTTTAGGTCAAATAACATGACGTTTTGTTAGAGCACACTCTTGATAGCACTCAATTTTAATAGAATAAAACATGGAATCAAATATTTCAGAGTCATATAATACATAAGCAAGTTGATCCTACATGAAATGTCAAAAAATACTTGTCCTTCTTTTGCATATTATTCACCTATGTAGGCTTCCCAAGGTTAAACAATATCATTTTTAGGTCAAATAACATGACGTTTTGTTAGAGCACACTCTTGATAGCTCTCAATTTTAATAGAATAAAACATGGAATCAAATATTTCAGAGTCATATAATACATAAGCAAGTTGATCCTACATGAAATGTCAAAAAATACTTGTCCTTCTTTTGCATATTATTCACCTATGCAGGCTTCCCAAGGTTAAACAATATCATTTTTAGGTAAAAAACATGACGTTTTGTTAGAGCACACTCATGTCTTGACCTTTATACTATAATGTGCCGTCGAGATGCTCTTTGTCTACTACATTCACAACTACCTCAAATACTAGCTGACCAACTTTTACACCAATAAAACACAACCAAAACTAAACAGAGCAAACATATAGATGTGTTTTATCCATCAAGAATCTGGGCAAATACATTATGCCCGGATTCTATGTGGTCTATATGGACTGGAAATAATGTTTGAGGTTTTTCTTAGGTTTGGATGATTTGAGCCGGTTACGGCATTTTTAGCTGTTCTTGGTAGGTTTTTATCAGTTTTTGATCGGGTTTAGTCGCTTTTGACCAATGCTTGCCTGGATAAAAGTACTCCTTTTTTCAAGCATCCATTTTCTTAGTTGTAGTCTTGAAACCGAGTCATGTATCACATGTTATGACCATTTTATTGCAACCCACGTTTTCAGATAATTTCAATATAAATTTGTTTTTGTATGTTAGCGATTGTGTTTGGTAATCTATTTCTTGATAGCTCTCAATTTTAATATGATAAAACATGGAATCAAATATTTCAGAGTCATATAATACATAAGCAAGTTGATCCTACATGAAATGTCAAAAAATACTTGTTCCTTCTTTTGCAAATTATTCACCTATGCAGGCTTCCCAAGGTTAAACAATATCATTTTTAGGTCAAATAACATGACGTTTTGTTAGAGCACACTCTTGATAGCTCTCAATTTTAATAGAATAAAACATGGAATCAAATATTTCAGAGTCATATAATACAAAAGCAAGTTGATCCTACATGAAATGTCAAAAAATACTTGTCCTTCTTTTGCATATTATTCACCTATGTGGGCTTCTCAAGGTTAAACAATATCATTTTTAGGTCAAATAACATGACGTTTTGTTAGAGCACACTCATGTCTTGACCTTTATACTATAATGTGCCGTCGAGATGCTCTTTGTCTACTACATTCACAACTACCTCAAATACTAGCTGACCAACTTTTACACCAATAAAACACAACCAAAACTAAACAGAGCAAACATATAGATGTGGTTTATCCATCAAGAATCCGGGCAAATACATTATGCCCGGATTCTATGTGGTCTATAAGGGCTGGAAATAATTTTAGAGGTTTTTTCTTAGGTTTGGATGATTTGAGCCGGTTACGGCATTTTTAGCTGTTCTTGGTAGGTTTTTATCAGTTTTTGATCGGGTTTAGTCGCTTTTGACCAATGCTTGCCTGGATAAAAGTACTCCTTTTTTCAAGCATCCATTTTCTTAGTTGTGGTCTTGAAACCGAGTCATGTATCACATGTTATGACCATTTTATTGCAACCCACGTTTTCAGATAATTTCAATATAAATTTGTTTTTGTATGTTAGCGATTGGGTTTGGTAATCTATTTCTTGATAGCTCTCAATTTTAATAGAATAAAACATGGAATCAAATATTTCAGAGTCATATAATACATAAGCAAGTTGATCCTACATGAAATGTCAAAAAATACTTGTCCTTCTTTTGCATATTATTCACCTATGTAGGCTTCCCAAGGTTAAACAATATCATTTTTAGGTCAAATAACATGACGTTTTGTTAGAGCACACTCTTGATAGCTCTCAATTTTAATAGAATAAAACATGAAATCAAATATTTCAGAGTCATATAATACATAAGCAAGTTGATCCTACATGAAATGTCAAAAAATACTTGTCCTTCTTTTGCATATTATTCACCTATGTAGGCTTCCCAAGGTTAAACAATATCATTTTTAGGTCAAATAACATGACGTTTTGTTAGAGCACACTCTTGATAGCTCTCAATTTTAATAGAATAAAACATGGAATCAAATATTTCAGTGTCATATAATACATAAGCAAGTTGATCCTACATGAAATGTCAAAAAATACTTGTCCTTCTTTTGCATAGTATTCACCTATGTAGGCTTCCCAAGGTTAAACAATATCATTTTTAGGTCAAATAACATGACGTTTTGTTAGAGCACACTCATGTCTTGACCTTTATACTATAATGTGCCGTCGAGATGCTCTTTGTCTACTACATTCACAACTACCTCAAATACTAGCTGACCAACTTTTACACCAATAAAACACAACCAAAACTAAACAGAGCAAACATATAGATGTGTTTTATCCATCAAGAATCCGGGCAAATACATTATGCCCGGATTCTATGTGGTCTATATGGACTGGAAATAATTTTTGAGGTTTTTTCTTAGGTTTGGATGATTTGAGCCGGTTACGGCATTTTTAGCTGTTCTTGGTAGGTTTTTATCAGTTTTTGATCGGGTTTAGTCGCTTTTGACCAATGCTTGCCTGGATAAAAGTACTCCTTTTTTCAAGCATCCATTTTCTTAGTTGTGGTCTTGAAACCGAGTCATGTATCACATGTTATGACCATTTTTTTGCAACCCACGTTTTCAGATAATTTCAATATAAATTTGTTTTGGTATGTTAGCGATTGTGTTTGGTAATCTATTTCTTGATAGCTCTCAATTTTAATAGAATAAAACATGGAATCAAATATTTCATAGTCATATAATACATAAGCAAGTTGATCCTACATGAAATGTCAAAAAATACTTGTCCTTCTTTTGCATATTATTCACCTATGTAGGCTTCATAAGGTTAAACAATATCATTTTTAGGTCAAATAACATGACGTTTTGTTAGAGCACACTCTTGATAGCTCTCAATTTTAATAGAATAAAACATGGAATCAAATATTTCAGAGTCATATAATACATAAGCAAGTTGATCCTACATGAAATGTCAAAAAATACTTGTCCTTCTTTTGCATATTATTCACCTATGTAGGCTTCCCAAGGTTAAACAATATCATTTTTAGGTCAAATAACATGACGTTTTGTTAGAGCACACTCTTGATAACTCTCAATTTTAATAGAATAAAACATGGAATCAAATATTTCAGAGTCATATAATACATAAGCAAGTTGATCCTACATGAAATATCAAAAAATACTTGTCCTTCTTTTGCATATTATTCACCTATGTAGGCTTCCCAAGGTTAAACAATATCATTTTTAGGTCAAATAACATGACGTTTTGTTAGAGCACACTCATGTCTTGACCTTTATACTATAATGTGCCGTCGAGATGCTCTTTGTCTACTACATTCACAACTACCTCAAATACTAGTTGACCAACTTTTACACCAATAAAACACAACCAAAACTAAACAGAGCAAACATATAGATGTGTTTTATCCATCAAGAATCCGGGAAAATACATTATGCCCGGATTCTATGTGGTCTATATGGACTGGAAATAATTTTTGAGGTTTTTTCTTAGGTTTGGATGATTTGAGCCGGTTACGGCATTTTTAGCTGTTCTTGGTAGGTTTTTATCAGTTTTTGATCGGGTTTAGTCGCTTTTGACCAATGCTTGCCTGGATAAAAGTACTCCTTTTTTCAAGCATTCATTTTCTTAGTTGTGGTCTTGAAACCGAGTCATGTATCACATGTTATGACCATTTTATTGCAACCCACGTTTTCAGATAATTTCAATATAAATTTGTTTTTGTATGTTAGCGATTGTGTTTGGTAATCTATTTCTTGATAGCTCTCAATTTTAATAGAATAAAACATGGAATCAAATATTTCACAGTCATATAATACATAAGCTAGTTGATCCTACATGAAATGTCAAAAAATACTTGTCCTTCTTTTGCATATTATTCACCTATGTAGGCTTCCTAAGGTTAAACAATATCATTTTTAGGTCAAATAACATGACGTTTTGTTAGAGCACACTCTTGATAGCTCTCAATTTTAATAGAATAAAACATGGAATCAAATATTTCAGAGTCATATAATACATAAGCAAGTTGATCCTACATGAAATGTCAAAAAATACTTGTCCTTCTTTTGCATATTATTCACCTATGTAGGCTTCCCAAGGTTAAAAAATATCATTTTTAGGTCAAATAACATGACGTTTTGTTAGAGCACACTCATGTCTTATAATACATAAGCAAGTTGATCCTACATGAAATATCAAAAAATACTTGTCCTTCTTTTGCATATTATTCACCTATGTAGGCTTCCCAAGGTTAAACAATATCATTTTTAGGTCAAATAACATGACGTTTTGTTAGAGCACACTCATGTCTTGACCTTTATACTATAATGTGCCGTCGAGATGCTCTTTGTCTACTACATTCACAACTACCTCAAATACTAGTTGACCAACTTTTACACCAATAAAACACAACCAAAACTAAACAGAGCAAACATATAGATGTGTTTTATCCATCAAGAATCCGGGAAAATACATTATGCCCGGATTCTATGTGGTCTATATGGACTGGAAATAATTTTTGAGGTTTTTTCTTAGGTTTGGATGATTTGAGCCGGTTACGGCATTTTTAGCTGTTCTTGGTAGGTTTTTATCAGTTTTTGATCGGGTTTAGTCGCTTTTGACCAATGCTTGCCTGGATAAAAGTACTCCTTTTTTCAAGCATTCATTTTCTTAGTTGTGGTCTTGAAACCGAGTCATGTATCACATGTTATGACCATTTTATTGCAACCCACGTTTTCAGATAATTTCAATATAAATTTGTTTTTGTATGTTAGCGATTGTGTTTGGTAATCTATTTCTTGATAGCTCTCAATTTTAATAGAATAAAACATGGAATCAAATATTTCACAGTCATATAATACATAAGCTAGTTGATCCTACATGAAATGTCAAAAAATACTTGTCCTTCTTTTGCATATTATTCACCTATGTAGGCTTCCTAAGGTTAAACAATATCATTTTTAGGTCAAATAACATGACGTTTTGTTAGAGCACACTCTTGATAGCTCTCAATTTTAATAGAATAAAACATGGAATCAAATATTTCAGAGTCATATAATACATAAGCAAGTTGATCCTACATGAAATGTCAAAAAATACTTGTCCTTCTTTTGCATATTATTCACCTATGTAGGCTTCCCAAGGTTAAAAAATATCATTTTTAGGTCAAATAACATGACGTTTTGTTAGAGCACACTCATGTCTTGACCTTTATACTATAATGTGCCGTCGAGATGCTCTTTGTCTACTACATTCACAACTACCTCAAATACTAGCTGACCAACTTTTACACCAATAAAACACAACCAAAACTAAACAGAGCAAACATATAGATGTGTTTTATCCATCAAGAATCCGGGCAAATACATTATGCCCGGATTCTATGTGGTCTATATGGACTGGAAATAATTTTTGAGGTTTTTTCTTAGGTTTGGATGATTTGAGCCGGTTACGGCATTTTTAGCTGTTCTTGGTAGGTTTTTATCAGTTTTTGATCGGGTTAGTCGCTTTTGACCAATGCTTGCCTGGATAAAAGTACTCCTTTTTTCAAGCATCCATTTTCTTAGTTGTGGTCTTGAAACCGAGTCATGTATCACATGTTATGACCATTTTTTTGCAACCCACGTTTTCAGATAATTTCAATATAAATTTGTTTTGGTATGTTAGCGATTGTGTTTGGTAATCTATTTCTTGATAGCTCTCAATTTTAATAGAATAAAACATGGAATCAAATATTTCATAGTCATATAATACATAAGCAAGTTGATCCTACATGAAATGTCAAAAAATACTTGTCCTTCTTTTGCATATTATTCACCTATGTAGGCTTCATAAGGTTAAACAATATCATTTTTAGGTCAAATAACATGACGTTTTGTTAGAGCACACTCTTGATAGCTCTCAATTTTAATAGAATAAAACATGGAATCAAATATTTCAGAGTCATATAATACATAAGCAAGTTGATCCTACATGAAATGTCAAAAAATACTTGTCCTTCTTTTGCATATTATTCACCTATGTAGGCTTCCCAAGGTTAAACAATATCATTTTTAGGTCAAATAACATGACGTTTTGTTAGAGCACACTCTTGATAACTCTCAATTTTAATAGAATAAAACATGGAATCAAATATTTCAGAGTCATATAATACATAAGCAAGTTGATCCTACATGAAATATCAAAAAATACTTGTCCTTCTTTTGCATATTATTCACCTATGTAGGCTTCCCAAGGTTAAACAATATCATTTTTAGGTCAAATAACATGACGTTTTGTTAGAGCACACTCATGTCTTGACCTTTATACTATAATGTGCCGTCGAGATGCTCTTTGTCTACTACATTCACAACTACCTCAAATACTAGTTGACCAACTTTTACACCAATAAAACACAACCAAAACTAAACAGAGCAAACATATAGATGTGTTTTATCCATCAAGAATCCGGGAAAATACATTATGCCCGGATTCTATGTGGTCTATATGGACTGGAAATAATTTTTGAGGTTTTTTCTTAGGTTTGGATGATTTGAGCCGGTTACGGCATTTTTAGCTGTTCTTGGTAGGTTTTTATCAGTTTTTGATCGGGTTTAGTCGCTTTTGACCAATGCTTGCCTGGATAAAAGTACTCCTTTTTTCAAGCATTCATTTTCTTAGTTTTGGTCTTGAAACCGAGTCATGTATCACATGTTATGACCATTTTATTGCAACCCACGTTTTCAGATAATTTCAATATAAATTTGTTTTTGTATGTTAGCGATTGTGTTTGGTAATCTATTTCTTGATAGCTCTCAATTTTAATAGAATAAAACATGGAATCAAATATTTCACAGTCATATAATACATAAGCTAGTTGATCCTACATGAAATGTCAAAACTTGTCCTTCTTTTGCATATTATTCACCTATGTAGGCTTCCTAAGGTTAAACAATATCATTTTTAGGTCAAATAACATGACGTTTTGTTAGAGCACACTCTTGATAGCTCTCAATTTTAATAGAATAAAACATGGAATCAAATATTTCAGAGTCATATAATACATAAGCAAGTTGATCCTACATGAAATGTCAAAAAATACTTGTCCTTCTTTTGCATATTATTCACCTATGTAGGCTTCCCAAGGTTAAAAAATATCATTTTTAGGTCAAATAACATGACGTTTTGTTAGAGCACACTCATGTCTTGACCTTTATACTATAATGTGCCGTCGAGATGCTCTTTGTCTACTACATTCACAACTACCTCAAATACTAGCTGACCAACTTTTACACCAATAAAACACAACCAAAACTAAACAGAGCAAACATATAGATGTGTTTTATCCATCAAGAATCCGGGCAAATACATTATGCCCGGATTCTATGTGGTCTATATGGACTGGAAATAATTTTTGAGGTTTTTTCTTAGGTTTGGATGATTTGAGCCGGTTACGACATTTTTAGCTGTTCTTGGTAGGTTTTTATCAGTTTTTGATCAGGTTTAGTCGCTTTTGACCAATGCTTGCCTGGATAAAAGTACTCCTTTTTTCAAGCATCCATTTTCTTAGTTGTGGTCTTGAAACCGAGTCATGTATCACATGTTATGACCATTTTATTGCAACCCACGTTTTCAGATAATTTCAATATAAATTTGTTTTTGTATGTTAGCGATTGTGTTTGGTAATCTATTTCTTGATAGCTCTCAATTTTAATAGAATAAAACATGGAATCAAATATTTCAGAGTCATATAATACATAAGCAAGTTGATCCTACATGAAATGTCAAAAATACTTGTCCTTCTTTTGCATATTATTCACCTATGTAGGCTTCCTAAGGTTAAACAATATCATTTTTAAGTCAAATAACATGACGTTTTGTTAGAGCACACTCTTGATAGCTCTCAATTTTAATAGAATAAAACATGGAATCAAATATTTCAGAGTCATATAATACATAAGCAAGTTGATCCTACATGAAATGTCAAAAAATACTTGTCCTTCTTTTGCATATTATTCACCTATGTAGGCTTCCCAAGGTTAAACAACATCATTTTTAGGTCAAATAACATGACGTTTTGTTAGAGCACACTCTTGATAGCTCTCAATTTTAATAGAATAAAACATGGAATCAAATATTTCAGAGTCATATAATACATAAGCAAGTTGATCCTACATGAAATGTCAAAAAATACTTGTCCTTCTTTTGCATATTATTCACCTATGTAGGCTTCCCAAGGTTAAACAATATCATTTTTAGGTCAAATAACATGACGTTTTGTTAGAGCACACTCATGTCTTGACCTTTATACTATAATGTGCCGTCGAGATGCTCTTTGTCTACTACATTCACAACTACCTCAAATACTAGCTGACCAACTTTTACACCAATAAAACACAACCAAAACTAAACAGAGCAAACATATAGATGTGTTTTATCCATCAAGAATCTGGGAAAATACATTATGCCCGGATTCTATGTGGTCTATATGGACTGGAAATAATTTTTGAGGTTTTTTCTTAGGTTTGGATGATTTGAGCCGGTTACGGCATTTTTAGCTGTTCTTGGTAGGTTTTTATCAGTTTTTGATCGGGTTTAGTCGCTTTTGACCAATGCTTGCCTGGATAAAAGTACTCCTTTTTTAAAGCATCCATTTTCTTAGTTGTGGTCTTGAAACCGAGTCATGTATCACATGTTATGACCATTTTATTGCAACCCACGTTTTCAGATAATTTCAATATAAATTTGTTTTTGTATGTCAGCGATTGTGTTTGGTAATCTATTTCTTGATAGCTCTCAATTTTAATAGAATAAAACATGGAATCAAATATTTCACAGTCATATAATACATAAGCTAGTTGATCCTACATGAAATGTCAAAACTTGTCCTTCTTTCGCATATTATTCACCTATGTAGGCTTCCTAAGGTTAAACAATATCATTTTTAGGTCAAATAACATGACGTTTTGTTAGAGCACACTCTTGATAGCTCTCAATTTTAATAGAATAAAACATGGAATCAAATATTTCAGAGTCATATAATACATAAGCAAGTTGATCCTACATGAAATGTCAAAAAATACTTGTCCTTCTTTTGCATATTATTCACCTATGTAGGCTTTCCAAGGTTAAACAATATCATTTTTAGGTCAAATAACATGACGTTTTGTTAGAGCACACTCATGTCTTGACCTTTATACTATAATGTGCCGTCGAGATGCTCTTTGTCTACTACATTCACAACTACCTCAAATACTAGCTGACCAACTTTTACACCAATAAAACACAACCAAAACTAAACAGAGCAAACATATAGATGTGTTTTATCCATCAAGAATCCGGGCAAATAGATTATGCCCGGATTCTATGTGGTCTATATGGACTGGAAATAATTTTAAAGGTTTTTTCTTAGGTTTGGATGATTTGAGCCGGTTACGACATTTTTAGCTGTTCTTGGTAGGTTTTTATCAGTTTTTGATCAGGTTTAGTCGCTTTTGACCAATGCTTGCCTGGATAAAAGTACTCCTTTTTTCAAGCATCCATTTTCTTAGTTGTGGTCTTGAAACCGAGTCATGTATCACATGTTATGACCATTTTATTGCAACCCACGTTTTCAGATAATTTCAATATAAATTTGTTTTTGTATGTTAGCGATTGTGTTTGGTAATCTATTTCTTGATAGCTCTCAATTTTAATAGAATAAAACATGGAATCAAATATTTCAGAGTCATATAATACATAAGCAAGTTGATCCTACATGAAATGTCAAAAAATACTTGTCCTTCTTTTGCATATTATTCACCTATGTAGGCTTCCTAAGGTTAAACAATATCATTTTTAGGTCAAATAACATGACGTTTTGTTAGAGCACACTCTTGATAGCTCTCAATTTTAATAGAATAAAACATGGAATCAAATATTTCAGAGTCATATAATACATAAGCAAGTTGATCCTACATGAAATGTCAAAAAATACTTGTCCTTCTTTTGCATATTATTCACCTATGTAGGCTTCCCAAGGTTAAACAATATCATTTTTAGGTCAAATAACATGACGTTTTGTTAGAGCACACTCTTGATAGCTCTCAATTTTAATAGAATAAAACATGGAATCAAATATTTCAGAGTCATAAAATACATAAGCAAGTTGATCCTACATGAAATGTCAAAAAATACTTGTCCTTCTTTTGCATATTATTCACCTATGTAGGCTTCCCAAGGTTAAACAATATCATTTTTAGGTCAAATAACATGACGTTTTGTTAGAGCACACTCATGTCTTGACCTTTATACTATAATGTGCCGTCGAGATGCTCTTTGTCTACTACATTCACAACTACCTCAAATACTAGCTGACCAACTTTTACACCAATAAAACACAACCAAAACTAAACAGAGCAAACATATAGATGTGTTTTATCCATCAAGAATCCGGGAAAATACATTATGCCCGGATTCTATGTGGTCTATATGGACTGGAAATAATTTTTGAGGTTTTTTCTTAGGTTTGGATGATTTGAGCCGGTTACGGCATTTTTAGCTGTTCTTGGTAGGTTTTTATCAGTTTTTGATCGGGTTTAGTCGCTTTTGTACAATGCTTGCCTGGATAAAAGTACTCCTTTTTTAAAGCATCCATTTTCTTAGTTGTGGTCTTGAAACCGAGTCATGTTTCACATGTTATGACCATTTTATTGCAACCCACGTTTTCAGATAATTTCAATATAAATTTGTTTTTGTATGTTAGCGATTGTTTTTGGTAATCTATTTCTTGATAGCTCTCAATTTTAATAGAATAAAACATGGAATCAAATATTTCACAGTCATATAATACATAAGCTAGTTGATCCTACATGAAATGTCAAAACTTGTCCTTCTTTTGCATATTATTCACCTATGTAGGCTACCTAAGGTTAAACAATATCATTTTTAGGTCAAATAACATGACGTTTTGTTAGAGCACACTCTTGATAGCTCTCAATTTTAATAGAATAAAACATGGAATCAAATATTTCAGAGTCATATAATACATAAGCAAGTTGATCCTACATGAAATGTCAAAAAATACTTTTCCTTCTTTTGCATATTATTCACCTATGTAGGCTTTCCAAGGTTAAACAATATCATTTTTAGGTCAAATAACATGACGTTTTGTTAGAGCACACTCATGTCTTGACCTTTATACTATAATGTGCCGTCGAGATGCTCTTTGTCTACTACATTCACAACTACCTCAAATACTAGCTGACCAACTTTTACACCAATAAAACACAACCAAAACTAAACAGAGCAAACATATAGATGTGTTTTATCCATCAAGAATCCGGGCAAATAGATTATGCCCGGATTCTATGTGGTCTATATGGACTGGAAATAATTTTAAAGGTTTTTTCTTAGGTTTGGATGATTTGAGCCGGTTACGGCATTTTTAGCTGTTCTTGGTAGGTTTTTATCAGTTTTTGATCGGGTTTAGTCGCTTTTGACCAATGCTTGCCTGGATAAAAGTACTCCTTTTTTCAAGCATCCATTTTCTTAGTTGTGGTCTTGAAACCGAGTCATGTATCACATGTTATGACCATTTTATTGCAACCCACGTTTTCAGATAATTTCAATATAAATTTGTTTTTGTATGTTAGCGATTGTGTTTGGTAATCTATTTCTTGATAGCTCTCAATTTTAATAGAATAAAACATGGAATCAAATATTTCAGAGTCATATAATACATAAGCAAGTTGATCCTACATGAAATGTCAAAAAATACTTGTCCTTCTTTTGCATATTATTCACCTATGTAGGCTTCCTAAGGTTAAACAATATCATTTTTAGGTCAAATAACATGACGTTTTGTTAGAGCACACTCTTGATAGCTCTCAATTTTAATAGAATAAAACATGGAATCAAATATTTCAGAGTCATATAATACATAAGTAAGTTGATCCTACATGAAATGTCAAAAAATACTTGTCCTTCTTTTGCATATTATTCACCTATGTAGGCTTCCCAAGGTTAAACAATATCATTTTTAGGTCAAATAACATGACGTTTTGTTAGAGCACACTCATGTCTTGACCTTTATACTATAATGTGCCGTCGAGATGCTCTTTGTCTACTACATTCACAACTACCTCAAATACTAGCTGACCAACTTTTACACCAATAAAACACAACCAAAACTAAACAGAGCAAACATATAGATGTGTTTTATCCATCAAGAATCCGGGCAAATACATTATGCCCGGATTCTATGTGGTCTATACGGACTGGAAATAATTTTTGAGGTTTTTTCTTAGGTTTGGATGATTTGAGCCGGTTACGGCATTTTTAGCTGTTCTTGGTAGGTTTTTATCAGTTTTTGATCGGGTTTAGTCGCTTTTGACCAATGCTTGCCTGGATAAAAGTACTCCTTTTTTCAAGCATCCATTTTCTTAGTTGTGGTCTTGAAACCGAGTCATGTATCACATGTTATGACCATTTTATTGCAACCCACGTTTTCAGATAATTTCAATATAAATTTGTTTTTGTATGTTAGCGATTGTGTTTGGTAATCTATTTCTTGATAGCTCTCAATTTTAATAGAATAAAACATGGAATCAAATATTTCAGAGTCATATAATACATAAGCAAGTTGATCCTACATGAAATGTCAAAAAATACTTGTCCTTCTTTTGCATATTATTCACCTATGTAGGCTTCCTAAGGTTAAACAATATCATTTTTAGGTCAAATAACATGACGTTTTGTTAGAGCACACTCTTGATAGCTCTCAATTTTAATAGAATAAAACATGGAATCAAATATTTCAGAGTCATATAATACATAAGTAAGTTGATCCTACATGAAATGTCAAAAAATACTTGTCCTTCTTTTGCATATTATTCACCTATGTAGGCTTCCCAAGGTTAAACAATATCATTTTTAGGTCAAATAACATGACGTTTTGTTAGAGCACACTCATATCTTGACCTTTATACTATAATGTGCCGTCGAGATGCTCTTTGTCTACTACATTCATAACTACCTCAAATACTAGCTGACCAACTTTTACACCAATAAAACACAACCAAAACTAAACAGAGCAAACATATAGATGTGTTTTATCCATCAAGAATCCGGGCAAATACATTATGCCCGGATTCTATGTGGTCTATATGAACTGGAAATAATTTTTGAGGTTTTTTCTTAGGTTTGGATGATTTGAGCCGGTTACGGCATTTTTAGCTGTTCTTGGTAGGTTTTTATCAGTTTTTGATCGGGTTTAGTCGCTTTTGACCAATGCTTGCCTGGATAAAAGTACTCCTTTTTTCAAGCATCCATTTTCTTAGTTGTGGTCTTGAAACCGAGTCATGTATCACATGTTATGACCATTTTATTGCAACCCACGTTTTCAGATAATTTCAATATAAATTTGTTTTTGTATGTTAGCGATTGTGTTTGGTAATCTATTTCTTGATAGCTCTCAATTTTAATAGAATAAAACATGGAATCAAATATTTCAGAGTCATATAATACATAAGCAAGTTGATCCTACATGAAATGTCAAAAAATACTTGTCCTTCTTTTGCATATTATTCACCTATGTAGGCTTCCTAAGGTTAAACAATATCATTTTTAGGTCAAATAACATGACGTTTTGTTAGAGCACACTCTTGATAGCTCTCAATTTTAATAGAATAAAACATGGAATCAAATATTTCAGAGTCATATAATACATAAGTAAGTTGATCCTACATGAAATGTCAAAAAATACTTGTCCTTCTTTTGCATATTATTCACCTATGTAGGCTTCCCAAGGTTAAACAATATCATTTTTAGGTCAAATAACATGACGTTTTGTTAGAGCACACTCATGTCTTGACCTTTATACTATAATGTGCCGTCGAGATTCTCTTTGTCTACTACATTCACAACTACCTCAAATACTAGCTGACCAACTTTTACACCAATAAAACACAACCAAAACTAAACAGAGCAAACATATAGATGTGTTTTATCCATCAAGAATCCGGGCAAATAGATTGTGCCCGGATTCTATGTGGTCTATATGGACTGGAAATAATTTTAAAGGTTTTTTCTTAGGTTTGGATGATTTGAGCCGGTTACGGCATTTTTAGCTGTTCTTGGTAGGTTTTTATCAGTTTTTGATCGGGTTTAGTCGCTTTTGACCAATGCTTGCCTGGATAAAAGTACTCCTTTTTTCAAGCATCCATTTTCTTAGTTGTGGTCTTGAAACCGAGTCATGTATCACATGTTATGACCATTTTATTGCAACCCACGTTTTCAGATAATTTCAATATAAATTTGTTTTTGTATGTTAGCGATTGTGTTTGGTAATCTATTTCTTGATAGCTCTCAATTTTAATAGAATAAAACATGGAATCAAATATTTCAGAGTCATATAATACATAAGCAAGTTGATCCTACATGAAATGTCAAAAAATACTTGTCCTTCTTTTGCATATTATTCACCTATGTAGGCTTCCTAAGGTTAAACAATATCATTTTTAGGTCAAATAACATGACGTTTTGTTAGAGCACACTCTTGATAGCTCTCAATTTTAATAGAATAAAACATGGAATCAAATATTTCAGAGTCATATAATACATAAGTAAGTTGATCCTACATGAAATGTCAAAAAATACTTGTCCTTCTTTTGCATATTATTCACCTATGTAGGCTTCCCAAGGTTAAACAATATCATTTTTAGGTCAAATAACATGACGTTTTGTTAGAGCACACTCATATCTTGACCTTTATACTATAATGTGCCGTCGAGATGCTCTTTGTCTACTACATTCACAACTACCTCAAATACTAGCTGACCAACTTTTACACCAATAAAACACAACCAAAACTAAACAGAGCAAACATATAGATGTGTTTTATCCATCAAGAATCCGGGCAAATACATTATGCCCGGATTCTATGTGGTCTATATGAACTGGAAATAATTTTTGAGGTTTTTTCTTAGGTTTGGATGATTTGAGCCGGTTACGGCATTTTTAGCTGTTCTTGGTAGGTTTTTATCAGTTTTTGATCGGGTTTAGTCGCTTTTGACCAATGCTTGCCTGGATAAAAGTACTCCTTTTTTCAAGCATCCATTTTCTTAGTTGTGGTCTTGAAACCGAGTCATGTATCACATGTTATGACCATTTTATTGCAACCTACGTTTTCAGATAATTTCAATATAAATTTGTTTTTGTATGTTAGCGATTGTGTTTGGTAATCTATTTCTTGATAGCTCTCAATTTTAATAGAATAAAACATGGAATCAAATATTTCAGAGTCATATAATACATAAGCAAGTTGATCCTACATGAAATGTCAAAAAATACTTGTCCTTCTTTTGCATATTATTCACCTATGTAGGCTTCCTAAGGTTAAACAATATCATTTTTAGGTCAAATAACATGACGTTTTGTTAGAGCACACTCTTGATAGCTCTCAATTTTAATAGAATAAAACATGGAATCAAATATTTCAGAGTCATATAATACATAAGTAAGTTGATCCTACATGAAATGTCAAAAAATACTTGTCCTTCTTTTGCATATTATTCACCTATGTAGGCTTCCCAAGGTTAAACAATATCATTTTTAGGTCAAATAACATGACGTTTTGTTAGAGCACACTCATGTCTTGACCTTTATACTATAATGTGCCGTCGAGATTCTCTTTGTCTACTACATTCACAACTACCTCAAATACTAGCTGACCAACTTTTACACCAATAAAACACAACCAAAACTAAACAGAGCAAACATATAGATGTGTTTTATCCATCAAGAATCCGGGCAAATAGATTGTGCCCGGATTCTATGTGGTCTATATGGACTGGAAATAATTTTAAAGGTTTTTTCTTAGGTTTGGATGATTTGAGCCGGTTACGGCATTTTTAGCTGTTCTTGGTAGGTTTTTATCAGTTTTTGATCGGGTTTAGTCGCTTTTGACCAATGCTTGCCTGGATAAAAGTACTCCTTTTTTCAAGCATCCATTTTCTTAGTTGTGGTCTTGAAACCGAGTCATGTATCACATGTTATGACCATTTTATTGCAACCCACGTTTTCAGATAATTTCAATATAAATTTGTTTTTGTATGTTAGCGATTGTGTTTGGTAATCTATTTCTTGATAGCTCTCAATTTTAATAGAATAAAACATGGAATCAAATATTTCAGAGTCATATAATACATAAGCAAGTTGATCCTACATGAAATGTCAAAAAATACTTGTCCTTCTTTTGCATATTATTCACCTATGTAGGCTTCCTAAGGTTAAACAATATCATTTTTAGGTCAAATAACATGACGTTTTGTTAGAGCACACTCTTGATAGCTCTCAATTTTAATAGAATAAAACATGGAATCAAATATTTCAGAGTCATATAATACATAAGTAAGTTGATCCTACATGAAATGTCAAAAAATACTTGTCCTTCTTTTGCATATTATTCACCTATGTAGGCTTCCCAAGGTTAAACAATATCATTTTTAGGTCAAATAACATGACGTTTTGTTAGAGCACACTCATGTCTTGACCTTTATACTATAATGTGCCGTCGAGATGCTCTTTGTCTACTACATTCACAACTACCTCAAATACTAGCTGACCAACTTTTACACCAATAAAACACAACCAAAACTAAACAGAGCAAACATATAGATGTGTTTTATCCATCAAGAATCCGGGCAAATACATTATGCCCGGATTCTATGTGGTCTATATGGACTGGAAATAATTTTTGAGGTTTTTTCTTAGGTTTGGATGATTTGAGCCGGTTACGGCATTTTTAGCTGTTCTTGGTAGGTTTTTATCAGTTTTTGATCGGGTTTAGTCGCTTTTGACCAATGCTTGCCTGGATAAAAGTACTCCTTTTTTCAAGCATCCATTTTCTTAGTTGTGGTCTTGAAACCGAGTCATGTATCACATGTTATGACCATTTTATTGCAACCCACGTTTTCAGATAATTTCAATATAAATTTGTTTTTGTATGTTAGCGATTGTGTTTGGTAATCTATTTCTTGATAGCTCTCAATTTTATTAGAATAAAACATGGAATCAAATATTTCAGAGTCATATAATACATAAGCAAGTTGATCCTACATGAAATGTCAAAAAATACTTGTCCTTCTTTTGCATATTATTCACCTATGTAGGCTTCCTAAGGTTAAACAATATCATTTTTAGGTCAAATAACATGACGTTTTGTTAGAGCACACTCTTGATAGCTCTCAATTTTAATAGAATAAAACATGGAATCAAATATTTCAGAGTCATATAATACATAAGTAAGTTGATCCTACATGAAATGTCAAAAAATACTTGTCCTTCTTTTGCATATTATTCACCTATGTAGGCTTCCCAAGGTTAAACAATATCATTTTTAGGTCAAATAACATGACGTTTTGTTAGAGCACACTCATGTCTTTACCTTTATACTATAATGTGCCGTCGAGATGCTCTTTGTCTACTACATTCACAACTACCTCAAATACTAGCTGACCAACTTTTACACCAATAAAACACAACCAAAACTAAACAGAGCAAACATATAGATGTGTTTTATCCATCAAGAATCCGGGAAAATACATTATGCCCGGATTCTATGTGGTCTATATGGACTGGAAATAATTTTTGAGGTTTTTTCTTAGGTTTGGATGATTTGAGCCGGTTACGGCATTTTTAGCTGTTCTTGGTAGGTTTTTATCAGTTTTTGATCGGGTTTAGTCGCTTTTGACCAATGCTTGCCTGGATAAAAGTACTCCTTTTTTCAAGCATCCATTTTCTTAGTTGTGGTCTTGAAACCGAGTCATGTATCACATGTTATGACCATTTTATTGCAACCCACGTTTTCAGATAATTTCAATATAAATTTGTTTTTGTATGTTAGCGATTGTGTTTGGTAATCTATTTCTTGATAGCTCTCAATTTTAATAGAATAAAACATGGAATCAAATATTTCAGAGTCATATAATACATAAGCAAGTTGATCCTACATGAAATGTCAAAACTTGTCCTTCTTTTGCATATTATTCACCTATGTAGGCTTCCTAAGGTTAAACAATATCATTTTTAGGTCAAATAACATGATGTTTTGTTAGAGCACACTCTTGATAGCTCTCAATTTTAATAGAATAAAACATGGAATCAAATATTTCAGAGTCATATAATACATAAGCAAGTTGATCCTACATGAAATGTCAAAAAATACTTGTCCTTCTTTTGCATATTATTCACCTATGTAGGCTTCCCAAGGTTAAACAATATCATTTTTATGTCAAATAACATGACGTTTTGTTAGAGAACACTCATGTCTTGACCTTTATACTATAATGCGCCGTCGAGATGCTCTTTGTCTACTACATTCACAACTACCTCACATACTAGCTGACCAACTTTTACACCAATAAAACACAACCAAAACTAAACAGAGCAAACATATAGATGTGTTTTATCCATCAAGAATCCGGGCAAATACATTATGCCCGGATTCTATGTGGTCTATATGGACTGGAAATAATTTTAGAGGTTTTTTCTTAGGTTTGGATGATTTGAGCCGGTTACGGCATTTTTAGTTGTTCTTGGTAGGTTTTTATCAGTTTTTGATCGGGTTTAGTCGCTTTTGACCAATGCTTGCCTGGATAAAAGTACTCCTTTTTTCAAGCATCCATTTTCTTAGTTGTGGTCTTGAAACCGAGTCATGTATCACATGTTATGACCATTTTATTGCAACCCACGTTTTCAGATAATTTCAATATAAATTTGTTTTTGTATGTTAGCGATTGTGTTTGGTAATCTATTTCTTGATAGCTCTCAATTTTAATAGAATAAAACATGGAATCAAATATTTCAGAGTCATATAATACATAAGCAAGTTGATCCTACATGAAATGTCAAAAAATACTTGTCCTTCTTTTGCATATTATTCACCTATGTAGGCTTCCTAAGGTTAAACAATATCATTTTTAGGTCAAATAACATGATGTTTTGTTAGAGCACACTCTTGATAGCTCTCAATTTTAATAGAATAAAACATGGAATCAAATATTTCAGAGTCATATAATACATAAGCAAGTTGATCCTACATGAAATGTCAAAAAATACTTGTCCTTCTTTTGCATATTATTCACCTATGTAGGCTTCCCAAGGTTAAACAATATCATTTTTATGTCAAATAACATGACGTTTTGTTAGAGAACACTCATGTCTTGACCTTTATACTATAATGTGCCGTCGAGATGCTCTTTGTCTACTACATTCAAAACTACCTCACATACTAGCTGACCAACTTTTACACCAATAAAACACAACCAAAACTAAACAGAGCAAACATATAGATGTGTTTTATCCATCAAGAATCCGGGCAAATACATTATGCCCGGATTCTATGTGGTCTATATGGACTAGAAATAATTTTAGAGGTTTTTTCTTAGGTTTGGATGATTTGAGCCGGTTACGGCATTTTTAGTTGTTCTTGGTAGGTTTTTATCAGTTTTTGATCGGGTTTAGTCGCTTTTGACCAATGCTTGCCTGGATAAAAGTACTCCTTTTTTCAAGCATCCATTTTCTTAGTTGTGGTCTTGAAACCGAGTCATGTATCACATGTTATGACCATTTTATTACAACCCACGTTTTCAGATAATTTCAATATAAATTTGTTTTTGTATGTTAGCAATTGTGTTTGGTAATCTATTTCTTGATAGCTCTCAATTTTAATAGAATAAAACATGGAATCAAATATTTCAGAGTCATATAATACATAAGCAAGTTGATCCTACATGAAATGTCAAAAAACACTTGTCCTTCTTTTGCATATTATTCACCTATGTAGGCTTCCTAAGGTTAAACAATATCATTTTTAGGTCAAATAACATGACGTTTTGTTAGAGCACACTCTTGATAGCTCTCAATTTTAATAGAATAAAACATGGAATCAAATATTTCAGAGTCATATAATACATAAGTAAGTTGATCCTACATGAAATGTCAAAAAATACTTGTCCTTCTTTTGCATATTATTCACCTATATAGGCTTCCCAAGGTTAAACAATATCATTTTTAGGTCAAATAACATGACGTTTTGTTAGAGCACACTCATGTCTTGACCTTTATACTATAATGTGCCGTCGAGATGCTCTTTGTCTACTACATTCACAACTACCTCAAATACTAGCTGACCAACTTTTACACCAATAAAACACAACCAAAACTAAACAGAGCAAACATATAGATGTGTTTTATCCATCAAGAATCCGGGCAAATACATTATGCCAGGATTCTATGTGGTCTATATGGACTGGAAATAATTTTTGAGGTTTTTTCTTAGGTTTGGATGATTTGAGCCGGTTACGGCATTTTTAGCTGTTCTTGGTAGGTTTTTATCAGTTTTTGATCGGGTTTAGTCGCTTTTGACCAATGCTTGCCTGGATAAAAGTACTCCTTTTTTCAAGCATCCATTTTCTTAGTTGTGATCTTGAAACCGAGTCATGTATCACATGTTATGACCATTTTATTGCAACCCACGTTTTCAGATAATTTCAATATAAATTGGTTTTTGTATGTTAGCGATTGTGTTTGGTAATCTATTTCTTGATAGCTCTCAATTTTAATAGAATAAAACATGGAATCAAATATTTCAGAGTCATATAATACATAAGCAAGTTGATCCTACATGAAATGTCAAAACTTGTCCTTCTTTTGCATATTATTCACCTATGTAGGCTTCCTAAGGTTAAACAATATCATTTTTAGGTCAAATAACATGACGTTTTGTTAGAGCACACTCTTGATAGCTCTCAATTTTAATAGAATAAAACATGGAATCAAATATTTCAGAGTCATATAATACATAAGCAAGTTGATCCTACATGAAATGTCAAAAAATACTTGTGCTTCTTTTGCATATTATTCACCTATGTAGGCTTCCCAAGGTTAAACAATATCATTTTTATGTCAAATAACATGACGTTTTGTTAGAGAACACTCATGTCTTGACCTTTATACTATAATGTGCCGTCGAGATGCTCTTTGTCTACTACATTCACAACTACCTCACATACTAGCTGACCAACTTTTACACCAATAAAAGACAACCAAAACTAAACAGAGAAAACATATAGATGTGTTTTATCCATCAAGAATCCGGGCAAATACATTATGCCCGGATTCTATGTGGTCTATATGGACTGGAAATATTTTTAGAGGTTTTTTCTTAGGTTTGGATGATTTGAGCCGGTTACGGCATTTTTAGCTGTTCTTGGTAGGTTTTTATCAGTTTTGGATCGGGTTTAGTCGCTTTTGACCAATGCTTGCCTGGATAAAAGTACTCCTTTTTTCAAGCATCCATTTTCTTAGTTGTGGTCTTGAAACCGAGTCATGTATCACATGTTATGACCATTTTATTGCAACCCACATTTTCAGATAATTTCAATATAAATTTGTTTTTGTATGTTAGCGATTGTGTTTGGTAATCTATTTCTTGATAGCTCTCAATTTTAATAGAATAAAACATGGAATCAAATATTTCAGAGTCATATAATACATAAGCAAGTTGATCGTACATGAAATGTCAAAAAATACTTGTCCTTCTTTTGCATATTATTCACCTATGTAGGCTTCCTAAGGTTAAACAATATCATTTTTAGGTCAAATAACATGACGTTTTGTTAGAGCACACTCTTGATAGCTCTCAATTTTAATAGAATAAAACATGGAATCAAATATTTCAGAGTCATATAATACATAAGTAAGTTGATCCTACATGAAATGTCAAAAAATACTTGTCCTTCTTTTGCATATTATTCACCTATGTAGGCTTCCCAAGGTTAAACAATATCATTTTTAGGTCAAATAACATGACGTTTTGTTAGAGCACACTCATGTCTTGACCTTTATACTATAATGTGCCGTCGAGATGCTCTTTGTCTACTACATTCACAACTACCTCACATACTAGCTGACCAACTTTTACACCAATAAAACACAACCAAAACTAAACAGAGCAAACATATAGATGTGTTTTATCCATCAAGAATCCGGGCAAATACATTATGCCCGGATTCTATGTGGTCTATATGGAATGGAAATAATTTTAGAGGTTTTTTCTTAGGTTTGGATGATTTGAGCCGGTTACGGCATTTTTAGCTGTTCTTGGTAGGTTTTTATCAGTTTTTGATCGGGTTTAGTCGCTTTTGACCAATGCTTGCCTGGATAAAAGTACTCCTTTTTTCAAGCATCCATTTTCTTAGTTGTGGTCTTGAAACCGAGTCATGTATCACATGTTATGACCATTTTATTGCAACCCACGTTTTCAGATAATTTCAATATAAATTTGTTTTTGTATGTTAGCGATTGTGTTTGGTAATCTATTTCTTGATAGCTCTCAATTTTAATAGAATAAAACATGGAATCAAATATTTCAGAGTCATATAATACATAAGCAAGTTGATCCTACATGAAATGTCAAAACTTGTCCTTCTTTTGCATATTATTCACCTATGTAGGCTTCCTAAGGTTAAACAATATCATTTTTAGGTCAAATAACATGACGTTTTGTTAGAGCACACTCTTGATAGCTCTCAATTTTAATAGAATAAAACATGGAATCAAATATTTCAGAGTCATATAATACATAAGCAAGTTGATCCTACATGAAATGTCAAAAAATACTTGTCCTTCTTTTGCATATTATTCACCTATGTAGGCTTCCCAAGGTTAAACAATATCATTTTTATGTCAAATAACATGACGTTTTGTTAGAGAACACTCATGTCTTGACCTTTATACTATAATGTGCCGTCGAGATGCTCTTTGTCTACTACATTCACAACTACCTCACATACTAGCTGACCAACTTTTACACCAATAAAACACAACCAAAACTAAACAGAGCAAACATATAGATGTGTTTTATCCATCAAGAATCCGGGCAAATACATTATGCCCGGATTCTATGTGGTCTATATGGAATGGAAATAATTTTAGAGGTTTTTTCTTAGGTTTGGATGATTTGAGCCGGTTACGGCATTTTTAGCTGTTCTTGGTAGGTTTTTATCAGTTTTTGATCGGGTTTAGTCGCTTTTGACCAATGCTTGCCTGGATAAAAGTACTCCTTTTTTCAAGCATCCATTTTCTTAGTTGTGGTCTTGAAACCGAGTCATGTATCACATGTTATGACCATTTTATTGCAACCCACGTTTTCAGATAATTTCAATATAAATTTGTTTTTGTATGTTAGCGATTGTGTTTGGTAATCTATTTCTTGATAGCTCTCAATTTTAATAGAATAAAACATGGAATCAAATATTTCAGAGTCATATAATACATAAGCAAGTTGATCCTACATGAAATGTCAAAACTTGTCCTTCTTTTGCATATTATTCACCTATGTAGGCTTCCTAAGGTTAAACAATATCATTTTTAGGTCAAATAACATGACGTTTTGTTAGAGCACACTCTTGATAGCTCTCAATTTTAATAGAATAAAACATGGAATCAAATATTTCAGAGTCATATAATACATAAGCAAGTTGATCCTACATGAAATGTCAAAAAATACTTGTCCTTCTTTTGCATATTATTCACCTATGTAGGCTTCCCAAGGTTAAACAATATCATTTTTATGTCAAATAACATGACGTTTTGTTAGAGAACACTCATGTCTTGACCTTTATACTATAATGTGCCGTCGAGATGCTCTTTGTCTACTACATTCACAACTACCTCACATACTAGCTGACCAACTTTTACACCAATAAAACACAACCAAAACTAAACAGAGCAAACATATAGATGTGTTTTATCCATCAAGAATCCGGGCAAATACATTATGCCCGGATTCTATGTGGTCTATATGGAATGGAAATAATTTTAGAGGTTTTTTCTTAGGTTTGGATGATTTGAGCCGGTTACGGCATTTTTAGCTGTTCTTGGTAGGTTTTTATCAGTTTTTGATCGGGTTTAGTCGCTTTTGACCAATGCTTGCCTGGATAAAAGTACTCCTTTTTTCAAGCATCCATTTTCTTAGTTGTGGTCTTGAAACCGAGTCATGTATCACATGTTATGACCATTTTATTGCAACCCACGTTTTCAGATAATTTCAATATAAATTTGTTTTTGTATGTTAGCGATTGTGTTTGGTAATCTATTTCTTGATAGCTCTCAATTTTAATAGAATAAAACATGGAATCAAATATTTCAGAGTCATATAATACATAAGCAAGTTGATCCTACATGAAATGTCAAAACTTGTCCTTCTTTTGCATATTATTCACCTATGTAGGCTTCCTAAGGTTAAACAATATCATTTTTAGGTCAAATAACATGACGTTTTGTTAGAGCACACTCTTGATAGCTCTCAATTTTAATAGAATAAAACATGGAATCAAATATTTCAGAGTCATATAATACATAAGCAAGTTGATCCTACATGAAATGTCAAAAAATACTTGTCCTTCTTTTGCATATTATTCACCTATGTAGGCTTCCCAAGGTTAAACAATATCATTTTTATGTCAAATAACATGACGTTTTGTTAGAGAACACTCATGTCTTGACCTTTATACTATAATGTGCCGTCGAGATGCTCTTTGTCTACTACATTCACAACTACCTCACATACTAGCTGACCAACTTTTACACCAATAAAACACAACCAAAACTAAACAGAGCAAACATATAGATGTGTTTTATCCATCAAGAATCCGGGCAAATACATTATGCCCGGATTCTATGTGGTCTATATGGAATGGAAATAATTTTAGAGGTTTTTTCTTAGGTTTGGATGATTTGAGCCGGTTACGGCATTTTTAGCTGTTCTTGGTAGGTTTTTATCAGTTTTTGATCGGGTTTAGTCGCTTTTGACCAATGCTTGCCTGGATAAAAGTACTCCTTTTTTCAAGCATCCATTTTCTTAGTTGTGGTCTTGAAACCGAGTCATGTATCACATGTTATGACCATTTTATTGCAACCCACGTTTTCAGATAATTTCAATATAAATTTGTTTTTGTATGTTAGCGATTGTGTTTGGTAATCTATTTCTTGATAGCTCTCAATTTTAATAGAATAAAACATGGAATCAAATATTTCAGAGTCATATAATACATAAGCAAGTTGATCCTACATGAAATGTCAAAACTTGTCCTTCTTTTGCATATTATTCACCTATGTAGGCTTCCTAAGGTTAAACAATATCATTTTTAGGTCAAATAACATGACGTTTTGTTAGAGCACACTCTTGATAGCTCTCAATTTTAATAGAATAAAACATGGAATCAAATATTTCAGAGTCATATAATACATAAGCAAGTTGATCCTACATGAAATGTCAAAAAATACTTGTCCTTCTTTTGCATATTATTCACCTATGTAGGCTTCCCAAGGTTAAACAATATCATTTTTATGTCAAATAACATGACGTTTTGTTAGAGAACACTCATGTCTTGACCTTTATACTATAATGTGCCGTCGAGATGCTCTTTGTCTACTACATTCACAACTACCTCACATACTAGCTGACCAACTTTTACACCAATAAAACACAACCAAAACTAAACAGAGCAAACATATAGATGTGTTTTATCCATCAAGAATCCGGGCAAATACATTATGCCCGGATTCTATGTGGTCTATATGGAATGGAAATAATTTTAGAGGTTTTTTCTTAGGTTTGGATGATTTGAGCCGGTTACGGCATTTTTAGCTGTTCTTGGTAGGTTTTTATCAGTTTTTGATCGGGTTTAGTCGCTTTTGACCAATGCTTGCCTGGATAAAAGTACTCCTTTTTTCAAGCATCCATTTTCTTAGTTGTGGTCTTGAAACCGAGTCATGTATCACATGTTATGACCATTTTATTGCAACCCACGTTTTCAGATAATTTCAATATAAATTTGTTTTTGTATGTTAGCGATTGTGTTTGGTAATCTATTTCTTGATAGCTCTCAATTTTAATAGAATAAAACATGGAATCAAATATTTCATAGTCATATAATACATAAGCAAGTTGATCCTACATGAAATGTCAAAAAATACTTGTCCTTCTTTTGCATATTATTCACCTATGTAGGCTTCCTAAGGTTAAACAATATCATTTTTAGGTCAAATAACATGACGTTTTGTTAGAGCACACTCTTGATAGCTCTCAATTTTAATAGAATAAAACATGGAATCAAATATTTCAGAGTCATATAATACATAAGTAAGTTGATCCTACATGAAATGTCAAAAAATACTTGTCCTTCTTTTGCATATTATTCACCTATGTAGGCTTCCCAAGGTTAAACAATATCATTTTTAGGTCAAATAACATGACGTTTTGTTAGAGCACACTCATGTCTTGACCTTTATACTATAATGTGCCGTCGAGATGCTCTTTGTCTACTACATTCACAACTACCTCAAATACCTGCTGACCAACTTTTACACCAATAAAACACAACCAAAACTAAACAGAGCAAACATATAGATGTGTTTTATCCATCAAGAATCCGGGCAAATACATTATGCCCGGATTCTATGTGGTCTATATGGACTGGAAATAATTTTTGAGGTTTTTTCTTAGGTTTGGATGATTTGAGCCGGTTACGGCATTTTTAGCTGTTCTTGGTAGGTTTTTATCAGTTTTTGATCTGGTTTAGTCGCTTTTGACCAATGCTTGCCTGGATCTTAGTTGTGGTCTTGAAACCGAGTCATGTATCACATGTTATGACCATTTTATTGCAACCCACGTTTTCAGATAATTTCAATATAAATTTGTTTTTGTATGTTAGCGATTGTGTTTGGTAATCTATTTCTTGATAGCTCTCAATTTTAATAGAATAAAACATGGAATCAAATATTTCAGAGTCATATAATACATAAGCAAGTTGATCCTACATGAAATGTCAAAACTTGTCCTTCTTTTGAATATTATTCACTTATGTAGGCTTCCTAAGGTTAAACAATATCATTTTTAGGTCAAATAACATGACGTTTTGTTAGAGCACACTCTTGATAGCTCTCAATTTTAATAGAATAAAACATGGAATCAAATATTTCAGAGTCATATAATACATAAGCAAGTTGATCCTACATGAAATGTCAAAAAATACTTGTCCTTCTTTTGCATATTATTCACCTATGTAGGCTTCCCAAGGTTAAACAATATCATTTTTATGTCAAATAACATGACGTTTTGTTAGAGAACACTCATGTCATGACCTTTATACTATAATGTGTCATCGAGATGCTCATTGTCTACTACATTCACAACTACCTCAAATACTAGCTGACCAACTTTTACACCAATAAAACACAACCAAAACTAAACAGAGCAAACATATAGATGTGTTTTATCCATCAAGAATCTGGGCAAATACATTATGCCCGGATTCTATGTGGTCTATATGGACTGGAAATAATTTTAGAGGTTTTTTCTTAGGTTTGGATGATTTGAGCCGGTTACGGCATTTTTAGCTGTTCTTGGTAGGTTTTTATCAGTTTTTGATCGGGTTTAGTCGCTTTTGACCAATGCTTGCGTGGATAAAAGTACTCCTTTTTTCAAGCATCCATTTTCTTAGTTGTGGTCTTGAAACCGAGTCATGTATCACATGTTATGACCATTTTATTGCAACCCACGTTTTCAGATAATTTCAATATAAATTTGTTTTTGTATGTTAGCGATTGTGTTTGGTAATCTATTTCTTGATAGCTCTCAATTTTAATAGAATAAAAGATGGAATCAAACATTTCAGAGTCATATAATACATAAGCAAGTTGATCCTACATGAAATGTCAAAAAATACTTGTCCTTCTTTTGCATATTATTCACCTATGTTGGCTTCCTAAGGTTAAACAATATCTTTTTTAGGTCAAATAACATGACGTTTTGTTAGAGCACACTCTTGATAGCTCTCAATTTTAATAGAATAAAACATGGAATCAAATATTTCAGAGTCATATAATACATAAGTAAGTTGATCCTACATGAAATGTCAAAAAATACTTGTCCTTCTTGTGCATATTATTCACCTATGTAGGCTTCCCAAGGTTAAACAATATCATTTTTAGGTCAAATAACATGACGTTTTGTTAGAGCACACTCATGTCTTGACCTTTATACTATAATGTGCCGTCGAGATGCTCTTTGTCTACTACATTCACAACTACCTCAAATACTAGCTGACCAACTTTTACACCAATAAAACATAACCAAAACTAAACAGAGCAAACATATAGATGTGTTTTATCCATCAAAAATCCGGGAAAATACATTATGCCCGGATTCTATGTGGTCTATATGGACTGGAAATTATTTTTGAGGTTTTTTCTTAGGTTTGGATGATTTGAGCCGGTTACGGGATTTTTAGCTGTTCTTGGTAGGTTTTTATCAGTTTTTGATCGGGTTTAATCGCTTTTGACCAATGCTTGCCTGGATAAAAGTACTCCTTTTTTCAAGCATCCATTTTCTTAGTTGTGGTCTTGAAACCGAGTCATGTATCACATGTTATGACCATTTTATTGCAACCCACGTTTTCAGATAATTTCAATATAAATTTTTTTTTGTATGTTAGGGATTGTGTTTGGTAATATATTTCTTGATAGCTCTCAATTTTAATAGAATAAAACATGGAATCAAATATTTTAGAGTCATATAATACATAAGCAAGTTGATCCTACATGAAATGTCAAAAAATACTTGTCCTTCTTTTGCATATTATTCACCTATGTAGGCTTCCCAAGGTTAAACAATATCATTTTTAGGTCAAATAACATGACGTTTTGTTAGAGCACACTCTTGATAGCTCTCAATTTTAATAGAATAAAACATGGAATCAAATATTTAAGAGTCATATAATACATAAGCAAGTTGATCCTACATGAAATGTCAAAAAATACTTGTCCTTCTTTTGCATATTATTCACCTATGTAGGCTTCCCAAGGTTAAACAATATCAATTTTAGGTCAAATAACATGACGTTTTGTTAGAGCACACTCATGTCTTGACCTTTATACTATAATGTGCCGTCGAGATGCTCTTTGTCTACTACATTCACAACTACCTCAAATACTAGCTGACCAACTTTTACACCAATAAAACACAACCAAAACTAAACAGAGCAAACATATAGATGTGTTTTATCCATCAAGAATCCGGGCAAATAAATTATGCCCGGATTCTATGTGGTCTATATGGACTGGAAATAATTTTAGAGGTTTTTTCTTAGGTTTGGATGATTTGAGCCGGTTACGACATTTTTAGCTGTTCTTGGTAGGTTTTTATCAGTTTTTGATCGGGTTTAGTCGCTTTTGACCAATGCTTGCCTGGATAAAAGTACTCATTTTTTCAAGCATCCATTTTCTTAGTTGTGGTCTTGAAACCGAGTCATGTATCACATGTTATGACCATTTTATTGCAACCCACGTTTTCAGATAATTTCAATATAAATTTGTTTTTGTATGTTAGCGATTGTGTTTGGTAATCTATTTCTTGATAGCTCTCAATTTTAATAGAATAAAACATGGAATTAAATATTTCAGAGTCATATAATACATAAGCAAGTTGATCCTACATGAAATGTCAAAAAATACTTGTCCTTCTTTTGCATATTATTCACCTATGTAGGCTTCCTAAGGTTAAACAATATCATTTTTAGGTCAAATAACATGACGTTTTGTTAGAGCACAGTCTTGATAGCTCTCAATTTTAATAGAATAAAACATGGAATCAAATATTTCAGAGTCATATAATACATAAGTAAGTTGATCCTACATGAAATGTCAAAAAATACTTGTCCTTCTTTTGCATATTATTCACCTATGTAGGCTTCCCAAGGTTAAACAATATCATTTTTAGGTCAAATAACATGACGTTTTGTTAGAGCACACTCATGTCTTGACCTTTATACTATAATGTGCCGTCGAGATGCTCTTTGTCTACTACATTCACAACTACCTCAAATACTAGCTGACCAACTTTTACACCAATAAAACATAACCAAAACTAAACAGAGCAAACATATAGATGTGTTTTATCCATCAAAAATCCGGGCAAATACATTATGCCCGGATTCTATGTGGTCTATATGGACTGGAAATAATTTTTGAGGTTTTTTCTTAGGTTTGGATGATTTGAGCCGGTTACGGGATTTTTAGCAGTTCTTGGTAGGTTTTTATTAGTTTTTGATCGGGTTTAATCGCTTTTGACCAATGCTTGCCTGGATAAAAGTACTCCTTTTTTCAAGCATCCATTTTCTTAGTTGTGGTCTTGAAACCGAGTCATGTATCACATGTTATGACCATTTTATTGCAACCCACGTTTTCAGATAATTTCAATATAAATTTCTTTTTGTATGTTAGCCATTGTGTTTGGTAATCTATTTCTTGATAGCTCTCAATTTTAATAGAATAAAACATGGAATCAAATATTTCAGAGTCATATAATACATAAGCAAGTTGATCCTACATGAAATGTCAAAAAATACTTGTCCTTCTTTTGCATATTATTCACCTATGTAGGCTTCCCAAGGTTAAACAATATCATTTTTAGGTCAAATAACATGACGTTTTGTTAGAGCACACTCTTGATAGCTCTCAATTTTAATAGAATAAAACATGGAATCAAATATTTAAGAGTCATATAATACATAAGCAAGTTGATCCTACATGAAATGTCAAAAAATACTTGTCCTTCTTTTGCATATTATTCACCTATGTAGGCTTCCCAAGGTTAAACAATATCATTTTTAGGTCAAATAACATGACGTTTTGTTAGAGCACACTCATGTCTTGACCTTTATACTATAATGTGCCGTCGAGATGCTCTTTGTCTACTACATTCACAACTACCTCAAATACTAGCTGACCAACTTTTACACCAATAAAACACAACCAAAACTAAACAGAGCAAACATATAGATGTGTTTTATCCATCAAGAATCCGGTCAAATACATTATGCCCGGATTCTATGTGGTCTATATGGACTGGAAATAATTTTTGAGGTTTTTTCTTAGGTTTGGATGATTTGAGCCGGTTACGGCATTTTTAGCTGTTCTTGGTAGGTTTTTATCAGTTTTTGATCGGGTTTAGTCGCTTTTGACCAATGCTTGCCTGGATAAAAGTACTCCTTTTTTCAAGCATCCATTTTCTTAGTTGTGGTCTTGAAACCGAGTCATGTATCACATGTTATGACCATTTTATTGCAACCCACGTTTTCAGATAATTTCAATATAAATTTTTTTTTGTATGTTAGCGATTGTGTTTGGTAATCTATTTCTTGATAGCTCTCAATTTTAATAGAATAAAACATGGAATCAAATATTTCAGAGTCATATAATACATAAGCAAGTTGATCCTACATGAAATGTCAAAAAATACTTGTCATTCTTTTGCATATTATTCACCTACGTAGGCTTCCCAAGGTTAAACAATATCATTTTTAGGTCAAATAACATGACGTTTTGTTTGAGCACACTCTTGATAGCTCTCAATTTTAATAGAATAAAACATGGAATCAAATATTTCAGAGTCATATAATACATAAGCAAGTTGATCCTACATGAAATGTCAAAAAATACTTGTCCTTCTTTTGCATATTATTCACCTATGTAGGCTTCCCAAGGTTAAACAATATCATTTTTAGGTCAAATAACATGACGTTTTGTTAGAGTACACTCATGTCTTGACCTTTATACTATAATGTGCCGTCGAGATGCTCTTTGTCTACTACATTCACAACTACCTCAAATACTAGCTGACCAACTTTTACACCAATAAAACACAACCAAAACTAAACAGAGCAAACATATAGATGTGTTTTATCCATCAAGAATCCGGCAAATACATTATGCCCGGATTCTATGTGGTCTATATGGACTGGAAATGATTTTAGAGGTTTTTTTAGGTTTGGATGATTTGAGCCGGTTACGGCATTTTTAGCTGTTCTTGGTAGGTTTTTATCAGTTTTTGATCGGGTTTAGTCGCTTTTGACCAATGCTTGCGTGGATAAAAGTACTCCTTTTTTCAAGCATCCATTTTCTTAGTTGTTTTGAAACCGAGTCATGTATCACATGTTATGACCATTTTATTGCAACCCACGTTTTCAGATAATTTCAATATAAATTTGTTTTTGTATGTTAGCGATTGTGTTTGGTAATCTATTTCTTGATAGCTCTCAAATTTAATAGAATAAAACATGGAATCAAATATTTCAGAGTCATATAATACAGAAGCAAGTTGATCCTACATGAAATGTCAAAAAATACTTGTCCTTCTTTTGCATATTATTCACCTATGTAGGCTTCCTAAGGTTAAACAATATCATTTTTAGGTCAAATAACATGACGTTTTGTTAGAGCACACTCTTGATAGCTCTCAATTTTAATAGAATAAAACATGGAATAAAATATTTCAGAGTCATATAATACATAAGCAAGTTGATCCTACATGAAATGTCAAAAAATACTTGTCCTTCTTTTCCATATTATTCACCTATGTAGGCTTCCCAAGGTTAAACAATATCATTTTTAGGTCAAATAACATGACGTTTTGTTAGAGCACACTCATGTCTTGACCTTTATACTATAATGTGCCGTCGAGATGCTCTTTGTCTACTACATTCACAACTACCTCAAATACTAGCTGACCAACTTTTACACCAATAAAACATAACCAAAACTAAACAGAGCAAACATATAGATGTGTTTTATCCATCAAAAATCCGGGAAAATACATTATGCCCGGATTCTATGTGGTCTATATGGACTGGAAATTATTTTTGAGGTTTTTTCTTAGGTTTGGATGATTTGAGCCGGTTACGGGATTTTTAGCTGTTCTTGGTAGGTTTTTATCAGTTTTTGATCGGGTTTAATCGCTTTTGACCAATGCTTGCCTGGATAAAAGTACTCCTTTTTTCAAGCATCCATTTTCTTAGTTGTGGTCTTGAAACCGAGTCATGTATCACATGTTATGACCATTTTATTGCAACCCACGTTTTCAGATAATTTCAATATAAATTTCTTTTTGTATGTTAGGGATTGTGTTTGGTAATATATTTCTTGATAGCTCTCAATTTTAATAGAATAAAACATGGAATCAAATATTTTAGAGTCATATAATACATAAGCAAGTTGATCCTACATGAAATGTCAAAAAATACTTGTCCTTCTTTTGCATATTATTCACCTATGTAGGCTTCCCAAGGTTAAACAATATCATTTTTAGGTCAAATAACATGACGTTTTGTTAGACCACACTCTTGATAGCTCTCAATTTTAATAGAATAAAACATGGAATCAAATATTTAAGAGTCATATAATACATAAGCAAGTTGATCCTACATGAAATGTCAAAAAATACTTGTCCTTCTTTTGCATATTATTCACCTATGTAGGCTTCCCAAGGTTAAACAATATCAATTTTAGGTCAAATAACATGACATTTTGTTAGAGCACACTCATGTCTTGACCTTTATACTATAATGTGCCGTCGAGATGCTCTTTGTCTACTACATTCACAACTACCTCAAATACTAGCTGACCAACTTTTACACCAATAAAACACAACCAAAACTAAACAGAGCAAACATATAGATGTGTTTTATCCATCAAGAATCCGGGCAAATAAATTATGCCCGGATTCTATGTGGTCTATATGGACTGGAAATAATTTTAGAGGTTTTTTCATAGGTTTGGATGATTTGAGCCGGTTACGACATTTTTAGCTGTTCTTGGTAGGTTTTTATCAGTTTTTGATCGGGTTTAGTCGCTTTTGACCAATGCTTGCCTGGATAAAAGTACTCATTTTTTCAAGCATCCATTTTCTTAGTTGTGGTCTTGAAACCGAGTCATGTATCACATGTTATGACCATTTTATTGCAACCCACGTTTTCAGATAATTTCAATATAAATTTGTTTTTGTATGTTAGCGATTGTGTTTGGTAATCTATTTCTTGATAGCTCTCAATTTTAATAGAATAAAACATGGAATCAAATATTTCAGAGTCATATAATACATAAGCAAGTTGATCCTACATGAAATGTCAAAAAATACTTGTCCTTCTTTTGCATATTATTCACCTATGTAGGCTTCCTAAGGTTAAACAATATCATTTTTAGGTCAAATAACATGACGTTTTGTTAGAGCACAGTCTTGATAGCTCTCAATTTTAATAGAATAAAACATGGAATCAAATATTTCAGAGTCATATAATACATAAGTAAGTTGATCATACATGAAATGTCAAAAAATACTTGTCCTTCTTTTGCATATTATTCACCTATGTAGGCTTCCCAAGGTTAAACAATATCATTTTTAGGTCAAATAACATGACGTTTTGTTAGAGCACACTCATGTCTTGACCTTTATACTATAATGTGTCGTCGAGATGCTCTTTGTCTACTACATTCACAACTACCTCAAATACTAGCTGACCAACTTTTACACCAATAAAACATAACCAAAACTAAACAGAGCAAACATATAGATGTGTTTTATCCATCAAAAATCCGGGCAAATACATTATGCCCGGATTCTATGTGGTCTATATGGACTGGAAATAATTTTTGAGGTTTTTTCTTAGGTTTGGATGATTTGAGCCGGTTACGGGATTTTTAGCAGTTCTTGGTAGGTTTTTATTAGTTTTTGATCGGGTTTAATCGCTTTTGACCAATGCTTGCCTGGATAAAAGTACTCCTTTTTTCAAGCATCCATTTTCTTAGTTGTGGTCTTGAAACCGAGTCATGTATCACATGTTATGACCATTTTATTGCAACCCACGTTTTCAGATAATTTCAATATAAAATTCTTTTTGTATGTTAGCGATTGTGTTTGGTAATCTATTTCTTGATAGCTCTCAATTTTAATAGAATAAAACATGGAATCAAATATTTCAGAGTCATATAATACATAAGCAAGTTGATCCTACATGAAATGTCAAAAAATACTTGTCCTTCTTTTGCATATTATTCACCTATGTAGGCTTCCCAAGGTTAAACAATATCATTTTTAGGTCAAATAACATGACGTTTTGTTAGAGCACACTCTTGATAGCTCTCAATTTTAATAGAATAAAACATGGAATCAAATATTTAAGAGTCATATAATACATAAGCAAGTTGATCCTACATGAAATGTCAAAAAATACTTGTCCTTCTTTTGCATATTATTCACCTATGTAGGCTTCCCAAGGTTAAACAATATCATTTTTAGGTCAAATAACATGACGTTTTGTTAGAGCACACTCATGTCTTGACCTTTATACTATAATGTGCCGTCGAGATGCTCTTTGTCTACTACATTCACAACTACCTCAAATACTAGCTGACCAACTTTTACACCAATAAAACACAACCAAAACTAAACAGAGCAAACATATAGATGTGTTTTATCCATCAAGAATCCGGTCAAATACATTATGCCCGGATTCTATGTGGTCTATATGGACTGGAAATAATTTTTGAGGTTTTTTCTTAGGTTTGGATGATTTGAGCCGGTTACGGCATTTTTAGCTGTTCTTGGTAGGTTTTTATCAGTTTTTGATCGGGTTTAGTCGCTTTTGACCAATGCTTGCCTGGATAAAAGTACTCCTTTTTTCAAGCATCCATTTTCTTAGTTGTGGTCTTGAAACCGAGTCATGTATCACATGTTATGACCATTTTATTGCAACCCACGTTTTCAGATAATTTCAATATAAATTTGTTTTTGTATGTTAGCGATTGTGTTTGGTAATCTATTTCTTGATACCTCTCAATTTTAATAGAATAAAACATGGAATCAAATATTTCAGAGTCATATAATACATAAGCAAGTTGATCCTACATGAAATGTCAAAAAATACTTGTCATTCTTTTGCATATTATTCACCTATGTAGGCTTCCCAAGGTTAAACAATATCATTTTTAGGTCAAATAACATGACGTTTTGTTTGAGCACACTCTTGATAGCTCTCAATTTTAATAGAATAAAACATGGAATCAAATATTTCAGAGTCATATAATACATAAGCAAGTTGATCCTACATGAAATGTCAAAAAATACTTGTCCTTCTTTTGCATATTATTCACCTATGTAGGCTTCCCAAGGTTAAACAATATCATTTTTAGGTCAAATAACATGACGTTTTGTTAGAGTACACTCATGTCTTGACCTTTATACTATAATGTGCCGTCGAGATGCTCTTTGTCTACTACATTCACAACTACCTCAAATACTAGCTGACCAACTTTTACACCAATAAAACACAACCAAAACTAAACAGAGCAAACATATAGATGTGTTTTATCCATCAAGAATCCGGCAAATACATTATGCCTGGATTCTATGTGGTCTATATGGACTGGAAATAATTTTAGAGGTTTTTTTTAGGTTTGGATGATTTGAGCCGGTTACGGCATTTTTAGCTGTTCTTGGTAGGTTTTTATCAGTTTTTGATCGGGTTTAGTCGCTTTTGACCAATGCTTGCGTGGATAAAAGTACTCCTTTTTTCAAGCATCCATTTTCTTAGTTGTGGTCTTGAAACCGAGTCATGTATCACATGTTATGACCATTTTATTGCAACCCACGTTTTTAGATAATTTCAATATAAATTTGTTTTTGTATGTTAGCGATTGTGTTTGGTAATCTATTTCTTGATAGCTCTCAAATTTAATAGAATAAAACATGGAATCAAATATTTCAGAGTCATATAATACATAAGCAAGTTGATCCTACATGAAATGTCAAAAAATACTTGTCCTTCTTTTGCATATTATTCACCTATGTAGGCTTCCTAAGGTTAAACAATATCATTTTTAGGTCAAATAACATGACGTTTTGTTAGAGCACACTCTTGATAGCTCTCAATTTTAATAGAATAAAACATGGAATCAAATATTTCAGAGTCATATAATACATAAGCAAGTTGATCCTACATGAAATGTCAAAAAATACTTATCCTTCTTTTCCATATTATTCACCTATGTAGGCTTCCCAAGGTTAAACAATATCATTTTTAGGTCAAATAACATGACGTTTTGTTAGAGCACACTCATGTCTTGACCTTTATACTATAATGTGCCGTCGAGATGCTCTTTGTCTACTACATTCACAACTACCTCAAATACTAGCTGACCAACTTTTACACCAATAAAACACAACCAAAACTAAACAGAGCAAACATATAGATGTGTGTTATCCATCAAGAATCCGGGCAAATACATTATGCCCGGATTCTATGTGGTCTATATGGACTGGAAATAATTTTAGAGGTTTTTTCTTAGGTATGGATGATTTGAGCCGGTTACGGCATTTTTAGCTGTTCTTGGTAGGTTTTTATCAGTTTTTGATCGGGTTTAGTCGCTTTTGACCAATGCTTGCGTGGATAAAAGTACTCCTTTTTTCAAGCATCCATTTTCTTAGTTGTGGTCTTGAAACCGAGTCATGTATCACATGTTATGACCATTTTATTGCAACCCACGTTTTCAGATAATTTCAATTTAAATTTGTTTTTGTATGTTAGCGATTGTGTTTGGTAATCTATTTCTTGATAGCTCTCAATTTTAATAGAATAAAACATGGAATCAAATATTTCAGAGTCATATAATACATAAGCAAGTTGATCCTACATGAAATGTCAAAAAATACTTGTCCTTCTTTTGCATATTATTCACCTATGTAGGCTTCCTAAGGTTAAACAATATCATTTTTAGGTCAAATAACATGACGTTTTGTTAGAGCACACTCTTGATAGCTCTCAATTTTAATAGAATAAAACATGGAATCAAATATTTCAGAGTCATATAATACATAAGCAAATTGATCCTACATGAAATGTCAAAAAATACTTGTCCTTCTTTTCCATATTATTCACCTATGTAGGCTTCCCAAGGTTAAACAATATCATTTTTAGGTCAAATAACATGACGTTTTGTTAGAGCACACTCATGTCTTGACCTTTATACTATAATGTGCCGTCGAGATGCTCTTTGTCTACTACATTCACAACTACCTCAAATACTAGCTGACCAACTTTTACACCAATAAAACACAACCAAAACTAAACAGAGCAAACATATAGATGTGTTTTATCCATCAAGAATCCGGGCAAATAGATTATGCCCGGATTCTATGTGGTCTATATGGACTGGAAATAATTTTTGAGGTTTTTTCTTAGGTTTGGATGATTTGAGCCGGTTACGGCATTTTTAGCTGTTCTTGGTAGGTTTTTATCAGTTTTTGATCGGGTTTAGTCGCTTTTGACCAATGCTTGCCTGGATAAAAGTACTCCTTTTTTCAAGCATCCATTTTCTTAGTTGTGGTCTTGAAACCGAGTCATGTATCACATGTTATGACCATTTTATTGCAACCCACGTTTTCAGATAATTTCAATATAAATTTGTTTTTGTATGTTAGCGATTGTGTTTGGTAATCTATTTCTTGATAGCTCTCAATTTTAATAGAATAAAACATGGAATCAAATATTTCAGAGTCATATAATACATAAGCAAGTTGATCCTACATGAAATGTCAAAAAATATTTGTCCTTCTTTTGCATATTATTCACCTATGTAGGCTTCCTAAGGTTAAACAATATCATTTTTAGGTCAAATAACATGACGTTTTGTTAGAGCACACTCTTGATAGCTCTCAATTTTAATAGAATAAAACATGGAATCAAATATTTCAGAGTCATATAATACATAAGCAAGTTGATCCTACATGAAATGTCAAAAAATACTTGTCCTTCTTTTCCATATTATTCACCTATGTAGGCTTCCCAAGGTTAAACAATATCATTTTTAGGTCAAATAACATGACGTTTTGTTAGAGCACACTCATGTCTTGACCTTTATACTATAATGTGCCGTCGAGATGCTCTTTGTCTACTACATTCACAACTACCTCAAATACTAGCTGACCAACTTTTACACCAATAAAACACAACCAAAACTAAACAGAGCAAACATATAGATGTGTTTTATCCATCAAGAATCCGGGCAAATAGATTATGCCCGGATTCTATGTGGTCTATATGGACTGGAAATAATTTTTGAGGTTTTTTCTTAGGTTTGGATGATTTGAGCCGGTTACGGCATTTTTAGCTGTTCTTGGTAGGTTTTTATCAGTTTTTGATCGGGTTTAGTCGCTTTTGACCAATGCTTGCCTGGATAAAAGTACTCCTTTTTTCAAGCATCCATTTTCTTAGTTGTGGTCTTGAAACCGAGTCATGTATCACATGTTATGACCATTTTATTGCAACCCACGTTTTCAGATAATTTCAATATAAATTTGTTTTTGTATGTTAGCGATTGTGTTTGGTAATCTATTTCTTGATAGCTCTCAATTTTAATAGAATAAAACATGGAATCAAATATTTCAGAGTCATATAATACATAAGCAAGTTGATCCTACATGAAATGTCAAAAAATATTTGTCCTTCTTTTGCATATTATTCACCTATGTAGGCTTCCTAAGGTTAAACAATATCATTTTTAGGTCAAATAACATGACGTTTTGTTAGAGCACACTCTTGATAGCTCTCAATTTTAATAGAATAAAACATGGAATCAAATATTTCAGAGTCATATAATACATAAGCAAGTTGATCCTACATGAAATGTCAAAAAATACTTGTCCTTCTTTTCCATATTATTCACCTATGTAGGCTTCCCAAGGTTAAACAATATCATTTTTAGGTCAAATAACATGACGTTTTGTTGGAGCACACTCATGTCTTGACCTTTATACTATAATGTGCCGTCGAGATGCTCTTTGTCTACTACATTCACAACTACCTCAAATACTAGCTGACCAACTTTTACACCAATAAAACACAACCAAAACTAAACAGAGCAAACATATAGATGTGTTTTATCCATCAAGAATCCGGGCAAATAGATTATGCCCGGATTCTATGTGGTCTATATGGACTGGAAATAATTTTTGAGGTTTTTTCTTAGGTTTGGATGATTTGAGCCGGTTACGGCATTTTTAGCTGTTCTTGGTAGGTTTTTATCAGTTTTTGATCGGGTTTAGTCGCTTTTGACCAATGCTTGCCTGGATAAAAGTACTCCTTTTTTCAAGCATCCATTTTCTTAGTTGTGGTCTTGAAACCGAGTCATGTATCACATGTTATGACCATTTTATTGCAACCCACGTTTTCAGATAATTTCAATATAAATTTGTTTTTGTATGTTAGCGATTGTGTTTGGTAATCTATTTCTTGATAGCTCTCAATTTTAATAGAATAAAACATGGAATCAAATATTTCAGAGTCATATAATACATAAGCAAGTTGATCCTACATGAAATGTCAAAAAATACTTGTCCTTCTTTTGCATATTATTCACCTATGTAGGCTTCCCAAGGTTAAACAATATCATTTTTAGGTCAAATAACATGACGTTTTGTTAGAGCACACTCTTGATAGCTCACAATTTTAATAGAATAAAACATGGAATCAAATATTTCAGAGTCATATAATACATAAGCAAGTTGATCCTACATGAAATGTCAAAAAATACTTGTCCTTCTTTTCCATATTATTCACCTATATAGGCTTCCCAAGGTTAAACAATATCATTTTTAGGTCAAATAACATGACGTTTTGTTAGAGCACACTCATGTCTTGACCTTTATACTATAATGTGCCGTCGAGATGCTCTTTGTCTACTACATTCACAACTACCTCAAATACTAGCTGACCAACTTTTACACCAATAAGACACAACCAAAACTAAACAGAGCAAACGTATAGATGTGTTTTATCCATCAAGAATCTGGGCAAATACATTATGCCCGGATTCTATGTGGTCTATATGGACTGGAAATAATTTTAGAGGTTTTTTCTTAGGTTTGGATGATTTGAGCCGGTTACGGCATTTTTAGCTGTTCTTGGTAGGTTTTAATCAGTTTTTGATCGGGTATAGTCACTTTTGACCAATGCTTGCCTGGATAAAAGTACTCCTTTTTTCAAGCATCCATTTTCTTAGTTGTGGTCTTGAAACCGAGTCATGTATCACATGTTATGACCATTTTATTGCAACCCACGTTTTCAGATAATTTCAATATAAATTTGTTTTTGTATGTTAGCGATTGTGTTTGGTAATCTATTTCTTGATAGCTCTCAATTTTAATAGAATAAAACATGGAATCAAATATTTCAGAGTCATATAATACATAAGCAAGTTGATCCTACATGAAATGTCAAAAAATATTTGTCCTTCTTTTGCATATTATTCACCTATGTAGGCTTCCTAAGGTTAAACAATATCATTTTTAGGTCAAATAACATGACGTTTTGTTAGAGCACACTCTTGATAGCTCTCAATTTTAATAGAATAAAACATGGAATCAAATATTTCAGAGTCATATAATACATAAGCAAGTTGATCCTACATGAAATGTCAAAAAATACTTGTCCTTCTTTTGCATATTATTCACCTATGTAGGCTTCCCAAGGTTAAACAATATCATTTTTAGGTCAAATAACATGACGTTTTGTTAGAGCACACTCATGTCTTGACCTTTATACTATAATGTGCCGTCGAGATGCTCTTTGTCTACTACATTCACAACTACCTCAAATACTAGCTGACCAACTTTTACACCAATAAAACACAACCAAAACTAAACAGAGCAAACATATAGATGTGTTTTATCCATCAAGAATCCGGGCAAATAGATTATGCCCGGATTCTATGTGGTCTATATGGACTGGAAATAATTTTTGAGGTTTTTTCTTAGGTTTGGATGATTTGAGCCGGTTACGGCATTTTTAGCTGTTCTTGGTAGGTTTTTATCAGTTTTTGATCGGGTTTAGTCGCTTTTGACCAATGCTTGCCTGGATAAAAGTACTCCTTTTTTCAAGCATCCATTTTCTTAGTTGTGGTCTTGAAACCGAGTCATGTATCACATGTTATGACCATTTTATTGCAACCCACGTTTTCAGATAATTTCAATATAAATTTGTTTTTGTATGTTAGCGATTGTGTTTGGTAATCTATTTCTTGATAGCTCTCAATTTTAATAGAATAAAACATGGAATCAAATATTTCAGAGTCATATAATACATAAGCAAGTTGATCCTACATGAAATGTCAAAAAATACTTGTCCTTCTTTTGCATATTATTCACCTATGTAGGCTTCCCAAGGTTAAACAATATCATTTTTAGGTCAAATAACATGACGTTTTGTTAGAGCACACTCATGTCTTGACCTTTATACTATAATGTGCCGTCGAGATGCTCTTTGTCTACTACATTCACAACTACCTCAAATACTAGCTGACCAACTTTTACACCAATAAAACACAACCAAAACTAAACAAAGCAAACATATAGATGTGTTTTATCCATCAAGAATCCGGGCAAATAGATTATGCCCGGATTCTATGTGGTCTATATGGACTGGAAATAATTTTTGAGGTTTTTTCTTAGGTTTGGATGATTTGAGCCGGTTACGGCATTTTTAGCTGTTCTTGGTAGGTTTTTATCAGTTTTTGATCGGGTTTAGTCGCTTTTGACCAATGCTTGCCTGGATAAAAGTACTCCTTTTTTCAAGCATCCATTTTCTTAGTTGTGGTCTTGAAACCGAGTCATGTATCACATGTTATGACCATTTTATTGCAACCCACGTTTTTAGATAATTTCAATATAAATTTGTTTTTGTATGTTAGCGATTGTGTTTGGTAATCTATTTCTTGATAGCTCTCAATTTTAATAGAATAAAACATGGAATCAAATATTTCAGAGTCATATAATACATAAGCAAGTTGATCCTACATGAAATGTCAAAAAATATTTGTCCTTCTTTTGCATATTATTCACCTATGTAGGCTTCCTAAGGTTAAACAATATCATTTTTAGGTCAAATAACATGACGTTTTGTTAGAGCACACTCTTGATAGCTCTCAATTTTAATAGAATAAAACATGGAATCAAATATTTCAGAGTCATATAATACATAAGCAAGTTGATCCTACATGAAATGTCAAAAAATACTTGTCCTTCTTTTCCATATTATTCACCTATGTAGGCTTCCCAAGGTTAAACAATATCATTTTTAGGTCAAATAACATGACGTTTTGTTAGAGCACACTCATGTCTTGACCTTTATACTATAATGTGCCGTCGAGATGCTCTTTGTCTACTACATTCACAACTACCTCAAATACTAGCTGACCAACTTTTACACCAATAAAACACAACCAAAACTAAACAGAGCAAACATATAGATGTGTTTTATCCATCAAGAATCCGGGCAAATAGATTATGCCCGGATTCTATGTGGTCTATATGGACTGGAAATAATTTTTGAGGTTTTTTCTTAGGTTTGGATGATTTGAGCCGGTTACGGCATTTTTAGCTGTTCTTGGTAGGTTTTTATCAGTTTTTGATCGGGTTTAGTCGCTTTTGACCAATGCTTGCCTGGATAAAAGTACTCCTTTTTTCAAGCATCCATTTTCTTAGTTGTGGTCTTGAAACCGAGTCATGTATCACATGTTATGACCATTTTATTGCAACCCACGTTTTCAGATAATTTCAATATAAATTTGTTTTTGTATGTTAGCGATTGTGTTTGGTAATCTATTTCTTGATAGCTCTCAATTTTAATAGAATAAAACATGGAATCAAATATTTCAGAGTCATATAATACATAAGCAAGTTGATCCTACATGAAATGTCAAAAAATACTTGTCCTTCTTTTGCATATTATTCACCTATGTAGGCTTCCCAAGGTTAAACAATATCATTTTTAGGTCAAATAACATGACGTTTTGTTAGAGCACACTCTTGATAGCTCACAATTTTAATAGAATAAAACATGGAATCAAATATTTCAGAGTCATATAATACATAAGCAAGTTGATCCTACATGAAATGTCAAAAAATACTTGTCCTTCTTTTCCATATTATTCACCTATGTAGGCTTCCCAAGGTTAAACAATATCATTTTTAGGTCAAATAACATGACGTTTTGTTAGAGCACACTCATGTCTTGACCTTTATACTATAATGTGCCGTCGAGATGCTCTTTGTCTACTATTTTCACAACTACCTCAAATACTAGCTGACCAACTTTTACACCAATAAAACACAACCAATACTAAACAGAGCAAACATATAGATGTGTTTTATCCATCAAGAATCTGGGCAAATACATTATGCCCGGATTCTATGTGGTCTATATGGACTGGAAATAATTTTAGAGGTTTTTTCTTAGGTTTGGATGATTTGAGCCGGTTACGGCATTTTTAGCTGTTCTTGGTAGGTTTTTATCAGTTTTTGATCGGGTTTAGTCGCTTTTGACCAATGCTTGCCTGGATAAAAGTACTCCTTTTTTCAAGCATCCATTTTCTTAGTTGTGGTCTTGAAACCGAGTCATGTATCACATGTTATGACCATTTTATTGCAACCCACGTTTTCAGATAATTTCAATATAAATTTGTTTTTGTATGTTAGCGATTGTGTTTGGTAATCTATTTCTTGATAGCTCTCAATTTTAATAGAATAAAACATGGAATCAAATATTTCAGAGTCATATAATACATAAGCAAGTTGATCCTACATGAAATGTCAAAAAATACTTGTCCTTCTTTTGCATTTATTCACCTATGTAGGCTTCCCAAGGTTAAACAATATCATTTTTAGGTCAAATAACATGACGTTTTGTTAGAGCACACTCTTGATAGCTCTCAATTTTAATAGAATAAAACATGGAATCAAATATTTCAGAGTCATATAATACATAAGCAAGTTGATCCTACATGAAATGTCAAAAAATACTTGTCCTTCTTTTGCATATTATTCACCTATGTAGGCTTCCCAAGGTTAAACAATATCATTTTTAGGTCAAATAACATGACGTTTTGTTAGAGCACACTCTTGATAGCTCTCAATTTTAATAGAATAAAACATGGAATAAAATATTTCAGAGTCATATAATACATAAGCAAGTTGATCCTACATGAAATGTCAAAAAATACTTGTCCTTCTTTTGCATATTATTCACCTATGTAGGCTTCCCAAGGTTAAACAATATCATTTTAGGTCAAATAACATGACGTTTTGTTAGAGCACACTCATGTCTTGACCTTTATACTATAATGTGCCGTCGAGATGCTCTTTGTCTACTACATTCACAACTACCTCAAATACTAGCTGACCAACTTTTACACCAATAAAAAACAACCAAAACTAAACAGAGCAAACATATAGATGTGTTTTATCCATCAAGAATTCGGGCAAATACATTATGCCCGGATTCTATGTGGTCTATATGGACTGGAAATAATTTTAGAGGTTTTTTCTTAGGTTTGGATGATTTGAGCCGGTTACGGCATTTTTAGCTGTTCTTGGTAGGTTTTTATCAGTTTTTGATCGGGTTTAGTCGCTTTTGACCAATGCTTGCCTGGATAAAAGTACTCCTTTTTTCAAGCATCCATTTTCTTAGTTGTGGTCTTGAAACCGAGTCATGTATCACATGTTATGACCATTTTATTGCAACCCACGTTTTCAGATAATTTCAATATAAATTTGTTTTTGTATGTTAGCGATTGTGTTTGGTAATCTATTTCTTGATAGCTCTCAATTTTAATAGAATAAAACATGGAATCAAATATTTCAGAGTCATATAATACATAAGTAAGTTGATCCTACATGAAATGTCAAAAAATACTTGTCCTTCTTTTGCATATTATTCACCTATGTAGGCTTCCCAAGGTTTAACAATATCATTTTTAGGTCAAATAACATGACGTATTGTTAGAGCACACTCTTGATAGCTCTCAATTTTAATAGAATAAAACATGGAATCAAATATTTCAGAGTCATATAATACATAAGCAATTTGATCCTACATGAAATGTCAAAAAATACTTGTCCTTCTTTTGCATATTATTCACCAATGTAGGCTTCCCTAGGTTAAACAATATCATTTTTAGGTCAAATAACATGACGTTTTGTTAGAGCACACTCTTGATAGCTCTCAATTTTAATAGAATAAAACATGGAATCAAATATTTCAGAGTCATATAATACATAAGCAAGTTGATCCTACATGAAATGTCAAAAAATACTTGTCCTTCTTTTGCATATTATTCACTTATGTAGGCTTCCTAAGGTTAAACAATATCATTTTTAGGTCAAATAACATGACGTTTTGTTAGAGCACACTCTTGATAGCTCTCAATTTTAATAGAATAAAACATGGAATCAAATATTTCAGAGTCATATAATACATAAGCAAGTTGATCCTACATGAAATGTCAAAAAATACTTGTCCTTCTTTTGCATATTATTCACCTATGTAGGCTTCCCAAGGTTAAACAATATCATTTTTAGGTCAAATAACATGACGTTTTGTTAGAGCACACTCTTGATAGCTCTCAATTTTAATAGAATAAAACATGGAATCAAATATTTCAGAGTCATATAATACATAAGCAAGTTGATCCTACATGAAATGTCAAAAAATACTTGTCCTTCTTTTGCATATTATTCACCTATGTAGGTTTCCCAAGGTTAAATAATATCATTTTTAGGTCAAATAACATGACGTTTTGTTAGAGCACACTCATGTCTTGACCTTTATACTATAATGTGCCGTCGAGATGCTCTTTGTCTACTACATTCACAACTACCTCAAATACTAGCTGACCAACTGATACAAGCTTTTTGCTAGGTTCAATTTTTATTTCTCGGAATCCTCTCGAATTGATCTCAGTTAAAAGTGGAATGATTTGTTCTTGGTGACAAAAAGTGGATCTGGTTTTCTAATCTACTAAACAGATAAGTGAATAAAATGGTAATGAAGTAAACTTAAAACAAGTAACAAATAATGAGCAAAACTGGAAAAATATCTATTGAGAAAATACCCTATGCGGAATGTAACCCTTATGCGGAAAGTATGACCATTCAGAAAATATTGCTCTATTCGGAAAGTTTACACCATGCGGAAAATCCAGTCTATTCGGAAAAATAAGCTATTCGGAAAAATGATGCTATTCGGAATATATTGTCTATGCGGAAAATACTCCTTTATTCGGAAAGTAAAGACCATTCGGAAAGATGGCTTATGCGGAATATTTGCTTCATTCGGAAAAATGACATCATTCGGAATAAAATGCTCTCATGCGGAATAACAGGGCTATGCGGAATATATGAAGTATTCCGAGTAAAGGAAATAAAAACACCCCTATTCGGAATACCTGAAAAGTTACGAATAAAGGAAATTGCAACACCCCTATTCGGAATATCAAAAGTTCCGAATAAGGGAAACTCTAAAATGGCTATTCGGAATGTAAGGGAACGAAGAACAGTAGCAGTAGAGATGAAACAGGGGATACGAATTATAACCAAAATCTAAACAAATACTCAAAAAGGTTTTACCAAACTAACCAATAATCATTAACATACCATAAGGAACAAATCCCACCAATAAAAACACTAAATCAACAACTTTTTTGAAATCAAGCTTGAACCAAATAAGAAACTTAGAAACTTGCAATAAAAATGATGAAGAACAAGATGAATAGAAAGATGGAATGGATTGATTAATGAAAAAGTAACAAGGTTAATGATTAAAGATTACAAGATGAAAAGAAAAAGATGAAAATCACCAAACTCCCTAATGGAGTTGGTGATGGAACGAACTACAAAGAAACTGGGAAAGAAAAAATGAAGCTAACTCCAATGTGTGAAGGGAAAGACTATTTATACTCCTAGTGGTTGGTTGGTGAGTGGGCTTTCTCCTTTTTTTCTTGTCTTCTCGTCTTTACAGAAAAGTTGACGTTTTCGATTCTGATTCGGGATTTGTCGTCGATTAAATCCAACTCGTCTTTTAATTTCTTCGTTAAGTAGACTTGAGTTTCTTCGACTTATGAAAATCTTCCATCTTTAGTCCTTTTCTTCGATAAATCTTCGAATAGGCCTAGTGACTTCAAATCTTTTGCACCTCTTGGACAATAGACTTCGTCTTGAGTCTTTTTCCTTGGTAAATCCCGTGCAATCCCATGTTTTCTTTAATATTCATCCGGTTAGCTCTGAAAACACAATAAACACAAAAACCACGCATAATTCCAAACAAATGATATTAATTACGTGTTTTGGTCTTGTTTTAGCCAGAATTAAGTGGTAAAAGGATGGGTGTTTACACACCTATCAAATCCCCTACACTTAACCATTGCCATGCCCTCATGCAATGCTTAGTGATAAAGCAATTTTACATTTTTCTCATAATCAATCAACCTTTGCCTTATTTAAATTCTACTAAACAACAATTAAAATACTACGAGAACTTAAAACTTTGAAATAAACAAAAGGATGGAAATAACTTGTAAAGAAATCAAGGACTTACATTAGGGCTTTGGTGTTGCGAAGATTTATCACCCTCAAGTTTCACGTTCCCCAAACTAAGCTTGAAAACGAGATCATTGTTATTATAAGTTAGTAAATCAAACACTTACACACATGGCTTAATTAAATGCTTAAACCCCCTTATTCCTAGTTGTATCTCTTATATTTTATTTTTGTCTTAGAATGATCATGAAGATGCATTTTTGGACTTATTTCGATAGTTTATTAAGGCTGAAAGCAAAGTAGGACGATTTGATCAATAGTTAGCTAAAGGACAAAATCTCTTAAAACTGCTTCTCGGGATATCAAAAAGTTCATATCTTGGCATAACTTGGTTCACGATTTGAGACCTTTCTCGGGCCGATATTTGGCATGTACTTCATACTTCATATCTTCGAGAGACGTTCTTGAGATAATGGTCTTCTCATCATAATAGAGTTTCTTCACTTGGAGACTTTTGAGGGGTACTCCAACTTTGTTGACCACGACTTCATGATTATTTCTTCAATCTCTATTTGGGATTTTGAGATACAACGATCCGCCTCCTTTTCGGACTTGGATCTATTTATCCTCATACCTTGTTAGGGTCTTTTCGGATAGACTTCTCCATGATCTTTATGGGAGTTGATTGCTTTTCGTCGTGAGTCTTGATCCTTCATATTGACTTTAGGAATAATGCTTTTCACATCACTTTGGATCTTCAGCAATAAAATTGAATCCTCATGCCTTGTTAGGGCCTTTTCGGACTCGCCAATCTTCGCGCCCCGCTTCATAAGTTATGCCTTGGCTATGAACTCTTATCATTACCGAGTAACTTTTAAACGATCTTGGGCTAGAAGCTAAGTAACTTTTCAAATCGTAAGACCTTACTTATTGCAGATAAATTATTAGCAAGTGATGGGAGAATAGACAAATAATTACACCAAGTGAGCTTGCGCAAGAATACCGACTTATAATTGACTCTATCATTTCTCATCCTCCACAATTTAAAATCTCAAGTAATGAAACTCGTGGACACTTAGCCTAATAAACCAATTAAGGTCTACATGGTTAAGGATACTAGCTAGAATATACTTGGATAAGTCTATTCGGGTTGAGTCAAAATAAACGCAACGGGCCTAATATGTCAAAGACTTCTAAACTAGCTACACCACTTTATTAAAATTTTTGACTTTATTGTGGAATATATACATATGAAAGCAACGATAAAAATTTTAGAAATTACGACTAAATGGCCAAAGTTAATTAAAAATTTGAAAAATGTTGAAAAAGATGATTTTCCGGTTAATTGAAGGCATTTACATGGAAAAGTCCACTTAAAACTTCGATAGAAGTCCCCCCTACACTTAAGATAAACATTGTCCTCAATGTTTAAGCATGTGGGAAAAATCTCCCCTACACTTATGACATTGTGCACGTTGGTTAACTCAAGTTAAGGAAGAGACGACTAAAGTGATCAATTTCAAATGGGAGGATGAAGAAAATTGAATCACGATAGTTGAGAGATAGAACCGGATTTCGGATAACACGGGAGCACGGTTCTTCAAAGTTTCCAAGATTGCAGTAATCCCTGTAAGCACATCACCACACAAACACAAACGACCAAAATAGGTCCTCCCCTACACTTAGGGGGTTAAAGGGATAGATACTTGGGCTGCCTCCCGAGGAGCGCTTGTTTTTGATAACCGAGTCACGAGCCTGACTCGACCTAAATTTAGTTCATGGGGAACGTGGTGAGGGATGGAATCACCTCCTGAGAGGTGTCCTCACCAAAGTACAACTTCACTCGTTGGCCATTCACCTTAAAATTTGGTCCATTAGGTTGAGCGAGCTCGAGAGTACCATATGGAAAAATTTAGGCGATGGTGAATGGGCCGGACCAACGAGATTTGAGCTTGCCCGAAAAGATTTTCAACCGAGAGTTAAAAAGTAAGACTTTGTCTCCAACATGGAACTCTCGGTTTTTGATCTTGGAGTCGTGAATGAGCTTAGTTCGTTCCTTATAGATCAAAGAATTTTCATAAGCCTCATTCCGAAGTTCATTCAGCTCATTGAGTTGGATCTTGCGTAGGTCACCGGCTTTGTTTATATCAAAATTAGCCCACTTCAAGGCCCAATAAGCCTTGTGCTCCAACTCAATGGGGAGGTGGCACGCTTTCCCGTACACAAGACGATAAGGCGTACAGCCGATTGGGGTCTTGTAAGTAGTACGGAAAGCCCACAAAGCATCATCGAGTTTATCAGCCCATGCGGCACGATGCTCTCCCACGGTTCTTTCAAGAATTCGCTTAAGACCTCGGTTGGATATTTCAGCCTGGCCATTAGTTTGTGGGTGGTAGGTTGTGGAAAGACGATGGTTTACACCGTACTTAGCCATGACTCGAGCAAATTGGTCATTGCAGAAATGAGTCCCACGATCACTAATAATGGCACGAGGCACACCGAAGCGAGCGAATAGAGCTTTCAAAAAGTTACAAACCACCCTTGCGTCATTAGTAGGCAAAGCTTTGGCTTCAACCCAGTTTGAAACGTAGTCAACGGCAACAAGGATGTATTTGTTGCCTTTAGAAGAAGGGAATGGCCCCATAAAGTCGATACCCCAAACATCAAAAATTTCACATTCTTGAATGAAATTCTGAGGCATCTCGTCTTTATGTGTGATTTTGCCTTGCTTTTGGCAAACATCACATCTTTTGACCATATCGTGAGCGTCACGGTATATGGAGGGCCAATAAAATCCCGAATCAAACACTTTCTTAGCGGTGTAGTTGGGACCAAAGTGACCACCGGTGGGTCCTTTGTGGCAAGCATCAAGGATGTCCGACGCTGCCGGTCCATCAACACATCGGCGGATTATCAGATCAGCACATTGTTTGAATAGGTAAGGGTCGTCCCAAAAGTAAGTCTTGATGTCGGTAAAGAACTTCTTCTTTTCCTGGGATGTCAACCCTTCCTTGAGAATTCCACCCGCCAAGTAGTTTGCAAAGTCCGCAAACCACGGGGTTTCATTCGGCTTCGAGTTTATAGACATTAAGGTCTCCAAGGGAAAAGAATCATTGATTTCTTTGGTCGGATGATCCCCTTGGTAAGGATCCTCAAGTCTGCTAAGATGGTCCGCGGCTAAGTTTTCTGCTCCTTTTTTATCGCGGATGTCGATTTTAAATTCCTGGAGCAGCAAAACCCAGCGAAGAAGTCTTGGTTTGGAATCTTGCTTTGTCAACAAGTACTTCAACGCGGAATGATCGGTGTACACAATGGTGGTGGAAAGGACAAGATAGGGGCGGAATTTTTCAAAAGCATAGACAACAGCTAAAAGCTCTTTTTCGGTTGTCGTATAATGCAATTGTGCCCCAGTCATTGTCTTGCTAGCGTAATGGATCGGTTGGAAGTGTTTGTTCACTCTTTGTCCAAGAACCGCTCCAATAGCAAAATCGCTAGCATCGCACATCAACTCAAAGGGAAGCTCCCAATTCGGGGTAACCAAGACGGGTGCCTTAGTTAGCTTATCCTTAAGTGAGTTAAAGGCTTCAAGGCACTCTTTGGAAAAGATAAAAGGAGTATCTTTTTCCAAGAGGTGGGTCATCGGGCGAGCGATTTGAGAAAAGTCTTTGATAAATCGACGGTAGAAGCCCGCATGACCCAAGAAACTTCTCACACCCTTCACAGTTGAAGGTGGAGGCAACTTAGCGATAACATCAACTTTAGCACGGTCTACTTCAAGACCGGCTTTCGAAATCTTATGTCCAAGCACGACGCCTTCTTTTACCATAAAATGGCATTTTTCCCAATTTAGAACGAGGCGAGTGTCTTCGCACCGCTTTAGCATACGTTCTAAATTGGCAAGGCAAGCAGAGAAGGAATCCCCGAAGACCGAGAAATCATCCATGAAGACTTCCATGGTTTGTTCAACCATGTCATGGATGATAGCTAACATACACCTTTGGAAAGTCCCTGGAGCATTACATAAGCCAAAAGGCATTCTTTTGTAAGCGAAAGTGCCATAAGGACAAGTGAATGTAGTCTTCTCTTGATCTTGGGGATCGATGGATATTTGAAAATAACCCGAGAAACCATCCAGAAAGCAGTAATATTCATTACCGGCTAAGCGTTCAAGCATTTGGTCCATGAAAGGTAGAGGGAAATGATCCTTTCTCGTGGCATCATTGAGTTTGCGGTAGTCTATACAAACTCTCCACCCAGTAACGAGACGAGTGGGAATCAACTCGTTGTGTTCATTGGGAACAACGGTTATTCCGCCCTTCTTGGGCACACAGTGGATTGGACTAACCCACGGGGAATCCGAAATAGGGTAAATCATACCCGCATCAAGAAGTTTGATAACCTCTGTTTTGATGACTTCATGAATTTTTGGATTCACCCTTCGTTGGCTCTGAATAGTGGGCTTATAGTCGTCCTCCATGAGAATTTTGTGCGTGCAGAAGTGAGGATCAATTCCACGAATATCCGAGATTTTCCAAGCAATAGCCTTCTTATGAGCTTTCAGCACGGCAACAAGGCGAGTCTTCTCTTCATCTTTCAAATCCTTTGCAATAATGACGGGCGACTTGTTGTTGTCGTCAAGGAACACGTACTCGAGATGTGGCGGCAACTCCTTAAGTTCCAAATCCGGAGGATTTTCGACGGGAGGCGTTTTCAAGGTCGGAGTATCGATAGCAATGACCGTGGGAGATGGAGGCGAAGGATTGTCTTCGGTGAGAAGATTGTCAAAGAAACTCATGTCTTCATCCCCCTCGGTGGGAGAATCATTAGTAGCTAAATTCGCATCTCCCATGGTAGCTTCAAGATTGTTCCAGAATAAATCACCATCTCCAAATAGAGACAACGATGAATCAATAGAGGACACGGTCTCAACAGTGGGAAGAGAGGTAGGAATACTTTTGCAAGCATCATTAAAGTGTTCTTCACAAGCCTCATCGAGTACGTCAATACAATTAACGCTCTCATATGAATAAGGCTGTTTAGACAACTTTCCCATGTTGAAGACTACTTTGTCGTCACCCACTCTCATGATAAGCTCTCCGGCTTCAACATCAATAAGAGTGCGACCGGTCCGAAGGAATGGACGACCAACAATAAGTGGTACACGAGGGTCCATCTCGTAGTCGACGACAACAAAATCGGCAGGGAAGGTGAATTTGTCGACTCCTACAATAACGTCTTCGGCTATCCCCACTGGATAAGCAACCGTACGGTTGGCCAATTCCAAAGTCATTTTAGTGAGGATAAGCTCTGGGAGAGATAATTGCTTCCAAACACTTAGAGGCATGAGATTAATACTGGCACCTAGATCGGCTAGGGCCATGCAATTCTCTACTCCCGGGAAATTGCAAGGGATAAGAAAACGACCCGGATCACCAAGCTTGGTTGGCAATTTCCTTAAGAGCACTGCAGAGCAGTTCTCATTAAGTTGGGTGTTGGCAATGTCGAGGAGCTTTTCCTTGTCGCTCAGAAGGTCTTTAAACATTTTGGCATATTTGGGCATGTGAGCGAGAGCCTCAGCGAAGGAGATATTGAAATTCAGTTGTTTAAACATTTTAAGAAAGTTAAAAACCTGAATATCATCCTTGCTCTTTTGCTTCTCTTTCCTCAACCTAGAAGGATAAGGTATATTGGAAGAAGAGGAAGGCTTTGAGAGTATAGGATCACTCACAACCACGGGTGGAGGAGGGGTAGAAAGAAGAGGTGGAGAAATTGGGGAAGGAGAAGGATGAGGAATGGGAGCAGGCGACTCGTTCTCCTTAGTCACAACCACCGGTGGAGGTATAGGAAGCTAGGGTTCCTTGGTACCTTTACCACTTCGAGTGGTGATTGCTTTCATCTCCCCTCTTGGGTTGGCAACGGTGTTACTCGGAAGAGTACCCGAAGAAGAGGGTTGACTACTTTGGAAGAAACTAGCCATCATGTTCCTTAGATCATTCGTCTGACTATCCAACGTGTTTCGCATATCGGCTCTCAAATCATTTCCTTGCTTTACCAAATCTGCCTTCAAATTGCGTACTTCCTCTTGGAGGTTTCCCACTATCACATCGTTGGTTCTCATGTAGGTGGCGACCTCTTGGTGTAATGCAGTGGTGGCTTGGTTGGGAGGAGCATTATATGCAGGTGGTTGGTAAGCAGGTTGTTGGTAGACTTGATTGTTACGTTGAGGCGGTTGTTGCTGCTTGTGAGGTGGAATGTATGGTTGACGAGGTTGTTGTTGTTGTTGAGGAGGGCGGTTAGGGTTTTGTTGTTGGTTTGGGTTGGAAGGAGGAAAACCAGGTGGTGAAAGATAGTTGTTGTTGCGGTAGCTAAGCAAGTTACGGTCACCTTGGGGTTTTGCTTGATAAGCAGGTTGTTGGTAGGTACCATATGCCGCATTCACATTCTCAGCAGGGTAATCTTGGGTAGCGGTACAAGTTGTGTAAGAGTGGGGACCACCGCATATCTCACAAGGTTGGCTGACAGCGTTGACTTGTGCGTTCTTAGCGTTGTTGCTGTTGTTGTTGCTGACGGTGTGGGTGACAAGCGATTCAAGAAGCGTAGTGATTTTGTCTAATCGCTTGTCGCTGTCATTAGTGCTAGCACTAGCAACATTGGTCCTAACACTCTTGGTTTGCACACGAGATTTGTTCTCAATGATGTCCCAAGCAGCATTGGAAGTCTTAGCCAATAAATTACCCCCTGAGGCACTATTCAGTGAATCTTGGTCACTCATGCTTAAACCATTGTAAAAAGTATTAATTTGATGTACTTTGGTAAAACCATGTTGTGGGCATTTTCTTAAAAGATCTTTGAAACGATCCCAAGATTCACTGAATGACTCATCGTACTTTTGTTCAAAGTTTATAATCTCATTCCGCAATGCGGTAGTACGAGAGGGTGGAAAAAAGTAATTGATGAACTTTGTTTCCAAATCCGTCCACGAGAGAATACTCTGTGGCGGTTCCTTAGCAAGCCAATGCCGGGCTTGTCCCTCTAAAGAAAAGGGAAAAAGTTGTAACCTTATCACTTCTTGTGGAACTCCATTGAACTTGACCGTGTTGGTGAGTTGTAGAAATCTCTTGATATGGTCGTGTGGATCATCAATGAGTCGTCCCAAGAATGGCTGAGCGGAGACCATCTGGATAAAGCCTGACTTGAGCTCGAAATTGTTGGCGGCAATTGGTGGTATAACAATTGGATCTGTGTTGCCATCAACATGAGCTTGCAGCAGTTCAATCATTGGGCGATTATCCGGAAGTGGCTCATTGTTGTTGTTATTCATGTTGTTGAAAGGCGGGTTGTTGTTGTTATTATTATTGTTCGGAGGTGGTATGTTATTGTTGTTTTGGACACCAGCCATGTCTAAGTTATCGAGAGGCTCGGGCACTTAATAGGACGTGGATCGAGTGCGCATACACCTGCAAAAGAACGAACAAAGAAAAGCAAAGCAAAAATATTTTTGGTTTTTATTGTTTTTTTACTTTTTAGGATTTTTGAAAATTTTATATTTTTTAGTGTTTTTTAAAATTTTATGAAAAAGTAACGTTCACGGGGAACGGATCCCAAAATCCAAATTCTCACAAAAAACTTTTGATCTTAACAAGAGGAGCCGGCAGCGGCGCCATTTGATACAAGCTTTTTGCTAGGTTCAATTTTTATTTCTCGGAATCCTCTCGAATTGATCTCAGTTAAATGTGGAATGATTTGTTCTTGGTGACAAAAAGTGGATCTGGTTTTCTAATCTACTAAACAGATAAGTGAATAAAATGGTAATGAAGTAAACTTAAAACAAGTAACAAATAATGAGCAAAACTGGAAAAATATCTATTGAGAAAATACCCTATGCGGAATGTAACCCTTATGCGGAAAGTATGACCATTCGGAAAATATTGCTCTATTCGGAAAGTTTACACCATGCGGAAAATCCAGTCTATTCGGAAAAATAAGCTATTCTGAAAAATGATGCTATTCGGAATATATTGTCTATGCGGAAAATACTCCTTTATTCGGAAAGTAAAGACCATTCGGAAAGATGGCTTATGCGGAATATTTGCTTCATTCGGAAAAATGACATCATTCGGAATAAAATGCTCTCATGCGGAATAACAGGGCGATGCGGAATATATGAAATATTCCGAGTAAAGGAAATAAAAACACCCCTATTCGGAATACCTGAAAAGTTCCGAATAAAGGAAATTGCAACACCCCTATTCGGAATATCAAAAGTTCCGAATAAGGGAAACTCTAAAATGGCTATTCGGAATGTAAGGGAACGAAGAACAGTAGCAGTAGAGATGAAACAGGGGATACGAATTATAACCAAAATCTAAACAAATACTCAAAAAGGTTTTACCAAACTAACCAATAATCATTAACATACCATAAGGAACAAATCCCACCAATAAAAACACTAAATCAACAACTTTTTTGAAATCAAGCTTGAACCAAATAAGAAACTTAGAAACTTGCAATAAAAATGATGAAGAACAAGATGAATAGAAAGATGGAATGGATTGATTAATGAAAAAGTAACAAGGTTAATGATTAAAGATTACAAGATGAAAAGAAAAAGATGAAAATCACCAAACTCCCTAATGGAGTTGGTGATGGAACGAACTACAAAGAAACTGGGAAAGAAAAAATGAAGCTAACTCCAATGTGTGAAGGGAAAGACTATTTATACTCCTAGTGGTTGGTTGGTGAGTGGGCTTTCTCCTTTTTTTCTTGTCTTCTCGTCTTTACAGAAAAGTTGACGTTTTCGATTCTGATTCGGGATTTGTCGTCGATTAAATCCAACTCGTCTTTTAATTTCTTCGTTAAGTAGACTTGAGTTTCTTCGACTTATGAAAATCTTCCATCTTTAGTCCTTTTCTTCGATAAATCTTCGAATAGGCCTAGTGACTTCAAATCTTTTGCACCTCTTGGACAATAGACTTCGTCTTGAGTCTTTTTCCTTGGTAAATCCCGTGCAATCCCATGTTTTCTTTAATATTCATCCGGTTAGCTCTGAAAACACAATAAACACAAAAACCACGCATAATTCCAAACAAATGATATTAATTACGTGTTTTGGTCTTGTTTTAGCCAGAATTAAGTGGTAAAAGGATGGGTGTTTACACACCTATCACCAACTTTTACACCAATAAAACACAACCAAAACTAAACAGAGCAAACATATAGATGTGTTTTATCCATCAAGAATCCGGGCAAATACATTATGCCCGGATTCTATGTGGTCTATATGGACTGGAAATAATTTTAGAGGTTTTTTCTTAGGTTTGGATGATTTGAGCCGGTTACGGCATTTTTAGCTGTTCTTGGTAGGTTTTTATCAGTTTTTGATCGGGTTTAGTCGCTTTTGACCAATGCTTGCCTGGATAAAAGTACTCCTTTTTTCAAGCATCCATATTCTTAGTTGTGGTCTTGAAACCGAGTCATGTATCACATGTTATGACCATTTTATTGCAACCCACGTTTTCAGATAATTTCAATATAAATTTGTTTTTGTATGTTAGCGATTGTGTTTGGTAATCTATTTCTAGATAGCTCTCAATTTTAATAGAATAAAACATGGAATCAAATATTTCAGAGTCATATAATACATAAGCAAGTTGATCCTACATGAAATGTCAAAAAATACTTGTCCTTCTTTTGCATATTATTCACCTATGTAGGCTTCCCAAGGTTAAACAATATCATTTTTAGGTCAAATAACATGACGTTTTGTTAGAGCACACTCTTGATAGCTCTCAATTTTAATAGAATAAAACATGGAATCAAATATTTCAGAGTCATATAATACATAAGCAAGTTGATCCTACATGAAATGTCAAAAAATACTTGTCCTTCTTTTGCATATTATTCACCTATGTAGGCTTCCCAAAGTTAAACAGTATCATTTTTAGGTCAAATAACATGACGTTTTGTTAGAGCACACTCTTGATAGCTCTCAATTTTAATAGAATAAAACATGGAATCAAATATTTCAGAGTCATATAATACATAAGCAAGTTGATCCTACATGAAATGTCAAAAAATACTTGTCCTTCTTTTGCATATTATTCACCTATGTAGGCTTCCCAAGGTTAAACAATATCATTTTTAGGTCAAATAACATGACGTTTTGTTAGAGCACACTCTTGATAGCTCTCAATTTTAATAGAATAAAACATGGAATCAAATATTTCAGAGTCATATAATACATAAGCAAGTTGATCCTACATGAAATGTCAAAAAATACTTGTCCTTCTTTTGCATATTATTCACCTATGTAGGCTTCCCAAGGTTAAACAATATCATTTTTAGGTCAAATAACATGACGTTTTGTTAGAGCACACTCATGTCTTGACCTTTATACTATAATGTGCCGTCGAGATGCTCTTTGTCTACTACATTCACAACTACCTCAAATACTAGCTGACCAACTTTTACACCAATAAAACACAACCAAAACTAAACAGAGCAAACATATAGATGTGTTTTATCCATCAAGAATCCGGGCAAATACATTATGCCCGGATTCTATGTGGTCTATATGGACTGGAAATAATTTTAGAGGTTCTTTCTCAGGTTTGGATGATTTGAGCCGGTTACGGCATTTTTAGTTGTTCTTGGTAGGTTTTTATCAGTTTTTGATCGGGTTTAGTCGCTTTTGACCAATGCTTGCCTGGATAAAAGTACTCCTTTTTTCAAGCATCCATATTCTTAGTTGTGGTCTTGAAACCGAGTCATGTATCACATGTTATGACCATTTTATTGCAACCCACGTTTTCAGATAATTTCAATATAAATTTGTTTTTGTATGTTAGCGATTGTGTTTGGTAATCTATTTCTAGATAGCTCTCAATTTTAATAGAATAAAACATGGAATCAAATATTTCAGAGTCATATAATACATAAGCAAGTTGATCCTACATGAAATGTCAAAAAATACTTGTCCTTCTTTTGCATATTATTCACCTATGTAGGCTTCCCAAGGTTAAACAATATCATTTTTAGGTCAAATAACATGACGTTTTGTTAGAGCACACTCTTGATAGCTCTCAATTTTAATAGAATAAAACATGGAATCAAATATTTCAGAGTCATATAATACATAAGCAAGTTGATCCTACATGAAATGTCAAAAAATACTTGTCCTTCTTTTGCATATTATTCACCTATGTAGGCTTCCCAAAGTTAAACAGTATCATTTTTAGGTCAAATAACATGACGTTTTGTTAGAGCACACTCTTGATAGCTCTCAATTTTAATAGAATAAAACATGGAATCAAATATTTCAGAGTCATATAATACATAAGCAAGTTGATCCTACATGAAATGTCAAAAAATACTTGTCCTTCTTTTGCATATTATTCACCTGTGTAGGCTTTCCAAGGTTAAATAATATCATTTTTAGGTCAAATAACATGACGTTTTGTTAGAGCACACTCATGTCTTGACCTTTATACTATAATGTGCCGTCGAGATGCTCTTTGTCTACTACATTCACAACTACCTCAAATACTAGCTGACCAACTTTTACACCAATAAAACACAACCAAAACTAAACAGAGCAAACATATAGATGTGTTTTATCCATCAAGAATCCGGGCAAATACATTATGCCCGGATTCTATGTGGTCTATATGGACTGGAAATAATTTTAGAGGTTTTTTCTTAGGTTTGGATGATTTGAGCCGGTTACGCCATTTTTAGCTGTTCTTGGTAGGTTTTTATCAGTTTTTGATCGGGTTTAGTCGCTTTTGACCAATGCTTGCCTGGATAAAAGTACTCCTTTTTTCAAGCATCCATATTCTTAGTTGTGGTCTTGAAACCGAGTCATGTATCACATGTTATGACCATTTTATTGCAACCCACGTTTTCAGATAATTTCAATATAACTTTGTTTTTGTATGTTAGCGATTGTGTTTGGTAATCTATTTCTAGATAGCTCTCAATTTTAATAGAATAAAACATGGAATCAAGTATTTCAGAGTCATATAATACATAAGCAAGTTGATCCTACATGAAATGTCAAAAAATACTTGTCCTTCTTTTGCATATTATTCACCTGTGTAGGCTTCCCAAGGTTAAACAATATCATTTTTAGGTCAAATAACATGACGTTTTGTTAGAGCACACTCTTGATAGCTCTCAATTTTAATAGAATAAAACATGGAATCAAATATTTCAGAGTCATATAATACATAAGCAAGTTGATCCTACATGAAATGTCAAAAAATACTTGTCCTTCTTTTGCATATTATTCACCTATGTAGGCTTCCCAAAGTTAAACAGTATCATTTTTAGGTCAAATAACATGACGTTTTGTTAGAGCACACTCTTGATAGCTCTCAATTTTAATAGAATAAAACATGGAATCAAATATTTTAGAGTCATATAATACATAAGCAAGTTGATCCTACATGAAATGTCAAAAAATACTTGTCCTTCTTTTGCATATTATTCACCTATGTAGGCTTCCCAAGGTTAAACAATATCATTTTTAGGTCAAATAACATGACGTTTTGTTAGAGCACACTCTTGATAGCTCTCAATTTTAATAGAATAAAACATGGAATCAAATATTTCAGAGTCATATAATACATAAGCAAGTTGATCCTACATGAAATGTCAAAAAATACTTGTCCTTCTTTTGCATATTATTCACCTATGTAGGCTTCCCAAGGTTAAACAATATCATTTTTAGGTCAAATAACATGACGTTTTGTTAGAGCACACTCATGTCTTGACCTTTATACTATAATGTGCCGTCGAGATGCTCTTTGTCTACTACATTCACAACTACCTCAAATACTAGCTGACCAACTTTTACACCAATAAAACACAACAAAAACTAAACAGAGCAAACATATAGATGTGTTTTATCCATCAAGAATCCGGGCAAATACATTATGCCCGGATTCTATGTGGTCTATATGGACTGGAAATAATTTTAGAGGTTTTTTCTTAGGTTTGGATGATTTGAGCCGGTTACGGCATTTTTAGCTGTTCTTGGTAGGTTTTTATCAGTTTTTGATCGGGTTTAGTCGCTTTTGACCAATGCTTGCCTGGATAAAAGTACTCCTTTTTTCAAGCATCCATATTCTTAGTTGTGGTCTTGAAACCGAGTCATGTATCACATGTTATGACCATTTTATTGCAACCCACGTTTTCAGATAATTTCAATATAAATTTGTTTTTGTATGTTAGCGATTGTGTTTGGTAATCTATTTCTAGATAGCTCTCAATTTTAATAGAATAAAACATGGAATCAAATCTTTTAGAGTCATATAATACATAAGCAAGTTGATCCTACATGAAATGTCAAAAAATACTTGTCCTTCTTTTGCATATTATTCACCTATGTAGGCTTCCCAAGGTTAAACAATATCATTTTTAGGTCAAATAACATGACGTTTTGTTAGAGCACACTCTTGATAGCTCTCAATTTTAATAGAATAAAACATGGAATCAAATATTTCAGAGTCATATAATACATAAGCAAGTTGATCCTACATGAAATGTCAAAAAATACTTGTCCTTCTTTTGCATATTATTCACCTATGTAGGCTTCCCAAAGTTAAACAGTATCATTTTTAGGTCAAATAACATGACGTTTTGTTAGAGCACACTCTTGATAGCTCTCAATTTTAATAGAATAAAACATGGAATCAAATATTTCAGAGTCATATAATACATAAGCAAGTTGATCCTACATGAAATGTCAAAAAATACTTGTCCTTCTTTTGCATATTATTCACCTATGTAGGCTTCCCAAGGTTAAACAATATCATTTTTAGGTCAAATAACATGACGTTTTGTTAGAGCACACTCATGTCTTGACCTTTATACTATAATGTGCCGTCGAGATGCTCTTTGTCTACTACATTCACAACTACCTCAAATACTAGCTGACCAACTTTTACACCAATAAAACACAACCAAAACTAAACAGAGCAAACATATAGATGTGTTTTATCCATCAAGAATCCGGGCAAATACATTATGCCCGGATTCTATGTGGTCTATATGGACTGGAAATAATTTTAGAGGTTTTTTCTTAGGTTTGGATGATTTGAGCCGGTTACGGCATTTTTAGCTGTTCTTGGTAGGTTTTTATCAGTTTTTGATCGGGTTTAGTCGCTTTTGACCAATGCTTGCCTGGATAAAAGTACTCCTTTTTTCAAGCATCCATATTCTTAGTTGTGGTCTTGAAACCGAGTCATGTATCACATGTTATGACCATTTTATTGCAACCCACGTTTTCAGATAATTTCAATATAAATTTGTTTTTGTATGTTAGCGATTGTGTTTGGTAATCTATTTCTAGATAGCTCTCAATTTTAATAGAATAAAACATGGAATCAAATCTTTTAGAGTCATATAATACATAAGCAAGTTGATCCTACATGAAATGTCAAAAAATACTTGTCCTTCTTTTGCATATTATTCACCTATGTAGGCTTCCCAAGGTTAAACAATATCATTTTTAGGTCAAATAACATGACGTTTTGTTAGAGCACACTCTTGATAGCTCTCAATTTTAATAGAATAAAACATGGAATCAAATATTTCAGAGTCATATAATACATAAGCAAGTTGATCCTACATGAAATGTCAAAAAATACTTGTCCTTCTTTTGCATATTATTCACCTATGTAGGCTTCCCAAAGTTAAACAGTATCATTTTTAGGTCAAATAACATGACGTTTTGTTAGAGCACACTCTTGATAGCTCTCAATTTTAATAGAATAAAACATGGAATCAAATATTTCAGAGTCATATAATACATAAGCAAGTTGATCCTACATGAAATGTCAAAAAATACTTGTCCTTCTTTTGCATATTATTCACCTATGTAGGCTTCCCAAGGTTAAACAATATCATTTTTAGGTCAAATAACATGAGGTTTTGTTAGAGCACACTCATGTCTTGACCTTTATACTATAATGTGCCGTCGAGATGCTCTTTGTCTACTACATTCACAACTACCTCAAATACTAGCTGACCAACTTTTACACCAATAAAACACAACCAAAACTAAACAGAGCAAACATATAGATGTGTTTTATCCATCAAGAATCCGGGCAAATACATTATGCCCGGATTCTATGTGGTCTATATGGACTGGAAATAATTTTAGAGGTTTTTTCTTAGGTTTGGATGATTTGAGCCGGTTACGCCATTTTTAGCTGTTCTTGGTAGGTTTTTATCAGTTTTTGATCGGGTTTAGTCGCTTTTGACCAATGCTTGCCTGGATAAAAGTACTCCTTTTTTCAAGCATCCATATTCTTAGTTGTGGTCTTGAAACCGAGTCATGTATCACATGTTATGACCATTTTATTGCAACCCACATTTTCAGATAATTTCAATATAAATTTGTTTTTGTATGTTAGCGATTGTGTTTGGTAATCTATTTCTAGATAGCTCTCAATTTTAATAGAATAAAACATGGAATCAAATCTTTTAGAGTCATATAATACATAAGCAAGTTGATCCTACATGAAATGTCAAAAAATACTTGTCCTTCTTTTGCATATTATTCACCTATGTAGGCTTCCCAAGGTTAAACAATATCATTTTTAGGTCAAATAACATGACGTTTTGTTAGAGCACACTCTTGATAGCTCTCAATTTTAATAGAATAAAACATGGAATCAAATATTTCAGAGTCATATAATACATAAGCAAGTTGATCCTACATGAAATGTCAAAAAATACTTGTCCTTCTTTTGCATATTATTCACCTATGTAGGCTTCCTAAAGTTAAACAGTATCATTTTTAGGTCAAATAACATGACGTTTTGTTAGAGCACACTCTTGATAGCTCTCAATTTTAATAGAATAAAACATGGAATCAAATATTTCAGAGTCATATAATACATAAGCAAGTTGATCCTACATGAAATGTCAAAAAATACTTGTCCTTCTTTTGCATATTATTCACCTGTGTAGGCTTCCCAAGGTTAAACAATATCATTTTTAGGTCAAATAACATGAGGTTTTGTTAGAGCACACTCATGTCTTGACCTTTATACTATAATGTGCCGTCGAGATGCTCTTTGTCTACTACATTCACAACTACCTCAAATACTAGCTGACCAACTTTTACACCAATAAAACACAACCAAAACTAAACAGAGCAAACATATAGATGTGTTTTATCCATCAAGAATCCGGGCAAATACATTATGCCCGGATTCTATGTGGTCTATATGGACTGGAAATAATTTTAGAGGTTTTTTCTTAGGTTTGGATGATTTGAGCCGGTTACGCCATTTTTAGCTGTTCTTGGTAGGTTTTTATCAGTTTTTGATCGGGTTTAGTCGCTTTTGACCAATGCTTGCCTGGATAAAAGTACTCCTTTTTTCAAGCATCCATATTCTTAGTTGTGGTCTTGAAACCGAGTCATGTATCACATGTTATGACCATTTTATTGCAACCCACGTTTTCAGATAATTTCAATATAAATTTGTTTTTGTATGTTAGCGATTGTGTTTGGTAATCTATTTCTAGATAGCTCTCAATTTTAATAGAATAAAACATGGAATCAAATCTTTTAGAGTCATATAATACATAAGCAAGTTGATCCTACATGAAATGTCAAAAAATACTTGTCCTTCTTTTGCATATTATTCACCTATGTAGGCTTCCCAAGGTTAAACAATATCATTTTTAGGTCAAATAACATGACGTTTTGTTAGAGCACACTCTTGATAGCTCTCAATTTTAATAGAATAAAACATGGAATCAAATATTTCAGAGTCATATAATACATAAGCAAGTTGATCCTACATGAAATGTCAAAAAATACTTGTCCTTCTTTTGCATATTATTCACCTATGTAGGCTTCCCAAAGTTAAACAGTATCATTTTTAGGTCAAATAACATGACGTTTTGTTAGAGCACACTCTTGATAGCTCTCAATTTTAATAGAATAAAACATGGAATCAAATATTTCAGAGTCATATAATACATAAGCAAGTTGATCCTACATGAAATGTCAAAAAATACTTGTCCTTCTTTTGCATATTATTCACCTATGTAGGCTTCCCAAGGTTAAACAATATCATTTTTAGGTCAAATAACATGAGGTTTTGTTAGAGCACACTCATGTCTTGACCTTTATACTATAATGTGCCGTCGAGATGCTCTTTGTCTACTACATTCACAACTACCTCAAATACTAGCTGACCAACTTTTACACCAATAAAACACAACCAAAACTAAACAGAGCAAACATATAGATGTGTTTTATCCATCAAGAATCCGGGCAAATACATTATGCCCGGATTCTATGTGGTCTATATGGACTGGAAATAATTTTAGAGGTTTTTTCTTAGGTTTGGATGATTTGAGCCGGTTACGCCATTTTTAGCTGTTCTTGGTAGGTTTTTATCAGTTTTTGATCGGGTTTAGTCGCTTTTGACCAATGCTCGCCTGGATAAAAGTACTCCTTTTTTCAAGCATCCATATTCTTAGTTGTGGTCTTGAAACCGAGTCATGTATCACATGTTATGACCATTTTATTGCAACCCACGTTTTCAGATAATTTCAATATAAATTTGTTTTTGTATGTTAGCGATTGTGTTTGGTAATCTATTTCTAGATAGCTCTCAATTTTAATAGAATAAAACATGGAATCAAATATTTCAGAGTCATATAATACATAAGCAAGTTGATCCTACATGAAATGTCAAAAAATACTTGTCCTTCTTTTGCATATTATTCACCTATGTAGGCTTCCCAAGGTTAAACAATATCATTTTTAGGTCAAATAACATGACGTTTTGTTAGAGCACACTCTTGATAGCTCTCAATTTTAATAGAATAAAACATGGAATCAAATATTTCAGAGTCATATAATACATAAGCAAGTTGATCCTACATGAAATGTCAAAAAATACTTGTCCTTCTTTTGCATATTATTCACCTATGTAGGCTTCCCAAGGTTAAACAATATCATTTTTAGGTCAAATAACATGACGTTTTGTTAGAGCACACTCTTGATAGCTCTCAATTTTAATAGAATAAAACATGGAATCAAATATTTCAGAGTCATATAATACATAAGCAAGTTGATCCTACATGAAATGTCAAAAAATACTTGTCCTTCTTTTGCATATTATTCACCTATGTAGGCTTCCCAAGGTTAAACAATATCATTTTTAGGTCAAATAACATGAGGTTTTGTTAGAGCACACTCATGTCTTGACCTTTATACTATAATGTGCCGTCGAGATGCTCTTTGTCTACTACATTCACAACTACCTCAAATACTAGCTGACCAACTTTTACACCAATAAAACACAACCAAAACTAAACAGAGCAAACATATAGATGTGTTTTATCCATCAAGAATCCGGGCAAATACATTATGCCCGGATTCTATGTGGTCTATATGGACTGGAAATAATTTTAGAGGTTTTTTCTTAGGTTTGGATGATTTGAGCCGGTTACGCCATTTTTAGCTGTTCTTGGTAGGTTTTTATCAGTTTTTGATCGGGTTTAGTCGCTTTTGACCAATGCTCGCCTGGATAAAAGTACTCCTTTTTTCAAGCATCCATATTCTTAGTTGTGGTCTTGAAACCGAGTCATGTATCACATGTTATGACCATTTTATTGCAACCCACGTTTTCAGATAATTTCAATATAAATTTGTTTTTGTATGTTAGCGATTGTGTTTGGTAATCTATTTCTAGATAGCTCTCAATTTTAATAGAATAAAACATGGAATCAAATATTTCAGAGTCATATAATACATAAGCAAGTTGATCCTACATGAAATGTCAAAAAATACTTGTCCTTCTTTTGCATATTATTCACCTATGTAGGCTTCCCAAGGTTAAACAATATCATTTTTAGGTCAAATAACATGACGTTTTGTTAGAGCACACTCTTGATAGCTCTCAATTTTAATAGAATAAAACATGGAATCAAATATTTCAGAGTCATATAATACATAAGCAAGTTGATCCTACATGAAATGTCAAAAAATACTTGTCCTTCTTTTGCATATTATTCACCTATGTAGGCTTCCCAAGGTTAAACAATATCATTTTTAGGTCAAATAACATGACGTTTTGTTAGAGCACACTCATGTCTTGACCTTTATACTATAATGTGCCGTCGAGATGCTCTTTGTCTACTACATTCACAACTACCTCAAATACTAGCTGACCAACTTTTACACCAATAAAACACAACCAAAACTAAACAGAGCAAACATATAGATGTGTTTTATCCATCAAGAATCCGGGCAAATACATTATGCCGGATTCTATGTGGTCTATATGGACTGGAAATAATTTTAGAGGTTTTTTCTTAGGTTTGGATGATTTGAGCCGGTTACGCCATTTTCAGCTGTTCTTGGTAGGTTTTTATCAGTTTTTGATCGGGTTTAGTCGCTTTTGACCAATGCTTGCCTGGATAAAAGTACTCCTTTTTTCAAGCATCCATATTCTTAGTTGTGGTCTTGAAACCGAGTCATGTATCACATGTTATGACCATTTTATTGCAACCCACGTTTTCAGATAATTTCAATATAAATTTGTTTTTGTATGTTAGCGATTGTGTTTGGTAATCTATTTCTAGATAGCTCTCAATTTTAATAGAATAAAACATGGAATCAAATATTTCAGAGTCATATAATACATAAGCAAGTTGATCCTACATGAAATGTCAAAAAATACTTGTCCTTCTTTTGCATATTATTCACCTATGTAGGCTTCCCAAGGTTAAACAATATCATTTTTAGGTCAAATAACATGACGTTTTGTTAGAGCACACTCTTGATAATTCTCAATTTTAATAGAATAAAACATGGAATCAAATATTTCAGAGTCATATAATACATAAGCAAGTTGATCCTACATGAAATGTCAAAAAATACTTGTCCTTCTTTTGCATATTATTCACCTATGTAGGCTTCCCAAGGTTAAACAATATCATTTTTAGGTCAAATAACATGACGTTTTGTTAGAGCACACTCATGTCTTGACCTTTATACTATAATGTGCCGTCGAGATGCTCTTTGTCTACTACATTCACAACTACCTCAAATACTAGCTGACCAACTTTTACACCAATAAAACACAACCAAAACTAAACAGAGCAAACATATAGATGTGTTTTATCCATCAAGAATCCGGGCAAATACATTATGCCGGATTCTATGTGGTCTATATGGACTGGAAATAATTTTAGAGGTTTTTTCTTAGGTTTGGATGATTTGAGCCGGTTACGCCATTTTCAGCTGTTCTTGGTAGGTTTTTATCAGTTTTTGATCGGGTTTAGTCGCTTTTGACCAATGCTTGCCTGGATAAAAGTACTCCTTTTTTCAAGCATCCATATTCTTAGTTGTGGTCTTGAAACCGAGTCATGTATCACATGTTATGACCATTTTATTGCAACCCACGTTTTCAGATAATTTCAATATAAATTTGTTTTTGTATGTTAGCGATTGTGTTTGGTAATCTATTTCTAGATAGCTCTCAATTTTAATAGAATAAAACATGGAATCAAATATTTCAGAGTCATATAATACATAAGCAAGTTGATCCTACATGAAATGTCAAAAAATACTTGTCCTTCTTTTGCATATTATTCACCTATGTAGGCTTCCCAAGGTTAAACAATATCATTTTTAGGTCAAATAACATGACGTTTTGTTAGAGCACACTCTTGATAGCTCTCAATTTTAATAGAATAAAACATGGAATCAAATATTTCAGAGTCATATAATACATAAGCAAGTTGATCCTACATGAAATGTCAAAAAATACTTGTCCTTCTTTTGCATATTATTCACCTATGTAGGCTTCCCAAGGTTAAACAATATCATTTTTAGGTCAAATAACATGACGTTTTGTTAGAGCACACTCATGTCTTGACCTTTATACTATAATGTGCCATCGAGATGCTCTTTGTCTACTACATTCACAACTACCTCAAATACTAGCTGACCAACTTTTACACCAATAAAACACAACCAAAACTAAACAGAGCAAACATATAGATGTGTTTTATCCATCAAGAATCTGGGCAAATACATTATGCCCGGATTCTATGTGGTCTATATGGACTGGAAATAATTTTAGAGGTTTTTTCTTAGGTTTGGATGATTTGAGCCGGTTACGGCATTTTTAGCTGTTCTTGGTAGGTTTTTATCAGTTTTTGATCGGGTTTAGTCGCTTTTGACCAATGCTTGCCTGGATAAAAGTACTCCTTTTTTCAAGCATCCATATTCTTAGTTGTGGTCTTGAAACCGAGTCATGTATCACATGTTATGACCATTTTATTGCAACCCACGTTTTCAGATAATTTCAATATAAATTTGTTTTTGTATGTTAGCGATTGTGTTTGGTAATCTATTTCTAGATAGCTCTCAATTTTAATAGAATAAAACATGGAATCAAATATTTTAGAGTCATATAATACATAAGCAAGTTGATCCTACATGAAATGTCAAAAAATACTTGTCCTTCTTTTGCATATTATTCACCTATGTAGGCTTCCCAAGGTTAAACAATATCATTTTTAGGTCAAATAACATGACGTTTTGTTAGAGCACACTCTTGATAGCTCTCAATTTTAATAGAATAAAACATGGAATCAAATATTTCAGAGTCATATAATACATAAGCAAGGTGATCCTACATGAAATGTCAAAAAATACTTGTCCTTCTTTTGCATATTATTCACCTATGTAGGCTTCCCAAAGTTAAACAGTATCATTTTTAGGTCAAATAACATGACGTTTTGTTAGAGCACACTCTTGATAGCTCTCAATTTTAATAGAATAAAACATGGAATCAAATATTTCAGAGTCATATAATACATAAGCAAGTTGATCCTACATGAAATGTCAAAAAATACTTGTCCTTCTTTTGCATATTATTCACCTATGTAGGCTTCCCAAGGTTAAACAATATCATTTTTAGGTCAAATAACATGACGTTTTGTTAGAGCACACTCATGTCTTGACCTTTATACTATAATGTGCCGTCGAGATGCTCTTTGTCTACTACATTCACAACTACCTCAAATACTAGCTGACCAACTTTTACACCAATAAAACACAACCAAAACTAAACAGAGCAAACATATAGATGTGTTTTATCCATCAAGAATCCGGGCAAATACATTATGCCCGGATTCTATGTGGTCTATATGGACTGGAAATAATTTTAGAGGTTTTTTCTTAGGTTTGGATGATTTGAGCCGGTTACGCCATTTTTAGCTGTTCTTGGTAGGTTTTTATCAGTTTTTGATCGGGTTTAGTCGCTTTTGACCAATGCTTGCCTGGATAAAAGTACTCCTTTTTTCAAGCATCCATATTCTTAGTTGTGGTCTTGAAACCGAGTCATGTATCACATGTTATGACCATTTTATTGCAACCCACGTTTTCAGATAATTTCAATATAAATTTGTTTTTGTATGTTAGCGATTGTGTTTGGTAATCTATTTCTAGATAGCTCTCAATTTTAATAGAATAAAACATGGAATCAAATATTTTAGAGTCATATAATACATAAGCAAGTTGATCCTACATGAAATGTCAAAAAATACTTGTCCTTCTTTTGCATATTATTCACCTATGTAGGCTTCCCAAGGTTAAACAATATCATTTTTAGGTCAAATAACATGACGTTTTGTTAGAGCACACTCTTGATAGCTCTCAATTTTAATAGAATAAAACATGGAATCAAATATTTCAGAGTCATATAATACATAAGCAAGTTGATCCTACATGAAATGTCAAAAAATACTTGTCCTTCTTTTGCATATTATTCACCTATGTAGGCTTCCCAAGGTTAAACAATATCATTTTTAGGTCAAATAACATGACGTTTTGTTAGAGCACACTCATGTCTTGACCTTTATACTATAATGTGCCGTCGAGATGCTCTTTGTCTACTACATTCACAACTACCTCAAATACTAGCTGACCAACTTTTACACCAATAAAACACAACCAAAACTAAACAGAGCAAACATATAGATGTGTTTTATCCATCAAGAATCCGGGCAAATACATTATGCCCGGATTCTATGTGGTCTATATGGACTGGAAATAATTTTAGAGGTTTTTTCTTAGGTTTGGATGATTTGAGCCGGTTACGGCATTTTTAGCTGTTCTTGGTAGGTTTTTATCAGTTTTTGATCGGGTTAGTCGCTTTTGACCAATGCTTGCCTGGATAAAAGTACTCCTTTTTTCAAGCATCCATATTCTTAGTTGTGGTCTTGAAACCGAGTCATGTATCACATGTTATGACCATTTTATTGCAACCCACGTTTTCAGATAATTTCAATATAAATTTGTTTTTGTATGTTAGCGATTGTGTTTGGTAATCTATTTCTAGATAGCTCTCAATTTTAATAGAATAAAACATGGAATCAAATATTTTAGAGTCATATAATACATAAGCAAGTTGATCCTACATGAAATGTCAAAAAATACTTGTCCTTCTTTTGCATATTATTCACCTATGTAGGCTTCCCAAGGTTAAACAATATCATTTTTAGGTCAAATAACATGACGTTTTGTTAGAGCACACTCTTGATAGCTCTCAATTTTAATAGAATAAAACATGGAATCAAATATTTCAGAGTCATATAATACATAAGCAAGTTGATCCTACATGAAATGTCAAAAAATACTTGTCCTTCTTTTGCATATTATTCACCTATGTAGGCTTCCCAAAGTTAAACAGTATCATTTTTAGGTCAAATAACATGACGTTTTGTTAGAGCACACTCTTGATAGCTCTCAATTTTAATAGAATAAAACATGGAATCAAATATTTCAGAGTCATATAATACATAAGCAAGTTGATCCTACATGAAATGTCAAAAAATACTTGTCCTTCTTTTGCATATTATTCACCTATGTAGGCTTCCCAAGGTTAAACAATATCATTTTTAGGTCAAATAACATGACGTTTTGTTAGAGCACACTCATGTCTTGACCTTTATACTATAATGTGCCGTCGAGATGCTCTTTGTCTACTACATTCACAACTACCTCAAATACTAGCTGACCAACTTTTACACCAATAAAACACAACCAAAACTAAACAGTGCAAACATATAGATGTGTTTTATCCATCAAGAATCCGGGCAAATACATTATGCCCGGATTCTATGTGGTCTATATGGACTGGAAATAATTTTAGAGGTTTTTTCTTAGGTTTGGATGATTTGAGCCGGTTACGGCATTTTTAGCTGTTCTTGGTAGGTTTTTATCAGTTTTTGATCGGGTTTAGTCGCTTTTGACCAATGCTTGCCTGGATAAAAGTACTCCTTTTTTCAAGCATCCATATTCTTAGTTGTGGTCTTGAAACCGAGTCATGTATCACATGTTATGACCATTTTATTGCAACCCACGTTTTTAGATAATTTCAATATAAATTTGTTTTTGTATGTTAGCGATTGTGTTTGGTAATCTATTTCTAGATAGCTCTCAATTTTAATAGAATAAAACATGGAATCAAATATTTCAGAGTCATATAATACATAAGCAAGTTGATCCTACATGAAATGTCAAAAAATACTTGTCCTTCTTTTGCATATTATTCACCTATGTAGGCTTCCCAAGGTTAAACAATATCATTTTTAGGTCAAATAACATGACGTTTTGTTAGAGCACACTCTTGATAGCTCTCAATTTTAATAGAATAAAACATGGAATCAAATATTTCAGAGTCATATAATACATAAGCAAGTTGATCCTACATGAAATGTCAAAAAATACTTGTCCTTCTTTTGCATATTATTCACCTATGTAGGCTTCCCAAAGTTAAACAGTATCATTTTTAGGTCAAATAACATGACGTTTTGTTAGAGCACACTCTTGATAGCTCTCAATTTTAATAGAATAAAACATGGAATCAAATGTTTCAGAGTCATATAATACATAAGCAAGTTGATCCTACATGAAATGTCAAAAAATACTTGTCCTTCTTTTGCATATTATTCACCTGTGTAGGCTTTCCAAGGTTAAATAATATCATTTTTAGGTCAAATAACATGACGTTTTGTTAGAGCACACTCATGTCTTGACCTTTATACTATAATGTGCCGTCGAGATGCTCTTTGTCTACTACATTCACAACTACCTCAAATACTAGCTGACCAACTTTTACACCAATAAAACACAACCAAAACTAAACAGAGCAAACATATAGATGTGTTTTATCCATCAAGAATCCGGGCAAATACATTATGCCCGGATTCTATGTGGTCTATATGGACTGGAAATAATTTTAGAGGTTTTTTCTTAGGTTTGGATGATTTGAGCCGGTTACGGCATTTTTAGCTGTTCTTGGTAGGTTTTTATCAGTTTTTGATCGGGTTTAGTCGCTTTTGACCAATGCTTGCCTGGATAAAAGTACTCCTTTTTTCAAGCATCCATATTCTTAGTTGTGGTCTTGAAACCGAGTCATGTATCACATGTTATGACCATTTTATTGCAACCCACGTTTTCAGATAATTTCAATATAAATTTGTTTTTGTATGTTAGCGATTGTGTTTGGTAATCTATTTCTAGATAGCTCTCAATTTTAATAGAATAAAACATGGAATCAAATATTTCAGAGTCATATAATACATAAGCAAGTTGATCCTACATGAAATGTCAAAAAATACTTGTCCTTCTTTTGCATATTATTCACCTATGTAGGCTTCCCAAGGTTAAACAATATCATTTTTAGGTCAAATAACATGACGTTTTGTTAGAGCACACTCTTGATAGCTCTCAATTTTAATAGAATAAAACATGGAATCAAATATTTCAGAGTCATATAATACATAAGCAAGTTGATCCTACATGAAATGTCAAAAAATACTTGTCCTTCTTTTGCATATTATTCACCTATGAAGGCTTCCCAAAGTTAAACAGTATCATTTTTAGGTCAAATAACATGACGTTTTGTTAGAGCACACTCTTGATAGCTCTCAATTTTAATAGAATAAAACATGGAATCAAATATTTCAGAGTCATATAATACATAAGCAAGTTGATCCTACATGAAATGTCAAAAAATACTTGTCCTTCTTTTGCATATTATTCACCTGTGTAGGCTTTCCAAGGTTAAATAATATCATTTTTAGGTCAAATAACATGACGTTTTGTTAGAGCACACTCATGTCTTGACCTTTATACTATAATGTGCCGTCGAGATGCTCTTTGTCTACTACATTCACAACTACCTCAAATACTAGCTGACCAACTTTTACACCAATAAAACACAACCAAAACTAAACAGAGCAAACATATAGATGTGTTTTATCCATCAAGAATCCGGGCAAATACATTATGCCCGGATTCTATGTGGTCTATATGGACTGGAAATAATTTTAGAGGTTTTTTCTTAGGTTTGGATGATTTGAGCCGGTTACGCCATTTTTAGCTGTTCTTGGTAGGTTTTTATCAGTTTTTGATCGGGTTTAGTCGCTTTTGACCAATGCTTGCCTGGATAAAAGTACTCCTTTTTTCAAGCATCCATATTCTTAGTTGTGGTCTTGAAACCGAGTCATGTATCACATGTTATGACCATTTTATTGCAACCCACGTTTTCAGATAATTTCAATATAACTTTGTTTTTGTATGTTAGCGATTGTGTTTGGTAATCTATTTCTAGATAGCTCTCAATTTTAATAGAATAAAACATGGAATCAAATATTTCAGAGTCATATAATACATAAGCAAGTTGATCCTACATGAAATGTCAAAAAATACTTGTCCTTCTTTTGCATATTATTCACCTATGTAGGCTTCCCAAGGTTAAACAATATCATTTTTAGGTCAAATAACATGACGTTTTGTTAGAGCACACTCTTGATAGCTCTCAATTTTAATAGAATAAAATATGGAATCAAATATTTCAGAGTCATATAATACATAAGCAAGTTGATCCTACATGAAATGTCAAAAAATACTTGTCCTTCTTTTGCATATTATTCACCTATGTAGGCTTCCCAAAGTTAAACAGTATCATTTTTAGGTCAAATAACATGACGTTTTGTTAGAGCACACTCTTGATAGCTCTCAATTTTAATAGAATAAAACATGGAATCAAATATTTCAGAGTCATATAATACATAAGCAAGTTGATCCTACATGAAATGTCAAAAAATACTTGTCCTTCTTTTGCATATTATTCACCTATGTAGGCTTCCCAAGGTTAAACAATATCATTTTTAGGTCAAATAACATGACGTTTTGTTAGAGCACACTCATGTCTTGACCTTTATACTATAATGTGCCGTCGAGATGCTCTTTGTCTACTACATTCACAACTACCTCAAATACTAGCTGACCAACTTTTACACCAATAAAACACAACCAAAACTAAACAGAGCAAACATATAGATGTGTTTTATCCATCAAGAATCCGGGCAAATACATTATGCCCGGATTCTATGTGGTCTATATGGACTGGAAATAATTTTCGAGGTTTTTTCTTAGGTTTGGATGATTTGAGCCGGTTACGGCATTTTTAGCTGTTCTTGGTAGGTTTTTATCAGTTTTTGATCGGGTTTAGTCGCTTTTGACCAATGCTTGCCTGGATAAAAGTACTCCTTTTTTCAAGCATCCATATTCTTAGTTGTGGTCTTGAAACCGAGTCATGTATCACATGTTATGACCATTTTATTGCAACCCACGTTTTCAGATAATTTCAATATAAATTTGTTTTTGTATGTTAGCGATTGTGTTTGGTAATCTATTTCTAGATAGCTCTCAATTTTAATAGAATAAAACATGGAATCAAATATTTCAGAGTCATATAATACATAAGCAAGTTGATCCTACATGAAATGTCAAAAAATACTTGTCCTTCTTTTGCATATTATTCACCTATGTAGGCTTCCCAAGGTTAAACAATATCATTTTTAGGTCAAATAACATGACGTTTTGTTAGAGCACACTCTTGATAGCTCTCAATTTTAATAGAATAAAACATGGAATCAAATATTTCAGAGTCATATAATACATAAGCAAGTTGATCCTACATGAAATGTCAAAAAATACTTGTCCTTCTTTTGCATATTATTCACCTATGTAGGCTTCCCAAGGTTAAACAATATCATTTTTAGGTCAAATAACATGACGTTTTGTTAGAGCACACTCTTGATAGCTCTCAATTTTAATAGAATAAAACATGGAATCAAATATTTCAGAGTCATATAATACATAAGCAAGTTGATCCTACATGAAATGTCAAAAAATACTTGTCCTTCTTTTGCATATTATTCACCTATGTAGGCTTCCCAAGGTTAAACAATATCATTTTTAGGTCAAATAACATGACTTTTTGTTAGAGCACACTCTTGATAGCTCTCAATTTTAATAGAATAAAACATGGAATCAAATATTTCAGAGTCATATAATACATAAGCAAGTTGATCCTACATGAAATGTCAAAAAATACTTGTCCTTCTTTTGCATATTATTCACCTATGTAGGCTTCCCAAGGTTAAACAATATCATTTTTAGGTCAAATAACATGACGTTTTGTTAGAGCACACTCTTGATAGCTCTCAATTTTAATAGAATAAAACATGGAATCAAATATTTCAGAGTCATATAATACATAAGCAAGTTGATCCTACATGAAATGTCAAAAAATACTTGTCCTTCTTTTGCATATTATTCACCTATGTAGGCTTCCCAAGGTTAAACAATATCATTTTTAGGTCAAATAACATGACGTTTTGTTAGAGCACACTCTTGATAGCTCTCAATTTTAATAGAATAAAACATGGAATCAAATATTTCAGAGTCATATAATACATAAGCAAGTTGATCCTACATGAAATGTCAAAAAATACTTGTCCTTCTTTTGCATATTATTCACCTATGTAGGCTTCCCAAGGTTAAACAATATCATTTTTAGGTCAAATAACATGACGTTTTGTTAGAGCACACTCATGTCTTGACCTTTATACTATAATGTGCCGTCGAGATGCTCTTTGTCTACTACATTCACAACTACCTCAAATACTAGCTGACCAACTTTTACACCAATAAAACACAACCAAAACTAAACAGAGCAAACATATAGATGTGTTTTATCCATCAAGAATCCGGGCAAATACATTATGCCCGGATTCTATGTGGTCTATATGGACTGGAAATAATTTTAGAGGTTTTTTCTTAGGTTTGGATGATTTGAGCCGGTTACGGCATTTTTAGCTGTTCTTGGTAGGTTTTTATCAGTTTTTGATCGGTTTAGTCGCTTTTGACCAATGCTTTCCTGGATAAAAGTACTCCTTTTTTCAAGCATCCATTTTCTTAGTTGTGGTCTTGAAACCGAGTCATGTATCACATGTTATGACCATTTTATTGCAACCCACGTTTTCAGATAATTTCAATATAAATTTGTTTTTGTATGTTAGCGATTGTGTTTGGTAATCTATTTCTTGATAGCTGTGACACCCCCACAAAATGCTATGCGCAGCGGAACTACAACATATGGGTGCTACGTAGTTATCATCACACATAAGCTATATTAAACGACTCAAGAGACGTAAAAGTTCAAACATAAAATTTATCATTATTAAAAACATGTAAGTCTACAGTTTTCCAAATCCCAAGAATTATATAAAACAGAGTTGCGTTTAGGTCCCCACTGAATCTCAACCCAAAAATACATTTTCATTCACATGACATAGTATAAAATTTTTAAGTGCAAAAGGGAGGAAAACAAAGTAGACCGCCAAGCCACCACAACTTCCATCCTCGCATGCTCCGCTGCTAACAATCTTGGTAACCTGAAACACATGCTTAAAATCGTCAACACAAAGGTTGAGCGAATCTATAGGTTTATCAAAACATCAGTTGAACATAAGTGTTAAAAACCAATCATGATCATTCAATAGCATTGTCGTACTCACAATCTATTTTCAAGGTTATGACAATTGTGTTTAAGCTCATGACACTAATCCGTTAACTCAATCACCCGCGTAATAATTACCGGCGTGATTCAGATGAAACCAGTGCCCCTTCTAAAGGCATCAGTTGCAATTATACCTTATCTCTCATACAAGATAATCTACCGCAGAACTTACTCAACGTACAGCTTCTCGGCTAGCATTGGGTCGTTAGCCCCGTAGTACTACAAATTGTATAAGCGGCTATTTCCCCCTTCTCGAGGGCAAGACAATAGTTAATAGTTCATGAAATTAGGGTCTTTTGCAACTAGGTACTCAACACAATTTCAAGGCAACATTCGGGTCCAACAATCATTCAAGCCTTATGTTCATTTTCATTTAAATAGCATGTATCCCCCTCGCGGGTTAAAAACATTTGAATAAAGTAAAGAGCGAGGCTATAGACTCACCTTGCGTAGTGGTAGTGGTTCTAGTGAAGACGTAACGAGAAATGTCACCGACGATGTGGATGCCCGGGAAAATCAAACACTTGACCTAAAAATCAAGGTACGTAAACCAAATCAATACTCCGCGTACATTATTGTACTAAACACACGCAAATGCAAACACACTCAATGCTTATGAAAACTCACGCCAAAGTCAAACAAGTAGTTGTTACTAGACTTATATCATTTATCGATGTTATTAAAGTTACTATCCATTTTACGGTTTCGCCGATACTTACCAAAAGTATGGGCTGTTTTACTATACTTAAGCATTTTTATAAAATTTGACAAAATTCTCAAAAATACTATAAGACCTGTAGAAAACACATATTTAATCCCAACCAAAGTTTTTACTTCTACGACTCGTTACTCAACACCTTTCCAAAAACTACATTTTTCGGACTGAAATTGTACTTTGACCAAGTCGGACTCGTTTGACCCGTTTAAAATATTCCATTGACCCAATTGACACCTAAGTCCTATAATAGACTCAAATACACAGGTTTGAGACCAAAAATAAACTTTCAAACATTTACCAAACTCTATCTATGGTCCCCGGGATTTGACCCAAAACCAAACACAATTTCGGATTGTGTTGATTCTCATCTCCCGGTACACGTATTTTCAAAATAACATAACTTTTGACTCGTTTGGAGTCGTAAGCTCTATCTTATACCGAAACGAGCGTCTCGACGACCACTACAACTATATCCTATAATCAAAACCTGGACCAAAAATTGAAACCACGAAAATAACCCTAAACAATCTGTTTGAAAACGACTCATTCAAAATCACCCTTCTACTTGTTTTCGATCCATCCAAACATCACCTAGACCTATCCTAACCACTTATAATCATTCCCAATCATCCAAACAGCCCTTAACACTATGAAAGTCGAATCCTAATCAAAACCCAAAACCTAAATCATACATGCAATGTAATTAAATAATTTATAAACACTAAAAACACCATTTTAAACACATCCCCACAACACATTTCATCAAACACCTTGAACACACCCAAAACCCCAAAAATTTCGTGGCTTTTAGGGGCTGTGGAAGACACAAATCATAACCCCCATCTTGTTTTATATGTGAATTAACATTATATACACATGAATTAAACATGTGTATGGTTTAATTAGATCAAAACCCGTTTTTGAAAAATCACAAATTTTTGGAAGAAAATCAATGGATGCATGTGTGTTTTTGTTTGTGGGATTTACTTACAATGATGTTAGAAAGGTGGGACTTTGATTGGATTCTTCAAAAACCAAGTTTTGGTGGTGGATTGGTGGTTTTTGGTGGGTGGCCGTCGGCCTAAGAACACAAGGGAGAGAGTTTGATCCCTTTTTTTTTTTTAAATGTGTTGTGTGTGTGTGTTTGTCCCCATTTTGTGAAATGGGAGGGACCTATGTGCAATTTCACCTTTCTTTTGGCCTTAAGCAAAAACGACTTCAAATGTTTACGGGATTGACTCGTAGTCGGTTTAAAAACTTTACGGGAGTCGGGTTTAGTCCGGGCTACCTCAAAATACTTTTAAATGGTTTAAACGCACACAAAACGAATATACATATGGTTCCGACTCGACTTAACACGTAATAAAAATAAAATCTCGAAAAATTCAAATATCGATCAATCGATAATAAAATGTAAGTTTTGGGCATCCGTCGGTATCGTAGTCGTCATCGGTTCTTCTTAAATCGTCAAACGTTAAATTACGACCGTAAACGTTGGTTTCAACTTAAACCATCAAATAATTCCACGATAAAAATTCTTAAAAATTTCAAAAATATACGTAAAATAGGATTAAATAAATGACGTTGGGCTCGGGATATCACATCCACAAGTGAGCCTCAACTTAAGAGAGATGCTCATACTGAACAACTCTTGAGACAATAACTTAGCATCATACGGCACTTTCACGGGTGTTACATCCTCCCCTCCTTAAAGGAGCGACGTCCCGGCGCTCTCCGGTTCTTATACTCGCATTTGTACTACTAGCAAGATGATGGTACTACTTCCTAAAGAGGTCTCCACATTCTGACGTGGACTTCGGTTCACGTCTCGGGTTCTATCACACCTTCACCATGGGTATTATGCCTTGCTTCAATCTCTTACCATCTTGATCCATGATCTCCACTTCAATTTCCCTAAATTCTTCCCACGGGTATCAACACATCTCTTTCCACAGCTTCTCGCGGTTAGCATATAATTCTTTATCTACACCATCTCTTCCGTAGCCTCTCGAATCATTTCAAGTCCATCCAACTGACTTTTTCCTACTTCATTCTATCCAACTAGAGATCCACATTTTCATCAACATAATTCCTCAAAGGCTGCAGCTTCAATGCTACCATGGTAAATGTCGTTGTACAAAGGTACTACCAACGGCAATGGTCGATCTCAACAACTACCAAAGTCAATCACACACGCTCGGAGCACGTCTTCCAACGTTCGAATCGTCCTTTCACTTGGTTCATCATCTCATAAAAATAATTGCTCACAAAGAAAATCACACGGGTCGCACATCACCTCATAGAAAACGTTCAAAATATAAAGGACGAAGTAATCAATACTAGTCGTACCAAATCACCTTATTACGATATTACGTACGTACAACCCTACTTCGTCAAAAACGAATTCATCGATACGAAATCATTCGTCGTATACATAACTCTCTCGAAGACATCACAATCCAAACAAACACAAAAGCCATTATGAAACACATACAACCACATTACGACATGTTTGCAACATAGCCAAACCATGCTAAACCAATCAGTTCAATCAGTTAACCCACGCTTGCTAATCAGCCAAGCCAAGATAAAACAAGAATATTTACATAATTCTCGGATGAGTCCAGTCAAAAGAAAATTGCAAGTTAAAGAAGGTTCAAGAGCTTGCTAGCTATGGATGCATATCCAAAAAGAAATAAAATACTTACATGTGTCATCGTGGGGTGCTCACACACGGATCCATACCCAACAGATACTACAAGAACACCATCTTACTTCCGTCCCAAACGTGGTCAAAATCTTAATAAATATCATCGTTCACAGTTAAAAAAAATACATTACATGGCACGTGTTCTCCATGATCGGACTTCATTGGACAATGTCGTCTCAAGTTCTCACAACTTACGATCACTCGACCAGATTACTTACCACACAATTACATAAAAGGCAAGGGTTTACCACAAAAACATCAACTAGGGATATATATCGTTTAACCATCGATAATCAAGGATGGTTGAGTCAAGCAAAGAGGATTCCTCACTTAAATAAACGAAGACGACAATTGGAATGGTCTTCCAATTACCGATGCACAGTTGGTAAACTTTAACAATTTATCGCGTGTCGTTAAGCATATCAAAAGAACAAGAAAGAAAATATATAAGGTACGATACATTTGATGTAGGAGAAGTCTTCTTCATTTCACTTAGAGTTATTCAAACTCGGTTTTCCTCTACTTTGGCAGTCTTCTATTCTTGTTTAAAATTTCTTCTCAGTGTCGGTACGAGCCCCTTTGGTATTACATCAACGCCCTAGCGATTCCGATGAAATTCGCACGTTACACACAACTCATAAAAACATTTTCCAAAATTACTCGGTCGCAGTGACTTACCAAGTCAACACCAAACGAAAGAAAAGATTTCAAGGAATACAAGAAAAATTCAAAAATTGTCTTTAGGAATCAAAGAAAATACGATTACTTGCATAAGGATCCACCATTTTTAAAAACGTTCTCATCCAAACATTTATCAAAAACACTACCGGTTTTTAAAGATGACCAATTTATTTGAAACTACATCGCCCTTCCAAAACTATGCATAACTAGCTAGATCATGCATACTTAAGGACCAAGCAACGACAATTAACAAAACAGGACTCTTCCTGAATTATGCATAGTTAGCTAAGCTGTGCAAAATTGAGGATCGAGTGACGACACAAACATTATTATTACATACCAAATATGACTACGAAAGTTTTCGACCTATACTTCAAAATAATCAAATTATTTAAAATGGAATTTGAAATGGGAAAATATTGCTACCATCGTTTTAAGAAACACATCAAACATTTTTCATCCATTTTGAAATCATACGTTTACTTTGCCTTTTTATGAGGAAAATAAATAAATAATTTAATAAAGGAATCGACACCATTTGTATTTGGTTCACCAAAACATTTGACACACTCATACCTATTTTCACAATAGACTATTCACAAAATGACGGTAAGGTGGTTCATGATTAAAGATCATTGCAAGCACAACAAGTGATAAAATTAAGATCAATGAGATCGAACGGGGTAAACGAGCAATATAATTGCCAACAGAAATTAACTACATTAGAAATGAAAATACTTCAAATATATGACAAAAGTCTCGGGATAACAACAGCGATCTACGAATACATAGAATAAAAATTGAATATCAACACAAGCGTCAAAAATAAAACAACGATCATAATTTCCATCGTCTCGAGTTCGCACACACATTCCACCAAGGGTATACGGGAAGAGAAGAATAATCACTCGGTTAACTATAAACAATTTTCACCAGGAAGATCGAGTTCTTTCACCTCTACAATTTGGTAAAGCGGCTACGCCTCCTCGCTTTTGTTAAATATAAATAAACAACCACTCTAATGAAGATTTATAGCATCATTCAAGTAAATACATAATTTTAGGTTCCATTAACTGTAAGAAGAAAAGTCACAACGTCCATGAACAGGACAAAATATACCGGGTGACATACCCTCATCATCAAGTACTAGCGAAGTAGCGACACAAAAAAAATATAATAATATTGGTTTCATACCATAGACAATATTAAAATGAACAATCACATGACGACTCATGTTTAGATACAGACTCACAAAATCAAAGAAGGGATGTCGGACGATCGAACCATCGTGACTCAAAACATTATATATACATCTTTATTAAATAATATACAAGTAGGCGTGTGTTGTGTAATCCAGTTGCGTATAATAATTAGTGTTACCTTGTACATTGTAAAACCGAACATTTACACATTTTCAATTTGTGTTACACCATTAAAGAATTTATACCTTTCATTTTCCAATCTTTACAACGCTTTCATTTCTGGAAAAATTTCAATCTCTCGGAAATTATTAACATTAGTAGATGCGGTGACTCGGTTATCATAATTGACAAATCATTAGGTTTGAAAATCTCCATACTTGTGTCAAAACCTCATTAATGTTCATATCTTAAGTACCAAAAACATACGTAGTAAGAATTTTCCAAGTTTTACGTTTTTATTATTACGACTTATATTATCACAAATATACACGTATCCAACACGACTCAAACTAGTCCAATTAACTCTTAAAATCAACTTTTGACTTTTATTACACACATGTTTTCCCCAAAACTGTTTTGTTAAATCATATTCGCGTAATTCGACTCAAATGATAAAGAGGTTTCACGTAGTTTTATCTCAGATAATTTACTGATTTTAGTCGACACTTGAATCTCGATGATAATAATAAAATAATAAATAATTAAGATGCTTACTTCAATAATTCAAAGATATATAAAATTCAACTCTTAATCTTTAGCTCGTTATCAAACAATTTTTAAAATTAACACATCTCATAGCGGAATAAAACAAAAGATTTTTCAAACGATTTTTAACCAAGCATCATCAAATTACACATATTGATTCACCATAACGACAATTAGACAAACAAATGATTTCAAATGACGTTCCATCAACTTTTAATAATTTATTTCAAGCATTATAATTTCTCACTTGAAGTGTACATTCCGATTTTTAACCCAGTTTATTCAATACAACAAGTAATGTGTTCTAGTTTATACCAATACATACGTAAACATAACCTTATGTTTAAAGTAAACCAATTTTTACAAAGTTTCTACCTCCAAAATATATGACCAATTTTTCTACTCTATATTACAAATTATGCCAAAAGTTTGCTACATTGACCCGAAAATTAATTCATACTAAATCCGAAGCTACATATACTCAATAGTCATCTCGCAAATTTTATTATAACTCCTTTCTCGAACTAATTTAAACAAATTCTTAACAAGTCCATCACAATCTTTTAGTATCAAATTTTAATATATGAAAACAAAATTTTTACGAGTAATAAAAATTACCTATTACGATTTACCAACCAAGGTTGTAGGAAAATAATTTCACAATGTCCGTTTATTCTCTACACGAATTTTACTTGTTACAAAACACATCATACGTCATTTTTATCCGAAAGTTTCATTCACCAAATATTAAATATATAAAACACTTTATGTTTAAATCATTCAAATCAACAAAGTTCGATGCTTACTTAACTTGCACAAATGCCGGACCTCGTCATGTAAAATATTAACTTCAAAATAATGAAACAACAAAACAAAATGAAATAAATGGAACGAGAATACGTATGTCAACTAAATGCTGTTATCGGCCTCGGATGAGTCTCGAAATCGTACTCCACAAAATTAACACAAAAACCAACCAAATTCCAAGTTGTCACGATTGATCACAACGCCAGTCTATTTTAAAACACATCTTTAAATTCAAGTAGAATAGTAAACAATGATTAAATGGCAACACGCCTCAACCACATTTTATAACACACACATGTGATTCGTCGCCCCAATGCACGCATCGTCGATTATACTTCGTCTATGTTATAGTTACGTGAACTAACATATCAAACCCATTAGGAATAAAGGAAATAAAGTAATACGTAAGTAAATTACGTTTCAAAAGAAAATGTCCAAAATGACACATCACGGTGCGATAACGACAATCGAGATCGACCTAGTCGATATAAAATATGTTACGAAGCATCATTTACGTATCTAGGATATCAAACGAGGTTCATATTCGGTTATTCGAACAATAAATTAATTATCAAGATTGATAATTAGCGGTAAGGCCGAATTCTCAACAAAACCGCATTTTAATGTACGATAATTACTCAAGGACCATTGCTTCACGTGCAATGCCTTTAAATACCATAGTATATACATACTTATACATACAACAATTCCTACATACACGTAGGATTACAACGCGGTGTTGCCATGTAATGCAATGTAGCCCGTTATGCCAAATACATGCAACCTATAATATAATCTTACAAGAATTTGCAAATTACGATGATAAGTACTCAACGTACAAAACAATATATCTCAATATATATCAAAGTATTTACTTACTAAATACTTAGGGAATTCATATCAATTTCGAGGGATACATCTAAAATATAAAGCAATGCTAAAGAATTCTTACCGGAGCCATGCAGGATAGTTGTGTGCTTGGACAATTTCTTACGACACCAAAAGTTATAGTTTAGGATTTTTCAAAATGACCTAGTTCTCTATAACTCATGGCTCTGATACCAATCTGTGACACCCCCACAAAATGCTATGCGCAGCGGAACTACAACATATGGGTGCTACATAGTTATCATCACACATAAGCTATATTAAACGACTCAAGAGACGTAAAAGTTCAAACATAAAATTTATCATTATTAAAAACATGTAAGTCTACAGTTTTCCAAATCCCAAGAATTATATAAAACAGAGTTGCGTTTAGGTCCCCACTGAATCTCAACCCAAAAATACATTTTCATTCACATGACATAGTATAAAATTTTTAAGTGCAAAAGGGAGGAAAACAAAGTAGACCGCCAAGCCACCACAACTTCCATCCTCGCATGCTCCGCTGCTAACAATCTTGGTAACCTGAAACACATGCTTAAAATCGTCAACACAAAGGTTGAGCGAATCTATAGGTTTATCAAAACATCAGTTGAACATAAGTGTTAAAAACCAATCATGATCATTCAATAGCATTGTCGTACTCACAATCTATTTTCAAGGTTATGACAATTGTGTTTAAGCTCATGACACTAATCCGTTAACTCAATCACCCGCGTAATAATTACCGGCGTGATTCAGATGAAACCAGTGCCCCTTCTAAAGGCATCAGTTGCAATTATACCTTATCTCTCATACAAGATAATCTACCGCAGAACTTACTCAACGTACAGCTTCTCGGCTAGCATTGGGTCGTTAGCCCCGTAGTACTACAAATTGTATAAGCGGCTATTTCCCCCTTCTCGAGGGCAAGACAATAGTTAATAGTTCATGAAATTAGGGTCTTTTGCAACTAGGTACTCAACACAATTTCAAGGCAACATTCGGGTCCAACAATCATTCAAGCCTTATGTTCATTTTCATTTAAATAGCATGTATCCCCCTCGCGGGTTAAAAACATTTGAATAAAGTAAAGAGCGAGGCTATAGACTCACCTTGCGTAGTGGTAGTGGTTCTAGTGAAGACGTAACGAGAAATGTCACCGACGATGTGGATGCCCGGGAAAATCAAACACTTGACCTAAAAATCAAGGTACGTAAACCAAATCAATACTCCGCGTACATTATTGTACTAAACACACGCAAATGCAAACACACTCAATGCTTATGAAAACTCACGCCAAAGTCAAACAAGTAGTTGTTACTAGACTTATATCATTTATCGATGTTATTAAAGTTACTATCCATTTTACGGTTTCGCCGATACTTACCAAAAGTATGGGCTGTTTTACTATACTTAAGCATTTTTATAAAATTTGACAAAATTCTCAAAAATACTATAAGACCTGTAGAAAACACATATTTAATCCCAACCAAAGTTTTTACTTCTACGACTCGTTACTCAACACCTTTCCAAAAACTACATTTTTCGGACTGAAATTGTACTTTGACCAAGTCGGACTCGTTTGACCCGTTTAAAATATTCCATTGACCTAATTGACACCTAAGTCCTATAATAGACTCAAATACACAGGTTTGAGACCAAAAATAAACTTTCAAACATTTACCAAACTCTATCTATGGTCCCCGGGATTTGACCCAAAACCAAACACAATTTCGGATTGTGTTGATTCTCATCTCCCGGTACACGTATTTTCAAAAAAACATAACTTTTGACTCGTTTGGAGTCGTAAGCTCTATCTTATACCGAAACGAGCGTCTCGACGACCACTACAACTATATCCTATAATCAAAACCTGGACCAAAAATTGAAACCACGAAAATAACCCTAAACAATCTGTTTGAAAACGACTCATTCAAAATCACCCTTCTACTTGTTTTCGATCCATCCAAACATCACCTAGACCTATCCTAACCACTTATAATCATTCCCAATCATCCAAACAGCCCTTAACACTATGAAAGTCGAATCCTAATCAAAACCCAAAACCTAAATCATACATGCAATGTAATTAAATAATTTATAAACACTAAAAACACCATTTTAAACACATCCCCACAACACATTTCATCAAACACCTTGAACACACCCAAAACCCCAAAAATTTCGTGGCTTTTAGGGGCTGTGGAAGACACAAATCATAACCCCCATCTTGTTTTATATGTGAATTAACATTATATACACATGAATTAAACATGTGTATGGTTTAATTAGATCAAAACCCGTTTTTGAAAAATCACAAATTTTTGGAAGAAAATCAATGGATGCATGTGTGTTTTTGTTTGTGGGATTTACTTACAATGATGTTAGAAAGGTGGGACTTTGATTGGATTCTTCAAAAACCAAGTTTTGGTGGTGGATTGGTGGTTTTTGGTGGGTGGCCGTCGGCCTAAGAACACAAGGGAGAGAGTTTGATCCCTTTTTTTTTTAAATGTGTTGTGTGTGTGTGTTTGTCCCCATTTTGTGAAATGGGAGGGACCTATGTGCAATTTCACCTTTCTTTTGGCCTTAAGCAAAAACGACTTCAAATGTTTACGGGATTGACTCGTAGTCGGTTTAAAAACTTTACGGGAGTCGGGTTTAGTCCGGGCTACCTCAAAATACTTTTAAATGGTTTAAACGCACACAAAACGAATATACATATGGTTCCGACTCGACTTAACACGTAATAAAAATAAAATCTCGAAAAATTCAAATATCGATCAATCGATAATAAAATGTAAGTTTTGGGCATCCGTCGGTATCGTAGTCGTCATCGGTTCTTCTTAAATCGTCAAACGTTAAATTACGACCGTAAACGTTGGTTTCAACTTAAACCGTCAAATAATTCCACGATAAAAATTCTTAAAAATTTCAAAAATATACGTAAAATAGGATTAAATAAATGACGTTGGGCTCGGGATATCACATCCACAAGTGAGCCTCAACTTAAGAGAGATGCTCATACTGAACAACTCTTGAGACAATAACTTAGCATCATACGGCACTTTCACGGGTGTTACAATAGCTCTCAATTTTAATACAATAAAACATGGAATCAAATATTTCAGAGTCATATAATACATAAGCAAGTTGATCCTACATGAAATGTCAAAAAATACTTGTCATTCTTTTGCATATTATTCACCTATGTAGGCTTCCTAAGGTTAAACAATATCATTTTTAGGTCAAATAACATGACGTTTTGTTAGAGCACACTCTTGATAGCTCTCAATTTTAATAGAATAAAACATGGAATCAAATATTTCAGAGTCATATAATACATAAGCAAGTTGATCCTACATGAAATGTCAAAAAATACTTGTCCTTCTTTTGCATATTATTCACCTATGTAGGCTTCCCAAGGTTAAACAATATCATTTTTAGGTCAAATAACATGACGTTTTGTTAGAGCACACTCTTGATAGCTCTCAATTTTAATAGAATAAAACATGGAATCAAATATTTCAGAGTCATATAATACATAAGCAAGTTGATCCTACATGAAATGTCAAAAAATACTTGTCCTTCTTTTGCATATTATTCACCTGTGTAGGCTTCCCAAGGTTAAACAATATCATTTTTAGGTCAAATAACATGACGTTTTGTTAGAGCACACTCATGTCTTGACCTTTATACTATAATGTGCCGTCGAGATGCTCTTTGTCTACTACATTCACAACTACCTCAAATACTAGCTGACCAACTTTTACACCAATAAAACACAACCAAAACTAAACAGAGCAAACATATAGATGTGTTTTATCCATCAAGAATCCGGGCAAATACATTATGCCCGGATTCTATGTGGTCTATATGGACTGGAAATAATTTTAGAGGTTTTTTCTTAGGTTTGGATGATTTGAGCCGGTTACGGCATTTTTAGCTGTTCTTGGTAGGTTTTTATCAGTTTTTGATCGGGTTTAGTCGCTTTTGACCAATGCTTGCCTGGATAAAAGTACTCCTTTTTTCAAGCATCCATTTTCTTAGTTGTGGTCTTGAAACCGAGTCATGTATCACATGTTATGACCATTTTATTGCAACCCACGTTTTCAGATAATTTCAATATAAATTTGTTTTTGTATGTTAGCGATTGTGTTTGGTAATCTATTTCTTGAGAGCTCTCAATTTTAATAGAATAAAACATGGAATCAAACATTTCAGAGTCATATAATACATAAGCAAGTTGATCCTACATGAAATGTCAAAAAATACTTGTCCTTCTTTTGCATATTATTCACCTATGTAGGCTTCCCAAGGTTAAACAATATCATTTTTAGGTCAAATAACATGACGTTTTGTTAGAGCACACTCTTGATAGCTCTCAATTTTAATAGAATAAAACATGGAATCAAATATTTCAGAGTCATATAATACATAAGCAAGTTGATCCTACATGAAATGTCAAAAAATACTTGTCCTTCTTTAGCATATTATTCACCTATGTAGGCTTCCCAAGGTTAAACAATATCATTTTTAGGTCAAATAACATGACGTTTTGTTAGAGCACACTCTTGATAGCTCTCAATTTTAATAGAATAAAACATGGAATCAAATATTTCAGAGTCATATAATACATAAGCAAGTTGATCCTACATGAAATGTCAAAAAATACTTGTCCTTCTTTTGCATATTATTCACCTGTGTAGGCTTCCCAAGGTTAAACAATATCATTTTTAGGTCAAATAACATGACGTTTTGTTAGAGCACACTCATGTCTTGACCTTTATACTATAATGTGCCGTCGAGATGCTCTTTGTCTACTACATTCACAACTACCTCAAATACTAGCTGACCAACTTTTACACCAATAAAACACAACCAAAACTAAACAGAGCAAACATATAGATGTGTTTTATCCATCAAGAATCCGGGCAAATACATTATGCCCGGATTCTATGTGGTCTATATGGACTGGAAATAATTTTAGAGGTTTTTTCTTAGGTTTGGATGATTTGAGCCGGTTACGGCATTTTTAGCTGTTCTTGGTAGGTTTTTATCAGTTTTTGATCGGGTTTAGTCACTTTTGACCAATGCTTGCCTGGATAAAAGTACTCCTTTTTTCAAGCATCCATTTTCTTAGTTGTGGTCTTGAAACCGAGTCATGTATCACATGTTATGACCATTTTATTGCAACCCACGTTTTCAGATAATTTCAATATAAATTTGTTTTTGTATGTTAGCGATTGTGTTTGGTAATCTATTTCTTGATAGCTCTCAATTTTAATAGAATAAAACATGGAATCAAACATTTCAGAGTCATATAATACATAAGAAAGTTGATCCTACATGAAATGTCAAAAAATACTTGTCCTTCTTTTGCATATTATTCACCTATGTAGGCTTCCCAAGGTTAAACAATATCATTTTTAGGTCAAATAACATGACGTTTTGTTAGAGCACACTCTTGATAGCTCTCAATTTTAATAGAATAAAACATGGAATCAAATATTTCAGAGTCATATAATACATAAGCAAGTTGATCCTACATGAAATGTCAAAAAATACTTGTCCTTTTGCATATTATTCACCTATGTAGGCTTCCCAAGGTTAAACAATATCATTTTTAGGTCAAATAACATGACGTTTTGTTAGAGCACACTCTTGATAGCTCTCAATTTTAATAGAATAAAACATGGAATCAAATATTTCAGAGTCATATAATACATAAGCAAGTTGATCCTACATGAAATGTCAAAAAATAGTTGTCCTTCTTTTGCATATTATTCACCTATGTAGGCTTCCCAAGGTTAAACAATATCATTTTTAGGTCAAATAACATGACGTTTTTTTAGAGCACACTCATGTCTTTACCTTTATACTATAATGTGCCGTCGAGATGCTCTTTGTCTACTACATTCACAACTACCTCAAATACTAGCTGACCAACTTTTACACCGATAAAACACAACCAAAACTAAACAGAGCAAACATATAGATGTGTTTTATCCATCAAGAATCCAGTCAAATACATTATGCCCGGATTCTATGTGGTCTATATGGACTGGAAATAATTTTAGAGGTTTTTTCTTAGGTTTGGATGATTTGAGCCGGTTACGGCATTTTTAGCTGTTCTTGGTAGGTTTTTATCAGTTTTTGATCGGGTTTAGTCGCTTTTGACCAATGCTTGCCTGTATAAAAGTACTCCTTTTTTCAAGCATCCATTTTCTTAGTTGTGGTCTTGAAACCGAGTCATGTATCACATGTTATGACCATTTTATTGCAACCCACGTTTTCAGATAATTTCAATATAAATTTGTTTTTGTATGTTAGCGATTGTGTTTGGTAATCTATTTCTTGATAGCTCTCAATTTTAATAGAATAAAACATGGAATCAAATATTTCAGAGTCATATAATACATAAGCAAGTTGATCCTACATGAAATGTCAAAAATTACTTGTCATTCTTTTGCATATTATTCACCTATGTAGGCTTCCTAAGGTTAAACAATAACATTTTTAGGTCAAATAACATGACGTTTTGTTAGAGCACACTCTTGATAGCTCTCAATTTTAATAGAATAAAACATGGAATCAAATATTTCAGAGTCATATAATACATAAGCAAGTTGATCCTACATGAAATGTCAAAAAATACTTGTCCTTCTTTTGCATATTATTCACCTATGTAGGCTTCCCAAGGTTAAACAATATCATTTTTAGGTCAAATAACATGACGTTTTGTTAGAGCACACTCTTGATAGGTCTCAATTTTAATAGAATAAAACATGGAATCAAATATTTCAGAGTCATATAATACATAAGCAAGTTGATCCTACATGAAATGTCAAAAAATACTTGTCCTTCTTTTGCATATTATTCACCTGTGTAGGCTTCCCAAGGTTAAACAATATCATTTTTAGGTCAAATAACATGACCTTTTGTTAGAGCACACTCATGTCTTGACCTTTATACTATAATGTGTCGTCGAGATGCTCTTTGTCTACTACATTCACAACTACCTCAAATACTAGCTGACCAACTTTTACACCAATAAAACACAACCAAAACTAAACAGAGCAAACATATAGATGTGTTTTATCCATCAAGAATCCGGGCAAATACATTATGCCCGGATTCTATGTGGTCTATATGGACTGGAAATAATTTTAGAGGTTTTTTCTTAGGTTTAGATGATTTGAGCCGGTTACGGCATTTTTAGCTGTTCTTGGTAGGTTTTTATCAGTTTTTGATCGGGTTTAGTCGCTTTTGACCAATGCTTGCCTGGATAAAAGTACTCCTTTTTTCAAGCATCCATTTTCTTAGTTGTTGTCTTGAAACCGAGTCATGTATCACATGTTATGACCATTTTATTGCAACCCACGTTTTCAGATAATTTCAATATAAATTTGTTTTTGTATGTTAGCGATTGTGTTTGGTAATCTATTTCTTGATAACTCTCAATTTTAATAGAATAAAACATGGAATCAAACATTTCAGAGTCATATAATACATAAGCAAGTTGATCCTACATGAAATGTCAAAAAATACTTGTCCTTCTTTTGCATATTATTCACCTATGTAGGCTTCCCAAGGTTAAACAATATCATTTTAGGTCAAATAACATGACGTTTTGTTAGAGCACACTCTTGATAGCTCTCAATTTTAATAGAATAAAACATGGAATCAAATATTTCAGAGTCATATAATACATAAGCAAGTTGATCCTACATGAAATGTCAAAAAATACTTGTCCTTCTTTTGCATATTATTCACCTATGTAGGCTTCCCAAGGTTAAACAATATCATTTTTAGGTCAAATAACATGACGTTTTGTTAGAGCACACTCTTGATAGCTCTCAATTTTAATAGAATAAAACATGGAATCAAATATTTCAGAGTCATATAATACATAAGCAAGTTGATCCTACATGAAATGTCAAAAAATAGTTGTCCTTCTTTTGCATATTATTCACCTATGTAGGCTTCCCAAGGTTAAACAATATCATTTTTAGGTCAAATAACATGACGTTTTTTTAGAGCACACTCATGTCTTGACCTTTATACTATAATGTGCCGTCGAGATGCTCTTTGTCTACTACATTCACAACTACCTCAAATACTAGCTGACCAACTTTTACACCGATAAAACACAACCAAAACTAAACAGAGCAAACATATAGATGTGTTTTATCCATCAAGAATCCAGGCAAATACATTATGCCCGGATTCTATGTGGTCTATATGGACTGGAAATAATTTTAGAGGTTTTTTCTTAGGTTTGGATGATTTGAGCCGGTTACGGTATTTTTAGCTGTTCTTGGTAGGTTTTTATCAGTTTTTTATCGGGTTTAATCGCTTTTGACCAATGCTTGCCTGTATAAAAGTACTCCTTTTTTCAAGCATCCATTTTCTTAGTTGTGGTCTTGAAACCGAGTCATGTATCACATGTTATGACCATTTTATTGCAACCCACGTTTTCAGATAATTTCAATATAAATTTGTTTTTGTATGTTAGCGATTGTGTTTGGTAATCTATTTCTTGATATCTCTCAATTTTAATAGAATAAAACATGGAATCAAATATTTCAGAGTCATATAATACATAAGCAAGTTGATCCTACATGAAATGTCAAAAATTACTTGTCATTCTTTTGCATATTATTCACCTATGTAGGCTTCCTAAGGTTAAACAATATCATTTTTAGGTCAAATAACATGACGTTTTGTTAGAGCACACTCTTGATAGCTCTCAATTTTAATAGAATAAAACATGGAATCAAATATTTCAGAGTCATATAATACATAAGCAAGTTGATCCTACATGAAATGTCAAAAAATACTTGTCCTTCTTTTGCATATTATTCACCTATGTAGGCTTCCCAAGGTTAAACAATATCATTTTTAGGTCAAATAACATGACGTTTTGTTAGAGCACACTCTTGATAGGTCTCAATTTTAATAGAATAAAACATGGAATCAAATATTTCAGAGTCATATAATACATAAGCAAGTTGATCCTACATGAAATGTCAAAAAATACTTGTCCTTCTTTTGCATATTATTCACCTGTGTAGGCTTCCCAAGGTTAAACAATATCATTTTTAGGTCAAATAACATGACCTTTTGTTAGAGCACACTCATGTCTTGACCTTTATACTATAATGTGCCGTCGAGATGCTCTTTGTCTACTACATTCACAACTACCTCAAATACTAGCTGACCAACTTTTACACCAATAAAACACAACCAAAACTAAACAGAGCAAACATATAGATGTGTTTTATCCATCAAGAATCCGGGCAAATACATTATGCCCGGATTCTATGTGGTCTATATGGACTGGAAATAATTTTAGAGGTTTTTTCTTAGGTTTGGATGATTTGAGCCGGTTACGGCATTTTTAGCTGTTCTTGGTAGGTTTTTATCAGTTTTTGATCGGGTTTAGTCGCTTTTGACCAATGCTTGCCTGGATAAAAGTACTCCTTTTTTCAAGCATCCATTTTCTTAGTTGTTGTCTTGAAACCGAGTCATGTATCACATGTTATGACCATTTTATTGCAACCCACGTTTTCAGATAATTTCAATATAAATTTGTTTTTGTATGTTAGCGATTGTGTTTGGTAATCTATTTCTTGATAGCTCTCAATTTTAATAGAATAAAACATGGAATCAAATATTTCAGAGTCATATAATACATAAGCAAGTTGATCCTACATGAAATGTCAAAAATTACTTGTCATTCTTTTGCATATTATTCACCTATGTAGGCTTCCTAAGGTTAAACAATATCATTTTTAGGTCAAATAACATGACGTTTTGTTAGAGCACACTCTTGATAGCTCTCAATTTTAATAGAATAAAACATGGAATCAAATATTTCAGAGTCATATAATACATAAGCAAGTTGATCCTACATGAAATGTCAAAAAATACTTGTCCTTCTTTTGCATATTATTCACCTATGTAGGCTTCCCAAGGTTAAACAATATCATTTTTAGGTCAAATAACATGACGTTTTGTTAGAGCACACTCTTGATAGGTCTCAATTTTAATAGAATAAAACATGGAATCAAATATTTCAGAGTCATATAATACATAAGCAAGTTGATCCTACATGAAATGTCAAAAAATACTTGTCCTTCTTTTGCATATTATTCACCTGTGTAGGCTTCCCAAGGTTAAACAATATCATTTTTAGGTCAAATAACATGACCTTTTGTTAGAGCACACTCATGTCTTGACCTTTATACTATAATGTGTCGTCGAGATGCTCTTTGTCTACTACATTCACAACTACCTCAAATACTAGCTGACCAACTTTTACACCAATAAAACACAACCAAAACTAAACAGAGCAAACATATAGATGTGTTTTATCCATCAAGAATCCGGGCAAATACATTATGCCCGGATTCTATGTGGTCTATATGGACTGGAAATAATTTTAGAGGTTTTTTCTTAGGTTTGGATGATTTGAGCCGGTTACGGCATTTTTAGCTGTTCTTGGTAGGTTTTTATCAGTTTTTGATCGGGTTTAGTCGCTTTTGACCAATGCTTGCCTGGATAAAAGTACTCCTTTTTTCAAGCATCCATTTTCTTAGTTGTTGTCTTGAAACCGAGTCATGTATCACATGTTATGACCATTTTATTGCAACCCACGTTTTCAGATAATTTCAATATAAATTTGTTTTTGTATGTTAGCGATTGTGTTTGGTAATCTATTTCTTGATAGCTCTCAATTTTAATAGAATAAAACATGGAATCAAACATTTCAGAGTCATATAATACATAAGCAAGTTGATCCTACATGAAATGTCAAAAAATACTTGTCCTTCTTTTGCATATTATTCACCTATGTAGGCTTCCCAAGGTTAAACAATATCATTTTTAGGTCAAATAACATGACGTTTTGTTAGAGCACACTCTTGATAGGTCTCAATTTTAATAGAATAAAACATGGAATCAAATATTTCAGAGTCATATAATACATAAGCAAGTTGATCCTACATGAAATGTCAAAAAATACTTGTCCTTCTTTTGCATATTATTCACCTGTGTAGGCTTCCCAAGGTTAAACAATATCATTTTTAGGTCAAATAACATGACCTTTTGTTAGAGCACACTCATGTCTTGACCTTTATACTATAATGTGACGTCGAGATGCTCTTTGTCTACTACATTCACAACTACCTCAAATACTAGCTGACCAACTTTTACACCAATAAAACACAACCAAAACTAAACAGAGCAAACATATAGATGTGTTTTATCCATCAAGAATCCGGGAAAATACATTATGCCCGGATTCTATGTGGTCTATATGGACTGGAAATAATTTTAGAGGTTTTTTCTTAGGTTTGGATGATTTGAGCCGGTTACGGCATTTTTAGCTGTTCTTGGTAGGTTTTTATCAGTTTTTGATCGGGTTTAGTCGCTTTTGACCAATGCTTGCCTGGATAAAAGTACTCCTTTTTTCAAGCATCCATTTTCTTAGTTGTTGTCTTGAAACCGAGTCATGTATCACATGTTATGACCATTTTATTGCAACCCACGTTTTCAGATAATTTCAATATAAATTTGTTTTTGTATGTTAGCGATTGTGTTTGGTAATCTATTTCTTGATAGCTCTCAATTTTAATAGAATAAAACATGGAATCAAATATTTCAGAGTCATATAATACATAAGCAAGTTGATCCTACATGAAATGTCAAAAATTACTTGTCATTCTTTTGCATATTATTCACCTATGTAGGCTTCCTAAGGTTAAACAATATCATTTTTAGGTCAAATAACATGACGTTTTGTTAGAGCACACTCTTGATAGCTCTCAATTTTAATAGAATAAAACATGGAATCAAATATTTCAGAGTCATATAATACATAAGCAAGTTGATCCTACATGAAATGTCAAAAAATACTTGTCCTTCTTTTGCATATTATTCACCTATGTAGGCTTCCCAAGGTTAAACAATATCATTTTTAGGTCAAATAACATGACGTTTTGTTAGAGCACACTCTTGATAGGTCTCAATTTTAATAGAATAAAACATGGAATCAAATATTTCAGAGTCATATAATATATAAGCAAGTTGATCCTACATGAAATGTCAAAAAATACTTGTCCTTCTTTTGCATATTATTCACCTGTGTAGGCTTCCCAAGGTTAAACAATATCATTTTTAGGTCAAATAACATGACCTTTTGTTAGAGCACACTCATGTCTTGACCTTTATACTATAATGTGCCGTCGAGATGCTCTTTGTCTACTACATTCACAACTACCTCAAATACTAGCTGACCAACTTTTACACCAATAAAACACAACCAAAACTAAACAGAGCAAACATATAGATGTGTTTTATCCATCAAGAATCCGGGCAAATACATTATGCCCGGATTCTATGTGGTCTATATGGACTGGAAATAATTTTAGAGGTTTTTTCTTAGGTTTGGATGATTTGAGCCGGTTACGGCATTTTTAGCTGTTCTTGGTAGGTTTTTATCAGTTTTTGATCGGGTTTAGTCGCTTTTGACCAATGCTTGCCTGGATAAAAGTACTCCTTTTTTCAAGCATCCATTTTCTTAGTTGTTGTCTTGAAACCGAGTCATGTATCACATGTTATGACCATTTTATTGCAACCCACGTTTTCAGATAATTTCAATATAAATTTGTTTTTGTATGTTAGCGATTGTGTTTGGTAATCTATTTCTTGATAGCTCTCAATTTTAATAGAATAAAACATGGAATCAAACATTTCAGAGTCATATAATACATAAGCAAGTTGATCCTACATGAAATGTCAAAAAATACTTGTCCTTCTTTTGCATATTATTCACCTATGTAGGCTTCCCAAGGTTAAACAATATCATTTTTAGGTCAAATAACATGACGTTTTGTTAGAGCACACTCTTGATAGCTCTCAATTTTAATAGAATAAAACATGGAATCAAATATTTCAGAGTCATATAATACATAAGCAAGTTGATCCTACATGAAATGTCAAAAAATACTTGTCCTTCCTTTGCATATTATTCACCTATGTAGGCTTCCCAAGGTTAAACAATATCATTTTTAGGTCAAATAACATGACGTTTTGTTAGAGCACACTCTTGATAGCTCTCATTTTTAATAGAATAAAACATGGAATCAAATATTTCAGAGTCATATAATACATAAGCAAGTTGATCCTACATGAAATGTCAAAAAATAGTTGTCCTTCTTTTGCATATTATTCACCTATGTAGGCTTCCCAAGGTTAAACAATATCATTTTTAGGTCAAATAACATGACGTTTTGTAAGAGCACACTCATGTCTTGACCTTTATACTATAATGTGCCGTCGAGATGCTCTTTGTCTACTACATTCACAACTACCTCAAATACTAGCTGACCAACTTTTACACCAATAAAACATAACCAAAACTAAATAGAGCAAACATATAGATGTGTTTTATCCATCAAGAATCCAGGAAAATACATTATGCCCGGATTCTATGTGGTCTATATGGATTGGAAATAATTTTAGAGGTTTTTTCTTAGGTTTGGATGATTTGAGCCGGTTACGGCATTTTTAGCTGTTCTTGGTAGGTTTTTATCAGTTTTTGATCGGGTTTAGTCGCTTTTGACCAATGCTTGCCTGTATAAAAGTACTCCTTTTTTCAAGCATCCATTTTCTTAGTTGTGGTCTTGAAACCGAGTCATGTATCACATGTTATGACCATTTTATTGCAACCCACGTTTTCAGATAATTTCAATATAAATTTGTTTTTGTATGTTAGCGATTGTGGGTAATCTATTTCTTGATAGCTCTCAATTTTAATAGAATAAAACATGGAATCAAATATTTCAGAGTCATATAATACATAAGCAAGTTGATCCTACATGAAATGTCAAAAAATACTTGTCATTCTTTTGCATATTATTCACCTATGTAGGCTTCCTAAGGTTAACCAATATCATTTTTAGGTCAAATAACATGACGTATTGTTAGAGCACACTCTTGATAGCTCTCAATTTTAATAGAATAAAACATGGAATCAAATATTTCAGAGTCATATAATACATAAGCAAGTTGATCCTACATGAAATGTCAAAAAATACTTGTCCTTCTTTTGCATATTATTCACCTATGTAGGCTTCCCAAGGTTAAACAATATCATTTTTAGGTCAAATAACATGACGTTTTGTTAGAGCACACTCTTGATAGCTCTCAATTTTAATAGAATAAAACATGGAATCAAATATTTCAGAGTCATATAATACATAAGCAAGTTGATCCTACATGAAATGTCAAAAAATACTTGTCCTTCTTTTGCATATTATTCACCTGTGTAGGCTTCCCAAGGTTAAACAATATCATTTTTAGGTCAAATAACATGACCTTTTGTTAGAGCACACTCATGTCTTGACCTTTATACTATAATGTGCCGTCGAGATGCTCTTTGTCTACTACATTCACAACTACCTCAAATACTAGCTGACCAACTTTTACACCAATAAAACACAACCAAAACTAAATAGAGCAAACATATAGATGTGTTTTATCCATCAAGAATCCAGGAAAATACATTATGCCCGGATTCTATGTGGTCTATATGGATTGGAAATAATTTTAGAGGTTTTTTCTTAGGTTTGGATGATTTGAGCCGGTTACGGCATTTTTAGCTGTTCTTGGTAGGTTTTTATCAGTTTTTTATCGGGTTTAGTCGCTTTTGACCAATGCTTGCCTGTATAAAAGTACTCCTTTTTTCAAGCATCCATTTTCTTAGTTGTGGTCTTGAAACCGAGTCATGTATCACATGTTATGACCATTTTATTGCAACCCACGTTTTCAGATAATTTCAATATAAATTTGTTTTTGTATGTTAGCGATTGTGTTTGGTAATATATTTCTTGATAGCTCTCAATTTTAATAGAATAAAACATGGAATCAAATATTTCAGAGTCATATAATACATAAGCAAGTTGATCCTACATGAAATGTCAAAAAATACTTGTCATTCTTTTGCATATTATTCACCTATGTAGGCTTCCTAAGGTTAACCAATATCATTTTTAGGTCAAATAACATGACGTATTGTTAGAGCACACTCTTGATAGCTCTCAATTTTAATAGAATAAAACATGGAATCAAATATTTCAGAGTCATATAATACATAAGCAAGTTGATCCTACATGAAATGTCAAAAAATACTTGTCCTTCTTTTGCATATTATTCACCTGTGTAGGCTTCCCAAGGTTAAACAATATCATTTTTAGGTCAAATAACATGACCTTTTGTTAGAGCACACTCATGTCTTGACCTTTATACTATAATGTGCCGTCGAGATGCTCTTTGTCTACTACATTCACAACTACCTCAAATACTAGCTGACCAACTTTTACACCAATAAAACACAACCAAAACTAAACAGAGCAAACATATAGATGTGTTTTATCCATCAAGAATCCGGGCAAATACATTATGCCCGGATTCTATGTGGTCTATATGGACTGGAAATAATTTTAGAGGTTTTTCTTAGGTTTGGATGATTTGAGCCGGTTACGGCATTTTTAGCTGTTCTTGGTAGGTTTTTATCAGTTTTTGATCGCGTTTAGTCGCTTTTGACCAATGCTTGCCTAGATAAAAGTACTCCTTTTTTCAAGCATCCATTTTCTTAGTTGTGGTCTTGAAACCGAGTCATGTATCACATGTTATGACCATTTTATTGCAACCCACGTTTTCAGATAATTTCAATATAAATTTGTTTTTGTATGTTAGCGATTGTGTTTGGTAATCTATTTCTTGATAGCTCTCAATTTTAATAGAATAAAACATGGAATGAAATATTTCAGAGTCATATAATACATAAGCAAGTTGATCCTACATGAAATGTCAAAAAATACTTGTCCTTCTTTTGCATATTATTCACCTATTTAGGCTTCCCATGGTTAAACAATATCATTTTTAGGTCAAATAACATGACGTTTTGTTAGAGAACACTCTTGATAGCTCTCAATTTTAATAGAATAAAACATGGAATCAAATATTTCAGAGTCATATAATACATAAGCAAGTTGATCCTACATGAAATGTCAAAAAATACTTGTCCTTCTTTTGCATATTATTCACCTATGTAGGCTTCCCAAGGTTAAACAATATCATTTTTAGGTCAAATAACATGACGTTTTGTTAGAGCACACTTTTGATAGCTCTCAATTTTAATAGAATAAAACATGGAATCAAATATTTCAGAGTCATATAATACATAAGCAAGTTGATCCTACATGAAATGTCAAAAAATACTTGTCCTTCTTTTGCATATTATTCACCTGTGTAGGCTTCCCAAGGTTAAACAATATCATTTTTAGGTCAAATAACATGACCTTTTGTTAGAGCACACTCATGTCTTGACCTTTATACTATAATGTGCCGTCGAGATGCTCTTTGTCTACTACATTCACAACTACCTTAAATACTAGCTGACCAACTTTTACACCAATAAAACACAAACAAAACTAAACAGAGCAAACATATAGATGTGTTTTATCCATCAAGAATCCGGGCAAATACATTATGCCCGGATTCTGTGTGGTCTATATGGACTGGAAATAATTTTAGAGGTTTTTTCTTAGGTTTGGATGATTTGAGCCGGTTACGGCATTTTTAGCTGTTCTTGGTAGGTTTTTATCAGTTTTTGATCGGGTTTAGTCGCTTTTGACCAATGCTTGCCTGGATAAAAGTACTCCTTTTTTCAAGCATCCATTTTCTTAGTTGTGGTCTTGAAACCGAGTCATGTATCACATGTTATGACCATTTTATTGCAACCCACGTTTTCAGATAATTTCAATATAAATTTGTTTTTGTATGTTAGCGATTGTGTTTGGTAATCTATTTCTTGATAGCTCTCAATTTTAATAGAATAAAACATGGAATCAAATATTTCAGAGTCATATAATACATAAGCAAGTTGATCCTACATGAAATGTCAAAAAATCCTTGTCCTTCTTTTGCATATTATTCACCTATTTAGGCTTCCCAAGGTTAAACAATATCATTTTTAGGTCAAATAACATGACGTTTTGTTAGAGCACACTCTTGATAGCTCTCAATTTTAATAGAATAAAATATGGAATCAAATATTTCAGAGTCATATAATACATAAGCAAGTTGATCCTACATGAAATGTCAAAAAATACTTGTCCTTCTTTTGCATATTATTCACCTATGTAGGCTTCCCAAGGTTAAACAATATCATTTTTAGGTCAAATAACATGACGTTTTGTTAGAGCACACTCATGTCTTGACCTTTATACTATAATGTGCCGTCGAGATGCTCTTTGTCTACTACATTCACAACTACCTCAAATACTAGCTGACCAACTTTTACACCAATAAAACACAACCAAAACTAAACAGAGCAAACATATAGATGTGTTTTATCCATCAAGAATCCGGGCAAATACATTATGCCCGGATTCTGTGTGGTCTATATGGACTGGAAATAATTTTAGAGGTTTTTTCTTAGGTTTGGATGATTTGAGCCGGTTACGGCATTTTTAGCTGTTCTTGGTAGGTTTTTATCAGTTTTTGATCGGGTTTAGTCGCTTTTGACCAATGCTTGCCTAGATAAAAGTACTCCTTTTTTCAAGCATCCATTTTCTTAGTTGTGGTCTTGAAACTGAGTCATGTATCACATGTTATGACCATTTTATTGCAACCCACGTTTTCAGATAATTTCAATATAAATTTGTTTTTGTATGTTAGCGATTGTGTTTGGTAATCTATTTCTTGATAGCTCTCAATTTTAATAGAATAAAACATGGAATCAAATATTTCAGAGTCATATAATACATAAGCAAGTTGATCCTACATGAAATGTCAAAAAATACTTGTCCTTCTTTTGCATATTATTCACCTATTTAGGCTTCCCAAGGTTAAACAATATCATTTTTAGGTCAAATAACATGACGTTTTGTTAGAGAACACTCTTGATAGCTCTCAATTTTAATAGAATAAAACATGGAATCAAATATTTCAGAGTCATATAATACATAAGCAAGTTGATCCTACATGAAATGTCAAAAAATACTTGTCCTTCTTTTGCATATTATTCACCTATGTAGGCTTCCCAAGGTTAAACAATATCATTTTTAGGTCAAATAACATGACGTTTTGTTAGAGCACACTTTTGATAGCTCTCAATTTTAATAGAATAAAACATGTAATCAAATATTTCAGAGTCATATAATACATAAGCAAGTTGATCCTACATGAAATGTCAAAAAAATACTTGTCCTTCTTTTGCATATTATTCACCTGTGTAGGCTTCCCAAGGTTAAACAATATCATTTTTAGGTCAAATAACATGACCTTTTGTTAGAGCACACTCATGTCTTGACCTTTATACTATAATGTGCCGTCGAGATGCTCTTTGTCTACTACATTCACAACTACCTCAAATACTAGCTGACCAACTTTTACACCAATAAAACACAAACAAAACTAAACAGAGCAAACATATAGATGTGTTTTATCCATCAAGAATCCGGGCAAATACATTATGCCCGGATTCTGTGTGGTCTATATGGACTGGAAATAATTTTAGAGGTTTTTTCTTAGGTTTGGATGATTTGAGCCGGTTACGGCATTTTTAGCTGTTCTTGGTAGGTTTTTATCAGTTTTTGATCGGGTTTAGTCGCTTTTGACCAATGCTTGCCTGGATAAAAGTACTCCTTTTTTCAAGCATCCATTTTCTTAGTTGTGGTCTTGAAACCGAGTCATGTATCACATGTTATGACCATTTTATTGCAACCCACGTTTTCAGATAATTTCAATATAAATTTGTTTTTGTATGTTAGCGATTGTGTTTGGTAATCTATTTCTTGATAGCTCTCAATTTTAATAGAATAAAACATGGAATCAAATATTTCAGAGTCATATAATACATAAGCAAGTTGATCCTACATGAAATGTCAAAAAATACTTGTCCTTCTTTTGCATATTATTCACCTATTTAGGCTTCCCAAGGTTAAACAATATCATTTTTAGGTCAAATAACATGACGTTTTGTTAGAGCACACTCTTGATAGCTCTCAATTTTAATAGAATAAAATATGGAATCAAATATTTCAGAGTCATATAATACATAAGCAAGTTGATCCTACATGAAATGTCAAAAAATACTTGTCCTTCTTTTGCATATTATTCACCTATGTAGGCTTCCCAAGGTTAAACAATATCATTTTTAGGTCAAATAACATGACGTTTTGTTAGAGCACACTCATGTCTTGACCTTTATACTATAATGTGCGGTCGAGATGCTCTTTGTCTACTACATTCACAACTACCTCAAATACTAGCTGACCAACTTTTACACCAATAAAACACAACCAAAACTAAACAGAGCAAACATATAGATGTGTTTTATCCATCAAGAATCCGGGCAAATACATTATGCCCGGATTCTGTGTGGTCTATATGGACTGGAAATAATTTTAGAGGTTTTTTCTTAGGTTTGGATGATTTGAGCCGGTTACGGCATTTTTAGCTGTTCTTGGTAGGTTTTTATCAGTTTTTGATCGGGTTTAGTCGCTTTTGACCAATGCTTGCCTGGATAAAAGTACTCCTTTTTTCAAGCATCCATTTTCTTAGTTGTGGTCTTGAAACCGAGTCATGTATCACATGTTATGACCATTTTATTGCAACCCACGTTTTCAGATAATTTCAATATAAATTTGTTTTTGTATGTTAGCGATTGTGTTTGGTAATCTATTTCTTGATAGCTCTCAATTTTAATAGAATAAAACATGGAATGAAATATTTCAGAGTCATATAATACATAAGCAAGTTGATCCTACATGAAATGTCAAAAAATACTTGTCCTTCTTTTGCATATTATTCACCTATTTAGGCTTCCCAAGGTTAAACAATATCATTTTTAGGTCAAATAACATGACGTTTTGTTAGAGCACACTCTTGATAGCTCTCAATTTTAATAGAATAAAATATGGAATCAAATATTTCAGAGTCATATAATACATAAGCAAGTTGATCCTACATGAAATGTCAAAAAATACTTGTCCTTCTTTTGCATATTATTCACCTATGTAGGCTTCCCAAGGTTAAACAATATCATTTTTAGGTCAAATAACATGGCGTTTTGTTAGAGCACACTCATGTCTTGACCTTTATACTATAATGTGCCGTCGAGATGCTCTTTGTCTACTACATTCACAACTACCTCAAATACTAGCTGACCAACTTTTACACCAATAAAACACAACCAAAACTAAACAGAGCAAACATATAGATGTGTTTTATCCATCAAGAATCCAGGCAAATACATTATGCCCGGATTCTATGTGGTCTATATGGACTAGAAATAATTTTAGAGGTTTTTTCTTAGGTTTGGATGATTTGAGCCGGTTACGGCATTTTTAGCTGTTCTTGGTAGGTTTTTATCAGTTTTTGATCGGGTTTAGTCGCTTTTGACCAATGCTTGCCTGGATAAAAGTACTCCTTTTTTCAAGCATCCATTTTCTTAGTTGTGGTCTTGAAACCGAGTCATGTATCACATGTTATGACCATTTTATTGCAACCCACGTTTTCAGATAATTTCAATATAAATTTGTTTTTGTATGTTAGCAATTGTGTTTGGTAATCTATTTCTTGATAGCTCTCAATTTTAATAGAATAAAACATGGAATCAAATATTTCAGAGTCATATAATACATAAGCAAGTTGATCCTACATGAAATGTCAAAAAATACTTGTCCTTCTTTTGCATATTATTCACCTATGTAGGCTTTCTAAGGTTAAACAATATCATTTTTAGGTCAAATAACATGACGTTTTGTTAGAGTACACTCTTGATAGCTCTCAATTTTAATAGAATAAAACATGGAATCAAATATTTCAGAGTCATATAATACATAAGCAAGTTGATCCTACATGAAATGTCAAAAAAAAACTTGTCCTTCTTTTGCATATTATTCACCTATGTAGGCTTCCCAAGGTTAAACAATATCATTTTTAGGTCAAATAACATGACGTTTTGTTAGAGCACACTCTTGATAGCTCTCAATTTTAATAGAATAAAACATGGAATCAAATATTTCAGAGTCATATAATACATAAGCAAGTTGATCCTACATGAAATGTCAAAAAATACTTGTCCTTCTTTTGCATATTATTCACCTATGTAGGCTTCCCAAGGTTAAACAATATCATTTTTAGGTCAAATAACATGACGTTTTGTTAGAGCACACTCTTGATAGCTCTCAATTTTAATAGAATAAAACATGGAATCAAATATTTCAGAGTCATATAATACATAAGCAAGTTGATCCTACATGAAATGTCAAAAAATACTTGTCCTTATTTTGCATATTATTCACCTGTGTAGGCTTCCCAAGGTTAAACAATATCATTTTTAGGTCAAATAACATGACCTTTTGTTAGAGCACACTCATGTCTTGACCTTTATACTATAATGTGCCGTCGAGATGCTCTTTGTCTACTACATTCACAACTACCTCAAATACTAGCTGACCAACTTTTACACCAATAAAACACAACCAAAACTAAACAGAGCAAACATATAGATGTGTTTTATCCATCAAGAATCCGGGCAAATACATTATGCCCGGATTCTATGTGGTCTATATGGACTGGAAATAATTTTAGAGGTTTTTTCTTAGGTTTGGATGATTTGAGCCGGTTACGGCATTTTTAGCTGTTCTTGGTAGGTTTTTATCAGTTTTTGATCGGGTTTAGTCGCTTTTGACCAATGCTTGCCTGGATAAAAGTAATCCTTTTTTCAAGCATTCATTTTCTTAGTTGTGGTCTTGAAACCGAGTCATGTATCACATGTTATGACCATTTTATTGCAACCCACGTTTTCAGATTATTTCAATATAAATTTGTTTTTGTATGTTAGCGATTGTGTTTGGTAATCTATTTCTTGATAGCTCTCAATTTTAATAGAATAAAACATAGAATCAAACATTTCAGAGTCATATAATACATAAGCAAGTTGATCCTACATGAAATGTCAAAAAATACTTGTCCTTCTTTTGCATATTATTCACCTATGTAGGCTTCCCAAGGTTAAACAATATCATTTTTAGGTCAAATAACATGACGTTTTGTTAGAGCACACTTTTGATAGCTCTCAATTTTAATAGAATAAAACATGTAATCAAATATTTCAGAGTCATATAATACATAAGCAAGTTGATCCTACATGAAATGTCAAAAAATACTTGTCCTTCTTTTGCATATTATTCACCTGTGTAGGCTTCCCAAGGTTAAACAATATCATTTTTAGGTCAAATAACATGACCTTTTGTTAGAGCACACTCATGTCTTGACCTTTATACTATAATGTGCCGTCGAGATGCTCTTTGTCTACTACATTCACAACTACCTCAAATACTAGCTGACCAACTTTTACACCAATAAAACACAAACAAAACTAAACAGAGCAAACATATAGATGTGTTTTATCCATCAAGAATCCGGGCAAATACATTATGCCCGGATTCTGTGTGGTCTATATGGACTGGAAATAATTTTAGAGGTTTTTTCTTAGGTTTGGATGATTTGAGCCGGTTACGGCATTTTTAGCTGTTCTTGGTAGGTTTTTATCAGTTTTTGATCGGGTTTAGTCGCTTTTGACCAATGCTTGCCTGGATAAAAGTAATCCTTTTTTCAAGCATTCATTTTCTTAGTTGTGGTCTTGAAACCGAGTCATGTATCACATGTTATGACCATTTTATTGCAACCCACGTTTTCAGATTATTTCAATATAAATTTGTTTTTGTATGTTAGCGATTGTGTTTGGTAATCTATTTCTTGATAGCTCTCAATTTTAATAGAATAAAACATAGAATCAAACATTTCAGAGTCATATAATACATAAGCAAGTTGATCCTACATGAAATGTCAAAAAATACTTGTCCTTCTTTTGCATATTATTCACCTATGTAGGCTTCCCAAGGTTAAACAATATCATTTTTAGGTCAAATAACATGACGTTTTGTTAGAGCACACTTTTGATAGCTCTCAATTTTAATAGAATAAAACATGTAATCAAATATTTCAGAGTCATATAATACATAAGCAAGTTGATCCTACATGAAATGTCAAAAAATACTTGTCCTTCTTTTGCATATTATTCACCTGTGTAGGCTTCCCAAGGTTAAACAATATCATTTTTAGGTCAAATAACATGACCTTTTGTTAGAGCACACTCATGTCTTGACCTTTATACTATAATGTGCCGTCGAGATGCTCTTTGTCTACTACATTCACAACTACCTCAAATACTAGCTGACCAACTTTTACACCAATAAAACACAAACAAAACTAAACAGAGCAAACATATAGATGTGTTTTATCCATCAAGAATCCGGGCAAATACATTATGCCCGGATTCTGTGTGGTCTATATGGACTGGAAATAATTTTAGAGGTTTTTTCTTAGGTTTGGATGATTTGAGCCGGTTACGGCATTTTTAGCTGTTCTTGGTAGGTTTTTATCAGTTTTTGATCGGGTTTAGTCGCTTTTGACCAATGCTTGCCTGGATAAAAGTACTCCTTTTTTCAAGCATCCATTTTCTTAGTTGTGGTCTTGAAACCGAGTCATGTATCACATGTTATGACCATTTTATTGCAACCCACGTTTTCAGATAATTTCAATATAAATTTGTTTTTGTATGTTAGCAATTGTGTTTGGTAATCTATTTCTTGATAGCTCTCAATTTTAATAGAATAAAACATGGAATCAAATATTTCAGAGTCATATAATACATAAGCAAGTTGATCCTACATGAAATGTCAAAAAATACTTGTCCTTCTTTTGCATATTATTCACCTATGTAGGCTTTCTAAGGTTAAACAATATCATTTTTAGGTCAAATAACATGACGTTTTGTTAGAGTACACTCTTGATAGCTCTCAATTTTAATAGAATAAAACATGGAATCAAATATTTCAGAGTCATATAATACATAAGCAAGTTGATCCTACATGAAATGTCAAAAAAAAACTTGTCCTTCTTTTGCATATTATTCACCTATGTAGGCTTCCCAAGGTTAAACAATATCATTTTTAGGTCAAATAACATGACGTTTTGTTAGAGCACACTCTTGATAGCTCTCAATTTTAATAGAATAAAACATGGAATCAAATATTTCAGAGTCATATAATACATAAGCAAGTTGATCCTACATGAAATGTCAAAAAATACTTGTCCTTCTTTTGCATATTATTCACCTATGTAGGCTTCCCAAGGTTAAACAATATCATTTTTAGGTCAAATAACATGACGTTTTGTTAGAGCACACTCTTGATAGCTCTCAATTTTAATAGAATAAAACATGGAATCAAATATTTCAGAGTCATATAATACATAAGCAAGTTGATCCTACATGAAATGTCAAAAAATACTTGTCCTTCTTTTGCATATTATTCACCTGTGTAGGCTTCCCAAGGTTAAACAATATCATTTTTAGGTCAAATAACATGACCTTTTGTTAGAGCACACTCATGTCTTGACCTTTATACTATAATGTGCCGTCGAGATGCTCTTTGTCTACTACATTCACAACTACCTCAAATACTAGCTGACCAACTTTTACACCAATAAAACACAACCAAAACTAAACAGAGCAAACATATAGATGTGTTTTATCCATCAAGAATCCGGGCAAATACATTATGCCCGGATTCTATGTGGTCTATATGGACTGGAAATAATTTTAGAGGTTTTTTCTTAGGTTTGGATGATTTGAGCCGGTTACGGCATTTTTAGCTGTTCTTGGTAGGTTTTTATCAGTTTTTGATCGGGTTTAGTCGCTTTTGACCAATGCTTGCCTGGATAAAAGTAATCCTTTTTTCAAGCATTCATTTTCTTAGTTGTGGTCTTGAAACCGAGTCATGTATCACATGTTATGACCATTTTATTGCAACCCACGTTTTCAGATTATTTCAATATAAATTTGTTTTTGTATGTTAGCGATTGTGTTTGGTAATCTATTTCTTGATAGCTCTCAATTTTAATAGAATAAAACATAGAATCAAACATTTCAGAGTCATATAATACATAAGCAAGTTGATCCTACATGAAATGTCAAAAAATACTTGTCCTTCTTTTGCATATTATTCACCTATGTAGGCTTCCCAAGGTTAAACAATATCATTTTTAGGTCAAATAACATGACGTTTTGTTAGAGCACACTTTTGATAGCTCTCAATTTTAATAGAATAAAACATGTAATCAAATATTTCAGAGTCATATAATACATAAGCAAGTTGATCCTACATGAAATGTCAAAAAATACTTGTCCTTCTTTTGCATATTATTCACCTGTGTAGGCTTCCCAAGGTTAAACAATATCATTTTTAGGTCAAATAACATGACCTTTTGTTAGAGCACACTCATGTCTTGACCTTTATACTATAATGTGCCGTCGAGATGCTCTTTGTCTACTACATTCACAACTACCTCAAATACTAGCTGACCAACTTTTACACCAATAAAACACAAACAAAACTAAACAGAGCAAACATATAGATGTGTTTTATCCATCAAGAATCCGGGCAAATACATTATGCCCGGATTCTGTGTGGTCTATATGGACTGGAAATAATTTTAGAGGTTTTTTCTTAGGTTTGGATGATTTGAGCCGGTTACGGCATTTTTAGCTGTTCTTGGTAGGTTTTTATCAGTTTTTGATCGGGTTTAGTCGCTTTTGACCAATGCTTGCCTGGATAAAAGTAATCCTTTTTTCAAGCATTCATTTTCTTAGTTGTGGTCTTGAAACCGAGTCATGTATCACATGTTATGACCATTTTATTGCAACCCACGTTTTCAGATTATTTCAATATAAATTTGTTTTTGTATGTTAGCGATTGTGTTTGGTAATCTATTTCTTGATAGCTCTCAATTTTAATAGAATAAAACATAGAATCAAACATTTCAGAGTCATATAATACATAAGCAAGTTGATCCTACATGAAATGTCAAAAAATACTTGTCCTTCTTTTGCATATTATTCACCTATGTAGGCTTCCCAAGGTTAAACAATATCATTTTTAGGTCAAATAACATGACGTTTTGTTAGAGCACACTTTTGATAGCTCTCAATTTTAATAGAATAAAACATGTAATCAAATATTTCAGAGTCATATAATACATAAGCAAGTTGATCCTACATGAAATGTCAAAAAATACTTGTCCTTCTTTTGCATATTATTCACCTGTGTAGGCTTCCCAAGGTTAAACAATATCATTTTTAGGTCAAATAACATGACCTTTTGTTAGAGCACACTCATGTCTTGACCTTTATACTATAATGTGCCGTCGAGATGCTCTTTGTCTACTACATTCACAACTACCTCAAATACTAGCTGACCAACTTTTACACCAATAAAACACAAACGAAACTAAACAGAGCAAACATATAGATGTGTTTTATCCATCAAGAATCCGGGCAAATACATTATGCCCGGATTCTGTGTGGTCTATATGGACTGGAAATAATTTTAGAGGTTTTTTCTTAGGTTTGGATGATTTGAGCCGGTTACGGCATTTTTAGCTGTTCTTGGTAGGTTTTTATCAGTTTTTGATCGGGTTTAGTCGCTTTTGACCAATGCTTGCCTGTATAAAAGTACTCCTTTTTTCAAGCATCCATTTTCTTAGTTGTGGTCTTGAAACCGAGTCATGTATCACATGTTATGACCATTTTATTGCAACCCACGTTTTCAGATAATTTCAATATAAATTTGTTTTTGTATGTTAGCGATTGTGTTTGGTAATCTATTTCTTGATAGCTCTCAATTTTAATAGAATAAAACATGGAATCAAATATTTCAGAGTCATATAATACATAAGCAAGTTGATCCTACATGAAATGTCAAAAAATACTTGTCATTCTTTTGCATATTATTCACCTATGTAGGCTTCCTAAGGTTAACCAATATCATTTTTAGGTCAAATAACATGACGTTTTGTTAGAGCACACTCTTGATAGCTCTCAATTTTAATAGAATAAAACATGGAATCAAATATTTCAGAGTCATATAATACATAAGCAAGTTGATCCTACATGAAATGTCAAAAAATACTTGTCCTTCTTTTGCATATTATTCACCTATGTAGGCTTCCCAAGGTTAAACAATATCATTTTTAGGTCAAATAACATGACGTTTTGTTAGAGCACACTCTTGATAGCTCTCAATTTTAATAGAATAAAACATGGAATCAAATATTTCAGAGTCATATAATACATAAGCAAGTTGATCCTACATGAAATGTCAAAAAATACTTGTCCTTCTTTTGCATATTATTCACCTGTGTAGGCTTCCCAAGGTTAAACAATACCATTTTTAGGTCAAATAACATGACCTTTTGTTAGAGCACACTCATGTCTTGACCTTTATACTATAATGTGCCGTCGAGATGCTCTTTGTCTACTACATTCACAACTACCTCAAATACTAGCTGACCAACTTTTACACCAATAAAACACAACCAAAACTAAACAGAGCAAACATATAGATGTGTTTTATCAATCAAGAATCCGGGCAAATACATTATGCCCGGATTCTGTGTGGTCTATATGGACTGGAAATAATTTTAGAGGTTTTTTCTTAGGTTTGGATGATTTGAGCCGGTTACGGCATTTTTAGCTGTTCTTGGTAGGTTTTTATCAGTTTTTGATCGGGTTTAGTCGCTTTTGACCAATGCTTGCCTAGATAAAAGTACTCCTTTTTTCAAGCATCCATTTTCTTAGTTGTGGTCTTGAAACCGAGTCATGTATCACATGTTATGACCATTTTATTGCAACCCACGTTTTCAGATAATTTCAATATAAATTTGTTTTTGTATGTTAGCGATTGTGTTTGGTAATCTATTTCTTGATAGCTCTCAATTTTAATAGAATAAAACATGGAATCAAATATTTCAGAGTCATATAATACATAAGCAAGTTGATCCTACATGAAATGTCAAAAAATACTTGTCCTTCTTTTGCATATTATTCACCTATTTAGGCTTCCCAAGGTTAAACAATATCATTTTTAGGTCAAATAACATGACGTTTTGTTAGAGAACACTCTTGATAGCTCTCAATTTTAATAGAATAAAACATGGAATCAAATATTTCAGAGTCATATAATACATAAGCAAGTTAATCCTACATGAAATGTCAAAAAATACTTGTCCTTCTTTTGCATATTATTCACCTATGTAGGCTTCCCAAGGTTAAACAATATCATTTTTAGGTCAAATAACATGACGTTTTGTTAGAGCACACTTTTGATAGCTCTCAATTTTAATAGAATAAAACATGGAATCAAATATTTCAGAGTCATATAATACATAAGCAAGTTGATCCTACATGAAATGTCAAAAAATACTTGTCCTTCTTTTGCATATTATTCACCTGTGTAGGCTTCCCAAGGTTAAACAATATCATTTTTAGGTCAAATAACATGACCTTTTGTTAGAGCACACTCATGTCTTGACCTTTATACTATAATGTGCCGTCGAGATGCTCTTTGTCTACTACATTCACAACTACCTCAAATACTAGCTGACCAACTTTTACACCAATAAAACACAACCAAAACTAAACAGAGCAAACATATAGATGTGTTTTATCCATCAAGAATCCGGGCAAATACATTATGCCCGGATTCTGTGTGGTCTATATGGACTGGAAATAATTTTAGAGGTTTTTTCTTAGGTTTGGATGATTTGAGCCGGTTACGGCATTTTTAGCTATTCTTGGTAGGTTTTTATCAGTTTTTGATCGGGTTTAGTCGCTTTTGACCAATGCTTGCCTGGATAAAAGTACTCCTTTTTTCAAGCATCCATTTTCTTAGTTGTGGTCTTGAAACCGAGTCATGTATCACATGTTATGACCATTTTATTGCAACCCACGTTTTCAGATAATTTCAATATAAATTTGTTTTTGTATGTTAGCAATTGTGTTTGGTAATCTATTTCTTGATAGCTCTCAATTTTAATAGAATAAAACATGGAATCAAATATTTCAGAGTCATATAATACATAAGCAAGTTGATCCTACATGAAATGTCAAAAAATACTTGTCCTTCTTTTGCATATTATTCACCTATGTAGGCTTTCTAAGGTTAAACAATATCATTTTTAGGTCAAATAACATGACGTTTTGTTAGAGTACACTCTTGATAGCTCTCAATTTTAATAGAATAAAACATGGAATCAAATATTTCAGAGTCATATAATACATAAGCAAGTTGATCCTACATGAAATGTCAAAAAAAAACTTGTCCTTCTTTTGCATATTATTCACCTATGTAGGCTTCCCAAGGTTAAACAATATCATTTTTAGGTCAAATAACATGACGTTTTGTTAGAGCACACTCTTGATAGCTCTCAATTTTAATAGAATATAACATGGAATCAAATATTTCAGAGTCATATAATACATAAGCAAGTTGATCCTACATGAAATGTCAAAAAATACTTGTCCTTCTTTTGCATATTATTCACCTATGTAGGCTTCCCAAGGTTAAACAATATCATTTTTAGGTCAAATAACATGACGTTTTGTTAGAGCACACTCTTGATAGCTCTCAATTTTAATAGAATAAAACATGGAATCAAATATTTCAGAGTCATATAATACATAAGCAAGTTGATCCTACATGAAATGTCAAAAAATACTTGTCCTTCTTTTGCATATTATTCACCTGTGTAGGCTTCCCAAGGTTAAACAATACCATTTTTAGGTCAAATAACATGACCTTTTGTTAGAGCACACTCATGTCTTGACCTTTATACTATAATGTGCCGTCGAGATGCTCTTTGTCTACTACATTCACAACTACCTCAAATACTAGCTGACCAACTTTTACACCAATAAAACACAACCAAAACTAAACAGAGCAAACATATAGATGTGTTTTATCCATCAAGAATCCGGGCAAATACATTATGCCCGGATTCTGTGTGGTCTATATGGACTGGAAATAATTTTAGAGGTTTTTTCTTAGGTTTGGATGATTTGAGCCGGTTACGGCATTTTTAGCTGTTCTTGGTAGGTTTTTATCAGTTTTTGATCGGGTTTAGTCGCTTTTGACCAATGCTTGCCTAGATAAAAGTACTCCTTTTTTCAAGCATCCATTTTCTTAGTTGTGGTCTTGAAACCGAGTCATGTATCACATGTTATGACCATTTTATTGCAACCCACGTTTTCAGATAATTTCAATATAAATTTGTTTTTGTATGTTAGCGATTGTGTTTGGTAATCTATTTCTTGATAGCTCTCAATTTTAATAGAATAAAACATGGAATCAAATATTTCAGAGTCATATAATACATAAGCAAGTTGATCCTACATGAAATGTCAAAAAATACTTGTCCTTCTTTTGCATATTATTCACCTATGTAGGCTTCCCAAGGTTAAACAATATCATTTTTAGGTCAAATAACATGACGTTTTGTTAGAGAACACTCTTGATAGCTCTCAATTTTAATAGAATAAAACATGGAATCAAATATTTCAGAGTCATATAATACATAAGCAAGTTGATCCTACATGAAATGTCAAAAAATACTTGTCCTTCTTTTGCATATTATTCACCTATGTAGGCTTCCCAAGGTTAAACAATATCATTTTTAGGTCAAATAACATGACGTTTTGTTAGAGCACACTTTTGATAGCTCTCAATTTTAATAGAATAAAACATGGAATCAAATATTTCAGAGTCATATAATACATAAGCAAGTTGATCCTACATGAAATGTCAAAAAATACTTGTCCTTCTTTTGCATATTATTCACCTGTGTAGGCTTCCCAAGGTTAAACAATATCATTTTTAGGTCAAATAACATGACCTTTTGTTAGAGCACACTCATGTCTTGACCTTTATACTATAATGTGCCGTCGAGATGCTCTTTGTCTACTACATTCACAACTACCTCAAATACTAGCTGACCAACTTTTACACCAATAAAACACAACCAAAACTAAACAGAGCAAACATATAGATGTGTTTTATCCATCAAGAATCCGGGCAAATACATTATGCCCGGATTATGTGTGGTCTATATGGACTGGAAATAATTTTAGAGGTTTTTTCTTAGGTTTGGATGATTTGAGCCGGTTACGGCATTTTTAGCTATTCTTGGTAGGTTTTTATCAGTTTTTGATCGGGTTTAGTCGCTTTTGACCAATGCTTGCCTGGATAAAAGTACTCCTTTTTTCAAGCATCCATTTTCTTAGTTGTGGTCTTGAAACCGAGTCATGTATCACATGTTATGACCATTTTATTGCAACCCACGTTTTCAGATAATTTCAATATAAATTTGTTTTTGTATGTTAGCAATTGTGTTTGGTAATCTATTTCTTGATAGCTCTCAATTTTAATAGAATAAAACATGGAATCAAATATTTCAGAGTCATATAATACATAAGCAAGTTGATCCTACATGAAATGTCAAAAAATACTTGTCCTTCTTTTGCATATTATTCACCTATGTAGGCTTTCTAAGGTTAAACAATATCATTTTTAGGTCAAATAACATGACGTTTTGTTAGAGTACACTCTTGATAGCTCTCAATTTTAATAGAATAAAACATGGAATCAAATATTTCAGAGTCATATAATACATAAGCAAGTTGATCCAACATGAAATGTCAAAAAAAAAACTTGTCCTTCTTTTGAATATTATTCACCTATGTAGGCTTCCCAAGGTTAAACAATATCATTTTTAGGTCAAATAACATGACGTTTTGTTAGAGCACACTCTTGATAGCTCTCAATTTTAATAGAATAAAACATGGAATCAAATATTTCAGAGTCATATAATACATAAGCAAGTTGATCCTACATGAAATGTCAAAAAATACTTGTCCTTCTTTTGCATATTATTCACCTATGTAGGCTTCCCAAGGTTAAACAATATCATTTTTAGGTCAAATAACATGACGTTTTGTTAGAGCACACTCTTGATAGCTCTCAATTTTAATAGAATAAAACATGGAATCAAATATTTCAGAGTCATATAATACATAAGCAAGTTGATCCTACATGAAATGTCAAAAAATACTTGTCCTTCTTTTGCATATTATTCACCTATGTAGGCTTCCCAAGGTTAAACAATATCATTTTTAGGTCAAATAACATGACGTTTTGTTAGAGCACACTCTTGATAGCTCTCAATTTTAATAGAATAAAACATGGAATCAAATATTTCAGAGTCATATAATACATAAGCAAGTTGATCCTACATGAAATGTCAAAAAATACTTGTCCTTCTTTTGCATATTATTCACCTATGTAGGCTTCCCAAGGTTAAACAATATCATTTTTAGGTCAAATAACATGACGTTTTGTTAGAGCACACTCTTGATAGCTCTCAATTTTAATAGAATAAAACATGGAATCAAATATTTCAGAGTCATATAATACATAAGCAAGTTGATCCTACATGAAATGTCAAAAAATACTTGTCCTTCTTTTGCATATTATTCACCTATGTAGGCTTCCCAAGGTTAAACAATATCATTTTTAGGTCAAATAACATGACGTTTTGTTAGAGCACACTTTTGATAGCTCTCAATTTTAATAGAATAAAACATGGAATCAAATATTTCAGAGTCATATAATACATAAGCAAGTTGATCCTACATGAAATGTCAAAAAATACTTGTCCTTCTTTTGCATATTATTCACCTGTGTAGGCTTCCCAAGGTTAAACAATATCATTTTTAGGTCAAATAACATGACCTTTTGTTAGAGCACACTCATGTCTTGACCTTTATACTATAATGTGCCGTCGAGATGCTCTTTGTCTACTACATTCACAACTACCTCAAATACTAGCTGACCAACTTTTACACCAATAAAACACAACCAAAACTAAACAGAGCAAACATATAGATGTGTTTTATCCATCAAGAATCCGGGCAAATACATTATGCCCGGATTATGTGTGGTCTATATGGACTGGAAATAATTTTAGAGGTTTTTTCTTAGGTTTGGATGATTTGAGCCGGTTACGGCATTTTTAGCTATTCTTGGTAGGTTTTTATCAGTTTTTGATCGGGTTTAGTCGCTTTTGACCAATGCTTGCCTGGATAAAAGTACTCCTTTTTTCAAGCATCCATTTTCTTAGTTGTGGTCTTGAAACCGAGTCATGTATCACATGTTATGACCATTTTATTGCAACCCACGTTTTCAGATAATTTCAATATAAATTTGTTTTTGTATGTTAGCAATTGTGTTTGGTAATCTATTTCTTGATAGCTCTCAATTTTAATAGAATAAAACATGGAATCAAATATTTCAGAGTCATATAATACATAAGCAAGTTGATCCTACATGAAATGTCAAAAAATACTTGTCCTTCTTTTGCATATTATTCACCTATGTAGGCTTTCTAAGGTTAAACAATATCATTTTTAGGTCAAATAACATGACGTTTTGTTAGAGTACACTCTTGATAGCTCTCAATTTTAATAGAATAAAACATGGAATCAAATATTTCAGAGTCATATAATACATAAGCAAGTTGATCCAACATGAAATGTCAAAAAAAAACTTGTCCTTCTTTTGAATATTATTCACCTATGTAGGCTTCCCAAGGTTAAACAATATCATTTTTAGGTCAAATAACATGACGTTTTGTTAGAGCACACTCTTGATAGCTCTCAATTTTAATAGAATAAAAGATGGAATCAAATATTTCAGAGTCATATAATACATAAGCAAGTTGATCCTACATGAAATGTCAAAAAATACTTGTCCTTCTTTTGCATATTATTCACCTATGTAGGCTTCCCAAGGTTAAACAATATCATTTTTAGGTCAAATAACATGACGTTTTGTTAGAGCACACTCTTGATAGCTCTCAATTTTAATAGAATAAAACATGGAATCAAATATTTCAGAGTCATATAATACATAAGCAAGTTGATCCTACATGAAATGTCAAAAAATACTTGTCCTTCTTTTGCATATTATTCACCTATGTAGGCTTCCCAAGGTTAAACAATATCATTTTTAGGTCAAATAACATGACGTTTTGTTAGAGCACACTCTTGATAGCTCTCAATTTTAATAGAATAAAACATGGAATCAAATATTTCAGAGTCATATAATACATAAGCAAGTTGATCCTACATGAAATGTCAAAAAATAGTTGTCCTTCTTTTGCATATTATTCACCTATGTAGGCTTCCCAAGGTTAAACAATATCATTTTTAGGTCAAATAACATGACGTTTTGTAAGAGCACACTCATGTCTTGACCTTTATACTATAATGTGCCGTCGAGATGCTCTTTGTCTACTACATTCACAACTACCTCAAATACTAGCTGACCAACTTTTACACCAATAAAACACAACCAAAACTAAACAGAGCAAACATATAGATGTGTTTTATCCATCAAGAATCCAGGAAAATACATTATGCCCGGATTCTATGTGGTCTATATGGATTGGAAATAATTTTAGAGGTTTTTTCTTAGGTTTGGATGATTTGAGCCGGTTACGGCATTTTTAGCTGTTCTTGGTAGGTTTTTATCAGTTTTTGATCGGGTTTAGTCGCTTTTGACCAATGCTTGCCTGTATAAAAGTACTCCTTTTTTCAAGCATCCATTTTCTTAGTTGTGGTCTTGAAACCGAGTCATGTATCACATGTTATGACCATTTTATTGCAACCCACGTTTTCAGATAATTTCAATATAAATTTGTTTTTGTATGTTAGCGATTGTGTTTGGTAATCTATTTCTTGATAGCTCTCAATTTTAATAGAATAAAACATGGAATCAAATATTTCAGAGTCATATAATACATAAGCAAGTTGATCCTACATGAAATGTCAAAAAATACTTGTCCTTCTTTTGCATATTATTCACCTATGTAGGCTTCCCAAGGTTAAACAATATCATTTTTAGGTCAAATAACATGACGTTTTGTTAGAGAACACTCTTGATAGCTCTCAATTTTAATAGAATAAAACATGGAATCAAATATTTCAGAGTCATATAATACATAAGCAAGTTGATCCTACATGAAATGTCAAAAAATACTTGTCCTTCTTTTGCATATTATTCACCTATGTAGGCTTCCCAAGGTTAAACAATATCATTTTTAGGTCAAATAACATGACGTTTTGTTAGAGCACACTTTTGATAGCTCTCAATTTTAATAGAATAAAACATGGAATCAAATATTTCAGAGTCATATAATACATAAGCAAGTTGATCCTACATGAAATGTCAAAAAATACTTGTCCTTCTTTTGCATATTATTCACCTGTGTAGGCTTCCCAAGGTTAAACAATATCATTTTTAGGTCAAATAACATGACCTTTTGTTAGAGCACACTCATGTCTTGACCTTTATACTATAATGTGCCGTCGAGATGCTCTTTGTCTACTACATTCACAACTACCTCAAATACTAGCTGACCAACTTTTACACCAATAAAACACAACCAAAACTAAACAGAGCAAACATATAGATGTGTTTTATCCATCAAGAATCCGGGCAAATACATTATGCCCGGATTATGTGTGGTCTATATGGACTGGAAATAATTTTAGAGGTTTTTTCTTAGGTTTGGATGATTTGAGCCGGTTACGGCATTTTTAGCTATTCTTGGTAGGTTTTTATCAGTTTTTGATCGGGTTTAGTCGCTTTTGACCAATGCTTGCCTGGATAAAAGTACTCCTTTTTTCAAGCATCCATTTTCTTAGTTGTGGTCTTGAAACCGAGTCATGTATCACATGTTATGACCATTTTATTGCAACCCACGTTTTCAGATAATTTCAATATAAATTTGTTTTTGTATGTTAGCAATTGTGTTTGGTAATCTATTTCTTGATAGCTCTCAATTTTAATAGAATAAAACATGGAATCAAATATTTCAGAGTCATATAATACATAAGCAAGTTGATCCTACATGAAATGTCAAAAAATACTTGTCCTTCTTTTGCATATTATTCACCTATGTAGGCTTTCTAAGGTTAAACAATATCATTTTTAGGTCAAATAACATGACGTTTTGTTAGAGTACACTCTTGATAGCTCTCAATTTTAATAGAATAAAACATGGAATCAAATATTTCAGAGTCATATAATACATAAGCAAGTTGATCCAACATGAAATGTCAAAAAAAAACTTGTCCTTCTTTTGAATATTATTCACCTATGTAGGCTTCCCAAGGTTAAACAATATCATTTTTAGGTCAAATAACATGACGTTTTGTTAGAGCACACTCTTGATAGCTCTCAATTTTAATAGAATAAAACATGGAATCAAATATTTCAGAGTCATATAATACATAAGCAAGTTGATCCTACATGAAATGTCAAAAAATACTTGTCCTTCTTTTGCATATTATTCACCTATGTAGGCTTCCCAAGGTTAAACAATATCATTTTTAGGTCAAATAACATGACGTTTTGTTAGAGCACACTCTTGATAGCTCTCAATTTTAATAGAATAAAACATGGAATCAAATATTTCAGAGTCATATAATACATAAGCAAGTTGATCCTACATGAAATGTCAAAAAATACTTGTCCTTCTTTTGCATATTATTCACCTATGTAGGCTTCCCAAGGTTAAACAATATCATTTTTAGGTCAAATAACATGACGTTTTGTTAGAGCACACTCTTGATAGCTCTCAATTTTAATAGAATAAAACATGGAATCAAATATTTCAGAGTCATATAATACATAAGCAAGTTGATCCTACATGAAATGTCAAAAAATAGTTGTCCTTCTTTTGCATATTATTCACCTATGTAGGCTTCCCAAGGTTAAACAATATCATTTTTAGGTCAAATAACATGACGTTTTGTAAGAGCACACTCATGTCTTGACCTTTATACTATAATGTGCCGTCGAGATGCTCTTTGTCTACTACATTCACAACTACCTCAAATACTAGCTGACCAACTTTTACACCAATAAAACACAACCAAAACTAAACAGAGCAAACATATAGATGTGTTTTATCCATCAAGAATCCAGGAAAATACATTATGCCCGGATTCTATGTGGTCTATATGGATTGGAAATAATTTTATAGGTTTTTTCTTAGGTTTGGATGATTTGAGCCGGTTACGGCATTTTTAGCTGTTCTTGGTAGGTTTTTATCAGTTTTTGATCGGGTTTAGTCGCTTTTGACCAATGCTTGCCTGTATAAAAGTACTCCTTTTTTCAAGCATCCATTTTCTTAGTTGTGGTCTTGAAACCGAGTCATGTATCACATGTTATGACCATTTTATTGCAACCCACGTTTTCAGATAATTTCAATATAAATTTGTTTTTGTATGTTAGCGATTGTGTTTGGTAATCTATTTCTTGATAGCTCTCAATTTTAATAGAATAAAACATGGAATCAAATATTTCAGAGTCATATAATACATAAGCAAGTTGATCCTACATGAAATGTCAAAAAATACTTGTCATTCTTTTGCATATTATTCACCTATGTAGGCTTCCTAAGGTTAACCAATATCATTTTTAGGTCAAATAACATGACGTTTTGTTAGAGCACACTCTTGATAGCTCTCAATTTTAATAGAATAAAACATGGAATCAAATATTTCAGAGTCATATAATACATAAGCAAGTTGATCCTACATGAAATGTCAAAAAATACTTGTCCTTCTTTTGCATATTATTCACCTATGTAGGCTTCCCAAGGTTAAACAATATCATTTTTAGGTCAAATAACATGACGTTTTGTTAGAGCACACTCTTGATAGCTCTCAATTTTAATAGAATAAAACATGGAATCAAATAGTTCAGAGTCATATAATACATAAGCAAGTTGATCCTACATGAAATGTCAAAAAATAGTTGTCCTTCTTTTGCATATTATTCACCTATGTAGGCTTCCCAAGGTTAAACAATATCATTTTTAGGTCAAATAACATGACGTTTTGTAAGAGCACACTCATGTCTTGACCTTTATACTATAATGTGCCGTCGAGATGCTCTTTGTCTACTACATTCACAACTACCTCAAATACTAGCTGACCAACTTTTACACCAATAAAACACAACCAAAACTAAACAGAGCAAACATATAGATGTGTTTTATCCATCAAGAATCCAGGAAAATACATTATGCCCGGATTCTATGTGGTCTATATGGATTGGAAATAATATTAGAGGTTTTTTCTTAGGTTTGGATGATTTGAGCCGGTTACGGCATTTTTAGCTGTTCTTGGTAGGTTTTTATCAGTTTTTGATCGGGTTTAGTCGCTTTTGACCAATGCTTGCCTGTATAAAAGTACTCCTTTTTTCAAGCATCCATTTTCTTAGATGTGGTCTTGAAACCGAGTCATGTATCACATGTTATGACCATTTTATTGCAACCCACGTTTTCAGATAATTTCAATATAAATTTGTTTTTGTATGTTAGCGATTGTGTTTGGTAATCTATTTCTTGATAGCTCTCAATTTTAATAGAATAAAACATGGAATCAAATATTTCAGAGTCATATAATACATAAGCAAGTTGATCCTACATGAAATGTCAAAAAATACTTGTCATTCTTTTGCATATTATTCACCTATGTAGGCTTCCTAAGGTTAACCAATATCATTTTTAGGTCAAATAACATGACGTTTTGTTAGAGCACACTCTTGATAACTCTCAATTTTAATAGAATAAAACATGGAATCAAATATTTCAGAGTCATATAATACATAAGCAAGTTGATCCTACATGAAATGTCAAAAAATACTTGTCCTTCTTTTGCATATTATTCACCTATGTAGGCTTCCCAAGGTTAAACAATATCATTTTTAGGTCAAATAACATGACGTTTTGTTAGAGCACACTCTTGATAGCTCTCAATTTTAATAGAATAAAACATGGAATCAAATATTTCAGAGTCATATAATACATAAGAAAGTTGATCCTACATGAAATGTCAAAAAATACTTGTCCTTCTTTTGCATATTATTCACCTGTGTAGGCTTCCCAAGGTTAAACAATATCATTTTTAGGTCAAATAACATGACCTTTTGTTAGAGCACACTCATGTCTTGACCTTTATACTATAATGTGCCGTCGAGATGCTCTTTGTCTACTACATTCACAACTACCTCAAATACTAGCTGACCAACTTTTACACCAATAAAACACAACCAAAACTAAACAGAGCAAACATATAGATGTGTTTTATCCATCAAGAATCCGGGCAAATACATTATGCCCGGATTCTGTGTGGTCTATATGGACTGGAAATAATTTTAGAGGTTTTTTCTTAGGTTTGGATGATTTGAGCCGGTTACGGAATTTTTAGCTGTTCTTGGTAGTTTTTTATCAGTTTTTGATCGGGTTTAGTCGCTTTTGACCAATGCTTGCCTAGATAAAAGTACTCCTTTTTTCAAGCATCCATTTTCTTAGTTGTGGTCTTGAAACCGAGTCATGTATCACATGTTATGACCATTTTATTGCAACCTACGTTTTCAGATAATTTCAATATAAATTTGTTTTTGTATGTTAGCGATTGTGTTTGGTAATCTATTTCTTGATAGCTCTCAATTTTAATAGAATAAAACATGGAATCAAATATTTCAGAGTCATATAATACATAAGCAAGTTGATCCTACATGAAATGTCAAAAAATACTTGTCCTTCTTTTGCATATTATTCACCTATGTAGGCTTCCCAAGGTTAAACAATATCATTTTTAGGTCAAATAACATGACGTTTTGTTAGAGCACACTTTTGATAGCTCTCAATTTTAATAGAATAAAACATGGAATCAAATATTTCAGAGTCATATAATACATAAGCAAGTTGATCCTACATGAAATGTCAAAAAATACTTGTCCTTCTTTTGCATATTATTCACCTGTGTAGGCTTCCCAAGGTTAAACAATATCATTTTTAGGTCAAATAACATGACCTTTTGTTAGAGCACACTCATGTCTTGACCTTTATACTATAATGTGCCGTCGAGATGCTCTTTGTCTACTACATTCACAACTACCTCAAATACTAGCTGACCAACTTTTACACCAATAAAACACAACCAAAACTAAACAGAGCAAACATATAGATGTGTTTTATCCATCAAGAATCCGGGCAAATACATTATGCCCGGATTCTGTGTGGTCTATATGGACTGGAAATAATTTTAGAGGTTTTTTCTTAGGTTTGGATGATTTGAGCCGGTTACGGCATTTTTAGCTATTCTTGGTAGGTTTTTATCAGTTTTTGATCGGGTTTAGTCGCTTTTGACCAATGCTTGCCTGGATAAAAGTACTCCTTTTTTCAAGCATCCATTTTCTTAGTTGTGGTCTTGAAACCGAGTCATGTATCACATGTTATGACCATTTTATTGCAACCCACGTTTTCAGATAATTTCAATATAAATTTGTTTTTGTATGTTAGCAATTGTGTTTGGTAATCTATTTCTTGATAGCTCTCAATTTTAATAGAATAAAACATGGAATCAAATATTTCAGAGTCATATAATACATAAGCAAGTTGATCCTACATGAAATGTCAAAAAATACTTGTCCTTCTTTTGCATATTATTCACCTATGTAGGCTTTCTAAGGTTAAACAATATCATTTTTAGGTCAAATAACATGACGTTTTGTTAGAGTACACTCTTGATAGCTCTCAATTTTAATAGAATAAAACATGGAATCAAATATTTCAGAGTCATATAATACATAAGCAAGTTGATCCTACATGAAATGTCAAAAAAAAACTTGTCCTTCTTTTGCATATTATTCACCTATGTAGGCTTCCCAATGTTAAACAATATCATTTTTAGGTCAAATAACATGACGTTTTGTTAGAGCACACTCTTGATAGCTCTCAATTTTAATAGAATAAAACATGGAATCAAATATTTCAGAGTCATATAATACATAAGCAAGTTGATCCTACATGAAATGTCAAAAAATACTTGTCCTTCTTTTGCATATGATTCACCTATGTAGGCTTCCCAAGGTTAAACAATATCATTTTTAGGTCAAATAACATGACGTTTTGTTAGAGCACACTCTTGATAGCTCTCAATTTTAATAGAATAAAATATGGAATCAAATATTTCAGAGTCATATAATACATAAGCAAGATGATCCTACATGAAATGTCAAAAAATACTTGTCCTTCTTTTGCATATTATTCACCTATGTAGGCTTCCCAAGGTTAAACAATATCATTTTTAGGTCAAATAACATGACGTTTTGTTAGAGCACACTCTTGATAGCTCTCAATTTTAATAGAATAAAACATGGAATCAAATATTTCAGAGTCATATAATACATAAGCAAGTTGATCCTACATGAAATGTCAAAAAATAGTTGTCCTTCTTTTGCATATTATTCACCTATGTAGGCTTCCCAAGGTTAAACAATATCATTTTTAGGTCAAATAACATGACGTTTTGTAAGAGCACACTCATGTCTTGACCTTTATACTATAATGTGCCGTCGAGATGCTCTTTGTCTACTACATTCACAACTACCTCAAATACTAGCTGACCAACTTTTACACCAATAAAACACAACCAAAACTAAACAGAGCAAACATATAGATGTGTTTTATCCATCAAGAATCCAGGAAAATACATTATGCCCGGATTCTATGTGGTCTATATGGATTGGAAATAATTTTAGAGGTTTTTTCTTAGGTTTGGATGATTTGAGCCGGTTACGGCATTTTTAGCTGTTCTTGGTAGGTTTTTATCAGTTTTTGATCGGGTTTAGTCGCTTTTGACCAATGCTTGCCTGTATAAAAGTACTCCTTTTTTCAAGCATCCATTTTCTTAGTTGTGGTCTTGAAACCGAGTCATGTATCACATGTTATGACCATTTTATTGCAACCCACGTTTTCAGATAATTTCAATATAAATTTGTTTTTGTATGTTAGCGATTGTGTTTGGTAATCTATTTCTTGATAGCTCTCAATTTTAATAGAATAAAACATGGAATCAAATATTTCAGAGTCATATAATACATAAGCAAGTTGATCCTACATGAAATGTCAAAAAATACTTGTCATTCTTTTGCATATTATTCACCTATGTAGGCTTCCTAAGGTTAACCAATATCATTTTTAGGTCAAATAACATGACGTTTTGTTAGAGCACACTCTTGATAGCTCTCAATTTTAATAGAATAAAACATGGAATCAAATATTTCAGAGTCATATAATACATAAGCAAGTTGATCCTACATGAAATGTCAAAAAATACTTGTCCTTCTTTTGCATATTATTCACCTATGTAGGCTTCCCAAGGTTAAACAATATCATTTTTAGGTCAAATAACATGACGTTTTGTTAGAGCACACTCTTGATAGCTCTCAATTTTAATAGAATAAAACATGGAATCAAATATTTCAGAGTCATATAATACATAAGCAAGTTGATCCTACATGAAATGTCAAAAAATACTTGTCCTTCTTTTGCATATTATTCACCTGTGTAGGCTTCCCAAGGTTAAACAATATCATTTTTAGGTCAAATAACATGACCTTTTGTTAGAGCACACTCATGTCTTGACCTTTATACTATAATGTGCCGTCGAGATGCTCTTTGTCTACTACATTCACAACTACCTCAAATACTAGTTGACCAACTTTTACACCAATAAAACACAACCAAAACTAAACAGAGCAAACATATAGATGTGTTTTATCCATCAAGAATCCGGGCAAATACATTATGGCCGGATTCTGTGTGGCCTATATGGACTGGAAATAATTTTAGAGGTTTTTTCTTAGGTTTGGATGATTTGAGCCGGTTACGGCATTTTTAGCTGTTCTTGGTAGGTTTTTATCAGTTTTTGATCGGGTTTAGTCGCTTTTGACCAATGCTTGCCTAGATAAAAGTACTCCTTTTTTCAAGCATCCATTTTCTTAGTTGTGGTCTTGAAACCGAGTCATGTATCACATGTTATGACCATTTTATTGCAACCCACGTTTTCAGATAATTTCAATATAAATTTGTTTTTGTATGTTAGCGATTGTGTTTGGTAATCTATTTCTTGATAGCTCTCAATTTTAATAGAATAAAACATGGAATCAAATATTTCAGAGTCATATAATACATAAGCAAGTTGATCCTACATGAAATGTCAAAAAATACTTGTCCTTCTTTTGCATATTATTCACCTATGTAGGCTTCCCAAGGTTAAACAATATCATTTTTAGGTCAAATAACATGACGTTTTGTTAGAGCACACTCTTGATAGCTCTCAATTTTAATAGAATAAAACATGGAATCAAATATTTCAGAGTCATATAATACATAAGCAAGTTGATCCTACATGAAATGTCAAAAAATACTTGTCCTTCTTTTGCATATTATTCACCTGTGTAGGCTTCCCAAGGTTAAACAATATCATTTTTAGGTCAAATAACATGACCTTTTGTTAGAGCACACTCATGTCTTGACCTTTATACTATAATGTGCCGTCGAGATGCTCTTTGTCTACTACATTCACAACTACCTCAAATACTAGTTGACCAACTTTTACACCAATAAAACACAACCAAAACTAAACAGAGCAAACATATAGATGTGTTTTATCCATCAAGAATCCGGGCAAATACATTATGCCCGGATTCTGTGTGGCCTATATGGACTGGAAATAATTTTAGAGGTTTTTTCTTAGGTTTGGATGATTTGAGCCGGTTACGGCATTTTTAGCTGTTCTTGGTAGGTTTTTATCAGTTTTTGATCGGGTTTAGTCGCTTTTGACCAATGCTTGCCTAGATAAAAGTACTCCTTTTTTCAAGCATCCATTTTCTTAGTTGTGGTCTTGAAACCGAGTCATGTATCACATGTTATGACCATTTTATTGCAACCCACGTTTTCAGATAATTTCAATATAAATTTGTTTTTGTATGTTAGCGATTGTGTTTGGTAATCTATTTCTTGATAGCTCTCAATTTTAATAGAATAAAACATGGAATCAAATATTTCAGAGTCATATAATACATAAGCAAGTTGATCCTACATGAAATGTCAAAAAATACTTGTCCTTCTTTTGCATATTATTCACCTATTTAGGCTTCCCAAGGTTAAACAATATCATTTTTAGGTCAAATAACATGACGTTTTGTTAGAGAACACTCTTGATAGCTCTCAATTTTAATAGAATAAAACATGGAATCAAATATTTCAGAGTCATATAATACATAAGCAAGTTGATCCTACATGAAATGTCAAAAAATACTTGTCCTTCTTTTGCATATTATTCACCTATGTAGGCTTCCCAAGGTTAAACAATATCATTTTTAGGTCAAATAACATGACGTTTTGTTAGAGCACACTTTTGATAGCTCTCAATTTTAATAGAATAAAACATGGAATCAAATATTTCAGAGTCATATAATACATAAGCAAGTTGATCCTACATGAAATGTCAAAAAATACTTGTCCTTCTTTTGCATATTATTCACCTGTGTAGGCTTCCCAAGGTTAAACAATATCATTTTTAGGTCAAATAACATGACCTTTTGTTAGAGCACACTCATGTCTTGACCTTTATACTATAATGTGCCGTCGAGATGCTCTTTGTCTACTACATTCACAACTACCTCAAATACTAGCTGACCAACTTTTACACCAATAAAACACAACCAAAACTAAACAGAGCAAACATATAGATGTGTTTTATCCATCAAGAATCCGGGCAAATACATTATGCCCGGATTCTGTGTGGTCTATATGGACTGGAAATAATTTTAGAGGTTTTTTCTTAGGTTTGGATGATTTGAGCCGGTTACGGCATTTTTAGCTATTCTTGGTAGGTTTTTATCAGTTTTTGATCGGGTTTAGTCGCTTTTGACTAATGCTTGCCTGGATAAAAGTACTCCTTTTTTCAAGCATCCATTTTCTTAGTTGTGGTCTTGAAACCGAGTCATGTATCACATGTTATGACCATTTTATTGCAACCCACGTTTTCAGATAATTTCAATATAAATTTGTTTTTGTATGTTAGCAATTGTGTTTGGTAATCTATTTCTTGATAGCTCTCAATTTTAATAGAATAAAACATGGAATCAAATATTTCAGAGTCATATAATACATAAGCAAGTTGATCCTACATGAAATGTCAAAAAATACTTGTCCTTCTTTTGCATATTATTCACCTATGTAGGCTTTCTAAGGTTAAACAATATCATTTTTAGGTCAAATAACATGACGTTTTGTTAGAGTACACTCTTGATAGCTCTCAATTTTAATAGAATAAAACATGGAATCAAATATTTCAGAGTCATATAATACATAAGCAAGTTGATCCTACATGAAATGTCAAAAAATACTTGTCATTCTTTTGCATATTATTCACCTATGTAGGCTTCCTAAGGTTAACCAATATCATTTTTAGGTCAAATAACATGACGTTTTGTTAGAGCACACTCTTGATAGCTCTCAATTTTAATAGAATAAAACATGGAATCAAATATTTCAGAGTCATATAATACATAAGCAAGTTGATCCTACATGAAATGTCAAAAAATACTTGTCCTTCTTTTGCATATTATTCACCTATGTAGGCTTCCCAAGGTTAAACAATATCATTTTTAGGTCAAATAACATGACGTTTTGTTAGAGCACACTCTTGATAGCTCTCAATTTTAATAGAATAAAACATGGAATCAAATATTTCAGAGTCATATAATACATAAGCAAGTTGATCCTACATGAAATGTCAAAAAATACTTGTCCTTCTTTTGCATATTATTCACCTGTGTAGGCTTCCCAAGGTTAAACAATATCATTTTTAGGTCAAATAACATGACCTTTTGTTAGAGCACACTCATGTCTTGACCTTTATACTATAATGTGCCGTCGAGATGCTCTTTGTCTACTACATTCACAACTACCTCAAATACTAGCTGACCAACTTTTACACCAATAAAACACAACCAAAACTAAACAGAGCAAACATATAGATGTGTTTTATCCATCAAGAATCCGGGCAAATACATTATGCCCGGATTCTGTGTGGTCTATATGGAATGGAAATAATTTTAGAGGTTTTTTCTTAGGTTTGGATGATTTGAGCCGGTTACGGCATTTTTAGCTGTTCTTGGTAGGTTTTTATCAGTTTTTGATCGGGTTTAGTCGCTTTTGACCAATGCTTGCCTAGATAAAAGTACTCCTTTTTTCAAGCATCCATTTTCTTAGTTGTGGTCTTGAAACCGAGTCATGTATTACATGTTATGACCATTTTATTGCAACCCACGTTTTCAGATAATTTCAATATAAATTTGTTTTTGTATGTTAGCGATTGTGTTTGGTAATCTATTTCTTGATAGCTCTCAATTTTAATAGAATAAAACATGGAATCAAATATTTCAGAGTCATATAATACATAAGCAAGTTGATCCTACATAAAATGTCAAAAAATACTTGTCCTTCTTTTGCATATTATTCACCTATTTAGGCTTCCCAAGGTTAAACAATATCATTTTTAGGTCAAATAACATGACGTTTTGTTAGAGAACACTCTTGATAGCTCTCAATTTTAATAGAATAAAACATGGAATCAAATATTTCAGAGTCATATAATACATAAGCAAGTTGATCCTACATGAAATGTCAAAAAATACTTGTCCTTCTTTTGCATATTATTCACCTATGTAGGCTTCCCAAGGTTAAACAATATCATTTTTAGGTCAAATAACATGACGTTTTGTTAGAGCACACTTTTGATAGCTCTCAATTTTAATAGAATAAAACATGGAATCAAATATTTCAGAGTCATATAATACATAAGCAAGTTGATCCTACATGAAATGTCAAAAAATACTTGTCCTTCTTTTGCATATTATTCACCTGTGTAGGCTTCCCAAGGTTAAACAATATCATTTTTAGGTCAAATAACATGAACTTTTGTTAGAGCACACTCATGTCTTGACCTTTATACTATAATGTGCCGTCGAGATGCTTTTTGTCTACTACATTCACAACTACCTCAAATACTAGCTGACCAACTTTTACACCAATAAAACACAACCAAAACTAAACAGAGCAAACATATAGATGTCTTTTATCCATCAAGAATCCGGGCAAATACATTATGCCCGGATTCTGTGTGGTCTATATGGACTGGAAATAATTTTAGAGGTTTTTTCTTAGGTTTGGATGATTTGAGCCGGTTACGGCATTTTTAGCTATTCTTGGTAGGTTTTTATCAGTTTTTGATCGGGTTTAGTCGCTTTTGACCAATGCTTGCCTGGATAAAAGTACTCCTTTTTTCAAGCATCCATTTTCTTAGTTGTGGTCTTGAAACCGAGTCATGTATCACATGTTATGACCATTTTATTGCAACCCACGTTTTCAGATAATTTCAATATAAATTTGTTTTTGTATGTTAGCAATTGTGTTTGGTAATCTATTTCTTGATAGCTCTCAATTTTAATAGAATAAAACATGGAATCAAATATTTCAGAGTCATATAATACATAAGCAAGTTGATCCTACATGAAATGTCAAAAAATACTTGTCCTTCTTTTGCATATTATTCACCTATGTAGGCTTTCTAAGGTTAAACAATATCATTTTTAGGTCAAATAACATGACGTTTTGTTAGAGTACACTCTTGATAGCTCTCAATTTTAATAGAATAAAACATGGAATCAAATATTTCAGATTCATATAATACATAAGCAAGTTGATCCTACATGAAATGTCAAAAAAAAACTTGTCCTTCTTTTGCATATTATTCACCTATGTAGGCTTCCCAAGGTTAAACAATATCATTTTTAGGTCAAATAACATGACGTTTTGTTAGAGCACACTCTTGATAGCTCTCAATTTTAATAGAATAAAACATGGAATCAAATATTTCAGAGTCATATAATACATAAGCAAGTTGATCCTACATGAAATGTCAAAAAATACTTGTCCTTCTTTTGCATATTATTCACCTATGTAGGCTTCCCAAGGTTAAACAATATCATTTTTAGGTCAAATAACTTGACGTTTTGTTAGATCACACTCATGTCTTGACCTTTATACTATAATGTGCCGTCGAGATGCTCTTTGTCTACTACATTCACAACTACATCAAATACTAGCTGACCAACTTTTACACCAATAAAACACAACCAAAACTAAACAGAGCAAACATATAGATGTGTTTTATCCATCAAGAATCCGGGCAAATACATTATGCCCGGATTCTATGTGGTCTATAAGGGCTGGAAATAATTTAGAGGTTTTTTCTTAGGTTTGGATGATTTGAGCCAGTTACGGCATTTTTAGCTGTTCTTGGTAGGTTTTTATCAGTTTTTGATCGGGTTTAGTCGCTTTTGACCAATGCTTGCCTGGATAAAAGTACTCCTTTTTTCAAGCATCCATTTTCTTAGTTGTGGTCTTGAAACCGAGTCATGTATCACATGTTATGACCATTTTATTGCAACCCTCGTTTTCAGATAATTTCAATATAAATTTGTTTTTGTATGTTAGCGATTGTGTTTGGTAATCTATTTCTTGATAGCTCTCAATTTTAATAGAATAAAACATGGAATCAAATATTTCAGAGTCATATAATACATAAGCAAGTTGATCCTACATGAAATGTCAAAAAATACTTGTCCTTCTTTTGCATATTATTCACCTATGTAGGCTTCCTAAGGTTAAACAATATCATTTTTGGGTCAAATAACATGACGTTTTGTTAGAGCACACTCTTGATAGCTCTCAATTTTAATAGAATAAAACATGGAATCAAATATTTCAGAGTCATATAATACATAAGCAAGTTGATCCTACATGAAATGTCAAAAAATACTTGTCCTTCTTTTGCATATTATTCACCTATGTAGGCTTCCCAAGGTTAAACAATATCATTTTTAGGTCAAATAACATGACGTTTTGTTAGAGCACACTCTTGATAGCTCTCAATTTTAATAGAATAAAACATGGAATCAAATATTTCAGAGTCATATAATACATAAGCAAGTTGATCCTACATGAAATGTCAAAAAATACTTGTCCTTCTTTTGCATATTATTCACCTATGTAGGCTTCCCAAGGTTAAACAATATCATTTTTAGGTCAAATAACATGACGTTTTGTTAGAGCACACTCATGTCTTGACCTTTATACTATAATGTGCCGTCAAGATGCTCTTTGTCTACTACATTCACAACTACCTCAAATACTAGCTGACCAACTTTTACACCAATAAAACACAACCAAAACTAAACAGAGCAAACATATAGATGTGTTTTATCCATCAAGAATCCGGGCAAATACATTATGCCCGGATTCTATGTGGTCTATATGGAATGGAAATAATTTTAGAGGTTTTTTCTTAGGTTTGGATGATTTGAGCCGGTTACGGCATTTTTAGCTGTTCTTGGTATGTTTTTATCAGTTTTTGATCGGGTTTAGTCGCTTTTGACCAATGCTTGCCTGGATAAAAGTACTCCTTTTTTCAAGCATCCATTTTCTTAGTTGTGGTCTTGAAACCGAGTCATGTATCACATGTTATGACCATTTTACTGCAACCCACGTTTTCAGATAATTTCAATATAAATTTGTTTTTGTATGTTAGCGATTGTGTTTGGTAATCTATTTCTTGATAGCTCTCAATTTTAATAGAATAAAACATGGAATCAAATATTTCAGAGTCATATAATACATAAGCAAGTTGATCCTACATGAAATGTCAAAAAATACTTGTCCTTCTTTTGCATATTATTCACCTATGTAGGCTTCCTAAGGTTAAACAATATCATTTTTGGGTCAAATAACATGACGTTTTGTTAGAGCACACTCTTGATAGCTCTCAATTTTAATAGAATAAAACATGGAATCAAATATTTCAGAGTCATATAATACATAAGCAAGTTGATCCTACATGAAATGTCAAAAAATACTTGTCCTTCTTTTGCATATTATTCACCTATGTAGGCTTCCCAAGGTTAAACAATATCATTTTTAGGTCAAATAACATGACGTTTTGTTAGAGCACACTCTTGATAGCTCTCAATTTTAATAGAATAAAACATGGAATCAAATATTTCAGAGTCATATAATACATAAGCAAGTTGATCCTACATGAAATGTCAAAAAATACTTGTCCTTCTTTTGCATATTATTCACCTATGTAGGCTTCCCAAGGTTAAACAATATCATTTTTAGGTCAAATAACATGACGTTTTGTTAGAGCACACTCATGTCTTGACCTTTATACTATAATGTGCCGTCAAGATGCTCTTTGTCTACTACATTCACAACTACCTCAAATACTAGCTGACCAACTTTTACACCAATAAAACACAACCAAAACTAAACAGAGCAAACATATAGATGTGTTTTATCCATCAAGAATCCGGGCAAATACATTATGCCCGGATTCTATGTGGTCTATATGGAATGGAAATAATTTTAGAGGTTTTTTCTTAGGTTTGGATGATTTGAGCCGGTTACGGCATTTTTAGCTGTTCTTGGTATGTTTTTATCAGTTTTTGATCGGGTTTAGTCGCTTTTGACCAATGCTTGCCTGGATAAAAGTACTCCTTTTTTCAAGCATCCATTTTCTTAGTTGTGGTCTTGAAACCGAGTCATGTATCACATGTTATGACCATTTTACTGCAACCCACGTTTTCAGATAATTTCAATATAAATTTGTTTTTGTATGTTAGCGATTGTGTTTGGTAATCTATTTCTTGATAGCTCTCAATTTTAATAGAATAAAACATGGAATCAAATATTTCAGAGTCATATAATACATAAGCAAGTTGATCCTACATGAAATGTCAAAAAATACTTGTCCTTCTTTTGCATATTATTCACCTATGTAGGCTTCCTAAGGTTAAACAATATCATTTTTAGGTCAAATAACATGACGTTTTGTTAGAGCACACTCTTGATAGCTCTCAATTTTAATAGAATAAAACATGGAATCAAATATTTCAGAGTCATATAATACATAAGCAAGTTGATGCTACATGAAATATCAAAAAATACTTGTCCTTCTTTTGCATATTATTCACCTATGTAGGCTTCCCAAGGTTAAACAATATCATTTTTAGGTCAAATAACATGACGTTTTGTTAGAGCACACTCTTGATAGCTCTCAATTTTAATAGAATAAAACATGGAATCAAATATTTCAGAGTCATATAATACATAAGCAAGTTGATCCTACATGAAATGTCAAAAAATACTTGTCCTTCTCTCGCATATTATTCACCTATGTAGGCTTCCCAAGGTTAAACAATATCATTTTTAGGTCAAATAACATGACGTTTTGTTAGAGCACACTCATGTCTTGACCTTTATACTATAATGTGCCGTCGAGATGCTCTTTGTCTACTACATTCACAACTACCTCAAATACTAGCTGGCCAACTTTTACACCAATAAAACACAACCAAAACTAAACAGAGCAAACATATAGACGTGTTTTATCCATCAAGAATCCGGGCAAATACATTATGCCCGGATTCTATGTGGTCTATATGGACTGGAAATAATTTTAGAGTTTTTTTCTTAGGTTTGGATGATTTGAGCCGGTTACGGCATTTTTAGCTGTTCTTGGTAGGTTTTTATCAGTTTTTGATCGGGTTTAGTCGCTTTTGACCAATGCTTGCCTGGATAAAAGTACTCCTTTTTTCAAGCATCCATTTTCTTAGTTGTGGTCTTGAAACCGAGTCATGTATCACATGTTATGACCATTTTATTGCAACCCACGTTTTCAGATAATTTCAATATAAATTTGTTTTTGTATGTTAGCGATTGTGTTTGGTAATCTATTTCTTGATAGCTCTCAATTTTAATAGAATAAAACATGGAATCAAATATTTCAGAGTCATATAATACATAAGCAAGTTGATCCTACATGAAATGTCAAAAAATACTTGTCCTTCTTTTGCATATTATTCACCTATGTAGGCTTCCCAAGGTTAAACAATATCATTTTTAGGTCAAATAACATGACGTTTTGTTAGAGCACACTCTTGATAGCTCTCAATTTTAATAGAATAAAACATGGAATCAAATATTTCAGAGTCATATAATACATAAGCAAGTTGATCCTACATGAAATGTCAAAAAATACTTGTCCTTCTTTTGCATATTATTCACCTATGTAGGCTTCCCAAGGTTAAACAATATCATTTTTAGGTCAAATAACATGACGTTTTGTTAGAGCACACTCTTGATAGCTCTCAATTTTAATAGAATAAAACATGGAATCAAATATTTCAGAGTCATATAATACATAAGCAAGTTGATCCTACATGAAATGTCAAAAAATACTTGTCCTTCTTTTGCATATTATTCACCTATGTAGGCTTCCCAAGGTTAAACAATATCATTTTTAGGTAAAATAACATGACGTTTTGTTAGAGCACACTCATGTCTTGACCTTTATACTATAATGTTCCGTCGAGATGCTCTTTGTCTACTACATTCACAACTACCTCAAATACTAGCTGACCAACTTTTACACCAATAAAACACAACCAAAACTAAATAGAGCAAACATATAGATGTGTTTTATCCATCAAGAATCCGGGCAAATACATTATGCCCGGATTCTATGTGGTCTATATGGACTGGAAATAATTTTAGAGGTTTTTTCTTAGGTTTGGATGATTTGAGCCGGTTACGGCATTTTTAGCTGTTCTTGGTAGGTTTTTATCAGTTTTTGATCTGGTTTAGTCGCTTTTGACCAATGCTTGCCTGGATAAAAGTACTCCTTTTTTCAAGCATCCATTTTCTTAGTTGTGGTCTTGAAACCGAGTCATGTATCACATGTTATGACCATTTTATTGCAACCCACGTTTTCAGATAATTTCAATATAAATTTGTTTTTGTATGTTAGCGATTGTGTTTGGTAATCTATGTGACACCCTAGAATCGAGGTCATTAACGATATCCTAAATTACGCTAATTTTTGAAATTTTTAATAAATTTTAATTTCTATAATTATAAGTATTTTGGTTAGAGCCGATGTTCGAGGTTATAATTTTTACGTTTGACGTTTTGAGAAGGACGATGACGATTACGATCCCGAGGGATGCCCAATTTTATATAATTTTTGACGATTTATCGATAATGTAATTTTTCGAGAATTTTATTTACGGTACGTGTTAAGTTGAGTCGTGTGAGTTTTATAGCCTTCCAAGTACATTTAAAGTATCCCAAAAATATTTTGGAGCGTTCGGGAAGATTTCCGACTCCCGTAAAATTTTCAAAAGTAACAAATGAGTCAAACCCGCAAAGTTTTGAGGTTGTTTTCTATTTAAGGACAAAAGAAGCCCAATATTGCACTTAGGTCCCTCCTAACTATCAAAAAGGGGCAAAGTGGACAAACACACAAACACATACAACATTTCACAAGAAAAATCAAACACTCCCTCCCTTGTCTCTCTCTAAACTCACGGTCACCCCAAGAACACACAAAAATCCACCAAAAATCTTTTCTACTTGATTTTTCAAAAATCTAAGGTTAGACCACGCTTAGTTTGGTCATTACCCACCTATTCATGTAATCAAATCCAACATGCATTGATAAAAATTTTTCAAGATTTTTCATATGATCCAAAATTCGTTTTTGTGGCTATTTGAGCTAATGCATGTTAATTTTGAGTGTTATGGAAGTATAAACACCATGAAAACCCACCAAAATTAATTTGGTTGTGGTGATTTGGTCACCCAAACCCCACGGCAATGGGGGTTGTTTGGGGAGCCATGGTGGTTGTTGATTTTGCATGTTGTTGTTATGTTTGGTTTGTTGTTTTAGAAAGATTCATATAGGTTTTATTACTTGCATGTGTATTTTTCTTTGATTTTGATATTGAGATTGGTTGATCAATAGGGGTAGGATGGAAGTTTGATGTTAGGATATGTTTGGGAAGGCTTAGGATGATGTTTAGTGTTGGTTAGAAGTCTTGGAATCGAGTCTAAGCATGTTTTTGGTATAGTCATTTTTAGGCAGAAACATTTGGTCTATTTTGGAAAAATGATTTTTGTTTCAAGTCTTGAAAACTAAATATAGTGATAGAGGGTTTTTCTAGCTTTAATTTGGTATAAGGTAGAGCCCGTGACTCAAAACGAGCTAAAAGTTATGACATTTTAAAGATCGGGTACCGGGAGACGAGGACTTTCACAATCCGGATTTGTGCAAAGTTTTAGTCAAATCCCGAGGGTCACAAGTATAATTTGGTGAATGATCAAGGGTCAAAACTTGGTCCCTAACCTGTACAAATGAGTCTATATGTTGACTTATGAGTCAAGGAGGTCAAAGGTATTTTTCATATAGGTCAAAGTGGTCAAAATTGGTCGAAGCGCAATTTCAGCCCGTAAAATGTAGTCGTGGAAATGAGTTGCGTGACGGGTCGTAAAAGTGAAAACTTTTATTGGGTTTAAAAACATGTTATCTACAGGTCATATAGGATTTTTGGAAATTTTATCAAATTTTATAAGCAAGGTTTAATAAGGCAAAACAGCCCGTACTTTAGTCAAGTACCGGCGAGAACGTGTAAAAATGGACAACGTAGGTTATAAGAACGAATGGAATAAAATGAATGATACTTGTTGTTTTTGTTTTTGGCGTGAGTTATATTTGTCTTAAGTGACTTGTATATATGTATTTTATACAGTACCATAAGTATTTAAATGAGATTACTCATTACGCGTTATTTGTGATAGGTGTTGATTTACCCGGGCATCCGTAACATCGTCAGTGAACACTCCTCGAACTACCGACTACTTAATATCTAAGGTGTGAATTTATAGCCTCGCTTATACTTATTTCAAATTGTTTTACCCGCGAGGGAAATGCATGCTAGTTTTTAAAAGGAACGTATATCATGAATGATTGTTAGACCCGAAAGTTGCCTTAGAAATTGTGTTGAGTACCAAAGTTGCAAAAGTCCCTAAATTCATGAACTATTAACTATTGTCTTGCCCTTGCGAAGGGGGAAATAGCCGCTTATGCAATTTGTAGTACTACGGGGTTAACGACCCAATGCTAGCCGAGAAGCTGTACTTATAGTAAGTTCTGCGGTAGATTATTTTGTATGAGAAATAAGGTATAATTGCAACTGATGCCTTTAGAGGGGCACTGGTTTCATCTGAATCATGCCGGTATATTTACGCGGGTGATTGAGTTAACGGATTAGTGTCATGAGCTTAAACACAATTGTCAGTATCCTGATTATAGTTTGTTTGATCGACAAGACTATAAATGATCACGAATGGTTTTTAGTATATATACGTTCAAATGGATTGAAAAACCTATGAATTCCACTCAACGTTTTCGTTGACCAAAATTTTGGCATGTATTTCAGGTAACCGCTGAGCAGTAGGATGGAGCATGCATGGGATGGATGTTGTGTGATCGGCTTGGTGTCCGCTTGTTTTTCCCTCCTTTTCTACTTAAACAATTTTTAAGTTTAATGTCATGTGGTTGTAAACTGAAGTTTTTGGGTTGAGATTCATGGGGACCGAAACGCTAAACTCTGTGCACTATTTGGGGTTGGAAAAACTGTGGACATGTATTATCTAACAATTTTAAATGTTGAATTTTTAAGTCGACGTCTTTTTAGCGTCGTTTGATATATCTTGTGTGCAATGAATACTGTGTAGCACCCATTGTTGTAGTTCCGCTGCGCATAACAATTGTGGGGGTGTTACAGATTGGTAATCAGAGCCACGAGTTATAGAGAACTAGGTCGTTTTTGAAAATCCTAAACTATAACTTTTGGTGTCGTAAGAAAAGGGTCCAAGCACACACAACTATCCTGCATGGCTCCGGTAAGATTTATTGTTGTATTTATGGCATTTGACGTATACTTTTGAGTAAAGTATATATGTGGGTAATTATTATATAAGTATGGAATTACTATATGTAGACGTTAAATTTTACGTGAAATATCCGACATCGTAATTTTCATATTTATCATGCATGAGCATCATATTATTACATTTCGGGCATATGTACCACCTTTGCATTGCATTTGCATGCATATATTTATAATTATTGTATAATTACTTATATACCCTCCGAAATTCGCTGTTATTGCAGGAATGGCCGAGGTACCGCCCAACGATAACGGTAACGATGTACGAGCCCAGGACCCCGACCCAAGGAGAACTACTTGCCCCACGCCTATGCGTACTTCCCATCTGGTTGGTGTACCAGATATCCCCAGAAGAGCCGAAGGTGCAATGAGCGCAAATTCTCTTCATCAAGGCATCCCAAGAATTTGCTGTCCCGGACCGAGGAATTATCATGACGTGCGACGGACTGTGAGAGGTTTGGAAGGATCAATGTGCATGAGGTATGTAGTGGAATCAAGGGTGGTCAGTAGATTCGACGAGAATGACAAGGCGGACGAAAGATTGTTGGAAAGGACTTCAAGAATTGCGTATGATGGGATGATGAACACAAGTGCCATCAACAGTTTGAAATCAATGGTTGCGAATTTAAGTGCTAGTCTTGATCGTGTGAGGGAAGACCAGATGAGGTTGTCGAGGATGCAGAGTTGGGAGCATCGTGTGAGGGATTCATTGCCCCCGGATTGGAGATTCGTGGACGATGAGGAGATGGAGGCAAATGACTTCATGGTTCAGCCGCCTACTGGAGGTGCTTGTATTTCGGTGGGAAATCAGGTAGCGATTGAGTATGGATCCACATCAGGGACGAAAAAGGAAACAGAATGTGGGCCAGATGAGAAAGGAAAGGGAAAAGTGGATGATGTGGACGAGGACGTGAGTGATGAGGAAACCGAGGACGACGACGAGCCGCCATCCAAGAGGCAGTGTGGATCACCACATGCCTAGTTACTTGTTTTGTATTTTTCTTTGATCATTGCAATAGAACTATTTTAGACCTTTGTATGATGGTATTATGACGAGAAACTCAAGTACTTGATGTTTTGTGGTGAATGATTGTAGTGGCATTACTTGTCACGATTTTGGTTAACTATCAATACAATCTATGTTACCTTTCATGATCTGTGATATGTCTTAAATTTGATCTTTTGTGGTGAGAATTGATGAATATTAGTAACTCCGTAGTGATGTGTCGTTGTATGTATTTTATGTCTGGGAAACTTGATATGAATACTTACATTGTTTTTCTATTTTTCTTGTCTTGCAGAAAGAGATATTCGATAAAACAATGCCTCCAAAGTTGACTGCCGATCGTGTTAACAACATGATTCAGGAAGCGATAGCTAATGCGTTGGAAGCAGACCGAGCTGGGAGAAATCAGGATCCAGGAAGGAACGCGGGGAGACAAGCAGCCCCAAGAGTGTGTACCTATTCAAGCTTTATGAAGTGCGGTCCTACGCAGTTCCGTGGATCAGGTGGAGCCCTAGAACTTAGGCGATGGTTGGAAAAAGTTGAGAGTACGTTTGAAATCAGTGGTTGTGCAGAGGCGGATAAAGTAAAGGTTGCAGCAGCTACATTTCTGGATGATGCGTTAAGCTGGTGGAACACCCAGGTAGCTACGGTGGGATTGGCTGTAGCAAATGCAAGAACGTGGAATGCAACCAAAGCTTTGTTGACAAAGAAGTTCTGCCCAGAGGAGGAATTGGGGCAATTGGAGGACGAACTGAGACACTTGACCTTAAAGAACAACGATATAGCTGCTTACACCAGGAGATTCAATGAGTTAAGTCTTTTGTGTCCGGACATATTTGCCAATGACGCCAAGAAAATGAAGCAGTATATTAAGGGTTTATCTAGCAACATCAAGGGTGAAACAACTTCGTCGAAACCTGGAATGTTTGACGAAGCGGTTCAAATGGCTCACGCTTTGATGGACGTTAAGCTTCAGGACAAGCAGAACTACATTGCTGAGGGCAACAAAAGAAAATGGGAGGCAGCACAAGGCAATCAATCCCAAGGCCAGAACCGAGGAGGAAATCGAAACAACCAAGGGCCGAACCGTAATCAGCAGTTTAATCAGAGAAGGAACGAAGGGATGAGGGCCGTGACGAACCCTAGAGGTGTGAAAGTGAATCCCCATTGTGGAAAGTGCAACTTGTATCATGTTGGAAACTGCCCGCAGGCATGCGGCAAATGTGGAAAGGCAGGTCATAGGACTGCTAGTTGTCGAATGGGAGGAGTAGCCACTGGGGCTAATGCTATCAGGATGAGAGGATGTTATAGCTGTGGAGAAAGAGGGCATGTGCAAGCAAATTGCCCGAAGGCAGGGAACAGACGGGGAGGAAATAATGCGGCAGCTGTGTATCAAGTGGGAACTGCTGATAAACCACAAGGTCCCAATGTGGTTACCGGTACGTTTTTGCTAGACGCTTGTTATGCTAGTATTTTATTTGATTCTGGCTCCGACAAGAGTTTTGTAGACGTTAGATTTAGTCGTCATATCGATAGAGAACCGGTATTGTTAACGACTAGTTATAATGTTGAATTGGCCGATGGAAAAATTGTTAGTACGAATTCTATACTGAAAGGGTGTACCTTGAAGTTAGGAAACTACGCTTTTAAAATCGACTTGATGCCTATAGAGCTAGGATCGTTTGACGTGATTGTGGGAATGGATTGGTTAATGGCGCATAGTGCTACGATTGTCTGTGGTGAGAGATTGGTGCAGATTCCGCTGAGGAATAGGGTTTTGACGGTTAAGGGAGACGAATGCACTTCTCGTTTGAAGGTGATTTCGTGTTTGAAGATGATGAAGTACGTAGAGAGCGGATGCGATGTGTTTTTGGCACAGGTTTCGAGCGATGGTGATGTAGAGGCGAGGATTGAAGAGGTACCAATTATTCGCGAGTATCCGGACGTTTTTCCAGACGAGTTGCCAGGTTTACCGCCTAATCGTGAGGTCGAGTTTCGAATTGACTTAGTGCCAGGAGCTGCACCGGTCGCACGTGCACCTTATCGCTTAGCACCATCTGAGTTAAAGGAGTTATCGGATCAATTGAAGGAGTTGATGGACAAAGGATTTATTAGGCCGAGCTCATCACCTTGGGGAGCGCCAGTGTTGTTCGTAAAGAAGAAGGATGGTTCGTTTAGGATGTGTATTGACTATAGAGAACTCAATAAGCTGACGGTTAAGAATCGGTACCCATTACCGAGGATTGATGATTTGTTCGATCAATTGCAAGGGTCCAGTGTATACTCAAAGATCGATTTAAGATCAGGGTATCATCAACTGCGTGTAAGAGAGGAGGATATTCCTGTAACTGCCTTTCGTATGCGGTATGGACACTTTGAATTTCGAGTGATGCCGTTTGGGTTGACAAACGCGCCTGCTGTATTCATGGATCTTATGAATCGCGTGTGCAAGCCGTATCTAGATAAGTTTGTTATTGTTTTCATCGACGACATACTTATTTACTCTAAGAGTAAGGAGGAGCACGAGAAGCACCTGAGAAAGATTTTGGAGTTGTTAAGGAAGGAGAAGCTGTATGCAAAATTCTCTAAGTGTGAGTTTTGGTTGGAATCAGTGCAGTTTCTAGGTCATGTGATTGATAGTGAGGGAGTTCGTGTAGATCCTGCTAAGATCGAAGCGATCAGGGAATGGTCAGCACCGACGACGCCGACTGAAGTTCGACAATTTCTGGGTTTAGCGGGGTATTATCGAAGGTTTATTGAAGGATTTTTGTTGATTGCGAAACCATTGACGAGGCTTACCGAGAAGAATAGGGTGTATGAATGGGGAAATGAGGAAGAGCTTGCTTTCGAAACGCTCAAGGATAAGTTACGTTCCGCACCGATTTTATCATTGCCTGAAGGAACCGAAGATTTCGTAGTGTATTGTGATGCGTCTCGTAAAGGTTACGGAGCAGTATTAATGCAACGTGAAAAGGTGATAGCTTACGCGTCGAGGCAATTAAGGAAGAACGAGGAAAACTACACGACGCACGATTTGGAATTAGGAGCGGTAGTTTTTGCGTTGAAGCTGTGGAGACACTATCTGTATGGGACAAAGTGTGTTGTATTCACTGATCACAAGAGTTTGCAGCACATTTTAGATCAAAAGGAGTTGAATATGCGACAAAGACGATGGGTTGAACTATTGAGTGATTATGATTGTGAAATTCGCTATCACCCTGGGAAGGCGAATGTTGTAGCGGATGCTTTGAGTAGGAAAGAACGGGAGAAACCTTTGAGGGTTAGAGCTTTAGTGATGAGTGAGAGCGTTGACTTAACCGAAACCATACTAAAGGCTCAGGAGAGAGGTTTAATGAAAGGGAATGTTGAAGCCGAGAACTTGGGACGAATGTTGAAACCTCTTTTTGTGATTAGGTCTGACGGACTAAGATATTTTGAGAATCGAATTTGGTTACCATTGTGTCCATCTGAGGAAGGAAAGCCTGGAGTTCGAGAATTGGTTATGAATGAGTCGCATAAGTCGAAGTATTCGATACATCCTGGATCGGATAAGATGTACCACGACCTGAAGAAAGTCTATTGGTGGCCGAATATGAAGGCAGATATTGCTCGTTACGTCAGTAAGTGTTTGACTTGCGCGAAGGTTCAGGCAGAACATAAGAAACCATCTGGATTGTTGGTACAACCGGAAATCCCAGAATGGAAATGGGAGAAAATCGCAATGGATTTTGTGACGGGTTTACCTAGGACTCCTAGTGGATGCGATATGATATGGGTAATTGTGGATAGGTTGACGAAATCTGCTCATTTCTTACCTATGAAGAAGACGGACAGCATGGAAAGACTCGCCAGCGTGTACGTGAAAGAGATCGTCTGTAGACATGGAGTGCCGTTATCGATCATTTCGGATCGTGACAGTAGATTTACGTCGGAATTTTGGAAATCGCTTCAACGTGCGATGGGCACTGAACTGAGTTTAAGCACGGCTTATCACCCGGAAACTGACGGCCAGAGTGAACGAACGATTCAAACGATGGAGGACATGCTCCGAGCATGCGTGATCGATTTTGGAGGAAGTTGGGAACGCCACTTGCCTCTGGTGGAATTTTCGTACAATAATAGTTATCACGCGAGTATCAAAGCGGCACCGTTCGAAGCATTGTATGGAAGGAAGTGTAGATCGCCTGTGTGTTGGAGTGAAGTAGGGGAAAGTCAATTGACTGGACCCGAAATGGTTTTAGAAACGACAGAGAAGATCGTGCAGATCAAGAACCGACTACTTGCTGCGAGAAGCCGACAGAAAAGTTATGCTGATAACCGAAGGAAACCGTTGGAGTTTGAAGTTGGAGATATGGTTATGCTCAAGGTATCGCCATGGAAGGGTGTAATTCGTTTTGGGAAGAAAGGAAAGTTGAGTCCGAGGTATATTGGACCGTTTAAGATCGTTGAACGAATTGGACCAGTAGCGTACAAATTAGAATTGCCGACCGAACTTAGTGCTATTCATGACACGTTCCACGTATCGAACCTGAAGAAGAGTTTGGCGGACAAGGAATTGGTGATTCCTTTGGACGAGATTCGACTAGACGACAAAATGCACTTTGTGGAAGAACCTGTGGAAATCATGGACCGGGAGGTCAAGCGGTTGAAGCGTAGTAGGATTCCCATTGTGAAGGTCCGATGGAATTCTAAGCGTGGACCGGAATACACCTGGGAACGTGAGGACTTTTTCAAGGAAAGGTATCCTCATTTGTTCCAGTAGCACGAAGTGTGAGCCCAAGAAGAGGCGAGCGCCGGGACGTCGCTCTCTTTAAGGAGGGGTGGATGTGACACCCTAGAATCGAGGTCATTAACGATATCCTAAATTACGCTAATTTTTGAAATTTTTAATAAATTTTAATTTCTATAATTATAAGTATTTTGGTTAGAGCCGATGTTCGAGGTTATAATTTTTACGTTTGACGTTTTGAGAAGGACGATGACGATTACGATCCCGAGGGATGCCCAATTTTATATAATTTTTGACGATTTATCGATAATGTAATTTTTCGAGAATTTTATTTACGGTACGTGTTAAGTTGAGTCGTGTGAGTTTTATAGCCTTCCAAGTACATTTAAAGTATCCCAAAAATATTTTGGAGCGTTCGGGAAGATTTCCGACTCCCGTAAAATTTTCAAAAGTAACAAATGAGTCAAACCCGCAAAGTTTTGAGGTTGTTTTCTATTTAAGGACAAAAGAAGCCCAATATTGCACTTAGGTCCCTCCTAACTATCAAAAAGGGGCAAAGTGGACAAACACACAAACACATACAACATTTCACAAGAAAAATCAAACACTCCCTCCCTTGTCTCTCTCTAAACTCACGGTCACCCCAAGAACACACAAAAATCCACCAAAAATCTTTTCTACTTGATTTTTCAAAAATCTAAGGTTAGACCACGCTTAGTTTGGTCATTACCCACCTATTCATGTAATCAAATCCAACATGCATTGATAAAAATTTTTCAAGATTTTTCATATGATCCAAAATTCGTTTTTGTGGCTATTTGAGCTAATGCATGTTAATTTTGAGTGTTATGGAAGTATAAACACCATGAAAACCCACCAAAATTAATTTGGTTGTGGTGATTTGGTCACCCAAACCCCACGGCAATGGGGGTTGTTTGGGGAGCCATGGTGGTTGTTGATTTTGCATGTTGTTGTTATGTTTGGTTTGTTGTTTTAGAAAGATTCATATAGGTTTTATTACTTGCATGTGTATTTTTCTTTGATTTTGATATTGAGATTGGTTGATCAATAGGGGTAGGATGGAAGTTTGATGTTAGGATATGTTTGGGAAGGCTTAGGATGATGTTTAGTGTTGGTTAGAAGTCTTGGAATCGAGTCTAAGCATGTTTTTGGTATAGTCATTTTTAGGCAGAAACATTTGGTCTATTTTGGAATAATGATTTTTGTTTCAAGTCTTGAAAACTAAATATAGTGATAGAGGGTTTTTCTAGCTTTAATTTGGTATAAGGTAGAGCCCGTGACTCAAAACGAGCTAAAAGTTATGACATTTTAAAGATCGGGTACCGGGAGACGAGGACTTTCACAATCCGGATTTGTGCAAAGTTTTAGTCAAATCCCGAGGGTCACAAGTATAATTTGGTGAATGATCAAGGGTCAAAACTTGGTCCCTAACCTGTACAAATGAGTCTATATGTTGACTTATGAGTCAAGGAGGTCAAAGGTATTTTTCATATAGGTCAAAGTGGTCAAAATTGGTCGAAGCGCAATTTCAGCCCGTAAAATGTAGTCGTGGAAATGAGTTGCGTGACGGGTCGTAAAAGTGAAAACTTTTATTGGGTTTAAAAACATGTTATCTACAGGTCATATAGGATTTTTGGAAATTTTATCAAATTTTATAAGCAAGGTTTAATAAGGCAAAACAGCCCGTACTTTAGTCAAGTACCGGCGAGAACGTGTAAAAATGGACAACGTAGGTTATAAGAACGAATGGAATAAAATGAATGATACTTGTTGTTTTTGTTTTTGGCGTGAGTTATATTTGTCTTAAGTGACTTGTATATATGTATTTTATACAGTACCATAAGTATTTAAATGAGATTACTCATTACGCGTTATTTGTGATAGGTGTTGATTTACCCGGGCATCCGTAACATCGTCAGTGAACACTCCTCGAACTACCGACTACTTAATATCTAAGGTGTGAATTTATAGCCTCGCTTATACTTATTTCAAATTGTTTTACCCGCGAGGGAAATGCATGCTAGTTTTTAAAAGGAACGTATATCATGAATGATTGTTAGACCCGAAAGTTGCCTTAGAAATTGTGTTGAGTACCAAAGTTGCAAAAGTCCCTAAATTCATGAACTATTAACTATTGTCTTGCCCTTGCGAAGGGGGAAATAGCCGCTTATGCAATTTGTAGTACTACGGGGTTAACGACCCAATGCTAGCCGAGAAGCTGTACTTATAGTAAGTTCTGCGGTAGATTATTTTGTATGAGAAATAAGGTATAATTGCAACTGATGCCTTTAGAGGGGCACTGGTTTCATCTGAATCATGCCGGTATATTTACGCGGGTGATTGAGTTAACGGATTAGTGTCATGAGCTTAAACACAATTGTCAGTATCCTGATTATAGTTTGTTTGATCGACAAGACTATAAATGATCACGAATGGTTTTTAGTATATATACGTTCAAATGGATTGAAAAACCTATGAATTCCACTCAACGTTTTCGTTGACCAAAATTTTGGCATGTATTTCAGGTAACCGCTGAGCAGTAGGATGGAGCATGCATGGGATGGATGTTGTGTGATCGGCTTGGTGTCCGCTTGTTTTTCCCTCCTTTTCTACTTAAACAATTTTTAAGTTTAATGTCATGTGGTTGTAAACTGAAGTTTTTGGGTTGAGATTCATGGGGACCGAAACGCTAAACTCTGTGCACTATTTGGGGTTGGAAAAACTGTGGACATGTATTATCTAACAATTTTAAATGTTGAATTTTTAAGTCGACGTCTTTTTAGCGTCGTTTGATATATCTTGTGTGCAATGAATACTGTGTAGCACCCATTGTTGTAGTTCCGCTGCGCATAACAATTGTGGGGGTGTTACAATCTATTTCTTGATAGCTCTCAATTTTAATAGAATAAAACATGGAATCAAATATTTCAGAGTCATATAATACATAAGAAAGTTGATCCTACATGAAATGTCAAAAAATACTTGTCCTTCTTTTGCATATTATTCACCTATGTAGGCTTTCCAAGGTTAAACAATATCATTTTTAGGTCAAATAACATGACGTTTTGTTAGAGCACACTCTTGATAGCTCTCAATTTTAATAGAATAAAACATGGAATCAAATATTTCAGAGTCATATAATACATAAGCAAGTTGATCCTACATGAAATGTCAAAAAATACTTGTCCTTCTTTTGCATATTATTCACCTATGTAGGCTTCCCAAGGTTAAACAATATCATTTTTAGGTCAAATAACATGACGTTTTGTTAGAGCACACTCTTGATAGCTCTCAATTTTAATAGAATAAAACATGGAATCAAATAATTCAGAGTCATATAATACATAAGCAAGTTGATCCTACATGAAATGTCAAAAAATACTTGTCCTTCTTTTGCATATTATTCACCTATGTAGGCTTCCCAAGGTTAAACAATATCATTTTTAGGTAAAATAACATGACGTTTTGTTAGAGCACACTCATGTCTTGACCTTTATACTATAATGTGCCGTCGAGATGCTCTTTGTCTACTACATTCACAACTACCTCAAATACTAGCTGACCAACTTTTACACCAATAAAACAAAACCAAAACTAAATAGAGCAAACATATAGATGTGTTTTATCCATCAAGAATCCGGGCAAATACATTATGCCCGGATTCTATGTGGTCTATATGGACTGGAAATAATTTTAGAGGTTTTTTCTTAGGTTTGGATGATTTGAGCCGGTTACGGCATTTTTAGCTGTTCTTGGTAGGTTTTTATCAGTTTTTGATCTGGTTTAGTCGCTTTTGACCAATGCTTGCCTGGATAAAAGTACTCCTTTTTTCAAGCATCCATTTTCTTAGTTGTGGTCTTGAAACCGAGTCATGTATCACATGTTATGACCATTTTATTGCAACCCACGTTTTCAGATAATTTCAATATAAATTTGTTTTTGTATGTTAGCGATTGTGTTTGGTAATCTATTTCTTGATAGCTCTCAATTTTAATAGAATAAAACATGGAATCAAATATTTCAGAGTCATATAATACATAAGCAAGTTGATCCTATATGAAATGTCAAAAAATACTTGTCCTTCTTTTGCATATTATTCACCTATGTAGGCTTCCCAAGGTTAAACAATATCATTTTTAGGTCAAATAACATGACGTTTTGTTAGAGCACACTCTTGATAGCTCTCAATTTTAATAGAATAAAACATGGAATCAAATATTTCAGAGTCATATAATACATAAGCAAGTTGATCCTACATGAAATGTCAAAAAATACTTGTCCTTCTTTTGCATATTATTCACCTATGTAGGCTTCCCAAGGTTAAACAATATCATTTTTAGGTCAAATAACATGACGTTTTGTTAGAGCACACTCTTGTTAGCTCTCAATTTTAATAGAATAAAACATGGAATCAAATATTTCAGAGTCATATAATACATAAGCAAGTTGATCCTACATGAAATGTCAAAAAATACTTGTCCTTCTTTTGCATATTATTCACCTATGTGGGCTTCCCAAGGTTAAACAATATCATTTTTAGGTCAAATAACATGACGTTTTGTTAGAGCACACTCATGTCTTGACCTTTATACAATAATGTGCCGTCGAGATGCTCTTTGTCTACTACATTCACAACTACCTCAAATACTAGCTGACCAACTTTTACACCAATAAAACACAACCAAAACTAAACAGAGCAAACATATAGATGTGTTTTATCCATCAAGAATCCGGGCAAATACATTATGCCCGGATTCTATGTGGTCTATATGGACTGGAAATAATTTTAGAGGTTTTTTCTTAGGTTTGGATGATTTGAGCCGGTTACGGCATTTTTAGCTGTTCTTGGTAGGTTTTTATCAGTTTTTGATCTGGTTTAGTCGCTTTTGACCAATGCTTGCCTGGATAAAAGTACTTCTTTTTTCAAGCATCCATTTTCTTAGTTGTGGTCTTGAAACCGAGTCATGTATCACATGTTATGACCATTTTATTGCAACCCACGTTTTCAGATAATTTCAATATAAATTTGTTTTTGTATGTTAGCGATTGTGTTTGGTAATCTATTTCTTGATAGCTCTCAATTTTAATAGAATAAAACATGGAATCAAATATTTCAGAGTCATATAATACATAAGCAAGTTGATCCTACATGAAATGTCAAAAAATACTTGTCCTTCTTTTGCATATTATTCACCTATGTAGGCTTCCCAAGGTTAAACAATATCATTTTTAGGTCAAATAACATGACGTTTTGTTAGAGCACACTCTTGATAGCTCTCAATTTTAATAGAATAAAACATGGAATCAAATATTTCAGAGTCATATAATACATAAGCAAGTTGATCCTACATGAAATGTCAAAAAATACTTGTCCTTCTTTTGCATATTATTCACCTATGTAGGCTTCCCAAGGTTAAACAATATCATTTTTAGGTCAAATAACATGACGTTTTGTTAGAGCACACTCTTGATAGCTCTCAATTTTAATAGAATAAAACATGGAATCAAATATTTCAGAGTCATATAATACATAAGCAAGTTGATCCTACATGAAATATCAAAAAATACTTGTCCTTCTTTTGCATATTATTCACCTATGTGGGCTTCCCAAGGTTAAACAATATCATTTTTAGGTCAAATAACATGACGTTTTGTTAGAGCACACTCATGTCTTGACCTTTATACTATAATGTGCCGTCGAGATGCTCTGTGTCTACTACATTCACAACTACCTCAAATACTAGCTGACCAACTTTTACACCAATAAAACACAACCAAAACTAAACAGAGCAAACATATAGATGTGTTTTATCCATCAAGAATCCGGGAAATACATTATGCCCGGATTCTATGTGGTCTATATGGACTGGAAATAATTTTAGAGGTTTTTTCTTAGGTTTGGATGATTTGAGCCGGTTACGGCATTTTTAGCTGTTCTTGGTAGGTTTTTATCAGTTTTTGATCTGGTTTAGTCGCTTTTGACCAATGCTTGCCTGGATAAAAGTACTCCTTTTTTCAAGCATCCATTTTCTTAGTTGTGGTCTTGAAACCGAGTCATGTATCACATGTTATGACCATTTTATTGCAACCCACGTTTTCAGATAATTTCAATATAAATTTGTTTTTGTATGTTAGCGATTGTGTTTGGTAATCTATTTCTTGATAGCTCTCAATTTTAATAGAATAAAACATGGAATCAAATATTTCAGAGTCATATAATACATAAGAAAGTTGATCCTACATGAAATGTCAAAAAATACTTGTCCTTCTTTTGCATATTATTCACCTATGTAGGCTTTCCAAGGTTAAACAATATCATTTTTAGGTCAAATAACATGACGTTTTGTTAGAGCACACTCTTGATAGCTCTCAATTTTAATAGAATAAAACATGGAATCAAATATTTCAGAGTCATATAATACATAAGCAAGTTGATCCTACATGAAATGTCAAAAAATACTTGTCCTTCTTTTGCATATTATTCACCTATGTAGGCTTCCCAAGGTTAAACAATATCATTTTTAGGTCAAATAACATGACGTTTTGTTAGAGCACACTCTTGATAGCTCTCAATTTTAATAGAATAAAACATGGAATCAAATAATTCAGAGTCATATAATACATAAGCAAGTTGATCCTACATGAAATGTCAAAAAATACTTGTCCTTCTTTTGCATATTATTCACCTATGTAGGCTTCCCAAGGTTAAACAATATCATTTTTAGGTAAAATAACATGACGTTTTGTTAGAGCACACTCATGTCTTGACCTTTATACTATAATGTGCCGTCGAGATGCTCTTTGTCTACTACATTCACAACTACCTCAAATACTAGCTGACCAACTTTTACACCAATAAAACAAAACCAAAACTAAATAGAGCAAACATATAGATGTGTTTTATCCATCAAGAATCCGGGCAAATACATTATGCCCGGATTCTATGTGGTCTATATGGACTGGAAATAATTTTAGAGGTTTTTTCTTAGGTTTGGATGATTTGAGCCGGTTACGGCATTTTTAGCTGTTCTTGGTAGGTTTTTATCAGTTTTTGATCTGGTTTAGTCGCTTTTGACCAATGCTTGCCTGGATAAAAGTACTCCTTTTTTCAAGCATCCATTTTCTTAGTTGTGGTCTTGAAACCGAGTCATGTATCACATGTTATGACCATTTTATTGCAACCCACGTTTTCAGATAATTTCAATATAAATTTGTTTTTGTATGTTAGCGATTGTGTTTGGTAATCTATTTCTTGATAGCTCTCAATTTTAATAGAATAAAACATGGAATCAAATATTTCAGAGTCATATAATACATAAGCAAGTTGATCCTATATGAAATGTCAAAAAATACTTGTCCTTCTTTTGCATATTATTCACCTATGTAGGCTTCCCAAGGTTAAACAATATCATTTTTAGGTCAAATAACATGACGTTTTGTTAGAGCACACTCTTGATAGCTCTCAATTTTAATAGAATAAAACATGGAATCAAATATTTCAGAGTCATATAATACATAAGCAAGTTGATCCTACATGAAATGTCAAAAAATACTTGTCCTTCTTTTGCATATTATTCACCTATGTAGGCTTCCCAAGGTTAAACAATATCATTTTTAGGTCAAATAACATGACGTTTTGTTAGAGCACACTCTTGATAGCTCTCAATTTTAATAGAATAAAACATGGAATCAAATATTTCAGAGTCATATAATACATAAGCAAGTTGATCCTACATGAAATGTCAAAAAATACTTGTCCTTCTTTTGCATATTATTCACCTATGTGGGCTTCCCAAGGTTAAACAATATCATTTTTAGGTCAAATAACATGACGTTTTGTTAGAGCACACTCATGTCTTGACCTTTATACTATAATGTGCCGTCGAGATGCTCTTTGTCTACTACATTCACAACTACCTCAAATACTAGCTGACCAACTTTTACACCAATAAAACACAACCAAAACTAAACAGAGCAAACATATAGATGTGTTTTATCCATCAAGAATCCGGGCAAATACATTATGCCCGGATTCTATGTGGTCTATATGGACTGGAAATAATTTTAGAGGTTTTTTCTTAGGTTTGGATGATTTGAGCCGGTTACGGCATTTTTAGCTGTTCTTGGTAGGTTTTTATCAGTTTTTGATCTGGTTTAGTCGCTTTTGACCAATGCTTGCCTGGATAAAAGTACTTCTTTTTTCAAGCATCCATTTTCTTAGTTGTGGTCTTGAAACCGAGTCATGTATCACATGTTATGACCATTTTATTGCAACCCACGTTTTCAGATAATTTCAATATAAATTTGTTTTTGTATGTTAGCGATTGTGTTTGGTAATCTATTTCTTGATAGCTCTCAATTTTAATAGAATAAAACATGGAATCAAATATTTCAGAGTCATATAATACATAAGCAAGTTGATCCTACATGAAATGTCAAAAAATACTTGTCCTTCTTTTGCATATTATTCACCTATGTAGGCTTCCCAAGGTTAAACAATATCATTTTTAGGTCAAATAACATGACGTTTTGTTAGAGCACACTCTTGATAGCTCTCAATTTTAATAGAATAAAACATGGAATCAAATATTTCAGAGTCATATAATACATAAGCAAGTTGATCCTACATGAAATGTCAAAAAATACTTGTCCTTCTTTTGCATATTATTCACCTATGTAGGCTTCCCAAGGTTAAACAATATCATTTTTAGGTCAAATAACATGACGTTTTGTTAGAGCACACTCTTGATAGCTCTCAATTTTAATAGAATAAAACATGGAATCAAATATTTCAGAGTCATATAATACATAAGCAAGTTGATCCTACATGAAATATCAAAAAATACTTGTCCTTCTTTTGCATATTATTCACCTATGTGGGCTTCCCAAGGTTAAACAATATCATTTTTAGGTCAAATAACATGACGTTTTGTTAGAGCACACTCATGTCTTGACCTTTATACTATAATGTGCCGTCGAGATGCTCTGTGTCTACTACATTCACAACTACCTCAAATACTAGCTGACCAACTTTTACACCAATAAAACACAACCAAAACTAAACAGAGCAAACATATAGATGTGTTTTATCCATCAAGAATCCGGGAAATACATTATGCCCGGATTCTATGTGGTCTATATGGACTGGAAATAATTTTAGAGGTTTTTTCTTAGGTTTGGATGATTTGAGCCGGTTACGGCATTTTTAGCTGTTCTTGGTAGGTTTTTATCAGTTTTTGATCGGGTTTAGTCGCTTTTGACCAATGCTTGCCTGGATAAAAGTACTCCTTTTTTCAAGCATCCATTTTCTTAGTTGTGGTCTTGAAACCGAGTCATGTATCACATGTTATGACCATTTTATTGCTACCCACGTTTTCAGATAATTTCAATATAAATTTGTTTTTGTATGTTAGCGATTGTGTTTGGTAATCTATTTCTTGATAGCTCTCAATTTTAATAGAATAAAACATGGAATCAAATATTTCAGAGTCATATAATACATAAGCAAGTTGATCCTACATGAAATGTCAAAAAATACTTGTCCTTCTTTTGCATATTATTCACCTATGTAGGCTTCCCAAGGTTAAACAATATCATTTTTAGGTCAAATAACATGACGTTTTGTTAGAGCACACTCTTGATAGCTCTCAATTTTAATAGAATAAAACATGGAATCAAATATTTCAGAGTCATATAATACATAAGCAAGTTGATCCTACATGAAATGTCAAAAAATACTTGTCCTTCTTTTGCATATTATTCACCTATGTAGGCTTCCCAAGGTTAAACAATATCATTTTTAGGCCAAATAACATGACGTTTTGTTAGAGCACACTCTTGATAGCTCTCAATTTTAATAGAATAAAACATGGAATCAAATATTTCAGAGTCATATAATACATAAGCAAGTTGATCCTACATGAAATGTCAAAAAATACTTGTCCTTCTTTTGCATATTATTCACCTATGTAGGCTTCCCAAGGTTAAACAATATCATTTTTAGGTCAAATAACATGACGTTTTGTTAGAGCACACTCATGTCTTGACCTTTATACTATAATGTGCCGTCGAGATGCTCTTTGTCTACTACATTCACAACTACCTCAAATACTAGCTGACCAACTTTTACACCAATAAAACACAACCAAAACTAAACAGAGCAAACATATAGATGTGTTTTATCCATCAAGAATCCGGGCAAATACATTATAGCCGGATTCTATGTGGTCTATATGGACTGGAAATAATTTTAGAGGTTTTTTCTTAGGTTTGGATGATTTGAACCGGTTACGGCATTTTTAGCTGTTCTTGGTAGGTTTTTATAAGTTTTTGATCGGGTTTAGTCGCTTTTGACCAATGCTTGCCTGGATAAAAGTACTCCTTTTTTCAAGCATCCATTTTCTTAGTTGTGGTCTTGAAACCGAGTCATGTATCACATGTTATGACCATTTTATTGCAACCCACGTTTTCAGATAATTTCAATATAAATTTGTTTTTGTATGTTAGCGATTGTGTATGGTAATCTATTTCTTGATAGCTCTCAATTTTAATAGAATAAAACATGGAATCAAATATTTCAGAGTCATATAATACATAAGCAAGTTGATCCTACATGAAATGTCAAAAAATACTTGTCCTTCTTTTGCATATTATTCACCTATGTAGGCTTCCCAAGGTTAAACAATATCATTTTTAGGTCAAATAACATGACGTTTTGTTAGAGGACACTCTTGATAGCTCTCAATTTTAATAGAATAAAACATGGAATCAAATATTTCAGAGTCATATAATACATAAGCAAGTTGATCCTACATGAAATGTCAAAAAATACTTGTCCTTCTTTTGCATATTATTCACCTATGTAGGCTTCCCAAGGTTAAACAATATCATTTTTAGGTCAAATAACATGACGTTTTGTTAGAGCACACTCTTGATAGCTCTCAATTTTAATAGAATAAAACATGGAATCAAATATTTCAGAGTCATATAATACATAAGCAAGTTGATCCTACATGAAATGTCAAAAAATACTTGTCCTTCTTTTGCATATTATTCACCTATGTAGGCTTCCCAAGGTTAAACAATATCATTTTTAGGCCAAATAACATGACGTTTTGTTAGAGCACACTCTTGATAGCTCTTAATTTTAATAGAATAAAACATGGAATAAAATATTTCAGAGTCATATAATACATAAGCAAGTTGATCCTACATGAAATGTCAAAAAATACTTGTCCTTATTTTGCATATTATTCACCTATGTAGGCTTCCCAAGGTTAAACAATATCATTTTTAGGTCAAATAACATGACGTTTTGTTAGAGCACACTCTTGATAGCTCTCAATTTTAATAGAATAAAACATGGAATCAAATATTTCAGAGTCATATAATACATAAGCAAGTTGATCCTACATGAAATGTCAAAAAATACTTGTCCTTCTTTTGCATATTATTCACCTATGTGGGCTTCCCAAGGTTAAACAATATCATTTTTAGGTCAAATAACATGACGTTTTGTTAGAGCACACTCATGTCTTGACCTTTATACTATAATATGCCGTCGAGATGCTCTTTGTCTACTACATTCACAACTACCTCAAATACTAGCTGACCAACTTTTACACCAATAAAACACAACCAAAACTAAACAGAGCAAACATATAGATGTGTTTTATCCATCAAGAATCCGGGCAAATACATTATGCCCGGATTCTATGTGGTCTATATGGACTGGAAATAATTTTAGAGGTTTTTTCTTAGGTTTGGATGATTTGAGCCGGTTACGGCATTTTTAGCTGTTCTTGGTAGGTTTTTATCAGTTTTTGATCGGGTTTAGTCGCTTTTGACCAATGCTTGCCTGGATAAAAGTACTCCTTTTTTCAAGCATCCATTTTCTTAGTTGTGGTCTTGAAACCGAGTCATGTATCACATGTTATGACCATTTTATTGCAACCCACGTTTTCAGATAATTTCAATATAAATTTGTTTTTGTATGTTAGCGATTGTGTTTGGTAATCTATTTCTTGATAGCTCTCAATTTTAATAGAATAAAACATGGAATCAAATATTTCAGAGTCATATAATACATAAGCAAGTTGATCCTACATGAAATGTCAAAAAATACTTGTCCTTCTTTTGCATATTATTCACCTATGTAGGCTTCCCAAGGTTAAACAATATCATTTTTAGGTCAAATAACATGACGTTTTGTTAGAGCACACTCTTGATTGCTCTCAATTTTAATAGAATAAAACATGGAATCAAATATTTCAGAGTCATATAATACATAAGCAAGTTGATCCTACATGAAATGTCAAAAAATACTTGTCCTTCTTTTGCATATTATTCACCTATGTAGGCTTCCCAAGGTTAAACAATATCATTTTTAGGTCAAATAACATGACGTTTTGTTAGAGCACACTCTTGATAGCTCTCAATTTTAATAGAATAAAACATGGAATCAAATATTTCAGAGTCATATAATACATAAGCAAGTTGATCCTACATGAAATGTCAAAAAATACTTGTCCTTCTTTTGCATATTATTCACCTATGTGGGCTTCCCAAGGTTAAACAATATCATTTATAGGTCAAATAACATGACGTTTTGTTAGAGCACACTCATGTCTTGACCTTTATACTATAATGTGCCGTCGAGATGCTCTTTGTCTACTACATTCACAACTACCTCAAATACTAGCTGACCAACTTTTACACCAATAAAACACAACCAAAACTAAACAGAGCAAACATATAGATGTGTTTTATCCATCAAGAATCCGGGCAAATACATTATGCCCGGATTCTATGTGGTCTATATGGACTGGAAATAATTTTAGAGGTTTTTTCTTAGGTTTGGATGATTTGAGCCGGTTACGGCATTTTTAGCTGTTCTTGGTAGGTTTTTATCAGTTTTTGATCGGGTTTAGTCGCTTTTGACCAATGCTTGCCTGGATAAAAGTACTCCTTTTTTCAAGCATCCATTTTCTTAGTTGTGGTCTTGAAACCGAGTCATGTATCACATGTTATGACCATTTTATTGCTACCCACGTTTTCAGATAATTTCAATATAAATTTGTTTTTGTATGTTAGCGATTGTGTTTGGTAATCTATTTCTTGATAGCTCTCAATTTTAATAGAATAAAACATGGAATCAAATATTTCAGAGTCATATAATACATAAGCAAGTTGATCCTATATGAAATGTCAAAAAATACTTGTCCTTCTTTTGCATATTATTCACCTATGTAGGCTTCCCAAGGTTAAACAATATCATTTTTAGGTCAAATAACATGACGTTTTGTTAGAGCACACTCTTGATAGCTCTCAATTTTAATAGAATAAAACATGGAATCAAATATTTCAGAGTCATATAATACATAAGCAAGTTGATCCTACATGAAATGTCAAAAAATACTTGTCCTTCTTTTGCATATTATTCACCTATGTAGGCTTTCCAAGGTTAAACAATATCATTTTTAGGCCAAATAACATGACGTTTTGTTAGAGCACACTCTTGATAGCTCTCAATTTTAATAGAATAAAACATTGAATCAAATATTTCAGAGTCATATAATACATAAGCAAGTTGATCCTACATGAAATGTCAAAAAATACTTGTCCTTCTTTTGCATATTATTCACCTATGTAGGCTTCCCAAGGTTAAACAATATCATTTTTAGGTCAAATAACATGACGTTTTGTTAGAGCACACTCATGTCTTGACCTTTATACTATAATGTGCCGTCGAGATGCTCTTTGTCTACTACATTCACAACTACCTCAAATACTAGCTGACCAACTTTTACACCAATAAAACACAACCAAAACTAAACAGAGCAAACATATAGATGTGTTTTATCCATCAAGAATCCGGGCAAATACATTATAGCCGGATTCTATGTGGTCTATATGGACTGGAAATAATTTTAGAGGTTTTTTCTTAGGTTTGGATGATTTGAACCGGTTACGGCATTTTTAGCTGTTCTTGGTAGGTTTTTATCAGTTTTTGATCGGGTTTAGTCGCTTTTGACCAATGCTTGCCTGGATAAAAGTACTCCTTTTTTCAAGCATCCATTTTCTTAGTTGTGGTCTTGAAACCGAGTCATGTATCACATGTTATGACCATTTTATTGCAACCCACGTTTTCAGATAATTTCAATATAAATTTGTTTTTGTATGTTAGCGATTGTGTTTGGTAATCTATTTCTTGATAGCTCTCAATTTTAATAGAATAAAACATGGAATCAAATATTTCAGAGTCATATAATACATAAGCAAGTTGATCCTACATGAAATGTCAAAAAATACTTGTCCTTCTTTTGCATATTATTCACCTATGTAGGCTTCCCAAGGTTAAACAATATCATTTTTAGGTCAAATAACATGACGTTTTGTTAGAGCACACTCTTGATAGCTCTCAATTTTAATAGAATAAAACATGGAATCAAATATTTCAGAGTCATATAATACATAAGCAAGTTGATCCTACATGAAATGTCAAAAAATACTTGTCCTTCTTTTGCATATTATTCACCTATGTAGGCTTCCCAAGTTAAACAATATCATTTTTAGGTCAAATAACATGACGTTTTGTTAGAGCACACTCTTGATAGCTCTCAATTTTAATAGAATAAAACATGGAATCAAATATTTCAGAGTCATATAATACATAAGTAAGTTGATCCTACATGAAATGTCAAAAAATACTTGTCCTTCTTTTGCATATTATTCACCTATGTGGGCTTCCCAAGGTTAAACAATATCATTTTTAGGTCAAATAACATGACGTTTTGTTAGAGCACACTCATGTCTTGACCTTTATACTATAATATGCCGTCGAGATGCTCTTTGTCTACTACATTCACAACTACCTCAAATACTAGCTGACCAACTTTTACACCAATAAAACACAACCAAAACTAAACAGAGCAAACATATAGATGTGTTTTATCCATCAAGAATCCAGGCAAATACATTATGCCCGGATTCTATGTGGTCTATATGGACTGGAAATAATTTTAGAGGTTTTTTCTTAGGTTTGGATGATTTGAGCCGGTTACGGCATTTTTAGCTGTTCTTGGTAGGTTTTTATCAGTTTTTGATCGGGTTTAGTCGCTTTTGACCAATGCTTGCCTGGATAAAAGTACTCCTTTTTTCAAGCATCTATTTTCTTAGTTGTGGTCTTGAAACCGAGTCATGTATCACATGTTATGACCATTTTATTGCAACCCACGTTTTCAGATAATTTAATATAAATTTGTTTTTGTATGTTAGCGATTGTGTTTGGTAATCTATTTCTTGATAGCTCTTAATTTTAATAGAATAAAACATGGAATCAAATATTTCAGAGTCATATAATACATAAGCAAGTTGATCCTACATGAAATGTCAAAAAATACTTGTCCTTCTTTTGCATATTATTCACCTATGTAGGCTTCCCAAGGTTAAACAATATCATTTTTAGGTCAAATAACATGACGTTTTGTTAGAGCACACTCTTGATAGCTCTCAATTTTAATAGAATAAAACATGGAATCAAATATTTCAGAGTCATATAATACATAAGCAAGTTGATCCTACATGAAATGTCAAAAAATACTTGTCCTTCTTTTGCATATTATTCACCTATGTAGGCTTCCCAAGGTTAAACAATATCATTTTTAGGCCAAATAACATGACGTTTTGTTAGAGCACACTCTTGATAGCTCTCAATTTTAATAGAATAAAACATGGAATCAAATATTTCAGAGTCATATAATACATAAGCAAGTTGATCCTACATGAAATGTCAAAAAATACTTGTCCTTCTTTTGCATATTATTCACCTATGTAGGCTTCCCAAGGTTAAACAATATCATTTTTAGGTCAAATAACATGACGTTTTGTTAGAGCACACTCTTGATAGCTCTCAATTTTAATAGAATAAAACATGGAATCAAATATTTCAGAGTCATATAATACATAAGCAAGTTGATCCTACATGAAATGTCAAAAAATACTTGTCCTTCTTTTGCATATTATTCACCTATGTGGGCTTCCCAAGGTTAAACAATATCATTTTTAGGTCAAATAACATGACGTTTTGTTAGAGCACACTCATGTCTTGACCTTTATAATATAATATGCCGTCGAGATGCTCTTTGTCTACTACATTCACAACTACCTCAAATACTAGCTGACCAACTTTTACACCAATAAAACACAACCAAAACTAAACAGAGCAAACATATAGATGTGTTTTATCCATCAAGAATCCGGGCAAATACATTATGCCCGGATTCTATGTGGTCTATATGGACTGGAAATATTTTTAGAGGTTTTTTCTTAGGTTTGGATGATTTGAGCCGGTTACGGCATTTTTAGCTGTTCTTGGTAGGTTTTTATCAGTTTTTGATCGGGTTTAGTCGCTTTTGACCAATGCTTGCCTGGATAAAAGTACTCATTTTTTCAAGCATCCATTTTCTTAGTTGTAGTCTTGAAACGGAGTCATGTATCACATGTTATGACCATTTTATTGCAACCCACGTTTTCAGATAATTTCAATATAAATTTGTTTTTGTATGTTAGCGATTGTGTTTGGTAATCTATTTCTTGATAGCTCTCAATTTTAATAGAATAAAACATGGAATCAAATATTTCAGAGTCATATAATACATAAGCAAGTTGATCCTACATGAAATGTCAAAAAATACTTGTCCTTCTTTTGCATATTATTCACCTATGTAGGCTTCCCAAGGTTAAACAATATCATTTTTAGGTCAAATAACATGACGTTTTGTTAGAGCACACTCTTGATAGCTCTCAATTTTAATAGAATAAAACATGGAATCAAATATTTCAGAGTCATATAATACATAAGCAAGTTGATCCTACATGAAATGTCAAAAAATACTTGTCCTTCTTTTGCATATTATTCACCTATGTAGGCTTCCCAAGGTTAAACAATATCATTTTTAGGCCAAATAACATGACGTTTTGTTAGAGCACACTCTTGATAGCTCTCAATTTTAATAGAATAAAACATGGAATCAAATATTTCAGAGTCATATAATACATAAGCAAGTTGATCCTACATGAAATGTCAAAAAATACTTGTCCTTCTTTTGCATATTATTCACCTATGTAGGCTTCCCAAGGTTAAACAATATCATTTTTAGGCCAAATAACATGACGTTTTGTTAGAGCACACTCTTGATAGCTCTCAATTTTAATAGAATAAAACATGGAATCAAATATTTCAGAGTCATATAATACATAAGCAAGTTGATCCTACATGAAATGTCAAAAAAAAACTTGTCCTTCTTTTGCATTATATTCACCTATGTAGGCTTCCCAAGGTTAAACAATATCATTTTTAGGTCAAATAACATGACGTTTTGTTAGAGCACACCCATGTCTTGACCTTTATACTATAATGTGTCGTCGAGATGCTCTTTGTCTACTACATTCACAACTACCTCAAATACTAGCTGACCAACTTTTACACCAATAAAACACAACCAAAACTAAACAGAGCAAACATATAGATGTGTTTTATCCATCAAGAATCCGGGCAAATACATTATGCCCGGATTCTATGTGGTCTATATGGACTGGAAATAATTTTAGAGGTTTTTCTTAGGTTTGGATGATTTGAACCGGTTACGGCATTTTTAGCTGTTCTTGGTAGGTTTTTATCAGTTTTTGATCGGGTTTAGTCGCTTTTGACCAATGCTTGCCTGGATAAAAGTACTCCTTTTTTCAAGCATCCATTTTCTTAGTTGTGGTCTTGAAACCGAGTCATGTATCACATGTTATGACCATTTTATTGCAACCCACGTTTTCAGATAATTTCAATATAAATTTGTTTTTGTATGTTAGCGACTGTGTTTGGTAATCTATTTCTTGATAGCTCTCAATTTTAATAGAATAAAACATGGAATCAAATATTTCAGAGTCATATAATACATAAGCAAGTTAATCCTACATGAAATGTCAAAAAATACTTGTCCTTCTTTTGCATATTATTCACCTATGTAGGCTTCCTAAGGTTAAACAATATCATTTTTAGGTCAAATAACATGACATTTTGTTAGAGCACACTCTTGATAGCTCTCAATTTTAATAGAATAAAACATGGAATCAAATATTTCAGAGTCATATAATACATAAGCAAGTTGATCCTACATGAAATGTCAAAAAATACTTGTCCTTCTTTTGCATATTATTCACCTATGTAGGCTTCCCAAGGTTAAACAATATCATTTTTATTTCAAATAACATGACGTTTTGTTAGAGCACACTCATGTCTTGACCTTTATACTATAATGTGCCGTCGAGATGCTCTTTGTCTACTACATTCACAACTACCTCAAATACTAGCTGACCAACTTTTACACCAATAAAACACAACCAAAACTAAACAGAGCAAACATATAGATGTGTTTTATCCATCAAGAATCCGGGAAAATACATTATGCCCGGATTCTATGTGGTCTATATGGACTGGAAATAATTTTTGAGGTTTTTTCTTAGGTTTGGATGATTTGAGCCGGTTACGGCATTTTTAGCTGTTCTTGGTAGGTTTTTATCAGTTTTTGATCGGGTTTAGTCGCTTTTGACCAATGCTTGCCTTGATAAAAGTACTCCTTTTTTCAAGCATCCATTTTCTTAGTTGTGGTCTTGAAACCGAGTCATGTATCACATGTTATGACCATTTTATTGCAACCCACGTTTTCAGATAATTTCAATATAAATTTGTTTTTGTATGTTAGCGATTGTGTTTGGTAATATATTTCTTGATAGCTCTCAATTTTAATAGAATAAAACATGGAATCAAATATTTCAGAGTCATATAATACATAAGCAAGTTGATCCTACATGAAATGTCAAAAAATACTTGTCCTTCTTTTGCATATTATTCACCTATGTAGGCTTCCCAAGGTTAAACAATATAATTTTTAGGTCAAATAACATGACGTTTTGTTAGAGCACACTCTTGATAGCTCTCAATTTTAATAGAATAAAACATGGAATCAAATATTTCAGAGTCATATAATACATAAGCAAGTTGATCCTACATGAAATGTCAAAAAATACTTGTCCTTCTTTTGCATATTATTCACCTATGTAGGCTTCCTAAGGTTAAACAATATCATTTTTAGGTCAAATAACATGACATTTTGTTAGAGCACACTCTTGATAGCTCTCAATTTTAATAGAATAAAACATGGAATCAAATATTTCAGAGTCATATAATACATAAGCAAGTTGATCCTACATGAAATGTCAAAAAATACTTGTCCTTCTTTTGCATATTATTCACCTATGTAGGCTTCCCAAGGTTAAACAATATCATTTTTATTTCAAATAACATGACGTTTTGTTAGAGCACACTCATGTCTTGACCTTTATACTATAATGTGCCGTCGAGATGCTCTTTGTCTACTACATTCACAACTACCTCAAATACTAGCTGACCAACTTTTACACCAATAAAACACAACCAAAACTAAACAGAGCAAACATATAGATGTGTTTTATCCATCAAGAATCCGGGAAAATACATTATGCCCGGATTCTATGTGGTCTATATGGACTGGAAATAATTTTTGAGGTTTTTTCTTAGGTTTGGATGATTTGAGCCGGTTACGGCATTTTTAGCTGTTCTTGGTAGGTTTTTATCAGTTTTTGATCGGGTTTAGTCGCTTTTGACCAATGCTTGCCTTGATAAAAGTACTCCTTTTTTCAAGCATCCATTTTCTTAGTTGTGGTCTTGAAACCGAGTCATGTATCACATGTTATGACCATTTTATTGCAACCCACGTTTTCAGATAATTTCAATATAAATTTGTTTTTGTATGTTAGCGATTGTGTTTGGTAATATATTTCTTGATAGCTCTCAATTTTAATAGAATAAAACATGGAATCAAATATTTCAGAGTCATATAATACATAAGCAAGTTGATCCTACATGAAATGTCAAAAAATACTTGTCCTTCTTTTGCATATTATTCACCTATGTAGGCTTCCCAAGGTTAAACAATATAATTTTTAGGTCAAATAACATGACGTTTTGTTAGAGCACACTCTTGATAGCTCTCAATTTTAATAGAATAAAACATGGAATCAAATATTTCAGAGTCATATAATACATAAGCAAGTTGATCCTACATGAAATGTCAAAAAATACTTGTCCTTCTTTTGCATATTATTCACCTATGTAGGCTTCCTAAGGTTAAACAGTATCATTTTTAGGTCAAATAACATGACGTTTTGTTAGAGCACACCCATGTCTTGACCTTTATACTATAATGTGTCGTCGAGATGCTCTTTGTCTACTACATTCACAACTACCTCAAATACTAGCTGACCAACTTTTACACCAATAAAACACAACCAAAACTAAACAGAGCAAACATATAGATGTGTTTTATCCATCAAGAATCCGGGCAAATACATTATGCCCGGATTCTATGTGGTCTATATGGACTGGAAATAATTTTAGAGGTTTTTCTTAGGTTTGGATGATTTGAACCGGTTACGGCATTTTTAGCTGTTCTTGGTAGGTTTTTATCAGTTTTTGATCGGGTTTAGTCGCTTTTGACCAATGCTTGCCTGGATAAAAGTACTCCTTTTTTCAAGCATCCATTTTCTTAGTTGTGGTCTTGAAACCGAGTCATGTATCACATGTTATGACCATTTTATTGCAACCCACGTTTTCAGATAATTTCAATATAAATTTGTTTTTGTATGTTAGCGACTGTGTTTGGTAATCTATTTCTTGATAGCTCTCAATTTTAATAGAATAAAACATGGAATCAAATATTTCAGAGTCATATAATACATAAGCAAGTTGATCCTACATGAAATGTCAAAAAATACTTGTCCTTCTTTTGCATATTATTCACCTATGTAGGCTTCCTAAGGTTAAACAATATCATTTTTAGGTCAAATAACATGACATTTTGTTAGAGCACACTCTTGATAGCTCTCAATTTTAATAGAATAAAACATGGAATCAAATATTTCAGAGTCATATAATACATAAGCAAGTTGATCCTACATGAAATGTCAAAAAATACTTGTCCTTCTTTTGCATATTATTCACCTATGTAGGCTTCCCAAGGTTAAACAATATCATTTTTATTTCAAATAACATGACGTTTTGTTAGAGCACACTCATGTCTTGACCTTTATATACTATAATGTGCCGTCGAGATGCTCTTTGTCTACTACATTCACAACTACCTCAAATACTAGCTGACCAACTTTTACACCAATAAAACACAACCAAAACTAAACAGAGCAAACATATAGATGTGTTTTATCCATCAAGAATCCGGGCAAATACATTATGCCCGAATTCTATGTGGTCTATATGGACTGGAAATAATTTTTGAGGTTTTTTCTTAGGTTTGGATGATTTGAGCCGGTTACGGCATTTTTAGCTGTTCTTGGTAGGTTTTTATCAGTTTTTGATCGGGTTTAGTCGCTTTTGACCAATGCTTGCCTTGATAAAAGTACTCCTTTTTTCAAGCATCCATTTTCTTAGTTGTGGTCTTGAAACCGAGTCATGTATCACATGTTATGACCATTTTATTGCAACCCACGTTTTCAGATAATTCAATATAAATTTGTTTTTGTATGTTAGCGATTGTGTTTGGTAATATATTTCTTGATAGCTCTCAATTTTAATAGAATAAAACATGGAATCAAATATTTCAGAGTCATATAATACATAAGCAAGTTGATCCTACATGAAATGTCAAAAAATAGTTGTCCTTCTTTTGCATATTATTCACCTATGTAGGCTTCCCAAGGTTAAACAATATAATTTTTAGGTCAAATAACATGACGTTTTGTTAGAGCACACTCTTGATAGCTCTCAATTTTAATAGAATAAAACATGGAATCAAATATTTCAGAGTCATATAATACATAAGCAAGTTGATCCTACATGAAATGTCAAAAAATACTTGTCCTTCTTTTGCATATTATTCACCTATGTAGGCTTCCTAAGGTTAAACAGTATCATTTTTAGGTCAAATAACATGACGTTTTGTTAGAGCACACTCATGTCTTGACCTTTATACTATAATGTGCCGTCGAGATGCTCTTTGTCTACTACATTCACAACTACCTCAAATACTAGCTGACCAACTTTTACACCAATAAAACACAACCAAAACTAAACAGAGCAAACATATAGATGTGTTTTATCCATCAAGAATCCGGGCAAATACATTATGCCCGGATTCTATGTGTTCTATATGGACTGGAAATAATTTTTGAGGTTTTTTCTTAGGTTTGGATGATTTGAGCCGGTTACGGCATTTTTAGCTGTTCTTGGTAGGTTTTTATCAGTTTTTGATCGGGTTTAGTCGCTTTTGACCAATGCTTGCCTTGATAAAAGTACTCCTTTTTTCAAGCATCCATTTTCTTAGTTGTGGTCTTGAAACCGAGTCATGTATCACATGTTATGACCATTTTATTGCAACCCACGTTTTCAGATAATTTCAATATAAATTTGTTTTTGTATGTTAGCGATTGTGTTTGGTAATATATTTCTTGATAGCTCTCAATTTTAATAGAATAAAACATGGAATCAAATATTTCAGAGTCATATAATACATAAGCAAGTTGATCCTACATGAAATGTCAAAAAATACTTGTCCTTCTTTTGCATATTATTCACCTATGTAGGCTTCCCAAGGTTAAACAATATAATTTTTAGGTCAAATAACATGACGTTTTGTTAGAGCACACTCTTGATAGCTCTCAATTTTTATAGAATAAAACATGGAATCAAATATTTCAGAGTCATATAATACATAAGCAAGTTGATCCTACATGAAATGTCAAAAAATACTTGTCCTTCTTTTGCATATTATTCACCTATGTAGGCTTCCTAAGGTTAAACAATATCATTTTTAGGTCAAATAACATGACGTTTTGTTAGAGCACACTCATGTCTTGACCTTTATACTATAATGTGCCGTCGAGATGCTCTTTGTCTACTACATTCACAACTACCTCAAATACTAGCTGACCAACTTTTACACCAATAAAACACAACCAAAACTAAACAGAGCAAACATATAGATGTGTTTTATCCATCAAGAATCCGGGCAAATACATTATGCCCGGATTCTATGTGGTCTATATGGACAGGAAATAATTTTTGAGGTTTTTTCTTAGGTTTGGATGATTTGAGCCGGTTACGGCATTTTTAGCTGTTCTTGGTAGGTTTTTATCAGTTTTTGATCGGGTTTAGTCGCTTTTGACCAATGCTTGCCTTGATAAAAGTACTCCTTTTTTCAAGCATCCATTTTCTTAGTTGTGGTCTTGAAACCGAGTCATGTATCACATGTTATGACCATTTTATTGCAACCCACGTTTTCAGATAATTTCAATATAAATTTGTTTTTGTATGTTAGCGATTGTGTTTGGTAATATATTTCTTGATAGCTCTCAATTTTAATAGAATAAAACATGGAATCAAATATTTCAGAGTCATATAATACATAAGCAAGTTGATCCTACATGAAATGTCAAAAAATACTTGTCCTTCTTTTGCATATTATTCACCTATGTAGGCTTCCCAAGGTTAAACAATATCATTTTTAGGTCAAATAACATGACGTTTTGTTAGAGCACACTCTTGATAGCTCTCAATTTTAATAGAATAAAACATGGAATCAAATATTTCAGAGTCATATAATACATAAGCAACTTGATCCTACATGAAATGTCAAAAAATACTTGTCCTTCTTTTGCATATTATTCACCTATGTAGGCTTCCCAAGGTTAAACAATATCATTTTTAGGCCAAATAACATGACGTTTTGTTAGAGCACACTCTTGATAGCTCTCAATTTTAATAGAATAAAACATGGAATCAAATATTTCAGAGTCATATAATACATAAGCAAGTTGACCCTACATGAAATGTCAAAAAATACTTGTCCTTCTTTTGCATATTATTCACCTATGTAGGCTTCCCAAGGTTAAACAATATCATTTTTAGGTCAAATAACATGACGTTTTGTTAGAGCACACTCTTGATAGCTCTCAATTTTAATAGAATAAAACATGGAATCAAATATTTCAGAGTCATATAATACATAAGCAAGTTGATCCTACATGAAATGTCAAAAAATACTTGTCCTTCTTTTGCATATTATTCACCTATGTGGGCTTCCCAAGGTTAAACAATATCATTTTTAGGTCAAATAACATGACGTTTTGTTAGAGCACACTCATGTCTTGACCTTTATACTATAATATGCCGTCGAGATGCTCTTTGTCTACTACATTCACAACTACCTCAAATACTAGCTGACCAACTTTTACACCAATAAAACACAACCAAAACTAAACAGAGCAAACATATAGATGTGTTTTATCCATCAAGAATCCGGGCAAATACATTATGCCCGGATTCTATGTGGTCTATATGGACTGGAAATAATTTTAGAGGTTTTTTCTTAGGTTTGGATGATTTGAGCCGGTTATGGCATTTTTAGCTGTTCTTGGTAGGTTTTTATCAGTTTTTGATCGGGTTTAGTCGCTTTTGACCAATGCTTGCCTGGATAAAAGTACTCCTTTTTTCAAGCATCCATTTTCTTAGTTGTGGTCTTGAAACCGAGTCATGTATCACATGTTATGACCATTTTATTGCAACCCACGTTTTCAGATAATTTCAATATAAATTTGTTTTTGTATGTTAGCGATTGTGTTTGGTAATCTATTTCTTGATAGCTCTCAATTTTAATAGAATAAAACATGGAATCAAATATTTCAGAGTCATATAATACATAAGCAAGTTGATCCTACATGAAATGTCAAAAAATACTTGTCCTTCTTTTGCATATTATTCACCTTTGTAGGCTTCCCAAGGTTAAACAATATCATTTTTAGGTCAAATAACATGACGTTTTGTTAGAGCACACTCTTGATAGCTCTCAATTTTAATAGAATAAAACATGGAATCAAATATTTCAGAGTCATATAATACATAAGCAAGTTGATCCTACATGAAATGTCAAAAAATACTTGTCCTTCTTTTGCATATTATTCACCTATGTAGGCTTCCCAAGGTTAAACAATATCATTTTTAGGCCAAATAACATGACGTTTTGTTAGAGCACACTCTTGATAGCTCTCAATTTTAATAGAATAAAACATGGAATCAAATATTTCAGAGTCATATAATACATAAGCAAGTTGATCCTACATGAAATGTCAAAAAATACTTGTCCTTCTTTTGCATATTATTCACCTATGTAGGCTTCCCAAGGTTAAACAATATCATTTTTAGGTCAAATAACATGACGTTTTGTTAGAGCACACTCTTGATAGCTCTCAATTTTAATAGAATAAAACATGGAATCAAATATTTCAGAGTCATATAATACATAAGCAAGTTGATCCTACATGAAATGTCAAAAAATACTTGTCCTTCTTTTGCATATTAATCACCTATGTGGGCTTCCCAAGGTTAAACAATATCATTTTTAGGTCAAATAACATGACGTTTTGTTAGAGCACACTCATGTCTTGACCTTTATACTATAATATGCCGTCGAGATGCTCTTTGTCTACTACATTCACAACTACCTCAAATACTAGCTGACCAACTTTTACACCAATAAAACACAACCAAAACTAAACAGAGCAAACATATAGATGTGTTTTATCCATCAAGAATCCGGGCAAATACATTATGCCCGGATTCTATGTGGTCTATATGGACTGGAAATAATTTTAGAGGTTTTTTCTTAGGTTTGGATGATTTGAGCCGGTTACGGCATTTTTAGCTGTTCTTGGTAGGTTTTTATCAGTTTTTGATCGGGTTTAGTCGCTTTTGACCAATGCTTGCCTGGATAAAAGTACTCCTTTTTTCAAGCATCCATTTTCTTAGTTGTGGTCTTGAAACCGAGTCATGTATCACATGTTATGACCATTTTATTGCAACCCACGTTTTCAGATAATTTCAATATAAATTTGTTTTTGTATGTTAGCGATTGTGTTTGGTAATCTATTTCTTGATAGCTCTCAATTTTAATAGAATAAAACATGGAATCAAATATTTCAGAGTCATATAATACATAAGCAAGTTGATCCTACATGAAATGTCAAAAAATACTTGTCCTTCTTTTGCATATTATTCACCTATGTAGGCTTCCCAAGGTTAAACAATATCATTTTTAGGTCAAATAACATGACGTTTTGTTAGAGCACACTCTTGATAGCTCTCAATTTTAATAGAATAAAACATGGAATCAAATATTTCAGAGTCATATAATACATAAGCAAGTTGATCCTACATGAAATGTCAAAAAATACTTGTCCTTCTTTTGCATATTATTCACCTATGTAGGCTTCCCAAGGTTAAACAATATCATTTTTAGGCCAAATAACATGACGTTTTGTTAGAGCACACTCTTGATAGCTCTCAATTTTAATAGAATAAAACATGGAATCAAATATTTCAGAGTCATATAATACATAAGCAAGTTGATCCTACATGAAATGTCAAAAAATACTTGTCCTTCTTTTGCATATTATTCACCTATGTAGGCTTCCCAAGGTTAAACAATATCATTTTTAGGTCAAATAACATGACGTTTTGTTAGAGCACACCCATGTCTTGACCTTTATACTATAATGTGCCGTCGAGATGCTCTTTGTCTACTACATTCACAACTACCTCAAATACTAGCTGACCAACTTTTACACCAAAAAAACACAACCAAAACTAAACAGAGAAAACATATAGATGTGTTTTATCCATCAAGAATCCGGGCAAATACATTATGCCCGGATTCTATGTGGTCTATATGGACTGGAAATATTTTTAGAGGTTTTTTCTTAGGTTTGGATGATTTGAACCGGTTACGGCATTTTTAGCTGTTCTTGGTAGGTTTTTATCAGTTTTTGATCGGGTTTAGTCGCTTTTGACCAATGCTTGCCTGGATAAAAGTACTCCTTTTTTCAAGCATCCATTTTCTTAGTTGTGGTCTTGAAACCGAGTCATGTATCACATGTTATGACCATTTTATTGCAACCCACGTTTTCAGATAATTTCAATATAAATTTGTTTTTGTATGTTAGCGATTGTGTTTGGTAATCTATTTCTTGATAGCTCTCAATTTTAATAGAATAAAACATGGAATCAAATATTTCAGAGTCATATAATACATAAGCAAGTTGATCCTACATGAAATGTCAAAAAATACTTGTCCTTCTTTTGCATATTATTCACCTATGTAGGCTTCCTAAGGTTAAACAATATCATTTTTAGGTCAAATAACATGACATTTTGTTAGAGCACACTCTTGATAGCTCTCAATTTCAATAGAATAAAACATGGAATCAAATATTTCAGAGTCATATAATACATAAGCAAGTTGATCCTACATGAAATGTCAAAAAATACTTGTCCTTCTTTTGCATATTATTCACCTATGTAGGCTTCCCAAGGTTAAACAATATCATTTTTATTTCAAATAACATGACGTTTTGTTAGAGCACACCCATGTCTTGACCTTTATACTATAATGTGCCGTCGAGATGCTCTTTGTCTACTACATTCACAACTACCTCAAATACTAGCTGACCAACTTTTACACCAATAAAACACAACCAAAACTAAACAGGGCAAACATATAGATGTGTTTTATCCATCAAGAATCCGGGCAAATACATTATGCCCGGATTCTATGTGGTCTATATGGACTGGAAATAATTTTAGAGGTTTTTTCTTAGGTTTGGATGATTTGAACCGGTTACGGCATTTTTAGCTGTTCTTGGTAGGTTTTTATCAGTTTTTGATCGGGTTTAGTCCCTTTTGACCAATGCTTGCCTGGATAAAAGTACTCCTTTTTTCAAGCATCCATTTTCTTAGTTGTGGTCTTGAAACCGAGTCATGTATCACATGTTATGACCATTTTATTGCAACCCACGTTTTCAGATAATTTCAATATAAATTTGTTTTTGTATGTTAGCGATTGTGTTTGGTAATCTATTTCTTGATAGCTCTCAATTTTAATAGAATAAAACATGGAATCAAATATTTCAGAGTCATATAATACATAAGCAAGTTGATCCTACATGAAATGTCAAAAAATACTTGTCCTTCTTTTGCATATTATTCACCTATGTAGGCTTCCTAAGGTTAAACAATATCATTTTTAGGTCAAATAACATGACATTTTGTTAGAGCACACTCTTGATAGCTCTCAATTTCAATAGAATAAAACATGGAATCAAATATTTCAGAGTCATATAATACATAAGCAAGTTGATCCTACATGAAATGTCAAAAAATACTTGTCCTTCTTTTGCATATTATTCACCTATGTAGGCTTCCCAAGGTTAAACAATATCATTTTTATTTCAAATAACATGACGTTTTGTTAGAGCACACTCATGTCTTGACCTTTATACTATAATGTGCCGTCGAGATGCTCTTTGTCTACTACATTCACAACTACCTCAAATACTAGCTGACCAACTTTTACACCAATAAAACACAACCAAAACTAAACAGAACAAACATATAGATGTGTTTTATCCATCAAGAATCCGGGCAAATACATTATGCCCGGATTCTATGTGGTCTATATGGACTGGAAATAATTTTAGAGGTTTTTTCTTAGGTTTGGATGATTTGAGCCGGTTACGGCGTTTTTAGCTGTTCTTGGTAGGTTTTTATCAGTTTTTGATCGGGTTTAGTCGCTTTTGACCAATGCTTGCCTTGATAAAAGTACTCCTTTTTTCAAGCATCCATTTTCTTAGTTGTGGTCTTGAAACCGAGTCATGTATCACATGTTATGACCATTTTATTGCAACCCACGTTTTCAGATAATTTCAATATAAATTTGTTTTTGTATGTTAGCGATTGTGTTTGGTAATATATTTCTTGATAGCTCTCAATTTTAATAGAATAAAACATGGAATCAAATATCTCAGAGTCATATAATACATAAGCAAGTTGATCCTACATGAAATGTCAAAAAATACTTGTCCTTCTTTTGCATATTATTCACCTATGTAGGCTTCCCAAGGTTAAACAATATAATTTTTAGGTCAAATAACATGACGTTTTGTTAGAGCACACTCTTGATAGCTCTCAATGTTAATAGAATAAAACATGGAATCAAATATTTCAGAGTCATATAATACATAAGCAAGTTGATCCTACATGAAATGTCAAAAAATACTTGTCCTTCTTTTGCATATTATTCTCCTATGTAGGCTTCCTAAGGTTAAACAGTATCATTTTTAGGTCAAATAACATGACGTTTTGTTAGAGCACACTCATGTCTTGACCTTTATACTATAATGTGCCGTCGAGATGCTCTTTGTCTACTACATTCACAACTACCTCAAATACTAGCTGACCAACTTTTACACCAACAAAACACAACCAAAACTAAACAGAGCAAACATATAGATGTGTTTTATCTATCAAGAATCCGGGCAAATACATTATGCCCGGATTCTATGTGGTCTGGAAATAATTTTTGAGGTTTTTTCTTAGGTTTGGATGATTTGAGCCGGTTACGGCATTTTTAGCTGTTCTTGGTAGGTTTTTATCAGTTTTTGATCGGGTTTAGTCGCTTTTAACCAATGCTTGCCTTGATAAAAGTACTCCTTTTTTCAAGCATCCATTTTCTTAGTTGTGGTCTTGAAACCGAGTCATGTATCACATGTTATGACCATTTTATTGCAACCCACGTTTTCAGATAATTTCAATATAAATTTGTTTTTGTATGTTAGCGATTGTGTTTGGTAATATATTTCTTGATAGCTCTCAATTTTAATAGAATAAAACATGGAATCAAATATTTCAGAGTCATATAATACATAAGCAAGTTGATCCTACATGAAATGTCAAAAAATACTTGTCCTTCTTTTGCATATTATTCACCTATGTAGGCTTCCCAAGGTTAAACAATATAATTTTTAGGTCAAATAACATGACGTTTTGTTAGAGCACACTCTTGATAGCTCTCAATTTTAATAGAATAAAACATGGAATCAAATATTTCAGAGTCATATAATACATAAGCAAGTTGATCCTACATGAAATGTCAAAAAATACTTGTCCTTCTTTTGCATATTATTCACCTATGTAGGCTTCCTAAGGTTAAACAATATCATTTTTAGGTCAAATAACATGACGTTTTGTTAGAGCACACTCATGTCTTGACCTTTATACTATAATGTGCCGTCGAGATGCTCTTTGTCTACTACATTCACAACTACCTCAAATACTAGCTGACCAACTTTTACACCAATAAAACACAACCAAAACTAAACAGAGCAAACATATAGATGTGTTTTATCCATCAAGAATCCGGGCAAATACATTATGCCCGGATTCTATGTGGTCTATATGGACTAGAAATAATTTTTGAGGTTTTTTCTTAGGTTTGGATGATTTGAGCCGGTTACGGCATTTTTAGCTGTTCTTGGTAGGTTTTTATCAGTTTTTGATCGGGTTTAGTCGCTTTTGACCAATGCTTGCCTTGATAAAAGTACTCCTTTTTTCAAGCATCCATTTTCTTAGTTGTGGTCTTGAAACCGAGTCATGTATCACATGTTATGACCATTTTATTGCAACCCACATTTTCAGATAATTTCAATATAAATTTGTTTTTGTATGTTAGCGATTGTGTTTGGTAATATATTTCTTGATAGCTCTCAATTTTAATAGAATAAAACATGGAATCAAATATTTCAGAGTCATATAATACATAAGCAAGTTGATCCTACATGAAATGTCAAAAAATACTTGTCCTTCTTTTGCATATTATTCACCTATGTAGGCTTCCCAAGGTTAAACAATATCATTTTTATTTCAAATAACATGACGTTTTGTTAGAGCACACTCTTGATAGCTCTCAATTTTAATAGAATAAAACATGGAATCAAATATTTCAGAGTCATATAATACATAAGCAAGTTGATCCTACATGAAATGTCAAAAAATACTTGTCCTTCTTTTGCATATTATTCACCTATGTAGGCTTCCCAAGGTTAAACAATATCATTTTTAGGTCAAATAACATGACGTTTTGTTAGAGCACACTCATATCTTGACCTTTATACTATAATGTGCCGTCGAGATGCTCTTTGTCTACTACATTCACAACTACCTCAAATACTAGCTGACCAACTTTTACACCAATAAAACACAACCAAAACTAAACAGAGCAAACATATAGATGTGTTTTATCCATCAAGAATCCGGGCAAATACATTATGCCCGGATTCTATGTGGTCTATATGGACTGGAAATAATTTTTGAGGTTTTTTCTTAGGTTTAGATGATTTGAGCCGGTTACGGCATTTTTAGCTGTTCTTGGTAGGTTTTTATCAGTTTTTGATCGGGTTTAGTCGCTTTTGACCAATGCTTGCCTTGATAAAAGTACTCCTTTTTTCAAGCATCCATTTTCTTAGTTGTGGTCTTGAAACCGAGTCATGTATCACATGTTATGACCATTTTATTGCAACCCACGTTTTCAGATAATTTCAATATAAATTTGTTTTTGTATGTTAGCGATTGTGTTTGGTAATATATTTCTTGATAGCTCTCAATTTTAATAGAATAAAACATGGAATCAAATATTTGAGAGTCATATAATACATAAGCAAGTTGATCCTACATGAAATGTCAAAAAATACTTGTCCTTCTTTTGCATATTATTCACCTATGTAGGCTTCCCAAGGTTAAACAATATCATTTTTAGGTCAAATAACATGAAGTTTTGTTAGAGCACACTCTTGATAGCTCTCAATTTTAATAGAATAAAACATGGAATCAAATATTTTAGAGTCATATAATACATAAGCAAGTTGATCCTACATGAAATGTCTGAAAAATACTTGTCCTTCTTTTGCATATTATTCACCTATGTAGGCTTCCCAAGGTTAAACAATATCATTTTTAGGTCAAATAACATGACGTTTTGTTAGAGCACACTCATGTCTTGACCTTTATACTATAATGTGCCGTCGAGATGCTCTTTGTCTACTACATTCACAACTACCTCAAATACTAGCTGACCAACTTTTACACCAATAAAACACAACCAAAACTAAACAGAGCAAACATATAGATGTGTTTTATCCATCAAGAATCCGGGCAAATACATTATGCCCGGATTCTATGTGGTCTATATGGACTGGAAATAATTTTAGAGGTTTTTTCTTAGGTTTGGATGATTTGAGCCGGTTACGGCATTTTTAGCTGTTCTTGGTAGGTTTTTATCAGTTTTTGATCGGGTTTAGTCGCTTTTGACCAATGCTTGCCTGGATAAAAGTACTCCTTTTTCAAGCATCCATTTTCTTAGTTGTGGTCTTGAAACCGAGTCAGGTATCACATGTTATGACCATTTTATTGCAACCCACGTTTTCAGATAATTTCAATATAAATTTGTTTTTGTATGTTAGCGATTGTGTTTGGTAATATATTTTTTGATAGCTCTCAATTTTAATAGAATAAAACATGGAATCAAATATTTCAGAGTCATATAATACATAAGCAAGTTGATCCTACATGAAATGTCAAAAAATACTTGTCCTTCTTTTGCATATTATTCACCTATGTAGGCTTCCCAAGGTTAAACAATATCATTTTTAGGTCAAATAACATGACGTTTTGTTAGAGCACACTCTTGATAGCTCTCAATTTTAATAGAATAAAACATGGAATCAAATATTTCAGAGTCATATAATACATAAGCAAGTTGATCCTACATGAAATGTCAAAAAATACTTGTCCTTCTTTTGCATATTATTCACCTATGTAGGCTTCCCAAGGTTAAACAATATCATTTTTAGGTCAAATAACATGACGTTTTATTAGAGCACACTCATGTCTTGACCTTTATACTATAATGTGCCGTCGAGATGCTCTTTGTCTACTACATTCACAACTACCTCAAATACTAGCTGATCAACTTTTACACCCATAAAACACAACCAAAACTAAACAGAGCAAACATATAGATGTGTTTTATCCATCAAGAATCCGGGCAAATACATTATGCCCGGATTCTATGTGGTCTATATGGACTGGAAATAATTTTAGAGGTTTTTTCTTAGGTTTGGATGATTTGAGCCGGTTACGGCATTTTTAGCTGTTCTTGGTAGGTTTTTATCAGTTTTTGATCGGGTTTAGTCGCTTTTGACCAATGCTTGCCTGGATAAAAGTACTCCTTTTTCAAGCATCCATTTTCTTAGTCGTGGTCTTGAAACCGAGTCATGTATCACATGTTATGACCATTTTATTGCAACCCACGTTTTTAGATAATTTCAATATAAATTTGTTTTTGTATGTTAGCGATTGTGTTTGGTAATCTATTTCTTGATAGCTCTCAATTTTAATAGAATAAAACATGGAATCAAATATTTCAGAGTCATATAATACATAAGCAAGTTGATCCTACATGAAATGTCAAAAAATACTTGTCCTTCTTTTGCATATTATTCACCTATGTAGGCTTCCTAAGGTTAAACAATATCATTTTAGGTCAAATAACATGACGTTTTGTTAGAGCACACTCTTGATAGCTCTCAATTTTAATAGAATAAAACATGGAATCAATTATTTCAAAGTCATATAATACATAAGCAAGTTGATCCTACATGAAATGTCAAAAAATACTTGTCCTTCTTTTGCATATTATTCACCTATGTAGGCTTCCCAAGGTTAAACAATATAATTTTTAGGTCAAATAACATGACGTTTTGTTAGAGCACACTCATGTCTTGACCTTTATACTATAATGTGCCGTCGAGATGCTCTTTGTCTACTACATTCACAACTACCTCAAATACTAGCTGACCAACTTTTACACCAATAAAACACAACCAAAATTAAACAGAGCAAACATATAGATGTGTTTTATCCATCAAGAATCCGGGAAAATACATTATGCCCGGATTCTATGTGGTCTATATGGACTGGAAATAATTTTTGGGGTTTTTTCTTAGGTTTGGATGATTTGAGCCGGTTACGGCATTTTTAGCTGTTCTTGGTAGGTTTTTATCAGTTTTTGATCGGGTTTAGTCGCTTTTGACCAATGCTTGCCTGGATAAAAGTACTCCTTTTTCAAGCATCCATTTTCTTAGTTGTGGTCTTGAAACCGAGTCATGTATCACATGTTATGACCATTTTATTGCAACCCACGTTTTCAGATAATTTCAATATAAATTTGTTTTTGTATGTTAGCGATTGTGTTTGGTAATCTATTTCTTGATAGCTCTCAATTTTAATAGAATAAAACATGGAATCAAATATTTCAGAGTCATATAATACATAAGCAAGTTGATCCTACATGAAATGTCAAAAAATACTTGTCCTTCTTTTGCATATTATTCACCTATGTAGGCTTCCTAAGGTTAAACAATATCATTTTTAGGTCAAATAACATGACGTTTTGTTAGAGCACACTCTTGATAGCTCTCAATTTTAATAGAATAAAACATGGAATCAAATATTTCAAAGTCATATAATACATAAGCAAGTTGATCCTACATGAAATGTCAAAAAATACTTGTCCTTCTTTTGCATATTATTCACCTATGTAGGCTTCCCAAGGTTAAACAATATAATTTTTAGGTCAAATAACATGACGTTTTGTTAGAGCACACTCATGTCTTGACCTTTATACTATAATGTGCCGTCGAGATGCTCTTTGTCTACTACATTCACAACTACCTCAAATACTAGCTGACCAACTTTTACACCAATAAAACACAACCAAAATTAAACAGAGCAAACATATAGATGTGTTTTATCCATCAAGAATCCGGGCAAATACATTATGCCCGGATTCTATGTGGTCTATATGGACTGGAAATAATTTTTGAGGTTTTTTCTTAGGTTTGGATGATTTGAGCCGGTTACGGCATTTTAGCTGTTCTTGGTAGGTTTTTATCAGTTTTTGATCGGGTTTAGTCGCTTTTGACCAATGCTTGCCTGGATAAAAGTACTCCTTTTTTCAAGCATCCATTTTATTAGTTGTGGTCTTGAAACCGAGTCATGTATCACATGTTATGACCATTTTATTGCAACCCACGTTTTCAGATAATTTCAATATAAATTTGTTTTTGTATGTTAGCGATTGTTTTTGGTAATCTATTTCTTGATAGCTCTCAATTTTAATAGAATAAAACATGGAATCAAATATTTCAGAGTCATATAATACATAAGCAAGTTGATCCTACATGAAATGTCAAAAAATACTTGTCCTTCTTTTGCATATTATTCACCTATGTAGGCTTCCCAAGGTTAAACAATATCATTTTTAGGTCAAATAACATGAAGTTTTGTTAGAGCACACTCTTGATAGCTCTCAATTTTAATAGAATAAAACATGGAATCAAATATTTCAGAGTCATATAATACATAAGCAAGTTGATCCTACATGAAATGTCAAAAAATACTTGTCCTTCTTTTGCATATTATTCACCTATGTAGGCTTCCCAAGGTTAAACAATATCATTTTTAGGTCAAATAACATGACGTTTTGTTAGAGCACACTCATGTCTTGACCTTTATACTATAATGTGCCGTCGAGATGCTCTTTGTCTACTACATTCACAACTACCTCAAATACTAGCTGACCAACTTTTACACCAATAAAACACAACCAAAATTAAACAGAGCAAACATATAGATGTGTTTTATCCATCAAGAATCCGGGCAAATACATTATGCCCGGATTCTATGTGGTCTATATGGACTGGAAATAATTTTAGAGGTTTTTTCTTAGGTTTGGATGATTTGAGCCGGTTACGGCATTTTTAGCTGTTCTTGGTAGGTTTTTATCAGTTTTTGATCGGGTTTAGTCGCTTTTGACCAATGCTTGCCTGGATAAAAGTACTCCTTTTTTCAAGCATCCATTTTCTTAGTTGTGGTCTTGAAACCGAGTCATGTATCACATGTTATGACCATTTTATTGCAACCCACGTTTTCAGATAATTTCAATATAAATTTGTTTTTGTATGTTAGCGATTGTGTTTGGTAATCTATTTCTTGATACCTCTCAATTTTAATAGAATAAAACATGGAATCAAATATTTCAGAGTCATATAATACATAAGCAAGTTGATCCTACATGAAATGTCAAAAAATACTTGTCCTTCTTTTGCATATTATTCACCTATGTAGGCTTCCCAAGGTTAAACAATATCATTTTTAGGTCAAATAACATGACGTTTTGTTAGAGCACACTCTTGATAGCTCTCAATTTTAATAGAATAAAACATGGAATCAAATATTTCAGAGTCATATAATACATAAGCAAGTTGATCCTACATGAAATGTCAAAAAATACTTGTCCTTCTTTTGCATATTATTCACCTATGTAGGCTTCCCAAGGTTAAACAATATCATTTTTAGGTCAAATAACATAACGTTTTGTTAGAGCACACTCTTGATAGCTCTCAATTTTAATAGAATAAAACATGGAATCAAATATTTCAGAGTCATATAATACATAAGCAAGTTGATCCTACATGAAATGTCAAAAAATACTTGTCCTTCTTTTGCATATTATTCACCTATGTAGGCTTCCCAAGGTTAAACAATATCATTTTTAGGTCAAATAACATGACGTTTTGTTAGAGCACACTCATGTCTTGACCTTTGTACTATAATGTGCCGTCGAGATGCTCTTTGTCTACTACATTCATAACTACCTCAAATACTAGCTGACCAACTTTTACAACAATAAAACACAACCAAAATTAAACAGAGCAAACATATAGATGTGTTTTATCCATCAAGAATCCGGGCAAATATATTATGCCCGGATTCTATGTGGTCTATATGGACTGGAAATAATTTTAGAGGTTTTTTCTTAGGTTTGGATGATTTGAGCCGGTTACGGCATTTTTAGCTGTTCTTGGTAGGTTTTTATCAGTTTTTGATCGGGTTTAGTCGCTTTTGACCAATGCTTGCCTGGATAAAAGTACTCCTTTTTTCAAGCATCCATTTTCTTAGTTGTGGTCTTGAAACCGAGTCATGTATCACATGTTATGACCATTTTATTGCAACCCATGTTTTCAGATAATTTCAATATAAATTTGTTTTTGTATGTTAGCGATTGTGTTTGGTAATCTATTTTTTGATAGCTCTCAATTTTAATAGAATAAAACATGGAATCAAATATTTCAGAGTCATATAATACATAAGCAAGTTGATCCTACATGAAATGTCAAAAAATACTTGTCCTTCTTTTGCATATTATTCACCTATGTAGGCTTCCCAAGGTTAAACAATATCATTTTTAGGTCAAATAACATGAAGTTTTGTTAGAGCACACTCTTGATAGCTCTCAATTTTAATAGAATAAAACATGGAATCAAATATTTCAGAGTCATATAATACATAAGCAAGTTGATCCTACATGAAATGTCAAAAAATACTTGTCCTTCTTTTGCATATTATTCACCTATGTAGGCTTCCCAAGGTTAAACAATATCATTTTTAGGTCAAATAACATGACGTTTTGTTAGAGCACACTCATGTCTTGACCTTTATACTATAATGTGCCGTCGAGATGCTCTTTGTCTACTACATTCACAACTACCTCAAATACTAGCTGACCAACTTTTACACCAATAAAACACAACCAAAATTAAACAGAGCAAACATATAGATGTGTTTTATCCATCAAGAATCCGGGCAAATACATTATGCCCGGATTCTATGTGGTCTATATGGACTGGAAATAATTTTAGAGGTTTTTTCTTAGGTTTGGATGATTTGAGCCGGTTACGGCATTTTTAGCTGTTCTTGGTAGGTTTTTATCAGTTTTTGATCGGGTTTAGTCGCTTTTGACCAATGCTTGCCTGGATAAAAGTACTCCTTTTTTCAAGCATCCATTTTCTTAGTTGTGGTCTTGAAACCGAGTCATGTATCACATGTTATGACCATTTTATTGCAACCCACGTTTTCAGATAATTTCAATATAAATTTGTTTTTGTATGTTAGCGATTGTGTTTGGTAATCTATTTCTTGATACCTCTCAATTTTAATAGAATAAAACATGGAATCAAATATTTCAGAGTCATATAATACATAAGCAAGTTGATCCTACATGAAATGTCAAAAAATACTTGTCCTTCTTTTGCATATTATTCACCTATGTAGGCTTCCCAAGGTTAAACAATATCATTTTTAGGTCAAATAACATGATGTTTTGTTAGAGCACACTCTTGATAGCTCTCAATTTTAATAGAATAAAACATGGAATCAAATATTTCAGAGTCATATAATACATAAGCAAGTTGATCCTACATGAAATGTCAAAAAATACTTGTCCTTCTTTTGCATATTATTCACCTATGTAGGCTTCCCAAGGTTAAACAATATCATTTTTAGGTCAAATAACATAACGTTTTGTTAGAGCACACTCTTGATAGCTCTCAATTTTAATAGAATAAAACATGGAATCAAATATTTCAGAGTCATATAATACATAAGCAAGTTGATCCTACATGAAATGTCAAAAAATACTTGTCCTTCTTTTGCATATTATTCACCTATGTAGGCTTCCCAAGGTTAAACAATATCATTTTTAGGTCAAATAACATGACGTTTTGTTAGAGCACACTCATGTCTTGACCTTTGTACTATAATGTGCCGTCGAGATGCTCTTTGTCTACTACATTCATAACTACCTCAAATACTAGCTGACCAACTTTTACAACAATAAAACACAACCAAAATTAAACAGAGCAAACATATAGATGTGTTTTATCCATCAAGAATCCGGGCAAATATATTATGCCCGGATTCTATGTGGTCTATATGGACTGGAAATAATTTTAGAGGTTTTTTCTTAGGTTTGGATGATTTGAGCCGGTTACGGCATTTTTAGCTGTTCTTGGTAGGTTTTTATCAGTTTTTGATCGGGTTTAGTCGCTTTTGACCAATGCTTGCCTGGATAAAAGTACTCCTTTTTTCAAGCATCCATTTTCTTAGTTGTGGTCTTGAAACCGAGTCATGTATCACATGTTATGACCATTTTATTGCAACCCATGTTTTCAGATAATTTCAATATAAATTTGTTTTTGTATGTTAGCGATTGTGTTTGGTAATCTATTTCTTGATAGCTCTCAATTTTAATAGAATAAAACATGGAATCAAATATTTCAGAGTCATATAATACATAAGCAAGTTGATCCTACATGAAATGTCAAAAAATACTTGTCCTTCTTTTGCATATTATTCACCTATGTAGGCTTCCCAAGGTTAAACAATATCATTTTTAGGTCAAATAACATGAAGTTTTGTTAGAGCACACTCTTGATAGCTCTCAATTTTAATAGAATAAAACATGGAATCAAATATTTCAAAGTCATATAATACATAAGCAAGTTGATCCTACATGAAATGTCAAAAAATACTTGTCCTTCTTTTGCATATTATTCACCTATGTAGGCTTCCCAAGGTTAAACAATATCATTTTTAGGTCAAATAACATGACGTTTTGTTAGAGCACACTCATGTCTTGACCTTTATACTATAATGTGCCGTCGAGATGCTCTTTGTCTACTACATTCACAACTACCTCAAATACTAGCTGACCAACTTTTACACCAATAAAACACAACCAAAATTAAACAGAGAAAACATATAGATGTGTTTTATCCATCAAGAATCCGGGCAAATACATTATGCCCGGATTCTATGTGGTCTATATGGACTGGAAATAATTTTTGAGGTTTTTTCTTAGGTTTGGATGATTTGAGCCGGTTACGGCATTTTTAGCTGTTCTTGGTAGGTTTTTATCAGTTTTTGATCGGGTTTAGTCGCTTTTGACCAATGCTTGCCTGGATAAAAGTACTCCTTTTTTCAAGCATCTATTTTCTTAGTTGTGGTCTTGAAACCGAGTCATGTATCACATGTTATGACCATTTTATTGCAACCCACGTTTTCAGATAATTTCAATATAAATTTGTTTTTGTATGTTAGCGATTGTGTTTGGTAATCTATTTCTTTATAGCTCTCAATTTTAATAGAATAAAACATGGAATCAAATATTTCAGAGTCATATAATACATAAGCAAGTTGATCCTACATGAAATGTCAAAAAATACTTGTCCTTCTTTTGCATATTATTCACCTATGTAGGCTTCCCAAGGTTAAACAATATCATTTTTAGGTCAAATAACATGAAGTTTTGTTAGAGCACACTCTTGATAGCTCTCAATTTTAATAGAATAAAACATGGAATCAAATATTTCAGAGTCATATAATACATAAGCAAGTTGATCCTACATGAAATGTCAAAAAATACTTGTCCTTCTATTGCATATTATTCACCTATGTAGGCTTCCCAAGGTTAAACAATATCATTTTTAGGTCAAATAACATGACGTTTTGTTAGAGCACACTCATGTCTTGACCTTTATACTATAATGTGCCGTCGAGATGCTCTTTGTCTACTACATTCACAACTACCTCAAATACTAGCTGACCAACTTTTACACCAATAAAACACAACCAAAATTAAACAGAGCAAACATATAGATGTGTTTTATCCATCAAGAATCCGGGAAAATACATTATGCCCGGATTCTATGTGGTCTATATGGACTGGAAATAATTTTTGAGGTTTTTTCTTAGGTTTGGATGATTTGAGCCGGTTACGGCATTTTTAGCTGTTCTTGGTAGGTTTTTATCAGTTTTTGATCGGGTTTAGTCGCTTTTGACCAATGCTTGCCTGGATAAAAGTACTCCTTTTTTCAAGCATCCATTTTCTTAGTTGTGGTCTTGAAACCGAGTCATGTATCACATGTTATGACCATTTTATTGCAACCCACGTTTTCAGATAATTTCAATATAAATTTGTTTTTGTATGTTAGCGATTGTGTTTGGTAATCTATTTCTTCATAGCTCTCAATTTTAATAGAATAAAACATGGAATCAAATATTTCAGAGTCATATAATACATAAGCAAGTTGATCCTACATGAAATGTCAAAAAATACTTGTCCTTCTTTTGCATATTATTCACCTATGTAGGCTTCCCAAGGTTAAACAATATCATTTTTAGGTCAAATAACATGACGTTTTGTTAGAGCACACTCTTGATAGCTCTCAATTTTAATAGAATAAAACATGGAATCAAATATTTCAGAGTCATATAATACATAAGCAAGTTGATCCTACATGAAATGTCAAAAAATACTTGTCCTTCTTTTGCATATTATTCACCTATGTAGGCTTCCCAAGGTTAAACAATATCATTTTTAGGTCAAATAACATAACGTTTTGTTAGAGCACACTCTTGATAGCTCTCAATTTTAATAGAATAAAACATGGAATCAAATATTTCAGAGTCATATAATACATAAGCAAGTTGATCCTACATGAAATGTCAAAAAATACTTGTCCTTCTTTTGCATATTATTCACCTATGTAGGCTTCCCAAGGTTAAACAATATCATTTTTAGGTCAAATAACATGACGTTTTGTTAGAGCACACTCATGTCTTGACCTTTGTACTATAATGTGCCGTCGAGATGCTCTTTGTCTACTACATTCATAACTACCTCAAATACTAGCTGACCAACTTTTACAACAATAAAACACAACCAAAATTAAACAGAGCAAACATATAGATGTGTTTTATCCATCAAGAATCCGGGCAAATATATTATGCCCGGATTCTATGTGGTCTATATGGACTGGAAATAATTTTAGAGGTTTTTTCTTAGGTTTGGATGATTTGAGCCGGTTACGGCATTTTTAGCTGTTCTTGGTAGGTTTTTATCAGTTTTTGATCGGGTTTAGTCGCTTTTGACCAATGCTTGCCTGGATAAAAGTACTCCTTTTTTCAAGCATCCATTTTCTTAGTTGTGGTCTTGAAACCGAGTCATGTAACACATGTTATGACCATTTTATTGCAACCCATGTTTTCAGATAATTTCAATATAAATTTGTTTTTGTATGTTAGCGATTGTGTTTGGTAATCTATTTCTTGATAGCTCTCAATTTTAATAGAATAAAACATGGAATCAAATATTTCAGAGTCATATAATACATAAGCAAGTTGATCCTACATGAAATGTCAAAAAATACTTGTCCTTCTTTTGCATATTATTCACCTATGTAGGCTTCCCAAGGTTAAACAATATCATTTTTAGGTCAAATAACATGAAGTTTTGTTAGAGCACACTCTTGATAGCTCTCAATTTTAATAGAATAAAACATGGAATCAAATATTTCAAAGTCATATAATACATAAGCAAGTTGATCCTACATGAAATGTCAAAAAATACTTGTCCTTCTTTTGCATATTATTCACCTATGTAGGCTTCCCAAGGTTAAACAATATCATTTTTAGGTCAAATAACATGACGTTTTGTTAGAGCACACTCATGTCTTGACCTTTATACTATAATGTGCCGTCGAGATGCTCTTTGTCTACTACATTCACAACTACCTCAAATACTAGCTGACCAACTTTTACACCAATAAAACACAACCAAAATTAAACAGAGAAAACATATAGATGTGTTTTATCCATCAAGAATCCGGGCAAATACATTATGCCCGGATTCTATGTGGTCTATATGGACTGGAAATAATTTTTGAGGTTTTTTCTTAGGTTTGGATGATTTGAGCCGGTTACGGCATTTTTAGCTGTTCTTGGTAGGTTTTTATCAGTTTTTGATCGGGTTTAGTCGCTTTTGACCAATGCTTGCCTGGATAAAAGTACTCCTTTTTTCAAGCATCTATTTTCTTAGTTGTGGTCTTGAAACCGAGTCATGTATCACATGTTATGACCATTTTATTGCAACCCACGTTTTCAGATAATTTCAATATAAATTTGTTTTTGTATGTTAGCGATTGTGTTTGGTAATCTATTTCTTCATAGCTCTCAATTTTAATAGAATAAAACATGGAATCAAATATTTCAGAGTCATATAATACATAAGCAAGTTGATCCTACATGAAATGTCAAAAAATACTTGTCCTTCTTTTGCATATTATTCACCTATGTAGGCTTCCCAAGGTTAAACAATATCATTTTTAGGTCAAATAACATGAAGTTTTGTTAGAGCACACTCTTGATAGCTCTCAATTTTAATAGAATAAAACATGGAATCAAATATTTCAGAGTCATATAATACATAAGCAAGTTGATCCTACATGAAATGTCAAAAAATACTTGTCCTTCTTTTGCATATTATTCACCTATGTAGGCTTCCCAAGGTTAAACAATATCATTTTTAGGTCAAATAACATGACGTTTTGTTAGAGCACACTCATGTCTTGACCTTTATACTATAATGTGCCGTCGAGATGCTCTTTGTCTACTACATTCACAACTACCTCAAATACTAGCTGACCAACTTTTACACCAATAAAACACAACCAAAATTAAACAGAGCAAACATATAGATGTGTTTTATCCATCAAGAATCCGGGAAAATACATTATGCCCGGATTCTATGTGGTCTATATGGACTGGAAATAATTTTTGAGGTTTTTTCTTAGGTTTGGATGATTTGAGCCGGTTACGGCATTTTTAGCTGTTCTTGGTAGGTTTTTATCAGTTTTTGATCGGGTTTAGTCGCTTTTGACCAATGCTTGCCTGGATAAAAGTACTCCTTTTTTCAAGCATCCATTTTCTTAGTTGTGGTCTTGAAACCGAGTCATGTATCACATGTTATGACCATTTTATTGCAACCCACGTTTTCAGATAATTTCAATATAAATTTGTTTTTGTATGTTAGCGATTGTGTTTGGTAATCTATTTCTTCATAGCTCTCAATTTTAATAGAATAAAACATGGAATCAAATATTTCAGAGTCATATAATACATAAGCAAGTTGATCCTACATGAAATGTCAAAAAATACTTGTCCTTCTTTTGCATATTATTCACCTATGTAGGCTTCCCAAGGTTAAACAATATCATTTTTAGGTCAAATAACATGACGCTTTGTTAGAGCACACTCTTGATAGCTCTCAATTTTAATAGAATAAAACATGGAATCAAATATTTCAGAGTCATATAATACATAAGCAAGTTGATCCTACATGAAATGTCAAAAAATACTTGTCCTTCTTTTGCATATTATTCACCTATGTAGGCTTCCCAAGGTTAAACAATATCATTTTTAGGTCAAATAACATGACGTTTTGTTAGAGCACACTCATGTCTTGACCTTTATACTATAATGTGCCGTCGAGATGCTCTTTGTCTACTACATTCACAACTACCTCAAATACTAGCTGACCAACTTTTACACAAATAAAACACAACCAAAACTAAACAGAGCAAACATATAGATGTGTTTTATCCATCAAGAATCCGAGCAAATACATTATGCCCGGATTCTATGTGGTCTATATGGACTGGAAATAATTTTAGAGGTTTTTTCTTAGGTTTGGATGATTTGAGCCGGTTACGGCATTTTTAGCTGTTCTTGGTAGTTTTTTATCAGTTTTTGATCGGGTTTAGTCGCTTTTGACCAATGCTTGCCTGGATAAAAGTACTCCTTTTTACAAGCATCCATTTTCTTAGTTGTGGTCTTGAAACCGAGTCATGTATAACATGTTATGACCATTTTATTGCAACCCACGTTTTCAGATAATTTCAATATAAATTTGTTTTTGTATGTTAGCGATTGTGTTTGGTAATCTATTTCTTGATAGCTCTCAATTTTAATAGAATAAAACATGGAATCAAATATTTCAGAGTCATATAATACATAAGCAAGTTGATCCTACATGAAATGTCAAAAATACTTGTCCTTCTTTTGCATATTATTCACCTATGTAGGCTTCCTAAGGTTAAACAATATCATTTTTAGGTCAAATAACATGACGTTTTGTTAGAGCACACTCTTGATAGCTCTCAATTTTAATAGAATAAAACATGGAATCAAATATTTCAGAGTCATATAATACATAAGCAAGTTGATCCTACATGAAATGTCAAAAAATACTTGTCCTTCTTTTGCATATTATTCACCTATGTAGGCTTCCCAAGGTTAAACAATATCATTTTTAGGTCAAATAACATGACGTTTTGTTAGAGCACACTCATGTCTTGACCTTTATACTATAATGTGCTGTCGAGATGCTCTTTGTCTACTACATTCACAACTACCTCAAATACTAGCTGACCAACTTTTACACCAATAAAACACAACCAAAACTAAACAGAGCAAACATATAGATGTGTTTTATCCATCAAGAATCCGAGCAAATACATTATGCCCGGATTCTATGTGGTCTATATGGACTGGAAATAATTTTAGAGGTTTTTTCTTAGGTTTGGATGATTTGAGCCGGTTACGGCATTTTTAGCTGTTCTTGGTAGGTTTTTATCAGTTTTTGATCGGGTTTAGTCGCTTTTGACCAATGCTTGCCTGGATAAAAGTACTCCTTTTTACAAGCATCCATTTTCTTAGTTGTGGTCTTGAAACCGAGTCATGTATCACATGTTATGACCATTTTATTGCAACCCACGTTTTCAGATAATTTCAATATAAATTTGTTTTTGTATGTTAGCGATTGTGTTTGGTAATCTATTTCTTGATAGCTCTCAATTTTAATAGAATAAAACATGGAATCAAATATTTCAGAGTCATATAATACATAAGCAAGTTGATCCTACATGAAATGTCAAAAATACTTGTCCTTCTTTTGCATATTATTCACCTATGTAGGCTTCCTAAGGTTAAACAATATCATTTTTAGGTCAAATAACATGACGTTTTGTTAGAGCACACTCTTGATAGCTCTCAATTTTAATAGAATAAAACATGGAATCAAATATTTCAGAGTCATATAATACATAAGCAAGTTGATCCTACATGAAATGTCAAAAAATACTTGTCCTTCTTTTGCATATTATTCACCTATGTAGGCTTCCCAAGTTTAAACAATATCATTTTTAGGTCAAATAACATGACGTTTTGTTAGAGCACACTCATGTCTTGACCTTTATAATATAATGTGCCGTCGAGATGCTCTTTGTCTACTACATTCACAACTACCTCAAATACTAGCTGACCAACTTTTACACCAATAAAACACAACCAAAACTAAACAGAGCAAACATATAGATGTGTTTTATCCATCAAGAATCCGGGCAAATACATTATGCCCGGATTCTATGTGGTCTATATGGACTGGAAATAATTTTAGAGGTTTTTTCTTAGGTTTGGATGATTTGAGCCGGTTACGGCATTTTTAGCTGTTCTTGGTAGGTTTTTATCAGTTTTTGATCGGGTTTAGTCGCTTTTGACCAATGCTTTCCTGGATAAAAGTACTCCTTTTTTCAAGCATCCATTTTCTTAGTTGTGGTCTTGAAACCGAGTCATGTATCACATGTTATGACCATTTTATTGCAACCCACGTTTTCAGATAATTTCAATATAAATTTGTTTTTGTATGTTAGCGATTGTGTTTGGTAATCTATTTCTTGATAGCTCTCAATTTTAATAGAATAAAACATGGAATCAAATATTTCAGAGTCATATAATACATAAGCAAGTTGATCCTACATGAAATGTCAAAAAATACTTGTCCTTCTTTTGCATATTATTCACCTATGTAGGCTTCCCAAGGTTAAACAATATCATTTTTAGGTCAAATAACATGAAGTTTTGTTAGAGCACACTCTTGATAGCTCTCAATTTTAATAGAATAAAACATGGAATCAAATATTTCAGAGTCATATAATACATAAGCAAGTTGATCCTACATGAAATGTCAAAAAATACTTGTCCTTCTTTTGCATATTATTCACCTATGTAGGCTTCCCAAGGTTAAACAATATCATTTTTAGGTCAAATAACATGACGTTTTGTTAGAGCACACTCATGTCTTGACCTTTATACTATAATGTGCCGTCGAGATGCTCTTTGTCTACTACATTCACAACTACCTCAAATACTAGCTGACCAACTTTTACACCAATAAAACACAACCAAAGATTAAACAGAGAAAACATATAGATGTGTTTTATCCATCAAGAATCCGGGCAAATACATTATTCCCGGATTCTATGTGGTCTATATGGACTGGAAATAATTTTTGAGGTTTTTTCTTAGGTTTGGATGATTTGAGCCGGTTACGGCATTTTTAGCTGTTCTTGGTAGGTTTTTATCAGTTTTTGATCGGGTTTAGTCGCTTTTGACCAATGCTTGCCTGGATAAAAGTACTCCTTTTTTCAAGCATCTATTTTCTTAGTTGTGGTCTTGAAACCGAGTCATGTATCACATGTTATGACCATTTTATTGCAACCCACGTTTTCAGATAATTTCAATATAAATTTGTTTTTGTATGTTAGCGATTGTGTTTGGTAATCTATTTCTTGATAGCTCTCAATTTTAATAGAATAAAACATGGAATCAAATATTTCAGAGTCATATAATACATAAGCAAGTTGATCCTACATGAAATGTCAAAAAATACTTGTCCTTCTTTTGCATATTATTCACCTATGTAGGCTTCCCAAGGTTAAACAATATCATTTTTAGGTCAAATAACATGAAGTTTTGTTAGAGCACACTCTTGATAGCTCTCAATTTTAATAGAATAAAACATGGAATCAAATATTTCAGAGTCATATAATACATAAGCAAGTTGATCCTAAATGAAATGTCAAAAAATACTTGTCCTTCTTTTCCATATTATTCACCTATGTAGGCTTCCCAAGGTTAAACAATATCATTTTTAGGTCAAATAACATGACGTTTTGTTAGAGCACACTCATGTCTTGACCTTTATACTATAATGTGCCGTCGAGATGCTCTTTGTCTACTACATTCACAACTACCTCAAATACTAGCTGACCAACTTTTACACCAATAAAACACAACCAAAATTAAACAGAGCAAACATATAGATGTGTTTTATCCATCAAGAATCCGGGCAAATACATTATGCCCGGATTCTATGTGGTCTATATGGACTGGAAATAATTTTTGAGGTTTTTTCTTAGGTTTGGATGATTTGAGCCGGTTACGGCATTTTTAGCTGTTCTTGGTAGGTTTTTATCAGTTTTTGATCGGGTTTAGTCGCTTTTGACCAATGCTTGCCTGGATAAAAGTACTCCTTTTTTCAAGCATCCATTTTCTTAGTTGTGGTCTTGAAACCGAGTCATGTATCACATGTTATGACCATTTTATTGCAACCCACGTTTTCAGATAATTTCAATATAAATTTGTTTTTGTATGTTAGCGATTGTGTTTGGTAATCTATTTCTTCATAGCTCTCAATTTTAATAGAATAAAACATGGAATCAAATATTTCAGAGTCATATAATACATAAGCAAGTTGATCCTACATGAAATGTCAAAAAATACTTGTCCTTCTTTTGCATATTATTCACCTATGTAGGCTTCCCAAGGTTAAACAATATCATTTTTAGGTCAAATAACATGACGCTTTGTTAGAGCACACTCTTGATAGCTCTCAATTTTAATAAAATAAAACATGGAATCAAATATTTCAGAGTCATATAATACATAAGCAAGTTGATCCTACATGAAATGTCAAAAAATACTTGTCCTTCTTTTGCATATTATTCACCTATGTAGGCTTCCCAAGGTTAAACAATATCATTTTTAGGTCAAATAACATGACGTTTTGTTAGAGCACACTCATGTCTTGACCTTTATACTATAATGTGCCGTCGAGATGCTCTTTGTCTACTACATTCACAACTACCTCAAATACTAGCTGACCAACTTTTACACCAATAAAACACAACCAAAACTAAACAGAGCAAACATATAGATGTGTTTTATCCATCAAGAATCCGGGCAAATACATTATGCCCGGATTCTATGTGGTCTATATGGACTGGAAATAATTTTAGAGGTTTTTTCTTAGGTTTGGATGATTTGAGCCGGTTACGGCATTTTTAGCTGTTCTTGGTAGGTTTTTATCAGTTTTTGATCGGGTTTAGTCGCTTTTGACCAATGCTTGCCTGGATAAAAGTACTCCTTTTTTCAAGCATCCATTTTCTTAGTTGTGGTCTTGAAACCGAGTCATGTATCACATGTTATGACCATTTTATTGCAACCCACGTTTTCAGATAATTTCAATATAAATTTGTTTTTGTATGTTAGCGATTGTGTTTGGTAATCTATTTCTTGATAGCTCTCAATTTTAATAGAATAAAACATGGAATCAAATATTTCAGAGTCATATAATACATAAGCAAGTTGATCCTACATGAAATGTCAAAAAATACTTGTCCTTCTTTTGCATATTATTCACCTATGTAGGCTTCCCAAGGTTAAACAATATCATTTTTAGGTCAAATAACATGAAGTTTTGTTAGAGCACACTCTTGATAGCTCTCAATTTTAATAGAATAAAACATGGAATCAAATATTTCAGAGTCATATAATACATAAGCAAGTTGATCCTACATGAAATGTCAAAAAATACTTGTCCTTCTTTTGCATATTATTCACCTATGTAGGCTTCCCAAGGTTAAACAATATCATTTTTAGGTCAAATAACATGACGTTTTGTTAGAGCACACTCATGTCTTGACCTTTATACTATAATGTGCCGTCGAGATGCTCTTTGTCTACTACATTCACAACTACCTCAAATACTAGCTGACCAACTTTTACACCAATAAAACACAACCAAAATTAAACAGAGAAAACATATAGATGTGTTTTATCCATCAAGAATCCGGGCAAATACATTATGCCCGGATTCTATGTGGTCTATATGGACTGGAAATAATTTTTGAGGTTTTTTCTTAGGTTTGGATGATTTGAGCCGGTTACGGCATTTTTAGCTGTTCTTGGTAGGTTTTTATCAGTTTTTGATCGGGTTTAGTCGCTTTTGACCAATGCTTGCCTGGATAAAAGTACTCCTTTTTTCAAGCATCTATTTTCTTAGTTGTGGTCTTGAAACCGAGTCATGTATCACATGTTATGACCATTTTATTGCAACCCACGTTTTCAGATAATTTCAATATAAATTTGTTTTTGTATGTTAGCGATTGTGTTTGGTAATCTATTTCTTGATAGCTCTCAATTTTAATAGAATAAAACATGGAATCAAATATTTCAGAGTCATATAATACATAAGCAAGTTGATCCTACATGAAATGTCAAAAAATACTTGTCCTTCTTTTGCATATTATTCACCTATGTAGGCTTCCCAAGGTTAAACAATATCATTTTTAGGTCAAATAACATGAAGTTTTGTTAGAGCACACTCTTGATAGCTCTCAATTTTAATAGAATAAAACATGGAATCAAATATTTCAGAGTCATATAATACATAAGCAAGTTGATCCTACATGAAATGTCAAAAAATACTTGTCCTTCTTTTGCATATTATTCACCTATGTAGGCTTCCCAAGGTTAAACAATATCATTTTTAGGTCAAATAACATGACGTTTTGTTAGAGCACACTCATGTCTTGACCTTTATACTATAATGTGCCGTCGAGATGCTCTTTGTCTACTACATTCACAACTACCTCAAATACTAGCTGACCAACTTTTACACCAATAAAACACAACCAAAATTAAACAGAGCAAACATATAGATGTGTTTTATCCATCAAGAATCCGGGCAAATACATTATGCCCGGATTCTATGTGGTCTATATGGACTGGAAATAATTTTTGAGGTTTTTTCTTAGGTTTGGATGATTTGAGCCGGTTACGGCATTTTTAGCTGTTCTTGGTAGGTTTTTATCAGTTTTTGATCGGGTTTAGTCGCTTTTGACCAATGCTTGCCTGGATAAAAGTACTCCTTTTTTCAAGCATCCATTTTCTTAGTTGTGGTCTTGAAACCGAGTCATGTATCACATGTTATGACCATTTTATTGCAACCCACGTTTTCAGATAATTTCAATATAAATTTGTTTTTGTATGTTAGCGATTGTGTTTGGTAATCTATTTCTTCATAGCTCTCAATTTTAATAGAATAAAACATGGAATCAAATATTTCAGAGTCATATAATACATAAGCAAGTTGATCCTACATGAAATGTCAAAAAATACTTGTCCTTCTTTTGCATATTATTCACCTATGTAGGCTTCCCAAGGTTAAACAATATCATTTTTAGGTCAAATAACATGAAGTTTTGTTAGAGCACACTCTTGATAGCTCTCAATTTTAATAGAATAAAACATGGAATCAAATATTTCAGAGTCATATAATACATAAGCAAGTTGATCCTACATGAAATGTCAAAAAATACTTGTCCTTCTTTTGCATATTATTCACCTATGTAGGCTTCCCAAGGTTAAACAATATCATTTTTAGGTCAAATAACATGACGTTTTGTTAGAGCACACTCATGTCTTGACCTTTATACTATAATGTGCCGTCGAGATGCTCTTTGTCTACTACATTCACAACTACCTCAAATACTAGCTGACCAACTTTTACACCAATAAAACACAACCAAAATTAAACAGAGAAAACATATAGATGTGTTTTATCCATCAAGAATCCGGGCAAATACATTATGCCCGGATTCTATGTGGTCTATATGGACTGGAAATAATTTTTGAGGTTTTTTCTTAGGTTTGGATGATTTGAGCCGGTTACGGCATTTTTAGCTGTTCTTGGTAGGTTTTTATCAGTTTTTGATCGGGTTTAGTCGCTTTTGACCAATGCTTGCCTGGATAAAAGTACTCCTTTTTTCAAGCATCTATTTTCTTAGTTGTGGTCTTGAAACCGAGTCATGTATCACATGTTATGACCATTTTATTGCAACCCACGTTTTCAGATAATTTCAATATAAATTTGTTTTTGTATGTTAGCGATTGTGTTTGGTAATCTATTTCTTGATAGCTCTCAATTTTAATAGAATAAAACATGGAATCAAATATTTCAGAGTCATATAATACATAAGCAAGTTGATCCTACATGAAATGTCAAAAAATACTTGTCCTTCTTTTGCATATTATTCACCTATGTAGGCTTCCCAAGGTTAAACAATATCATTTTTAGGTCAAATAACATGAAGTTTTGTTAGAGCACACTCTTGATAGCTCTCAATTTTAATAGAATAAAACATGGAATCAAATATTTCAGAGTCATATAATACATAAGCAAGTTGATCCTACATGAAATGTCAAAAAATACTTGTCCTTCTTTTGCATATTATTCACCTATGTAGGCTTCCCAAGGTTAAACAATATCATTTTTAGGTCAAATAACATGACGTTTTGTTAGAGCACACTCATGTCTTGACCTTTATACTATAATGTGCCGTCGAGATGCTCTTTGTCTACTACATTCACAACTACCTCAAATACTAGCTGACCAACTTTTACACCAATAAAACACAACCAAAATTAAACAGAGCAAACATATAGATGTGTTTTATCCATCAAGAATCCGGGCAAATACATTATGCCCGGATTCTATGTGGTCTATATGGACTGGAAATAATTTTTGAGGTTTTTTCTTAGGTTTGGATGATTTGAGCCGGTTACGGCATTTTTAGCTGTTCTTGGTAGGTTTTTATCAGTTTTTGATCGGGTTTAGTCGCTTTTGACCAATGCTTGCCTGGATAAAAGTACTCCTTTTTTCAAGCATCCATTTTCTTAGTTGTGGTCTTGAAACCGAGTCATGTATCACATGTTATGACCATTTTATTGCAACCCACGTTTTCAGATAATTTCAATATAAATTTGTTTTTGTATGTTAGCGATTGTGTTTGGTAATCTATTTCTTCATAGCTCTCAATTTTAATAGAATAAAACATGGAATCAAATATTTCAGAGTCATATAATACATAAGCAAGTTGATCCTACATGAAATGTCAAAAAATACTTGTCCTTCTTTTGCATATTATTCACCTATGTAGGCTTCCCAAGGTTAAACAATATCATTTTTAGGTCAAATAACATGACGCTTTGTTAGAGCACACTCTTGATAGCTCTCAATTTTAATAGAATAAAACATGGAATCAAATATTTCAGAGTCATATAATACATAAGCAAGTTGATCCTACATGAAATGTCAAAAAATACTTGTCCTTCTTTTGCATATTATTCACCTATGTAGGCTTCCCAAGGTTAAACAATATCATTTTTAGGTCAAATAACATGACGTTTTGTTAGAGCACACTCATGTCTTGACCTTTATACTATAATGTGCCGTCGAGATGCTCTTTGTCTACTACATTCACAACTACCTCAAATACTAGCTGACCAACTTTTACACCAATAAAACACAACCAAAACTAAACAGATCAAACATATAGATGTGTTTTATCCATCAAGAATCCGGGCAAATACATTATGCCCGGATTCTATGTGGTCTATATGGACTGGAAATAATTTTAGAGGTTTTTTCTTAGGTTTGGATGATTTGAGCCGGTTACGGCATTTTTAGCTGTTCTTGGTAGGTTTTTATCAGTTTTTGATCGGGTTTAGTCGCTTTTGACCAATGCTTGCCTGGATAAAAGTACTCCTTTTTTCAAGCATCCATTTTCTTAGTTGTGGTCTTGAAACCGAGTCATGTATCACATGTTATGACCATTTTATTGCAACCCACGTTTTCAGATAATTTCAATATAAATTTGTTTTTGTATGTTAGCGATTGTGTTTGGTAATCTATTTCTTGATAGCTCTCAATTTTAATAGAATAAAACATGGAATCAAATATTTCAGAGTCATATAATACATAAGCAAGTTGATCCTACATGAAATGTCAAAAAATACTTGTCCTTCTTTTGCATATTATTCACCTATGTAGGCTTCCCAAGGTTAAACAATATCATTTTTAGGTCAAATAACATGAAGTTTTGTTAGAGCACACTCTTGATAGCTCTCAATTTTAATAGAATAAAACATGGAATCAAATATTTCAGAGTCATATAATACATAAGCAAGTTGATCCTACATGAAATGTCAAAAAATACTTGTCCTTCTTTTGCATATTATTCACCTATGTAGGCTTCCCAAGGTTAAACAATATCATTTTTAGGTCAAATAACATGACGTTTTGTTAGAGCACACTCATGTCTTGACCTTTATACTATAATGTGCCGTCGAGATGCTCTTTGTCTACTACATTCACAACTACCTCAAATACTAGCTGACCAACTTTTACACCAATAAAACACAACCAAAATTAAACAGAGCAAACATATAGATGTGTTTTATCCATCAAGAATCCGGGCAAATACATTATGCCCGGATTCTATGTGGTCTATATGGACTGGAAATAACTTTTGAGGTTTTTTCTTAGGTTTGGATGATTTGAGCCGGTTACGGCATTTTTAGCTGTTCTTGGTAGGTTTTTATCAGTTTTTGATCGGGTTTAGTCGCTTTTGACCAATGCTTGCCTGGATAAAAGTACTCCTTTTTTCAAGCATCTATTTTCTTAGTTGTGGTCTTGAAACCGAGTCATGTATCACATGTTATGACCATTTTATTGCAACCCACGTTTTCAGATAATTTCAATATAAATTTGTTTTTGTATGTTAGCGATTGTGTTTGGTAATCTATTTCTTGATAGCTCTCAATTTTAATAGAATAAAACATGGAATCAAATATTTCAGAGTCATATAATACATAAGCAAGTTGATCCTACATGAAATGTCAAAAAATACTTGTCCTTCTTTTGCATATTATTCACCTATGTAGGCTTCCCAAGGTTAAACAATATCATTTTTAGGTCAAATAACATGAAGTTTTGTTAGAGCACACTCTTGATAGCTCTCAATTTTAATAGAATAAAACATGGAATCAAATATTTCAGAGTCATATAATACATAAGCAAGTTGATCCTACATGAAATGTCAAAAAATACTTGTCCTTCTTTTCCATATTATTCACCTATGTAGGCTTCCCAAGGTTAAACAATATCATTTTTAGGTCAAATAACATGACATTTTGTTAGAGCACACTCATGTCTTGACCTTTATACTATAATGTGCCGTCGAGATGCTCTTTGTCTACTACATTCACAACTACCTCAAATACTATCTGACCAACTTTTACACCAATAAAACACAACCAAAATTAAACAGAGCAAACATATAGATGTGTTTTATCCATCAAGAATCCGGGCAAATACATTATGCCCGGATTCTATGTGGTCTATATGGACTGGAAATAATTTTTGAGGTTTTTTCTTAGGTTTGGATGATTTGAGCCGGTTACGGCATTTTTAGCTGTTCTTGGTAGGTTTTTATCAGTTTTTGATCGGGTTTAGTCGCTTTTGACCAATGCTTGCCAGGATAAAAGTACTCCTTTTTTCAAGCATCCATTTTCTTAGTTGTGGTCTTGAAACCGAGTCATGTATCACATGTTATGACCATTTTATTGCAACCCACGTTTTCAGATAATTTCAATATAAATTTGTTTTTGTATGTTAGCGATTGTGTTTGGTAATCTATTTCTTCATAGCTCTCAATTTTAATAGAATAAAACATGGAATCAAATATTTCAGAGTCATATAATACATAAGCAAGTTGATCCTACATGAAATGTCAAAAAATACTTGTCCTTCTTTTGCATATTATTCACCTATGTAGGCTTCCCAAGGTTAAACAATATCATTTTTAGGTCAAATAATATGAAGCTTTGTTAGAGCACACTCTTGATAGCTCTCAATTTTAATAGAATAAAACATGGAATCAAATATTTCAGAGTCATATAATACATAAGCAAGTTGATCCTACATGAAATGTCAAAAAATACTTGTCCTTCTTTTGCATATTATTCACCTATGTAGGCTTCCCAAGGTTAAACAATATCATTTTTAGGTCAAATAACATGACGTTTTGTTAGAGCACACTCATGTCTTGACCTTTATACTATAATGTGCCGTCGAGATGCTCTTTGTCTACTACATTCACAACTACCTCAAATACTAGCTGACCAACTTTTACACCAATAAAACACAACCAAAACTAAACAGAGCAAACATATAGATGTGTTTTATCCATCAAGAATCCGAGCAAATACATTATGCCCGGATTCTATGTGGTCTATATGGACTGGAAATAATTTTAGAGGTTTTTTCTTAGGTTTGGATGATTTGAGCCGGTTACGGCATTTTTAGCTGTTCTTGGTAGGTTTTTATCAGTTTTTGATCGGGTTTAGTCGCTTTTGACCAATGCTTGCCTGGATAAAAGTACTCCTTTTTACAAGCATCCATTTTCTTAGTTGTGGTCTTGAAACCGAGTCATGTATCACATGTTATGACCATTTTATTGCAACTCACGTTTTCAGATAATTTCAATATAAATTTGTTTTTGTATGTTAGCGATTGTGTTTGGTAATCTATTTCTTGATAGCTCTCAATTTTAATAGAATAAAACATGGAATCAAATATTTCAGAGTCATATAATACATAAGCAAGTTGATCCTACATGAAATGTCAAAAAATACTTGTCCTTCTTTTGCATATTATTCACCTATGTAGGCTTCCTAAGGTTAAACAATATCATTTTTAGGTCAAATAACATGACGTTTTGTTAGAGCACACTCTTGATAGCTCTCAATTTTAATAGAATAAAACATGGAATCAAATATTTCAGAGTCATATAATACATAAGCAAGTTGATCCTACATGAAATGTCAAAAAATACTTGTCCTTCTTTTGCATATTATTCACCTATGTAGGCTTCCCAAGGTTAAACAATATCATTTTTAGGTCAAATAACATGACGTTTTGTTAGAGCACACTCATGTCTTGACCTTTATAATATAATGTGCCGTCGAGATGCTCTTTGTCTACTACATTCACAACTACCTCAAATACTAGCTGACCAACTTTTACACCAATAAAACACAACCAAAACTAAACAGAGCAAACATATAGATGTGTTTTATCCATCAAGAATCCGGGCAAATACATTATGCCCGGATTCTATGTGGTCTATATGGACTGGAAATAATTTTAGAGGTTTTTTCTTAGGTTTGGATGATTTGAGCCGGTTACGGCATTTTTAGCTGTTCTTGGTAGGTTTTTATCAGTTTTTGATCGGGTTTAGTCGCTTTTGACCAATGCTTGCCTGGATAAAAGTACTCCTTTTTTCAAGCATCCATTTTCTTAGTTGTGGTCTTGAAACCGAGTCATGTATCACATGTTATGACCATTTTATTACAACCCACGTTTTCAGATAATTTCAATATAAATTTGTTTTTGTATGTTAGCGATTGTGTTTGATAATCTATTTCTTGATAGCTCTCAATTTTAATAGAATAAAACATGGAATCAAATATTTCAGAGTCATATAATACATAAGCAAGTTGATCCTACATGAAATGTCAAAAAATACTTGTCCTTCTTTTGCATATTATTCACCTATGTAGGCTTCCTAAGGTTAAACAATATCATTTTTAGGTCAAATAACATGACGTTTTGTTAGAGCACACTCTTGATAGCTCTCAATTTTAATAGAATAAAACATGGAATCAAATATTTCAGAGTCATATAATACATAAGCAAGTTGATCCTACATGAAATGTCAAAAAATACTTGTCCTTCTTTTGCATATTATTCACCTATGTAGGCTTGCTAAGGTTAAACAATATCATTTTTAGGTCAAATAACATGACGTTTTGTTAGAGCACACTCTTGATAGCTCTCAATTTTAATAGAATAAAACATGGAATCAAATATTTCAGAGTCATATAATACATAAGCAAGTTGATCCTACATGAAATGTCAAAAAATACTTGTGCTTCTTTTGCATATTATTCACCTATGTAGGCTTCCCAAGGTTAAACAATATCATTTTTAGGTCAAATAACATGACGTTTTGTTAGAGCACACTCATGTCTTGACCTTTATAATATAATGTGCCGTCGAGATGCTCTTTGTCTACTACATTCACAACTACCTCAAATACTAGCTGACCAACTTTTACACCAATAAAACACAACCAAAACTAAACAGAGCAAACATATAGATGTGTTTTATCCATCAAGAATCCGGGCAAATACATTATGCCCGGATTCTATGTGGTCTATATGGACTGGAAATAATTTTAGAGGTTTTTTCTTAGGTTTGGATGATTTGAGCCGGTTACGGCATTTTTAGCTGTTCTTGGTAGGTTTTTATCAGTTTTTGATCGGGTTTAGTCACTTTTGACCAATGCTTGCCTGGATAAAAGTACTCCTTTTTTCAAGCATCCATTTTCTTAGTTGTGGTCTTGAAACCGAGTCATGTATCACATGTTATGACCATTTTATTGCAACCCACGTTTTCAGATAATTTCAATATAAATTTGTTTTTGTATGTTAGCGATTGTGTTTGGTAATCTATTTCTTGATAGCTCTCAATTTTAATAGAATAAAACATGGAATCAAATATTTCAGAGTCATATAATACATAAGCAAGTTGATCCTACATGAAATGTAAAAAAATACTTGTCCTTCTTTTGCATATTATTCACCTATGTAGGCTTCCCAAGGTTAAACAATATCATTTTTAGGTCAAATAACATGACGTTTTGTTAGAGCACACTCTTGATAGCTCTCAATTATAATAGAATAAAACATGGAATCAAATATTTCAGAGTCATATAATACATAAGCAAGTTGATCCTACATGAAATGTCAAAAAATACTTGTCCTTCTTTTGCATATTATTCACCTATGTAGGCTTCCCAAGGTTAAACAATATAATTTTTAGGTCAAATAACATGACGTTTTGTTAGAGCACACTCTTGATAGCTCTCAATTTTAATAGAATAAAACATGGAATCAAATATTTCAGAGTCATATAATACATAAGCAAGTTGATCCTACATGAAATGTCAAAAAATACTTGTCCTTCTTTTGCATATTATTCACCTATGTAGGCTTCCCAAGGTTAAACAATATCATTTTTAGGTCAAATAACATGACGTTTTGTTAGAGCACACTCATGTCTTGACCTTTATACTATAATGTGCCGTCGAGATGCTCTTTGTCTACTACATTCACAACTACCTCAAATACTAGCTGACCAACTTTTACACCAATAAAACACAACCAAAACTAAACAGAGCAAACATATAGATGTGTTTTATCCATCAAGAATCCGGGCAAATACATTATGCCCGGATTCTATGTGGTCTATATGGACTGGAAATAATTTTAGAGGTTTTTTCTTAGGTTTGGATGATTTGAGCCGGTTACGGCATTTTTAGCTGTTCTTGGTAGGTTTTTATCAGTTTTTGATCGGGTTTAGTCACTTTTGACCAATGCTTGCCTGGATAAAAGTACTCCTTTTTTCAAGCATCCATTTTCTTAGTTGTGGTCTTGAAACCGAGTCATGTATCACATGTTATGACCATTTTATTGCAACCCACGTTTTCAGATAATTTCAATATAAATTTGTTTTTGTATGTTAGCGATTGTGTTTGGTAATCTATTTCTTGATAGCTCTCAATTTTAATAGAATAAAACATGGAATCAAATATTTCAGAGTCATATAATACATAAGCAAGTTGATCCTACATGAAATGTAAAAAAATACTTGTCCTTCTTTTGCATATTATTCACCTATGTAGGCTTCCCAAGGTTAAATAATATCATTTTTAGGTCAAATAACATGACGTTTTGTTAGAGCACACTCATGTCTTGACCTTTATACTATAATGTGCCGTCGAGATGCTCTTTGTCTACTACATTCACAACTACCTCAAATACTAGCTGACCAACTTTTACACCAATAAAACACAACCAAAACTAAACAGAGCAAACATATAGATGTGTTTTATCCATCAAGAGTCCGGGCAAATACATTATGCCCGGATTCTATGTGGTCTATATGGACTGGAAATAATTTTTGAGGTTTTTCTTAGGATTGGATGATTTGAGCCGGTTACGGCATTTTTAGCTGTTCTTGGTAGGTTTTTATCAGTTTTTGATCGGGTTTAGTCGCTTTTGACCAATGCTTGCCTGGATAAAAGTACTCCTTTTTTCAAGCATCCATTTTCTTAGTTGTGGTCTTGAAACCGAGTCATGTATCACATGTTATGACCATTTTATTGCAACCCACGTTTTCAGATAATTTCAATATAAATTTGTTTTTGTATGTTAGCGATTGTGTTTGGTAATCTATTTCTTGATAGCTCTCAATTTTAATAGAATAAAAAATGGAATCAAATATTTCAGAGTCATATAATACATAAGCAAGTTGATCCTACATGAACTGTCAAAAAATACTTGTCCTTCTTTTGCATATTATTCACCTATGTAGGCTTCCTAAGGTTAAACAATATCATTTTTAGGTCAAATAACATGACGTTTTGTTAGAGTACACTCTTGATAGCTCTCAATTTTAATAGAATAAAACATGGAATCAAATATTTCAGAGTCATATAATACATAAGCAAGTTGATCCTACATGAAATGTCAAAAAATACTTGTCCTTCTTTTGCATATTATTCACCTATGTACGCTTCCCAAGGTTAAACAATATCATTTTTAGGTCAAATAACATGACGTTTTGTTAGAGCACACTCTTGATAGCTCTCAATTTTAATAGAATAAAACATGGAATCAAATATTTCAGAGTCATATAATACATAAGCAAGTTGATCCTACATGAAATGTCAAAAAATACTTGTCCTTCTTTTGCATATTATTCACCTATGTAGGCTTCCCAAGGTTAAACAATATCATTTTTAGGTCAAATAACATGACGTTTTGTTAGAGCACACTCATGTCTTGACCTTTATACTATAATGTGCCGTCGAGATGCTCTTTGTCTACTACATTCACAACTACCTCAAATACTAGCTGACCAACTTTTACACCAATAAAACACAACCAAAACTAAACAGAGCAAACATATAGATGTGTTTTATCCATCAAGAATCCGGGCAAATACATTATGCCCGGATTCTATGTGGTCTATATGGACTGGAAATAATTTTAGAGGTTTTTTCTTAGGCTTGGATGATTTGAGCCGGTTACGGCATTTTTAGCTGTTCTTGGTAGGTTTTTATCAGTTTTTGATCGGGTTTAGTCACTTTTGACCAATGCTTGCCTGGATAAAAGTACTCCTTTTTTCAAGCATCCATTTTCTTAGTTGTGGTCTTGAAACCGAGTCATGTATCACATGTTATGACCATTTTATTGCAACCCACGTTTTCAGATAATTTCAATATAAATTTGTTTTTGTATGTTAGCGATTGTGTTTGGTAATCTATTTCTTGATAGCTCTCAATTTTAATAGAATAAAACATGGAATCAAATATTTCAGAGTCATATAATACATAAGCAAGTTGATCCTACATGAAATGTAAAAAAATACTTGTCCTTCTTTTGCATATTATTCACCTATGTAGGCTTCCCAAGGTTAAACAATATCATTTTTAGGTCAAATAACATGACGTTTTGTTAGAGCACACTCTTGATAGCTCTCAATTATAATAGAATAAAACATGGAATCAAATATTTCAGAGTCATATAATACATAAGCAAGTTGATCCTACATGAAATGTCAAAAAATACTTGTCCTTCTTTTGCATATTATTCACCTATGTAGGCTTCCCAAGGTTAAACAATATAATTTTTAGGTCAAATAACATGACGTTTTGTTAGAGCACACTCTTGATAGCTCTCAATTTTAATAGAATAAAACATGGAATCAAATATTTCAGAGTCATATAATACATAAGCAAGTTGATCCTACATGAAATGTCAAAAAATACTTGTCCTTCTTTTGCATATTATTCACCTATGTAGGCTTCCCAAGGTTAAACAATATCATTTTTAGGTCAAATAACATGACGTTTTGTTAGAGCACACTCATGTCTTGACCTTTATACTATAATGTGCCGTCGAGATGCTCTTTGTCTACTACATTCACAACTACCTCAAATACTAGCTGACCAACTTTTACACCAATAAAACACAACCAAAACTAAACAGAGCAAACATATAGATGTGTTTTATCCATCAAGAATCCGGGCAAATACATTATGCCCGGATTCTATGTGGTCTATATGGACTGGAAATAATTTTAGAGGTTTTTTCTTAGGTTTGGATGATTTGAGCCGGTTACGGCATTTTTAGCTGTTCTTGGTAGGTTTTTATCAGTTTTTGATCGGGTTTAGTCACTTTTGACCAATGCTTGCCTGGATAAAAGTACTCCTTTTTTCAAGCATCCATTTTCTTAGTTGTGGTCTTGAAACCGAGTCATGTATCACATGTTATGACCATTTTATTGCAACCCACGTTTTCAGATAATTTCAATATAAATTTGTTTTTGTATGTTAGCGATTGTGTTTGGTAATCTATTTCTTGATAGCTCTCAATTTTAATAGAATAAAACATGGAATCAAATATTTCAGAGTCATATAATACATAAGCAAGTTGATCCTACATGAAATGTAAAAAAATACTTGTCCTTCTTTTGCATATTATTCACCTATGTAGGCTTCCCAAGGTTAAATAATATCATTTTTAGGTCAAATAACATGACGTTTTGTTAGAGCACACTCATGTCTTGACCTTTATACTATAATGTGCCGTCGAGATGCTCTTTGTCTACTACATTCACAACTACCTCAAATACTAGCTGACCAACTTTTACACCAATAAAACACAACCAAAACTAAACAGAGCAAACATATAGATGTGTTTTATCCATCAAGAGTCCGGGCAAATACATTATGCCCGGATTCTATGTGGTCTATATGGACTGGAAATAATTTTTGAGGTTTTTCTTAGGTTTGGATGATTTGAGCCGGTTACGGCATTTTTAGCTGTTCTTGGTAGGTTTTTATCAGGTTTTGATCGGGTTTAGTCGCTTTTGACCAATGCTTGCCTGGATAAAAGTACTCCTTTTTTCAAGCATCCATTTTCTTAGTTGTGGTCTTGAAACCGAGTCATGTATCACATGTTATGACCATTTTATTGCAACCCACGTTTTCAGATAATTTCAATATAAATTTGTTTTTGTATGTTAGCGATTGTGTTTGGTAATCTATTTCTTGATAGCTCTCAATTTTAATAGAATAAAAAATGGAATCAAATATTTCAGAGTCATATAATACATAAGCAAGTTGATCCTACATGAACTGTCAAAAAATACTTGTCCTTCTTTTGCATATTATTCACCTATGTAGGCTTCCTAAGGTTAAACAATATCATTTTTAGGTCAAATAACATGACGTTTTGTTAGAGTACACTCTTGATAGCTCTCAATTTTAATAGAATAAAACATGGAATCAAATATTTCAGAGTCATATAATACATAAGCAAGTTGATCCTACATGAAATGTCAAAAAATACTTGTCCTTCTTTTGCATATTATTCACCTATGTACGCTTCCCAAGGTTAAACAATATCATTTTTAGGTCAAATAACATGACGTTTTGTTAGAGCACACTCTTGATAGCTCTCAATTTTAATAGAATAAAACATGGAATCAAATATTTCAGAGTCATATAATACATAAGCAAGTTGATCCTACATGAAATGTCAAAAAATACTTGTCCTTCTTTTGCATATTATTCACCTATGTAGGCTTCCCAAGGTTAAACAATATCATTTTTAGGTCAAATAACATGACGTTTTGTTAGAGCACACTCATGTCTTGACCTTTATACTATAATGTGCCGTCGAGATGCTCTTTGTCTACTACATTCACAACTACCTCAAATACTAGCTGACCAACTTTTACACCAATAAAACACAACCAAAACTAAACAGAGCAAACATATAGATGTGTTTTATCCATCAAGAATCCGGGCAAATACATTATGCCCGGATTCTATGTGGTCTATATGGACTGGAAATAATTTTAGAGGTTTTTTCTTAGGTTTGGATGATTTGAGCCGGTTACGGCATTTTTAGCTGTTCTTGGTAGGTTTTTATCAGTTTTTGATCGGGTTTAGTCACTTTTGACCAATGCTTGCCTGGATAAAAGTACTCCTTTTTTCAAGCATCCATTTTCTTAGTTGTGGTCTTGAAACCGAGTCATGTATCACATGTTATGACCATTTTATTGCAACCCACGTTTTCAGATAATTTCAATATAAATTTGTTTTTGTATGTTAGCGATTGTGTTTGGTAATCTATTTCTTGATAGCTCTCAATTTTAATAGAATAAAACATGGAATCAAATATTTCAGAGTCATATAATACATAAGCAAGTTGATCCTACATGAAATGTAAAAAAATACTTGTCCTTCTTTTGCATATTATTCACCTATGTAGGCTTCCCAAGGTTAAACAATATCATTTTTAGGTCAAATAACATGACGTTTTGTTAGAGCACACTCTTGATAGCTCTCAATTATAATAGAATAAAACATGGAATCAAATATTTCAGAGTCATATAATACATAAGCAAGTTGATCCTACATGAAATGTCAAAAAATACTTGTCCTTCTTTTGCATATTATTCACCTATGTAGGCTTCCCAAGGTTAAACAATATAATTTTTAGGTCAAATAACATGACGTTTTGTTAGAGCACACTCTTGATAGCTCTCAATTTTAATAGAATAAAACATGGAATCAAATATTTCAGAGTCATATAATACATAAGCAAGTTGATCCTACATGAAATGTCAAAAAATACTTGTCCTTCTTTTGCATATTATTCACCTATGTAGGCTTCCCAAGGTTAAACAATATCATTTTTAGGTCAAATAACATGACGTTTTGTTAGAGCACACTCATGTCTTGACCTTTATACTATAATGTGCCGTCGAGATGCTCTTTGTCTACTACATTCACAACTACCTCAAATACTAGCTGACCAACTTTTACACCAATAAAACACAACCAAAACTAAACAGAGCAAACATATAGATGTGTTTTATCCATCAAGAGTCCGGGCAAATACATTATGCCCGGATTCTATGTGGTCTATATGGACTGGAAATAATTTTTGAGGTTTTTCTTAGGTTTGGATGATTTGAGCCGGTTACGGCATTTTTAGCTGTTCTTGGTAGGTTTTTATCAGTTTTTGATCGGGTTTAGTCGCTTTTGACCAATTCTTGCCTGGATAAAAGTACTCCTTTTTTCAAGCATCCATTTTCTTAGTTGTGGTCTTGAAACCGAGTCATGTATCACATGTTATGACCATTTTATTGCAACCCACGTTTTCAGATAATTTCAATATAAATTTGTTTTTGTATGTTAGCGATTGTGTTTGGTAATCTATTTCTTGATAGCTCTCAATTTTAATAGAATAAAACATGGAATCAAATATTTCAGAGTCATATAATACATAAGCAAGTTGATCCTACATGAACTGTCAAAAAATACTTGTCCTTCTTTTGCATATTATTCACCTATGTAGGCTTCCTAAGGTTAAACAATATCATTTTTAGGTCAAATAACATGACGTTTTGTTAGAGTACACTCTTGATAGCTCTCAATTTTAATAGAATAAAACATGGAATCAAATATTTCAGAGTCATATAATACATAAGCAAGTTGATCCTACATGAAATGTCAAAAAATACTTGTCCTTCTTTTGCATATTATTCACCTATGTACGCTTCCCAAGGTTAAACAATATCATTTTTAGGTCAAATAACATGACGTTTTGTTAGAGCACACTCTTGATAGCTCTCAATTTTAATAGAATAAAACATGGAATCAAATATTTCAGAGTCATATAATACATAAGCAAGTTGATCCTACATGAAATGTCAAAAAATACTTGTCCTTCTTTTGCATATTATTCACCTATGTAGGCTTCCAAGGTTAAACAATATCATTTTTAGGTCAAATAACATGACGTTTTGTTAGAGCACACTCATGTCTTGACCTTTATACTATAATGTGCCGTCGAGATGCTCTTTGTCTACTACATTCACAACTACCTCAAATACTAGCTGACCAACTTTTACACCAATAAAACACAACCAAAACTAAACAGAGCAAACATATAGATGTGTTTTATCCATCAAGAATCCGGGCAAATACATTATGCCCGGATTCTATGTGGTCTATATGGACTGGAAATAATTTTAGAGGTTTTTTCTTAGGTTTGGATGATTTGAGCCGGTTACGGCATTTTTAGCTGTTCTTGGTAGGTTTTTATCAGTTTTTGATCGGGTTTAGTCGCTTTTGACCAATGCTTGCCTGGATAAAAGTACTCCTTTTTTCAAGCATCCATTTTCTTAGTTGTGGTCTTGAAACCGAGTCATGTATCACATGTTATGACCATTTTATTGCAACCCACGTTTTCAGATAATTTCAATATAAATTTGTTTTTGTATGTTAGCGATTGTGTTTGATAATCTATTTCTTGATAGCTCTCAATTTTAATAGAATAAAACATGGAATCAAATATTTCAGAGTCATATAATACATAAGCAAGTTGATCCTACATGAAATGTCAAAAAATACTTGTCCTTCTTTTGCATATTATTCACCTATGTAGGCTTCCTAAGGTTAAACAATATCATTTTTAGGTCAAATAACATGACTTTTTGTTAGAGCACACTCTTGATAGCTCTCAATTTTAATAGAATAAAACATGGAATCAAATATTTCAGAGTCATATAATACATAAGCAAGTTGATCCTACATGAAATGTCAAAAAATACTTGTCCTTCTTTTGCATATTATTCACCTATGTAGGCTTCCCAAGGTTAAACAATATCATTTTTAGGTCAAATAACATGACGTTTTGTTAGAGCACACTCTTGATAGCTCTCAATTTTAATACAATAAAACATGGAATCAAATATTTCAGAGTCATATAATACATAAGCAAGTTGATCCTACATGAAATGTCAAAAAATACTTGTCCTTCTTTTGCATATTATTCACCTATGTAGGCTTCCCAAGGTTAAACAATATCATTTTTAGGTCAAATAACATGACGTTTTGTTAGAGCACACTCATGTCTTGACATTTATACTATAATGTGCCGTCGAGATGCTCTTTGTCTACTACATTCACAACTACCTCAAATACTAGCTGACCAACTTTTACACCAATAAAACACAACCAAAACTAAACAGAGCAAACATATAGATGTGTTTTATCCATCAAGAATCCGGGCAAATACATTATGCCCGGATTCTATGTGGTCTATATGGACTGGAAATAATTTTAGAGGTTTTTTCTTAGGTTTGGATGATTTGAGCCGGTTACGGCATTTTTAGCTGTTCTTGGTAGGTTTTTATCAGTTTTTGATCGGGTTTAGTCACTTTTGACCAATGCTTGCCTGGATAAAAGTACTCCTTTTTTCAAGCATCCATTTTCTTAGTTGTGGTCTTGAAACCGAGTCATGTATCACATGTTATGACCATTTTATTGCAACCCACGTTTTCAGATAATTTCAATATAAATTTGTTTTTGTATGTTAGCGATTGTGTTTGGTAATCTATTTCTTGATAGCTCTCAATTTTAATAGAATAAAACATGGAATCAAATATTTCAGAGTCATATAATACATAAGCAAGTTGATCCTACATGAAATGTAAAAAAATACTTGTCCTTCTTTTGCATATTATTCACCTATGTAGGCTTCCCAAGGTTAAACAATATCATTTTTAGGTCAAATAACATAACGTTTTGTTAGAGCACACTCTTGATAGCTCTCAATTATAATAGAATAAAACATGGAATCAAAAATTTCAGAGTCATATAATACATAAGCAAGTTGATCCTACATGAAATGTCAAAAAATACTTGTCCTTCTTTTGCATATTATTCACCTATGTAGGCTTCCCAAGGTTAAACAATATAATTTTTAGGTCAAATAACATGACGTTTTGTTAGAGCACACTCTTGATAGCTCTCAATTTTAATAGAATAAAACATGGAATCAAATATTTCAGAGTCATATAATACATAAGCAAGTTGATCCTACATGAAATGTCAAAAAATACTTGTCCTTCTTTTGCATATTATTCACCTATGTAGGCTTCCCAAGGTTAAACAATATCATTTTTAGGTCAAATAACATGACGTTTTGTTAGAGCACACTCATGTCTTGACCTTTATACTATAATGTGCCGTCGAGATGCTCTTTGTCTACTACATTCACAACTACCTCAAATATTAGCTGACCAACTTTTACACCAATAAAACACAACCAAAACTAAACAGAGCAAACATATAGATGTGTTTTATCCATCAAGAGTCCGGGCAAATACATTATGCCTGGAGTCTATGTGGTCTATATGGACTGGAAATAATTTTTGAGGTTTTTCTTAGGTTTGGATGATTTGAGCCGGTTACGGCATTTTTAGCTGTTCTTGGTAGGTTTTTATCAGTTTTTGATCGGGTTTAGTCGCTTTTGACCAATGCTTGCCTGGATAAAAGTACTCCTTTTTTCAAGCATCCATTTTCTTAGTTGTGGTCTTGAAACCGAGTCATGTATCACATGTTATGACCATTTTATTGCAACCCACGTTTTCAGATAATTTTAATATAAATTTGTTTTTGTATGTTAGCGATTGTGTTTGGTAATCTATTTCTTGATAGCTCTCAATTTTAATAGAATAAAACATGGAATCAAATATTTCAGAGTCATATAATACATAAGCAAGTTGATCCTACATGAAATGTCAAAAAATACTTGTCCTTCTTTTGCATATTATTCACCTATGTAGGCTTCCTAAGGTTAAACAATATCATTTTTAGGTCAAATAACATGACGTTTTGTTAGAGTACACTCTTGATAGCTCTCAATTTTAATAGAATAAAACATGGAATCAAATATTTCAGAGTCATATAATACATAAGCAAGTTGATCCTACATGAAATGTCAAAAAATACTTGTCCTTCTTTTGCATATTATTCACCTATGTAGGCTTCCCAAGGTTAAACAATATCATTTTTAGGTCAAATAACATGACGTTTTGTTAGAGCACACTCATGTCTTGACCTTTATACTATAATGTGCCGTCGAGATGCTCTTTGTCTACTACATTCACAACTACCTCAAATACTAGCTGACCAACTTTTACACCAATAAAACACAACCAAAACTAAACAGAGCAAACATATAGATGTGTTTTATCCATCAAGAATCCGGGCAAATACATTATGCCCGGATTCTATGTGGTCTATATGGACTGGAAATAATTTTAAAGGTTTTTTCTTAGGTTTGGATGATTTGATCCGGTTACGGCATTTTTAGCTGTTCTTGGTAGGTTTTTATCAGTTTTTGATCGGGTTTAGTCACTTTTGACCAATGCTTGCCTGGATAAAAGTACTCCTTTTTTCAAGCATCCATTTTCTTAGTTGTGGTCTTGAAACCGAGTCATGTATCACATGTTATGACCATTTTATTGCAACCCACGTTTTCAGATAATTTCAATATAAATTTGTTTTTGTATGTTAGCGATTGTGTTTGGTAATCTATTTCTTGATAGCTCTCAATTTTAATAGAATAAAACATGGAATCAAATATTTCAGAGTCATATAATACATAAGCAAGTTGATCCTACATGAAATGTAAAAAAATACTTGTCCTTCTTTTGCATATTATTCACCTATGTAGGCTTCCCAAGGTTAAACAATATCATTTTTAGGTCAAATAACATAACGTTTTGTTAGAGCACACTCTTGATAGCTCTCAATTATAATAGAATAAAACATGGAATCAAAAATTTCAGAGTCATATAATACATAAGCAAGTTGATCCTACATGAAATGTCAAAAAATACTTGTCCTTCTTTTGCATATTATTCACCTATGTAGGCTTCCCAAGGTTAAACAATATAATTTTTAGGTCAAATAACATGACGTTTTGTTAGAGCACACTCTTGATAGCTCTCAATTTTAATAGAATAAAACATGGAATCAAATATTTCAGAGTCATATAATACATAAGCAAGTTGATCCTACATGAAATGTCAAAAAATACTTGTCCTTCTTTTGCATATTATTCACCTATGTAGGCTTCCCAAGGTTAAACAATATCATTTTTAGGTCAAATAACATGACGTTTTGTTAGAGCACACTCATGTCTTGACCTTTATACTATAATGTGCCGTCGAGATGCTCTTTGTCTACTACATTCACAACTACCTCAAATATTAGCTGACCAACTTTTACACCAATAAAACACAACCAAAACTAAACAGAGCAAACATATAGATGTGTTTTATCCATCAAGAGTCCGGGCAAATACATTATGCCTGGAGTCTATGTGGTCTATATGGACTGGAAATAATTTTTGAGGTTTTTCTTAGGTTTGGATGATTTGAGCCGGTTACGGCATTTTTAGCTGTTCTTGGTAGGTTTTTATCAGTTTTTGATCGGGTTTAGTCGCTTTTGACCAATGCTTGCCTGGATAAAAGTACTCCTTTTTTCAAGCATCCATTTTCTTAGTTGTGGTCTTGAAACCGAGTCATGTATCACATGTTATGACCATTTTATTGCAACCCACGTTTTCAGATAATTTTAATATAAATTTGTTTTTGTATGTTAGCGATTGTGTTTGGTAATCTATTTCTTGATAGCTCTCAATTTTAATAGAATAAAACATGGAATCAAATATTTCAGAGTCATATAATACATAAGCAAGTTGATCCTACATGAAATGTCAAAAAATACTTGTCCTTCTTTTGCATATTATTCACCTATGTAGGCTTCCTAAGGTTAAACAATATCATTTTTAGGTCAAATAACATGACGTTTTGTTAGAGTACACTCTTGATAGCTCTCAATTTTAATAGAATAAAACATGGAATCAAATATTTCAGAGTCATATAATACATAAGCAAGTTGATCCTACATGAAATGTCAAAAAATACTTGTCCTTCTTTTGCATATTATTCACCTATGTAGGCTTCCCAAGGTTAAACAATATCATTTTTAGGTCAAATAACATGACGTTTTGTTAGAGCACACTCATGTCTTGACCTTTATACTATAATGTGCCGTCGAGATGCTCTTTGTCTACTACATTCACAACTACCTCAAATACTAGCTGACCAACTTTTACACCAATAAAACACAACCAAAACTAAACAGAGCAAACATATAGATGTGTTTTATCCATCAAGAATCCGGGCAAATACATTATGCCCGGATTCTATGTGGTCTATATGGACTGGAAATAATTTTAGAGGTTTTTTCTTAGGTTTGGATGATTTGAGCCGGTTACGGCATTTTTAGCTGTTCTTGGTAGGTTTTTATCAGTTTTTGATCGGGTTTAGTCACTTTTGACCAATGCTTGCCTGGATAAAAGTACTCCTTTTTTCAAGCATCCATTTTCTTAGTTGTGGTCTTGAAACCGAGTCATGTATCACATGTTATGACCATTTTATTGCAACCCACGTTTTCAGATAATTTCAATATAAATTTGTTTTTGTATGTTAGCGATTGTGTTTGGTAATCTATTTCTTGATAGCTCTCAATTTTAATAGAATAAAACATGGAATCAAATATTTCAGAGTCATATAATACATAAGCAAGTTGATCCTACATGAAATGTAAAAAAATACTTGTCCTTCTTTTGCATATTATTCACCTATGTAGGCTTCCCAAGGTTAAACAATATCATTTTTAGGTCAAATAACATAACGTTTTGTTAGAGCACACTCTTGATAGCTCTCAATTATAATAGAATAAAACATGGAATCAAAAATTTCAGAGTCATATAATACATAAGCAAGTTGATCCTACATGAAATGTCAAAAAATACTTGTCCTTCTTTTGCATATTATTCACCTATGTAGGCTTCCCAAGGTTAAACAATATAATTTTTAGGTCAAATAACATGACGTTTTGTTAGAGCACACTCTTGATAGCTCTCAATTTTAATAGAATAAAACATGGAATCAAATATTTCAGAGTCATATAATACATAAGCAAGTTGATCCTACATGAAATGTCAAAAAATACTTGTCCTTCTTTTGCATATTATTCACCTATGTAGGCTTCCCAAGGTTAAACAATATCATTTTTAGGTCAAATAACATGACGTTTTGTTAGAGCACACTCATGTCTTGACCTTTATACTATAATGTGCCGTCGAGATGCTCTTTGTCTACTACATTCACAACTACCTCAAATATTAGCTGACCAACTTTTACACCAATAAAACACAACCAAAACTAAACAGAGCAAACATATAGATGTGTTTTATCCATCAAGAGTCCGGGCAAATACATTATGCCTGGAGTCTATGTGGTCTATATGGACTGGAAATAATTTTTGAGGTTTTTCTTAGGTTTGGATGATTTGAGCCGGTTACGGCATTTTTAGCTGTTCTTGGTAGGTTTTTATCAGTTTTTGATCGGGTTTAGTCGCTTTTGACCAATGCTTGCCTGGATAAAAGTACTCCTTTTTTCAAGCATCCATTTTCTTAGTTGTGGTCTTGAAACCGAGTCATGTATCACATGTTATGACCATTTTATTGCAACCCACGTTTTCAGATAATTTTAATATAAATTTGTTTTTGTATGTTAGCGATTGTGTTTGGTAATCTATTTCTTGATAGCTCTCAATTTTAATAGAATAAAACATGGAATCAAATATTTCAGAGTCATATAATACATAAGCAAGTTGATCCTACATGAAATGTCAAAAAATACTTGTCCTTCTTTTGCATATTATTCACCTATGTAGGCTTCCTAAGGTTAAACAATATCATTTTTAGGTCAAATAACATGACGTTTTGTTAGAGTACACTCTTGATAGCTCTCAATTTTAATAGAATAAAACATGGAATCAAATATTTCAGAGTCATATAATACATAAGCAAGTTGATCCTACATGAAATGTCAAAAAATACTTGTCCTTCTTTTGCATATTATTCACCTATGTAGGCTTCCCAAGGTTAAACAATATCATTTTTAGGTCAAATAACATGACGTTTTGTTAGAGCACACTCATGTCTTGACCTTTATACTATAATGTGCCGTCGAGATGCTCTTTGTCTACTACATTCACAACTACCTCAAATATTAGCTGACCAACTTTTACACCAATAAAACACAACCAAAACTAAACAGAGCAAACATATAGATGTGTTTTATCCATCAAGAGTCCGGGCAAATACATTATGCCTGGAGTCTATGTGGTCTATATGGACTGGAAATAATTTTTGAGGTTTTTCTTAGGTTTGGATGATTTGAGCCGGTTACGGCATTTTTAGCTGTTCTTGGTAGGTTTTTATCAGTTTTTGATCGGGTTTAGTCGCTTTTGACCAATGCTTGCCTGAATAAAAGTACTCCTTTTTTCAAGCATCCATTTTCTTAGTTGTGGTCTTGAAACCGAGTCATGTATCACATGTTATGACCATTTTATTGCAACCCACGTTTTCAGATAATTTTAATATAAATTTGTTTTTGTATGTTAGCGATTGTGTTTGGTAATCTATTTCTTGATAGCTCTCAATTTTAATAGAATAAAACATGGAATCAAATATTTCAGAGTCATATAATACATAAGCAAGTTGATCCTACATGAAATGTCAAAAAATACTTGTCCTTCTTTTGCATATTATTCACCTATGTAGGCTTCCTAAGGTTAAACAATATCATTTTTAGGTCAAATAACATGACGTTTTGTTAGAGTACACTCTTGATAGCTCTCAATTTTAATAGAATAAAACATGGAATCAAATATTTCAGAGTCATATAATACATAAGCAAGTTGATCCTACATGAAATGTCAAAAAATACTTGTCCTTCTTTTGCATATTATTCACCTATGTAGGCTTCCCAAGGTTAAACAATATCATTTTTAGGTCAAATAACATGACGTTTTGTTAGAGCACACTCATGTCTTGACCTTTATACTATAATGTGCCGTCGAGATGCTCTTTGTCTACTACATTCACAACTACCTCAAATACTAGCTGACCAACTTTTACACCAATAAAACACAACCAAAACTAAACAGAGCAAACATATAGATGTGTTTTATCCATCAAGAATCCGGGCAAATACATTATGCCCGGATTCTATGTGGTCTATATGGACTGGAAATAATTTTAGAGGTTTTTTCTTAGGTTTGGATGATTTGAGCCGGTTACGGCATTTTTAGCTGTTCTTGGTAGGTTTTTATCAGTTTTTGATCGGGTTTAGTCACTTTTGACCAATGCTTGCCTGGATAAAAGTACTCCTTTTTTCAAGCATCCATTTTCTTAGTTGTGGTCTTGAAACCGAGTCATGTATCACATGTTATGACCATTTTATTGCAACCCACGTTTTCAGATAATTTCAATATAAATTTGTTTTTGTATGTTAGCGATTGTGTTTGGTAATCTATTTCTTGATAGCTCTCAATTTTAATAGAATAAAACATGGAATCAAATATTTCAGAGTCATATAATACATAAGCAAGTTGATCCTACATGAAATGTAAAAAAATACTTGTCCTTCTTTTGCATATTATTCACCTATGTAGGCTTCCCAAGGTTAAACAATATCATTTTTAGGTCAAATAACATAACGTTTTGTTAGAGCACACTCTTGATAGCTCTCAATTATAATAGAATAAAACATGGAATCAAAAATTTCAGAGTCATATAATACATAAGCAAGTTGATCCTACATGAAATGTCAAAAAATACTTGTCCTTCTTTTGCATATTATTCACCTATGTAGGCTTCCCAAGGTTAAACAATATAATTTTTAGGTCAAATAACATGACGTTTTGTTAGAGCACACTCTTGATAGCTCTCAATTTTAATAGAATAAAACATGGAATCAAATATTTCAGAGTCATATAATACATAAGCAAGTTGATCCTACATGAAATGTCAAAAAATACTTGTCCTTCTTTTGCATATTATTCACCTATGTAGGCTTCCCAAGGTTAAACAATATCATTTTTAGGTCAAATAACATGACGTTTTGTTAGAGCACACTCATGTCTTGACCTTTATACTATAATGTGCCGTCGAGATGCTCTTTGTCTACTACATTCACAACTACCTCAAATATTAGCTGACCAACTTTTACACCAATAAAACACAACCAAAACTAAACAGAGCAAACATATAGATGTGTTTTATCCATCAAGAGTCCGGGCAAATACATTATGCCTGGAGTCTATGTGGTCTATATGGACTGGAAATAATTTTTGAGGTTTTTCTTAGGTTTGGATGATTTGAGCCGGTTACGGCATTTTTAGCTGTTCTTGGTAGGTTTTTATCAGTTTTTGATCGGGTTTAGTCGCTTTTGACCAATGCTTGCCTGGATAAAAGTACTCCTTTTTTCAAGCATCTATTTTCTTAGTTGTGGTCTTGAAACCGAGTCATGTATCACATGTTATGACCATTTTATTGCAACCCACGTTTTCAGATAATTTTAATATAAATTTGTTTTTGTATGTTAGCGATTGTGTTTGGTAATCTATTTCTTGATAGCTCTCAATTTTAATAGAATAAAACATGGAATCAAATATTTCAGAGTCATATAATACATAAGCAAGTTGATCCTACATGAAATGTCAAAAAATACTTGTCCTTCTTTTGCATATTATTCACCTATGTAGGCTTCCTAAGGTTAAACAATATCATTTTTAGGTCAAATAACATGACGTTTTGTTAGAGTACACTCTTGATAGCTCTCAATTTTAATAGAATAAAACATGGAATCAAATATTTCAGAGTCATATAATACATAAGCAAGTTGATCCTACATGAAATGTCAAAAAATACTTGTCCTTCTTTTGCATATTATTCACCTATGTAGGCTTCCCAAGGTTAAACAATATCATTTTTAGGTCAAATAACATGACGTTTTGTTAGAGCACACTCTTGATAGCTCTCAATTTTAATAGAATAGAACATGGAATCAAATATTTCAGAGTCATATAATACATAAGCAAGTTGATCCTACATGAAATGTCAAAAAATACTTGTCCTTCTTTTTCATATTATTCACCTATGTAGGCTTCCCAAGGTTAAACAATATCATTTTTAGGTCAAATAACATGACGTTTTGTTAGAGCACACTCATGTCTTGACCTTTATACTATAATGTGCCGTCGAGATGCTCTTTGTCTACTACATTCACAACTACCTCAAATACTAGCTGACCAACTTTTACACCAATAAAACACAACCAAAACTAAACAGAGCAAACATATAGATGTGTTTTATCCATCAAGAATCCGGGCAAATACATTATGCCCGGATTCTATGTGGTCTATATGGACTGGAAATAATTTTAGAGGTTTTTTCTTAGGTTTGGATGATTTGAGCCGGTTACGGCATTTTTAGCTGTTCTTGGTAGGTTTTTATCAGTTTTTGATCGGGTTTAGTCACTTTTGACCAATGCTTGCCTGGATAAAAGTACTCCTTTTTTCAAGCATCCATTTTCTTAGTTGTGGTCTTGAAACCGAGTCATGTATCACATGTTATGACCATTTTATTGCAACCCACGTTTTCAGATAATTTCAATATAAATTTGTTTTTGTATGTTAGCGATTGTGTTTGGTAATCTATTTCTTGATAGCTCTCAATTTTAATAGAATAAAACATGGAATCAAATATTTCAGAGTCATATAATACATAAGCAAGTTGATCCTACATGAAATGTAAAAAAATACTTGTCCTTCTTTTGCATATTATTCACCTATGTAGGCTTCCCAAGGTTAAACAATATCATTTTTAGGTCAAATAACATAACATTTTGGCAGAGCACACTCTTGATAGCTCTCAATTATAATATAATAAAACATGGAATCAAATATTTTAGAGTCATATAATACATAAGCAAGTTGATCCTACATGAAATGTCAAAAGATACTTGTCCTTCTTTTGCATATTATTCACCTATGTAGGCTTCCCAAGGTTAAACAATATAATTTTTAGGTCAAATAACATGACGTTTTGTTAGAGCACACTCTTGATAGCTCTCAATTTTAATAGAATAAAACATGGAATCAAATATTTCAGAGTCATATAATACATAAGCAAGTTGATCCTACATGAAATGTCAAAAAATACGTGTCCTTCTTTTGCATATTATTCACCTATGTAGGCTTCCCAAGGTTAAACAATATCATTTTTAGGTCAAATAACATGACATTTTGTTAGAGCACACTCATGTCTTGACCTTTATACTATAATGTGCCGTTGAGATGCTCTTTGTCTACTACATTCACAACTACATCAAATACTAGCTGACCAACTTTTACACCAATAAAACACAACCAAAACTAAACAGAGCAAACATATAGATGTGTTTTATCCATCAAGAGTCCGGGCAAATACATTATGCCCGGATTCTATGTGGTCTATATGGACTGGAAATAATTTTTGAGGTTTTTCTTAGGTTTGGATGATTTGAGCCGGTTACGGCATTTTTAGCTGTTCTTGGTAGGTTTTTATCAGTTTTTGATCGGGTTTAGTCGCTTTTGACCAATGCTTGCCTGGATAAAAGTACTCCTTTTTTCAAGCATCCATTTTCTTAGTTGTGGTCTTGAAACCGAGTCATGTATCACATGTTATGACCATTTTATTGCAACCCATGTTTTCAGATAATTTCAATATAAATTTGTTTTTGTATGTTAGCGATTGTGTTTGGTAATCTATTTCTTGATAACTCTCAATTTTAATAGAATAAAACATGGAATCAAATATTTCAGAGTCATATAATACATAAGCAAGTTGATCCTACATGAAATGTCAAAAAATACTTGTCCTTCTTTTGCATATTATTCACCTATGTAGGCTTCCTAAGGTTAAACAATATCATTTTTAGGTCAAATAACATGACGTTTTGTTAGAGTACACTCTTGATAGCTCTCAATTTTAATAGAATAAAACATGGAATCAAATATTTCAGAGTCATATAATACATAAGCAAGTTGATCCTACATGAAATGTCAAAAAATACTTGTCCTTCTTTTGCATATTATTCACCTATGTAGGCTTCCCAAGGTTAAACAATATCATTTTTAGGTCAAATAACATGACGTTTTGTTAGAGCACACTCTTGATAGCTCTCAATTTTAATAGAATAAAACATGGAATCAAATATTTCAGAGTCATATAATACATAAGCAAGTTGATCCTACATGAAATGTCAAAAAATACTTGTCCTTCTTTTGCATATTATTCACCTATGTAGGCTTCCCAAGGTTAAACAATATCATTTTTAGGTCAAATAACATGACGTTTTGTTAGAGCACACTCATGTCTTGACCTTTATACTATAATGTGCCGTCGAGATGCTCTTTGTCTACTACATTCACAACTACCTCAAATACTAGCTGACCAACTTTTACACCAATAAAACACAACCAAAACTAAACAGAGCAAACATATAGATGTGTTTTATCCATCAAGAATCCGGGCAAATACATTATGCCCGGATTCTATGTGGTCTATATGGACTGGAAATAATTTTAGAGGTTTTTTCTTAGGTTTGGATGATTTGAGCCGGTTACGGCATTTTTAGCTGTTCTTGGTAGGTTTTTATCAGTTTTTGATCGGGTTTAGTCGCTTTTGACCAATGCTTGCCTGGATAAAAGTACTCCTTTTTTCAAGCATCCATTTTCTTAGTTGTGGTCTTGAAACCGAGTCATGTATCACATGTTATGACCATTTTATTGCAACCCACGTTTTCAGATAATTTTAATATAAATTTGTTTTTGTATGTTAGCGATTGTGTTTGGTAATCTATTTCTTGATAGCTCTCAATTTTAATAGAATAAAACATGGAATCAAATATTTCAGAGTCATATAATACATAAGCAAGTTGATCCTACATGAAATGTCAAAAAATACTTGTCCTTCTTTTGCATATTATTCACCTATGTAGGCTTCCTAAGGTTAAACAATATCATTTTTAGGTCAAATAACATGACGTTTTGTTAGAGCACACTCTTGATAGCTCTCAATTTTAATAGAATAAAACATGGAATCAAATATTTCAGAGTCATATAATACATAAGCAAGTTGATCCTACATGAAATGTCAAAAAATACTTGTCCTTCTTTTGCATATTATTCACCTATGTAGGCTTCCCAAGGTTAAACAATATCATTTTTAGGTCAAATAACATGACGTTTTGTTAGAGCACACTCTTGATAGCTCTCAATTTTAATAGAATAAAACATGGAATCAAATATTTCAGAGTCATATAATACATAAGCAAGTTGATCCTACATGAAATGTCAAAAAATACTTGTCCTTCTTTTGCATATTATTCACCTATGTAGGCTTCCCAAGGTTAAACAATATCATTTTTAGGTCAAATAACATGACGTTTTGTTAGAGCACACTCATGTCTTGACCTTTATACTATAATGTGCCGTCGAGATGCTCTTTGTCTACTACATTCACAACTACCTCAAATACTAGCTGACCAACTTTTACACCAATAAAACACAACCAAAACTAAACAGAGCAAACATATAGATGTGTTTTATCCATCAAGAATCCGGGCAAATACATTATGCCCGGATTCTATGTGGTCTATATGGACTGGAAATAATTTTAGAGGTTTTTTCTTAGGTTTGGATGATTTGAGCCGGTTACGGCATTTTTAGCTGTTCTTGGTAGGTTTTTATCAGTTTTTGATCGGGTTTAGTCACTTTTGACCAATGCTTGCCTGGATAAAAGTACTCCTTTTTTCAAGCATCCATTTTCTTAGTTGTGGTCTTGAAACCGAGTCATGTATCACATGTTATGACCATTTTATTGCAACCCACGTTTTCAGATAATTTCAATATAAATTTGTTTTTGTATGTTAGCGATTGTGTTTGGTAATCTATTTCTTGATAGCTCTCAATTTTAATAGAATAAAACATGGAATCAAATATTTCAGAGTCATATAATACATAAGCAAGTTGATCCTACATGAAATGTAAAAAAATACTTGTCCTTCTTTTGCATATTATTCACCTATGTAGGCTTCCCAAGGTTAAACAATATCATTTTTAGGTCAAATAACATAACATTTTGTTAGAGCACACTCTTGATAGCTCTCAATTATAATAGAATAAAACATGGAATCAAATATTTTAGAGTCATATAATACATAAGCAAGTTGATCCTACATGAAATGTCAAAAAATACTTGTCCTTCTTTTGCATATTATTCACCTATGTAGGCTTCCCAAGGTTAAACAATATAATTTTTAGGTCAAATAACATGACGTTTTGTTAGAGCACACTCTTGATAGCTCTCAATTTTAATAGAATAAAACATGGAATCAAATATTTCAGAGTCATATAATACATAAGCAAGTTGATCCTACATGAAATGTCAAAAAATACGTGTCCTTCTTTTGCATATTATTCACCTATGTAGGCTTCCCAAGGTTAAACAATATCATTTTTAGGTCAAATAACATGACATTTTGTTAGAGCACACTCATGTCTTGACCTTTATACTATAATGTGCCGTCGAGATGCTCTTTGTCTACTACATTCACAACTACATCAAATACTAGCTGACCAACTATTACACCAATAAAACACAACCAAAACTAAACAGAGCAAACATATAGATGTGTTTTATCCATCAAGAGTCCGGGCAAATACATTATGCCCGGATTCTATGTGGTCTATATGGACTGGAAATAATTTTTGAGGTTTTTCTTAGGTTTGGATGATTTGAGCCGGTTACGGCATTTTTAGCTGTTCTTGGTAGGTTTTTATCAGTTTTTGATCGGGTTTAGTCGCTTTTGACCAATGCTTGCCTGGATAAAAGTACTCCTTTTTTCAAGCATCCATTTTCTTAGTTGTGGTCTTGAAACCGAGTCATGTATCACATGTTATGACCATTTTATTGCAACCCACGTTTTCAGATAATTTCAATATAAATTTGTTTTTGTATGTTAGCGATTGTGTTTGGTAATCTATTTCTTGATAGCTCTCAATTTTAATAGAATAAAACATGGAATCAAATATTTCAGAGTCATATAATACATAAGCAAGTTGATCCTACATGAAATGTAAAAAAATACTTGTCCTTCTTTTGCATATTATTCACCTATGTAGGCTTCCCAAGGTTAAACAATATCATTTTTAGGTCAAATAACATAACATTTTGGCAGAGCACACTCTTGATAGCTCTCAATTATAATAGAATAAAACATGGAATCAAATATTTTAGAGTCATATAATACATAAGCAAGTTGATCCTACATGAAATGTCAAAAGATACTTGTCCTTCTTTTGCATATTATTCACCTATGTAGGCTTCCCAAGGTTAAACAATATAATTTTTAGGTCAAATAACATGACGTTTTGTTAGAGCACACTCTTGATAGCTCTCAATTTTAATAGAATAAAACATGGAATCAAATATTTCAGAGTCATATAATACATAAGCAAGTTGATCCTACATGAAATGTCAAAAAATACGTGTCCTTCTTTTGCATATTATTCACCTATGTAGGCTTCCCAAGGTTAAACAATATCATTTTTAGGTCAAATAACATGACGTTTTGTTAGAGCACACTCATGTCTTGACCTTTATACTATAATGTGCCGTTGAGATGCTCTTTGTCTACTACATTCACAACTACATCAAATACTAGCTGACCAACTTTTACACCAATAAAACACAACCAAAACTAAACAGAGCAAACATATAGATGTGTTTTATCCATCAAGAGTCCGGGCAAATACATTATGCCCGGATTCTATGTGGTCTATATGGACTGGAAATAATTTTTGAGGTTTTTCTTAGGTTTGGATGATTTGAGCCGGTTACGGCATTTTTAGCTGTTCTTGGTAGGTTTTTATCAGTTTTTGATCGGGTTTAGTCGCTTTTGACCAATGCTTGCCTGGATAAAAGTACTCCTTTTTTCAAGCATCCATTTTCTTAGTTGTGGTCTTGAAACCGAGTCATGTATCACATGTTATGACCATTTTATTGCAACCCATGTTTTCAGATAATTTCAATATAAATTTGTTTTTGTATGTTAGCGATTGTGTTTGGTAATCTATTTCTTGATAGCTCTCAATTTTAATAGAATAAAACATGGAATCAAATATTTCAGAGTCATATAATACATAAGCAAGTTGATCCTACATGAAATGTCAAAAAATACTTGTCCTTCTTTTGCATATTATTCACCTATGTAGGCTTCCTAAGGTTAAACAATATCATTTTTAGGTCAAATAACATGACGTTTTGTTAGAGTACACTCTTGATAGCTCTCAATTTTAATAGAATAAAACATGGAATCAAATATTTCAGAGTCATATAATACATAAGCAAGTTGATCCTACATGAAATGTCAAAAAATACTTGTCCTTCTTTTGCATATTATTCACCTATGTAGGCTTCCCAAGGTTAAACAATATCATTTTTAGGTCAAATAACATGACGTTTTGTTAGAGCACACTCTTGATAGCTCTCAATTTTAATAGAATAAAACATGGAATCAAATATTTCAGAGTCATATAATACATAAGCAAGTTGATCCTACATGAAATGTCAAAAAATACTTGTCCTTCTTTTGCATATTATTCACCTATGTAGGCTTCCCAAGGTTAAACAATATCATTTTTAGGTCAAATAACATGACGTTTTGTTAGAGCACACTCATGTCTTGACCTTTATACTATAATGTGCCGTCGAGATGCTCTTTGTCTACTACATTCACAACTACCTCAAATACTAGCTGACCAACTTTTACACCAATAAAACACAACCAAAACTAAACAGAGCAAACATATAGATGTGTTTTATCCATCAAGAATCCGGGCAAATACATTATGCCCGGATTCTATGTGGTCTATATGGACTGGAAATAATTTTAGAGGTTTTTTCTTAGGTTTGGATGATTTGAGCCGGTTACGGCATTTTTAGCTGTTCTTGGTAGGTTTTTATCAGTTTTTGATCGGGTTTAGTCGCTTTTGACCAATGCTTGCCTGGATAAAAGTACTCCTTTTTTCAAGCATCCATTTTCTTAGTTGTGGTCTTGAAACCGAGTCATGTATCACATGTTATGACCATTTTATTGCAACCCACGTTTTCAGATAATTTTAATATAAATTTGTTTTTGTATGTTAGCGATTGTGTTTGGTAATCTATTTCTTGATAGCTCTCAATTTTAATAGAATAAAACATGGAATCAAATATTTCAGAGTCATATAATACATAAGCAAGTTGATCCTACATGAAATGTCAAAAAATACTTGTCCTTCTTTTGCATATTATTCACCTATGTAGGCTTCCCAAGGTTAAACAATATCATTTTTAGGTCAAATAACATAACATTTTGTTAGAGCACACTCTTGATAGCTCTCAATTATAATAGAATAAAACATGGAATCAAATATTTTAGAGTCATATAATACATAAGCAAGTTGATCCTACATGAAATGTCAAAAAATACTTGTCCTTCTTTTGCATATTATTCACCTATGTAGGCTTCCCAAGGTTAAACAATATAATTTTTAGGTCAAATAACATGACGTTTTGTTAGAGCACACTCTTGATAGCTCTCAATTTTAATAGAATAAAACATGGAATCAAATATTTCAGAGTCATATAATACATAAGCAAGTTGATCCTACATGAAATGTCAAAAAATACGTGTCCTTCTTTTGCATATTATTCACCTATGTAGGCTTCCCAAGGTTAAACAATATCATTTTTAGGTCAAATAACATGACATTTTGTTAGAGCACACTCATGTCTTGACCTTTATACTATAATGTGCCGTTGAGATGCTCTTTGTCTAATACATTCACAACTACATCAAATACTAGCTGACCAACTTTTACACCAATAAAACACAACCAAAACTAAACAGAGCAAACATATAGATGTGTTTTATCCATCAAGAGTCCGGGCAAATACATTATGCCCGGATTCTATGTGGTCTATATGGACTGGAAATAATTTTTGAGGTTTTTCTTAGGTTTGGATGATTTGAGCCGGTTACGGCATTTTTAGCTGTTCTTGGTAGGTTTTTATCAGTTTTTGATCGGGTTTAGTCGCTTTTGACCAATGCTTGCCTGGATAAAAGTACCCCTTTTTTCAAGCATCCATTTTCTTAGTTGTGGTCTTGAAACCGAGTCATGTATCACATGTTATGACCATTTTATTGCAACCCATGTTTTCAGATAATTTCAATATAAATTTGTTTTTGTATGTTAGCGATTGTGTTTGATAATCTATTTCTTGATAGCTCTCAATTTTAATAGAATAAAACATGGAATCAAATATTTCAGAGTCATATAATACATAAGCAAGTTGATCCTACATGAAATGTAAAAAAATACTTGTCCTTCTTTTGCATATTATTCACCTATGTAGGCTTCCCAAGGTTAAACAATATCATTTTTAGGTCAAATAACATAACATTTTGTTAGAGCACACTCTTGATAGCTCTCAATTATAATAGAATAAAACATGGAATCAAATATTTTAGAGTCATATAATACATAAGCAAGTTGATCCTACATGAAATGTCAAAAAATACTTGTCCTTCTTTTGCATATTATTCACCTATGTAGGCTTCCCAAGGTTAAACAATATAATTTTTAGGTCAAATAACATGACGTTTTGTTAGAGCACACTCTTGATAGCTCTCAATTTTAATAGAATAAAACATGGAATCAAATATTTCAGAGTCATATAATACATAAGCAAGTTGATCCTACATGAAATGTCAAAAAATACGTGTCCTTCTTTTGCATATTATTCACCTATCTAGGCTTCCCAAGGTTAAACAATATCATTTTTAGGTCAAATAACATGACATTTTGTTAGAGCACACTCATGTCTTGACCTTTATACTATAATGTGCCGTTGAGATGCTCTTTGTCTAATACATTCACAACTACATCAAATACTAGCTGACCAACTTTTACACCAATAAAACACAACCAAAACTAAACAGAGCAAACATATAGATGTGTTTTATCCATCAAGAGTCCGGGCAAATACATTATGCCCGGATTCTATGTGGTCTATATGGACTGGAAATAATTTTTGAGGTTTTTCTTAGGTTTGGATGATTTGAGCCGGTTACGGCATTTTTAGCTGTTCTTGGTAGGTTTTTATCAGTTTTTGATCGGGTTTAGTCGCTTTTGACCAATGCTTGCCTGGATAAAAGTACCCCTTTTTTCAAGCATCCATTTTCTTAGTTGTGGTCTTGAAACCGAGTCATGTATCACATGTTATGACCATTTTATTGCAACCCATGTTTTCAGATAATTTCAATATAAATTTGTTTTTGTATGTTAGCGATTGTGTTTGGTAATCTATTTCTTGATAGCTCTCAATTTTAATAGAATAAAACATGGAATCAAATATTTCAGAGTCATATAATACATAAGCAAGTTGATCCTACATGAAATGTAAAAAAATACTTGTCCTTCTTTTGCATATTATTCACCTATGTAGGCTTCCCAAGGTTAAACAATATCATTTTTAGGTCAAATAACATAACATTTTGTTAGAGCACACTCTTGATAGCTCTCAATTATAATAGAATAAAACATGGAATCAAATATTTCAGAGTCATATAATACATAAGCAAGTTGATCCTACATGAAATGTCAAAAAATACTTGTCCTTCTTTTGCATATTATTCACCTATGTAGGCTTCCCAAGGTTAAACAATATAATTTTTAGGTCAAATAACATGACGTTTTGTTAGAGCACACTCTTGATAGCTCTCAATTTTAATAGAATAAAACATGGAATCAAATATTTCAGAGTCATATAATACATAAGCAAGTTGATCCTACATGAAATGTCAAAAAATACGTGTCCTTCTTTTGCATATTATTCACCTATGTAGGCTTCCCAAGGTTAAACAATATCATTTTTAGGTCAAATAACATGACATTTTGTTAGAGCACACTCATGTCTTGACCTTTATACTATAATGTGCCGTTGAGATTCTCTTTGTCTACTACATTCACAACTACCTCAAATACTAGCTGACCAACTTTTACACCAATAAAACACAACCAAAACTAAACAGAGCAAACATATAGATGTGTTTTATCCATCAAGAGTCCGGGCAAATACATTATGCCCGGATTCTATGTGGTCTATATGGACTGGAAATAATTTTTGAGGTTTTTCTTAGGTTTGGATGATTTGAGCCGGTTACGGCATTTTTAGCTGTTCTTGGTAGGTTTTTATCAGTTTTTGATCGGGTTTAGTCGCTTTTGACCAATGCTTGCCTGGATAAAAGTACTCCTTTTTTCAAGCATCCATTTTCTTAGTTGTGGTCTTGAAACCGAGTCATGTATCACATGTTATGACCATTTTATTGCAACCCATGTTTTCAGATAATTTCAATATAAATTTGTTTTTGTATGTTAGCGATTGTGTTTGGTAATATATTTCTTGATAGCTCTCAATTTTAATAGAATAAAACATGGAATCAAATATTTCAGAGTCATATAATACATAAGCAAGTTGATCCTACATGAAATGTCAAAAAATACTTGTCCTTCTTTTGCATATTATTCACCTATGTAGGCTTCCTAAGGTTAAACAATATCATTTTTAGGTCAAATAACATGACGTTTTGTTAGAGTACACTCTTGATAGCTCTCAATTTTAATAGAATAAAACATGGAATCAAATATTTCAGAGTCATATAATACATAAGCAAGTTGATCCTACATGAAATGTCAAAAAATACTTGTCCTTCTTTTGCATATTATTCACCTATGTAGGCTTCCCAAGGTTAAACAATATCATTTTTAGGTCAAATAACATGACGTTTTGTTAGAGCACACTCTTGATAGCTCTCAATTTTAATAGAATAAAACATGGAATCAAATATTTCAGAGTCATATAATACATAAGCAAGTTGATCCTACATGAAATGTCAAAAAATACTTGTCCTTCTTTAGCATATTATTCACCTATGTAGGCTTCCCAAGGTTAAACAATATCATTTTTAGGTCAAATAACATGACGTTTTGTTAGAGCACACTCATGTCTTGACCTTTATACTATAATGTGCCGTCGAGATGCTCTTTGTCTACTACATTCACAACTACCTCAAATACTAGCTGACCAACTTTTACACCAATAAAACACAACCAAAACTAAACAGAGCAAACATATAGATGTGTTTTATCCATCAAGAATCCGGGCAAATACATTATGCCCGGATTCTATGTGGTCTATATGGACTGGAAATAATTTTAGAGGTTTTTTCTTAGGTTTGGATGATTTGAGCCGGTTACGGCATTTTTAGCTGTTCTTGGTAGGTTTTTATCAGTTTTTGATCGGGTTTAGTCACTTTTGACCAATGCTTGCCTGGATAAAAGTACTCCTTTTTTTAAGCATCCATTTTCTTAGTTGTGGTCTTGAAACCGAGTCATGTATCACATGTTATGACCATTTTATTGCAACCCACGTTTTCAGATAATTTCAATATAAATTTGTTTTTGTATGTTAGCGATTGTGTTTGGTAATCTATTTCTTGATAGCTCTTAATTTTAATAGAATAAAACATGGAATCAAATATTTCAGAGTCATATAATACATAAGCAAGTTGATCCTACATGAAATGTAAAAAAATACTTGTCCTTCTTTTGCATATTATTCACCTATGTAGGCTTCCCAAGGTTAAACAATATCATTTTTAGGTCAAATAACATAACGTTTTGTTAGAGCACACTCTTGATAGCTCTCAATTATAATAGAATAAAACATGGAATCAAATATTTCAGAGTCATATAATACATAAGCAAGTTGATCCTACATGAAATGTCAAAAAATACTTGTCCTTCTTTTGCATATTATTCACCTATGTAGGCTTCCCAAGGTTAAACAATATAATTTTTAGGTCAAATAACATGACGTTTTGTTAGAGCACACTCTTGATAGCTCTCAATTTTAATAGAATAAAACATGGAATCAAATATTTCAGAGTCATATAATACATAAGCAAGTTGATCCTACATGAAATGTCAAAAAATACTTGTCCTTCTTTTGCATATTATTCACCTATGTAGGCTTCCCAAGGTTAAACAATATCATTTTTAGGTCAAATAACATGACGTTTTGTTAGAGCACACTCATGACTTGACCTTTATACTATAATGTGCCGTCGAGATGCTCTTTGTCTACTACATTCACAACTACCTCAAATACTAGCTGACCAACTTTTACACCAATAAAACACAACCAAAACTAAACAGAGCAAACATATAGATGTGTTTTATCCATCAAGAGTCCGGGCAAATACATTATGCCCAGATTCTATGTGGTCTATATGGACTGGAAATAATTTTTGAGGTTTTTCTTAGGTTTGGATGATTTGAGCCGGTTACGGCATTTTTAGCTGTTCTTGGTAGGTTTTTATCAGTTTTTGATCGGGTTTAGTCGCTTTTGACCAATGCTTGCCTGGATAAAAGTACTCCTTTTTTCAAGCATCCATTTTCTTAGTTGTGGTCTTGAAACCGAGTCATGTATCACATGTTATGACCATTTTATTGCAACCCATGTTTTCAGATAATTTCAATATAAATTTGTTTTTGTATGTTAGCGATTGTGTTTGGTAATCTATTTCTTGATAGCTCTCAATTTTAATAGAATAAAACATGGAATCAAATATTTCAGAGTCATATAATACATAAGCAAGTTGATCCTACATGAAATGTCAAAAAATACTTGTCCTTCTTTTGCATATTATTCACCTATGTAGGCTTCCTAAGGTTAAACAATATCATTTTTAGGTCAAATAACATGGGACGTTTTGTTAGAGTACACTCTTGATAGCTCTCAATTTTAATAGAATAAAACATGGAATCAAATATTTCAGAGTCATATAATACATAAGCAAGTTGATCCTACATGAAATGTCAAAAAATACTTGTCCTTCTTTTGCATATTATTCACCTATGTACGCTTCCCAAGGTTAAACAATATCATTTTTAGGTCAAATAACATGACGTTTTGTTAGAGCACACTCTTGATAGCTCTCAATTTTAATAGAATAAAACATGGAATCAAATATTTCAGAGTCATATAATACATAAGCAAGTTGATCCTACATGAAATGTCAAAAAATACTTGTCCTTCTTTTGCATATTATTCACCTATGTAGGCTTCCGAAGGTTAAACAATATAATTTTTAGGTCAAATAACATGACGTTTTGTTAGAGCACACTCTTGATAGCTCTCAATTTTAATAGAATAAAACATGGAATCAAATATTTCAGAGTCATATAATACATAAGCAAGTTGATCCTACATGAAATGTCAAAAAATACTTGTCCTTCTTTTGCATATTATTCACCTATGTAGGCTTCCCAAGGTTAAACAATATCATTTTTAGGTCAAATAACATGACGTTTTGTTAGAGCACACTCATGTCTTGACCTTTATACTATAATGTGCCGTCGAGATGCTCTTTGTCTACTACATTCACAACTACCTCAAATACTAGCTGACCAACTTTTACACCAATAAAACACAACCAAAACTAAACAGAGCAAACATATAGATGTGTTTTATCCATCAAGAGTCCGGGCAAATACATTCTGCCCGGATTCTATGTGGTCTATATGGACTGGAAATAATTTTTGAGGTTTTTCTTAGGTTTGGATGATTTGAGCCGGTTACGTCATTTTTAGTTGTTCTTGGTAGGTTTTTATCAGTTTTTGATCGGGTTTAGTCGCTTTTGACCAATGCTTGCCTGGATAAAAGTACTCCTTTTTTCAAGCATCCATTTTCTTAGTTGTGGTCTTGAAACCGAGTCATGTATCACATGTTATGACCATTTTATTGCAACCCATGTTTTCAGATAATTTCAATATAAATTTGTTTTTGTATGTTAGCGATTGTGTTTGGTAATCTATTTCTTGATAGCTCTCAATTTTAATAGAATAAAACATGGAATCAAATATTTCAGAGTCATATAATACATAAGCAAGTTGATCCTACATGAAATGTCAAAAAATACTTGTCCTTCTTTTGCATATTATTCACCTATGTAGGCTTCCTAAGGTTAAACAATATCATTTTTAGGTCAAATAACATGGGACGTTTTGTTAGAGTACACTCTTGATAGCTCTCAATTTTAATAGAATAAAACATGGAATCAAATATTTCAGAGTCATATAATACATAAGCAAGTTGATCCTACATGAAATGTCAAAAAATACTTGTCCTTCTTTTGCATATTATTCACCTATGTACGCTTCCCAAGGTTAAACAATATCATTTTTAGGTCAAATAACATGACGTTTTGTTAGAGCACACTCTTGATAGCTCTCAATTTTAATAGAATAAAACATGGAATCAAATATTTCAGAGTCATATAATACATAAGCAAGTTGATCCTACATGAAATGTCAAAAAATACTTGTCCTTCTTTTGCATATTATTTACCTATGTAGGCTTCCCAAGGTTAAACAATATCATTTTTAGGTCAAATAACATGACGTTTTGTTAGAGCACACTCATGTCTTGACCTTTATACTATAATGTGCCGTCGAGATGCTCTTTGTCTACTACATTCACAACTACCTCAAATACTAGCTGACCAACTTTTACACCAATAAAACACAACCAAAACTAAACAGAGCAAACATATAGATGTGTTTTATCCATCAAGAGTCCGGGCAAATACATTATGCCCAGATTCTATGTGGTCTATATGGACTGGAAATAATTTTTGAGGTTTTTCTTAGGTTTGGATGATTTGAGCCGGTTACGGCATTTTTAGCTGTTCTTGGTAGGTTTTTATCAGTTTTTGATCGGGTTTAGTCGCTTTTGACCAATGCTTGCCTGGATAAAAGTACTCCTTTTTTTAAGCATCCATTTTCTTAGTTGTGGTCTTGAAACCGAGTCATGTATCACATGTTATGACCATTTTATTGCAACCCACGTTTTCAGATAATTTCAATATAAATTTGTTTTTGTATGTTAGCGATTGTGTTTGGTAATCTATTTCTTGATAGCTCTCAATTTTAATAGAATAAAACATGGAATCAAATATTTCAGAGTCATATAATACATAAGCAAGTTGATCCTACATGAAATGTCAAAAAATACTTGTCCTTCTTTTGCATATTATTCACCTATGTAGGCTTCCTAAGGTTAAACAATATCATTTTTAGGTCAAATAACATGACGTTTTGTTAGAGTACACTCTTGATAGCTCTCAATTTTAATAGAATAAAACATGGAATCAAATATTTCAGAGTCATATAATACATAAGCAAGTTGATCCTACATGAAATGTCAAAATACTTGTCCTTCTTTTGCATATTATTCACCTATGTACGCTTCCCAAGGTTAAACAATATCATTTTTAGGTCAAATAACATGACGTTTTGTTAGAGCACACTCTTGATAGCTCTCAATTTTAATAGAATAAAACATGGAATCAAATATTTCAGAGTCATATAATACATAAGCAAGTTGATCCTACATGAAATGTCAAAAAATACTTGTCCTTCTTTTGCATATTATTCACCTATGTAGGCTTCCCAAGGTTAAACAATATCATTTTTAGGTCAAATAACATGACGTTTTGTTAGAGCACACTCATGTCTTAACCTTTATACTATAATGTGCCGTCGAGATGCTCTTTGTCTACTACATTCACAACTACCTCAAATACTAGCTGACCAACTTTTACACCAATAAAACACAACCAAAACTAAACAGAGCAAACATATAGATGTGTTTTATCCATCAAGAGTCCGGGCAAATACATTATGCCCGGATTCTATGTGGTCTATATGGACTGGAAATAATTTTTGAGGTTTTTCTTAGGTTTGGATGATTTGAGCCGGTTACGGCATTTTTAGCTGTTCTTGGTAGGTTTTTATCAGTTTTTGATCGGGTTTAGTCGCTTTTGACCAATGCTTGCCTGGATAAAAGTACTCCTTTTTTTAAGCATCCATTTTCTTAGTTGTGGTCTTGAAACCGAGTCATGTATCACATGTTATGACCATTTTATTGCAACCCACGTTTTCAGATAATTTCAATATAAATTTGTTTTTGTATGTTAGCGATTGTGTTTGGTAATCTATTTCTTGATAGCTCTCAATTTTAATAGAATAAAACATGGAATCAAATATTTCAGAGTCATATAATACATAAGCAAGTTGATCCTACATGAAATGTCAAAAAATACTTGTCCTTCTTTTGCATATTATTCACCTATGTAGGCTTCCTAAGGTTAAACAATATCATTTTTAGGTCAAATAACATGACGTTTTGTTAGAGTACACTCTTGATAGCTCTCAATTTTAATAGAATAAAACATGGAATCAAATATTTCAGAGTCATATAATACATAAGCAAGTTGATCCTACATGAAATGTCAAAAAATACTTGTCCTGCTTTTGCATATTATTCACCTATGTACGCTTCCCAAGGTTAAACAATATCATTTTTAGGTCAAATAACATGACGTTTTGTTAGAGCACACTCTTGATTGCTCTCAATTTTAATAGAATAAAACATGGAATCAAATATTTCAGAGTCATATAATACATAAGCAAGTTGATCCTACATGAAATGTCAAAAAATACTTGTCCTTCTTTTGCATATTATTCACCTATGTAGGCTTCCCAAGGTTAAATAATATCATTTTTAGGTCAAATAACATGACGTTTTGTTAGAGCACACTCATGTCTTGACCTTTATACTATAATGTGCCATCGAGATGCTCTTTGTCTACTACATTCACAACTACCTCAAATACTAGCTGACCAACTTTTACACCAATAAAACACAACCAAAACTAAACAGAGCAAACATATAGATGTGTTTTATCCATCAAGAATCCGGGCAAATACATTATGCCCGGATTCTATGTGGTCTATATGGACTGGAAATAATTTTAGAGGTTTTTTCTTAGGTTTGGATGATTTGAGCCGGTTACGGCATTTTTAGCTGTTCTTGGTAGGTTTTTATCAGTTTTTGATCGGGTTTAGTCGCTTTTGACCAATGCTTGCCTGGATAAAAGTACTCCTTTTTTTAAGCATCCATTTTCTTAGTTGTGGTCTTGAAACCGAGTCATGTATCACATGTTATGACCATTTTATTGCAACCCACGTTTTCAGATAATTTCAATATAAATTTGTTTTTGTATGTTAGCGATTGTGTTTGGTAATCTATTTCTTGATAGCTCTCAATTTTAATAGAATAAAACATGGAATCAAATATTTCAGAGTCATATAATACAAAAGCAAGTTGATCCTACATGAAATGTCAAAAAATACTTGTCCTTCTTTTGCATATTATTCACCTATGTAGGCTTCCTAAGGTTAAACAATATCATTTTTAGGTCAAATAACATGACGTTTTGTTAGAGTACACTCTTGATAGCTCTCAATTTTAATAGAATAAAACATGGAATCAAATATTTCAGAGTCATATAATACATAAGCAAGTTGATCCTACATGAAATGTCAAAATACTTGTCCTTCTTTTGCATATTATTCACCTATGTACGCTTCCCAAGGTTAAACAATATCATTTTTAGGTCAAATAACATGACGTTTTGTTAGAGCACACTCTTTATAGCTCTCAATTTTAATAGAATAAAACATGGAATCAAATATTTCAGAGTCATATAATACATAAGCAAGTTGATCCTACATGAAATGTCAAAAAATACTTGTCCTTCTTTTGCATATTATTCACCTATGTAGGCTTCCCAAGGTTAAACAATATCATTTTTAGGTCAAATAACATGACGTTTTGTTAGAGCACACTCATGTCTTGACCTTTATACTATAATGTGCCGTCGAGATGCTCTTTGTCTACTACATTCACAACTACCTCAAATACTAGCTGACCAACTTTTACACCAATAAAACACAACCAAAACTAAACAGAGCAAACATATAGATGTGTTTTATCCATCAAGAGTCCGGGCAAATACATTATGCCCGGATTCTATGTGGTCTATATGGACTGGAAATAATTTTTGAGGTTTTTCTTAGGATTGGATGATTTGAGCCGGTTACGGCATTTTTAGCTGTTCTTGGTAGGTTTTTATCAGTTTTTGATCGGGTTTAGTCGCTTTTGACCAATGCTTGCCTGGATAAAAGTACTCCTTTTTTTAAGCATCCATTTTCTTAGTTGTGGTCTTGAAACCGAGTCATGTATCACATGTTATGACCATTTTATTGCAACCCACGTTTTCAGATAATTTCAATATAAATTTGTTTTTGTATGTTAGCGATTGTGTTTGGTAATCTATTTCTTGATAGCTCTCAATTTTAATAGAATAAAACATGGAATCAAATATTTCAGAGTCATATAATACATAAGCAAGTTGATCCTACATGAAATGTCAAAAAATACTTGTCCTTCTTTTGCATATTATTCACCTATGTAGGCTTCCTAAGGTTAAACAATATCATTTTTAGGTCAAATAACATGACGTTTTGTTAGAGTACACTCTTGATAGCTCTCAATTTTAATAGAATAAAACATGGAATCAAATATTTCATAGTCATATAATACATAAGCAAGTTGATCCTACATGAAATGTCAAAAAATACTTGTCCTTCTTTTGCATATTATTCACCTATGTACGCTTCCCAAGGTTAAACAATATCATTTTTAGGTCAAATAACATGACGTTTTGTTAGAGCACACTCTTGATTGCTCTCAATTTTAATAGAATAAAACATGGAATCAAATATTTCAGAGTCATATAATACATAAGCAAGTTGATCCTACATGAAATGTCAAAAAATACTTGTCCTTCTTTTGCATATTATTCACCTATGTAGGCTTCCCAAGGTTAAATAATATCATTTTTAGGTCAAATAACATGACGTTTTGTTAGAGCACACTCATGTCTTGACCTTTATACTATAATGTGCCGTCGAGATGCTCTTTGTCTACTACATTCACAACTACCTCAAATACTAGCTGACCAACTTTTACACCAATAAAACACAACCAAAACTAAACAGAGCAAACATATAGATGTGTTTTATCCATCAAGAATCCGGGCAAATACATTATGCCCGGATTCTATGTGGTCTATATGGACTGGAAATAATTTTAGAGGTTTTTTCTTAGGTTTGGATGATTTGAGCCGGTTACGGCATTTTTAGCTGTTCTTGGTAGGTTTTTATCAGTTTTTGATCGGGTTTAGTCGCTTTTGACCAATGCTTGCCTGGATAAAAGTACTCCTTTTTTTAAGCATCCATTTTCTTAGTTGTGGTCTTGAAACCGAGTCATGTATCACATGTTATGACCATTTTATTGCAACCCACGTTTTCAGATAATTTCAATATAAATTTGTTTTTGTATGTTAGCGATTGTGTTTGGTAATCTATTTCTTGATAGCTCTCAATTTTAATAGAATAAAACATGGAATCAAATATTTCAGAGTCATATAATACAAAAGCAAGTTGATCCTACATGAAATGTCAAAAAATACTTGTCCTTCTTTTGCATATTATTCACCTATGTAGGCTTCCTAAGGTTAAACAATATCATTTTTAGGTCAAATAACATGACGTTTTGTTAGAGTACACTCTTGATAGCTCTCAATTTTAATAGAATAAAACATGGAATCAAATATTTCAGAGTCATATAATACATAAGCAAGTTGATCCTACATGAAATGTCAAAATACTTGTCCTTCTTTTGCATATTATTCACCTATGTACGCTTCCCAAGGTTAAACAATATCATTTTTAGGTCAAATAACATGACGTTTTGTTAGAGCACACTCTTTATAGCTCTCAATTTTAATAGAATAAAACATGGAATCAAATATTTCAGAGTCATATAATACATAAGCAAGTTGATCCTACATGAAATGTCAAAAAATACTTGTCCTTCTTTTGCATATTATTCACCTATGTAGGCTTCCCAAGGTTAAACAATATCATTTTTAGGTCAAATAACATGACGTTTTGTTAGAGCACACTCATGTCTTGACCTTTATACTATAATGTGCCGTCGAGATGCTCTTTGTCTACTACATTCACAACTACCTCAAATACTAGCTGACCAACTTTTACACCAATAAAACACAACCAAAACTAAACAGAGCAAACATATAGATGTGTTTTATCCATCAAGAGTCCGGGCAAATACATTATGCCCGGATTCTATGTGGTCTATATGGACTGGAAATAATTTTTGAGGTTTTTCTTAGGATTGGATGATTTGAGCCGGTTACGGCATTTTTAGCTGTTCTTGGTAGGTTTTTATCAGTTTTTGATCGGGTTTAGTCGCTTTTGACCAATGCTTGCCTGGATAAAAGTACTCCTTTTTTTAAGCATCCATTTTCTTAGTTGTGGTCTTGAAACCGAGTCATGTATCACATGTTATGACCATTTTATTGCAACCCACGTTTTCAGATAATTTCAATATAAATTTGTTTTTGTATGTTAGCGATTGTGTTTGGTAATCTATTTCTTGATAGCTCTCAATTTTAATAGAATAAAACATGGAATCAAATATTTCAGAGTCATATAATACATAAGCAAGTTGATCCTACATGAAATGTCAAAAAATACTTGTCCTTTTTTTGCATATTATTCACCTATGTAGGCTTCCTAAGGTTAAACAATATCATTTTTAGGTCAAATAACATGACGTTTTGTTAGAGTACACTCTTGATAGCTCTCAATTTTAATAGAATAAAACATGGAATCAAATATTTCATAGTCATATAATACATAAGCAAGTTGATCCTACATGAAATGTCAAAAAATACTTGTCCTTCTTTTGCATATTATTCACCTATGTACGCTTCCCAAGGTTAAACAATATCATTTTTAGGTCAAATAACATGACGTTTTGTTAGAGCACACTCTTGATTGCTCTCAATTTTAATAGAATAAAACATGGAATCAAATATTTCAGAGTCATATAATACATAAGCAAGTTGATCCTACATGAAATGTCAAAAAATACTTGTCCTTCTTTTGCATATTATTCACCTATGTAGGCTTCCCAAGGTTAAATAATATCATTTTTAGGTCAAATAACATGACGTTTTGTTAGAGCACACTCATGTCTTGACCTTTATACTATAATGTGCCGTCGAGATGCTCTTTGTCTACTACATTCACAACTACCTCAAATACTAGCTGACCAACTTTTACACCAATAAAACACAACCAAAACTAAACAGAGCAAACATATAGATGTGTTTTATCCATCAAGAATCCGGGCAAATACATTATGCCCGGATTCTATGTGGTCTATATGGACTGGAAATAATTTTTGAGGTTTTTCTTAGGATTGGATGATTTGAGCCGGTTACGGCATTTTTAGCTGTTCTTGGTAGGTTTTTATCAGTTTTTGATCGGGTTTAGTCGCTTTTGACCAATGCTTGCCTGGATAAAAGTACTCATTTTTTTAAGCATCCATTTTCTTAGTTGTGGTCTTGAAACCGAGTCATGTATCACATGTTATGACCATTTTATTGCAACCCACGTTTTCAGATAATTTCAATATAAATTTGTTTTTGTATGTTAGCGATTGTGTTTGGTAATCTATTTCTTGATAGCTCTCAATTTTAATAGAATAAAATATGGAATCAAATATTTCAGAGTCATATAATACATAAGCAAGTTGATCCTACATGAAATGTCAAAAAATACTTGTCCTTCTTTTGCATATTATTCACCTATGTAGGCTTCCTAAGGTTAAACAATATCATTTTTAGGTCAAATAACATGACGTTTTGTTAGAGTACACTCTTGATAGCTCTCAATTTTAATAGAATAAAACATGGAATCAAATATTTCAGAGTCATATAATACATAAGCAAGTTGATCCTACATGAAATGTCAAAATACTTGTCCTTCTTTTGCATATTATTCACCTATGTACGCTTCCCAAGGTTAAACAATATCATTTTTAGGTCAAATAACATGACGTTTTGTTAGAGCACACTCTTGATAGCTCTCAATTTTAATAGAATAAAACATGGAATCAAATATTTCAGAGTCATATAATACATAAGCAAGTTGATCCTACATGAAATGTCAAAAAATACTTGTCCTTCTTTTGCATATTATTCACCTATGTAGGCTTCCCAAGGTTAAACAATATCATTTTTAGGTCAAATAACATGACGTTTTGTTAGAGCACACTCATGTCTTGACCTTTATACTATAATGTGCCGTCGAGATGCTCTTTGTCTACTACATTCACAACTACCTCAAATACTAGCTGACCAACTTTTACACCAATAAAACACAACCAAAACTAAACAGAGCAAACATATAGATGTGTTTTATCCATCAAGAGTCCGGGCAAATACATTATGCCCGGATTCTATGTGGTCTATATGGACTGGAAATAATTTTTGAGGTTTTTCTTAGGATTGGATGATTTGAGCCGGTTACGGCATTTTTAGCTGTTCTTGGTAGGTTTTTATCAGTTTTTGATCGGGTTTAGTCGCTTTTGACCAATGCTTGCCTGGATAAAAGTACTCCTTTTTTTAAGCATCCATTTTCTTAGTTGTGGTCTTGAAACCGAGTCATGTATCACATGTTATGACCATTTTATTGCAACCCACGTTTTCAGATAATTTCAATATAAATTTGTTTTTGTATGTTAGCGATTGTGTTTGGTAATCTATTTCTTGATAGCTCTCAATTTTAATAGAATAAAACATGGAATCAAATATTTCAGAGTCATATAATACATAAGCAAGTTGATCCTACATGAAATGTCAAAAAATACTTGTCCTTCTTTTGCATATTATTCACCTATGTAGGCTTCCTAAGGTTAAACAATATCATTTTTAGGTCAAATAACATGACGTTTTGTTAGAGTACACTCTTGATAGCTCTCAATTTTAATAGAATAAAACATGGAATCAAATATTTCAGAGTCATATAATACATAAGCAAGTTGATCCTACATGAAATGTCAAAAAATACTTGTCCGTCTTTTGCATATTATTCACCTATGTACGCTTCCCAAGGTTAAACAATATCATTTTTAGGTCAAATAACATGACGTTTTGTTAGAGCACACTCTTGATTGCTCTCAATTTTAATAGAATAAAACATGGAATCAAATATTTCAGAGTCATATAATACATAAGCAAGTTGATCCTACATGAAATGTCAAAAAATACTTGTCCTTCTTTTGCATATTATTCACCTATGTAGGCTTCCCAAGGTTAAACAATATCATTTTTAGGTCAAATAACATGACGTTTTGTTAGAGCACACTCATGTCTTGACCTTTATACTATAATGTGCCGTCGAGATGCTCTTTGTCTACTACATTCACAACTACCTCAAATACTAGCTGACCAACTTTTACACCAATAAAACACAACCAAAACTAAACAGAGCAAACATATAGATGTGTTTTATCCATCAAGAGTCCGGGCAAATACATTATGCCCGGATTCTATGTGGTCTATATGGACTGGAAATAATTTTTGAGGTTTTTCTTAGGATTGGATGATTTGAGCCGGTTACGGCATTTTTAGCTGTTCTTGGTAGGTTTTTATCAGTTTTTGATCGGGTTTAGTCGCTTTTGACCAATGCTTGCCTGGATAAAAGTACTCCTTTTTTTAAGCATCCATTTTCTTAGTTGTGGTCTTGAAACCGAGTCATGTATCACATGTTATGACCATTTTATTGCAACCCACGTTTTCAGATAATTTCAATATAAATTTGTTTTTGTATGTTAGCGATTGTGTTTGGTAATCTATTTCTTGATAGCTCTCAATTTTAATAGAATAAAACATGGAATCAAATATTTCAGAGTCATATAATACATAAGCAAGTTGATCCTACATGAAATGTCAAAAAATACTTGTCCTTCTTTTGCATATTATTCACCTATGTAGGCTTCCTAAGGTTAAACAATATCATTTTTAGGTCAAATAACATGACGTTTTGTTAGAGTACACTCTTGATAGCTCTCAATTTTAATAGAATAAAACATGGAATCAAATATTTCAGAGTCATATAATACATAAGCAAGTTGATCCTACATGAAATGTCAAAAAATACTTGTCCGTCTTTTGCATATTATTCACCTATGTACGCTTCCCAAGGTTAAACAATATCATTTTTAGGTCAAATAACATGACGTTTTGTTAGAGCACACTCTTGATTGCTCTCAATTTTAATAGAATAAAACATGGAATCAAATATTTCAGAGTCATATAATACATAAGCAAGTTGATCCTACATGAAATGTCAAAAAATACTTGTCCTTCTTTTGCATATTATTCACCTATGTAGGCTTCCCAAGGTTAAATAATATCATTTTTAGGTCAAATAACATGACGTTTTGTTAGAGCACACTCATGTCTTGACCTTTATACTATAATGTGCCGTCGAGATGCTCTTTGTCTACTACATTCACAACTACCTCAAATACTAGCTGACCAACTTTTACACCAATAAAACACAACCAAAACTAAACAGAGCAAACATATAGATGTGTTTTATCCATCAAGAATCCGGGCAAATACATTATGCCCGGATTCTATGTGGTCTATATGGACTGGAAATAATTTTAGAGGTTTTTTCTTAGGTTTGGATGATTTGGGCCGGTTACGGCATTTTTAGCTGTTCTTGGTAGGTTTTTATCAGTTTTTGATCGGGTTTAGTCGCTTTTGACTAATGCTTGCCTGGATAAAAGTACTCCTTTTTTCAAGCATCCATTTTCTTAGTTGTGGTCTTGAAACCGAGTCATGTATCACATGTTATGACCATTTTATTGCAACCCACGTTTTCAGATAATTTCAATATAAATTTGTTTTTGTATGCTAGCGATTGTGTTTGATAATCTATTTCTTGATAGCTCTCAATTTTAATAGAATAAAACATGGAATCAAATATTTCAGAGTCATATAATACATAAGCAAGTTGATCCTACATGAAATGTCAAAAAATACTTGTCCTTCTTTTGCATATTATTCACCTATGTAGGCTTCCTAAGGTTAAACAATATCATTTTTAGGTCAAATAACATGACGTTTTGTTAGAGCACACTCTTGATAGCTCTCAATTTTAATAGAATGAAACATGGAATCAAATATTTCAGAGTCATATAATACATAAGCAAGTTGATCCTACATGAAATGTCATAAAATACTTGTCCTTCTTTTGCATATTATTCACCTATGTAGGCTTCCCAAGGTTAAACAATATCATTTTTAGGTCAAATAACATGACGTTTTGTTAGAGCACACTCTTGATAGCTCTCAATTTTAATAGAATAAAACATAGAATCAAATATTTCAGAGTCATATAATACATAAGCAAGTTGATCCTACATGAAATGTCAAAAAATACTTGTCCTTCTTTTGCATATTATTCACCTATGTAGGCTTCCCAAGGTTAAACAATATCATTTTTAGGTCAAATAACATGACGTTTTGTTAGAGCACACTCATGTCTTGACCTTTATACTATAATGTGCCGTCGAGATGCTCTTTGTCTACTACATTCACAACTACCTCAAATACTAGCTGACCAACTTTTACACCAATAAAACACAACCAAAACTAAACAGAGCAAACATATAGATGTGTTTTATCCATCAAGAATCCGGGCAAATACATTACGCCCGGATTCTATGTGGTCTATATGGACTGGAAATAATTTTAGAGGTTTTTTCTTAGGTTTGGATGATTTGAGCCGGTTACGGCATTTTTAGCTGTTCTTGGTAGGTTTTTATCAGTTTTTGATCGGGTTTAGTCACTTTTGACCAATGCTTGCCTGGATAAAAGTACTCCTTTTTTCAAGCATCCATTTTCTTAGTTGTGGTCTAGAAACCGAGTCATGTATCACATGTTATGACCATTTTATTGCAACCCACGTTTTCAGATAATTTCAATATAAATTTGTTTTTGTATGTTAGTGATTGTGTTTGGTAATCTATTTCTTGATAGCTCTCAATTTTAATAGAATAAAACATGGAATCAAATATTTCAGAGTCATATAATACATAAGCAAGTTGATCCTACATGAAATGTCAAAAAATACTTGTCCTTCTTTTGCATATTATTCACCTATGTAGGCTTCCCAAGGTTAAACAATATCATTTTTAGGTCAAATAACATGACGTTTTGTTAGAGCACACTCTTGATAGCTCTCAATTATAATAGAATAAAACATGGAATCAAATATTTCAGAGTCATATAATACATAAGCACGTTGATCCTACATGAAATGTCAAAAAATACTTGTCCTTCTTTTGCATATTATTCACCTATGTAGGCTTCCCAAGGTTAAACAATATAATTTTTAGGTCAAATAACATGACGTTTTGTTAGAGCACACTCTTGATAGCTCTCAATTTTAATAGAATAAAACGTGGAATCAAATATTTCAGAGTCATATTGTGACAATCCGTCAATTTACGATTGATATTTTATTCTCAAATATTATTTGAAAATATTATTTTAATGTTACAATATGAACTCACTTATTTTTGGGAAGAAATTTGGAATTTCGTCTTGGAGTAGCATCGACTACGTCTAAACCGGAGGATTCAACGTTACGTGCTTACGTTTACATACACCGTCTTTGGTGACAATCCGACATTTCAGAAAATAAATTTATCTGAGAATATTATTTTGGAGTTTTAAATTTGTGTTGGTTCATAAACTCACAAATTTACGAGAAGAGACTAGGACTTACAATTTTATTTTAACGTCCTTTACGACTAAACCGGAAACCTTAGGATTACGTATTTACGTTTTCGAACTCCGTTTTTGATGAAACAATTTTTATTGGATTCGTTTTGTGACGGTGATTCATAATTTATAAAAACGTTTTTCGTAAAACGACCCGAGGGCACGCAAATCGAGGAAACTAGAATCGAGGAGTACCCGTAAATAAATGGGGATGAGACAAGTGGGACACTTGTCCCACCCCCATCAAAACCGGCTATACTACAACAAATACCACTTTGGTGGCAAGATTTCACTAGTGTATCTTACACATGTCTAAGCTTACAATGTAAGCTTTCCACCAAACCAAAAACCACTAGCACACAAACTAGCTACTCATTTCCTACATGCAAACTACTCAAAAAAAAAAAACCTCACAACTCTCTCTCTCTCTCACTCATCTATGTCGTCCCACTTTTCTCCCACAACACCCTCATTTGATCAAAAATTAACCATGGAATCCTATGTTATCTCTACATATGTTGAAGCCCCTTTGAAACCCTATTGATTGGTGGTGCTTATAACATCCAAGGAGGAGTTTTCATGAAGTAGGAGGGATGATTTCCCACAAGGTTCTCATGGAGCATGGTGGTCTTGAAGATGGTCATGGTTGTCTACAAGTTTCTCCATCAAAAACCATGTCAAAATCATAACCTACATCAACTTGGTGGTATAAAGATTGTCCTCCTCATCATCTTGTTATTTTGATTATGTAAACATGTATTTTATTTCCTATTGTATATATTTATGATGATTATATGATGATAAAAATGTTATGTGGGGATTTGTTGTTGATAAACATGATTAAAAAGGTGAAAAACCATATGAAACAAGGTTAAAATCTTGTTTAAATTACATGGCTGTATAAAACAGTAAAGAAGTAAGTCATGAACTGATAAAATGATGAAGTATGATGGATTTACAGTAAGCTATGGGTCTTGTACACATGTGAGAGTTGGCCATGCAATGGAATCAAAATAATGAGTGAGATATGATCAAAACAAGTTTAGGGTATAAATCTGAAGTTACTGTTTTGGACGATTTTTAGAAAATACTTAAAAGATGATTCAACAGTAGCTATAGAAGAGTTAAATGTATCAAATATCATGTAGTTTATGTGATAAAAATTTGAGCTTCTATATCCATGTATAACTCAAGATATGGCATTTTTGGTGAAGATGAAGTTAAAAATCAGATTTTTGGAAATTAAAGAATAATACTATTATATAAGCACTCACATTTTAATATATAAAATGTAAATAAAAACCCACTAACTTATAAAACTTATTTATATAAATATATAAAAGGTGTAATAAGTGTATAAATGATGAAAATGGAAACTTGTTAAGTTTTATAAGTTATAAAACTATAAATATGATTTTTACGACTTTTTCGGCTATTGCCGTAAAATTAACGTTTTTGTTAAATAAAACTTAGATGTTTGGACCCGTCTAATGAAAACTTTATAAAACTTATATACTGATATATAGACATGTATAACAAGTAAAAACCGATAAAACCCGAACTATAGGGCATACGGACATTAACAAGTTAAATAAACATATTGGACTAATAAATGGACTTAATAAGATAAAAACTTGTAAAAAGAACTTATTGGGATTAACCCATTTGGGCCCAACTTGTAAAGTTTAACTACTGATAATGTAAGTGTGAAAAGGATTAATAATAGTTAAAGAACTTATAATAAGTTTATTGGACATAAAACACGTAAATAGGTAAAACTAGTAAACTAGTGTAAAAGTTATCGACGTATAACTCTAAAATGAGTAAACGAGAATATGTAAACCCACTTGATCATCACATATATATAATCATCATATGTATACATAATTGTTATTTTTATAAAGTCATTGGACATGAGTCTAAGACCGAGTATTATTTGTCTAGGTTTCCGTGATTGAAGCACGTACCGTACGTCCGAATTGCCGATAACCCGCCTTCCCACATCAACGTGAGTTCATAGCCTCGCACTCTTTTAAATGTTTTATAAATGCTTTATAAACCCGCGAGGGAGATAACATGTTAGTTTTTATAAAAGTTTGGACACCATTTGTTCCGATTGTTTGTTTATTGATTTTGGACCCGAATGATTGAATGACCCGATTGTATGACCCGATAAATGATTAATGGACCCGATAGATGAAATTAAATGGATTATTAAAGTTAGGTTATGTCACTAAAAGTCCCATTAGCATGAATTGTGAACTACCGGGAGTTGGTAGACGCTTATGCATTTAATAGTACTATTTGGGGACGATCACCCCAGTTCGCGCCTTGACGGTTGATCCCCGTCGTGCCACATTGATTGGTAAGCGAATTGATCCCCGTCGTGCCACATTGATTGGTGACGACACGCTACTTTAGATGGGAAAAATTGGTATCGGGTTAGCTACCCGTTTTGGTTTAGTAAGGTAACAATGTCATGCGGCTTGTAATAATCCAAAACTAACGAAATACTATTAGACGCATCGAATTACGAAGTATTGCCTGACTAGCAATACGGGGTCATACTATTGATATTATGATTGTATTTTGGTTTTCATAACCATATTCATATAACGGTTTTTATTTGATTTTATACGACGTCATAAGACGTATTGTATGATTGTTTTTTACGACATTGGCTCGTATAATGATTTTTAAGGCGAATGCCTATATTATGATTTTCGATAAGGATTTATATAAAATGATTTTGGCTATTTTACGGCCTATTACAATGATTTGTACGAATTGATTTTTGGTACTAATTTTATACCAAAGTTATATTGATGGAATTTATTAAACTCTATGAATTCACTCGGCGTTATCGCTGACCTTTTCTTTTAACATGTTTTATCTCAGGTACTTGAAGGTAATTCTCGGGAAGACGACAAGAATTCATGGCCCGCACTTAAACAATATTTTCCATTCAAACACTTTGTAAAACTTTGTATGAAATGTAATGACTTGGGACCTATGTAACTTTGATATTTAAGAATGGAAATGATTTATTAATAAACGACGCGATTTTTATGCGTTGTCTATGATGTGAGTAATGTGCTATCCCGTAACACCAACTAGTCTTCCGCTGTACTATGTTGTATAAATTTGGGGGTGTTACAGTTTGGTACCAGAGCTCTCGTTATAGAGAACGAAAGATTTTTAAAACCAAGGTTTTGAATAAAACATTTCAAAATCTTTTTACTAAAAACATTTTTTCACAAAATGTCTAAAAATCTTTTGACTATAACGGTGCCGAAGAATTCCCGAGTTACCGACAAGGCCAAGACTGAGAAGTGTTATTCTAATATATATATATATAACTTGGATTATATGTATATATATATGATGTAATTTTATTACATGATTGTTTGATGATTATTGATTTTTATACGAGGTATTTATACGACATCGATTGTCACAAGAAACCCTAAATCCCCTAGTAAATTAAACGAAGCTATTCTTGTAGTAATTCTAGCTATCCTAGACCTAAACCAAGTTGTGGATATTTATGATCCCAACAAATGGTTGATATTCGTAGAAATGTAGATATTAGTTGATTGCGATATTGAAAAAGGATTGGCGAGATTAAATATGATATCGATGTCATGACGATCTTTTCTTATAGAGTGGAGTTTGACAAAACGTTACCACCTAGAAAGATGTCATCTGATTCGCTGTCATCCAATTCTTAAATTGAAATCGAAAGGGTGAATGTTGCACTTGAGGCTGTTATTGGAACCATTACCCAAAAGCCTCATGCCACTAATACCTTTCCGAGAAGTCTAGTTGAATGATCAAGTCATTTCATATTAATGACTCATTTGATAATTGTTATTGTAAGAGCTAATAGGATTGGAAATTAAGTGTTGATTCATATTGAGATTGTATTGCCTTTACAAGGCCGAAGAATAAGGTTGTAAGTATTGGAGAATGAGGTAGGATGTCGAATTGAGTATAAAATTGGTTGAAACTTGAATCAAGTAAAATTTAACCTGTATGGAATATGAGATCATTAATAGAAGTCGTTAAGTTTTGTGAATGAATTATAAGGTTTTAATTGATTGTAGGTTTGTGTTAAGGGTTGTTCCTAGGCCATTGTCCACTAATGAGGATGCCCAGTGTCCAAGAAATAAATTGAAGAAATCTTCTTCTGAATTGAGACCGATGGATCTTCTAGGACATGTGGAACACCTAATGACTCTTGTAGATTAGTACTCATTGTGGTATCTTTTAAAAATAATCCCTAACTTAACTGAGACATCAGTTGGTAGGATGAGTTCTTGGAATTGTATGACATAGTGACACGTAATGTGTTACGGTACAATTTGACTTGTTTGTGATTAATGAAAAGACTACCTTTGATTGCTAAATTCTACATGTATCGATGTTATCTATATGTTCTTGCTTCTTCCTAATGTTCGCATTAGTAATGCAACCATTGAACAAGTACTCATCTTGATTTGAGTTACATTGTGAATTATTCTTCGTGAGTGCCATCGAGATCATGAACCTCATGATTATGTGGCTAAGCTCATTTCCTATCATATCGTAGTTAATTCTTGGTGAACAGCTCTTCATCACTCTTTTGCAGATCACTCATTGTTTTTTATAAGATAAAACAGTATGCCTTGAGAAAAATTGAATTTTCATCACTATAAGGATTATTCACAGTGAGATTTATGAGTGATTGTTATTGAAATGAGGTTGTTTATAAAACACTTTGGAAAACCTAACTGTTTTCATAACAAAGAAAACCTTTGTAAATTTATTTTTGATTCTTATTTAAGAATTAAGAATGAAAATGTTTTTATTATAAATATGATAATAAAATTTTGACGAACTGAGTATTGCATCGTTAATCTTGAAATTGTATATAGTTGCGCGCCTACATACAATTTGGAATGGACTATGCAAGACTGATTAGTAGTCACCATAAAACTAAAGAATAAGCACTAAATTTTCTTTGAAGATTGTGAAAGAATAAATTTTATGAGATCTGCAAGAAGTGAAAAATAGGGACATATTGATAGGGACACCTACATATGTACCTGTAGCATTTATTCTTCTGAGTCGAATTTACTCATCTGTGGAAATTGTCTTATTTGACAATTGACAATTCTTTCTTGTCCAATTCTCCCGTAGTAAGATTATTAGGAAAAGTATCCGATTACCGAGTGTTGATACCCGAATGGATGTATTGACGTTCTTATCATTGCTTATGATTTGATTTCATTTGAATGACCTGGGTAACGATCCGAGGAGCTTTCGAATGCGTACTCAAATTATGAAAACAAGGGATAGATTCATATTCGTTAAATGTTTTCGTCTGTATTGAAATTCTCTCGCATAGATTATGCATTGACCTTACTCTTTTAAGGTTAGTTATGTCTCCTGAATTTGCGAAGGATTATGAGATATCATTAGACTTTTGAGAAGTTCACATCTTATCGACGGCAATAAAACTGGAAAGTTGACAGTGCCAGTAGAATGGATTGATTGATTATGACATGATGACATTGTCTTAATTGATGGGAACTCGAGTAGAAATCCCCTAAATGATAAGATGTTGATTATCAAAAGTGATCTAAATAATCCTTGATGGATGACCATATCCTGCATTTAGACTTGAAATTATATCGTGAATGATTGTGAACCAGTTATAGATATTATAATCTGGAAGAACCCAATATGACTTTATTAAAAGATGTTTCCGTTATCTGAAATTTTAGTAAGTATTTGTTGGTGAATTAACTAGACCTTCGCCACTAAGGCAAGTTGAAATTGGTATTGATTATATTCTCGGTGCTGCACTTGTGGCTTGTGCACTGTACATCAGCACCATCTGAATTTAAGGAATTATCGTACAACTAAGAAAGTTGTCGGAGAAAGATTTTATTATACCAAGCCTGTCATCCTGAAGAGCTATGGTGTTATCTTTCCTTATATTTATATATTACTATGACTGAGTAAATTGACAATCGAAAACGATATCCATAACTCGAAATGGAAGATTTGTTCGATCATTTACAAGGTTCTACTGTATGTTTTGAAGATTTGATCCACGGCATAGTTATCATCAACTTCGCATCTGCGAAGAAGATTATGTATTCCAATCACTACATCTAGAACTTGTAATGAACATTATAAGTTTCATGAGATGACGTTTGGATTGACTAATACACATGTAGCATTCATAAATTTGGTGAATCACGTGTGTAGGCTGTAAATTGATAAATTCATGCTCGTGATCATTAAGGACTATTTGTTTGTATATAAGAATAAGGATGAGTTAATAATTAGTTATAAATTGCCCTGAATTGGCTAAACAATAAAAACCTATACCTTAAATATTTAACATGTGATTAAGGACTTAATCTTTCACATGATTAGACTATGTGATTAAAAGGATAATGGAATATAAATTGACTCTTCAAAAATTAAGAGCCCTTTTAAGACTTCAGATATTACCAAAAAGAAATGGAAATATGTTTTGACAGATGTTTTTAACCAAGGATTTTAAGGGATTATTCCCTTATACACAAACCATTTAACTAAACTTCTGTTTAGGGGTAAATGTTTGTGTATACTTTTAGACAACTTAAGAGGAATTGAGGAAACTATATAAAACATGACTTGAAATTTAAAACGATAATTTACGCTTTTCAAACTAAAGAAAATTTTGACCAAAGTATAAACAAAGATTTTTCAAACGTTTACGAATCTTATTAATTATTTTCGATAAATCAACCAAAAATCTTGTTAATTAAATTCAAATTTATTTTTGAACATTTTATATAATTGGTCGAACTAAGAAATTTAAAACTTTTACGCTTCATAAAAATTAACTAATAATTATTTAATTAATTATAATAATTATCGACGCTTTTGACGTCAGATTGAGTAAAACGGATAAAAATGATAGATGAGACGAAACTGAAACTTAGAAAATATGAAGAAAAGTGAACATAAATACTGACACATAATATAGAAAGAATATCTGAGTGAATTATGGACATGATAATTATATCATCATGAGAAGTGAATATAGATACCGATGCATTATGTAGAAAAGATAAAGAACCAGTTAGGACATGTTTCTTAATAATGAAGGTGCAAAATAAATTGCCGAGCAATATAAAAATAAACGATGTTTGTAAGACGGATAATATAAATAATAAAAAGAGGTTTCACGGCTAATGTGAACCATTAAAATTGAGAAGCCGATGGCGTTAAATGTATAGAAGACCACATGTGATTGTCTAAATATGGAGATTTTGAGATATAGTTATGTTGGAATTTGTAAGTATAAGTATAAGTATTCTATTTATGTCATTTATGACTAAAAGTATCTTTGTCTGAGGAAGTTGTACTGATGACAATTATGAAGGCAAACATCGCCTCATACATTAGTAAACGTTTAGCTATTGCAAAGGTCATCATCTAAATTTGATTCGATTTGGGTCATCGTCGACAGACTGACCAAATCTCCAAATATCATTCTCGTTAATGATAAATGCAAAAGAATTATGTAAACATAGTGTGCTTGTATCGATCATCTATATATCAAGATCCTCGCTTCGCATCGAATTTCTAGAGATTTGCTCAGAAATCATTGAGAACGAACCTTGATGAGAGTACTATGTACCATCCCAAATCGAAGGGACGAGGTAAAGTAACGATACAGAGTAATATAAGTGTTGTTTTATGTTTGAATGAATGACCTTTGGTAATAGACCGTATAATCGTTTTCCTTTGGAAGGATTATCATTGATAATTATCGTATTAGGATCGAGATCTAATCTTGTTAGGATCTGAATATTAGAGCATCTGTAAGCAAGAGTTGAGATAAAGACATCCGACCTACACCCATTGTGAGTTGGACATGTCTTTTGGTTTAAGGTTTCCTATGATGGCGAACCTATCCTTGCAAAATACCCGACCCGCGAGATCTGAAATGATTGTTGAAATTAGGATTTGATTATTAACTACTGATAGTGGGCAGGAAGTTATATGAATGTGAAATGTAGATCTTGAAGTGCCAAATGGGTAGCGAAGTTATGCCACAATTTTTAACCTTGGAAAAAAGTAAATTCATGATCTGACAAATCATGGGATATAAGTCTCCGTTGTTTGGGACCATTGAGATGATGTAAAAGTTGGGATTGAAAGGCATATAAGCTGGATCTACCCTAGGACTTCAAAGACTGCGTAAATTATGTTTCGTATATCGAACTTGATGGAATATCTATCAAGTGAAATTCTGATTATTCTTAGTAGAGCTTAGATCGGCGAAAAGTTGCATTCATCAGAAACCCGTGAACATCATGGATAGAGAAAGTAAGTCAACATTTAGCCTGATCTTATTCCCGTAGTTATGTTTGATGAAACTCGCGTATTATAATGGATTGCACTTGTGAGAAAAGACCGAATGTGGAGGAAATACCCACATGGCTTTAACTCTATAAGAAGCGAGTAGTAAGGTAAGATGATCTTTGAGGACAAAGATCCTGTTTAGGGGTAAATGCTGTGACAATCCGTCAATTTACGATTGATATTTTATTCTCAAATATTATTTGAAAATATTATTTTAATGTTACAATATGAACTCACTTATTTTTGGGAAGAAATTTGGAATTTCGTCTTGGAGTAGCATCGACTACGTCTAAACCGGAGGATTCAACGTTACGTGCTTACGTTTACATACACCGTCTTTGGTGACAATCCGACATTTCAGAAAATAAATTTATCTGAGAATATTATTTTGGAGTTTTAAATTTGTGTTGGTTCATTAACTCACAAATTTACGAGAAGAGACTAGGACTTACAATTTTATTTTAACGTCCTTTACGACTAAACCGGAAACCTTAGGATTACGTATTTACGTTTTCGAACTCCGTTTTTGATGAAACAATTTTTATTGGATTCGTTTTGTGACGGTGATTCATAATTTATAAAAACGTTTTTCGTAAAACGACCCGAGGGCACGCAAATCGAGGAAACTAGAATCGAGGAGTACCCGTAAATAAATGGGGATGAGACAAGTGGGACACTTGTCCCACCCCCATCAAAACCGGCTATACTACAACAAATACCACTTTGGTGGCAAGATTTCACTAGTGTATCTTACACATGTCTAAGCTTACAATGTAAGCTTTCCACCAAACCAAAAACCACTAGCACACAAACTAGCTACTCATTTCCTACATGCAAACTACTCAAAAAAAAAAAACTCACAACTCTCTCTCTCTCTCACTCATCTATGTCGTCCCACTTTTCTCCCACAACACCCTCATTTGATCAAAAATTAACCATGGAATCCTATGTTATCTCTACATATGTTGAAGCCCCTTTGAAACCCTATTGATTGGTGGTGCTTATAACATCCAAGGAGGAGTTTTCATGGAGTAGGAGGGCTGATTTCCCACAAGGTTCTCATGGAGCATGGTGGTCTTGAAGATGGTCATGGTTGTCTACAAGTTTCTCCATCAAAAACCATGTCAAAATCATAACCTACATCAACTTGGTGGTATAAAGATTGTCCTCCTCATCATCTTGTTATTTTGATTATGTAAACATGTATTTTATTTCCTATTGTATATATTTATGATGATTATATGATGATAAAAATGTTATGTGGGGATTTGTTGTTGATAAACATGATTAAAAAGGTGAAAAACCATATGAAACAAGGTTAAAATCTTGTTTAAATTACATGGCTGTATAAAACAGTAAATAAGTAAGTCATGAACTGATAAAATGATGAAGTAGGATGGATTTAAAGTAAGCTATGGGTCTTGTACACATGTGAGAGTTGGCCATGCAATGGAATCAAAATAATGAGTGAGATATGATCAAAACAAGTTTAGGGTATAAATCTGAAGTTACTGTTTTGGACGATTTTTAGAAAATACTTAAAAGATGATTCAACAGTAGCTATAGAAGAGTTAAATGTAGCAAATATCATGTAGTTTATGTGATAAAAATTTGAGCTTCTATATCCATGTATAACTCAAGATATGGCATTTTTGGTGAAGATGAAGTTAAAAATCAGATTTTTGGAAATTAAAGAATAATACTATTATATAAGCACTCACATTTTAATATATAAAATGTAAATAAAAACCCACTAACTTATAAAACTTATTTATATAAATATATAAAAGGTGTAATAAGTGTATAAATGATGAAAATGGAAACTTGTTAAGTTTTATAAGTTATAAAACTATAAATATGATTTTTACGACTTTTTCGGCTATTGCCGTAAAATTAACGTTTTTGTTAAATAAAACTTAGATGGTTGGACCCGTCTAATGAAAACTTTATAAAACTTATATACTGATATATAGACATGTATAACAAGTAAAAACCGATAAAACCCGAACTATAGGGCATACGGACATTAACAAGTTAAATAAACATATTGGACTAATAAATGGACTTAATAAGATAAAAACTTGTAAAAAGAACTTATTGGGATTAACCCATTTGGGCCCAACTTGTAAAGTTTAACTACTGATAATGTAAGTGTGAAAAGGATTAATAATAGTTAAAGAACTTATAATAAGTTTATTGGACATAAAACACGTAAATAGGTAAAACTAGTAAACTAGTGTAAAAGTTATCGACGTATAACTCTAAAATGAGTAAACGAGAATATGTAAACCCACTTGATCATCACATATATATAATCATCATATGTATACATAATTGTTATTTTTATAAAGTCATTGGACATGAGTCTAAGACCGAGTATTATTTGTCTAGGTTTCCGTGATTGAAGCACGTACCGTACGTCCGAATTGCCGATAACCCGCCTTCCCACATCAACGTGAGTTCATAGCCTCGCACTCTTTTAAATGTTTTATAAATGCTTTATAAACCCGCGAGGGAGATAACATGTTAGTTTTTATAAAAGTTTGGACACCATTTGTTCCGATTGTTTGTTTATTGATTTTGGACCCGAATGATTGAATGACCCGATTGTATGACCCGATAAATGATTAATGGACCCGATAGATGAAATTAAATGGATTATTAAAGTTAGGTTATGTCACTAAAAGTCCCATTAGCATGAATTGTGAACTACCGGGAGTTGGTAGACGCTTATGCATTTAATAGTACTATTTGGGGACGATCACCCCAGTTCGCGCCTTGACGGTTGATCCCCGTCGTGCCACATTGATTGGTAAGCGAATTAATGTATGAGAAGATTTCCAATAGCGTGACCTTTGTGACGACACGCTACTTTAGATGGGCAAAATTGGTATCGGGTTAGCTACCCGTTTTGGTTTAGTAAGGTAACAATGTCATGCGGCTTGTAATAATCCAAAACTACCGAAATACTATTAGACGCATCGAATTACGAAGTATTGCCTGACTAGCAATACGGGGTCATACTATTGATATTATGATTGTATTTTGGTTTTCATAACCATATTCATATAACGGTTTTTATTTGATTTTATACGACGTCATAAGACGTATTGTATGATTGTTTTTTACGACATTGGCTCGTATAATGATTTTTAAGGCGAATGCCTATATTATGATTTTCGATAAGGATTTATATAAAATGATTTTGGCTATTTTACGGCCTATTACAATGATTTGTACAAATTGATTTTTGGTACTAATTTTATACCAAAGTTATATTGATGGAATTTATTAAACTCTATGAATTCACTCGGCGTTATCGCTGACCTTTTCTTTTAACATGTTTTATCTCAGGTACTTGAAGGTAATTCTCGGGAAGACGACAAGAATTCATGGCCCGCACTTAAACAATATTTTCCATTCAAACACTTTGTAAAACTTTGTATGAAATGTAATGACTTGGGACCTATGTAACTTTGATATTTAAGAATGGAAATGATTTATTAATAAACGACGCGATTTTTATGCGTTGTCTATGATGTGAGTAATGTGCTATCCCGTAACACCAACTAGTCTTCCGCTGTACTATGTTGTATAAATTTGGGGGTGTTACAGTTTGGTACCAGAGCTCTCGTTATAGAGAACGAAAGATTTTTAAAACCAAGGTTTTGAATAAAACATTTCAAAATCTTTTTACTAAAAACATTTTTTCACAAAATGTCTAAAAATCTTTTGACTATAACGGTGCCGAAGAATTCCCGAGTTACCGACAAGGCCAAGACTGAGAAGTGTTATTCTAATATATATATATATATATAACTTGGATTATATGTATATATATATATGATGTAATTTTATTACATGATTGTTTGATGATTATTGATTTTTATACGAGGTATTTATACGACATCGATTGTCACAAGAAACCCTAAATCCCCTAGTAAATTAATCGAAGCTATTCTCGTAGTAATTCTAGCTATCCTAGACCTAAACCAAGTTGTGGATATTTATGATCCCAACAAATGGTTGATATTCGTAGAAATTTAGGTTAAATAACATGACGTTTTGTTAGAGCACACTCTTGATAGCTCTCAATTTTAATAGAATAAAACATGGAATCAAATATTTTAGAGTCATATAATACATAAGCAAGTTGATCCTACATGAAATGTCAAAAAATACTTGTCCTTCTTTTGCATATTATTCACCTATGTAGGCTTCCCAAGGTTAAACAATATCATTTTTAGGTCAAATAACATGACGTTTTGTTAGAGCACACTCATGTCTTGACCTTTATACTATAATGTGCCGTCGAGATGCTCTTTGTCTACTACATTCACAACTACCTCAAATACTAGCTGACCAACTTTTACACCAATAAAACACAACCAAAACTAAACAGAGCAAACATATAGATGTGTTTTATCCATCAAGAATCCGGGCAAATACATTATGCCCGGATTCTATGTGGTCTATATGGAATGGAAATAATTTTAGAGGTTTTTTCTTAGGTTTGGATGATTTGAGCCGGTTACGGCATTTTTAGCTGTTCTTGGTATGTTTTTATCAGTTTTTGATCGGGTTTAGTCGCTTTTGACCAATGCTTGCCTGGATAAAAGTACTCCTTTTTTCAAGCATCCATTTTCTTAGTTGTGGTCTTGAAACCGAGTCATGTATCACATGTTATGACCCTTTTATTGCAACCCACGTTTTCAGATAATTTAAATATAAATTTGTTTTTGTATGTTAGCGATTATGTTTGGTAATCTATTTCTTGATAGCTCTCAATTTTAATAGAATAAAACATGGAATCAAATATTTCAGAGTCATATAATACATAAGCAAGTTGATCCTACATGAAATGTCAAAAAATACTTGTCCTTCTTTTGCATATTATTCACCTATGTAGGCTTCCTAAGGTTAAACGATATCATTTTTAGGTCAAATAACATGACGTTTTGTTAGAGTACACTCTTGATAGCTCTCAATTTTAATAGAATAAAACATGGAATCAAATATTTCAGAGTCATATAATACATAAGCATGTTGATCCTACATGAAATGTCAAAAAATACTTGTCCTTCTTTTGCATATTATTCACCTATGTATGATTTCCAAGGTTAAACAATATCATTTTTAGGTTAAATAACATGACGTTTTGTTAGAGCACACTCTTGATAGCTCTCAATTTTAATAGAATAAAACATGGAATCAAATATTTCAGAGTCATATAATACATAAGCAAGTTGATCCTACATGAAATGTCAAAAAATACTTGTCCTTCTTTTGCATATTATTCACCTATGTAGGCTTCCCAAGGTTAAACAATATCATTTTTAGGTCAAATAACATGACGTTTTGTTAGAGCACACTCATGGCTTGACCTTTATACTATAATGTGCCGTCGAGATGCTCTTTGTCTACTACATTCACAACTACCTTAAATACTAGCTGACCAACTTTTACACCAATAAAACACAACCAAAACTAAACAGAGCAAACATATAGATGTGTTTTATCCATCAAGAATCCGGGCAAATACATTATGCCCGGATTCTATGTGGTCTATTTGGACTGGAAATAATTTTGGAGGTTTTTTCTTAGGTTTGGATGATTTGAGCCGGTTACGGCATTTATAGCTGTTCTTGGTAGGTTTTTATCAGTTTTTGATCGGGTTTAGTCGCTTTTGACCAATGCTTGCCTGGATAAAAGTACTCATTTTTTCAAGCATCCATTTTCTTAGTTGTGGTCTTGAAACCGAGTCATGTATCACATGTTATGACCATTTTATTGCAACCCACGTTTTCAGATAATTTCAATATAAATTTGTTTTTGTATGTTAGCGATTGTGTTTGGTAATCTATTTCTTGATAGCTCTCAATTTTAATAGAATAAAACATGGAATCAAATATTTCAGAGTCATATAATACATAAGCAAGTTGATCCTACATGAAATGTCAAAAAATACTTGTCCTTCTTTTGCATATTATTCACCTATGTAGGCTTCCCAAGGTTAAACAATATCATTTTTAGGTCAAATAACATGACGTTTTGTTAGAGCACACTCTTGATAGCTCTCAATTTTAATAGAATAAAACATGGAATCAAATATTTCAGAGTCATATAATACATAAGCAAGTTGATCCTACATGAAATGTCAAAAAATACTTGTCCTTCTTTTGCATATTATTCACCTATGTAGGCTTCCCAAGGTTAAACAATATCATTTTTAGGTCAAATAACATGACGTTTTGTTAGAGCACACTCTTGATAGCTCTCAATTTTAATAGAATAAAACATGGAATCAAATATTTCCGAGTCATATAATACATAAGCAAGTTGATCCTACATGAAATGTCAAAAAATACTTGTCCTTCTTTTGCATATTATTCACCTATGTAGGCTTCCCAAGGTTAAACAATATCATTTTTAGGTCAAATAACATGACGTTTTGTTAGAGCACACTCATGTCTTGACCTTTATAATATAATGTGCTGTCGAGATGCTCTTTGTCTACTACATTCACAACTACCTCAAATACTAGCTGACCAACTTTTACACCAATAAAACACAACCAAAACTAAACAGAGCAAACATATAGATGTGTTTTATCCATCAAGAATCCGGGCAAATACATTATGCCCGGATTCTATGTGGTCTATAAGGGCTGGAAATAATTTTAGAGGTTTTTTCTTAGGTTTGGATGATTTGAGCCGGTTACGACATTTTTAGCTGTTCTTGGTAGGTTTTTATCAGTTTTTGATCGGGTTAAGTCACTTTTGACCAATGCTTGCCTGGATAAAAGTACTCCTTTTTTCAAGCATCCATTTTCTTAGTTGTGGTCTTGAAACCGAGTCATGTATCACATGTTATGACCATTTTATTGCAACCCACGTTTTCAGATAATTTCAATATAAATTTGTTTTTGTATGTTAGCGATTGTGTTTGGTAATCTATTTCTTGATAGCTCTCAATTTTAATAGAATAAAACATGGAATCAAATATTTCAGAGTCATATAATACATAAGCAAGTTGATCCTACATGAAATGTTAAAAAATACTTGTCCTTCTTTTGCATATTATTCACCTATGTAGACTTCCCAAGGTTAAACAATATCATTTTTAGGTCAAATAACATGACGTTTTGTTAGACCACACTCTTGATAGCTCTCAATTATAATAGAATAAAACATGGAATCAAATATTTCAGAGTCATATAATATATAAGCAAGTTGATCCTACATGAAATGTCAAAAAATACTTGTCCTTCTTTTGCATATTATTCACCTATGTAGGCTTCCCAAGGTTAAACAATATAATTTTTAGGTCAAATAACATGACGTTTTGTTAGAGCACACTCTTGATAGCTCTCAATTTTAATAGAATAAAACATGGAATCAAATATTTCAGAGTCATATAATACATAAGCAAGTTGATCCTACATGAAATGTCAAAAAATACTTGTCCTTCTTTTGCATATTATTCACCTATGTAGGCTTCCCAAGGTTAAACAATATCACTTTTAGGTCAAATAACATGACGTTTTGTTAGAGCACACTCATGTCTTGACCTTTATACTATAATGTGCCGTCGAGATGCTCTTTGTCTACTACATTCACAACTACCTCAAATACTAGCTGACCAACTTTTACACCAATAAAAGACAACCAAAACTAAACAGAGCAAACATATAGTGTGTTTTTCCATCAAGAGTCCGGGCAAATACATTATGCCCGGATTCTATGTGGTCTATATGGACTGGAAATAATTTTTGAGGTTTTTCTTAGGTTTGGATGATTTGAGCCGGTTACGGCATTTTTAGCTGTTCTTGGTAGGTTTTTATCAGTTTTTGATCGGGTTTAGTCGCTTTTGACCAATGCTTGCCTGGATAAAAGTACTCCTTTTTTCAAGCATCCATTTTCTTAGTTGTGGTCTTGAAACCGAGTCATGTATCACATGTTATGACCATTTTATTGCAACCCACGTTTTCAAATAATTTCAATATAAATTTGTTTTTGTATGTTAGCGATTGTGTTTGGTAATCTATTTCTTGATAGCTCTCAATTTTAATAGAATAAAACATAGAATCAAATATTTCAGAGTCATATAATACATAAGCAAGTTGATCCTACATGAAATGTCAAAAAATACTTGTCCTTCTTTTGCATATTATTCACCTATGTAGGCTTCCTAAGGTTGAACAATATCATTTTTAGGTCAAATAACATGACGTTATGTTAGAGTACACTCTTGATAGCTCTCAATTTTAATAGAATAAAACATGGAATCAAATATTTCAGAGTCATATAATACATAAGAAAGTTGATCCTACATGAAATGTCAAAAAATACTTTTCCTTATTTTTCATATTATTCACCTATGTATGAATCCCAAGGTTAAACAATATCATTTTTAGGTTAAATAACATGACGTTATGTTAGAGTACACTCTTGATAGCTCTCAATTATAATAGAATAAAACATGGAATCAAATATTTCAGAGTCATATAATACATAAGCAAGTTGATCCTACATGAAATGTCAAAAAATACTTGTCCTTCTTTTGCATATTATTCACCTATGTAGGCTTCCCAAGGTTAAACAATATAATTTTTAGGTCAAATAACATGACGTTTTGTTAGAGCACACTCTTGATAGCTCTCAATTTTAATAGAATAAAACATGGAATCAAATATTTCAGAGTCATATAATACATAAGCAAGTTGATCCTACATGAAATGTCAAAAAATACTTGTCCTTCTTTTGCATATTATTCACCTATATAGGCTTCCCAAGGTTAAACAATATCACTTTTAGGTCAAATAACATGACGTTTTGTTAGAGCACACTCATGTCTTGACCTTTATACTATAATGTGCCGTCGAGATGCTCTTTGTCTACTACATTCACAACTACCTCAAATACTAGCTGACCAACTTTTACACCAATAAAACACAACCAAAACTAAACAGAGCAAACATATAGTGTGTTTTTCCATCAAGAGTCCGGGCAAATACATTATGCCCGGATTCTATGTGGTCTATATGGACTGGAAACAATTTTTGAGGTTTTTCTTAGGTTTGGATGATTTGAGCCGGTTACGGCATTTTTAGCTGTTCTTGGTAGGTTTTTATCAGTTTTTGATCGGGTTTAGTCGCTTTTGACCAATGCTTGCCTGGATAAAAGTACTCCTTTTTTCAAGCATCCATTTTCTTAGTTGTGGTCTTGAAACCGAGTCATGTATCACATGTTATGACCATTTTATTGCAACCCACGTTTTCAGATAATTTCAATATAAATTTGTTTTTGTATGTTAGCGATTGTGTTTGGTAATCTATTTCTTGATAGCTCTCAATTTTAATAGAATAAAACATAGAATCAAATATTTCAGAGTCATATAATACATAAGCAAGTTGATCCTACATGAAATGTCAAAAAATACTTGTCCTTCTTTTGCATATTATTCACCTATGTAGGCTTCCTAAGGTTGAACAATATCATTTTTAGGTCAAATAACATGACGTTTTGTTAGAGTACACTCTTGATAGCTCTCAATTTTAATAGAATAAAACATGGAATCAAATATTTCAGAGTCATATAATACATAAGCAAGTTGATCCTACATGAAATGTCAAAAAATACTTTTCCTTCTTTTGCATATTATTCACCTATGTATGAATCCCAAGGTTAAACAATATCATTTTTAGGTTAAATAACATGACGTTTTGTTAGAGCACACTCTTGATAGCTCTCAATTTTAATAGAATAAAACATGGAATCAAATATTTCAGAGTCATATAATACATAAGCAAGTTGATCCTACATGAAATGTCAAAAAATACTTGTCCTTCTTTTGCATATTATTCACCTATGTAGGCTTCCCAAGGTTAAACAATATCATTTTTAGGTCAAATAACATGACGTTTTGTTAGAGCACACTCATGTCTTGACCTTTATACTATAATGTGCCGTCGAGATGATCTTTGTCTACTACATTCACAACTACCTCAAATACTAGCTGACCAACTTTTACACCAATAAAACACAACCAAAACTAAACAGAGCAAACATATAGATGTGTTTTATCCATCAAGAATCCGGGCAAATACATTATGCCCGGATTCTATGTGGTCTATTTGGACTGGAAATAATTTTAGAGGTTTTTTCTTATGTTTGGATGATTTGAGCCGGTTACGGCATTTTTAGCTGTTCTTGGTAGGTTTTTATCAGTTTTTGATCGGGTTTAGTAGCTTTTGACCAATGCTTGCCTGGATAAAAGTACTCCTTTTTTCAAGCATCCATTTTCTTAGTTGTGGTCTTGAAACCGAGTCATGTATCACATGCTATGACCATTTTATTACAACCCACGTTTTCAGATAATTTCAATATAAATTTGTTTTTGTATGTTAGCTATTGTGTTTGGTAATCTATTTCTTGATAGCTCTCAATTTTAATAGAATAAAACATGGAATCAAATATTTCAGAGTCATATAATACATAAGCAAGTTGATCCTACATGAAATGTCAAAAAATACTTGTCCTTCTTTTGCATATTATTCACCTATGTAGGCTTCCCAAGGTTAAACAATATCATTTTTAGGTCAAATAACATGACGTTTTGTTAGAGCACACTCTTGATAGCTCTCAATTTTAATAGAATAAAACATGGAATAAAATATTTCAGAGTCATATAATACATAAGCAAGTTGATCCTACATGAAATGTCAAAAAATACTTGTCCTTCTTTTGCATATTATTCACCTATGTAGGCTTCCCAAGGTTAAACAATATCATTTTTAGGTCAAATAACATGACGTTTTGTTAGAGCACACTCTTGATAGCTCTCAATTTTAATAGAATAAAACATGGAATCAAATATTTCCGAGTCATATAATACATAAGCAAGTTGATCCTACATGAAATGTCAAAAAATACTTGTCCTTCTTTTGCATATTATTCACCTATGTAGGCTTCCCAAGGTTAAACAATATCATTTTTAGGTCAAATAACATGACGTTTTGTTAGAGCACACTCATGTCTTGACCTTTATACTATAATGTGCCGTCGAGATGCTCTTTGTCTACTACATTCACAACTACCTCAAATACTAGCTGACCAACTTTTACACCAATAAAACACAACCAAAACTAAACAGAGCAAACATATAGATGTGTTTTATCCATCAAGAATCCGGGCAAATACATTATGCCCGAATTCTATGTGGTCTATAAGGGCTGGAAATAATTTTAGAGGTTTTTTCTTAGGTTTGGATGATTTGAGCCGGTTACGGCATTTTTAGTTGTTCTTGGTAGGTTTTTATCAGTTTTTGATCGGGTTTAGTCACTTTTGACCAATGCTTGCCTGGATAAAAGTACTCCTTTTTTCAAGCATCCATTTTCTTAGTTGTGGTCTTGAAACCGAGTCATGTATCACATGTTATGACCATTTTATTGCAACCCACGTTTTCAGATAATTTCAATATAAATTTGTTTTTGTATGTTAGCGATTGTGTTTGGTAATCTATTTCTTGATAGCTCTCAATTTTAATAGAATAAAACATGGAATCAAATATTTCAGAGTCATATAATACATAAGCAAGTTGATCCTACATGAAATGTTAAAAAATACTTGTCCTTCTTTTGCATATTATTCACCTATGTAGGCTTCCCAAGTTTAAACAATATCATTTTTAGGTCAAATAACATGACGTTTTGTTAGAGCACACTCTTGATAGCTCTCAATTATAATAGAATAAAACATGGAATCAAATATTTCAGAGTCATATAATACATAAGCAAGTTGATCCTACATGAAATGTCAAAAAATACTTGTCCTTCTTTTGCATATTATTCACCTATGTAGGCTTCCCAAGGTTAAACAATATAATTTTTAGGTCAAATAACATGACGTTTTGTTAGAGCACACTCTTGATAGCTCTCATTTTTAATAGAATAAAACATGGAATCAAATATTTCAGAGTCATATAATACATAAGCAAGTTGATCCTACATGAAATGTCAAAAAATACTTGTCCTTCTTTTGCATATTATTCACCTATGTAGGCTTCCCAAGGTTAAACAATATCACTTTTAGGTCAAATAACATGACGTTTTGTTAGAGCACACTCATGTCTTGACCTTTTTACTATAATGTGCCGTCGAGATGCTCTTTGTCTACTACATTCACAACTAACTCAAATACTAGCTGACCAACTTTTACACCAATAAAACACAACCAAAACTAAACAGAGCAAACATATAGATGTGTTTTTCCATCAAGAGTCTGGGCAAATACATTATGCCCGGATTCTATGTGGTCTATATGGACTGGAAACAATTTTTGAGGTTTTTCTTAGGTTTGGATGATTTGAGCCGGTTACGACATTTTTAGCTGTTCTTGGTAGGTTTTTATCAGTTTTTGATCGGGTTTAGTCGCTTTTGACCAATGCTTGCCTGGATAAAAGTACTCCTTTTTTCAAGCATCCATTTTCTTAGTTGTGGTCTTGAAACCGAGTCATGTATCACATGTTATGACCATTTTATTGCAACCCACGTTTTCAGATAATTTCAATATAAATTTGTTTTTGTATGTTAGCGATTGTGTTTGGTAATCTATTTCTTGATAGCTCTCAATTTTAATAGAATAAAACATGGAATCAAATATTTCAGAGTCATATAATACATAAGCAAGTTGATCCTACATGAAATGTCAAAAAATACTTGTCCTTCTTTTGCATATTATTCACCTATGTAGGCTTCCTAAGGTTAAACAATATCATTTTTAGGTCAAATAACATGACGTTTTGTTAGAGTACACTCTTGATAGCTCTCAATTTTAATAGAATAAAACATGGAATCAAATATTTCAGAGTCATATAATACATAAGCAAGTTGATCCTACATGAAATGTCAAAAAATACTTTTCCTTCTTTTGCATATTATTCACCTATGTATGAATCCCAAGGTTAAACAATATCATTTTTAGGTTAAATAACATGACGTTTTGTTAGAGCACACTCTTGATAGCTCTCAATTTTAATAGAATAAAACATGGAATCAAATATTTCAGAGTCATATAATACATAAGCAAGTTGATCCTACATGAAATGTCAAAAAATACTTGTCCTTCTTTTGCATATTATTCACCTATGTAGGCTTCCCAAGGTTAAACAATATCACTTTTAGGTCAAATAACATGACGTTTTGTTAGAGCACACTCATGTCTTGACCTTTTTACTATAATGTGCCGTCGAGATGCTCTTTGTCTACTACATTCACAACTACCTCAAATACTAGCTGACCAACTTTTACACCAATAAAACACAACCAAAACTAAACAGAGCAAACATATAGATGTGTTTTTCCATCAAGAGTCCGGGCAAATACATTATGCCCGGATTCTATGTGGTCTATATGGACTGGAAACAATTTTTGAGGTTTTTCTTAGGTTTGGATGATTTGAGCCGGTTACGGCATTTTTAGCTGTTCTTGGTAGGTTTTTATCAGTTTTTGATCGGGTTTAGTCGCTTTTGACCAATGCTTGCCTGGATAAAAGTACTCCTTTTTTCAAGCATCCATTTTCTTAGTTGTGGTCTTGAAACCGAGTCATGTATCACATGTTATGACCATTTTATTGCAACCCACGTTTTCAGATAATTTCAATATAAATTTGTTTTTGTATGTTAGCGATTGTGTTTGGTAATCTATTTCTTGATAGCTCTCAATTTTATTAGAATATAAAACATGGAATCAAATATTTCAGAGTCATATAATACATAAGCAAGTTGATCCTACATGAAATGTCAAAAAAAACTTGTCCTTCTTTTGCATATTATTCACCTATGTAGGCTTCCTAAGGTTAAACAATATCATTTTTAGGTCAAATAACATGACGTTTTGTTAGAGTACACTCTTGATAGCTCTCAATTTTAATAGAATAAAACATGGAATCAAATATTTCAGAGTCATATAATACATAAGCAAGTTGATCCTACATGAAATGTCAAAAAATACTTTTCCTTCTTTTGCATATTATTCACCTATGTATGAATCCCAAGGTTAAACAATATCATTTTTAGGTTAAATAACATGACGTTTTGTTAGAGCACACTCTTGATAGCTCTCAATTTTAATAGAATAAAACATGGAATCAAATATTTCAGAGTCATATAATACATAAGCAAGTTGATCCTACATGAAATGTCAAAAAATACTTGTCCTTCTTTTGCATATTATTCACCTATGTAGGCTTCCCAAGGTTAAACAATATCATTTTTAGGTCAAATAACATGACGTTTTGTTAGAGCACACTCATGTCTTGACCTTTATACTCTAATGTGCCGTCGAGATGCTCTTTGTCTACTACATTCACAACTACCTCAAATACTAGCTGACCAACTTTTACACCAATAAAACACAACCAAAACTAAACAGAGCAAACATATAGATGTGTTTTATCCATCAAGAATCCGGGCAAATACATTATGGCCAGATTCCATGTGGTCTATTTGGACTGGAAATAATTTTAGAGGTTTTTTCTTAGGTTTGGATGATTTGAACCGGTTACGGCATTTTTAGCTGTTCTTGGTAGGTTTTTATCAGTTTTTGATCGGGTTTAGTCGCTTTTGACCAATGCTTTCCTGGATAAAAGTACTCCTTTTTTCAAGCATCCATTTTCTTAGTTGTGGTCTTGACACCGAGTCATGTATCACATGTTATGACCATTTTATTACAACCCACGTTTTTAGATAATTTCAATATAAATTTGTTTTTGTATGTTAGCGATTGTGTTTGGTAATCTATTTCTTGATAGCTCTCAATTTTAATAGAATAAAACATGGAATCAAATATTTCAGAGTCATATAATACATAAGCAAGTTGATCCTACATGAAATGTCAAAAAATACTTGTCCTTCTTTTGCATATTATTCACCTATGTAGGCTTCCCAAGGTTAAACAATATCATTTTTAGGTAAAATAACATGACGTTTTGTTAGAGCACACTCTTGATAGCTCTCAATTTTAATAGAATAAAACATGGAATCAAATATTTCAGAGTCATATAATACATAAGCAAGTTGATCCTACATGAAATGTCAAAAAATACTTGTCCTTCTTTTGCATATTATTCACCTATGTAGGCTTCCCAAGGTTAAACAATATCATTTTTAGGTCAAATAACATGACGTTTTGTTAGAGCACACTCTTGATAGCTCTCAATTTTAATAGAATAAAACATGGAATCAAATATTTCCGAGTCATATAATACATAAGCAAGTTGATCCTACATGAAATGTCAAAAAATACTTGTCCTTCTTTTGCATATTATTCACCTATGTAGGCTTCCCAAGGTTAAACAATATCATTTTTAGGTCAAATAACATGACGTTTTGTTAGAGCACACTCATGTCTTGACCTTTATACTATAATGTGCCGTCGAGATGCTCTTTGTCTACTACATTCACAACTACCTCAAATACTAGCTGACCAACTTTTACACCAATAAAACACAACCAAAACTAAACAGAGCAAACATATAGATGTGTTTTATCCATCAAGAATCCGGGCAAATACATTATGCCCGGATTCTGTGTGGTCTATAAGGGCTGGAAATAATTTTAGAGGTTTTTTCTTAGGTTTGGATGATTTGAGCCGGTTACGGCATTTTTAGCTGTTCTTGGTAGGTTTTTATCAGTTTTTGATCGGGTTTAGTCGCTTTTGACCAATGCTTGCCTGGATAAAAGTACTCCTTTTTTCAAGCATCCATTTTCTTAGTTGTGGTCTTGAAACCGAGTCATGTATCACATGTTATGACCATTTTATTGCAACCCACGTTTTCAGATAATTTCAATATAAATTTGTTTTTGTATGTTAGCGATTGTGTTTGGTAATCTATTTCTTGATAGCTCTCAATTTTAATAGAATAAAACATGGAATCAAATATTTCAGAGTCATATAATACATAAGCAAGTTGATCCTACATGAAATGTCAAAAAATACTTGTCCTTCTTTTGCATATTATTTACCTATGTAGGCTTCCTAAGGTTAAACAATATCATTTTTAGGTCAAATAACATGACGTTTTGTTAGAGCACACTCTTGATAGCTCTCAATTTTAATAGAATAAAACATGGAATCAAATATTTCAGAGTCATATAATACATAAGCAAGTTGATCCTACATGAAATGTCAAAAAATACTTGTCCTTCTTTTGCATATTATTCACCTATGTAGGATTCCCAAGGTTAAACAATATCATTTTTAGGTCAAATAACATGACGTTTTGTTAGAGCACACTATTGATAGCTCTCAATTTTATTAGAATAAAACATGGAATCAAATATTTCCGAGTCATATAATACATAAGCAAGTTGATCCTACATGAAATGTCAAAAAATACTTGTCCTTCTTTTGCATATTATTCACCTATGTAGGATTCCCAAGGTTAAACAATATCATTTTTAGGTCAAATAACATGACGTTTTGTTAGAGCACACTATTGATAGCTCTCAATTTTATTAGAATAAAACATGGAATCAAATATTTCCGAGTCATATAATACATAAGCAAGTTGATCCTACATGAAATGTCAAAAAATACTTGTGCTTCTTTTGCATATTATTCACCTATGTAGGCTTCCCAAGGTTAAACAATATCATTTTTAGGTCAAATAACATGACGTTTTGTTAGAGTACACTCTTGATAGCTCTCAATTTTAATAGAATAAAACATGGAATCAAATATTTCAGAGTCATATAATACATAAGCAAGTTGATCCTACATGAAATGTCAAAAAATACTTGTCCTTCTTTTGCATATTATTCACCTATGTAGGCTTCCCAAGGTTAAACAATATCATTTTTAGGTCAAATAACATGACGTTTTGTTAGAGCACACTCTTGATAGCTCTCAATTTTAATAGAATAAAACATGGAATCAAATATTTCCGAGTCATATAATACATAAGCAAGTTGATCCTACATGAAATGTCAAAAAATACTTGTCCTTCTTTTGCATATTATTCACCTATGTAGGCTTCCCAAGGTTAAACAATATCATTTTTAGGTCAAATAACATGACGTTTTGTTAGAGCACACTCATGTCTTGACCTTTAAACTATAATGTGCCGTCGAGATGCTCTTTGTCTACTACATTCACAACTACCTCAAATACTAGCTGACCAACTTTTACACCAATAAAACACAACCAAAACTAAACAGAGCAAACATATAGATGTGTTTTATCCATCAAGAATCCGGGCAAATACATTATGCCCGGATTCTGTGTGGTCTATAAGGGCTGGAAATAATTTTAGAGGTTTTTTATTAGGTTTGGATGATTTGAGCCGGTTACGGCATTTTTAGCTGTTCTTGGTAGGTTTTTATCAGTTTTTGATCGGGTTTAGTCGCTTTTGACCAATGCTTGCCTGGATAAAAGTACTCCTTTTTTCAAGCATCCATTTTCTTAGTTGTGGTCTTGAAACCGAGTCATGTATCACATGTTATGACCATTTTATTGCAACCCATGTTTTCAGATAATTTCAATATAAATTTGTTTTTGTATGTTAGCGATTGTGTTTGGTAATCTATTTCTTGATAGCTCTCAATTTTAATAGAATAAAACATGGAATCAAATATTTCAGAGTCATATAATACATAAGCAAGTTGATCCTACATGAAATGTCAAAAAATACTTGTCCTTCTTTTGCATATTATTTACCTATGTAGGCTTCCTAAGGTTAAACAATATCATTTTTAGGTCAAATAACATGACGTTTTGTTAGAGCACACTCTTGATAGCTCTCAATTTTAATAGAATAAAACATGGAATCAAATATTTCAGAGTCATATAATACATAAGCAAGTTGATCCTACATGAAATGTCAAAAAATACTTGTCCTTCTTTTGCATATTATTCACCTATGTAGGCTTCCCAAGGTTAAACAATATCATTTTTAGGTCAAATAACATGACGTTTTGTTAGAGTACACTCTTGATAGCTCTCAATTTTAATAGAATAAAACATGGAATCAAATATTTCAGAGTCATATAATACATAAGCAAGTTGATCCTACATGAAATGTCAAAAAATACTTGTCCTTCTTTTGCATATTATTCACCTATGTAGGCTTCCCAAGGTTAAACAATATCATTTTTAGGTCAAATAACATGACGTTTTGTTAGAGCACACTCTTGATAGCTCTCAATTTTAATAGAATAAAACATGGAATCAAATATTTCCGAGTCATATAATACATAAGCAAGTTGATCCTACATGAAATGTCAAAAAATACTTGTCCTTCTTTTGCATATTATTCACCTATGTAGGCTTCCCAAGGTTAAACAATATCATTTTTAGGTCAAATAACATGACGTTTTGTTAGAGCACACTCATGTCTTGACCTTTAAACTATAATGTGCCGTCGAGATGCTCTTTGTCTACTACATTCACAACTACCTCAAATACTAGCTGACCAACTTTTACACCAATAAAACACAACCAAAACTAAACAGAGCAAACATATAGATGTGTTTTATCCATCAAGAATCCGGGCAAATACATTATGCCCGGATTCTGTGTGGTCTATAAGGGCTGGAAATAATTTTAGAGGTTTTTTATTAGGTTTGGATGATTTGAGCCGGTTACGGCATTTTTAGCTGTTCTTGGTAGGTTTTTATCAGTTTTTGATCGGGTTTAGTCGCTTTTGACCAATGCTTGCCTGGATAAAAGTACTCCTTTTTTCAAGCATCCATTTTCTTAGTTGTGGTCTTGAAACCGAGTCATGTATCACATGTTATGACCATTTTATTGCAACCCACGTTTTCAGATAATTTCAATATAAATTTGTTTTTGTATGTTAGCGATTGTGTTTGGTAATCTATTTCTTGATAGCTCTCAATTTTAATAGAATAAAACATGGAATCAAATATTTCAGAGTCATATAATACATAAGCAAGTTGATCCTACATGAAATGTCAAAAAATACTTGTCCTTCTTTTGCATATTATTTACCTATGTAGGCTTCCTAAGGTTAAACAATATCATTTTTAGGTCAAATAACATGACGTTTTGTTAGAGCACACTCTTGATAGCTCTCAATTTTAATAGAATAAAACATGGAATCAAATATTTCAGAGTCATATAATACATAAGCAAGTTGATCCTACATGAAATGTCAAAAAATACTTGTCCTTCTTTTGCATATTATTCACCTATGTAGGATTCCCAAGGTTAAACAATATCATTTTTAGGTCAAATAACATGACGTTTTGTTAGAGCACACTATTGATAGCTCTCAATTTTATTAGAATAAAACATGGAATCAAATATTTCCGAGTCATATAATACATAAGCAAGTTGATCCTACATGAAATGTCAAAAAATACTTGTCCTTCTTTTGCATATTATTCACCTATGTAGGATTCCCAAGGTTAAACAATATCATTTTTAGGTCAAATAACATGACGTTTTGTTAGAGCACACTATTGATAGCTCTCAATTTTATTAGAATAAAACATGGAATCAAATATTTCCGAGTCATATAATACATAAGCAAGTTGATCCTACATGAAATGTCAAAAAATACTTGTCCTTCTTTTGCAAATTATTCACCTATGTAGGCTTCCCAAGGTTAAACAATATCATTTTTAGGTCAAATAACATGACGTTTTGTTAGAGTACACTCTTGATAGCTCTCAATTTTAATAGAATAAAACATGGAATCAAATATTTCAGAGTCATATAATACATAAGCAAGTTGATCCTACATGAAATGTCAAAAAATACTTGTCCTTCTTTTGCATATTATTCACCTATGTAGGCTTCCCAAGGTTAAACAATATCATTTTTAGGTCAAATAACATGACGTTTTGTTAGAGCACACTCTTGATAGCTCTCAATTTTAATAGAATAAAACATGGAATCAAATATTTCCGAGTCATATAATACATAAGCAAGTTGATCCTACATGAAATGTCAAAAAATACTTGTCCTTCTTTTGCATATTATTCACCTATGTAGGCTTCCCAAGGTTAAACAATATCATTTTTAGGTCAAATAACATGACGTTTTGTTAGAGCACACTCATGTCTTGACCTTTATACTATAATGTGCCGTCGAGATGCTCTTTGTCTACTACATTCACAACTACCTCAAATACTAGCTGACCAACTTTTACACCAATAAAACACAACCAAAACTAAACAGAGCAAACATATAGATGTGTTTTATCCATCAAGAATCCGGGCAAATACATTATGCCCGGATTCTATGTGGTCTATAAGGGCTGGAAATAATTTTAGAGGTTTTTTCTTAGGTTTGGATGATTTGAGCCGGTTACGGCATTTTTAGCTGTTCTTGGTAGGTTTTTATCAGTTTTTGATCGGGTTTAGTCTCTTTTGACCAATGCTTGCCTGGATAAAAGTACTCCTTTTTTCAAGAATCCATTTTCTTAGTTGTGGTCTTGAAACCGAGTCATGTATCACATGTTATGACCATTTTATTGCAACCCACGTTTTCAGATAATTTCAATATAAATTTGTTTTTGTATGTTAGCGATTGTGTTTGGTAATCTATTTCCTGATAGCTCTCAATTTTAATAGAATAAAACATGGAATAAAATATTTCAGAGTCATATAATACATAAGCAAGTTGATCCTACATGAAATGTCAAAACATATTTGTCCTTCTTTTGCATATTATTTACCTATGTAGGCTTCCTAAGGTTAAACAATATCATTTTTAGGTCAAATAACATGATGTTTTGTTAGAGCACACTCTTGATATCTCTCAATTTTAATAGAATAAAACATGGAATCAAATATTTCAGAGTCATATAATACATAAGCAAGTAGATCCTACATGAAATGTCAAAAAATACTTGTCCTTCTTTTGCATATTATTCACCTATGTAGGATTCCCAAGGTTAAACAATATCATTTTTAGGTCAAATAACATGACGTTTTGTTAGAGCACACTATTGATAGCTCTCAATTTTATTAGAATAAAACATGGAATCAAATATTTCCGAGTCATATAATACATAAGCAAGTTGATCCTACATGAAATGTCAAAAAATACTTGTCCTTCTTTTGCATATTATTCACCTATGTAGGATTCCCAAGGTTAAACAATATCATTTTTAGGTCAAATAACATGACGTTTTGTTAGAGCACACTCTTGATAGCTCTCAATTTTAATAGAATAAAACATGGAGTCAAATATTTCAGAGTCATATAATACATAAGCAAGTTGATCCTACATGAAATGTCAAAAAATACTTGTCCTTCTTTTGCATATTATTCACCTATGTAGGCTTCCCAAGGTTAAACAATATCATTTTTAGGTCAAATAACATGACGTTTTGTTAGGGTACACTCTTGATAGCTCTCAATTTTAATAGAATAAAACATGGAATCAAATATTTCAGAGTCATATAATACATAAGCAAGTTGATCCTACATGAAATGTCAAAAAATACTTGTCCTTCTTTTGCATATTATTCACCTATGTAGGATTCCCAAGGTTAAACAATATCATTTTTAGGTCAAATAACATGACGTTTTGTTAGAGCACACTCTTGATAGCTCTCAATTTTAATAGAATGAAACATGGAATCAAATATTTCAGAGTCATATAATACATAAGCAAGTTGATCCTACATGAAATGTCAAAAAATACTTGTCCTTGTTTTGCATATTATTCACCTATGTAGGCTTCTCAAGGTTAAACAATATCATTTTTAGGTCAAATAACATGACGTTTTGTTAGAGCACACTCATGTCTTGACCTTTATACTATAATGTGCCGTCGAGATGCTCTTTGTCTACTACATTCACAACTACCTCAAATACTAGCTGACCAACTTTTACACCAATAAAACACAACCAAAACTAAATAGAGCAAACATATAGATGTGTTTTATCCATCAAGAATCCGGGCAAATACATTATGCCCGGTATCTATGTGGTCTATTTGGACTGGAAATAATTTTAGAGGTGTTTTCTTAGGTTTGGATGATTTGAGCCGGTTACGGCATTTTTAGCTGTTCTTGGTAGGTTTTTATCAGTTTTTGATCGGGTTTAGTCGCTTTTGACCAATGCTTGCCAGGATAAAAGTACTCCTTTTTTCAAGCTTCCATTTTCTTAGTTGTGGTCTTGAAACCGAGTCATGTATCACATGTTATGACCATTTTATTGCAACCCACGTTTTCAGATAATTTCAATATAAATTTGTTTTTGTATGTTAGCGATTGTGTTTGGTAATCTATTTCTTGATAGCTCTCAATTTTAATAGAATAAAACATGGAATCAAATATTTCAGAGTCATATAATACATAAGCAAGTTGATCCTACATGAAATGTCAAAAAATACTTGTCCTTCTTTTGCATAATATTCACCTATGTAGGCTTCCCAAGGTTAAACAATATCATTTTTAGGTCAAATAACATGACGTTTTGTTAGAGCACACTCTTGATAGCTCTCAATTTTAATAGAATAAAACATGGAATCAAATATTTCAGAGTCATATAATACATAAGCAAGTTGATCCTACATGAAATGTCAAAAAATACTTGTCCTTCTTTTGCATATTATTCACCTATGTAGGCTTCCTAAGGTTAAACAATATCATTTTTAGGTCAAATAACATGACGTTTTGTTAGAGCACACTCTTGATAGCTCTCAATTTTAATAGAATAAAACATGGAATCAAATATTTCAGAGTCATATAATACATAAGCAAGTTGATCCTACATGAAATGTCAAAAAATACTTGTCCTTCTTTTGCATATTATTCACCTATGTAGGATTCCCAAGGTTAAACAATATCATTTTTAGGTCAAATAACATGACGTTTTGTTAGAGCACACTCTTGATAGCTCTCAATTTTATTAGAATAAAACATGAAATCAAATATTTCCGAGTCATATAATACATAAGCAAGTTGATCCTACATGAAATGTCAAAAAATACTTGTCCTTCTTTTGCATATTATTCACCTATGTAGGATTCCCAAGGTTAAACAATATCATTTTTAGGTCAAATAACATGACGTTTTGTTAGAGCACACTCTTGATAGCTCTCAATTTTAATAGAATAAAACATGGAATCAAATATTTCAGAGTCATATAATACATAAGCAAGTTGATCCTACATGAAATGTCAAAAAATACTTGTCCTTCTTTTGCATATTATTCACCTATGTAGGCTTCCCAAGGTTAAACAATATCATTTTTAGGTCAAATAACATGACGTTTTGTTAGAGTACACTCTTGATAGCTCTCAATTTTAATAGAATAAAACATGGAATCAAATATTTCAGAGTCATATAATACATAAGCAAGTTGATCCTACATGAAATGTCAAAAAATACTTGTCCTTGTTTTGCATATTATTCACCTATGTAGGCTTCCCAAGGTTAAACAATATCATTTTTAGGTCAAATAACATGACGTTTTGTTAGAGCACACTCATGTCTTGACCTTTATACTATAATGTGCCGTCGAGATGCTCTTTGTCTACTACATTCACAACTACCTCAAATACTAGCTGACCAACTTTTACACCAATAAAACACAACCAAAACTAAACAGAGCAAACATATAGATGTGTTTTATCCATCAAGAATCCGGGCAAATACATTATGCCCAGATTCTATGTGGTCTATTTGGACTGGAAATAATTTTAGAGGTTTTTTCTTAGGTTTGGATGATTTGAGCCGGTTACGGCATTTTTAGCTGTTCTTGGTAGGTTTTTATCAGTTTTTGATCGGGTTTAGTCGCTTTTGGCCAATGCTTGCCTGGATAAAAGTACTCCTTTTTTCAAGCATCCATTTTCTTAGTTGTGGTCTTGAAACCGAGTCATGTATCACATGTTATGACCATTTTATTGCAACCCACGTTTTCAGATAATTTCAATATAAAATTGTTTTTGTATGTTAGCGATTGTGTTTGGTAATCTATTTCTTGATAGCTCTCAATTTTAATAGAATAAAACATGGAATCAAATATTTCAGAGTCATATAATACATAAGCAAGTTGATCCTACATGAAATGTCAAAAAATACTTGTCCTTCTTTTGCATATTATTCACCTATGTAGGCTTCCTAAGGTTAATTAATATCATTTTTAGGTCAACTAACATGACGTTTTGTTAGAGCACACTCTTGATAGCTCTCAATTTTAATAGAATAAAACATGGAATCAAATATTTCAGAGTCATATAATACATAAGCAAGTTGATCCTACATGAAATGTCAAAAAATACTTGTCCTTCTTTTGCATATTATTCACCTATGTAGGCTTCCCAAGGTTAAACAATATCATTTTTAGGTCAAATAACATGACGTTTTGTTAGAGCACACTCTTGATAGCTCTCAATTTTAATAGAATAAAACATGGAATCAAATATTTCAGAGTCATATAATACATAAGCAAGTTGATCTACATGAAATGTCAAAAAATACTTGTCCTTCTTTTGCATATTATTCACCTATGTAGGCTTCCCAAGGTTAAACAATATCATTTTTAGGTCAAATAACATGACGTTTTGTTAGAGCACACTCTTGATAGCTCTCAATTTTAATAGAATAAAACATGGAATCAAATATTTCAGAGTCATATAATACATAAGCAAGTTGATCCTACATGAAATGTCAAAAAATACTTGTCCTTCTTTTGCATATTATTCACCTATGTAGGATTCCCAAGGTTAAACAATATCATTTTTAGGTCAAATAACATGACGTTTTGTTAGAGCACACTCTTGATAGCTCTCAATTTTATTAGAATAAAACATGGAATCAAATATTTCCGAGTCATATAATACATAAGCAAGTTGATCCTACATGAAATGTCAAAAAATACTTGTCCTTCTTTTGCATATTATTCACCTATGTAGGATTCCCAAGGTTAAACAATATCATTTTTAGGTCAAATAACATGACGTTTTGTTAGAACACACTCTTGATAGCTCTCAATTTTAATAGAATAAAACATGGAATCAAATATTTCAGAGTCATATAATACATAAGCAAGTTGATCCTACATGAAATGTCAAAAAATACTTGTCCTTCTTTTGCATATTATTCACCTATGTAGGCTTCCCAAGGTTAAACAATATCATTTTTAGGTCAAATAACATGACGTTTTGTTAGAGTACACTCTTGATAGCTCTCAATTTTAATAGAATAAAACATGGAATCAAATATTTCAGAGTCATATAATACATAAGCAAGTTGATCCTACATGAAATGTCAAAAAATAATTGTCCTTCTTTTGCATATTATTCACCTATGTAGGATTCCCAAGGTTAAACAATATCATTTTTAGGTCAAATAACATGACGTTTTGTTAGAGCACACTCTTGATAGCTCTCAATTTTAATAGAATAAAACATGGAATCAAATATTTCAGAGTCATATAATACATAAGCAAGTTGATCCTACATGAAATGTCAAAAAATACTTGTCCTTGTTTTGCATATTATTCACCTATGTAGGCTTCCCAAGGTTAAACAATATCATTTTTAGGTCAAATAACATGAAGTTTTGTTAGAGCACACTCATGTCTTGACCTTTATACTATAATGTGCCGTCGAGATGCTCTTTGTCTACTACATTCACAACTACCTCAAATACTAGCTGACCAACTTTTACACCAATAAAACACAACCAAAACTAAACAGAGCAAACATATGGATGTGTTTTATCCATCAAGAATCCGGGCAAATACATTATGCCCGGATTCTATGTGGTCTATTTGGACTGGAAATAATTTTAGAGGTTTTTTCTTAGGTTTGGATGATTTGAGCCGGTTACGGCATTTTTAGCTGTTCTTGGTAGGTTTTTATCAGTTTTTGATCGGGTTTAGTCGCTTTTGACCAATGCTTGCCTGGATAAAAGTACTCCTTTTTTCAAGCATCCATTTTCTTAGTTGTGGTCTTGAAACCGAGTCATGTATCACATGTTATGACCATTTTATTGCAACCCACGTTTTCAGATAATTTCAATATAAATTTGTTTTTGTATGTTAGCGATTGTGTTTGGTAATCTATTTCTTGATAGCTCTCAATTTTAATAGAATAAAACATGGAATCAAATATTTCAGAGTCATATAATACATAAGCAAGTTGATCCTACATGAAATGTCAAAAAATACTTGTCCTTCTTTTGCATATTATTCACCTATGTAGGCTTCCCAAGGTTAAACAATATCATTTTTAGGTCAAATAACATGACGTTTTGTTAGAGCACACTCTTGATAGCTCTCAATTTTAATAGAATAAAACATGGAATCAAATATTTCAGAGTCATATAATACATAAGCAAGTTGATCCTACATGAAATGTCAAAAAATACTTGTCCTTCTTTTGCATATTATTCACCTATGTAGGCTTCCCAAGGTTAAACAATATCATTTTTAGGTCAAATAACATGACGTTTTGTTAGAGCACACTCTTGATAGCTCTCAATTTTAATAGAATAAAACATGGAATCAAATATTTCAGAGTCATATAATACATAAGCAAGTTGATCCTACATGAAATGTCAAAAAATACTTGTCCTTCTTTTGCATATTATTCACCTATGTAGGCTTCCCAAGGTTAAACAATATCATTTTTAGGTCAAATAACATGACGTTTTGTTAGAGCACACTCTTGATAGCTCTCAATTTTAATAGAATAAAACATGGAATCAAATATTTTCGAGTCATATAATACATAAGCAAGTTGATCCTACATGAAATGTCAAAAAATACTTGTCCTTCTTTTGCATATTATTCACCTATGTAGGCTTCCCAAGGTTAAACAATATCATTTTTAGGTCAAATAACATGACGTTTTGTTAGAGCACACTCATGTCTTGACCTTTATACTATAATGTGCCGTCGAGATGCTCTTTGTCTACTACATTCACAACTACCTCAAATAATAGTTGACCAACTTTTACACAAATAAAACACAATCGAAACTAAACAGAGCAAACATATAGATGTGTTTTATCCATCAAGAATCCGGGAAAATACATTATGCCCGGATTCTATGTGGTCTATATGGACTGGAAATAATTTTTGAGGTTTTTTCTTAGTTTTGGATGATTTGAGCCGGTTACGGCATTTTTAGCTGTTCTGGGTAGGTTTTTATCAGTTTTTGATCGGGTTTAGTCGCTTTTGACCAATGCTTGCCTGGATAAAAGTACTCCTTTTTTCAAGCATCCATTTTCTTAGTTGTGGTCTTGAAACCGAGTCATGTATCACATGTTATGACCATTTTATTGCAACCCACGTTTTCAGATAATTTCAATATAAATTTGTTTTTGTATGTTAGCGATTGTGTTTGGTAATCTATTTCTTGATAGCTCTCAATTTTAATAGAATAAAACATGGAATCAAATATTTCAGAGTCATATAATACATAAGCAAGTTGATCCTACGTGAAATGTCAAAAAATACTTGTCCTTCTTTTGCATAATATTCACCTATGTAGGCTTCCTAAGGTTAAACAATATCATTTTTAGGTCAAATAACATGACGTTTTGTTAGAGCACACTCTTGATAGCTCTCAATTTTAATAGAATAAAACATGGAATCAAATATTTCAGAGTCATATAATACATAAGCAAGTTGATCCTACATGAAATGTCAAAAAATATTTGTCCTTCTTTTGCATATTATTCACCTATGTAGGCTTCCCAAGGTTAAACAATATCATTTTTAGGTCAAATAACATGACGTTTTGTTAGAGCACACTCATGTCTTGACCTTTATACTATAATGTGCCGTCGAGATGCTCTTTGTCTACTACATTCACAACTACCTCAAATACTAGCTGACCAACTTTTACACCAATAAAACAACTTTTTTCTTAGGTTTGGATGATTTGAGCCGGTTACGACATTTTTAGCTGTTCTTGGTAGGTTTTTATCAGTTTTTGATCGGGTTTAGTCGCTTTTGACCAATGCTTGCCTGGATAAAAGTACTCCTTTTTTCAAGCATCCATTTTCTTAGTTGTGGTCTTGAAACCGAGTCATGTATCACATGTTATAACCATTTTATTGCAACCTACGTTTTCAGATAATTTCAATATAAATTTGTTTTTGTATGTTAGCGATTGTGTTTGGTAATCTATTTCTTGATAGCTCTCAATTTTAATAGAATAAAACATGGAATCAAATATTTCAGAGTCATATAATACATAAGCAAGTTGATCCTACATGAAATGTCAAAAAATACTTGTCCTTCTTTTGCATATTATTCACCTATGTAGGCTTCCTAAGGTTAAACAATATCATTTTTAGGTCAAATAACATGACGTTTTGTTAGAGCACACTCTTGATAGCTCTCAATTTTAATAGAATAAAACATGGAATCAAATATTTCAGAGTCATATAATACATAAGCAAGTTGATCCTACATGAAATGCCAAAAAATACTTGTCCTTCTTTTGCATATTATTCACCTATGTAGGCTTCCTAAGGTTAAACCATATCATTTTTAGGTCAAATAACATGACGTTTTGTTAGAGCACACTCATGTCTTGACCTTTATACTATAATGTGCCGTCGAGATGCTCTTTGTCTACTACATTCACAACTACCTCAAATACTAGCTGACCAACTTTTACACCAATAAAACAACTTTTTTCTTAGGTTTGGATGATTTGAGCCGGTTACGACATTTTTAGTTGTTCTTGGTAGGTTTTTATCAGTTTTTGATCGGGTTTAGTCGCTTTTGACCAATGCTTGCCTGGATAAAAGTACTCCTTTTTTCAAGCATCCATTTTCTTAGTTGTGGTCTTGAAACCGAGTCATGTATCACATGTTATGACCATTTTATTGCAACCTACGTTTTCAGATAATTTCAATATAATTTTGTTTTTGTATGTTAGCGATTGTGTTTGGTAATCTATTTCTTGATAGCTCTCAATTTTAATAGAATAAAACATGGAATCAAATATTACAGAGTCATATAATACATAAGCAAGTTGATCCTACATGAAATGTCAAAAAATACTTGTCCTTCTTTTGCATATTATTCACCTATGTAGGCTTCCTAAGGTTAAACAATATCATTTTTAGGTCAAATAACATGACGTTTTGTTAGAGCACACTCTTGATAGCTCTCAATTTTAATAGAATAAAACATGGAATCAAATATTTCAGAGTCATATAATACATAAGCAAGTTGATCCTACATGAAATGTCAAAAAATACTTGTCCTTCTTTTGCATATTATTCACCTATGTAGGCTTCCCAAGGTTAAACAATATCATTTTTAGGTCAAATAACATGAAGTTTTGTTAGAGCACACTCTTGATAGCTCTCAATTTTAATAGAATAAAACATGGAATCAAATATTTCAGAGTCATATAATACATAAGCAAGTTGATCCTACATGAAATGTCAAAAAATACTTGTCCTTCTTTTACATATTATTCACCTATGTAGGCTTCCCAAGGTTAAACAATATCATTTTTAGGTCAAATAACATGACGTTTTGTTAGAGCACACTCATGTCTTGACCTTTATACTATAATGTGCCGTCGAGATGCTCTTTGTCTACTACATTCACAACTACCTCAAATACTAGCTGACCAACTTTTACACCAATAAAACACAACTAAAACTAAACAGAGCAAACATATAGATGTGTTTTATCCATCAAGAATCCGGGCAAATACATTATGCCCGGATTCTATGTGGTCTATATGGACTGGAAATAATTTTAGAGGTTTTTTCTTAGGTTTGGATGATTTGAGCCGGTTACGGCATTTTTAACTGTTCTTGGTAGGTTTTTATCAGTTTTTGATCGGGTTTAGTCGCTTTTGACCAATGCTTGCCTGGATAAAAGTACTCCTTTTTTCAAGCATCCATTTTCTTAGTTGTGGTCTTGAAACCGAGTCATGTATCACATGTTATGACCATTTTATTGCAACCCACGTTTTCAGATAATTTCAATATAAATTTGTTTTTGTATGTTAGCGATTGTGTTTGGTAATCTATTTCTTGATAGCTCTCAATTTTAATAGAATAAAACATGGAATCAAATATTTCAGAGTCATATAATACATAAGCAAGTTGATCCTACATGAAATGTCAAAAAATACTTGTCCTTCTTTTGCATATTATTCACCTATGTAGGCTTCCCAAGGTTAAACAATATCATTTTTAGGTCAAATAACATGACGTTTTGTTAGAGCACACTCATGTCTTGACCTTTATACTATAATGTGCCGTCGAGATGCTCTTTTTCTACTACATTCACAACTACCTCAAATACTAGCTGACCAACTTTTACACCAATAAAACAACTTTTTTCTTAGGTTTGGATGATTTGAGCCGGTTACGAAATTTTTAGCTGTTCTTGGTAGGTTTTTATCAGTTTTTGATCGGGTTTAGTCGCTTTTGACCAATGCTTGCCTGGATAAAAGTACTCCTTTTTTCAAGCATCCATTTTCTTAGTTGTGGTCTTGAAACCGAGTCATGTATCACATGTTATGACCATTTTATTGCAACCCACGTTTTCAGATAATTTCAATATAATTTTGTTTTTGTATGTTAGCGATTGTGTTTGGTAATCTATTTCTTGATAGCTCTCAATTTTAATAGAATAAAACATGGAATCAAATATTTCAGAGTCATATAATACATAAGCAAGTTGATCCTACATGAAATGTCAAAAAATACTTGTCCTTCTTTTGCATATTATTCACCTATGTAGGCTTCCTAAGGTTAAACAATATCATTTTTAGGTCAAATAACATGACGTTTTGTTAGAGCACACTCTTGATAGCTCTCAATTTTAATAGAATAAAACATGGAATCAAATATTTTAGAGTCATATAATACATAAGCAAGTTGATCCTAAATGAAATGTCAAAAAATACTTGTCCTTCTTTTGCATATTATTCACCTATGTAGGCTTCCCAAGGTTAAACAATATCATTTTTAGGTCAAATAACATGAAGTTTTGTTAGAGCACACTCTTGATAGCTCTCAATTTTAATAGAATAAAACATGGAATCAAATATTTCAGAGTCATATAATACATAAGCAAGTTGATCCTACATGAAATGTCAAAAAATACTTGTCCTTCTTTTACATATTATTCACCTATGTAGGCTTCCCAAGGTTAAACAATATCATTTTTAGGTCAAATAACATGACGTTTTGTTAGAGCACACTCATGTCTTGACCTTTATACTATAATGTGCCGTCGAGATGCTCTTTGTCTACTACATTCACAACTACCTCAAATACTAGCTGACCAACTTTTACACCAATAAAACACAACTAAAACTAAACAGAGCAAACATATAGATGTGTTTTATCCATCAAGAATCCGGGCAAATACATTATGCCCGGATTCTATGTGGTCTATATGGACTGGAAATAATTTTAGAGGTTTTTTCTTAGGTTTGGATGATTTGAGCCGGTTACGGCATTTTTAACTGTTCTTGGTAGGTTTTTATCAGTTTTTGATCGGGTTTAGTCGCTTTTGACCAATGCTTGCCTGGATAAAAGTACTCCTTTTTTCAAGCATCCATTTTCTTAGTTGTGGTCTTGAAACCGAGTCATGTATCACATGTTATGACCATTTTATTGCAACCCACGTTTTCAGATAATTTCAATATAAATTTGTTTTTGTATGTTAGCGATTGTGTTTGGTAATCTATTTCTTGATAGCTCTCAATTTTAATAGAATAAAACATGGAATCAAATATTTCAGAGTCATATAATACATAAGCAAGTTGATCCTACATGAAATGTCAAAAAATACTTGTCCTTCTTTTGCATATTATTCACCTATGTAGGCTTCCTAAGGTTAAACAATATCATTTTTAGGTCAAATAACATGACGTTTTGTTAGAGCAGACTCTTGATAGCTCTCAATTTTAATAGAATAAAACATGGAATCAAATATTTCAGAGTCATATAATACATAAGCAAGTTGATCCTACATGAAATGTCAAAAAATACTTGTCCTTCTTTTGCATATTATTCACCTATGTAGGCTTCCCAAGGTTAAACAATATCATTTTTAGGTCAAATAACATGACGTTTTGTTAGAGCACACTCTTGATAGCTCTCAATTTTAATAAAATAAAACATGGAATCAAATATTTCAGAGTCATATAATACATAAGCAAGTTGATCCTACATGAAATGTCAAAAAATACTTGTCCTTCTTTTGCATATTATTCACCTATGTAGGCTTCCCAAGGTTAAACAATATCATTTTTAGGTCAAATAACATGACGTTTTGTTAGAGCACACTCATGTCTTGACCTTTATACTATAATGTGCCGTCGAGATGCTCTTTGTCTACTACATTCACAACTACCTCAAATACTAGCTGACCAACTTTTACACCAATAAAACACAACTAAAACTAAACAGAGCAAACATATAGATGTGTTTTATCCATCAAGAATCCGGTCAAATACATTATGCCCGGATTCTATGTGGTCTATATGGACTGGAAATAATTTTAGAGGTTTTTTCTTAGGTTTGGATGATTTGAGCCGGTTACGGCATTTTTAGCTGTTCTTGGTAGGTTTTTATCAGTTTTTGATCGGGTTTAGTCGCTTTTGACCAATGCTTGCCTGGATAAAAGTACTCCTTTTTTCAAGCATCCATTTTCTTAGTTGTGGTCTTGAAACCGAGTCATGTATCACATGTTATGACCATTTTATTGCAACCCACGTTTTTAGATAATTTCAATATAAATTTGTTTTTGTATGTTTGCGATTGTGTTTGGTAATCTATTTCTTGATAGCTCTCAATTTTAATAGAATAAAACATGGAATCAAATATTTCAGAGTCATATAATACATAAGCAAGTTGATCCTACATGAAATGTCAAAAAATACTTGTCCTTCTTTTGCATATTATTCACCTATGTAGGCTTCCTAAGGTTAAACAATATCATTTTTAGGTCAAATAACATGACATTTTGTTAGAGCACACTCTTGATAGCTCTCAATTTTAATAGAATAAAACATGGAATCAAATATTTCAGAGTCATATAATACATAAGCAAGTTGATCCTACATGAAATGTCAAAAAATACTTGTCCTTCTTTTGCATATTATTCACCTATGTAGGCTTCCCAAGGTTAAACAATATCATTTTTAGGTCAAATAACATGACGTTTTGTTAGAGCACACTCTTGATAGCTCTCAATTTTAATAGAATAAAACATGGAATCAAATATTTCAGAGTCATATAATACATAAGCAAGTTGATCCTACATGAAATGTCAAAAAATACTTGTCCTTCTTTTGCATAATATTCACCTATGTAGGCTTCCTAAGGTTAAACAATATCATTTTTAGGTCAAATAACATGACGTTTTGTTAGAGCACACTCTTGATAGCTCTCAATTTTAATAGAATAAAACATGGAATCAAATATTTCAGAGTCATATAATACATAAGCAAGTTGATCCTACATGAAATGTCAAAAAATATTTGTCCTTCTTTTGCATATTATTCACCTATGTAGGCTTCCCAAGGTTAAACAATATCATTTTTAGGTCAAATAACATGACGTTTTGTTAGAGCACACTCATGTCTTGACCTTTATACTATAATGTGCCGTCGAGATGCTCTTTGTCTACTACATTCACAACTACCTCAAATACTAGCTGACCAACTTTTACACCAATAAAACAACTTTTTTCTTAGGTTTGGATGATTTGAGCCGGTTACGACATTTTTAGCTGTTCTTGGTAGGTTTTTATCAGTTTTTGATCGGGTTTAGTCGCTTTTGACCAATGCTTGCCAGGATAAAAGTACTCCTTTTTTCAAGCATCCATTTTCTTAGTTGTGGTCTTGAAACCGAGTCATGTATCACATGTTATGACCATTTTATTGCAACCTACGTTTTTAGATAATTTCAATATAAATTTGTTTTTGTATGTTAGCGATTGTGTTTGGTAATCTATTTCTTGATAGCTCTCAATTTTAATAGAATAAAACATGGAATCAAATATTTCAGAGTCATATAATACATAAGCAAGTTGATCCTACATGAAATGTCAAAAAATACTTGTCCTTCTTTTGCATATTATTCACCTATGTAGGCTTCCTAAGGTTAAACAATATCATTTTTAGGTCAAATAACATGACGTTTTGTTAGAGCACACTCTTGATAGCTCTCAATTTTAATAGAATAAAACATGGAATCAAATATTTCAGAGTCATATAATACATAAGCAAGTTGATCCTACATGAAATGTCAAAAAATACTTGTCCTTCTTTTGTATATTATTCACCTATGTAGGCTTCCCAAGGTTAAACAATATCATTTTTAGGTCAAATAACATGACGTTTTGTTAGAGCACACTCATGTCTTGACCTTTATACTATAATGTGCCGTCGAGATGCTCTTTGTCTACTACATTCACAACTACCTCAAATACTAGCTGACCAACTTTTACACCAATAAAACAACTTTTTTCTTAGGTTTGGATGATTTGAGCCGGTTACGACATTTTTAGCTGTTCTTGGTAGGTTTTTATCAGTTTTTGATCGGGTTTAGTCGCTTTTGACCAATGCTTGCCTGGATAAAAGTACTCCTTTTTTCAAGCATCCATTTTCTTAGTTGTGGTCTTGAAACCGAGTCATGTATCACATGTTATGACCATTTTATTGCAACCCACGTTTTCAGATAATTTCAATATAATTTTGTTTTTGTATGTTAGCGATTGTGTTTGGTAATCTATTTCTTGATAGCTCTCAATTTTAATAGAATAAAACATGGAATCAAATATTTTAGAGTCATATAATACATAAGCAAGTTGATCCTACATGAAATGTCAAAAAATACTTGTCCCTCTTTTGCATATTATTCACCTATGTAGGCTTCCTAAGGTTAAACAATATCATTTTTAGGTCAAATAACATGACGTTTTGTTAGAGCACCCTCTTGATAGCTCTCAATTTTAATAGAATAAAACATGGAATCAAATATTTCAGAGTCATATAATACATAAGCAAGTTGATCCTACATGAAATGTCAAAAAATACTTGTCCTTCTTTTGCATATTATTCACCTATGTAGGCTTCCCAAGGTTAAACAATATCATTTTTAGGTCAAATAACATGAAGTTTTGTTAGAGCACACTCTTGATAGCTCTCAATTTTAATAGAATAAAACATGGAATCAAATATTTCAGAGTCATATAATACATAAGCAAGTTGATCCTACATGAAATGTCAAAAAATACTTGTCCTTCTTTTACATATTATTCACCTATGTAGGCTTCCCAAGGTTAAACAATATCATTTTTAGGTCAAATAACATGACGTTTTGTTAGAGCACACTCATGTCTTGACCTTTATACTATAATGTGCCGTCGAGATGCTCTTTGTCTACTACATTCACAACTACCTCAAATACTAGCTGACCAACTTTTACACCAATAAAACACAACTAAAACTAAACAGAGCAAACATATAGATGTGTTTTATCCATCAAGAATCCGGGCAAATACATTATGCCCGGATTCTATGTGGTCTATATGGACTGGAAATAATTTTAGAGGTTTTTTCTTAGGTTTGGATGATTTGAGCCGGTTACGGCATTTTTAACTGTTCTTGGTAGGTTTTTATCAGTTTTTGATCGGGTTTAGTCGCTTTTGACCAATGCTTGCCTGGATAAAAGTACTCCTTTTTTCAAGCATCCATTTTCTTAGTTGTGGTCTTGAAACCGAGTCATGTATCACATGTTATGACCATTTTATTGCAACCCACGTTTTCAGATAATTTCAATATAATTTTGTTTTTGTATGTTAGCGATTGTGTTTGGTAATCTATTTCTTGATAGCTCTCAATTTAAATAGAATAAAACATGGAATCAAATATTTCAGAGTCATATAATACATAAGCAAGTTGATCCTACATGAAATGTCAAAAAATACTTGTCCTTCTTTTGCCTATTATTCACCTATGTAGGCTTCCTAAGGTTAAACAATATCATTTTTAGGTCAAATAACATGACGTTTTGTTAGAGCACACTCTTGATAGCTCTCAATTTTAATAGAATAAAACATGGAATCAAATATTTCAGAGTCATATAATACATAAGCAAGTTGATCCTACATGAAATGTCAAAAAATACTTGTCCTTCTTTTGCATATTATTCACCTATGTAGGCTTCCCAAGGTTAAACAATATCATTTTTAGGTCAAATAACATGAAGTTTTGTTAGAGCACACTCTTGATAGCTCTCAATTTTAATAGAATAAAACATGGAATCAAATATTTCAGAGTCATATAATACATAAGCAAGTTGATCCTACATGAAATGTCAAAAAATACTTGTCCTTCTTTTACATATTATTCACCTATGTAGGCTTCCCAAGGTTAAACAATATCATTTTTAGGTCAAATAACATGACGTTTTGTTAGAGCACACTCATGTCTTGACCTTTATACTATAATGTGCCGTCGAGATGCTCTTTGTCTACTACATTCACAACTACCTCAAATACTAGCTGACCAACTTTTACACCAATAAAACACAACTAAAACTAAACAGAGCAAACATATAGATGTGTTTTATCCATCAAGAATCTGGGCAAATACATTATGCCCGGATTCTATGTTGTCTATATGGACTGGAAATAATTTTAGAGGTTTTTTCTTAGGTTTGGATGATTTGAGCCGGTTACGGCATTTTTAACTGTTCTTGGTAGGTTTTTATCAGTTTTTGATCGGGTTTAGTCGCTTTTGACCAATGCTTGCCTGGATAAAAGTACTCCTTTTTTCAAGCATCCATTTAATTAGTTGTGGTCTTGAAACCGAGTCATGTATCACATGTTATGACCATTTTATTGCAACCCACGTTTTCAGATAATTTCAATATAAATTTGTTTTTGTATGTTAGCGATTGTGTTTGGTAATCTATTTCTTGATAGCTCTCAATTTTAATAGAATAAAACATGGAATCAAATATTTCAGAGTCATATAATACATAAGCAAGTTGATCCTACATGAAATGTCAAAAAATACTTGTCCTTCTTTTGCATATTATTCACCTATGTAGGCTTCCTAAGGTTAAACAATATCATTTTTAGGTCAAATAACATGACGTTTTGTTAGAGCACACTCTTGATAGCTCTCAATTTTAATAGAATAAAACATGGAATCAAATATTTCAGAGTCATATAATACATAAGCAAGTTGATCCTACATGAAATGTCAAAAAATACTTGTCCTTCTTTTGCATATTATTCACCTATGTAGGCTTCCCAAGGTTAAACAATATCATTTTTAGGTCAAATAACATGACGTTTTGTTAGAGCACACTCTTGATAGCTCTCAATTTTAATAAAATAAATCATGGAATCAAATATTTCAGAGTCATATAATACATAAGCAAGTTGATCCTACATGAAATTTCAAAAAATACTTGTCCTTCTTTTGCATATTATTCACCTATGTAGGCTTCCCAAGGTTAAACAATATCATTTTTAGGTCAAATAACATGACGTTTTGTTAGAGCACACTCATGTCTTGACCTTTATACTATAATGTGCCGTCGAGATGCTCTTTGTCTACTACATTCACAACTACCTCAAATACTAGCTGACCAACTTTTACACCAATAAAACACAACTAAAACTAAACAGAGCAAACATATAGATGTGTTTTATCCATCAAGAATCCGGTCAAATACATTATGCCCGGATTCTATGTGGTCTATATGGACTGGAAATAATTTTAGAGGTTTTTTCTTAGGTTTGGATGATTTGAGCCGGTTACGGCATTTTTAGCTGTTCTTGGTAGGTTTTTATCAGTTTTTGATCGGGTTTAGTCGCTTTTGACCAATGCTTGCCTGGATAAAAGTACTCCTTTTTTCAAGCATCCATTTTCTTAGTTGTGGTCTTGAAACCGAGTCATGTATCACATGTTATGACCATTTTATTGCAACCCACGTTTTCAGATAATTTCAATATAAATTTGTTTTTGTATGTTTGCGATTGTGTTTGGTAATCTATTTCTTGATAGCTCTCAATTTTAATAGAATAAAACATGGAATCAAATATTTCAGAGTCATATAATACATAAGCAAGTTGATCCTACATGAAATGTCAAAAAATACTTGTCCTTCTTTTGCATATTATTCACCTATGTAGGCTTCCTAAGGTTAAACAATATCATTTTTAGGTCAAATAACATGACATTTTGTTAGAGCACACTCTTGATAGCTCTCAATTTTAATAGAATAAAACATGGAATCAAATATTTCAGAGTCATATAATACATAAGCAAGTTGATCCTACATGAAATGTCAAAAAATACTTGTCCTTCTTTTGCATATTATTCACCTATGTAGGCTTCCCAAGGTTAAACAATATCATTTTTAGGTCAAATAACATGACGTTTTGTTAGAGCACACTCTTGATAGCTCTCAATTTTAATAGAATAAAATATGGAATCAAATATTTCAGAGTCATATAATACACAAGCAAGTTGATCCTACATGAAATGTCAAAAAATACTTGTCCTTCTTTTGCATATTATTCACCTATGTAGGCTTCCCAAGGTTAAACAATATCATTTTTAGGTCAAATAACATGACGTTTTGTTAGAGCACACTCATGTCTTGACCTTTATACTATAATGTGCCGTCGAGATGCTCTTTGTCTACTACATTCACAACTACCTCAAATACTAGCTGACCAACTTTTACACCAATAAAACACAACTAAAACTAAACAGAGCAAACATATAGATGTGTTTTATCCATCAAGAATCGGTCAAATACATTATGCCCGGATTCTATGTGGTCTATATGGACTGGAAATAATTTTAGAGGTTTTTTCTTAGGTTTGGATGATTTGAGCCGGTTACGGCATTTTTAGCTGTTCTTGGTAGGTTTTTATCAGTTTTTGATCGGGTTTAGTCGCTTTTGACCAATGCTTGCCTGGATAAAAGTACTCCTTTTTTCAAGCATCCATTTTCTTAGTTGTGGTTTTGAAACCGAGTCATGTATCACATGTTATGACCATTTTATTGCAACCCACGTTTTCAGATAATTTCAATATAAATTTGTTTTTGTATGTTTGCGATTGTGTTTGGTAATCTATTTCTTGATAGCTCTCAATTTTAATAGAATAAAACATGGAATCAAATATTTCAGAGTCATATAATACATAAGCAAGTTGATCCTACATGAAATGACAAAAAATACTTGTCCTTCTTTTGCATATTATTCACCTATGTAGGCTTCCCAAGGTTAAACAATATCATTTTTAGGTCAAATAACATGACGTTTTGTTAGAGCACACTCTTGATAGCTCTCAATTTTAATAGAATAAAACATGGAATCAAATATTTCAGAGTCATATAATACATAAGCAAGTTGATCCTACATGAAATGTCAAAAAATACGTGTCCTTCTTTTGCATATTATTCACCTATGTAGGCTTCCCAAGGTTAAACAATATCATTTTTAGGTCAAATAACATGACGTTTTGTTAGAGCACACTCTTTATAGCTCTCAATTTTAATAGAATAAAACATGGAATCAAATATTTCAGAGTCATATAATACATAAGCAAGTTGATCCTACATGAAATGTCAAAAAATACTTGTCCTTCTTTTGCATATTATTCACCTATGTAGGCTTCCCAAGGTTAAACAATATCATTTTTAGGTCAAATAACATGACGTTTTTTTAGAGCACACTCTGTATAGCTCTCAATTTTAATAGAATAAAACATGGAATCAAATATTTCAGAGTCATATAATACATAAGCAAGTTGATCCTACATGAAATGTCAAAAAACACTTGTCCTTCTTTTGCATATTATTCACCTATGTAGGCTTCCCAAGGTTAAACAATATCATTTTTAGGTCAAATAACATGACGTTTTGTTAGAGCACACTCTGTAAAGCTCTCAATTTTAATAGAATAAAACATGGAATCAAATATTTCAGAGTCATATAATACATAAGCAAGTTGATCCTACATGAAATGTTTAAAAATACTTGTCCTTCTTTTGCATATTATTCACCTATGTAGGCATCCCAAGGTTAAACAATATCATTTTTAGGTCAAATAACTTGACGTTTTGTTAGAGCACACTCATGTCTTGACCTTTATACTATAATGTGCCGTCGAGATGCTCTTTGTCTACTACATTCACAACTACCTCAAATACTAGCTGACCAACTTTTACACCAATAAAACACAACCAAAACTAAACAGAGCAAACATATAGATGTGTTTTATCCATCAAGAATCCGGGCAAATACATTATGCCCGGATTCTATGTGGTCTATATGGACTGGAAATAATTTTAGAGGTTTTTTCTTAGGTTTGAATGATTTGAGCCGGTTACGGCATTTTTAGCTGTTCTTGGTCGGTTTTTATCAGTTTTTGATCGGGTTTAGTCGCTTTTGACCAATGCTTGCCTGGATAAAAGTACTCCTTTTTTCAAGCATCCATTTTCTTAGTTGTGGTCTTGAAACGGAGTCATGTATCACATGTTATGACCATTTTATTGCAACCCACGTTTTCAGATAATTTCAATATAAATTTGTTTTTGTATGTTAGCGATTGTGTTTGGTAATCTATTTCTTGATAGCTCTAAATTTTAATAGAATAAAACATGGAATCAAATATTTCAGAGTCATATAATACATAAGCAAGTTGATCCTACATGAAATGTCAAAAAATACTTGTCCTTCTTTTGCATATTATTCACCTATGTAGGCTTCCCTAGGTTAAACAATATCATTTTTAGGTCAAATAACATGACGTTTTGTTAGAGCACACTCTTGATAGCTCTCAATTTTAATAGAATAAAACATGGAATCAAATATTTCAGAGTCATATAATATATAAGCAAGTTGATCCTACATGAAATGTCAAAAAATACTTGTCCTTCTTTTGCATATTATTCACCTATGTAGGCATCCCAAGGTTAAACAATATCATTTTTAGGTCAAATAACATGACGTTTTGTTAGAGCACACTCATGTCTTGACCTTTATACTATAATGTGCCGTCGAGATGCTCTTTGTCTACTACATTGACAACTACCTCAAATACTAGCTGACCAACTTTTACACCAATAAAACACAACCAAAACTAAACAGAGCAAACATATAGATGTGTTTTATCCATCAAGAATCCGGGCAAATACATTATGCCCGGATTCTATGTGGTCTATATGGACTGGAAATAATTTTAGAGGTTTTTTCTTAGGTTTGGATGATTTGAGCCGGTTACGGTATTTTTAGCTGTTCTTGGTCGGTTTTTATCAGTTTTTGATCGGGTTTAGTCGCTTTTGACCAATGCTTGCCTGGATAAAAGTACTCCTTTTTTCAAGCATCCATTTTCTTAGTTGTGGTCTTGAAACGGAGTCATGTATCACATGTTATGACCATTTTATTGCAACCCACGTTTTCAGATAATTTCAATATAAAATCGTTTTTGTATGTTAGCGATTGTGTTTGGTAATCTATTTCTTGATAGCTCTCAATTTTAATAGAATAAAACATGGAATCAAATATTTCAGAGTCATATAATACATAAGCAAGTTGATCCTACATGAAATGTCAAAAAATACTTGTCCTTCTTTTGCAAATTATTCACCTATGTAGGCTTCCCTAGGTTAAACAATATCATTTTTAGGTCAAATAACATGACGTTTTGTTAGAGCACACTCTTGATAGCTCTCAATTTTAATAGAATAAAACATGGAATCAAATATTTCAGAGTCATATAATATATAAGCAAGTTGATCCTACATGAAATGTCAAAAAATACTTGTCCTTCTTTTGCATATTCTTCACCTATGTAGGCTTCTCAAGGTTAAACAATATCATTTTTAGGTCAAATAACATGACGTTTTGTTAGAGCACACTCATGTCTTGACCTTTATACTATAATGTGCCGTCGAGATGCTCTTTGTCTACTACATTCACAACTACCTCAAATACTAGCTGACCAACTTTTACACCAATAAAACACAACCAAAACTAAACAGAGCAAACATATAGATGTGTTTTATCCATCAAGAATCCGGGCAAATACATTATGCCCGGATTCTATGTGGTCTATATGGACTGGAAATAATTTTAGAGGTTTTTTCTTAGGTTTGGATGATTTGAGCCGGTTACGGCATTTTTAGCTGTTCTTGGTCGGTTTTTATCAGTTTTTGATCGGGTTTAGTCGCTTTTGACCAATGCTTGCCTGGATAAAAGTACTCCTTTTTTCAAGCATCCATTTTCTTAGTTGTGGTCTTGAAACGGAGTCATGTATCACATGTTATGACCATTTTATTGCAACCCACGTTTTCAGATAATTTCAATATAAATTTGTTTTTGTATGTTAGCGATTGTGTTTGGTAATCTATTTCTTGATAGCTCTCAATTTTAATAGAATAAAACATGGAATCAAATATTTCAGAGTCATATAATACATAAGCAAGTTGATCCTACATGAAATGTCAAAAAATACTTGTCCTTCTTTTGCATATTATTCACCTATGTAGGCTTCCCTAGGTTAAACAATATCATTTTTAGGTCAAATAACATGACGTTTTGTTAGAGCACACTCTTGATAGCTCTCAATTTTAATAGAATAAAACATGGAATCAAATATTTCAGAGTCATATAATATATAAGCAAGTTGATCCTACATGAAATGTCAAAAAATACTTGTCCTTCTTTTGCATATTATTCACATATGTAGGCTTCCCAAGGTTAAACAATATCATTTTTAGGTCAAATAACATGACGTTTTGTTAGAGCACACTCATGTCTTGACCTTTATACTATAATGTGCCGTCGAGATGCTCTTTGTCTACTACATTCACAACTACCTCAAATACTAGCTGACCAACTTTTACACCAATAAAACACAACCAAAACTAAACAGAGCAAACATATAGATGTGTTTTATCCATCAAGAATCCGGGCAAATACATTATGCCCGGATTCTATGTGGTCTATATGGACTCGAAATAATTTTAGAGGTTTTCTTAGGTTTGGATGATTTGAGCCGGTTACGGCATTTTTAGCTGTTCTTGGAAGGTTTTTATCAGTTTTTGATCGGGTTTAGTCGCTTTTGACAAATGCTTGCCTGGATAAAAGTACTCCTTTTTTCAAGCATCCATTTTCTTAGTTGTGGTCTTGAAACGGAGTCATGTATCACATGTTATGACCATTTTATTGCAACCCACGTTTTCAGATAATTTCAATATAAATTTGTATTTGTATGTTAGCGATTGTGTTTGGTAATCTATTTCTTGATAGCTCTCAATTTTAATAGAATAAAACATGGAATCAAATATTTCGGAGTCATATAATACATAAGCAAGTTGATCCTACATGAAATGTCAAAAAATACTTGTCCTTCTTTTGCATATTATTCACCTATGTAGGCTTCCCAAAGTTAAACAATATCATTTTTAGGTCAAATAACATGACGTTTTGTTAGAGCACACTCTTGATAGCTCTCAATTTTAATAGAATAAAACATGGAATCAAATAATTCAGAGTCATATAATACATAAGCAAGTTGATCCTACATGAAATGTCAAAAAATACTTGTCCTTCTTTTGCATATTATTCACCTATGTAGGCTTCCCTAGGTTAAACAATATCATTTTTAGGTCAAATAACATGACGTTTTGTTAGAGCACACTCATGTCTTGACCTTTATACTATAATGTGCCGTCGATATGCTCTTTGTCTACTACATTCACAACTACCTCAAATACTAGCTGACCAACTTTTACACCAATAAAACACAACCAAAACTAAACAGAGCAAACATATAGATGTGTTTTATCCATCTAGAATCCGGGAAAATACATTATGCCCGGATTCTGTGTGGTCTATATGGACTGGAAATAATTTTAGAGGTTTTTTCTTAGGTTTGGATGATTTGAGCCGGTTACGGCATTTTTAGCTGTTCTTGGTAGGTTTTTATCAGTTTTTGATCGGGTTTAGTTGCTTTTGACCAATGCTTTCCTGGATAAAAGTACTCCTTTTTTCAAGCATCCATTTTCTTAGTTGTGGTCTTGAAACGGAGTCATGTATCACATGTTATGACCATTTTATTGCAACCCACGTTTTCAGATAATTTCAATATAAATTTGTTTTTGTATGTTAGCGATTGTGTTTGGTAATCTATTTCTTGATAGCTCTCAATTTTAATAGAATAAAACATGGAATCAAATATTTCAGAGTCATATAATACATAAGCAAGTTGATCCTACATGAAATGTCAAAAAATACTTGTCCTTCTTTTGCATATTATTCACCTATGTAGGCTTCCCAAGGTTAAACAATATCATTTTTAGGTCAAATAACATGACGTTTTGTTAGACCACACTCTTGATAGCTCTCAATTTTAATAGAATAAAACATGGAATCAAATATTTCAGAGTCATATAATACATAAGCAAGTTGATCCTACATGAAATGTCAAAAAATACTTGTCCTTCTTTTGCATATTATTCACCTATGTAGGCATCCCAAGGTTAAACAATATCATTTTTAGGTCAAATAACATGACGTTTTGTTAGAGCACACTCATGTCTTGACCTTTATACTATAATGTGCCGTCGAGATGCTCTTTGTCTACTACATTCACAACTATCTCAAATACTAACTGACAAACTTTTACACCAATAAAACACAACCAAAACTAAACAGAGCAAACATATAGATGTGTTTTATCCATCAAGAATTCGGGCAAATACATTATGCCCAGATTCTATGTGGTCTATATGGACTGGAAATAATTTTAGAGGTTTTTTCTTAGGTTTGGATGATTTGAGCCGGTTACGGCATTTTTAGCTGTTCTTGGAAGGTTTTTATCAGTTTTTGATAGGGTTTAGTTGCTTTTGACCAATGCTTGCCTGGATAAAAGTACTCCTTTTTTCAAGCATCCATTTTCTTAGTTTTGGTCTTGAAACGGAGTCATGTATCACATGTTATGACCATTTTATTGCAACCCACGTTTTCAGATAATTTCAATATAAATTTGTTTTTGTATGTTAGCGGTTGTGTTTGGTAATCTATTTCTTGATAGCTCTCAATTTTAATAGAATAAAAGATGGAATCAAATATTTCAGAGTCATATAATACATAAGCAAGTTGATCCTACATGAAATGTCAAAAAATACTTGTCCTTCTTTTGCATATTATTCACCTATGTAGGCTTCCTAAGGTTAAACAATATCATTTTTAGGTCAAATAACATGACGTTTTGTTAGACCACACTCTTGATAGCTCTCAATTTTAATAGAATAAAACATGGAATCAAATATTTCAGAGTCATATAATACATAAGCAAGTTGATCCTACATGAAATGTCAAAAAATACTTGTCCTTCTTTTGCATATTATTCACCTATGTAGGCATCCCAAGGTTAAACAATATCATTTTTAGGTCAAATAACATGACGTTTTGTTAGAGCACACTCATGTCTTGACCTTTATACTATAATGTGCCGTCGAGATGCTCTTTGTCTACTACATTCACAACTATCTCAAATACTAACTGACAAACTTTTACACCAATAAAACACAACCAAAACTAAACAGAGCAAACATATAGATGTGTTTTATCCATCAAGAATTCGGGCAAATACATTATGCCCAGATTCTATGTGGTCTATATGGACTGGAAATAATTTTAGAGGTTTTTTCTTAGGTTTGGATGATTTGAGCCGGTTACGGCATTTTTAGCTGTTCTTGGAAGGTTTTTATCAGTTTTTGATCGGGTTTAGTCGCTTTTGACCAATGCTTGCCTGGATAAAAGTACTCCTTTTTTCAAGCATCCATTTTCTTAGTTGTGGTCTTGAAACGGAGTCATGTATCACATGTTATGACCATTTTATTGCAACCCACGTTTTCAGATAATTTCAATATAAATTTGTTTTTGTATGTTAGCGGTTGTGTTTGGTAATCTATTTCTTGATAGCTCTCAATTTTAATAGAATAAAAGATGGAATCATATATTTCAGAGTCATATAATACATAAGCAAGTTGATCCTACATGAAATGTCAAAAAATACTTGTCCTTCTTTTGCATATTATTCACCTATGTAGGCTTCCCAAGGTTAAACAATATCATTTTTAGGTCAAATAACATGACGTTTTGTTAGAGCACACTCTTGATAGCTCTCAATTTAAATAGAATAAAACATGGAATCAAATATTTCAGAGTCATATAATACATAAGCAAGTTGATCCTACATGAAATGTCAAAAAATACTTGTCCTTCTTTTGCATATTATTCACCTATGTAGGCTTCTCAAGGTTAAACAATATCATTTTTAGGTCAAATAACATGAAGTTATGTTAGAGCACACTCGTGTCTTGACCTTTATACTATAATGTGCCGTCGAGATGCTCTTTGTCTACTACATTCACAACTACCTCAAATACTAGCTGACCAACTTTTACACCAATAAAACACAACCAAAACTAAACAGAGCAAACATATAGATGTGTTTTATCCATCAAGAATCCGGGCAAATACATTATGCCCGGATTCTATGTGGTCTATATGGACTGGAAATAGTTTTAGAGGTTTTTTCTTAGGTTTGGATGATTTGAGCCGGTTACAGCATTTTTAGCTGTTCTTGGTCGGTTTTTATCAGTTTTTGATCGGGTTTAGTCGCTTTTGACCAATGCTTGCCTGGATAAAAGTACTCCTTTTTTCAAGCATCCATTTTCTTAGTTGTGGTCTTGAAACGGAGTCATGTATCACATGTTATGACCATTTTATTGCAACCCACGTTTTCAGATAATTTCAATATAAATTTGTTTTTGTATGTTAGCGATTGTGTTTGGTAATCTATTTCTTGATAGCTCTCAATTTTAATAGAATAAAACATGGAATCAAATATTTCAGAGTCATATAATACATAAGCAAGTTGATCCTACATGAAATGTCAAAAAATACTTGTCCTTCTTTTACATATTATTCACCTATGTAGGCTTCCCAAGGTTAAACAATATCATTTTTAGGTCAAATAACATGACGTTTTGTTAGAGCACACTCTTGATAGCTCTCAATTTTAATAGAATAAAACATGGAATCAAATATTTCAGAGTCATATAATACATAAGCAAGTTGATCCTACATGAAATGTCAAAAAATACTTGTCCTTCTTTTGCATATTATTCACCTATGTAGGTATCCCAAGGTTAAACAATATCATTTTTAGGTCAAATAACATGACGTTTTGTTAGAGCACACTCATGTCTTGACCTTTATACTATAATGTGCCGTCGAGATGCTCTTTGTCTACTACATTCACAACTACCTCAAATACTAGCTGACCAACTTTTACACCAATAAAACACAACCAAAACTAAACAGAGCAAACATATAGATGTGTTTTATCCATCTAGAATCCGGGAAAATACATTATGCCCGGATTCTGTGTGGTCTATATGGACTGGAAATAATTTTAGAGGTTTTTTCTTAGGTTTGGATGATTTGAGCCGGTTACGGCATTTTTAGCTGTTCTTGGTAGTTTTTTATCAGTTTTTGATCGGGTTTAGTTGCTTTTGACCAATGCTTTCCTGGATAAAAGTACTCCTTTTTTCAAGCATCCATTTTCTTAGTTGTGGTCTTGAAACGGAGTCATGTATCACATGTTATGACCATTTTATTGCAACCCACGTTTTCAGATAATTTCAATATAAATTTGTTTTTGTATGTTAGCGATTGTGTTTGGTAATCTATTTCTTGATAGCTCTCAATTTTAATAGAATAAAACATGGAATCAAATATTTCAGAGTCATATAATACATAAGCAAGTTGATCCTACATGAAATGTCAAAAAATACTTGTCCTTCTTTTGCATATTATTCACCTATGTAGGCTTCCCAAGGTTAAATAATATCATTTTTAGGTCAAATAACAAGACGTTTTGTTAGAGCACACTCTTGATAGCTCTCAATTTTAATAGAATAAAACATGGAATCAAATATTTCAGAGTCATATAATACATAAGCAAGTTGATCCTACATGAAATGTCAAAAAATACTTGTCCTTCTTTTGCATATTATTCACCTATGTAGGCATCCCAAGGTTAAACAATATCATTTTTAGGTCAAATAACATGACGTTTTGTTAGAGCACACTCATGTCTTGACCTTTATACTATAATGTGCCGTCGAGATGCTCTTTGTCTACTACATTCACAACTATCTCAAATACTAACTGACAAACTTTTACACCAATAAAACACAACCAAAACTAAACAGAGCAAACATATAGATGTGTTTTATCCATCAAGAATTCGGGCAAATACATTATGCCCAGATTCTATGTGGTCTATATGGACTGGAAATAATTTTAGAGGTTTTTTCTTAGGTTTGGATGATTTGAGCCGGTTACGGCATTTTTAGCTGTTCTTGGAAGGTTTTTATCAGTTTTTGATCGGGTTTAGTAGCTTTTGACCAATGCTTGCCTGGATAAAAGTACTCCTTTTTTCAAGCATCCATTTTCTTAGTTGTGGTCTTGAAACGGAGTCATGTATCACATGTTATGACCATTTTATTGCAACCCACGTTTTCAGATAATTTCAATATAAATTTGTTTTTGTATGTTAGCGGTTGTGTTTGGTAATCTATTTCTTGATAGCTCTCAATTTTAATAGAATAAAACATGGAATCAAATATTTCAGAGTCATATAATACATAAGCAAGTTGATCCTACATGAAATGTCAAAAAATACTTGTCCTTCTTTTGCATATTATTCACCTATGTAGGCTTCCCAAGGTTAAACAATATCATTTTTAGGTCAAATAACATGACGTTTTGTTAGAGCACACTCTTGATAGCTCTCAATTTAAATAGAATAAAACATGGAATCAAATATTTCAGAGTCATATAATACATAAGCAAGTTGATCCTACATGAAATGTCAAAAAATACTTGTCCTTCTTTTGCATATTATTCACCTATGTAGGCTTCTCAAGGTTAAACAATATCATTTTTAGGTCAAATAACATGACGTTATGTTAGAGCACACTCGTGTCTTGACCTTTATACTATAATGTGCCGTCGAGATGCTCTTTGTCTACTACATTCACAACTACCTCAAATACTAGCTGACCAACTTTTACACCAATAAAACACAACCAAAACTAAACAGAGCAAACATATAGATGTGTTTTATCCATCAAGAATCCGGGCAAATACATTATGCCCGGATTCTATGTGGTCTATATGGACTGGAAATAATTTTAGAGGTTTTTTCTTAGGTTTGGATGATTTGAGCCGGTTACGGCATTTTTAGCTGTTCTTGGTCGGTTTTTATCAGTTTTTGATCGGGTTTAGTCGCTTTTGACCAATCCTTGCCTGGATAAAAGTACTCCTTTTTTCAAGCATCCATTTTCTTAGTTGTGGTCTTGAAACGGAGTCATGTATCACATGTTATGACCATTTTATTGCAACCCACGTTTTCAGATAATTTCAATATAAATTTGTTTTTGTATGTTAGCGATCGTGTTTGGTAATCTATTTCTTGATAGCTCTCAATTTTAATAGAATAAAACATGGAATCAAATATTTCAGAGTCATATAATACATAAGCAAGTTGATCCTACATGAAATGTCAAAAAATACTTGTCCTTCTTTTACATATTATTCACCTATGTAGGCTTCCCAAGGTTAAACAATATCATTTTTAGGTCAAATAACATGACGTTTTGTTAGAGCACACTCTTGATAGCTCTCAATTTTAATAGAATAAAACATGGAATCAAATATTTCAGAGTCATATAATACATAAGCAAGTTGATCCTACATGAAATGTCAAAAAATACTTGTCCTTCTTTTGCATATTATTCACCTATGTAGGCTTCTCAAGGTTAAACAATATCATTTTTAGGTCAAATAACATGACGTTATGTTAGAGCACACTCGTGTCTTGACCTTTATACTATAATGTGCCGTCGAGATGCTCTTTGTCTACTACATTCACAACTACCTCAAATACTAGCTGACCAACTTTTACACCAATAAAACACAACCAAAACTAAACAGAGCAAACATATAGATGTGTTTTATCCATCAAGAATCCGGGCAAATACATTATGCCCGGATTCTATGTGGTCTATATGGACTGGAAATAATTTTAGAGGTTTTTTCTTAGGTTTGGATGATTTGAGCCGGTTACGGCATTTTTAGCTGTTCTTGGTCGGTTTTTATCAGTTTTTGATCGGGTTTAGTCGCTTTTGACCAATCCTTGCCTGGATAAAAGTACTCCTTTTTTCAAGCATCCATTTTCTTAGTTGTGGTCTTGAAACGGAGTCATGTATCACATGTTATGACCATTTTATTGCAACCCACGTTTTCAGATAATTTCAATATAAATTTGTTTTTGTATGTTAGCGATTGTGTTTGGTAATCTATTTCTTGATAGCTCTCAATTTTAATAGAATAAAACATGGAATCAAATATTTCAGAGTCATATAATACATAAGCAAGTTGATCCTACATGAAATGTCAAAAAATACTTGTCCTTCTTTTACATATTATTCACCTATGTAGGCTTCCCAAGGTTAAACAATATCATTTTTAGGTCAAATAACATGACGTTTTGTTAGAGCACACTCTTGATAGCTCTCAATTTTAATAGTATAAAACATGGAATCAAATATTTCAGAGTCATATAATACATAAGCAAGTTGATCCTACATGAAATGTCAAAAAATACTTGTCCTTCTTTTGCATATTATTCACCTATGTAGGCATCCCAAGGTTAAACAATATCATTTTTAGGTCAAATAACATGACGTTTTGTTAGAGCACACTCATGTCTTGACCTTTATACTATAATGTGCCGTCGAGATGCTCTTTGTCTACTACATTCACAACTATCTCAAATACTAACTGACAAACTTTTACACCAATAAAACACAACCAAAACTAAACAGAGCAAACATATAGATGTGTTTTATCCATCAAGAATTCGGGCAAATACATTATGCCCAGATTCTATGTGGTCTATATGGACTGGAAATAATTTTAGAGGTTTTTTCTTAGGTTTGGATGATTTGAGCCGGTTACGGCATTTTTAGCTGTTCTTGGAAGGTTTTTATCAGTTTTTGATCGGGATTAGTCGCTTTTGACCAATGCTTGCCTGGATAAAAGTACTCCTTTTTCAAGCATCCATTTTCTTAGTTGTGGTCTTGACACGGAGTCATGTATCACATGTTATGACCATTTTATTGCAACCCACGTTTTCAGATAATTTCAATATAAATTTGTTTTTGTATGTTAGCGGTTGTGTTTGGTAATCTATTTCTTGATAGCTCTCAATTTTAATAGAATAAAACATGGAATCAAATATTTTAGAGTCATATAATACATAAGCAAGTTGATCCTACATGAAATGTCAAAAAATACTTGTCCTTCTTTTGCATATTATTCACCTATGTAGGCTTCCCAAGGTTAAACAATATCATTTTTAGGTCAAATAACATGACGTTTTGTTAGAGCACACTCTTGATAGCTCTCAATTTTAATAGAATAAAACATGGAATCAAATATTTCAGAGTCATATAATACATAAGCAAGTTGATCCTACATGAAATGTCAAAAATACTTGTCCTTCTTTTGCCTATTATTCACCTATGTAGGCTTCTCAAGGTTAAACAATATCATTTTTAGGTCAAATAACATGACGTTATATTAGAGCACACTCATGTCTTGACCTTTATACTATAATGTGCCGTCGAGATGCTCTTTGTCTACTACATTCACAACTACCTCAAATACTAGCTGACCAACTTTTACACCAATAAAACACAACCAAAACTAAACAGAGCAAACATATAGATGTGTTTTATCCATCAAGAATCCGGGCAAATACATTATGCCCGGATTCTATGTGGTCTATATGGACTGGAAATAATTTTAGAGGTTTTTTCTTAGGTTTGGATGATTTGAGCCGGTTACGGCATTTTTAGCTGTTCTTGGTTGGTTTTTATTAGTTTTTGATCGGGTTTAGTCGCTTTTGACCAATGCTTGCCTGGATAAAAGTACTCCTTTTTTCAAGCATCCATTTTCTTAGTTGTGGTCTTGAAACGGAGTCATGTATCACATGTTATGACCATTTTATTGCAACCCACGTTTTCAGATAATTTCAATATAAATTTGTTTTTGTATGTTAGCGATTGTGTTTGGTAATCTATTTCTTGATAGCTCTCAATTTTAATAGAATAAAACATGGAATCAAATATTTCAGAGTCATATAATACATAAGCAAGTTGATCCTACATGAAATGTCAAAAAATACTTGTCCTTCTTTTGCATATTATTCACCTATGTAGGCTTCCCTAGGTTAAACAATATCATTTTTAGGTCAAATAACATGACGTTTTGTTAGAGCACACTCTTGATAGCTCTCAATTTTAATAGAATAAAACAGGGAATCAAATATTTCAGAGTCATATAATATATAAGCAAGTTGATCCTACATGAAATGTCAAAAAATACTTGTCCTTCTTTTGCATATTATTCACATATGTAGGCTTCCCAAGGTTAAACAATATCATTTTTAGGTCAAATAACATGACGTTTTGTTAGAGCACACTCATGTCTTGACCTTTATACTATAATGTGCCGTCGAGATGCTCTTTGTCTACTACATTCACAACTACCTCAAATACTAGCTGACCAACTTTTACACCAATAAAACACAACCAAAACTAAACAGAGCAAACATATAGATGTGTTTTATCCATCAAGAATCCGGGCAAATACATTATGCCCGGATTCTATGTGGTCTATATGGACTGGAAATAATTTTAGAGGTTTTTTCTTAGGTTTGGATGATTTGAGCCGGTTACGGCATTTTTAGCTGTTCTTGGTTGGTTTTTATTAGTTTTTGATCGGGTTTAGTCGCTTTTGACCAATGCTTGCCTGGATAAAAGTACTCCTTTTTTCAAGCATCCATTTTCTTAGTTGTGGTCTTGAAACGGAGTCATGTATCACATGTTATGACCATTTTATTGCAACCCACGTTTTCAGATAATTTCAATATAAATTTGTTTTTGTATGTTAGCGATTGTGTTTGGTAATCTATTTCTTGATAGCTCTCAATTTTAATAGAATAAAACATGGAATCAAATATTTCAGAGTCATATAATACATAAGCAAGTTGATCCTACATGAAATGTCAAAAAATACTTGTCCTTCTTTTGCATATTATTCACCTATGTAGGCTTCCCTAGGTTAAACAATATCATTTTTAGGTCAAATAACATGACGTTTTGTTAGAGCACACTCTTGATAGCTCTCAATTTTAATAGAATAAAACAGGGAATCAAATATTTCAGAGTCATATAATATATAAGCAAGTTGATCCTACATGAAATGTCAAAAAATACTTGTCCTTCTTTTGCATATTATTCACATATGTAGGCTTCCCAAGGTTAAACAATATCATTTTTAGGTCAAATAACATGACGTTTTGTTAGAGCACACTCATGTCTTGACCTTTATACTATAATGTGCCGTCGAGATGCTCTTTGTCTACTACATTCACAACTACCTCAAATACTAGCTGACCAACTTTTACACCAATAAAACACAACCAAAACTAAACAGAGCAAACATATAGATGTGTTTTATCCATCAAGAATCCGGGCAAATACATTATGCCCGGATTCTATGTGGTCTATATGGACTCAAAATAATTTTAGAGGTTTTCTTAGGTTTGGATGATTTGAGCCGGTTACGGCATTTTTAGCTGTTCTTGGAAGGTTTTTATCAGTTTTTGATCGGGTTTAGTCGCTTTTGACAAATGCTTGCCTGGATAAAAGTACTCCTTTTTTCAAGCATCCATTTTCTTAGTTGTGGTCTTGAAACGGAGTCATGTATCACATGTTATGACCATTTTATTGCAACCCACGTTTTCAGATAATTTCAATATAAATTTGTATTTGTATGTTAGCGATTGTGTTTGGTAATCTATTTCTTGATAGCTCTCAATTTTAATAGAATAAAACATGGAATCAAATATTTCGGAGTCATATAATACATAAGCAAGTTGATCCTACATGAAATGTCAAAAAATACTTGTCCTTCTTTTGCATATTATTCACCTATGTAGGCTTCCCAAGGTTAAACAATATCATTTATAGGTCAAATAACATGACGTTTTGTTAGAGCACACTCTTGATAGCTCTCAATTTTAATAGAATAAAACATGGAATCAAATAATTCAGAGTCATATAATACATAAGCAAGTTGATCCTACATGAAATGTCAAAAAATACTTGTCCTTCTTTTGCATATTATTCACCTATGTAGGCTTCCCTAGGTTAAACAATATCATTTTTAGGTCAAATAACATGACGTTTTGTTAGAGCACACTCATGTCTTGACCTTTATACTATAATGTGCCGTCGATATGCTCTTTGTCTACTACATTCACAACTACCTCAAATACTAGCTGACCAACTTTTACACCAATAAAACACAACCAAAACTAAACAGAGCAAACATATAGATGTGTTTTATCCATCTAGAATCCGGGAAAATACATTATGCCCGGATTCTGTGTGGTCTATATGGACTGGAAATAATTTTAGAGGTTTTTTCTTAGGTTTGGATGATTTGAGCCGGTTACGGCATTTTTAGCTGTTCTTGGTAGGTTTTTATCAGTTTTTGATCGGGTTTAGTTGCTTTTGACCAATGCTTTCCTGGATAAAAGTACTCCTTTTTTCAAGCATCCATTTTCTAAGTTGTGGTCTTGAAACGGAGTCATGTATCACATGTTATGACCATTTTATTGCAACCCACGTTTTCAGATAATTTCAATATAAATTTGTTTTTGTATGTTAGCGATTGTGTTTGGTAATCTATTTCTTGATAGCTCTCAATTTTAATAGAATAAAACATGGAATCAAATATTTCAGATTCATATAATACATAAGCAAGTTGATCCTACATGAAATGTCAAAAAATACTTGTCCTTCTTTTGCATATTATTCACCTATGTAGGCTTCCCAAGGTTAAACAATATCATTTTTAGGTCAAATAACATGACGTTTTGTTAGACCACACTCTTGATAGCTCTCAATTTTAATAGAATAAAACATGGAATCAAATATTTCAGAGTCATATAATACATAAGCAAGTTGATCCTACATGAAATGTCAAAAAATACTTGTCCTTCTTTTGCATATTATTCACCTATGTAGGCATCCCAAGGTTAAACAATATCATTTTTAGGTCAAATAACATGACGTTTTGTTAGAGCACACTCATGTCTTGACCTTTATACTATAATGTGCCGTCGAGATGCTCTTTGTCTACTACATTCACAACTATCTCAAATACTAACTGACAAAATTTTACACCAATAAAACACAACCAAAACTAAACAGAGCAAACATATAGATGTGTTTTATCCATCAAGAATTCAGGCAAATACATTATGCCCAGATTCTATGTGGTCTATATGGACTGGAAATAATTTTAGAGGTTTTTTCTTAGGTTTGGATGATTTGAGCCGGTTACGGCATTTTTAGCTGTTCTTGGAAGGTTTTTATCAGTTTTTGATCGGGTTTAGTCGCTTTTGACCAATGCTTGCCTGGATAAAAGTACTCCTTTTTTCAAGCATCCATTTTCTTAGTTGTGGTCTTGAAACGGAGTCATGTATCACATGTTATGACCATTTTATTGCAACCCACGTTTTCAGATAATTTCAATATAAATTTGTTTTTGTATGTTAGCGGTTGTGTTTGGTAATCTATTTCTTGATAGCTCTCAATTTTAATAGAATAAAAGATGGAATCAAATATTTCAGAGTCATATAATACATAAGCAAGTTGATCCTACATGAAATGTCAAAAAATACTTGTCCTTCTTTTGCATATTATTCACCTATGTAGGCTTCCCAAGGTTAAACAATATCATTTTTAGGTCAAATAACATGACGTTTTGTTAGAGCACACTCTTGATAGCTCTCAATTTAAATAGAATAAAACATGGAATCAAATATTTCAGAGTCATATAATACATAAGCAAGTTGATCCTACATGAAATGTCAAAAAATACTTGTCCTTCTTTTGCATATTATTCACCTATGTAGGCTTCTCAAGGTTAAACAATATCATTTTTAGGTCAAATAACATGAAGTTATGTTAGAGCACACTCGTGTCTTGACCTTTATACTATAATGTGCCGTCGAGATGCTCTTTGTCTACTACATTCACAACTACCTCAAATACTAGCTGACCAACTTTTACACCAATAAAACACAACCAAAACTAAACAGAGCAAACATATAGATGTGTTTTATCCATCAAGAATCCGGGCAAATACATTATGCCCGGATTCTATGTGGTCTATATGGACTGGAAATAATTTTAGAGGTTTTTTCTTAGGTTTGGATGATTTGAGCCGGTTACGGCATTTTTAGCTGTTCTTGGTCGGTTTTTATCAGTTTTTGATCGGGTTTAGTCGCTTTTGACCAATGCTTGCCTGGATAAAAGTACTCCTTTTTTCAAGCATCCATTTTCTTAGTTGTGGTCTTGAAACGGAGTCATGTATCACATGTTATGACCATTTTATTGCAACCCACGTTTTCAGATAATTTCAATATAAATTTGTTTTTGTATGTTAGCGATTGTGTTTGGTAATCTATTTCTTGATAGCTCTCAATTTTAATAGAATAAAACATGGAATCAAATATTTCAGAGTCATATAATACATAAGCAAGTTGATCCTACATGAAATGTCAAAAAATACTTGTCCTTCTTTTACATATTATTCACCTATGTAGGCTTCCCAAGGTTAAACAATATCATTTTTAGGTCAAATAACATGACGTTTTGTTAGAGCACACTCTTGATAGCTCTCAATTTTAATAGAATAAAACATGGAATCAAATATTTCAGAGTCATATAATACATAAGCAAGTTGATCCTACATGAAATGTCAAAAAATACTTGTCCTTCTTTTGCATATTATTCACCTATGTAGGCATCCCAAGGTTAAACAATATCATTTTTAGGTCAAATAACATGACGTTTTGTTAGAGCACACTCATGTCTTGACCTTTATACTATAATGTGCCGTCGAGATGCTCTTTGTCTACTACATTCACAACTACCTCAAATACTAGCTGACCAACTTTTACACCAATAAAACACAACCAAAACTAAACAGAGCAAACATATAGATGTGTTTTATCCATCTAGAATCCGGGAAAATACATTATGCCCGGATTCCGTGTGGTCTATATGGACTGGAAATAATTTTAGAGGTTTTTTCTTAGGTTTGGATGATTTGAGCCGGTTACGGCATTTTTAGCTGTTCTTGGTAGGTTTTTATCAGTTTTTGATCGGGTTTAGTTGCTTTTGACCAATGCTTTCCTGGATAAAAGTACTCCTTTTTTCAAGCATCCATTTTCTTAGTTGTGGTCTTGAAACGGAGTCATGTATCACATGTTATGACCATTTTATTGCAACCCACGTTTTCAGATAATTTCAATATAAATTTGTTTTTGTATGTTAGCGATTGTGTTTGGTAATCTATTTCTTGATAGCTCTCAATTTTAACAGAATAAAACATGGAATCAAATATTTCAGAGTCATATAATACATAAGCAAGTTGATCCTACATGAAATGTCAAAAAATACTTGTCCTTCTTTTGCATATTATTCACCTATGTAGGCTTCCCAAGGTTAAACAATATCATTTTTAGGTCAAATAACAAGACGTTTTGTTAGAGCACACTTTTGATAGCTCTCAATTTTAATATAATAAAACATGGAATCAAATATTTCAGAGTCATATAATACATAAGCAAGTTGATCCTACATGAAATGTCAAAAAATACTTGTCCTTCTTTTGCATATTATTCACCTATGTAGGCATCCCAAGGTTAAACAATATCATTTTTAGGTCAAATAACATGACGTTTTGTTAGAGCACACTCATGTCTTGACCTTTATACTATAATGTGCCGTCGAGATGCTCTTTGTCTACTACATTCACAACTATCTCAAATACTAACTGACAAACTTTTACACCAATAAAACACAACCAAAACTAAACAGAGCAAACATATAGATGTGTTTTATCCATCAAGAATTCGGGCAAATACATTATGCCCAGATTCTATGTGGTCTATATGGACTGGAAATAATTTTAGAGGTTTTTTCTTAGGTTTGGATGATTTGAGCCGGTTACGGCATTTTTAGCTGTTCTTGGAAGGTTTTTATCAGTTTTTGATCGGGTTTAGTCGCTTTTGACCAATGCTTGCCTGGATAAAAGTACTCCTTTTTTCAAGCATCCATTTTCTTAGTTGTGGTCTTGAAACGGAGTCATGTATCACATGTTATGACCATTTTATTGCAACCCACGTTTTCAGATAATTTCAATATAAATTTGTTTTTGTATGTTAGCGGTTGTGTTTGGTAATCTATTTCTTGATAGCTCTCAATTTTAATAGAATAAAACATGGAATCAAATATTTCAGAGTCATATAATACATAAGCAAGTTGATCCTACATGAAATGTCAAAAAATACTTGTCCTTCTTTTGCATATTATTCACCTATGTAGGCTTCCCAAGGTTAAACAATATCATTTTTAGGTCAAATAACATGACGTTTTGTTAGAGCACACTCTTGATAGCTCTCAATTTAAATAGAATAAAACATGGAATCAAATATTTCAGAGTCATATAATACATAAGCAAGTTGATCCTACATGAAATGTCAAAAAATACTTGTCCTTCTTTTGCATATTATTCACCTATGTAGGCTTCTCAAGGTTAAACAATATCATTTTTAGGTCAAATAACATGACGTTATGTTAGAGCACACTCGTGTCTTGACCTTTATACTATAATGTGCCGTCGAGATGCTCTTTGTCTACTACATTCACAACTACCTCAAATACTAGCTGACCAACTTTTACACCAATAAAACACAACCAAAACTAAACAGAGCAAACATATAGATGTGTTTTATCCATCAAGAATCCGGGCAAATACATTATGCCCGGATTCTATGTGGTCTATATGGAATGGAAATAATTTTAGAGGTTTTTTCTTAGGTTTGGATGATTTGAGCCGGTTACGGCATTTTTAGCTGTTCTTGGTCGGTTTTTATCAGTTTTTGATCGGGTTTAGTCGCTTTTGACCAATCCTTGCCTGGATAAAAGTACTCCTTTTTTCAAGCATCCATTTTCTTAGTTGTGGTCTTGAAACGGAGTCATGTATCACATGTTATGACCATTTTATTGCAACCCACGTTTTCAGATAATTTCAATATAAATTTGTTTTTTTATGTTAGCGATTGTGTTTGGTAATCTATTTCTTGATAGCTCTCAATTTTAATAGAATAAAACATGGAATCAAATATTTCAGAGTCATATAATACATAAGCAAGTTGATCCTACATGAAATGTCAAAAAATACTTGTCCTTCTTTTGCATATTATTCACCTATGTAGGCTTCCCAAGGTTAAACAATATCATTTTTAGGTCAAATAACATGACGTTTTGTTAGAGCACACTCTTGATAGCTCTCAATTTTAATAGAATAAAACATGGAATCAAATATTTCAGAGTCATATAATACATAAGCAAGTTGATCCTACATGAAATGTCAAAAAATACTTGTCCTTCTTTTGCATATTATTCACCTATGTAGGCTTCCCAAGGTTAAACAATATCATTTTTAGGTCAAATAACATGACGTTTTGTTAGAGCACACTCTTGATAGCTCTCAATTTTAATAGAATAAAACATGGAATCAAATTTTTCAGAGTCATATAATACATAAGCATGTTGATCCTACATGAAATGTCAAAAAATACTTGTCCTTCTTTTGCATATTATTCACCTATGTAGGCTTCCCAAGGTTAAACAATATCATTTTTAGGTCAAATAACATGACGTTTTGTTAGAGCACACTCATGTCTTGACCTTTATACTATAATGTGCCGTCGAGATGCTCTTTGTCTACTACATTCACAACTACCTCAAATACTAGCTGACCAACTTTTACACCAATAAAACACAACCAAAACTAAACAGAGCAAACATATAGATGTGTTTTATCCATCAAGAATCCGGGCAAATACATTATGCCCGGATTCAATGTGGTCTATATGGACTGGAAATAATTTTAGAGGTTTTTTCTTAGGTTTGGATGATTTGAGCCGGTTACGGCATTTTTAGCTGTTCTTGGTAGGTTTTTATCAGTTTTTGATCGGGTTTAGTCGCTTTTGACCAATGCTTGCCTGGATAAAAGTACTCCTATTTTTAAGCATACATTTTCTTAGTTGTGGTCTTGAAACGGAGTCATGTATCACATGTTATGACCATTTTATTGCAACCCACGTTTTCAGATAATTTCAATATTAATTTGTTTTTGTATGTTAGCGATTGTGTTTGGTAATCTATTTCTTGATAGCTCTCAATTTTAACAGAATAAAACATGGAATCAAATATTTCAGAGTCATATAATACATAAGCAAGTTGATCCTACATGAAATGTCAAAAAATACTTGTCCTTCTTTTGCATATTATTCACCTATGTAGGCTTCCCAAGGTTAAACAATATCATTTTTAGGTCAAATAACATGACGTTTTGTTAGAGCACACTCTTGATAGCTCTCAATTTTAATAGAATAAAACATGGAATCAAATTTTTCAGAGTCATATAATACATAAGCATGTTGATCCTACATGAAATGTCAAAAAATACTTGTCCTTCTTTTGCATATTATTCACCTATGTAGGCTTCCCAAGGTTAAACAATATCATTTTTAGGTCAAATAACATGACGTTTTGTTAGAGCACACTCATGTCTTGACCTTTATACTATAATGTGCCGTCGAGATGCTCTTTGTCTACTACATTCACAACTACCTCAAATACTAGCTGACCAACTTTTACACCAATAAAACACAACCAAAACTAAACAGAGCAAACATATAGATGTGTTTTATCCATCAAGAATCCGGGCAAATACATTATGCCCGGATTCAATGTGGTCTATATGGACTGGAAATAGTTTTAGAGGTTTTTTCTTAGGTTTGGATGATTTGAGCCGGTTACGGCATTTTTAGCTGTTCTTGGTAGGTTTTTATCAGTTTTTGATCGGGTTTAGTCGCTTTTGACCAATGCTTGCCTGGATAAAAGTACTCCTATTTTTAAGCATCCATTTTCTTAGTTGTGGTCTTGAAACGGAGTCATGTATCACATGTTATGACCATTTTATTGCAACCCACGTTTTCAGATAATTTCAATATTAATTTGTTTTTGTATGTTAGCGATTGTGTTTGGTAATCTATTTCTTGATAGCTCTCAATTTTAACAGAATAAAACATGGAATCAAATATTTCAGAGTCATATAATACATAAGCAAGTTGATCCTACATGAAATGTCAAAAAATACTTGTCCTTCTTTTGCATATTATTCACCTATGTAGGCTTCCCAAGGTTAAACAATATCATTTTTAGGTCAAATAACATGACGTTTTGTTAGAGCACACTCTTGATAGCTCTCAATTTTAATAGAATAAAACATGGAATCAAATTTTTCAGAGTCATATAATACATAAGCATGTTGATCCTACATGAAATGTCAAAAAATACTTGTCCTTCTTTTGCATATTATTCACCTATGTAGGCTTCCCAAGGTTAAACAATATCATTTTTAGGTCAAATAACATGACGTTTTGTTAGAGCACACTCATGTCTTGACCTTTATACTATAATGTGCCGTCGAGATGCTCTTTGTCTACTACATTCACAACTACCTCAAATACTAGCTGACCAACTTTTACACCAATAAAACACAACCAAAACTAAACAGAGCAAACATATAGATGTGTTTTATCCATCAAGAATCCGGGCAAATACATTATGCCCGGATTCTATGTGGTCTATATGGACTGGAAATAATTTTAGAGGTTTTTTCTTAGGTTTGGATGATTTGAGTCGGTTACGGCATTTTTAGCTGTTCTTGGTAGGTTTTTATCAGTTTTTGATCGGGTTTAGTCGCTTTTGACCAATGCTTGCCTGGATAAAAGTACTCCTATTTTCAAGCATCCATTTTCTTAGTTGTGGTCTTGAAACGGAGTCATGTATCACATGTTATGACCATTTTATTGCAACCCACGTTTTCAGATAATTTCAATATAAATTTGTTTTTGTATGTTAGCGATTGTGTTTGGTAATCTATTTCTTGATAGCTCTCAATTTTAATAGAATAAAACATGGAATCAAATATTTCAAACTCATATAATACATAAGCAAGTTTATCCTACATGAAATGTCAAAAAATACTTGTCCTTCTTTTGCATATTATTCACCTATGTAGGCTTCCCAAGGTTAAACAATATCATTTTTAGGTCAAATAACATGACGTTTTGTTAGAGCACACTCTTGATAGCTCTCAATTTTAATAGAATAAAACATGGAATCAAATATTTCAGAGTCATATAATACATAAGCAAGTTGATCCTACATGAAATGTCAAAAAATACTTGTCCTTCTTTTGCATATTATTCACCTATGTAGGCTTCCCAAGGTTAAACAATATCATTTTTAGGTCAAATAACATGACGTTTTGTTAGAGCACACTCATGTCTTGACCTTTATACTATAATGTGCCGTCGAGATGCTCTTTGTCTACTACATTCACAACTACCTCAAATACTAGCTGACCAACTTTTACACCAATAAAACACAACCAAAACTAAACAGAGCAAACATATAGATGTGTTTTATCCATCAAGAATCCGGGCAAATACATTATGCCCGGATTCAATGTGGTCTATATGGACTGGAAATAATTTTAGAGGTTTTTTCTTAGGTTTGGATGATTTGAGCCGGTTACGGCATTTTTAGCTGTTCTTGGTAGGTTTTTATCAGTTTTTGATCGGGTTTAGTCGCTTTTGACCAATGCTTGCCTGGATAAAAGTACTCCTATTTTCAAGCATCCATTTTCTTAGTTGTGGTCTTGAAACGGAGTCATGTATCACATGTTATGACCATTTTATTGCAACCCACGTTTTCAGATAATTTCAATATTAATTTGTTTTTGTATGTTAGCGATTGTGTTTGGTAATCTATTTCTTGATAGCTCTCAATTTTAATAGAATAAAACATGGAATCAAATATTTCAGACTCATATAATACATAAGCAAGTTTATCCTACATGAAATGTCAAAAAATACTTGTCCTTCTTTTGCATATTATTCACCTATGTAGGCTTCCCAAGGTTAAACAATATCATTTTTAGGTCAAATAACATGACGTTTTGTTAGAGCACACTCTTGATAGCTCTCAATTTTAATAGAATAAAACATGGAATCAAATATTTCTGAGTCATATAATACATAAGCAAGTTGATCCTACATGAAATGTCAAAAAATACTTGTCCTTCTTTTGCATATTATTCACCTATGTAGGCTTCCCAAGGTTAAACAATATCATTTTTAGGTCAAATAACATGACGTTTTGTTAGAGCACACTCATGTCTTGACCTTTATACTATAATGTGCCGTCGAGATGCTCTTTGTCTACTACATTCACAACTACCTCAAATACTAGCTGACCAACTTTTACACCAATAAAACACAACCAAAACTAAACAGAGCAAACATATAGATGTGTTTTATCCATCAAGAATCCGGGCAAATACATTATGCCCGGATTCAATGTGGTCTATATGGACTGGAAATAATTTTAGAGGTTTTTTCTTAGGTTTGGATGATTTGAGCCGGTTACGGCATTTTTAGCTGTTCTTGGTAGGTTTTTATCAGTTTTTGATCGGGTTTAGTCGCTTTTGACCAATGCTTGCCTGGATAAAAGTACTCCTATTTTCAAGCATCCATTTTCTTAGTTGTGGTCTTGAAACGGAGTCATGTATCACATGTTATGACAATTTTATTGCAACCCACGTTTTCAGATAATTTCAATATTAATTTGTTTTTGTATGTTAGCGATTGTGTTTGGTAATCTATTTCTTGATAGCTCTCAATTTTAATAGAATAAAACATGGAATCAAATATTTCAGAGTCATATAATACATAAGCAAGTTGATCCTACATGAAATGTCAAAAAATACTTGTCCTTCTTTTGCATATTATTCACCTATGTAGGCTTCCCAAGGTTAAACAATATCATTTTTAGGTCAAATAACATGACGTTTTGTTAGAGCACACTCTTGATAGCTCTCAATTTTAATAGAATAAAACATGGAATCAAATTTTTCAGAGTCATATAATACATAAGCATGTTGATCCTACATGAAATGTCAAAAAATACTTGTCCTTCTTTTGCATATTATTCACCTATGTAGGCTTCCCAAGGTTAAACAATATCATTTTTAGGTCAAATAACATGACGTTTTGTTAGAGCACACTCATGTCTTGACCTTTATACTATAATGTGCCGTCGAGATGCTCTTTGTCTACTACATTCACAACTACCTCAAATACTAGCTGACCAACTTTTACACCAATAAATCACAACCAAAACTAAACAGAGAAACATATAGATGTGTTTTATCCATCAAGAATCCGGGCAAATACATTATGCCCGGATTCTATGTGGTCTATATGTACTGGAAATAATTTTAGAGGTTTTTTCTTAGGTTTGGATGATTTGAGCCGGTTACGGCATTTTTAGCTGTTCTTGGTAGGTTTTTATCAGTTTTTGATCGGGTTTAGTCGCTTTTGACCAATGCTTGCCTGGATAAAAATACTCCTATTTTCAAACATCCATTTTCTTAGTTGTGGTCTTGAAACGGAGTCATGTATCACATGTTATGACCATTTTATTGCAACCCACGTTTTCAGATAATTTCAATATTAATTTGTTTTTGTATGTTAGCGATTGTGTTTGGTAATCTATTTCTTGATAGCTCTCAATTTTAATAGAATAAAACATGAAATAATATATTTCAGAGTCATATAATACATAAGCAAGTTGATCCTACATGAAATGTCAAAAAATACTTGTCCTTCTTTTGCATATTATTCACCTATGTAGGCTTCCCAAGGTTAAACAATATCATTTTTAGGTCAAATAACATGACGTTTTGTTAGAGCACACTCTTGATAGCTCTCAATTTTAATAGAATAAAACATGGAATCAAATATTTTAGAGTCATATAATACATAAGCAAGTTGATCCTACATGAAATGTCAAAAAATACTTGTCCTTCTTTTGCATATTATTCACCTATGTAGGCTTCCCAAGGTTAAACAATATCATTTTTAGGTCAAATAACATGACGTTTTGTTAGAGCACACTCTTGATAGCTCTCAATTTTAATAGAATAAAACATGGAATCAAATATTTCAGAGTCATATAATACATAAGCAAGTTGATCCTACATGAAATGTCAAAAAATACTTGTCCTTCTTTTGCATATTATTCACCTATGTAGGCTTCCCAAGGTTAAACAATATCATTTTTAGGTCAAATAACATGACGTTTTGTTAGAGCACACTCATGTCTTGACCTTTATACTATAATGTGCCGTCGAGATGCTCTTTGTCTACTACATTCACAACTACCTCAAATACTAGCTGACCAACTTTTACACCAATAAAACACAACCAAAACTAAACAGAGCAAACATATAGATGTGTTTTATCCATCAAGAATCCGGGCAAATACATTATGCCCGGATTCAATGTGGTCTATATGGACTAGAAATAATTTTAGAGGTTTTTTCTTAGGTTTGGATGATTTGAGCCGGTTACGACATTTTTAGCTGTTCTTGGTAGGTTTTTATCAGTTTTTGATCGGGTTTAGTCGCTTTTGACCAATGCTTGCCTGGATAAAAGTACTCCTATTTCAAGCATCCATTTTCTTAGTTGTGGTCTTGAAACGGAGTCATGTATCACATGTTATGACCATTTTATTGCAACCCACGTTTTCAGATAATTTCAATATAAATTTGTTTTTGTATGTTAGCGATTGTGTTTGGTAATCTATTTCTTGATAGCTCTCAATTTTAATAGAATAAAACATGGAATCAAATATTTCAGAGTCATATAATACATAAGCAAGTTGATCCTACATGAAATGTCAAAAAATACTTGTCCTTCTTTTGCATATTATTCACCTATGTAGGCTTCCCAAGGTTAAACAATATCATTTTTAGGTCAAATAACATGACGTTTTGTTAGAGCACACTCTTGATAGCTCTCAATTTTAATAGAATAAAACATGGAATCAAATATTTCAGAGTCATATAATACATAAGCAAGTTGATCCTACATGAAATGTCAAAAAATACTTGTCCTTCTTTTGCATATTATTCACCTATGTAGGCTTCCCAAGGTTAAACAATATCATTTTTAGGTCAAATAACATGACGTTTTGTTAGAGCACACTCTTGATAGCTCTCAATTTTAATAGAATAAAACATGGAATCAAATATTTCAGAGTCATATAATACATAAGCAAGTTGATCCTACATGAAATGTCAAAAAATACTTGTCCTTCTTTTGCATATTATTCACCTATGTAGGCTTACCAAGGTTAAACAATATCATTTTTAGGTCAAATAACATGACGTTTTGTTAGAGCACACTCATGTCTTGACCTTTATACTATAATGTGCCGTCGAGATGCTCTTTGTCTACTACATTCACAACTACCTCAAATACTAGCTGACCAACTTTTACACCAATAAAACACAACCAAAACTAAACAGAGCAAGCATATAGATGTGTTTTATCCATCAAGAATCCGGGCAAATACATTATGCCCGGATTCAATGTGGTCTATATGGACTGGAAATAATTTTAGAGGTTTTTTCTTAGGTTTGGATGATTTGAGCCGGTTACGGCATTTTTAGCTGTTCTTGGTAGGTTTTTATCAGTTTTTGATCGGGTTTAGTCGCTTTTGACCAATGCTTGCCTGGATAAAAGTACTCCTATTTTCAAGCATCCATTTTCTTAGTTGTGGTCTTGAAACGGAGTCATGTATCACATGTTATGACCATTTTATTGCAACCCACGTTTTCAGATAATTTCAATATAAATTTGTTTTTGTATGTTAGCGATTGTGTTTGGTAATCTATTTCTTGATAGCTCTCAATTTTAATAGAATAAAACATGGAATCAAATATTTCAGAGTCATATAATACATAAGCAAGTTGATCCTACATGAAATGTCAAAAAATACTTGTCCTTTTTTTGCATATTATTCACCTATGTAGGCTTCCCAAGGTTAAACAATATCATTTTTAGGTCAAATAACATGACGTTTTGTTAGAGCACACTCTTGATAGCTCTCAATTTTAATAGAATAAAACATGGAATCAAATATTTCAGAGTCATATAATACATAAGCAAGTTGATCCTACATGAAATGTCAAAAAATACTTGTCCTTCTTTTGCATATTATTCACCTATGTAGGCTTCCCAAGGTTAAACAATATCATTTTTAGGTCAAATAACATGACGTTTTGTTAGAGCACACTCTTGATAGCTCTCAATTTTAATAGAATAAAACATGGAATCAAATATTTCAGAGTCATATAATACATAAGCAAGTTGATCCTACATGAAATGTCAAAAAATACTTGTCCTTCTTTTGCATATTATTCACCTATGTAGGCTTCCCAAGGTTAAACAATATCATTTTTAGGTCAAATAACATGACGTTTTGTTAGAGCACACTCTTGATAGCTCTCAATTTTAATAGAATAAAACATGGAATCAAATATTTCAGAGTCATATAATACATAAGCAAGTTGATCCTACATGAAATGTCAAAAAATACTTGTCCTTCTTTTGCATATTATTCACCTATGTAGGCTTCCCAAGGTTAAACAATATCATTTTTAGGTCAAATAACATGACGTTTTGTTAGAGCACACTCATGTCTTGACCTTTATACTATAATGTGCCGTCGAGATGCTCTTTGTCTACTACATTCACAACTACCTCAAATACTAGCTGACCAACTTTTACACCAATAAAACACAACCAAAACTAAACAGAGCAAGCATATAGATGTGTTTTATCCATCAAGAATCCGGGCAAATACAATATGCCCGGATTCAATGTGGTCTATATGGACTGGAAATAATTTTAGAGGTTTTTTTTTAGGTTTGGATGATTTGAGCCGGTTACGGCATTTTTAGCTGTTCTTGGTAGGTTTTTATCAGTTTTTGATCGGGTTTAGTCGCTTTTGACCAATGCTTGCCTGGATAAAAGTACTCCTATTTTCAAGCATCCATTTTCTTAGTTGTGGTCTTGAAACGGAGTCATGTATCACATGTTATGACCATTTTATTGCAACCCACGTTTTCAGATAATTTCAATATAAATTTGTTTTTGTATGTTAGCGATTGTGTTTGGTAATCTATTTCTTGATAGCTCTCAATTTTAATAGAATAAAACATGGAATCAAATATTTCAGAGTCATATAATACATAAGCAAGTTGATCCTACATGAAATGTCAAAAAATACTTGTCCTTCTTTTGCATATTATTCACCTATGTAGGCTTCCCAAGGTTAAACAATATCATTTTTAGGTCAAATAACATGACGTTTTGTTAGAGCACACTCTTGATAGCTCTCAATTTTAATAGAATAAAACATGGAATCAAATATTTCAGAGTCATATAATACATAAGCAAGTTGATCCTACATGAAATGTCAAAAAATACTTGTCCTTCTTTTGCATATTATTCACCTATGTAGGCTTCCCAAGGTTAAACAATATCATTTTTAGGTCAAATAACATGACGTTTTGTTAGAGCACACTCATGTCTTGACCTTTATACTATAATGTGCCGTCGAGATGCTCTTTGTCTACTACATTCACAACTACCTCAAATACTAGCTGACCAACTTTTACACCAATAAAACACAACCAAAACTAAACAGAGCAAACATATAGCTGTGTTTTATCCATCAAGAATCCGGGCAAATACATTATGCCCGGATTCAATGTGGTCTATATGGACTGGAAATAATTTTAGAGGTTTTTTTCTTAGGTTTGGATGATTTGAGCCGGTTACGGCATTTTTAGCTGTTCTTGGTAGGTTTTTATCAGTTTTTGATCGGGTTTAGTCGCTTTTGACCAATGCTTGCCTAGATAAAAGTACTCCTATTTTCAAGCATCCATTTTCTTAGTTGTGGTCTTGAAACGGAGTCATGTATCACATGTTATGACCATTTTATTGCAACCCACGTTTTCAGATAATTTCAATATTAATTTGTTTTTGTATGTTAGCGATTGTGTTTGGTAATCTATTTCTTGATAGCTCTCAATTTTAATAGAATAAAACATGGAATCAAATATTTCAGAGTCATATAATACATAAGCAAGTTGATCCTACATGAAATGTCAAAAAATACTTGTCCTTCTTTTGCATATTATTCACCTATGTAGGCTTCCCAAGGTTAAACAATATCATTTTTAGGTCAAATAACATGACATTTTGTTAGAGCACACTCTTGATAGCTCTCAATTTTAATAGAATAAAACATGGAATCAAATTTTTCAGAGTCATATAATACATAAGCATGTTGATCCTACATGAAATGTCAAAAAATACTTGTCCTTCTTTTGCATATTATTCACCTATGTAGGCTTCCCAAGGTTAAACAATATCATTTTTAGGTCAAATAACATGACGTTTTGTTAGAGCACACTCATGTCTTGACCTTTATACTATAATGTATCGTCGAGATGCTCTTTGTCTACTACATTCACAACTACCTCAAATACTAGCTGACCAACTTTTACACCAATAAATCACAACCAAAACTAAACAGAGAAAACATATACATGTGTTTTATCCATCAAGAATCCGGGAAAATACATTATGCCCGGATTCTATGTGGTCTATATGGACTGGAAATAATTTTAGAGGTTTTTTCTTAGGTTTGGATGATTTGAGCCGGTTACGGCATTTTTAGCTGTTCTTGGTAGGTTTTTATCAGTTTTTGATCGGGTTTAGTCGCTTTTGACCAATGCTTGCCTAGATAAAAGTACTCCTATTTTCAAGCATCCATTTTCTTAGTTGTGGTCTTGAAACGGAGTCATGTATCACATGTTATGACCATTTTATTGCAACCCACGTTTTCAGATAATTTCAATATTAATTTGTTTTTGTATGTTAGCGATTGTGTTTGGTAATCTATTTCTTGATAGCTCTCAATTTTAATAGAATAAAACATGGAATCAAATATTTCAGAGTCATATAATACATAAGCAAGTTGATCCTACATGAAATGTCAAAAAATACTTGTCCTTCTTTTGCATATTATTCACCTATGTAGGCTTCCCAAGGTTAAACAATATCATTTTTAGGTCAAATAACATGACGTTTTGTTAGAGCACACTCTTGATAGCTCTCAATTTTAATAGAATAAAACATGGAATCAAATTTTTCAGAGTCATATAATACATAAGCATGTTGATCCTACATGAAATGTCAAAAAATACTTGTCCTTCTTTTTCATATTATTCACCTATGTAGGCTTCCCAAGGTTAAACAATATCATTTTTAGGTCAAATAACATGACGTTTTGTTAGAGCACACTCATGTCTTGACCTTTATACTATAATGTGTCGTCGAGATGCTCTTTGTCTACTACATTCACAACTACCTCAAATACTAGCTGACCAACTTTTACACCAATAAATCACAACCAAAACTAAACAGAGAAAACATATAGATGTGTTTTATCCATCAAGAATCCGGGCAAATACATTATGCCTGGATTCTATGTGGTCTATATGGACTGGAAATAATTTTAGAGGTTTTTTCTTAGGTTTGGATGATTTGAGCCGGTTACGGCATTTTTAGCTGTTCTTGGTAGGTTTTTATCAGTTTTTGATCGGGTTTAGTCGCTTTTGACCAATGCTTGCCTGAATAAAAGTACTCCTATTTTCAAGCATCCATTTTCTTAGTTGTGGTCTTGAAACGGAGTCATGTATCGCATGTTATGACCATTTTATTGCAACCCACGTTTTCAGATAATTTCAATATAAATTTGTTTTTGTATGTTAGCGATTGTGTTTGGTAATCTATTTCTTGATAGCTCTCAATTTTAATAGAATAAAACATGGAATCAAATATTTCAGAGTCATATAATACATAAGCAAGTTGATCCTACATGAAATGTCAAAAAATACTTGTCCTTCTTTTGCATATTATTCACCTATGTAGGCTTCCCAAGGTTAAACAATATCATTTTTAGGTCAAATAACATGACGTTTTGTTAGAGCACACTCTTGATAGCTCTCAATATTAATAGAATAAAACATGGAATCAAATATTTCAGAGTCATATAATACATAAGCAAGTTGATCCTACATGAAATGTCAAAAAATACTTGTCCTTCTTTTGCATATTATTCACCTATGTAGGCTTCCCAAGGTTAAAATATCATTTTTAGGTCAAATAACATGACGTTTTGTTAGAGCACACTCATGTCTTGACCTTTATACTATAATGTGCCGTCGAGATGCTCTTTGTCTACTACATTCACAACTACCTCAAATACTAGCTGACCAACTTTTACACCAATAAATCACAACCAAAACTAAACAGAGAAAACATATAGATGTGTTTTATCCATCAAGAATCCGGGAAAATACATTATGCCCGGATTCTATGTGGTCTATATGGACTGGAAATAATTTTAGAGGTTTTTTCTTAGGTTTGGATGATTTGAGCCGGTTACGGCATTTTTAGCTGTTATTGGTAGGTTTTTATCAGTTTTTGATCGGGTTTAGTCGCTTTTGACCAATGCTTGCCTGGATAAAAGTACTCCTATTTTCAAGCATCCATTTTCTTAGTTGTGGTCTTGAAACGGAGTCATGTATCACATGTTATGACCATTTTATTGCAACCCACGTTTTCAGATAATTTCAATATAAATTTGTTTTTGTATGTTAGCGATTGTGTTTGGTAATCTATTTCTTGATAGCTCTCAATTTTAATAGAATAAAACATGGAATCAAATATGTCAGAGTCATATAATACATAAGCAAGTTGATCCTACATGAAATGTCAAAAAATACTTGTCCTTCTTTTGCATATTATTCACCTATGTAGGCTTCCCAAGGTTAAACAATATCATTTTTAGATCAAATAACATGACGTTTTGTTAGAGCACACTCTTGATAGCTCTCAATTTTAATAGAATAAAACATGGAATCAAATATTTCAGAGTCATATAATACATAAGCAAGTTGATCCTACATGAAATGTCAAAAAATACTTGTCCTTCTTTTGCATATTATTCACCTATGTAGGCTTACCAAGGTTAAACAATATCCTTTTTAGGTCAAATAACATGACGTTTTGTTAGAGCACACTCATGTCTTGACCTTTATACTATAATGTGCCGTCGAGATGCTCTTTGTCTACTACATTCACAACTACCTCAAATACTAGCTGACCAACTTTTACACCAATAAAACACAACCAAAACTAAACAGAGCAAACATATAGATGTGTTTTATCCATCAAGAATCCGGGCAAATACATTATGCCCGGATTCAATGTGGTCTATATGGACTGGAAATAATTTTAGAGGTTTTTTCTTAGGTTTGGATGATTTGAGCCGGTTACGACATTTTTAGCTGTTCTTGGTAGGTTTTTATCAGTTTTTGATCGGGTTTAGTCGCTTTTGACCAATGCTTGCCTAGATAAAAGTACTCCTATTTTCAAGCATCCATTTTCTTAGTTGTGGTCTTGAAACGGAGTCATGTATCACATGTTATGACCATTTTATTGCAACCCACGTTTTCAGATAATTTCAATATTAATTTGTTTTTGTATGTTAGCGATTGTGTTTGGTAATCTATTTCTTGATAGCTCTCAATTTTAATACAATAAAACATGGAATCAAATATTTCAGAGTCATATAATACATAAGCAAGTTGATCCTACATGAAATGTCAAAAAATACTTGTCCTTCTTTTGCATATTATTCACCTATGTAGGCTTCCCAAGGTTAAACAATATCATTTTTAGGTCAAATAACATGACGTTTTGTTAGAGCACACTCATGTCTTGACCTTTATACTATAATGTGCCGTCGAGATGCTCTTTGTCTACTACATTCACAACTACCTCAAATACTAGCTGACCAACTTTTACACCAATAAATCACAACCAAAACTAAACAGAGAAAACATATAGATGTGTTTTATCCATCAAGAATCCGGGCAAATACATTATGCCCGGATTCTATGTGGTCTATATGGACTGGAAATAATTTTAGAGGTTTTTTCTTAGGTTTGGATGATTTGAGCCGGTTACGGTATTTTTAGCTGTTCTTGGTAGGTTTTTATCAGTTTTTGATCGGGTTTAGTCGCTTTTGACCAATGCTTGCCTGAATAAAAGTACTCCTATTTTCAAGCATCCATTTTCTTAGTTGTGGTCTTGAAACGGAGTCATGTATCACATGTTATGACCATTTTATTGCAACCCACGTTTTCAGATAATTTCAATATAAATTTGTTTTTGTATGTTAGCGATTGTGTTTGGTAATCTATTTCTTGATAGCTCTCAATTTTAATAGAATAAAACATAGAATCAAATATTTCAGAGTCATATAATACATAAGCAAGTTGATCCTACATGAAATGTCAAAAAATACTTGTCCTTCTTTTGCATATTATTCACCTATGTAGGCTTCCCAAGGTTAAACAATATCATTTTTAGGTCAAATAACATGACGTTTTGTTAGAGCACACTCTTGATAGCTCTCAATTTTAATAGAATAAAACATGGAATCAAATATTTCAGAGTCATATAATACATAAGCAAGTTGATCCTACATGAAATGTCAAAAAATACTTGTCCTTCTTTTGCATATTATTCACCTATGTAGGCTTCCCAAGGTTAAACAATATCATTTTTAGGTCAAATAACATGACGTTTTGTTAGAGCACACTCATGTCTTGACCTTTATACTATAATGTGCCGTCGAGATTCTCTTTGTCTACTACATTCACAACTACCTCAAATACTAGCTGACCAACTTTTACACCAATAAATCACAACCAAAACTAAACAGAGAAAACATATAGATGTGTTTTATCCATCAAGAATCCGGGCAAATACATTATGCCCGGATTCTATGTGGTCTATATGGACTGGAAATAATTTTAGAGGTTTTTTCTTAGGTTTGGATGATTTGAGCCGGTTACGGCATTTTTAGCTGTTCTTGGTAGGTTTTTATCAGTTTTTGATCGGGTTTAGTCGCTTTTGACCAATGCTTGCCTGAATAAAAGTACTCCTATTTTCAAGCATCCATTTTCTTAGTTGTGGTCTTGAAACGGAGTCATGTATCACATGTTATGACCATTTTATTGCAACCCACGTTTTCAGATAATTTCAATATTAATTTGTTTTTGTATGTTAGCGATTGTGTTTGGTAATCTATTTCTTGATAGCTCTCAATTTTAATAGAATAAAACATGGAATCAAATATTTCAGAGTCATATAATACATAAGCAAGTTGATCCTACATGAAATGTCAAAAAATACTTGTCCTTCTTTTGTATATTATTCACCTATGTAGGCTTCCCAAGGTTAAACAATATCATTTTTAGGTCAAATAACATGACGTTTTGTTAGAGCACACTCTTGATAGCTCTCAATTTTAATAGAATAAAACATGGAATCAAATATTTCAGAGTCATATAATACATAAGCAAGTTGATCCTACATGAAATGTCAAAAAATACTTGTCCTTCTTTTGCATATTATTCACCTATGTAGGCTTCCCAAGGTTAAACAATATCATTTTTAGGTCAAATAACATGACGTTTTGTTAGAGCACACTCATGTATTGACCTTTTTACTATAATGTGCCGTCGAGATGCTCTTTGTCTACTACATTCACAACTACCTCAAATACTAGCTGACCAACTTTTACACCAATAAAACACAACCAAAACTAAACAGAGCAAACATATAGATGTGTTTTATCCATCAAGAATCCGGGCAAATACATTATGCCCGGATTCAATGTGGTCTATATGGACTGGAAATAATTTTAGAGGTTTTTTCTTAGGTTTGGATGATTTGAGCCGGTTACGGCATTTTTAGCTGTTCTTGGTAGGTTTTTATCAGTTTTTGATCGGGTTTAGTCGCTTTTGACCAATGCTTGCCTGGATAAAAGTACTCCTATTTTCAAGCATCAATTTTCTTAGTTGTGGTCTTGAAACGGAGTCATGTATCACATGTTATGACCATTTTATTGCAACCCACGTTTTCAGATAATTTCAATATTAATTTGTTTTTGTATGTTAGCGATTGTGTTTGGTAATCTATTTCTTGATAGCTCTCAATTTTAACAGAATAAAACATGGAATCAAATACTTCAGAGTCATATAATACATAAGCAAGTTGATCCTACATGAAATGTCAAAAAATACTTGTCCTTCTTTTGCATATTATTCACCTATGTAGGCTTCCCAAGGTTAAACAATATCATTTTTAGGTCAAATAACATGACGTTTTGTTAGAGCACACTCTTGATAGCTCTCAATTTTAATAGAATAAAACATGGAATCAAATTTTTCAGAGTCACATAATACATAAGCATGTTGATCCTACATGAAATGTCAAAAAATACTTGTCCTTCTTTTGCATATTATTCACCTATGTAGGCTTCCCAAGGTTAAACAATATCATTTTTAGGTCAAATAACATGACGTTTTGTTAGAGCACACTCATGTCTTGACCTTTATACTATAATGTGCCGTCGAGATGCTCTTTGTCTACTACATTCACAACTACCTCAAATACTAGCTGACCAACTTTTACACCAATAAATCACAACCAAAACTAAACAGAGAAAACATATAGATGTGTTTTTTCCATCAAGAATCCGGGCAAATACATTATGCCCGGATTCTATGTGGTCTATATGGACTGGAAATAATTTTAGAGGTTTTTTCTTAGGTTTGGATGATTTGAGCCGGTTACGGCATTTTTAGCTGTTCTTGGTAGGTTTTTATCAGTTTTTGATCGGGTTTAGTCGCTTTTGACCAATGCTTGCCTGGATAAAAGTACTCCTATTTTTAAGCATCCATTTTCTTAGTTGTGGTCTTGAAACGGAGTCATGTATCACATGTTATGACCATTTTATTGCAACCCACGTTTTCAGATAATTTCAATATTAATTTTTTTTTGTATGTTAGCGATTGTGTTTGGTAATCTATTTCTTGATAGCTCTCAATTTTAATACAATAAAACATGGAATCAAATATTTCAGAGTCATATAATACATAAGCAAGTTGATCCTACATGAAATGTCAAAAAATACTTGTCCTTCTTTTGCATATTATTCACCTATGTAGGCTTCCCAAGGTTAAACAATATCATTTTTAGGTCAAATAACATGACGTTTTGTTAGAGCACACTCATGTCTTGACCTTTATACTATAATGTGCCGTCGAGATGCTCTTTGTCTACTACATTCACAACTACCTCAAATACTAGCTGACCAACTTTTACACCAATAAATCACAACCAAAACTAAACAGAGAAAACATATAGATGTGTTTTATCCATCAAGAATCCGGGCAAATACATTATGCCCGGATTCTATGTGGTCTATATGGACTGGAAATAATTTTAGAGGTTTTTTCTTAGGTTTGGATGATTTGAGCCGGTTACGGTATTTTTAGCTGTTCTTGGTAGGTTTTTATCAGTTTTTGATCGGGTTTAGTCGCTTTTGACCAATGCTTGCCTGAATAAAAGTACTCCTATTTTCAAGCATCCATTTTCTTAGTTGTGGTCTTGAAACGGAGTCATGTATCACATGTTATGACCATTTTATTGCAACCCACGTTTTCAGATAATTTCAATATAAATTTGTTTTTGTATGTTAGCGATTGTGTTTGGTAATCTATTTCTTGATAGCTCTCAATTTTAATAGAATAAAACATAGAATCAAATATTTCAGAGTCATATAATACATAAGCAAGTTGATCCTACATGAAATGTCAAAAAATACTTGTCCTTCTTTTGCATATTATTCACCTATGTAGGCTTCCCAAGGTTAAACAATATCATTTTTAGGTCAAATAACATGACGTTTTGTTAGAGCACACTCTTGATAGCTCTCAATTTTAATAGAATAAAACATGGAATCAAATATTTCAGAGTCATATAATACATAAGCAAGTTGATCCTACATGAAATGTCAAAAAATACTTGTCCTTCTTTTGCATATTATTCACCTATGTAGGCTTCCCAAGGTTAAACAATATCATTTTTAGGTCAAATAACATGACGTTTTGTTAGAGCACACTCATGTCTTGACCTTTATACTATAATGTGCCGTCGAGATTCTCTTTGTCTACTACATTCACAACTACCTCAAATACTAGCTGACCAACTTTTACACCAATAAATCACAACCAAAACTAAACAGAGAAAACATATAGATGTGTTTTATCCATCAAGAATCCGGGCAAATACATTATGCCCGGATTCTATGTGGTCTATATGGACTGGAAATAATTTTAGAGGTTTTTTCTTAGGTTTGGATGATTTGAGCCGGTTACGGCATTTTTAGCTGTTCTTGGTAGGTTTTTATCAGTTTTTGATCGGGTTTAGTCGCTTTTGACCAATGCTTGCCTGAATAAAAGTACTCCTATTTTCAAGCATCCATTTTCTTAGTTGTGGTCTTGAAACGGAGTCATGTATCACATGTTATGACCATTTTATTGCAACCCACGTTTTCAGATAATTTCAATATTAATTTGTTTTTGTATGTTAGCGATTGTGTTTGGTAATCTATTTCTTGATAGCTCTCAATTTTAATAGAATAAAACATGGAATCAAATATTTCAGAGTCATATAATACATAAGCAAGTTGATCCTACATGAAATGTCAAAAAATACTTGTCCTTCTTTTGTATATTATTCACCTATGTAGGCTTCCCAAGGTTAAACAATATCATTTTTAGGTCAAATAACATGACGTTTTGTTAGAGCACACTCTTGATAGCTCTCAATTTTAATAGAATAAAACATGGAATCAAATATTTCAGAGTCATATAATACATAAGCAAGTTGATCCTACATGAAATGTCAAAAAATACTTGTCCTTCTTTTGCATATTATTCACCTATGTAGGCTTCCCAAGGTTAAACAATATCATTTTTAGGTCAAATAACATGACGTTTTGTTAGAGCACACTCATGTATTGACCTTTTTACTATAATGTGCCGTCGAGATGCTCTTTGTCTACTACATTCACAACTACCTCAAATACTAGCTGACCAACTTTTACACCAATAAAACACAACCAAAACTAAACAGAGCAAACATATAGATGTGTTTTATCCATCAAGAATCCGGGCAAATACATTATGCCCGGATTCAATGTGGTCTATATGGACTGGAAATAATTTTAGAGGTTTTTTCTTAGGTTTGGATGATTTGAGCCGGTTACGGCATTTTTAGCTGTTCTTGGTAGGTTTTTATCAGTTTTTGATCGGGTTTAGTCGCTTTTGACCAATGCTTGCCTGGATAAAAGTACTCCTATTTTCAAGCATCAATTTTCTTAGTTGTGGTCTTGAAACGGAGTCATGTATCACATGTTATGACCATTTTATTGCAACCCACGTTTTCAGATAATTTCAATATTAATTTGTTTTTGTATGTTAGTGATTGTGTTTGGTAATCTATTTCTTGATAGCTCTCAATTTTAACAGAATAAAACATGGAATCAAATATTTCAGAGTCATATAATACATAAGCAAGTTGATCATACATGAAATGTCAAAAAATACTTGTCCTTCTTTTGCATATTATTCACCTATGTAGGCTTCCCAAGGTTAAACAATATCATTTTTAGGTCAAATAACATGACGTTTTGTTAGAGCACACTCTTGATAGCTCTCAATTTTAATAGAATAAAACATGGAATCAAATTTTTCAGAGTCACATAATACATAAGCATGTTGATCCTACATGAAATGTCAAAAAATACTTGTCCTTCTTTTGCATATTATTCACCTATGTAGGCTTCCCAAGGTTAAACAATATCATTTTTAGGTCAAATAACATGACGTTTTGTTAGAGCACACTCATGTCTTGACCTTTATACTATAATGTGCCGTCGAGATGCTCTTTGTCTACTACATTCACAACTACCTCAAATACTAGCTGACCAACTTTTACACCAATAAATCACAACCAAAACTAAACAGAGAAAACATATAGATGTGTTTTATCCATCAAGAATCCGGGCAAACACATTATGCCCGGATTCTATGTGGTCTATATGGACTGGAAATAATTTTAGAGGTTTTTTCTTAGGTTTGAATGATTTGAGCCGGTTACGGCATTTTTAGCTGTTCTTGGTAGGTTTTTATCAGTTTTTGATCGGGTTTAGTCGCTTTTGACCAATGCTTGCCTGGATAAAAGTACTCCTATTTTTAAGCATCCATTTTCTTAGTTGTGGTCTTGAAACGGAGTCATGTATCACATGTTATGACCATTTTATTGCAACCCACGTTTTCAGATAATTTCAATATTAATTTGTTTTTGTATGTTAGCGATTGTGTTTGGTAATCTATTTCTTGATAGCTCTCAATTTTAACAGAATAAAACATGGAATCAAATATTTCAGAGTCATATAATACATAAGCAAGTTGATCCTACATGAAATGTCAAAAAATACTTGTCCTTCTTTTGCATATTATTCACCTATGTAGGCTTCCCAAGGTTAAACAATATCATTTTTAGGTCAAATAACATGACGTTTTGTTAGAGCACACTCTTGATAGCTCTCAATTTTAATAGAATAAAACATGGAATCAAATTTTTCAGAGTCATATAATACATAAGCATGTTGATCCTACATGAAATGTCAAAAAATACTTGTCCTTCTTTTGCATATTATTCACCTATGTAGGCTTCCCAAGGTTAAACAATATCATTTTAAGGTCAAATAACATGACGTTTTGTTAGAGCACACTCATGTCTTGACCTTTATACTATAATGTGCCGTCGAGATGCTCTTTGTCTACTACATTCACAACTACCTCAAATACTAGCTGACCAACTTTTACACCAATAAATCACAACCAAAACTAAACAGAGAAAACATATAGATGTGTTTTTTCCATCAAGAATCCGGGCAAATACATTATGCCCGGATTCTATGTGGTCTATATGGACTGGAAATAATTTTAGAGGTTTTTTCTTAGGTTTGGATGATTTGAGCCGGTTACGGCATTTTTAGCTGTTCTTGGTAGGTTTTTATCAGTTTTTGATCGGGTTTAGTCGCTTTTGACCAATGCTTGCCTGGATAAAAGTACTCCTATTTTTAAGCATCCATTTTCTTAGTTGTGGTCTTGAAACGGAGTCATGTATCACATGTTATGACCATTTTATTGCAACCCACGTTTTCAGATAATTTCAATATTAATTTTTTTTTGTATGTTAGCGATTGTGTTTGGTAATCTATTTCTTGATAGCTCTCAATTTTAACAGAATAAAACATGAAATCAAATATTTCAGAGTCATATAATACATAAGCAAGTTGATCCTACATGAAATGTCAAAAAATACTTGTCCTTCTTTTGCATATTATTCACCTATGTAGGCTTCCCAAGGTAAAACAATATCATTTTTAGGTCAAATAACATGACGTTTTGTTAGAGCACACTCTTGATAGCTCTCAATTTTAATAGAAAAAAACATGGAATCAAATTTTTCAGAGTCATATAATACATAAGCATGTTGATCCTACATGAAATGTCAAAAAATACTTGTCCTTCTTTTGCATATCATTCACCTATGTAGGCTTCCCAAGGTTAAACAATATCATTTTTAGGTCAAATAACATGACGTTTTGTTAGAGCACACTCATGTCTTGACCTTTATACTATAATGTGCCGTCGAGATGCTCTTTGTCTACTACATTCACAACTACCTCAAATACTAGCTGACCAACTTTTACACCAATAAATCACAACCAAAACTAAACAGAGAAAACATATAGATGTGTTTTATCCATCAAGAATCCGGGCAAATACATTATGCCCGGATTCTATGTGGTCTATATGGACTGGAAATAATTTTAGAGGTTTTTTCTTAGGTTTGGATGATTTGAGCCGGTTACGGCATTTTTAGCTGTTCTTGGTAGGTTTTTATCAGTTTTTGATCGGGTTTAGTCGCTTTTGACCAATGCTTGCCTGGATAAAAGTACTCCTATTTTCAAGCATCCATTTTCTTAGTTGTGGTCTTGAAACGGAGTCATGTATCATATGTTATGACCATTTTATTGCAACCCACGTTTTCAGATAATTTCAATATTAATTTTTTTTTGTATGTTAGCGATTGTGTTTGGTAATCTATTTCTTGATAGCTCTCAATTTTAACAGAATAAAACATGAAATCAAATATTTCAGAGTCATATAATACATAAGCAAGTTGATCCTACATGAAATGTCAAAAAATACTTGTCCTTCTTTTGCATATTATTCACCTATGTAGGCTTCCCAAGGTTAAACAATATCATTTTTAGGTCAAATAACATGACGTTTTGTTAGAGCACACTCTTGATAGCTCTCAATTTTAATAGAATAAAACATGGAATCAAATTTTTCAGAGTCATATAATACATAAGCATGTTGATCCTACATGAAATGTCAAAAAATACTTGTCCTTCTTTTGCATATTATTCACCTATGTAGGCTTCCCAAGCTTAAACAATATCATTTTAAGGTCAAATAACATGACGTTTTGTTAGAGCACACTCATGTCTTGACCTTTATACTATAATGTGCCGTCGAGATGCTCTTTGTCTACTACATTCACAACTACCTCAAATACTAGCTGACCAACTTTTACACCAATAAATCACAACCAAAACTAAACAGAGAAAACATATAGATGTGTTTTTTCCATCAAGAATCCGGGCAAATACATTATGCCCGGATTCTATGTGGTCTATATGGACTGGAAATAATTTTAGAGGTTTTTTCTTAGGTTTGGATGATTTGAGCCGGTTACGGCATTTTTAGCTGTTCTTGGTAGGTTTTTATCAGTTTTTGATCGGGTTTAGTCGCTTTTGACCAATGCTTGCCTGGATAAAAGTACTCCTATTTTTAAGCATCCATTTTCTTAGTTGTGGTCTTGAAACGGAGTCATGTATCACATGTTATGACCATTTTATTGCAACCCACATTTTCAGATAATTTCAATATTAATTTTTTTTTGTATGTTAGCGATTGTGTTTGGTAATCTATTTCTTGATAGCTCTCAATTTTAACAGAATAAAACATGAAATCAAATATTTCAGAGTCATATAATACATAAGCAAGTTGATCCTACATGAAATGTCAAAAAATACTTGTCCTTCTTTTGCATATTATTCACCTATGTAGGCTTCCCAAGGTTAAACAATATCATTTTTAGGTCAAATAACATGACGTTTTGTTAGAGCACACTCTTGATAGCTCTCAATTTTAATAGAAAAAAACATGGAATCAAATTTTTCAGAGTCATATAATACATAAGCATGTTGATCCTACATGAAATGTCAAAAAATACTTGTCCTTCTTTTGCATATCATTCACCTATGTAGGCTTCCCAAGGTTAAACAATATCATTTTTAGGTCAAATAACATGACGTTTTGTTAGAGCACACTCATGTCTTGACCTTTATACTATAATGTGCCGTCGAGATGCTCTTTGTCTACTACATTCACAACTACCTCAAATACTAGCTGACCAACTTTTACACCAATAAATCACAACCAAAACTAAACAGAGAAAACATATAGATGTGTTTTATCCATCAAGAATCCGGGCAAATACATTATGCCCGGATTCTATGTGGTCTATATGGACTGGAAATAATTTTAGAGGTTTTTTCTTAGGTTTGGATGATTTGAGCCGGTTACGGCATTTTTAGCTGTTCTTGGTAGGTTTTTATCAGTTTTTGATCGGGTTTAGTCGCTTTTGACCAATGCTTGCCTGGATAAAAGTACTCCTATTTTCAAGCATCCATTTTCTTAGTTGTGGTCTTGAAACGGAGTCATGTATCACATGTTATGACCATTTTATTGCAACCCACGTTTTCAGATAATTTCAATATTAATTTGTTTTTGTATGTTAGCGATTGTGTTTGGTAATCTATTTCTTGATAGCTCTCAATTTTAATAGAATAAAACATGGAATCAAATATTTCAGAGTCATATAATACATAAGCAAGTTGATCCTACATGAAATGTCAAAAAATACTTGTCCTTCTTTTGCATATTATTCACCTATGTAGGCTTCCCAAGGTTAAACAATATCATTTTTAGGTCAAATAACATGACGTTTTGTTAGAGCACACTCTTGATAGCTCTCAATTTTAATAGAATAAAACATGGAATCAAATTTTTCAGAGTCATATAATACATAAGCATGTTGATCCTACATGAAATGTCAAAAAATACTTGTCCTTCTTTTGCATATTATTCACCTATGTAGGCTTCCCAAGGTTAAACAATATCATTTTTAGGTCAAATAACATGACGTTTTATTAGAGCACACTCATGTCTTGACCTTTATACTATAATGTGCCGTCGAGATGCTCTTTGTCTACTACATTCACAACTACCTCAAATACTAGCTGACCAACTTTTACACCAATAAATCACAACCAAAACTAAACAGAGAAAACATATAGATGTGTTTTATCCATCAAGAATCCGGGCAAGTACATTATGCCCGGATTCTATGTGGTCTATATGGACTGGAAATAATTTTAGAGGTTTTTTCTTAGGTTTGGATGATTTGAGCCGGTTACGGCATTTTTAGCTGTTCTTGGTAGGTTTTTATCAGTTTTTGATCGGGTTTAGTCGCTTTTGACCAATGCTTGCCTGGATAAAAGTACTCCTATTTTCAAGCATCCATTTTCTTAGTTGTGGTCTTGAAACGGAGTCATGTATCACATGTTATGACCATTTTATTGCAACCCACGTTTTCAGATAATTTCAATATTAATTTGTTTTTGTATGTTAGCGATTGTGTTTGGTAATCTATTTCTTGATAGCTCTCAATTTTAATAGAATAAAACATGGAATCAAATACTTCAGAGTCATATAATACATAAGCAAGTTGATCCTACATGAAATGTCAAAAAATACTTGTCCTTCTTTTGCATATTATTCACCTATGTAGGCTTCCCAAGGTTAAACAATATCATTTTTAGGTCAAATAACATGACGTTTTGTTAGAGCACACTCTTGATAGCTCTCAATTTTAATAGAATAAAACATGGAATCAAATTTTTCAGAGTCATATAATACATAAGCATGTTGATCCTACATGAAATGTCAAAAAATACTTGTCCTTCTTTTGCATATTATTCACCTATGTAGGCTTCCCAAGGTTAAACAATATCATTTTTAGGTCAAATAACATGACGTTTTGTTAGAGCACACTCATGTCTTGACCTTTATACTATAATGTGCCGTCGAGATGCTCTTTGTCTACTACATTCACAACTACCTCAAATACTAGCTGACCAACTTTTACACCAATAAATCACAACCAAAACTAAACAGAGAAAACATATAGATGTATTTTATCCATCAAGAATCCGGGCAAATACATTATGCCCGGATTCTATGTGGTCTATATGGACTGGAAATAATTTTAGAGGTTTTTTCTTAGGTTTGGATGATTTGAGCCGGTTACGGCATTTTTAGCTGTTCTTGGTAGGTTTTTATCAGTTTTTGATCGGGTTTAGTCGCTTTTGACCAATGCTTGCCTGGATAAAAGTACTCCTATTTTCAAGCATCCATTTTCTTAGTTGTGGTCTTGAAACGGAGTCATGTATCACATGTTATGACCATTTTATTGCAACCCACGTTTTCAGATAATTTCAATATTAATTTGTTTTTGTATGTTAGCGATTGTGTTTGGTAATCTATTTCTTGATAGCTCTCAATTTTAATAGAATAAAACATGGAATCAAATATTTCAGAGTCATATAATACATAAGCAAGTTGATCCTACATGAAATGTCAAAAAATACTTGTCCTTCTTTTGCATATTATTCACCTATGTAGGCTTCCCAAGGTTAAACAATATCATTTTTAGGTCAAATAACATGACGTTTTGTTAGAGCACACTCTTGATAGCTCTCAATTTTAATAGAATAAAACATGGAATCAAATTTTTCAGAGTCATATAATACATAAGCATGTTGATCCTACATGAAATGTCAAAAAATACTTGTCCTTCTTTTGCATATTATTCACCTATGTAGGCTTCCCAAGGTTAAAAAATATCATTTTTAGGTCAAATAACATGACGTTTTGTTAGAGCACACTCATGTCTTGACCTTTATACTATAATGTGCCGTCGAGATGCTCTTTGTCTACTACATTCACAACTACCTCAAATACTAGCTGACCAACTTTTACACCAATAAATCACAACCAAAACTAAACAGAGAAAACATATAGATGTGTTTTATCCATCAAGAATCCGGGCAAGTACATTATGCCCGGATTCTATGTGGTCTATATGGACTGGAAATAATTTTAGAGGTTTTTTCTTAGGTTTGGATGATTTGAGCCGGTTACGGCATTTTTAGCTGTTCTTGGTAGGTTTTTATCAGTTTTTGATCGGGTTTAGTCGCTTTTGACCAATGCTTGCCTGGATAAAAGTACTCCTATTTTCAAGCATCCATTTTCTTAGTTGTGGTCTTGAAACGGAGTCATGTATCACATGTTATGACCATTTTATTGCAACCCACGTTTTCAGATAATTTCAATATTAATTTGTTTTTTTATGTTAGCGATTGTGTTTGGTAATCTATTTCTTGATAGCTCTCAATTTTAATAGAATAAAACATGGAATCAAATATTTCAGAGTCATATAATACATAAGCAAGTTGATCCTACATGAAATGTCAAAAAATACTTGTCCTTCTTTTGCATATTATTCACCTATGTAGGCTTCCCAAGGTTAAACAATATCATTTTTAGGTCAAATAACATGACGTTTTGTTAGAGCACACTCTTGATAGCTCTCAATTTTAATAGAATAAAACATGGAATCAAATTTTTCAGAGTCATATAATACATAAGCATGTTGATCCTACATGAAATGTCAAAAAATACTTGTCCTTCTTTTGCATATTATTCACCTATGTAGGCTTCCCAAGGTTAAACAATATCATTTTTAGGTCAAATAACATGACGTTTTGTTAGAGCACACTCATGTCTTGACCTTTATACTATAATGTGCCGTCGAGATGCTCTTTGTCTACTACATTCACAACTACCTCAAATACTAGCTGACCAACTTTTACACCAATAAATCACAACCAAAACTAAACAGAGAAAACATATAGATGTATTTTATCCATCAAGAATCCGGGCAAATACATTATGCCCGGATTCTATGTGGTCTATATGGACTGGAAATAATTTTAGAGGTTTTTTCTTAGGTTTGGAGGATTTGAGCCGGTTACGGCATTTTTAGCTGTTCTTGGTAGGTTTTTATCAGTTTTTGATCGGGTTTAGTCGCTTTTGACCAATGCTTGCCTGGATAAAAGTACTCCTATTTTCAAGCATCCATTTTCTTAGTTGTGGTCTTGAAACGGAGTCATGTATCACATGTTATGACCATTTTATTGCAACCCACGTTTTCAGATAATTTCAATATTAATTTGTTTTTGTATGTTAGCGATTGTGTTTGGTAATCTATTTCTTGATAGCTCTCAATTTTAATAGAATAAAACATGGAATCAAATATTTCAGAGTCATATAATACATAATCAAGTTGATCCTACATGAAATGTCAAAAAATACTTGTCCTTCTTTTGCATATTATTCACCTATGTAGGCTTCCCAAGGTTAAACAATATCATTTTTAGGTCAAATAACATGACGTTTTGTTAGAGCACACTCTTGATAGCTCTCAATTTTAATAGAATAAAACATGGAATCAAATTTTTCAGAGTCATATAATACATAAGCATGTTGATCCTACATGAAATGTCAAAAAATACTTGTCCTTCTTTTGCATATTATTACCTATGTAGGCTTCCCAAGGTTAAACAATATCATTTTTAGGTCAAATAACATGACGTTTTGTTAGAGCACACTCATGTCTTGACCTTTATACTATAATGTGCCGTCGAGATGCTCTTTGTCTACTACATTCACAACTACCTCAAATACTAGCTGACCAACTTTTACACCAATAAATCACAACCAAAACTAAACAGAGAAAACATATAGATGTGTTTTATCCATCAAGAATCCGGGCAAGTACATTATGCCCGGATTCTATGTGGTCTATATGGACTGGAAATAATTTTAGAGGTTTTTTCTTAGGTTTGGATGATTTGAGCCGGTTACGGCATTTTTAGCTGTTCTTGGTAGGTTTATATCAGTTTTTGATCGGGTTTAGTCGCTTTTGACCAATGCTTGCCTGGATAAAAGTACTCCTATTTTCAAGCATCCATTTTCTTAGTTGTGGTCTTGAAACGGAGTCATGTATCACATGTTATGACCATTTTATTGCAACCCACGTTTTTAGATAATTTCAATATTAATTTGTTTTTGTATGTTAGCGATTGTGTTTGGTAATCTATTTCTTGATAGCTCACAATTTTAATAGAATAAAACATGGAATCAAATATTTCAGAGTCATATAATACATAAGCAAGTTGATCCTACATGAAACGTCAAAAAATACTTGTCCTTCTTTTGCATATTATTCACCTATGTAGGCTTCCCAAGGTTAAACAATATCATTTTTAGGTCAAATAACATGACGTTTTGTTAGAGCACACTCTTGATAGCTCTCAATTTTAATAGAATAAAACATGGAATCAAATTTTTCAGAGTCATATAATACATAAGCATGTTGATCCTACATGAAATGTCAAAAAATACTTGTCCTTCTTTTGCATATTATTCACCTATGTAGGCTTCCCAAGGTTAAACAATATCATTTTTAGGTCAAATAACATGACCTTTTGTTAGAGCACACTCATGTCTTGACCTTTATACTATAATGTGCCGTCGAGATGCTCTTTGTCTACTACATTCACAACTACCTCAAATACTAGCTGACCAACTTTTACACCAATAAATCACAACCAAAACTAAACAGAGAAAACATATAGATGTGTTTTATCCATCAAGAATCCGGGAAAGTACATTATGCCCGGATTCTATGTGGTCTATATGGACTGGAAATAATTTTAGAGGTTTTTTCTTAGGTTTGGATGATTTGAGCCGGTTGCGGCATTTTTAGCTGTTCTTGGTAGGTTTTTATCAGTTTTTGATCGGGTTTAGTCGCTTTTGACCAATGCTTGCCTGGATAAAAGTACTCCTATTTTCAAGCATCCATTTTCTTAGTTGTGGTCTTGAAACGGAGTCATGTATCACATGTTATGACCATTTTATTGCAACCCACGTTTTCAGATAATTTCAATATTAATTTGTTTTTGTATGTTAGCGATTGTGTTTGGTAATCTATTTCTTGATAGCTCTCAATTTTAATAGAATAAAACATGGAATCAAATATTTCAGAGTCATATAATACATAAGCAAGTTGATCCTACATGAAACGTCAAAAAATACTTGTCCTTCTTTTGCATATTATTCACCTATGTAGGCTTCCCAAGGTTAAACAATATCATTTTTAGGTCAAATAACATGACGTTTTGTTAGAGCACACTCTTGATAGCTCTCAATTTTAATAGAATAAAACATGGAATCAAATTTTTCAGAGTCATATAATACATAAGCATGTTGATCCTACATGAAATGTCAAAAAATACTTGTCCTTCTTTTGCATATTATTCACCTATGTAGGCTTCCCAAGGTTAAACAATATCATTTTTAGGTCAAATAACATGACGTTTTGTTAGAGCACACTCATGTCTTGACCTTTATACTATAATGTGCCGTCGAGATGCTCTTTGTCTACTACATTCACAACTACCTCAAATACTAGCTGACCAACTTTTACACCAATAAATCACAACCAAAACTAAACAGAGAAAACATATAGATGTGTTTTATCCATCAAGAATCCGGGCAAATACATTATGCCCGGATTCTATGTGGTCTATATGGACTGGAAATAATTTTAGAGGTTTTTTCTTAGGTTTGGATGATTTGAGCCGGTTACGGCATTTTTAGCTGTTCTTGGTAGGTTTTTATCAGTTTTTGATCGGGTTTAGTCGCTTTTGACCAATGCTTGCCTGGATAAAAGTACTCCTATTTTCAAGCATCCATTTTCTTAGTAGTGGTCTTGAAACGGAGTCATGTATCACATGTTATGACCATTTTATTGCAACCCACGTTTTCAGATAATTTCAATATTAATTTGTTTTTGTATGTTAGCGATTGTGTTTGGTAATCTATTTCTTGATAGCTCTCAATTTTAATAGAATAAAACATGGAATCAAATATTTCAGAGTCATATAATACATAAGCAAGTTGTTCCTACATGAAATGTAAAAAAATACTTGTCCTTCTTTTGCCTATTATTCACCTATGTAGGCTTCCCAAGGTTAAACAATATCATTTTTAGGTCAAATAACATGACGTTTTGTTAGAGCACACTCTTGATAGCTCTCAATTTTAATAGAATAAAACATGGAATCAAATTTTTCAGAGTCATATAATACATAAGCATGTTGATCCTACATGAAATGTCAAAAAATACTTGTCCTTCTTTTGCATATTATTACCTATGTAGGCTTCCCAAGGTTAAACAATATCATTTTTAGGTCAAATAACATGACGTTTTGTTAGAGCACACTCATGTCTTGACCTTTATACTATAATGTGCCGTCGAGATGCTCTTTGTCTACTACATTCACAACTACCTCAAATACTAGCTGACCAACTTTTACACCAATAAATCACAACCAAAACTAAACAGAGAAAACATATAGATGTGTTTTATCCATCAAGAATCCGGGCAAGTACATTATGCCCGGATTCTATGTGGTCTATATGGACTGGAAATAATTTTAGAGGTTTTTTCTTAGGTTTGGATGATTTGAGCCGGTTACGGCATTTTTAGCTGTTCTTGGTAGGTTTTTATCAGTTTTTGATCGGGTTTAGTCGCTTTTGACCAATGCTTGCCTGGATAAAAGTACTCCTATTTTCAAGCATCCATTTTCTTAGTTGTGGTCTTGAAACGGAGTCATGTATCACATGTTATGACCATTTTATTGCAACCCACGTTTTCAGATAATTTCAATATTAATTTGTTTTTGTATGTTAGCGATTGTGTTTGGTAATCTATTTCTTGATAGCTCACAATTTTAATAGAATAAAACATGGAATCAAATATTTCAGAGTCATATAATACATAAGCAAGTTGATCCTACATGAAACGTCAAAAAATACTTGTCCTTCTTTTGCATATTATTCACCTATGTAGGCTTCCCAAGGTTAAACAATATCATTTTTAGGTCAAATAACATGACGTTTTGTTAGAGCACACTCTTGATAGCTCTCAATTTTAATAGAATAAAACATGGAATCAAATTTTTCAGAGTCATATAATACATAAGCATGTTGATCCTACATGAAATGTCAAAAAATACTTGTCCTTCTTTTGCATATTATTCACCTATGTAGGCTTCCCAAGGTTAAACAATATCATTTTTAGGTCAAATAACATGACCTTTTGTTAGAGCACACTCATGTCTTGACCTTTATACTATAATGTGCCGTCGAGATGCTCTTTGTCTACTACATTCACAACTACCTCAAATACTAGCTGACCAACTTTTACACCAATAAATCACAACCAAAACTAAACAGAGAAAACATATAGATGTGTTTTATCCATCAAGAATCCGGGAAAGTACATTATGCCCGGATTCTATGTGGTCTATATGGACTGGAAATAATTTTAGAGGTTTTTTCTTAGGTTTGGATGATTTGAGCCGGTTACGGCATTTTTAGCTGTTCTTGGTAGGTTTTTATCAGTTTTTGATCGGGTTTAGTCGCTTTTGACCAATGATTGCCTGGATAAAAGTACTCCTATTTTCAAGCATCCATTTTCTTAGTTGTGGTCTTGAAACGGAGTCATGTATCACATGTTATGACCATTTTATTGCAACCCACGTTTTCAGATAATTTAAATATTAATTTGTTTTTGTATGTTAGCGATTGTGTTTGGTAATCTATTTCTTGATAGCTCTCAATTTTAATAGAATAAAACATGGAATCAAATATTTCAGAGTCATATAATACATAAGCAAGTTGATCCTACATGAAACGTCAAAAAATACTTGTCCTTCTTTTGCATATTATTCACCTATGTAGGCTTCCCAAGGTTAAACAATATCATTTTTAGGTCAAATAACATGACGTTTTGTTAGAGCACACTCTTGATAGCTCTCAATTTTAATAGAATAAAACATGGAATCAAATTTTTCAGAGTCATATAATACATAAGCATGTTGATCCTACATGAAATGTCAAAAAATACTTGTCCTTCTTTTGCATATTATTCACCTATGTAGGCTTCCCAAGGTTAAACAATATCATTTTTAGGTCAAATAACATGACGTTTTGTTAGAGCACACTCATGTCTTGACCTTTATACTATAATGTGCCGTCGAGATGCTCTTTGTCTACTACATTCACAACTACCTCAAATACTAGCTGACCAACTTTTACACCAATAAATCACAACCAAAACTAAACAGAGAAAACATATAGATGTGTTTTATCCATCAAGAATCCGGGCAAATACATTATGCCCGGATTCTATGTGGTCTATATGGACTGGAAATAATTTTAGAGGTTTTTTCTTAGGTTTGGATGATTTGAGCCGGTTACGGCATTTTTAGCTGTTCTTGGTAGGTTTTTATCAGTTTTTGATCGGGTTTAGTCGCTTTTGACCAATGCTTGCCTGGATAAAAGTACTCCTATTTTCAAGCATCCATTTTCTTAGTAGTGGTCTTGAAACGGAGTCATGTATCACATGTTATGACCATTTTATTGCAACCCACGTTTTCAGATAATTTCAATATTAATTTGTTTTTGTATGTTAGCGATTGTGTTTGGTAATCTATTTCTTGATAGCTCTCAATTTTAATAGAATAAAACATGGAATCAAATATTTCAGAGTCATATAATACATAAGCAAGTTGATCCTACATGAAATGTAAAAAAATACTTGTCCTTCTTTTGCCTATTATTCACCTATGTAGGCTTCCCAAGGTTAAACAATATCATTTTTAGGTCAAATAACATGACGTTTTGTTAGAGCACACTCTTGATAGCTCTCAATTTTAATAGAATAAAACATGGAATCAAATTTTTCAGAGTCATATAATACATAAGCATGTTGATCCTACATGAAATGTCAAAAAATACTTGTCCTTCTTTTGCATATTATTCACCTATGTAGGCTTCCCAAGGTTAAACAATATCATTTTTATGTCAAATAACATGACGTTTTGTTAGAGCACACTCATGTCTTGACCTTTATACTATAATGTGCCGTCGAGATGCTCTTTGTCTACTACATTCACAACTACCTCAAATACTAACTGACCAACTTTTACACCAATAAATCACAACCAAAACTAAACAGAGAAAACATATAGATGTGTTTTATCCATCAAGAATCCGGGCAAATACATTATGCCCAGATTCTATGTGGTCTATATGGACTAGAAATAATTTTAGAGGTTTTTTCTTAGGTTTTGATGATTTGAGCCGGTTACGGCATTTTTAGCTGTTCTTGGTAGGTTTTTATCAGTTTTTGATCGGGTTTAGTCGCTTTTGACCAATGCTTGCCTGGATAAAAGTACTCCTATTTTCAAGCATCCATTTTCTTAGTTGTGGTCTTGAAACGGAGTCATGTATCACATGTTATGACCATTTTATTGGAAACCACGTTTTCAGATAATTTCAATATTAATTTGTTTTTGTATGTTAGCGATTGTGTTTGGTAATCTATTTCTTGATAGCTCTCAATTTTAATAGAATAAAACATGGAATCAAATTTTTCAGAGTCATATAATACATAAGCATGTTGGTCCTACATGAAATGTCAAAAAATACTTGTCCTTCTTTTGCATATTATTCACCTATGTAGGCTTCCCAAGGTTAAACAATATCATTTTTAGGTTAAATAACATGACGTTTTGTTAGAGCACACTCATGTCTTGACCTTTATACTATAATGTGCCGTCGAGATGCTCTTTGTCTACTACATTCACAACTACCTCAAATACTAGCTGACCAACTTTTACACCAATAAATCACAACCAAAACTAAACAGAGAAAACATATAGATGTGTTTTATCCATCAAGAATCCGGGCAAATACATTATGCCCGGATTCTATGTGGTCTATATGGACTGGAAATAATTTTAGAGGTTTTTTCTTAGGTTTGGATGATTTGAGCCGGTTACGGCATTTTTAGCTGTTCTTGGTAGGTTTTTATCAGTTTTTGATCGGGTTTAGTCGCTTTTGACCAATGCTTGCCTGGATAAAAGTACTCCTATTTTCAAGCATCCATTTTCTTAGTTGTGGTCTTGAAACGGAGTCATGTATCACATGTTATGACCATTTTATTGCAACCCACGTTTTCAGATAATTTCAATATTAATTTGTTTTTGTATGTTAGCGATTGTGTTTGGTAATCTATTTCTTGATAGCTCTCAATTTTAATAGAATAAAACATGGAATCAAATATTTCAGAGTCATATAATACATAAGCAAGTTGATCCTACATGAAATGTCAAAAAATACTTGTCCTTCTTTTGCATATTATTCACCTATGTAGGCTTCCCAAGGTTAAACAATATCATTTTTAGGTCAAATAACATGACGTTTTGTTAGAGCACACTCTTGATAGCTCTCAATTTTAATAGAATAAAACATGGAATCAAATTTTTCAGAGTCATATAATACATAAGCATGTTGGTCCTACATGAAATGTCAAAAAATACTTGTCCTTCTTTTGCATATTATTCACCTATGTAGGCTTCCCAAGGTTAAACAATATCATTTTTAGGTCAAATAACATGACGTTTTGTTAGAGCACACTCATGTCTTGACCTTTATACTATAATGTGCCGTCGAGATGCTCTTTGTCTACTACATTCACAACTACCTCAAATACTAGCTGACCAACTTTTACACCAATAAATCACAACCAAAACTAAACAGAGAAAACATATAGATGTGTTTTATCCATCAAGAATCCGGGCAAATACATTATGCCCGGATTCTATGTGGTCTATATGGACTGGAAATAATTTTAGAGGTTTTTTCTTAGGTTTGGATGATTTGAGCCGGTTACGGCATTTTTAGCTGTTCTTGGTAGGTTTTTATCAGTTTTTGATCGGGTTTAGTCGCTTTTGACCAATGCTTGCCTGGATAAAAGTACTCCTATTTTCAAGCATCCATTTTCTTAGTTGTGGTCTTGAAACGGAGTCATGTATCACATGTTATGACCATTTTATTGCAACCCACGTTTTCAGATAATTTCAATATTAATTTGTTTTTGTATGTTAGCGATTGTGTTTGGTAATCTATTTCTTGATAGCTCTCAATTTTAATAGAATAAAACATGGAATCAAATATTTCAGAGTCATATAATACATAAGCAAGTTGATCCTACATGAAATGTCAAAAAATACTTGTCCTTCTTTTGCATATTATTCACCTATGTAGACTTCCCAAGGTTAAACAATATCATTTTTAGGTCAAATAACATGACGTTTTGTTAGAGCACACTCTTGATAGCTCTCAATTTTAATAGAATAAAACATGGAATCAAATTTTTCAGAGTCATATAATACATAAGCATGTTGATCCTACATGAAATGTCAAAAAATACTTGTCCTTCTTTTGCATATTATTCACCTATGTAGGCTTCCCAAGGTTAAACAATATCATTTTTAGGTCAAATAACATGACGTTTTGTTAGAGCACACTCATGTCTTGACCTTTATACTATAATGTGCCGTCGAGATGCTCTTTGTCTACTACATTCACAACTACCTCAAATACTAGCTGACCAACTTTTACACCAATAAATCACAACCAAAACTAAACAGAGAAAACATATAGATGTGTTTTATCCATCAAGAATCAGGGCAAATACATTATGCCCGGGTTCTATGTGGTCTATATGGACTGGAAATAATTTTAGAGGTTTTTTCTTAGGTTTGGATGATTTGAGCCGGTTACGGCATTTTTAGCTGTTCTTGGTAGGTTTTTATCAGTTTTTGATCGGGTTTAGTCGCTTTTGACCAATGCTTGCCTGGATAAAAGTACTCCTATTTACAAGCATCCATTTTCTTAGTTGTGGTCTTGAAACGGAGTCATGTATCACATGTTATGACCATTTTATTGCAACCCACGTTTTCAGATAATTTCAATATTAATTTGTTTTTGTATGTTAGCGATTGTGTTTGGTAATCTATTTCTTGATAGCTCTCAATTTTAATAGAATAAAACATGGAATCAAATATTTCAGAGTCATATAATACATAAGCAAGTTGATCCTACATGAAATGTCAAAAAATACTTGTCCTTCTTTTGCATATTATTCACCTATGTAGGCTTCCCAAGGTTAAACAATATCATTTTTAGGTCAAATAACATGACGTTTTGTTAGAGCACACTCTTGATAGCTCTCAATTTTAATAGAATAAAACATGGAATCAAATTTTTCAGAGTCATATAATACATAAGCATGTTGATCCTACATGAAATGTCAAAAAATACTTGTCCTTCTTTTGCATATTATTCACCTATGTAGGCTTCCCAAGGTTAAACAATATCATTTTTAGGTCAAATAACATGACGTTTTGTTAGAGCACACTCATGTCTTGACCTTTATACTATAATGTGCCGTCGAGATGCTCTTTGTCTACTACATTCACAACTACCTCAAATACTAGCTGACCAACTTTTACACCAATAAATCACAACCAAAACTAAACAGAGAAAACATATAGATGTGTTTTATCCATCAAGAATCCGGGCAAATACATTATTCCCGGATTCTATGTGGTCTATATGGACTGGAAATAATTTTAGAGGTTTTTTCTTAGGTTTGGATGATTTGAGCCGGTTACGGCATTTTTAGCTGTTCTTGGTAGGTTTTTATCAGTTTTTGATCGGGTTTAGTCGCTTTTGACCAATGCTTGCCTGGATAAAAGTACTCCTATTTACAAGCATCCATTTTCTTAGTTGTGGTCTTGAAACGGAGTCATGTATCACATGTTATGACCATTTTATTGCAACCCACGTTTTCAGATAATTTCAATATTAATTTGTTTTTTTTATGTTAGCGATTATGTTTGGTAATCTATTTCTTGATAGCTCTCAATTTTAATAGAATAAAACATGGAATCAAATATTTCAGAGTCATATAATACATAAGCAAGTTGATCCTACATGAAATGTCAAAAAATACTTGTCCTTCTTTTGCATATTATTCACCAATGTAGGCTTCCCAAGGTTGAACAATATCATTTTTAGGTCAAATAACATGACGTTTTGTTAGAGCACACTCTTGATAGCTCTCAATTTTAATAGAATAAAACATGGAATCAAATTTTTTAGAGTCATATAATACATAAGCATGTTGATCCTACATGAAATGTCAAAAAATACTTGTCCTTCTTTTGCATATTATTCACCTATGTAGGCTTCCCAAGGTTAAACAATATCATTTTTAGGTCAAATAACATGACGTTTTGTTAGAGCACACTCATGTCTTGACCTTTATACTATAATGTGCCGTCGAGATGCTCTTTGTCTACTACATTCACAACTACCTCAAATACTAGCTGACCAACTTTTACACCAATAAATCACAACCAAAACTAAACAGAGAAAACATATAGATGTGTTTTATCCATCAAGAATCCGGGCAAATACATTATGCCCGGATTCTATGTGGTCTATATGGACTGGAAATAATTTTAGAGGTTTTTTCTTAGGTTTGGATGATTTGAGCCGGTTACGGCATTTTTAGCTGTTCTTGGTAGGTTTTTATCAGTTTTTGATCGGGTTTAGTCGCTTTTGACTAATGCTTGCCTGGATAAAAGTACTCCTATTTTCAAGCATCCATTTTCTTAGTTGTGGTCTTGAAACGGAGTCATGTATCACATGTTATGACCATTTTATTGCAACCCACGTTTTCAGATAATTTCAATATTAATTTGTTTTTGTATGTTAGCGATTGTGTTTGGTAATCTATTTCTTGATAGCTCTCAATTTTAATAGAATAAAACATGGAATCAAATATTTCAGAGTCATATAATACATAAGCAAGTTGATCCTACATGAAATGTCAAAAAATACTTGTCCTTCTTTTGCATATTATTCACCTATGTAGGCTTCCCAAGGTTAAACAATATCATTTTTAGGTCAAATAACATGACGTTTTGTTAGAGCACACTCTTGATAGCTCTCAATTTTAATAGAATAAAACATGGAATCAAATTTTTCAGAGTCATATAATACATAAGCATGTTGATCCTACATGAAATGTCAAAAAATACTTGTCCTTCTTTTGCATATTATTCACCTATGTAGGCTTCCCAAGGTTAAACAATATCATTTTTAGGTCAAATAACATGACGTTTTGTTAGAGCACACTCATGTCTTGACCTTTATACTATAATGTGCCGTCGAGATGCTCTTTGTCTACTACATTCACAACTACCTCAAATACTAGCTGACCAACTTTTACACCAATAAATCACAACCAAAACTAAACAGAGAAAACATATAGATGTGTTTTATCCATCAAGAATCCGGGCAAGTACATTATGCCCGGATTCTATGTGGTCTATATGGACTGGAAATAATTTTAGAGGTTTTTTCTTAGGTTTGGATGATTTGAGCCGGTTACGGCATTTTTAGCTGTTCTTGGTAGGTTTTTATCAGTTTTTGATCGGGTTTAGTCGCTTTTGACCAATGCTTGCCTTGATAAAAGTAATCCTATTTTCAAGCATCCATTTTCTTAGTTGTGGTCTTGAAACGGAGTCATGTATCACATGTTATGACCATTTTATTGCAACCCACGTTTTCAGATAATTTCAATATTAATTTGTTTTTGTATGTTAGCGATTGTGTTTGGTAATCTATTTCTTGATAGCTCTCAATTTTAATAGAATAAAACATGGAATCAAATATTTCAGAGTCATATAATACATAAGCAAGTTGATCCTACATGAAATGTCAAAAAATACTTGTCCTTCTTTTGCATATTATTCACCTATGTAGGCTTCCCAAGGTTAAACAATATCATTTTTAGGTCAAATAACATGACGTTTTGTTAGAGCACACTCTTGATAGCTCTCAATTTTAATAGAATAAAACATGGAATCAAATTTTTCAGAGTCATATAATACATAAGCATGTTGATCCTACATGAAATGTCAAAAAATACTTGTCCTTCTTTTGCATATTATTCACCTATGTAGGCTTCCCAAGGTTAAACAATATCATTTTTAGGTCAAATAACATGACGTTTTGTTAGAGCACACTCATGTCTTGACCTTTATACTATAATGTGCCGTCGAGATGCTCTTTGTCTACTACATTCACAACTACCTCAAATACTAGCTGACCAACTTTTACACCAATAAATCACAACCAAAACTAAACAGAGAAAACATATAGATGTGTTTTATCCATCAAGAATCCGGGCAAGTACATTATGCCCGGATTCTATGTGGTCTATATGGACTGGAAATAATTTTAGAGGTTTTTTCTTAGGTTTGGATGATTTGAGCCGGTTACGGCATTTTTAGCTGTTCTTGGTAGGTTTTTATCAGTTTTTGATCGGGTTTAGTCGCTTTTGACCAATGCTTGCCTGGATAAAAGTACTCCTATTTTCAAGCATCCATTTTCTTAGTTGTGGTCTTGAAACGGAGTCATGTCTCACATGTTATGACCATTTTATTGCAAACCACGTTTTCAGATAATTTCAATATTAATTTGTTTTTGTATGTTAGCGATTGTGTTTGGTAATCTATTTCTTGATAGCTCTCAATTTTAATAGAATAAAACATGGAATCAAATATTTCAGAGTCATATAATACATAAGCAAGTTGATCCTACATGAAATGTCAAAAAATACTTGTCCTTCTTTTGCATATTATTCACCTATGTAGGCTTCCCAAGGTTAAACAATATCATTTTTAGGTCAAATAACATGACGTTTTGTTAGAGCACACTCTTGATAGCTCTCAATTTTAATAGAATAAAACATGGAATCAAATTTTTCAGAGTCATATAATACATAAGCATGTTGATCCTACATGAAATGTCAAAAAATACTTGTCCTTCTTTTGCATATTATTCACCTATGTAGGCTTCCCAAGGTTAAACAATATCATTTTTAGGTCAAATAACATGACGTTTTGTTAGAGCACACTCATGTCTTGACCTTTATACTATAATATGCCGTCGAGATGCTCTTTGTCTACTACATTCACAACTACCTCAAATACTAGCTGACCAACTTTTACACCAATAAATCACAACCAAAACTAAACAGAGAAAACATATAGATGTGTTTTATCCATCAAGAATCCGGGCAAATACATTATGCCCGGATTCTATGTGGTCTATATGGACTGGAAATAGTTTTAGAGGTTTTTTCTTAGGTTTGGATGATTTGAGCCGGTTACGGCATTTTTAGCTGTTCTTGGTAGGTTTTTATCAGTTTTTGATCGGGTTTAGTCGCTTTTAACCAATACTTGCCTGGATAAAAGTACTCCTATTTTCAAGCATCCATTTTCTTAGTTGTGGTCTTGAAACGGAGTCATGTATCACATGTTATGACCATTTTATTGCAACCCACGTTTTCAGATAATTTCAATATTAATTTGTTTTTATATGTTAGCGATTGTGTTTGGTAATCTATTTCTTGATAGCTCTCAATTTTAATAGAATAAAACATGAAATCAAATATTTCAGAGTCATATAATACATAAGCAAGTTGATCCTACATGAAATGTCAAAAAATACTTGTCCTTCTTTTGCATATTATTCACCTATGTAGGCTTCCCAAGGTTAAACAATATCATTTTTAGGTCAAATAACATGACGTTTTGTTAGAGCACACTCTTGATAGCTCTCAATTTTAATAGAATAAAACATGGAATCAAATTTTTCAGAGTCATTTAATACATAAGCATGTTGATCCTACATGAAATGTCAAAAAATACTTGTCCTTCTTTTGCATATTATTCACCTATGTAGGCTTCCCAAGGTTAAACAATATCATTTTTAGGTCAAATAACATGACGTTTTGTTAGAGCACACTCATGTCTTGACCTTTATACTATAATATGCCGTCGAGATGCTCTTTGTCTACTACATTCACAACTACCTCAAATACTAGCTGACCAACTTTTACACCAATAAATCACAACCAAAACTAAACAGAGAAAACATATAGATGTGTTTTATCCATCAAGAATCCGGGCAAATACATTATGCCCGGATTCTATGTGGTCTATATGGACTGGAAATAGTTTTAGAGGTTTTTTCTTAGGTTTGGATGATTTGAGCCGGTTACGGCATTTTTAGCTGTTCTTGGTAGGTTTTTATCAGTTTTTGATCGGGTTTAGTCGCTTTTAACCAATACTTGCCTGGATAAAAGTACTCCTATTTTCAAGCATCCATTTTCTTAGTTGTGGTCTTGAAACGGAGTCATGTATCACATGTTATGACCATTTTATTGCAACCCACGTTTTCAGATAATTTCAATATTAATTTGTTTTTATATGTTAGCGATTGTGTTTGGTAATCTATTTCTTGATAGCTCTCAATTTTAATAGAATAAAACATGAAATCAAATATTTCAGAGTCATATAATACATAAGCAAGTTGATCCTACATGAAATGTCAAAAAATACTTGTCCTTCTTTTGCATATTATTCACCTATGTAGGCTTCCCAAGGTTAAACAATATCATTTTTAGGTCAAATAACATGACGTTTTGTTAGAGCACTCTTGATAGCTCTCAATTTTAATAGAATAAAACATGGAATCAAATTTTTCAGAGTCATTTAATACATAAGCATGTTGATCCTACATGAAATGTCAAAAAATACTTGTCCTTCTTTTGCATATTATTCACCTATGTAGGCTTCCCAAGGTTAAACAATATCATTTTTAGGTCAAATAACATGACGTTTTGTTAGAGCACACTCATGTCTTGACCTTTATACTATAATGTGCCGTCGAGATGCTCTTTGTCTACTACATTCACAACTACCTCAAATACTAGCTGACCAACTTTTACACCAATAAATCACAACCAAAACTAAACAGAGAAAACATATAGATGTGTTTTATCCATCAAGAATTCGGGCAAATACATTATGCCCGGAATCTATGTGGTCTATATGGACTGGAAATAATTTTAGAGGTTTTTTCTTAGGTTTGGATGATTTGAGCCGGTTACGACATTTTTAGCTGTTCTTGGTAGGTTTTTATCAGTTTTTGATCGGGTTTAGTCGCTTTTGACCAATGCTTGCCTGGATAAAAGTACTCCTATTTTCAAGCATCCATTTTCTTAGTTGTGGTCTTGAAACGGAGTCATGTATCACATGTTATGACCATTTTATTGCAACCCACGTTTTCAGATAATTTCAATATTAATTTGTTTTTGTATGTTAGCGATTGTGTTTGGTAATCTATTTCTTGATAGCTCTCAATTTTAATAGAATAAAACATGGAATCAAATATTTCAGAGTCATATAATACATAAGCAAGTTGATCCTACATGAAATGTCAAAAAATACTTGTCCTTCTTTTGCATATTATTCACCTATGTAGGCTTCCTAAGGTTAAACAATATCATTTTTAGGTCAAATAACATGACGTTTTGTTAGAGCACACTCTTGATAGCTCTCAATTTTAATAGAATAAAACATGGAATCAAATTTTTCAGAGTCATATAATACATAAGCATGTTGATCCTACATGAAATGTCAAAAAATACTTGTCCTTCTTTTGCATATTATTCACCTATGTAGGCTTCCCAAGGTTAAACAATATCATTTTTAGGTCAAATAACATGACGTTTTGTTAGAGCACACTCATGTCTTGACCTTTATACTATAATGTGCCGTCGAGATGCTCTTTGTCTACTACATTCACAACTACCTCAAATACTAGCTAACCAACTTTTACACCAATAAATCACAACCAAAACTAAACAGAGAAAACATATAGATGTGTTTTATCCATCAAGAATTCGGGCAAATACATTATGCCCGGAACCTATGTGGTCTATATGGACTGGAAATAATTTTAGAGGTTTTTTCTTAGGTTTGGATGATTTGAGCCGGTTACGGCATTTTTAGCTGTTCTTGGTAGGTTTTTATCAGTTTTTGATCGGGTTTAGTCGCTTTTGACCAATGCTTGCCTGGATAAAAGTACTCCTATTTTCAAGCATCCATTTTCTTAGTTGTGGTCTTGAAACGGAGTCATGTATCACATGTTATGACCATTTTATTGCAACCCACGTTTTCAGATAATTTCAATATTAATTTGTTTTTGTATGTTATCGATTGTGTTTGGTAATCTATTTCTTGATAGCTCTCAATTTTAATAGAATAAAACATGGAATCAAGTATTTCAGAGTCATATAATACATAAGCAAGTTGATCCTACATGAAATGTCAAAAAATACTTGTCCTTCTTTTGCATATTATTCACCTATGTAGGCTTCCCAAGGTTAAACAATATCATTTTTAGGTCAAATAATATGACGTTTTGTTAGAGCACACTCTTGATAGCTCTCAATTTTAATAGAATAAAACATGGAATCAAATATTTCAGAGTCATATAATACATAAGCAAGTTGATCCTACATGAAATGTCAAAAAATACTTGTCCTTCTTTTGCATATTATTCACCTATGTAGGCTTCCCAAGGTTAAACAATATCATTTTTAGGTCAAATAACATGACGTTTTGTTAGAGCACACTCTTGATAGCTCTCAATTTTAATAGAATAAAACATGGAATCAAATTTTTCAGAGTCATATAATACATAAGCATGTTGGTCCTACATGAAATGTCAAAAAATACTTGTCCTTCTTTTGCATATTATTCACCTATGTAGGCTTCCCAATGTTAAACAATATCATTTTTAGGTCAAATAACATGACGTTTTGTTAGAGCACACTCATGTCTTGACCTTTATACTATAATGTGCCGTCGAGATGCTCTTTGTCTACTACATTCACAACTACCTCAAATACTAGCTGACCAACTTTTACACCAATAAATCACAACCAAAACTAAACAGAGAAAACATATAGATGTGTTTTATCCATCAAGAATCCGGGCAAATACATTATGCCCGGATTCTATGTGGTCTATATGGACTGGAAATAATTTTAGAGGTTTTTTCTTAGGTTTGGATGATTTGAGCCGGTTACGGCATTTTTAGCTGTTCTTGGTAGGTTTTTATCAGTTTTTGATTGGGTTTAGTCGCTTTTGACCAATGCTTGCCTGGATAAAAGTACTCCTATTTTCAAGCATCCATTTTCTTAGTTGTGGTCTTGAAACGGAGTCATGTATCACATGTTATGACCATTTTATTGCAACCCACGTTTTCAGATAATTTCAATATTAATTTGTTTTTGTATGTTAGCGATTGTGTTTGGTAATCTATTTCTTGATAGCTCTCAATTTAAATAGAATAAAACATGGAATCAAATATTTCAGAGTCATATAATACATAAGCAAGTTGATCCTACATGAAATGTCAAAAAATACTTGTCCTTCTTTTGCATATTATTCACCTATGTAGGCTTCCCAAGGTTAAACAATATCATTTTTAGGTCAAATAACATGACGTTTTGTTAGAGCACTCTCTTGATAGCTCTCAATTTTAATAGAATAAAACATGGAATCAAATTTTTCAGAGTCATATAATACATAAGCAAGTTGATCCTACATGAAATGTCAAAAAATACTTGTCCTTCTTTTGCATAGTATTCACCTATGTAGGCTTCCCAAGGTTAAACAATATCATTTTTAGGTCAAATAACATGACGTTTTGTTAGAGCACACTCTTGATAGCTCTCAATTTTAATAGAATAAAACATGGAATCAAATTTTTCAGAGTCATATAATACATAAGCATGTTGGTCCTACATGAAATGTCAAAAAATACTTGTCCTTCTTTTGCATATTATTCACCTATGTAGGCTTCCCAATGTTAAACAATATCATTTTTAGGTCAAATAACATGACGTTTTGTTAGAGCACACTCATGTCTTGACCTTTATACTATAATGTGCCGTCGAGATGCTCTTTGTCTACTACATTCACAACTACCTCAAATACTAGCTGACCAACTTTTACACCAATAAATCACAACCAAAACTAAACAGAGAAAACATATAGATGTGTTTTATCCATCAAGAATCCGGGCAAATACATTATGCCCGGATTCTATGTGGTCTATATGGACTGGAAATAATTTTAGAGGTTTTTTCTTAGGTTTGGATGATTTGAGCCGGTTACGGCATTTTTAGCTGTTCTTGGTAGGTTTTTATCAGTTTTTGATTGGGTTTAGTCGCTTTTGACCAATGCTTGCCTGGATAAAAGTACTCCTATTTTCAAGCATCCATTTTCTTAGTTGTGGTCTTGAAACGGAGTCATGTATCACATGTTATGACCATTTTATTGCAACCCACGTTTTCAGATAATTTCAATATTAATTTGTTTTTGTATGTTAGCGATTGTGTTTGGTAATCTATTTCTTGATAGCTCTCAATTTAAATAGAATAAAACATGGAATCAAATATTTCAGAGTCATATAATACATAAGCAAGTTGATCCTACATGAAATGTCAAAAAATACTTGTCCTTCTTTTGCATATTATTCACCTATGTAGGCTTCCCAAGGTTAAACAATATCATTTTTAGGTCAAATAACATGACGTTTTGTTAGAGCACTCTCTTGATAGCTCTCAATTTTAATAGAATAAAACATGGAATCAAATTTTTCAGAGACATATAATACATAAGCATGTTGATCCTACATGAAATGTCAAAAAATACTTGTCCTTCACAACTACCTATGTAGGCTTCCCAAAGTTAAACAATATCATTTTTAGGTCAAATAACATGACGTTTTGTTAGAGCACACTCATGTCTTGACCTTTATACTATAATGTGCCGTCGAGATGCTCTTTGTCTACTACATTCACAACTACCTCAAATACTAGCTGACCAACTTTTACACCAATAAATCACAACCAAAACTAAACAGAGAAAACATATAGATGTGTTTTATCATCAAGAATCCGGGCAAATACATTATGCCCGGATTCTATGTGGTCTATATGGACTGGAAAAAATTTTAGAGGTTTTTTCTTAGGTTTGGATGATTTGAGCCGGTTACGGCATTTTTAGCTGTTCTTGGTAGGTTTTTATCAGTTTTTGATCGGGTTTAGTCGCTTTTGACCAATGCTTGCCTGGATAAAAGTACTCCTATTTTCAAGCATCCATTTTCTTAGTTGTGGTCTTGAAAGGGAGTCATGTATCACATGTTATGACCATTTTATTGCAACCCACGTTTTCAGATAATTTCAATATTAATTTGTTTTTGTATGTTATCGATTGTGTTTGGTAATCTATTTCTTGATAGCTCTCAATTTTAATAGAATAAAACATGGAATCAAGTATTTCAGAGTCATATAATACATAAGCAAGTTGATCCTACATGAAATGTCAAAAAATACTTGTCCTTCTTTTGCATATTATTCACCTATGTAGACTTCCCAAGGTTAAACAATATCATTTTTAGGTCAAATAACATGACGTTTTGTTAGAGCACACTCTTGATAGCTCTCAATTTTAATAGAATAAAACATGGAATCAAATTTTTCAGAGTCATATAATACATAAGCATGTTCATCCTACATGAAATGTCAAAAAATACTTGTCCTTCTTTTGCATATTATTCACCTATGTAGGCTTCCCAAGGTTAAACAATATCATTTTTAGGTCAAATAACATGACCTTTATACTATAATGTGCCGTCGAGATGCTCTTTGTCTACTACATTCACAACTACCTCAAATACTAGCTGACCAACTTTTACACCAATAAATCACAACCAAAACTAAACAGAGAAAACATATAGATGTGTTTTATCCATCAAGAATCCGGGCAAGTACATTATGCCCGGATTCTATGTGGTCTATATGGACTGGAAATAATTTTAGAGGTTTTTTCTTAGGTTTGGATGATTTGAGCCGGTTACGGCATTTTTAGCTGTTCTTGGTAGGTTTTTATCAGTTTTTGATCGGGTTTAGTCGCTTTTGACCAATGCTTGCCTGGATAAATGTACTCCTATTTTCAAGCATCCATTTTCTTAGTTGTGGTCTTGAAACGGAGTCATGTATCACATGTTATGACCATTTTATTGCAACCCACGTTTTCAGATAATTTCAATATTAATTTGTTTTTGTATTTTAGCGATTGTGTTTGGTAATCTATTTCTTGATAGCTCTCAATTTTAATAGAATAAAACATGGAATCAAATATTTCAGAGTCATATAATACATAAGCAAGTTGATCCTACATGAAATGTCAAAAAATACTTGTCCTTCTTTTGCATATTATTCACCTATGTAGGCTTCCCAAGGTTAAACAATATCATTTTTAGGTCAAATAACATGACGTTTTGTTAGAGCACACTCTTGATAGCTCTCAATTTTAATAGAATAAAACATGGAATCAAATTTTTCAGAGTCATATAATACATAAGCATGTTGGTCCTACATGAAATGTCAAAAAATACTTGTCCTTCTTTTACATATTATTCACCTATGTAGGCTTCCCAAGGTTAAACAATATCATTTTTAGGTCAAATAACATGACGTTTTGTTAGAGCACACTCATGTCTTGACCTTTATACTATAATGTGCCGTCGAGATGCTCTTTGTCTACTACATTCACAACTACCTCAAATACTAGCTGACCAACTTTTACACCAATAAATCACAACCAAAACTAAACAGAGAAAACATATAGATGTGTTTTATCCATCAAGAATCCGGGCAAATACATTATGCCCGGATTCTATGTGGTCTATATGGACTGGAAAAAATTTTAGAGGTTTTTTCTTAGGTTTGGATGATTTGAGCCGGTTACGGCATTTTTAGCTGTTCTTGGTAGGTTTTTATCAGTTTTTGATCTGGTTTAGTCGCTTTTGACCAATGCTTGCCTGGATAAAAGTACTCCTATTTTCAAGCATCCATTTTCTTAGTTGTGGTCTTGAAACGGAGTCATGTATCACATGTTATGACCATTTTATTGCAACCCACGTTTTCAGATAATTTCAATATTAATTTGTTTTTGTATGTTATCGATTGTGTTTGGTAATCTATTTCTTGATAGCTCTCAATTTTAATAGAATAAAACATGGAATCAAGTATTTCAGAGTCATATAATACATAAGCAAGTTGATCCTACATGAAATGTCAAAAAATACTTGTCCTTCTTTTGCATATTATTCACCTATGTAGACTTCCCAAGGTTAAACAATATCATTTTTAGGTCAAATAACATGACGTTTTGTTAGAGCACACTCTTGATAGCTCTCAATTTTAATAGAATAAAACATGGAATCAAATTTTTCAGAGTCATATAATACATAAGCATGTTCATCCTACATGAAATGTCAAAAAATACTTGTCCTTCTTTTGCATATTATTCACCTATGTAGGCTTCCCAAGGTTAAACAATATCATTTTTAGGTCAAATAACATGACCTTTATACTATAATGTGCCGTCGAGATGCTCTTTGTCTACTACATTCACAACTACCTCAAATACTAGCTGACCAACTTTTACACCAATAAATCACAACCAAAACTAAACAGAGAAAACATATAGATGTGTTTTATCCATCAAGAATCCGGGCAAGTACATTATGCCTGGATTCTATGTGGTCTATATGGACTGGAAATAATTTTAGAGGTTTTTTCTTAGGTTTGGATGATTTGAGCCGGTTACGGCATTTTTAGCTGTTCTTGGTAGGTTTTTATCAGTTTTTGATCGGGTTTAGTCGCTTTTGACCAATGCTTGCCTGGATAAATGTACTCCTATTTTCAAGCATCCATTTTCTTAGTTGTGGTCTTGAAACGGAGTCATGTATCACATGTTATGACCATTTTATTGCAACCCACGTTTTCAGATAATTTCAATATTAATTTGTTTTTGTATTTTAGCGATTGTGTTTGGTAATCTATTTCTTGATAGCTCTCAATTTTAATAGAATAAAACATGGAATCAAATATTTCAGAGTCATATAATACATAAGCAAGTTGATCCTACATGAAATGTCAAAAAATACTTGTCCTTCTTTTGCATATTATTCACCTATGTAGGCTTCCCAAGGTTAAACAATATCATTTTTAGGTCAAATAACATGACGTTTTGTTAGAGCACACTCTTGATAGCTCTCAATTTTAATAGAATAAAACATGGAATCAAATTTTTCAGAGTCATATAATACATAAGCATGTTGGTCCTACATGAAATGTCAAAAAATACTTGTCCTTCTTTTACATATTATTCACCTATGTAGGCTTCCCAAGGTTAAACAATATCATTTTTAGGTCAAATAACATGACGTTTTGTTAGAGCACACTCATGTCTTGACCTTTATACTATAATGTGCCGTCGAGATGCTCTTTGTCTACTACATTCACAACTACCTCAAATACTAGCTGACCAACTTTTACACCAATAAATCACAACCAAAACTAAACAGAGAAAACATATAGATGTGTTTTATCCATCAAGAATCCGGGCAAGTACATTATGCCCGGATTCTATGTGGTCTATATGGACTGGAAATAATTTTAGAGGTTTTTTCTTAGGTTTGGATGATTTGAGCCGGTTACGGCATTTTTAGCTGTTCTTGGTAGGTTTTTATCAGTTTTTGATCGGGTTTAGTCGCTTTTGACCAATGCTTGCCTGGATAAATGTACTCCTATTTTCAAGCATCCATTTTCTTAGTTGTGGTCTTGAAACGGAGTCATGTATCACATGTTATGACCATTTTATTGCAACCCACGTTTTCAGATAATTTCAATATTAATTTGTTTTTGTATTTTAGCGATTGTGTTTGGTAATCTATTTCTTGATAGCTCTCAATTTTAATAGAATAAAACATGGAATCAAATATTTCAGAGTCATATAATACATAAGCAAGTTGATCCTACATGAAATGTCAAAAAATACTTGTCCTTCTTTTGAATATTATTCACCTATGTAGGCTTCCCAAGGTTAAACAATATCATTTTTAGGTCAAATAACATGACGTTTTGTTAGAGCACACTCTTGATAGCTCTCAATTTTAATAGAATAAAACATGGAATCAAATTTTTCAGAGTCATATAATACATAAGCATGTTGGTCCTACATGAAATGTCAAAAAATACTTGTCCTTCTTTTACATATTATTCACCTATGTAGGCTTCCCAAGGTTAAACAATATCATTTTTAGGTCAAATAACATGACGTTTTGTTAGAGCACACTCATGTCTTGACCTTTATACTATAATGTGCCGTCGAGATGCTCTTTGTCTACTACATTCACAACTACCTCAAATACTAGCTGACCAACTTTTACACCAATAAATCACAACCAAAACTAAACAGAGAAAACATATAGATGTGTTTTATCCATCAAGAATCCGGGCAAATACATTATGCCCGGATTCTATGTGGTCTATATGGACTGGAAAAAATTTTAGAGGTTTTTTCTTAGGTTTGGATGATTTGAGCCGGTTACGGCATTTTTAGCTGTTCTTGGTAGGTTTTTATCAGTTTTTGAACTGGTTTAGTCGCTTTTGACCAATGCTTGCCTGGATAAAAGTACTCCTATTTTCAAGCATCCATTTTCTTAGTTGTGGTCTTGAAACGGAGTCATGTATCACATGTTATGACCATTTTATTGCAACCCACGTTTTTAGATAATTTCAATATTAATTTGTTTTTGTATGTTATCGATTGTGTTTGGTAATCTATTTCTTGATAGCTCTCAATTTTAATAGAATAAAACATGGAATCAAGTATTTCAGAGTCATATAATACATAAGCAAGTTGATCCTACATGAAATGTCAAAAAATACTTGTCCTTCTTTTGCATATTATTCACCTATGTAGACTTCCCAAGGTTAAACAATATCATTTTTAGGTCAAATAACATGACGTTTTGTTAGAGCACACTCTTGATAGCTCTCAATTTTAATAGAATAAAACATGGAATCAAATTTTTCAGAGTCATATAATACAAAAGCATGTTGATCCTACATGAAATGTCAAAAAATACTTGTCCTTCTTTTGCATATTATTCACCTATGTAGGCTTCCCAAGGTTAAACAATATCATTTTTAGGTCAAATAACATGACGTTTTGTTAGAGCACACTCATGTCTTGACCTTTATACTATAATGTGCCGTCGAGATGCTCTTTGTCTACTACATTCACAACTACCTCAAATACTAGCTGACCAACTTTTACACCAATAAATCACAACCAAAACTAAACAGAGAAAACATATAGATGTGTTTTATCCATCAAGAATCCGGGCAAGTACATTATGCCCGGATTCTATGTGGTCTATATGGACTGGAAATAATTTTAGAGGTTTTTTCTTAGGTTTGGATGATTTGAGCGGGTTACGGCATTTTTAGCTGTTCTTGGTAGGTTTTTATCAGTTTTTGATCGGGTTTAGTCGCTTTTGACCAATGCTTGCCTGGATAAATGTACTCCTATTTTCAAGCATCCATTTTCTTAGTTGTGGTCTTGAAACGGAGTCATGTATCACATGTTATGACCATTTTATTGCAACCCACGTTTTCAGATAATTTCAATATTAATTTTTTTTTGTATTTTAGCGATTGTGTTTGGTAATCTATTTCTTGATAGCTCTCAATTTTAATAGAATAAAACATGGAATCAAATATTTCAGAGTCATATAATACATAAGCAAGTTGATCCTACATGAAATGTCAAAAAATACTTGTCCTTCTTTTGCATATTATTCACCTATGTAGGCTTCCCAAGGTTAAACAATATCATTTTTAGGTCAAATAACATGACGTTTTGTTAGAGCACACTCTTGATAGCTCTCAATTTTAATAGAATAAAACATGGAATCAAATTTTTCAGAGTCATATAATACATAAGCATGTTGGTCCTACATGAAATGTCAAAAAATACTTGTCCTTCTTTTGCATATTATTCACCTATGTAGGCTTCCCAAGGTTAAACAATATCATTTTTAGGTCAAATAACATGACGTTTTGTTAGAGCACACTCATGTCTTGACCTTTATACTATAATGTGCCGTCGAGATGCTCTTTGTCTACTACATTCACAACTACCTCAAATACTAGCTGACCAACTTTTACACCAATAAATCACAACCAAAACTAAACAGAGAAAACATATAGATGTGTTTTATCCATCAAGAATCCGGGCAAATACATTATGCCCGGATTCTATGTGGTCTATATGGACTGGAAATAATTTTAGAGGTTTTTTCTTAGGTTTGGATGATTTGAGCCGGTTACGGCATTTTTAGCTGTTCTTGGTAGGTTTTTATCAGTTTTTGATCGGGTTTAGTCGCTTTTGACCAATGCTTGCCTGGATAAAAGTACTCCTATTTTCAAGCATCCATTTTCTTAGTTGTGGTCTTGAAACGGAGTCATGTATCACATGTTATGACCATTTTATTGCAACCCACGTTTTCAGATAATTTCAATATTAATTTGTTTTTGTATGTTAGCGATTGTGTTTGGTAATCTATTTCTTGATAGCTCTCAATTTTAATAGAATAAAACATGGAATCAAATATTTCAGAGTCATATAATACATAAGCAAGTTGATCCTACATGAAATGTCAAAAAATACTTGTCCTTCTTTTGCATATTATTCACCTATGTAGGCTTCCCAAGGTTAAACAATATCATTTTTAGGTCAAATAACATGACGTTTTGTTAGAGCACTCTCTTGATAGCTCTCAATTTTAATAGAATAAAACATGGAATCAAATTTTTCAGAGTCATATAATACATAAGCATGTTGATCCTACATGAAATGTCAAAAAATACTTGTCCTTCTTTTGCATATTATTCACCTATGTAGGCTTCCCAAAGTTAAACAATATCATTTTTAGGTCAAATAACATGACGTTTTGTTAGAGCACACTCATGTCTTGACCTTTATACTATAATGTGCCGTCGAGATGCTCTTTGTCTACTACATTCACAACTACCTCAAATACTAGCTGACCAACTTTTACACCAATAAATCACAACCAAAACTAAACAGAGAAAACATATAGATGTGTTTTATCCATCAAGAATCCGGGCAAATACATTATGCCCGGATTCTATGTGTTCTATATGGACTGGAAATAATTTTAGAGGTTTTTTCTTAGGTTTGGATGATTTGAGCCGGTTACGGCATTTTTAGCTGTTCTTGGTAGGTTTTTATCAGTTTTTGATCGGGTTTAGTCGCTTTTGACCAATGATTGCCTGGATAAAAGTACTCCTATTTTCAAGCATTCATTTTCTTAGTTGTGGTCTTGAAACGGAGTCATGTATCACATGTTATGACCATTTTATTGCAACCCACGTTTTCAGATAATTTCAATATTAATTTGTTTTTGTATGTTAGCGATTGTGTTTGGTAATCTATTTCTTGATAGCTCTCAATTTTAATAGAATAAAACATGGAATCAAATATTTCAGAGTCATATAATACATAAGCAAGTTGATCCTACATGAAATGTCAAAAAATACTTGTCCTTCTTTTGCATATTATTCACCTATGTAGGCTTCCCAAGGTTAAACAATATCATTTTTAGGTCAAATAACATGACGTTTTGTTAGAGCACTCTCTTGATAGCTCTCAATTTTAATAGAATAAAACATGGAATCAAATTTTTCAGAGTCATATAATACATAAGCATGTTGATCCTACATGAAATGTCAAAAAATACTAGTCCTTCTTTTGCATATTATTCACCTATGTAGGCTTCCCAAAGTTAAACAATATCATTTTTAGGTCAAATAACATGACGTTTTGTTAGAGCACACTCATGTCTTGACCTTTATACTATAATGTGCCGTCGAGATGCTCTTTGTCTACTACATTCACAACTACCTCAAATACTAGCTGACCAACTTTTACACCAATAAATCACAACCAAAACTAAACAGAGAAAACATATAGATGTGTTTTATCCATCAAGAATCCGGGCAAATACATTATGCCCGGATTCTATGTGGTCTATATGGACTGGAAATAATTTTAGAGGTTTTTTCTTAGGTTTGGATGATTTGAGCCGGTTACGGCATTTTTAGCTGTTCTTGGTAGGTTTTTATCAGTTTTTGATCGGGTTTAGTCGCTTTTGACCAATGATTGCCTGGATAAAAGTACTCCTATTTTCAAGCATCCATTTTCTTAGTTGTGGTCTTGAAACGGAGTCATGTATCACATGTTATGACCATTTTATTGCAACCCACGTTTTCAGATAATTTCAATATTAATTTGTTTTTGTATGTTAGCGATTGTGTTTGGTAATCTATTTCTTGATAGCTCTCAATTTTAATAGAATAAAACATGGAATCAAATATTTCAGAGTCATATAATACATAAGCAAGTTGATCCTACATGAAATGTCAAAAAATACTTGTCCTTCTTTTGCATATTATTCACCTATGTAGGCTTCCCAAGGTTAAACAATATCATTTTTAGGTCAAATAACATGACGTTTTGTTAGAGCACTCTCTTGATAGCTCTCAATTTTAATAGAATAAAACATGGAATCAAATTTTTCAGAGTCATATAATACATAAGCATGTTGATCCTACATGAAATGTCAAAAAATACTTGTCCTTCTTTTGCATATTATTCACCTATGTAGGCTTCCCAAAGTTAAACAATATCATTTTTAGGTCAAATAACATGACGTTTTGTTAGAGCACACTCATGTCTTGACCTTTATACTATAATGTGCCGTCGAGATGCTCTTTGTCTACTACATTCACAACTACCTCAAATACTAGCTGACCAACTTTTACACCAATAAATCACAACCAAAACTAAACAGAGAAAACATATAGATGTGTTTTATCCATCAAGAATCCGGGCAAATACATTATGCCCGGATTCTATGTGTTCTATATGGACTGGAAATAATTTTAGAGGTTTTTTCTTAGGTTTGGATGATTTGAGCCGGTTACGGCATTTTTAGCTGTTCTTGGTAGGTTTTTATCAGTTTTTGATCGGGTTTAGTCGCTTTTGACCAATGATTGCCTGGATAAAAGTACTCCTATTTTCAAGCATTCATTTTCTTAGTTGTGGTCTTGAAACGGAGTCATGTATCACATGTTATGACCATTTTATTGCAACCCACGTTTTCAGATAATTTCAATATTAATTTGTTTTTGTATGTTAGCGATTGTGTTTGGTAATCTATTTCTTGATAGCTCTCAATTTTAATAGAATAAAACATGGAATCAAATATTTCAGAGTCATATAATACATAAGCAAGTTGATCCTACATGAAATGTCAAAAAATACTTGTCCTTCTTTTGCATATTATTCACCTATGTAGGCTTCCCAAGGTTAAACAATATCATTTTTAGGTCAAATAACATGACGTTTTGTTAGAGCACTCTCTTGATAGCTCTCAATTTTAATAGAATAAAACATGGAATCAAATTTTTCAGAGTCATATAATACATAAGCATGTTGATCCTACATGAAATGTCAAAAAATACTAGTCCTTCTTTTGCATATTATTCACCTATGTAGGCTTCCCAAAGTTAAACAATATCATTTTTAGGTCAAATAACATGACGTTTTGTTAGAGCACACTCATGTCTTGACCTTTATACTATAATGTGCCGTCGAGATGCTCTTTGTCTACTACATTCACAACTACCTCAAATACTAGCTGACCAACTTTTACACCAATAAATCACAACCAAAACTAAACAGAGAAAACATATAGATGTGTTTTATCCATCAAGAATCCGGGCAAATACATTATGCCCGGATTCTATGTGGTCTATATGGACTGGAAATAATTTTAGAGGTTTTTTCTTAGGTTTGGATGATTTGAGCCGGTTACGGCATTTTTAGCTGTTCTTGGTAGGTTTTTATCAGTTTTTGATCGGGTTTAGTCGCTTTTGACCAATGATTGCCTGGATAAAAGTACTCCTATTTTCAAGCATCCATTTTCTTAGTTGTGGTCTTGAAACGGAGTCATGTATCACATGTTATGACCATTTTATTGCAACCCACGTTTTCAGATAATTTCAATATTAATTTGTTTTTGTATGTTAGCGATTGTGTTTGGTAATCTATTTCTTGATAGCTCTCAATTTTAATAGAATAAAACATGGAATCAAATATTTCAGAGTCATATAATACATAAGCAAGTTGATCCTACATGAAATGTCAAAAAATACTTGTCCTTCTTTTGCATATTATTCACCTATGTAGGCTTCCCAAGGTTAAACAATATCATTTTTAGGTCAAATAACATGACGTTTTGTTAGAGCACTCTCTTGATAGCTCTCAATTTTAATAGAATAAAACATGGAATCAAATTTTTCAGAGTCATATAATACATAAGCATGTTGATCCTACATGAAATGTCAAAAAATACTTGTCCTTCTTTTGCATATTATTCACCTATGTAGGCTTCCCAAAGTTAAACAATATCATTTTTAGGTCAAATAACATGACGTTTTGTTAGAGCACACTCATGTCTTGACCTTTATACTATAATGTGCCGTCGAGATGCTCTTTGTCTACTACATTCACAACTACCTCAAATACTAGCTGACCAACTTTTACACCAATAAATCACAACCAAAACTAAACAGAGAAAACATATAGATGTGTTTTATCCATCAAGAATCCGGGCAAATACATTATGCCCGGATTCTATGTGGTCTATATGGACTGGAAATAATTTTAGAGGTTTTTTCTTAGGTTTGGATGATTTGAGCCGGTTACGGCATTTTTAGCTGTTCTTGGTAGGTTTTTATCAGTTTTTGATCGGGTTTAGTCGCTTTTGACCAATGATTGCCTGGATAAAAGTACTCCTATTTTCAAGCATCCATTTTCTTAGTTGTGGTCTTGAAACGGAGTCATGTATCACATGTTATGACCATTTTATTGCAACCCACGTTTTCAGATAATTTCAATATTAATTTGTTTTTGTATGTTAGCGATTGTGTTTGGTAATCTATTTCTTGATAGCTCTCAATTTTAATAGAATAAAACATGGAATCAAATATTTCAGAGTCATATAATACATAAGCAAGTTGATCCTACATGAAATGTCAAAAAATACTTGTCCTTCTTTTGCATATTATTCACCTATGTAGGCTTCCCAAGGTTAAACAATATCATTTTTAGGTCAAATAACATGACGTTTTGTTAGAGCACTCTCTTGATAGCTCTCAATTTTAATAGAATAAAACATGGAATCAAATTTTTCAGAGTCATATAATACATAAGCATGTTGATCCTACATGAAATGTCAAAAAATACTTGTCCTTCTTTTGCATATTATTCACCTATGTAGGCTTCCCAAAGTTAAACAATATCATTTTTAGGTCAAATAACATGACGTTTTGTTAGAGCACACTCATGTCTTGACCTTTATACTATAATGTGCCGTCGAGATGCTCTTTGTCTACTACATTCACAACTACCTCAAATACTAGCTGACCAACTTTTACACCAATAAATCACAACCAAAACTAAACAGAGAAAACATATAGATGTGTTTTATCCATCAAGAATCCGGGCAAATACATTATGCCCGGATTCTATGTGGTCTATATGGACTGGAAATAATTTTAGAGGTTTTTTCTTAGGTTTGGATGATTTGAGCCGGTTACGGCATTTTTAGCTGTTCTTGGTAGGTTTTTATCAGTTTTTGATCGGGTTTAGTCGCTTTTGACCAATGCTTTCCTGGATAAAAGTACTCCTATTTTCAAGCATCCATTTTCTTAGTTGTGGTCTTGAAACGGAGTCATGTATCACATGTTATGACCATTTTATTGCAACCCACGTTTTCAGATAATTTCAATATTAATTTGTTTTTGTATTTTAGCGATTGTGTTTGGTAATCTATTTCTTGATAGCTCTCAATTTTAATAGAATAAAACATGGAATCAAATATTTCAGAGTCATATAATACATAAGCAAGTTGATCCTACATGAAATGTCAAAAAATACTTGTCCTTCTTTTGCATATTATTCACCTATGTAGGCTTCCCAAGGTTAAACAATATCATTTTTAGGTCAAATAACATGACGTTTTGTTAGAGCACACTCTTGATAGCTCTCAATTTTAATAGAATAAAACATGGAATCAAATTTTTCAGAGTCATATAATACATAAGCATGTTGGTCCTACATGAAATGTCAAAAAATACTTGTCCTTCTTTTGCATATTATTCACCTATGTAGGCTTCCCAAGGTTAAACAATATCATTTTTAGGTCAAATAACATGACGTTTTGTTAGAGCACACTCATGTCTTGACCTTTATACTATAATGTGCCGTCGAGATGCTCTTTGTCTACTACATTCACAACTACCTCAAATACTAGCTGACCAACTTTTACACCAATAAATCACAACCAAAACTAAACAGAGAAAACATATAGATGTGTTTTATCCATCAAGAATCCGGGCAAGTACATTATGCCCGGATTCTATGTGGTCTATATGGACTGGAAATAATTTTAGAGGTTTTTTCTTAGGTTTGGATGATTTGAGCCGGTTACGGCATTTTTAGCTGTTCTTGGTAGGTTTTTATCAGTTTTTGATCGGGTTTAGTCGCTTTTGACCAATGCTTGCCTGGATAAATGTACTCCTATTTTCAAGCATCCATTTTCTTAGTTGTGGTCTTGAAACGGAGTCATGTATCACATGTTATGACCATTTTATTGCAACCCACGTTTTCAGATAATTTCAATATTAATTTGTTTTTGTATTTTAGCGATTGTGTTTGGTAATCTATTTCTTGATAGCTCTCAATTTTAATAGAATAAAACATGGAATCAAATATTTCAGAGTCATATAATACATAAGCAAGTTGATCCTACATGAAATGTCAAAAAATACTTGTCCTTCTTTTGCATATTATTCACCTATGTAGGCTTCCCAAGGTTAAACAATATCATTTTTAGGTCAAATAACATGACGTTTTGTTAGAGCACACTCTTGATAGCTCTCAATTTTAATAGAATAAAACATGGAATCAAATTTTTCAGAGTCATATAATACATAAGCATGTTGGTCCTACATGAAATGTCAAAAAATACTTGTCCTTCTTTTGCATATTATTCACCTATGTAGGCTTCCCAAGGTTAAACAATATCATTTTTAGGTCAAATAACATGACGTTTTGTTAGAGCACACTCATGTCTTGACCTTTATACTATAATGTGCCGTCGAGATGCTCTTTGTCTACTACATTCACAACTACCTCAAATACTAGCTGACCAACTTTTACACCAATAAATCACAACCAAAACTAAACAGAGAAAACATATAGATGTGTTTTATCCATCAAGAATCCGGGCAAATACATTATGCCCGGATTCTATGTGGTCTATATGGACTGGAAATAATTTTAGAGGTTTTTTCTTAGGTTTGGATGATTTGAGCCGGTTACGGCATTTTTAGCTGTTCTTGGTAGGTTTTTATCAGTTTTTGATCGGGTTTAGTCGCTTTTGACCAATGCTTGCCTGGATAAAAGTACTCCTATTTTCAAGCATCCATTTTCTTAGTTGTGGTCTTGAAACGGAGTCATGTATCACATGTTATGACCATTTTATTGCAACCCACGTTTTCAGATAATTTCAATATTAATTTGTTTTTGTATGTTAGCGATTGTGTTTGGTAATCTATTTCTTGATAGCTCTCAATTTTAATAGAATAAAACATGGAATCAAATATTTCAGAGTCATATAATACATAAGCAAGTTGATCCTACATGAAATGTCAAAAAATACTTGTCCTTCTTTTGCATATTATTCACCTATGTAGGCTTCCCAAGGTTAAACAATATCATTTTTAGGTCAAATAACATGACGTTTTGTTAGAGCACACTCTTGATAGCTCTCAATTTTAATAGAATAAAACATGGAATCAAATTTTTCAGAGTCATATAATACATAAGCATGTTGGTCCTACATGAAATGTCAAAAAATACTTGTCCTTCTTTTGCATATTATTCACCTATGTAGGCTTCCCAAGGTTAAACAATATCATTTTTAGGTCAAATAACATGACGTTTTGTTAGAGCACACTCATGTCTTGACCTTTATACTATAATGTGTCGTCGAGATGCTCTTTGTCTACTACATTCACAACTACCTCAAATACTAGCTGACCAACTTTTACACCAATAAATCACAACCAAAACTAAACAGAGAAAACATATAGATGTGTTTTATCCATCAAGAATCCGGGCAAATACATTATGCCCGGATTCTATGTGGTCTATATGGACTGGAAATAATTTTAGAGGTTTTTTCTTAGGTTTGGATGATTTGAGCCGGTTACGGCATTTTTAGCTGTTCTTGGTAGGTTTTTATCAGTTTTTGATCGGGTATAGTCGCTTTTGACCAATGCTTGCCTGGATAAAAGTACTCCTATTTTCAAGCATCCATTTTCTTAGTTGTGGTCTTGAAACGGAGTCATGTATCACATGTTATGACCATTTTATTGCAACCCACGTTTTCAGATAATTTCAATATTAATTTGTTTTTGTATGTTAGCGATTGCGTTTGGTAATCTATTTCTTGATAGCTCTCAATTTTAATAGAATAAAACATGGAATCAAATATTTCAGAGTCATATAATACATAAGCAAGTTGATCCTACATGAAATGTCAAAAAATACTTGTCCTTCTTTTGCATATTATTCACCTATGTAGGCTTCCCAAGGTTAAACAATATCATTTTTAGGTCAAATAACATGACGTTTTGTTAGAGCACTCTCTTGATAGCTCTCAATTTTAATAGAATAAAACATGGAATCAAATTTTTTCAGAGTCATATAATACATAAGCATGTTGATCCTACATGAAATGTCAAAAAATACTTGTCCTTCTTTTGCATATTATTCACCTATGTAGGCTTCCCAAAGTTAAACAATATCATTTTTAGGTCAAATAACATGACGTTTTGTTAGAGCACACTCATGTCTTGACCTTTATACTATAATGTGCCGTCGAGATGCTCTTTGTCTACTACATTCACAACTACCTCAAATACTAGCTGACCAACTTTTACACCAATAAATCACAACCAAAACTAAACAGAGAAAACATATAGATGTGTTTTATCCATCAAGAATCCGGGCAAATACATTATGCCCGGATTCTATGTGGTCTATATGGACTGGAAATAATTTTAGAGGTTTTTTCTTAGGTTTGGATGATTTGAGCCGGTTACGGCATTTTTAGCTGTTCTTGGTAGGTTTTTATCAGTTTTTGATCGGGTTTAGTCGCTTTTGACCAATGATTGCCTGGATAAAAGTACTCCTATTTTCAAGCATCCATTTTCTTAGTTGTGGTCTTGAAACGGAGTCATGTATCACATGTTATGACCATTTTATTGCAACCCACGTTTTCAGATAATTTCAATATAAATTTGTTTTTGTATGTTAGCGATTGTGTTTGGTAATCTATTTCTTGATAGCTCTCAATTTTAATAGAATAAAACATGGAATCAAATATTTCAGAGTCATATAATACATAAGCAAGTTGATCCTACATGAAATGTCAAAAAATATTTGTCCTTCTTTTGCATATTATTCACCTATGTAGGCTTCCCAAGGTTAAACAATATCATTTTTAGGTCAAATAACATGACGTTTTGTTAGAGCACACTCTTGATAGCTCTCAATTTTAATAGAATAAAACATGGAATCAAATATTTCAGAGTCATATAATACATAAGCAAGTTGATCCTACATGAAATGTCAAAAAATACTTGTCCTTCTTTTGCATATTATTCACCTATGTAGGCTTCCCAAGGTTAAACAATATCATTTTTAGGTCAAATAACATGACGTTTTGTTAGAGCACACTCATGTCTTGACCTTTATACTCTAATGTGCCGTCGAGATGCTCTTTGTCTACTACATTCACAACTACCTCAAATACTAGCTGACCAACTTTTACACCAATAAAACACAACCAAAACTAAACAGAGCAAACATATAGATGTGTTTTATCCATCAAGAATCCGGGCAAATACATTATGCCCGGATTCAATGTGGTCTATATAGACTGGAAATAATTTTAGAGGTTTTTTCTTAGGTTTGGATGATTTGAGCCGGTTACGGCATTTTTAGCTGTTCTTGGTAGGTTTTTATCAGTTTTTGATCGGGTTTAGTCGCTTTTGACCAATGCTTGCCTGGATAAAAGTACTCCTATTTTCAAGCATCCATTTTCTTAGTTGTGGTCTTGAAACGGAGTCATGTATCACATGTTATGACCATTTTATTGCAACCCACGTTTTCAGATAATTTCAATATTAATTTGTTTTTGTATGTTAGCGATTGTGTTTGGTAATCTATTTCTTGATAGCTCTCAATTTTAATAGAATAAAACATGGAATCAAATATTTCAGAGTCATATAATACATAAGCAAGTTGATCCTACATGAAATGTCAAAAAATACTTGTCCTTCTTTTGCATATTATTCACCTATGTAGGCTTCCCAAGGTTAAACAATATCATTTTTAGGTCAAATAACATGACGTTTTGTTAGAGCACACTCTTGATAGCTCTCAATTTTAATAGAATAAAACATGGAATCAAATTTTTCAGAGTCATATAATACATAAGCATGTTGATCCTACATGAAATGTCAAAAAATACTTGTCCTTCTTTTGCATATTATTCACCTATGTAGGCTTCCCAAGGTTAAACAATATCATTTTTAGGTCAAATAACATGACGTTTTGTTAGAGCACACTCATGTCTTGACCTTTATACTATAATGTGCCGTCGAGATGCTCTTTGTCTACTACATTCACAACTACCTCAAATACTAGCTGACCAACTTTTACACCAATAAATCACAACCAAAACTAAACAGAGAAAACATATAGATGTGTTTTATCCATCAAGAATCCGGGCAAATACTTTATGGCCGGATTCTATGTGGTCTATATGGACTGGAAATAATTTTAGAGGTTTTTTCTTAGGTTTGGATGATTTGAGCCGGTTACGGCATTTTTAGCTGTTCTTGGTAGGTTTTTATCAGTTTTTGATCGGGTTTAGTCGCTTTTGACCAATGCTTTCCTGGATAAAAGTACTCCTTTTTTCAAGCATCCATTTTCTTAGTTGTGGTCTTGAAACGGAGTCATGTATCACATGTTATGACCATTTTATTGCAACACACGTTTTAAGATAATTTCAATATAAATTTGTTTTTGTATGTTAGCGATTGTGTTTGGTAATCTATTTATTGATAGCTCTCAATTTCAATAGAATAAAACATGGAATCAAATATTTCAGAGTCATATAATACATAAGCAAGTTGATCCTACATGAAATGTCAAAACATACTTGTCCTTCTTTTGCATATTATTCACCTATGTAGGCTTCCCAAGGTTAAAAAATATCATTTTTAGGTCAAATAACATGACGTTTTGTTAGAGCACACTCTTGATAGCTCTCAATTTTAATAGAATAAAACATGGAATCAAATATTTCAGAGTCATATAATACATAAGCAAGTTGATCCTACATGAAATGTCAAAAAATACTTGTCCTTCTTTTGCATATTATTCACCTATGTAGGCTTCCCAAGGTTAAACAATATCATTTTTAGGTCAAATAACATGACGTTTTGTTAGAGCACACTTATGTCTTGACCTTTATACTATAATATGCCGTAGAGATGCTCTTTGTCTACTACATTCACAACTACCTCAAATACTAGCTGACCAACTTTTACACTAATAAAACACAACCAAAACTAAACAGAGCGAACATATAGATGTGTTTTATCCATCAAGAATCCGGGCAAATACATTATGCCCGGATTCTATGTGGTCTATATGGACTGGAAATAATTTTAGAGGTTTTTTCTTAGGTTTGGATTATTTGAGTCGGTTACGGAATTTTTAGCTGTTCTTGGTAGGTTTTTATCAGTTTTTGATCGGGTTTAGTCGCTTTTAACCAATGCTTGCCTGGATAAAAGTACTCCTTTTTTCAAGCATCCATTTTCTTAGTTGTGATCTTGAAACGGAGTCATGTATCACATGTTATGACCATTTTATTGCAACCCACGTTTTCAGATAATTTCAATATAAATTTGTTTTTGTATGTTAGCGATTGTGTTTGGTAATCTATTTCTTGATAGCTCTCAATTTTAATAGAATAAAATATGGAATCAAATATTTCAGAGTTATATAATACATAAGCAAGTTGATCCTACATGAAATGTCAAAAAATACTTGTCCTTCTTTTGCATATTATTCATCTATGTAGGCTTCCCAAGGTTAAACCATATCATTTTTAGGTCAAATAACATGACGTTTTGTTAGAGCACACTCTTGATAGCTCTCAATTTTAATAGAATAAGACATGGAATCAAATATTTCAGAGTCATATAATACATAAGCAAGTTGATCCTACATGAAATGTCAAAAAATACTTGTCCTTTTGCATATTATTCACCTATGTAGGCTTCTCAAGGTTAAACAATATCATTTTTAGGTCAAATAACATGACGTTTTGTTAGAGCACACTCATGTCTTGACCTTTATACTATAATGTGCCGTCGAGATGCTCTTTATCTACTACATTCACAACTACCTCAAATACTAGCTGACCAACTTTTACACCAATAAAACACAACCAAAACTAAACAGAGCAAACATATAGATGTGTTTTATCCATCAAGAATCCTGGCAAATACATTATGCCCGGATTCTATGTGGTCTATATGGACTGGAAATAATTTTAGAGGTTTTTTCTTAGGTTTGGATGATTTGAGCCGGTTACGGCATTTTTAGCTGTTCTTGGTAGGTTTTTATCAGTTTTTGATCGGGTTTTGTCGCTTTTGACCAATGCTTGCCTGGATAAAAGTACTCCTTTTTTCAAGCATCCATTTTCTTAGTTGTAGTCTTGAAACGGAGTCATGTATCACATGTTATGACCATTTTATTGCAACCCACGTTTTCAGATAATTTCAATATAAATTTGTTTTTGTATGTTAGCGATTGTGTTTGGTAATCTATTTCTTGATAGCTCTCAATTTTAATAGAATAAAACATGGAATCAAATATTTCAGAGTCATATAATACATAAGCAAGTTGATCCTACATGAAATGTCAAAAAATACTTGTCCTTCTTTTGCATATTATTCACCTATGTATAAGAGAGAGACAAGAACGAACATATATTTTTATTTTTTTTATTTGGCGAAAAGAATAGGCGTGTATCAATTTTCTTAAAAGCCCTTAAAGTTTCTACTATTTATGAAAAATAAACCGGGTTTTTCAAGAATATTATAAATTTTGATAGATTTAATCCAAGGGCTAGGATTTCACCTTACCCTTTTTATTATAACATTTCTTTTATAATAAATCCACCCTATATATATATATATATATATATATATATATATATATATATATATATATATATATATATATATATATATATATATATATATATATATATATATATATATATATATATATATATATATATATATATATATATATATATATATATATATATATATATATATATATATATATATATATATATATATATATATATATATATATATATATATATATATATATATATATATATATATATATATATATATATATATATATATATATATATATATATATATATATATATATATATATATATATATATATATATATATATATATATAGCGGTGAGTTATATGTAGAACCCATTTAAGGTGTAGAACTTTACAGAACTCTTTTTAACCAATCAAAATTTAGTAAATATTAAAACATTTCATTTTATTTAAAAGGGTATATTAGTCAACAACATTTTGTGTTTTTTTAGTTTTTTTAGTTTTTTTAATAAAAACGTTTTCTAATTTCTCTATTTTTTGGAATATTTTATTTTACTTTTTTTTTACTTTTTCACATTGTACATACGTGTCTTTCTAGAAAACATAAATGTTTTTGTTCTCAAAATATGATTTTATATGCATTTATAATGTATAATTTTATAAACTTGAATGTGTTTTGTTAAGATGCCAATCGCACAAACGTTTCTATGTTCTTTAATACTATTAAAATCTTAAAACAAAAAAATAACATATGAGGTCTAAATTTATTATAAAGAATAACATAAATATCATATACAAAATTGGATATTAAATAAAAAACAAATCATTAACAAAGTTATAATCAAATTCATTACAGCATATATGTTCTGGCGTTAAAAACATCAATGCACCAAAGACATCAATGCACGCCTTCCAAAAAACATCAATGCATAACTGAAAAATATCGATGCACATCATCAAAAACATCGATGCACGCATTCTGAAAACATCTATGCGCGCATTCTAAAAACATTGATGCATGCCTTCCAAAAACATCGACGCACGCCATCCAAAAAAACATATGTTCACTACTATTTTTTTCCGACACAGGGTCTTGTTCTAACTACACTATCCAAACAAGAAAATGGTTAGAAATATTTAAAATACACCAAACAATAATGTAATTAATCCCTTTATTTATAATCCTAAAAATAAAATAAAGCATAAACAATTACTAAAAATTACTTCCTTTCATTTAAATAATGTAATAATCGTACAACAACAAACAAATGATTCCAAAATCAAGTTTCTATAAAATAATAATAAAAAGGGCATTGTCATTATAAATCAAACTGTAGATCTGGACCAACGATTTACTCATTTAACTTTTATGTTCATAAAAGGGAATAACTGAATAGATCTGCACACAATGAAACTAAAATATCTCAAAATTTTGAATCTATGTAAAATGAAAAAGAGAGAACGTATATTCATCTAACTCTTCATTTCCAACAAGAAAATCAAACAAATTAGACATGATTAAATTTAGAAAAAAACATTACCAATGTACTGATTATTCCATCATTGTGACATAACCAAAAAGAATAAAGAAGGATGGGGACATCTATTGTATAAAAATACTCACACTTTATTGGTGTACCCGTTGCTTTTTTTCATTCGAATGAAATTTAAATAGGTGGCCGTCTATTGTTTTTTAGGTGGGTTTTTTATGTTTTGTATAATTAGGGTTATGGTAGAGGAGAGAGATGTTGGAGGTTATACAAAGTAAAAAAAATGTGCACTGTCGATAATACCCTTTATGTAGTTTATTTAATTGAAATAAAGTATCTCATTTATTGTTTAATTACACTTTTGGCAGGTTTAGTTTCAACCTTTGATTATTTTCATCTAATGATTCAGATTCATTTGAAGAGTTCTACATAGTTCTGCACTTAAAATGAGTTATGCATATAACTCTTACCTATATATATATATATATATATATATATATATATATATATATATATATATATATATATATATATATATATATATATATATATATATAGAGAGAGAGAGAGAGAGAGAGAGAGAGAGAGAGAGAGAATTTAGATAAAATGGTTTAGGTGCTTAAAGATGTTAAAATGAGAAGTAATGGAAAATGGGCAAATATCACATTTATTGATTAGTTTTGGTTCGTTTATGATTTTTTAGTTTGTGTAAGAGTGTTTTGGAAGTTTTAGTTCATGTACGAGTAGCTAGCACTGAATTTGCGAATAAATGATTATTTATGCTAATAATATTTTTGATGTAAAACTATGTATCATATGTATCAGCTATAAATTTTTACGTATAACATTTATTAGTGATTTTATACCAATTTTAATGTATAAGATTTATTGTTTTGTGTCTAATATTAAAAAAATCACATTTTAATTGATAAAATCAATGGTTAGTATGACTTTTCTTTTTTAACAACTTTAAGCTACTACACTACAATAACCTAACTATATATATATATATATATATATATATATATATATATATACTAGTGGCAAAACCCGTCCGATGGACGGGAATGACTTATAATTGTCATTGATTTTTTTTATTAGCGAAATATTGTTGTTAAAAAATAGTATATTTTACAAAGATTTATAAATTTTAGTAGCAATTTTTGTCGAATTATTTATGTTTATTATATTACTAAATATATTTTATAGTTTTTAAAGTATCCTTTTAAAGTTCATATAACTTTACTGAAAATTATACAGATAAAATATCAAAAGACACACACACATTAAGTTATTAAAAAAATTCACAAGTTGTCATTTTTTAAACCTTACTATAAATCATTATTTGTTTATTAGAAAATATGTTTTTTATAAAAAAAAATCCATGTGATGAGCGGAAAGCTTCAAAAGTTAATTACATATAGATAATTAAGACATCATGCTATGTATATAGTTTAAAATTTGAAATGTAAGATACGTGAATAAATTGAAGTAAAAATCATGTGAAAAAATATATCACCGAAGAATACAACCAAGACCGTCTCGTGGTTTTTGGAGGACAGTGTGCTGGCAGACTCAAAATTTGTAATATGGTATTGCACATTTTTTTTTAGAATTATTAGTATTAAACCACATTACGTATAAACTAAGTGTTGCACGTGTCAGAAAAACTTTATTTTATATAAAATTTACCGTTCGTGACTTAAAATAGGGTGTAGCCTGTGTGCCACGCCCGGCTCCCATGTAGGTCCACCCATGCCTCTGTCTTCAGAGGCGGAGACAGGCAGTGGTCAAGGGGGTCGGCCGACCCCCGAGCGAAAAAGTTAAAATAAATTTAGAATCAATAACTAAATCAGTGGATAAGATTTTAATTTTGAAATATCTACAATTCTACACATCTACAATGCTTTTCATTGTATTCTTTTAACACATTTCCTTTTTCAAAAGAATGTCACCAGTTACGTTTGAATACTCTAGTGAAGTACTTGTAATTCCTCTCAAAAGCACCTTTGTATAGTTCAAATAATATAAAAGCGTTTGTAGTTATTTTCATTACAGAATATATGATGTTTCAGATGATGGAACCGTCAAGTGCAGAACACAAAAAGAATATATCCATGCAATTTCATAATTTCAGGTTATTTCTTTACAATCGAAGATGCATGAAACTATTATAGGAACCTAATCTCAGTATGTAAATAACTACAGTACTTTCTTTTCATGAGGATAGTTAAAAGCATTAACTGAAAGTCATTAAAAATTTTGACACCTCAAATACGTTGTCCATTTTTCTATCCATACAAACTGCTATATGATTAAAAATATATTTAAGTTGCCTATTATTTGCATACCTGTTATGAGCAACTTTTTTATCCGTAACCCAACTATTTTTTTCCCCAGAACCCATCCATCTCATCCCCTAAGACCACCCATTTCAGCCCCCATGTAAGCACTCAAACTCGCCGACTTCAGCCCATGTTTCAGCACCAAACATAAGCATTTCAGCTCCCGTTTCGGCTTCCAAATGTACCCATTTCAGTCCCTATTTCAGCAAACCAAATGCACCCACTTCAGTCCTCATTTCAGCACCCAAATCCACCCCTGAATCTCACTCGTTTCAGCCTCAAAACATACACCCATTTGAGCCCCCAAACTCACCTAGTTCCGCCTATAAACTCACACGTCTGAAGCTGCATTTCAGTACCCACACGCACCAATTTCAACCCCCATTTCAGCAAAAACCCCCCACCAATTTCCCACCCCATTTCCAGACCAAACCCACTGATTTCAGCCCCCGTTGGGGTTTATAGATATAACTCTCTATAAAGATTTTAAAGACTCGAACACGACAATTAAAATTGACGAAAAATTCTTCATTCTCTGCTGCAAACTGTGGTTATTAGGGCCCAAATTTGATAAGAGGGAAAATGTGGCATTCTATAAGTGGCCGAGCAGCAGTTGGACTCCTATCAGGAATTTTAAAAACAGCTACTACAAACCGCCTTTAATTTCTTGGCATCCGTTAACTACACAACACACGGGCCCATAAACACATGACTACACAAACACGTGATTTACATAAACAACTAATATGACAGGCTCTAGATACATACTATGCAGAAAAATTCAAACTTTATGTTAGAAATGCGTTTGAGTTTCTTAATATTATAGTTTCTTCTCATTTTCATCATGCTGGTTTTGTATCTCTGATGATATACATAAAAATGATAATATGCGCATTTGAAAACACAATGGATCTATGATTTTCATGACCAATAACTATTGACATAAAGTCTATAAAAGTTGACTAACTCATGAGCAAACAACATCAGCTTATGAAGTGACAGTTTCAAATTTAAATCCAATACTTTTCTCATTCATATAAGCAATATGTATTTCAATTCAGTATCTACAACATGTTTACATTATAAAAAGCTTCAATATACTTGCATTTCATATTAACATTTAGCTAACTGAAATATAAATATATGTTTTTACACGATATAAAGTACACATAAGAAGCATAAAACTAAGAACTATGTTCATATATAGTCAAAGCAACAATTGGCCAACTAATAAAGTGGGAATAGACTATTATAAAGCCATATAACTAATGTTTTTGCAAAAAAGGTCGGAAATATTATTATGGGCAAAGTAGGTATTCTTTTATGGTTCGAAACTATCTGGCACCAATTTTTGTTTCTCAGAAAAAATGTGAACTTTTTGAAAGATATCGAATGTGCCAAATATATATAGCAAACCTATATGTACTTGAATTGAATGCATATCTAATATTGATAAAACCCACCTGAACATTTATGTTAGCCGCTATCAGACCTCTATGCATTCTATCTATATTAGTAAACCCGTTTCTCGATTTATAGGCACGTGCTTAGAAAACAAATGTCAAACCAATTGCAGTGGAAAAGACACTTACCAGGAGATGTTGTACCCGAATCAGTTCCCGACTTCATTATCGCTTCAAATTCCTCATCGGTAATTTGTCCATCCTGAATCCATGAAAATGCCCGGATTAACTGAATGAAATCATCATCTTAAGTTCGATAATTCATCTTGAAGTCTACAACGGATCTAACGGGGTGCTTCAACTCCTTGTTCAGAATCTGCATTTGAGGTGAATGGTACTTTCATGATTAAGCTGATAACATAATCGGCACATGTTTTTGACATTTAATGAAGAAAATGAAACTGGCAGCCTAAAATGGTGGGACACTACAAAGTAAAATGTATAGGATAACACCAGAGCACTCCAGACATCTACCTCAGGATCATATAGTTTCGTTTCAGTAGCTCAGGAGTCATGTAGTTTGTATTGCCAACAATATTATCAAATTTTCTCCTGTAGACTATTAAGATACAGGTGAAAAAGAAAGAGATAACAAAGTAACAACAGTCTATAAATGAATTGGCAATGAATTAAGTTTAACGATTGACAATGTTTACCTGGTTTTAACGTAACAGATAAGACAAAATCGATTTGCTTGCTAATGTGGCATTTTTCAATGTTGGGTTTGAATACATTTGATGTGCTTGTTGACCAAGAGCACCATTTGGTTGTGCTTGTAAACATGCAGGTTTGGGTTCGAAAGGAACAGGAGGTGGGTCGATGGTATCTGTGGGACCAAATCATTAGGTCTCTCATACCAAGTATTGTTTGTTTTGGGATTCCAATACTACATGGCTCATGTACTCGCACCAGTTCAACTTTTCCAGGGTTCGGGTAAGGTCAGATCAGCTGGGGCGTAACAACATCAGCATCCATGGTTAATATGAATCTGGTATTGAAAGATAAATACACGTTAGTTTTAGTTTTTATATCGTAAAGTGCAATCATGAGTAGACCTCAAGAAGGTCAGAATACCATATTTTGTCGGCAATTCCAAACGTAGGCTAAATGATGATGTATGTCTGTATACCGAACAATAATCCTTAAAAGCTACCTTTTAACTTCTTGTGAGTTCATCAACCTCTGCTTTTAACGTTCCTCAAGTATGATTGCTTTGATTATATATTGCATATTCAACCTCGAGTACTACATTACTTTTAACATTCCTGATCATTCTCGTTTAAGTCCTCTCGCCATGCCTTTTAAACAATTTGAAGCTTATTTCGTCTGCGTAGCTATCTGTGTTATTTATTCAGTGATTTCAGTATCAGTCTCTTTATTATAATCTTGAATAAGAACATGAAAGATAGCAAACTCCAAAATACGACTGTGAAAAATAGGTTATATTACTGGTTATATTACTGTCTGTTACAATCCTTGAGTTAAGAAAAACATACAATCTAGTAAAAAAATAACATAGTATGCATGCACATTTGGGATAGTATACAGAAGCACATCCATTTCATAAGGTAAGAAAGTGACTGCAAGTATATATTCTAAAGATAAACAGAGTAATTAACCTTCTCTGATTGTAGTATATAACAAAATTTCCTACTTATAAAAATTTGTTAGAAATTAAGTTGCAGCTAGTTACCTCATTGAAAAAATGGCAATAAGATAATATCCGATCACATTCATCACATTAGATGTCTAGTTCTTGGCGTTCGTGATAAAATGTGGAGATATATCCCTTGTCTAAATAAATCCACTTATCAACTTCTACTTTCTTTACAACGTGTTTCTGTCCTACATTTGTTCACAAAGATTAGCAAAGTATCCCATAATTATGATCATGATAATAGGATTAACTTAAATGATAATATATGTTACCTTGTCGGTTCCCTATATGTAGTCGCAGTAAGTAATTAAACACAGATGCAAAGTTGCTTTGGCTTTGCCCTCCAACATAATGGTAATAGTTATGGTAAACCGCTCCATCATAAAAATTGATAAATTTCGTAAATGTCCTTAATGAATCATATTTACATATACAAAAAATCAAACATTAACTGAACTATTTTTTTTCTTTAAAAGTTATCATGTGAGAAGTAAGAGAAAGGATTAACAATTGTGGGAAAAAGTTCGACTTCTTTTTCGTTGTTCAATTTTATGCAAAGAAAGTATCTACAATGCTGAGCCAAACCTTCACTTACTTATTCGTAGACCCCAAATATTTTAACATATTCTTCAAATAGGGTAATACAAATTTCTTGAGCATCATTAGCTAATGCAATGGCTTGTAAAAGTTTACCAAACCCATCATCACACATATCTGATCCCTAGTCCAACTTAACCTTGGCATCCGAAACTGGTCGAAGTAGCACTTGTGACATGCGAGCCTGCGAATTCAGAAACACTCATATGGTTGACAACTTTGTTCTCAACAACATCTTCCATCGTAATCAATATCATGGAACATGATTACACGATAATCTGTGGAGCCGAAACGATTCTAAGATTAGTGAGCATACCTCATTAGGCTTATGAACTTATACGCATTTGCGAAAGACCCTTTAGGTTCACATCTTATTATAAGTTTGAATCCATATGATTCTATGTCGATAGAACTATATGACATTTTTAGTGGGTTTATTCAGATTTTTATCTTAGTTTTAATCGCTCCTTTTTGCTAAACTATTCTTGCTGATAGAAATGCATTTTCGATTGCTTCTTTTGAAAGGGATAACCGGTTAAAAACCCGATAAATTTGAAGTTCTTATTAACAAATTTCAAGTAATAAACATGAATGAGATGCCAAGCACAATCCCCTGCACCCCTAAAGAAAATTGTAGTCATTACTTCTACAAATATGTAAGGTAAGGAACACGATAAGCATATCAAAATATCCAAAAATAATAATTATTTGTTTGGTTTATCAGAGATGCCTAGTGAACCTGATATCAGGGTTTGGGGGGTTTTTAGAAGAATACGTTTGAATGAATTGAAAAGGCTACATACCTTTGGATTTTGAGAACAAACATGATATCTAGACCTGACAACCAAAACCAAAGCAAAAAAGTGAGAAGCTGATCTTAAAAAAACATAACAGCAGCGGCCAGCATAAAGAGTCTGGAGTCGTTTTTTTTTGTGAAGATACGAATTAGGGTTAATATGAAAAAAGGATATATACCAATGATGGATCGTAAGTGTGATTATGGGCCGGTGTAGTAAGCCATCCGAAGATTTTTAAGTTTGTTTTTTAATAATATGTCAGAACTACCGCTTTGCTTCAGTGGTAAAGTCTCTTGATTGTGGATCAGAAGACCACAGTTCGAGCCTTGTAATAGACACACTTTTTAAAATATCGAAAATTAAAAAAAAAATCAAAAAATTATGAAAAAAATTGATGACATGGATTTAATGCATGCTTATGTGGCATTTCCCTCCTGTTATATATAATGTAAAGATATATATATATATATATATATATATATATATATATATATATATATATATATATATATATATATATATATATATATATATATATATATATATATATATATATATATATATATATATATATATATATATATATATATATATATATATATATATATATATATATATATATATATATATATATATATATATATATATATATATATATATATATATATATATATATATATATATATATATATAGCGGTGAAATGTTGGTCACTACAAGAACGTAAATATATATATATATATATTTTAAGGTTGGTCACTACAAGAACGTAAATATATATATATATATATATATATATATATATATATATATATATATATATATATATATATATATATATATATATATATATATATATATATATATATATATATATATATATATATATATATATATATATATATATATATATATATATATATATATATATATATACTAGTGGCAAAACCCGTCCGATGGACGGGTATGACTTTTTATTTTTGTTTAACTTTTTTTTATTTGGTAAATATTTAATTTTTATGTCTTATTAGTACACTTTTTGTTTATATAAATATTTATGTTATAGAATTATATATTTTAAAAAGATTTTTTAATTGATAATACCAATATTTGACAAATTGTATACGTTTATTATATTACTATTAGTTTTGAAGTAACCATATAAATTTCGTAATTTTATTTGAAAATTGCACACAGCCATGTTTAACCAGACACAAGTAAAATATGGATACCTTAAAATATCTTAAAAGCAAAAACCTTAAAAAATTTGAGTGTCCATGAACACCTAAAAGCAAGGTTGTAAATAGCGTGAAGCGTGGCGTAGCGTTATAGCCAAGCGACAAGCTACAGAAGCAATAGCGAAGCTATGGCGTTTTATGAAGCGTGACATATAGCGGCACAAAATATTTATCAATTAGTATTTATATAGCGAGTTTATAAAATGAAACAATATTTTAATTTTAGTTGAAAACAAAACCGGCTATTAGTTATTTAAGGATTTATTTCCATAGTAAAATTACTAAGCCGAAGTCAACTAAATAGCCAAAAATTAGTAAACGAGCAAAATTCTTGTAAATCAGCACAAAGATTCGAAAAAAACCGACGTTACGCGCTATAGCGCGCTATATCACGCTTTATGACGCTTTTTAGCACGCTACGCCTTAAGACGCCGCCTTAGTCTGTTTCGTAACGTGGAGACCACGCTTCACGCTATAGCCCGCTATAAGGCGCGCTATAGCGCGCTATTTAGAACCCTGCCTAAAAGTAAATGAAATAAGCAAATCACTTCAAATAATCTATATTTCTGCCGAGTATCCATCATTTAGGCTGCATGCAACCGTGAACATAAGCGACTTATATTTTTTTGTCACAACAGCTTTTTTTCTCCGACGACCTATAGGTGACCTGGTTTTCACAATAAAACGACCAAGTTCAAAAAAAAAATTATAATAAATAAAAACATTACACTAAATAATAAAATATTACATTAAATAAAAAACATTACAAAACATAATAATAATAATGATTATAATAATAGTAAAACTTAAGAACTTAAACTTCCCACATAAGAAACAGTGGCATTTCAACCTCGCTCCAATTGGGACTTAATTCTAAAATTTTATAACGATTCATAGAATGCAAAATCCGAATGATAAATAGTGCGATATTTGATTGCGGCTTCTTGATAGACATTATATTTAGGAGTCCCACTTGGATGCCTAAGTAAGATATTATTGTAAATCGAAAAAAATTGATCAACTTTAAGACGAATCGTACTTTTCTATTTGCTGATTTCGAAGCATAATCTTTTTTATCACCCATTTGCTATGAAAGTACCCAGTTGCCTCCAATCAAACGCTTTCTCATAAGTTGATTTTTTCCTGGTACGTACGTCTCTGAAACATATTTCTAAGTTTCACACAATGCTACCTCCTCATCGAGAGTCCATCCATCTTTTTAGATGGTATAAAAATTGTTTAAACGTAAAATAAAATTTTGGAAGTGTGAGAGAAACGGTTTAAAGGGTTGGGTATTTATAAAGTAAAGTATTTAAATTTAAAACTTTTTAAAAAGGGATTTTGTTTAAATAAGCAACGGTCATAATTTGAAAATCATTTAGATTTTTTTTATTTTCAAAATCAATCGTCCGTTAGATTGACTTTGGGTACATGACTAATTCGACTCAGTTGTTGCAACGGGTTGATCGAGTTCGAAGTCGGTCGACTGTTAGTGTCTATCGATGCGTTGTGAATAGCCTTAGAGAAAGTGAATCTTTCCTTTTTTAATGAATCATTTATAAATTACAGGCCATTCACTGTAAGTTTGGTAAACATGCTATACAAGCAGTGTTGCAAAAATCGGTCTTGGCGGCCGATTAATCAGCAATAAATCGCTTGGGGGGATTAACCGCCACGATTTTCATTAATCGGTCTTATTAATCGGTTTGGTCAAAATCGGTCAATCGGATAACTCGGGGATATATCGGGGATAAATCAGCCAAATCTTAAAAAGAGGATAAATCAGCCAACTTGGTTTCGAATATAAATCTGCCGTATCGGAAAATATCGGATAAATCGGATAAGAATCAGATAAATCGGATAAAAATAGCATAAATCGGCCTAATTGGGTATATACTTCCAATATTTTATAATTTTATACATAAAAAATCTAATTTGATTAATCCTCGATTAATGCCCGCCAAACCGATTAATCGTTTGGCGGTACTCAACTGCCTAGCTAGCGCCAAACGATTTTTGCAACCTTGTATACAAGTATACATAAATAAGTATTGAAACAAAAATTTGTGACAATCCGTCAATTTATGATTGATATTTTATTCTCAATATTTATTTGAAAACATTATTTTAATGTTACAATATGAACTCACTTATTTTTGGGAAGAAATTTGGATTTACGTCTTGAAGTAGCATCGACTACGTTTAAACCGGAGGATTCTACGTTACGTGCTTACGTTTACATACACCGTCTTTGGTGACAGTCCGACATTTCAGAAAATAAATTTGTCCATGAATATTATTTTGGAGTTTTAAATTTGAGTTGGTTCATAAACTCCAAAATTTACGAGAAGAGATTAGGACTTACGATTTTATTTTAACGTCCTTTACGACTAAACCGGAAACCTTGGGATTACGTATTTACGTTTTTGAACTCCGTTTTTTATGAGACAATTTTTATTGGATTCGTTTTGTGACGTTGATTCATAATTTATAAAAACGTTTTTCGTAAAACGACCCGAGGGCACGCAAATCGAGGAAACTAGAATCAAGGAGTACCCGTAAATTAATAAGGGGATGAAACAAGTTATACTTGTCCCACCCCCTCACCATGAGCGGCAAACCTTGGCCAACACACCTCACAAGGTGTCACTTTTATACATGTCTAAGGACACATGTCCTTAAACTACCTAAACTACTAGCAACTTAACCAAACCACTAAACATAAACTAGTTACTTCCATTTCCTACATGCAAAACTAAGAAAAGCTCTCAAATCTCTCTCATCTTTCTCCTCTTGGCCGTCCATCATAGCACCACCACCACCATTCATCCAAAAATTTCTACCACAAATCATATGCATAACTTGCATATGATGGAAACCCATTGAAGATATATTGATTCGAGGTGATCTTAACATCAAAAAAGGAGATTCCATGGAGTTTATGGGCTGATTTTTAAGAAGATATTCATGCACATGAAGATCTCAAGGAATTCATTTGCCAAGTTAAAGATGTGATAACAAGAACCAAGTCTTGTTCATCATCAACCTCATCTTTTCATCACTAATGGTGGTATAAAGATTGTTCTTCCCATCCTTTTGTTAATTTTGATTATGTAATCATGTATTTTCTTCTTAAATGTATATATTTATGATGATATATGATGATTAAAAGTGTTATGTGGGGATTTGGTGTTGATAAACATGATTAAAAAGGTGAAAAACTATAAAGAACAAGGCTAAAATCTTGCTTAAAAGTGATGGCTGTATAAAACAGTAAAGAAACAAGTCATGGACTGATAAAATGATGAAGTAGAATCCATTTACAGTAAGCTATATGTCTTGTACACATGTGAGATTTGGTCATGCAATGGAATCAAAATAATGAGTGAGATATGATCAAAACAAGTTAGGTGGTCTAATCTGAATAAGCAGTTTTGTAGAGACTGTTAAGGCATGATAAACTTAAAATGGGCAGTATCTATAACTAAGTTAAATGTAGAACATAATATGAAGAACATGTCACCCAAAAATGAGCTTCTAATTCATTGTAGAACTTTAGATATGGTAAAAATAGTGAACATGAAGATAAAAATCAGATTTTTGGAATTAATGTTTATTATTATTATATAAGCACTCACATTTTAATGTATAAAATGTAAAATAAAAACCCACTAACTTATAAAACTTATTTATATAAATATATATAAAAGGTTAATTAAATGGATAAATTATATAAATGGTAGTGAAATAATATTTATAAGTAATAAAAACTATAAACATTGTTTTTACGACTTTTTCGGCTAATACCGTAAAAATTAACGTTTTTGTTAGATAAAACTTAGATGGTTGGACCCGTCTAATGAAAACTTTATAAAACTTATATACTGATATATAGACATGTATAACAAGTAAAAACCGATAAAACCCGAACTATAGGGCATACGGGCATTAACGAGTTAAGTAAACATATTGGACTAATACTTGGACTAATACTTGGACTAATACTTGGACTAATACTTGGGCTAATAATTGGACTAAACAAGATGAACACTCATAAAAAGAACTTATTGGGCTTAACCCATTTAGGCCCAACTTGTAAAGTGTAGATACTGATAATGTAAGTATAACAAGGATTAATACAAGTTAAGAACTTATAATAGGCTTATTGGACCTAAAACACGTAAATAGGTAAAACGAGAACACTAGTATAAAAGTTATCGACACATAACACAAAAATGAGTAAATTAGGATATGTACCCACTTGATCATCATATATATATAATCATCATATGTATAAATAATTGGTATTTTTATAAAGTCATTGGACATGAGTCTAAGACGAGTATTATTTGTCTAGGTTTCTGTGATTGAAGCACGTACCGTACGTCCGAATTGCCGATAACCCGCCTTCCCACATCAATGTGAGTTCATAGCCTCGCACTCTTTTAAATGTTTTTATAAATGTTTTATAAACCCGCGAGGGAGATAACATGTTAGTTTTTATTAAATAGGACACCATTTGTCCCGATTGTTTGTTTATTGATTTTGGACCCGAATGATTGAATGACCCGGTTGTATGACCCGATAAATGATTAAAGGACCCGATAGATGAAATTAAATGGATTATTAAAGTTAGGTTATGTCACTAAAAGTCCCATTAGCATGAATTGTGAACTACCGGGATTTGGTAGACGCTTATGCATTTAATAGTACTATTTGGGGACGATCACCCCAGTTCGCGCCTTGACGGTTGATCCCCGTCGTGCCACATTGATTGGTAAGCGAATTTATGTATGAGAAGATTTCCATAGCGTGACCTTTGTGACGGCACGCTACTTTAGATGGGCAAAATTGGTATCGGGTTAGCTACCCGTTGTTGGTTTAGTAAGGTAACAATGTCATGCGGCTTATAATAATCCAAAACTAACGAAATACTACTAGACGCTCTGAATTACGATGTATTGCCTGACTAGCAATACTGGGTCATACTATTGATATTATGTTTGTGTTTTGGTTTTCATAACCATATTCATATAACGGTTTTATTTAATCTATACAACGTTGCAAAACGTATTGTATGATATTTTTAACGATAATGATTCGTATAATGATTTTTAAGGCAAATGCCTATATTATGGTTTTCGATAAAGATTTGTATAAAATGACTTTGGCTATTTTATGGCCTATTAAAATGATTTGTACAAGATGATTTTCAGTAATAATTTTATACTGATATTATATTGATGGATTTTATTAAACTCTATGAATTCACTCGGCGTTATCGCTGACCTTTTCTTTTAACATGTTTTATCTCAGGTACTTGAAGGTAATTCTCGGGAAGACAACAAGAATTCATGGCCCGCACTTAAACAATATTTTCCATTCAATTACTTTGTAAAACTTTGTATGAAATGTAATGACTTAGGACCGATGTAACTTTGATATTTATGAATGGAAATGATTTATTATTAAACGACGCGATTTTTATGCGTTGTCTATGATTTGAGTAATGTGTTATCCCGTAACACCAACTAGTCTTCCGCTGTATTGAGTTGTATAAATTTGGGGGTGTTACAGTTTGGTACCAGAGCTCTCGTTATAGAGAACGAAAGATTTTTAAAACCAAAGGTTTTGAATAAAACATTTCAAAATCTTTTTACTAAAAACATTTTTCTAAAAATGTCTAAAAATCTTTTGACTATAACGGTGCCGAAGAATTTCCGAGTTACCGACAAGGCCAGACTGAGAAGTGTTATTTTAATATATATATATATAACTTGGATTATATATATATATATATATATATGATGTAATTTTATTACATGAATGTTTGATGATTATTTTGATATTTATACGAGGTATTTATACGACGTAGATTATCACAAGTAACCCTAAATCCCCTAGTAAATTAATCGAAGCTATTCTCGTAGGAATTCTAGCTATCCTAGATCTAAACCAAGTTGCAGATATTTATGATCCCGACAAATGGTTGATATTCGTAGAAATGTAGATATTAGTTGATTGTGAAATTGAAAGAAGAATTGGCGAGATTAAATCTGATATCGATGTCATGATGATTTTTCTTATAGAGTGGAGTTTGACAAAACGTTACCACCTAGAAAGATGTCATCTGATTCGTTGTCATCCAATTCTTAAATTGAAATCGAAAGGGTGAATGTTGTACTTGAGGTTGTTATTGGAACCATTACCCAAAAGCCTCATGCCACTAATACCTTTCCGAGAAGTCTAGTTGAATGATCGAGTCATTTCATACTAGTGACTCATTTGATAATTGTTGTTGTAAGAGATATAGGATTGGAAATTAAGTATTGTTCATATCGAGCTTTTATTACCCTTTTAAGGCATAAGAATAAAGATGAAAGAATTGGAAAATGAAGTAGGATATCGAATTGAGTAAAAGTTGATTAAAACTTGAATGAAGTAAAAATTTAACTTGTATGGAATATAAGATTGATAAGAGGAAGTCGTTAAGTCCTGTGATTGAATTATAAGGTTTTAATTGATTGTTGATTCGTGTTAAGTGTTGTTCCTAGGCCATTGTCCACTAATGAGGATGCCCAGTGTCCAAGAAATAAATTGAAGAAATCTTCTTCTTAATTGGGACCGATGGATCTTCCGGGACATATGGAACACCTAATGACTCTTGTAGATTAGTATTCATAGTAGTATCTTTTAAAAATCCCTAACTTAACTGAGACATCAGTTGGTAGGATGAGTTTTGAGAATTGTAAGACATAGTGACACGTAATGTGTTACGGTACAATTTGACTTGTTTGTGATTAATGAAAAGACTACCTTTGATTGCTAAATTCTACATGTATTAATTTTACCTATCTTTTATTGCTTCATCCTAATGTTCGCATTAGTGATGCAACCATTGAACAAGTACTCATCTTGAATTGAGTTACGTTGTGGATTAATCTTTTTGAGCGCCATCAAGGTCATGAACCTCATGATTATTTGGCTAAAGCTCATTTCCTATCATAACATAGTTAGTTCTTGGTGAACCACTCTTCATCACTCCTTTACAGATCACACATTGTTTTTATAAAGTTAAAACGGTATCCTTTGAGAAAATTTAATTTTCAACACAATAAGGATTATTCAAAGTGAGATTTATAAGTGATTGATATCAAAATGAAGTTGTTTATGAGACGCTTTGGAAACTTAATTATTTCCATAATAAAGAAAATCTTTGTAAATTTATTTTGATTCTTATTTAAGAATTACGCATGGAAATTTTTTATTATAAACATGATGATAAAATTTTGACGAACTGAGTATTGCATTGTTAATCCTGAAATTGTATATAGTTGCGCGCCTACATACAATTTGGAAAGGACTACGCAAGACTAATTAGTAGTCACCATAAAACTAATGAATAAACACTACATTTTCATTGAAGATTGTGAAAAATTAAATTTTATGAGATCTGCAAGAAGTGAAAAATAGGGACATAGTGTTAGGGACACCTACATATGTGCCTGTAGCATCTATTCTTCTGAGTCGAATTTACTCATCTGTGGAAATTGTCTTATTTGACAATTGACAATTCTTTCTTGTCCAATTCTCCCGTAGTGAGATTCTTAGGAAAAGTATTTGATTATCGAGTGTTGATACCCGACTGGATGTATCGACGTCCCTATCATTTCTTTTGATTTGATTTCATTTGAATGACCTGGGTAACGATCCGAGGAGCTTTCGAATGCGTACTCAAATTATGAAAACATGGGATATATTCATATTCGTTAAATGTTTTCGTCTGTATCTGATTTGAAATTCTCTCGCGTAGATTATGCGTTGACCTTACTCTTTTAATAGTAGTTGTGTCTCCATATATCCTTGAACTTGTGAAGGATTATGAGTGATTATTAGTCTTTTGAGAAGTTCACATTTTATCGACGGCAATAAAACTGGAAAGTTGACAGTGCCAGTAGAATGGATTGATTGATTATGACATGACAAAATTGTCTTAATTGATGGGAACTCGAGTAGAATTCCCCTAAATGATAAGATGTTGATTATCAAAAGTGATCTAAATAATTCTTGATGGATGATCATATCCTGCATTTAGACTTAAAATTTTACCGTGAATGGTTGTGAACTAGTTATAGATATTGTAATCTAGAAGAACCTAATATGAATGTATTAAAAGATGTTTATGTTATCTGAAACTTTAGGAGGTATTTGTTGATGAATTACCTAGACTTTTGCCATTAAGGCAAGATTGAATTTGGTATTGATTTTATTCCCGGTGCTGCACCTGTGGCATATGCATTATACGACAGCACCATCTAAATTAAAGGAATTACCGTACAACTGAGAGAGTTGTCGGAGAAAGATTTTATTTTACCAAGCCTGTCATCCTGAAGAGCTATGGTGTTATCATTCCTTATATTTATAGATTACTGTAAACTGAGTAAATTGACAATCGAAAACAATATTCATAACTCGAAATGGAAGATTTGTTCGATTATTTACAAGGTTCTAGCGTATGTTTTAAAGATTTCCACGGTATGGTTATTATCAACTTCGCATCCGCGAAGAAGATTATCTATTCCAATCACTACATCCGTTACTTGTAATGAACATTATGAGTTTCACGTGATGTCGTTTGGATTGACTAATGCACATGTAGTATTCATAAATTTGGTGAATCTCGTGTGTAGGCTGTAATTTGATAAATTCATGCTCGTGATCATTAAGGACCATTTGTTTGTTTATAAGAATAAGAATGAGTTAACTATCAATTATAGATTGCCCTGAATTGGCCGAACGATAAAAACCTGTACCTTGAATAATTAACATGTGATTAAAGACTTAATACTTTACATGATTTGACTATGTGATTAAAAGGATAATGGAATATAAATTGACTCTTCAAAAATTAAGAGCCCTTTTAAGACTTTGGATTTTACCAAAAAGAAATGGAAATATGTTTTGACAAATGTTTTAACAAAGGATTTTAAGGGATTATTCCCTTATACACAAACCATTTAACTAAACTTCTGTTTAGGGGTAAATGTTTGTGTATACTTCTAGACAACTTAAGAAGAATTGAGGAAACTATATAATTTATGACTTGAAATTTGAAACGACAATTTTTGCTTTTCAACTAAGAAAACTTTGACCAAAATATAAACAAAGATTTCTCGAACATTTTCGGATCTTATTAATTATTTTAATTATTTTCGATAAATCAACAAAAATCTTGTTAATTAAATTCAAATTTATTTTGAACATTTTATATAATTGGTCGAACTAAGAAATTTAAATCTTTATGTTTACATTTCATAAGAATTGAAAATTTATTATTTAATTAGTTGTAATAATTATCGACGCTTTAAACGTCGGATGGAGTAAAACGGATAAAAATGATAGTAAAGACGAAACAAAAACATAGAAGATATGAAGAAATAATTTTGAATAAATACGGTTGTGATATTTATTTCATCAGGAAGGTGAACGTAATTACTGACGCATAATATAGAAAGAATATCTGAGTGAATTGTGGACATGATAATTACATCATCATAAGAATAATATAGATACTGACATATTATATAAAAAGGATAAAGAAACAATTAGGACATGTTCCTTAATAATGAAGGTGCAAAATAAATTGCCGAACAATTTAAAATAAACGATGTGTGTAAAAAGGATAAAATAGATAATAAGAAGGGTTCGCGGCTAATGTGAACCAACAGATTTGAGAAGCCAATGGCGTTAAATGTATAAAAGACCACTTGTGATTGTCTAAATATGAAGATTGTGAGATATAGTTATGTTGGAATTTGTAAGTATAAGTATTCTATTTATGTCATTTATGACTAAAAGTATCTTTGTCTGAAGAAGTTGTATTGATGGCAATTATGAAGGCAGACATCGCCTCATACATTGGTAAACGTCTAGCTATTTCAAAGGTCATCAACTGAATTTGATTCGATTTGGGTCATCGTCGACAGACTGACCAAATCTGCTAATATCATTCCCGTTAATGATAAATGCAAAAGAGTTATGTAAACATAGTGTGCCTGTATCGAACATCTTTATCAAGATCCTCGCTTCGCATCGAATTTCTAGAGATTTGCTCAGAAATCATTGAGAACGAACCTTGATGAGAGTACTATGTACCACCCCAAATCGAAGGGACGAGGTAAAGTAACGATACAAAGTAATATAAGTGTTGTTTTATGTTTGAATGATTGATCTTTGGTAATAGACCGTATAATCGTTTTCCTTTGGAAGGATTACCATTGATAATCATCGTATTAGGATTTGATTATTAACTGCCGATAGTGGGCAGGAGGTTATGTGAATATGAAATGTAGATCTTGAAGTGCCAAATGGGTAGCGAAGTTATGCCACAATTATTAACCTTGGAAAAATGAATTCATGATCTGACAAATCATGGGATATAAGTCCCCGTTGTATGGGACCATTGAGATGATGTAAAAGTTGGGATTGAAAGGCATATAAGCTGGATCTACCCTAGGACTTCAAGGACTACGTGAATTTTGTTTCGTAAATCGAACTTGATGGAATATCTATCAAGTGAAAATCTGATTGCTCTTAGTAAAGTTTAGATCGGCGAAGAGTTGCATTCATCAAAAACCCGTGAACATCATGGATAGAGAAAGTAAGTCAACATTTAGCCTGATCTTATTCCCGTAGTTATGTTTGATGAAACTCGCATATTAATGAATTACACTTGTGAGAAAAGACCGAATGTGGAGGAAATACACACATGGATTTAACTCTATAAGAGGCGAGTAATAAGGTAAGATGATCTTTGAGGACAAAGATCCTGTTTAGGGGTAAATGTTGTGACAATCCGTCAATTTATGGTTGATATTTTATTCTCAATATTTATTTGAAAACATTATTTTAATGTTACAATATGAACTCACTTATTTTTGGGAAGAAATTTGGATTTACGTCTTAAAGTAGCATCGACTACGTTTAAACCGAAGGATTCTACGTTACGTGCTTACGTTTACATACACCGTCTTTGGTGACAGTCCGACATTTCAGAAAATAAATTTGTCCATGAATATTATTTTGGAGTTTTAAATTTGAGTTGGTTCATAAACTCAAAAATTTACGAGAAGAGATTAGGACTTACGATTTTATTTTAACGTCCTTTACGACTAAACCGGAAACCTTGGGATTACGTATTTACATTTTTGAACTCCGTTTTTTATGAGACAATTTTTATTGGATTCGTTTTGTGACGTTGATTCATAATTTATAAAAACGTTTTTCGTAAAACGACCCGAGGGCACGCAAATCGAGGAAACTAGAATCAAGGAGTACCCGTAGATTAATAAGGGGATGAAACAAGTTATACTTGTCCCACCCCCTCACCATGGGTGGAAAACCTTGGCCAACACACCTCACAAGGTGTCACTTTTATACATGTCTAAGGACACATGTCCTTAAACTACCTAAACTACTAGCAACTTAACCAAACCACTAAACATAAACTAGTTACTTCCATTTCCTACATGCAAAACTAAGAAAAGCTCTCAAATCTCTCTCATCTTTCTCCTCTTGGCCGTCCATCATAGCACCACCACCACCATTCATCCAAAAATTTCTACCACAAATCATATGCATAACTTGCATATGATGGATACCCATTGAAGATATATTGATTCGAGGTGATCTTAACATCCAAAAAGGAGATTCCATGGAGTTTATGGGCTGATTTTTAAGAAGATATTCATGCACATGAAGATCTCAAGGAGTTCATTTGCCAAGTTAAAGATGTGATAACAAGAACCAAGTCTTGTTCATCATCAACCTCATCTTTTCATCACTAATGGTGGTATAAAGATTGTTCTTCCCATCCTTTTGTTAATTTTGATTATGTAATCATGTATTTTCTTCTTAAATGTATATATGTATGATGATATATGATGATTAAAAGTGTTATGTGGGGATTTGGTGTTGATAAACATGATTAAAAAGGTGAAAAACTATAAAGAACAAGGCTAAAATCTTGCTTAAAAGTGATGGCTGTATAAAACAGTAAAGAAACAAGTCATGGACTGGTAAAATGATGAAGTAGAATCCATTTACAGTAAGCTATATGTCTTGTACACATGTGAGAGTTGGCCATGCAATGGAATCAAAATAATGAGTGAGATATGATCAAAACAAGTTAGGTGGTCTAATCTGAATAAGCAGTTTTGTAGAGACTGTTAAGACATGATAAACTTAAAATGGGCAGTAGCTATAACTAAGTTAAATGTAGAACATAATATGAGGAACATTTCACCCAAAAATGAGCTTCTAATTCATTGTAGAACTATAGATATGGTAAAAATGGTGAACATGAAGATAAAAATCAGATTTTTGGAATTAATGTTTATTATTATTATATAAGCACTCACATTTTAATGTATAAAATGTAAAATAAAAACCCACTAACTTATAAAACTTATTTATATAAATATATATAAAAGGTTAATTAAATGGATAAATTATATAAATGGTAGTGAAATAATATTTATAAGTAATAAAAACTATAAACATTGTTTTTACGACTTTTTCGGCTAATACCGTAAAAATTAACGTTTTTGTTAAATAAAACTTAGATGGTTGGACCCTTCTAATGAAAACTTTATAAAACTTATATACTGATATATAGACATTTATAACAAGTAAAAACCGATAAAACCCGAACTATAGGGCATACGGGCATTAACGAGTTAAGTAAACATATTGGACTAATACTTGGACTAATACTTGGACTAATACTTGGACTAATACTTGGACTAATACTTGGGCTAATAATTGGACTAAACAAGATGAACACTCATAAAAAGAACTTATTGGGCTTAACCCATTTAGGCCCAACTTGTAAAGTGTAGATACTGATAATGTAAGTATAACAAGGATTAATACAAGTTAAGAACTTATAATAGGCTTATTGGACCTAAAACACGTAAATAGGTAAAACGAGAACACTAGTATAAAAGTTATCGACACATAACACAAAAATGAGTAAATGATGATATGTACCCACTTGATCATCATATATATATAATCATCATATGTATACATAATTGGTATTTTTATAAAGTCATTGGACATGAGTCTAAGACGAGTATTATTTGTCTAGGTTTCCGTGATTGAAGCACGTACCGTACGTCCGAATTGCCGATAACCCGCCTTCCCACATCAATGTGAGTTCATAGCCTCGCACTCTTTTAAATGTTTTTATAAATGTTTTATAAACCCGCGAGGGAGATAACATGTTAGTTTTTATTAAATAGGACACCATTTGTCCCGATTGTTTGTTTATTGATTTTGGACCCGAATGATTGAATGACCCGATTGTATGACCTGATAAATGATTAAAGGACCCGATAGATGAAATTAAATGGATTATTAAAGTTAGGTTATGTCACTAAAAGTCCCATTAGCATGAATTGTGAACTACCGGGATTTGGTAGACGCTTATGCATTTAATAGTACTATTTGGGGACGATCACCCCAGTTCGCGCCTTGACGGTTGATCCCCGTCGTGCCACATTGATTGGTAAGCGAATTTATGTATGAGAAGATTTCCATAGCGTGACCTTTGTGACGGCACGCTACTTTAGATGGGAAAAATTGGTATCGGGTTAGCTACCCGTTGTTGGTTTAGTAAGGTAACAATGTCATGCGGCTTATAATAATCCAAAACTAACGAAATACTACTAGACGCTCTGAATTACGATGTATTGCCTGACTAGCAATACTGGGTCATACTATTGATATTATGTTTGTGTTTTGGTTTTCATAACCATATTCATATAACGGTTTTATTTAATCTATACAACGTTGCAAAACGTATTGTATGATATTTTTAACGACAATGATTCGTATAATGATTTTTAAGGCAAATGCCTATATTATGGTTTTCGATAAAGATTTGTATAAAATGACTTTGGCTATTTTATGGCCTATTAGAATGATTTGTAAAAGATGATTTTCAGTAATAATTTTATACTGATATTATATTGATGGATTTTATTAAACTCTATGAATTCACTCGGCGTTATCGCTGACCTTTTCTTTTAACATGTTTTATCTCAGGTACTTGAAGGTAATTCTCGGGAAGACAACAAGAATTCATGGCCCGCACTTAAACAATATTTTCCATTCAAATACTTTGTAAAACTTTGTATGAAATGTAATGACTTAGGACCGATGTAACTTTGATATTTATGAATGGAAATGATTTATTATTAAACGACGCGATTTTTATGCGTTGTCTATGATTTGAGTAATGTGCTATCCCGTAACACCAACTAGTCTTCCGCTGTATTGAGTTGTATAAATTTGGGGGTGTTACAAAATTACTGTATTGTTTAGTATATTTGAATTTTTCCATGTGAAGATACTTTTTAGCCATTCTTTTTGCAGCTATAGCGCATATCGCTTTTGACGAATCTTACGAATCACATGGTGTATGGTTTGATCATGAAATAAGCATGGCTTATACTATATACGAAATTGGTGATGACTCAAAATAGGAAAAATAGCTGCTCACTAATGGAGCATTCTTTTGAAGTATGATGTATGAAGTATACATAGTATTACATTCTGTCTAATAACTTCTTATAGAACTCTTGACACTAATAAAATTGTAGGTTACCTGCTCCATTGTTATTAGAACTTCCATATATAGTACACTCTATTTTCTCCTTTATATAATACTCATACGGAGTAACAATGTTGTGAGATAATATAGTACCTATGTGTAAGGTTATTTTCAGAACCAAATAAATGTACAGAACTGTGAGAACCACCTTTATACACTTAACAGTGCATATGTATTTTCATTATTATGTTTAAATTAACATTTAATAATTGTTTTATTGGTTATAGATCCGAGTATGATGAGCGAAATGAAGAGTGCACATGTTTTTTTATATTATGCAACGAAAAGATAGTTATAATACATGCAAAACAAATACATGTGCATGGTCTTAGGATACATGTTTCTAGTGACCTACGACAATGAAAATTCATGTACTTTTACCTATTGAACTAACCCGATCAATATACATGTGTATTTTTAGAGTAAAAAGGTGGTTCTCGCAGTTCTGTACATGTATTTGGTTCTGAAAATAACCTCACCCTAGTACCTATACGTCTTTAGTAGCATTTTGAAATATGTGACACTGAGTATCTATCTTTTGGGTTTTGGTAGAGTCAATACTGTAACTACAGTATCTTCGATTGCTTTCCCACTCATGTGCACGTGACAGATAATATAAGGATATATATTAGTCTTGGAATTAAAAGAATAATAATTTCTTCATCCTACATTTAGAAGTTCAGAACTACAAAGATTACACTTCCATATAAACACACTCTTATTAGTTGTTTGTACTAAGTGTTAAACACTATGTTTGACTACATGTGAAACCTTTTCCCAAGTGGTTAATACTCAAATAGTTTGACGCAAACATACGCTTGAAACAAAAAATGGAAAAAGAATTTTGAAGAACTGTGTATGAGCTTGGGTTTGCGTACATTTTTAACAGCGTCTTCAAGTAAAGAATTTTTTCATCTGTGTGAAGAGCTCAGATGGAAACCTTACCACTACTTCACTACTACCGAACCCCCTGACTGCTAAAACCTCCAAACCCACATACACGATTATATTCAGTCATATATTTGATTAGTAGCCAAGAACACTGCCAATACAATCTGTCTGGTTTCAGGTTTTACGATTTCACCATTTAAGGATTGACAATTGATTGTAAGTGTATTCGTGCATCAGAAACTTAAATGAAAAACAAAATCAGACTTTACAGTTATAAAGTAAAAGTGTTTGATACTGAATAAACCTGATAACCAAGGAAACCGATCTAAAACAACAGAAATATGTTCAGTTCACTAAAATGTGATTCTCTTGCACAATACCGAACCAAAGATCAGTAGATTTGGTTCAAAACATTATTCTTAACCAACTCACGATATTCCATCAACAATTGGCATGTTGATTGATTTGTCATGTGAAATGCACTTGATGACTCATTTTAGACATTTATTTTAGACATGTAAAACACGTCATATTTACTCCACAACCTCTAAAATGGTTATGATTAACCCACTAATACTTCTTTATCCGTTTTGTAATGTTTCTTAACAGATGACATGTGCCAGACACATAATTAAATCATTGGCATGACCTAATACCCATCGAGAAAATGTACGCATTAGACGGAGCTTGGGAAACTTTCATCCTGTTCGACACACATGACTAAGTGAACCAAAATACGCGATGGGCAACCACTGATTTGTTTTGACCCATATGAGACGGTCACTTAAGTAAAATTATTGACATTGGTTTTGACTCATTTTACGCATTACTTGGTTGATTAACATTCATCTATAGTTGTGATGTGTCGGATGGGTTAAGTTACATTATCAAAATTAGGATGAAGAGGGTTAGATGGGTCGAACGTCATCCAAAATGTATCATGACGCATACACTCTGGTTCTAAAGCGCAAATCCAAACACACCTAGTTTTTAACAGGCTGATATTTGGATAAAAATTGAGGTTCCAGATGACCAACACCAGTGATAGGCTGATAACATAATTGATGACTCGGATACAAAATCCCTTTTCAGACCCCAACAATATAGGTGCATGGTAGAGTGTAGATGCATTATTAGTAAAGTCCATTAGATTCTATTAAACTTGTACATAGGACGTGCACTTAGACTCATTTCAAATCAATACTTTCCAATTTTCCGAAAATCACACGAGACTCAACTAATCGGCAATCTTTCAGAAATCCCTTTACAGAACCAGAATCAATATAGTGTAAATCATGTCAAAATCAGAAAACTCACATTTATATGGTTAATACAGACTCGAAAAACACTTAGCTAGGTTAGACCTGCGTAATAATAAATCTGAACATGCCAGATTTCAGGATCGTCTTCCTTAGAAAAAATTGAACTGAATTTTAATTCTAGAGCTTAAAAAATCATTAGTCAAACCCGTGAACAGCTAAAAACTTTGAAGTCAACCGAGAAGTCACTCGGAATGGAAAAACTGAAAACCGTGGGAGCTTATGAATCTTTACAGAATGAGCTGGAGAAATAGAATGCTCGAGTGAATTCATTACTAAAAGCAAGTTGCAGATTAAAGTGCTTATGAGATTGTGGAACAAACACAATCTGAATCAGGCGAAAAAGCTTCAACCTTTTAGCGAATTTGGAACAATCAAAAGCTGAAGTTAAGGGTATGAAGACAAAATTTGTCGATAAATATTTCAAACTTGAAAACATATATGAGGAGTTCAGGTTACACTATGTTCATAGATGCAGCCATAGCTCCTTTGTAAACTTCATAGCAAGTATTATCTCCCAAAGTTTGTAGAGCACATAACTCACAATATCTCAAACACCATATACAATCTTATGACACAATAAGCAATCGATGTGCGTATGAAACGTCATATTTTATCAACAAAAAATCCTTCTTTAAAGCTCAACTTTCATTCACAGATCAGAAACTCTAAATTAACGCATAAATTCATATATAAATCCAAATCCCAAATGCAGTCCACTTTTTAAGAAAGTGAGTAATCTTTCAAAAGTAGATATCCCATAAACTGCATAATAAGACCCCAACGCCTTATATTTCACAAGTATAATAACCTCAGTACGCCTTATACCATTACTAAAAGTATTTCTACTCAAATGCACACTTTTTATGTCAATGATTATCCCTATCTAACTACATCTCAACAACTCAAGGGCATCAACAAAGATGTCTAAGAATTACTGAAAGTGCAACACATATATTTAGGATAACTATCAGTCACAAATCAGACCTAGCGCAGAAGTTCATATACAACCTTAAATCCCACATTTATTCCATATTTTTAAAAAAATCACTTAAACTTATAAAATCCCAGTGCCTAATATTTCACCACACGACAATCACTTAACGCACTCACACCACAACCTTAATCCTATCGTCAAACTATATCTCCGCAAATAACCTAATCACTAATGTTCTCTACATAAACCTAATTTAAACTCAAAGTATATTCTTATCAACCGGATATACCTTACAACAGATTCATTCAAATCACGCTATAAGAATTCCTATTTTAAACCTCATCATGAATAAACACATACTCCTAGTCTAGCACACGCATATCATCAAAAACCATTCGTTAAGTAATTAGGCTCGGTCCACCACATAGCTTTACAAACCAATTAATTTGCAGCTGTTGATATTGCGATAAACACATAAATCTCAAACCATAACCCTAAGTAACAATACGAAAAGTAAATCAAAATTTGAAATTTTACCAATCAATCGGGCCCTTCTTCACTCCGGTAAACTATTCTGATCATTCCTGCCGGTCAATCGCCCTGAATATTCAATCCAGTCATTCACCACTGTCATAAATCAAAATCAAAATCAAATAAAAAAGATTAACACTAAAATTAAACTTCATCAATGCACCTTGTTAATCGAAGCGATTATGGTTGTGGTTTTATAGAAGAAGCCTTTTTTAAAGAATGCCAATGGAAAAGATAATCGAAACGTTTATGATTATAGTTGTGGTTTTATCATAAATCAAATAAGTAATGAGAATAAATAGGTGATTATTTTATCGAGTTTTATTTGGAGCCCATGATTTTTTTAGCCCATGCTGACGTGGATTAGTCCCCTGATAGATGACGTGGCAAATCCCTCCTCTTATATATAATGTAAAGATATATATATATATATATATATATATATATATATATATATATATATATATATATATATATATATATATATATATATATATATATATATATATATATATATTTACGTTCTTGTAGTGACCAACCTTAAAATAAAAACAATGAGAACCAATTAAAAGTTGACAAGTGTAAATTAAATATTTAATTAATTTAAAATCATTAATTAAATCTAAAGGGTATTATGGGTACTTTATTTTTCAATATAATTGCAAGAGAATTGAAGTCTCTTAATGGGACGTTTATGACCATTTGAAAACATGTACTATTAATGTCACATAAAGCATAAAACGAGTTATGCCGATATAGGTTATTTTTGGAACGCATTACTAGGCTCCCTTTTAAAAGTATTATACCATCCAGTTCGTAACAATGTTTTGAAACCTGGTTTTTTGATCGACCCGGGCAAGTCACACATTTTTAGTGGCACACGAGCTTTAATGGCACATTATTAGTGGCACACAAATTTTTATGGCACATTTGTAGTGACAGATTTATATTTATAATACGTTTGTAGTGACACATTTATTTTTATGATAATTTCGTGGTGACACATTTTGTTTTTTGACATATTTTTTTCGACAAATTTAATTTTTAATGCATTTACATTAACACATATTTTTGACAATTTTCTATTAAAAGTTTAAATTTATGACACATTTAGTGACACAATATACGCATGGGTTTTATTTTTAGTGATATGTTGATTTTTAGCAACAATTGTGTATAGATTTATATAATAGTATTTATTTTTATTCAAGCAATTATAATGTCTTTCTCCTTTTTTGGATGACGTGTATCATAAAATTTAATTAAAATGTTTTTGAAAAAAAATTAAGTTAGCATAAAAACAAAGCAAGCACGTTAAGTAGAAAAGTAATTTCCCAAGGTTGTGTATATTTCGATTGATCCCACAAGTTCATGTACGTATAAAAAACGGTTTTGTAAATCACCTACAATTAACGTTATTAAATGTATAGAATTTAAAGTGACACATGAACACCCATATTGTTGTATAGAATTTAGAATTGTGCCATTCACTTATTAATTTTAATGATCATCTATAAACATTGATCCTACGATCCGAAATGGTTCCTATCGTTCTTATCTTAAGCGTGGTACTCACAATAACGCCCCTATATATATATATATATATATATATATATATATATATATATATATATATATATATATATATATATATATATATATATATATATATATATATATATATATATATATATATATATATATATATATATATATATATATATATATATATATATATATATATATATATATATATATATATATATATATATATATATATATATATAAGTGGAGTTATTCTAAAACATATCTTATAATAAATTAAATGAGGTGAAATCTCACACCTTGGATTAAAATCACCTAATTTGATAAAAAAAATGGTGTCTTTTTTGTAAACTCTCAAACTTTAAGGGTAATTGTCGAAAATAATAAAAATTAAAACTTCCCAAATTAGCTCGATGAAAAACACACACTTCACGTACTAAAAAACCCATCAAAAAACACACAGTACACACTGAATCCTCTCGAATCCACCAACTCCACCAAATCAAACCTACTAAATCCTCTCGAATCAAACAAATTAAACAACGCATCGAGATGGTTCATACGTTTACAAGACTATTGCCACCTTATCCCACTGGTAATTTTTTTTTATTTTTTGATTAATTTTTGAATGATTTGTGTTAGAATGTGTTAAAAATTACACTATAATTCTCTAGAATGCGATAGGATATCAAACATATTTAAGGTTTTGTGCAAGTGTGTGTTTATGATTGATGTATAAAATGTGTTTGATATATTGTCTCAATGAGAATTATAAAGTTCTCTTTGATATAGAAGTGATTTGATAAAATCATTAGTGTGATGGAGTAGGATTAACACTGTGATTTAGTAGAATTAATATTATGATCGAGTAAAACTAATACTATGCATGTGATTCGGTAAATTAGAACTGTAATGGAGTAGAATTATTTTTAATATGAATATGCTTGAGTAGGATAAAGTTGTATTTGAGGTTTTGTCAAAATTAAGTATTTGTATGTAATATATAAGTGATTTGGTAAAATTATAATTATGATGGAGTAGGATTAACACTATTATTGAGTAGAATTAATATTATGATGGAGTAAAACTAATACTATGCATGCGATTTGGTAAAATTTTAATAATAATAAGCAAATTTTATTCTATAGCATTACAGTTAAATTTTAATGCACTGTAATGCAGTAGGTCACTTGCATTGTTCTTTCTACTACATTACTGTTTATTCTTATTGCACTGTAATGTAGTACGTTACTTGCATTTTTCTTTCTACTACCTTACAGATTAAATTTTAATGCACGGTAATGCAGTAGGTTACTTGCGTTGTTCTTTCTCTTTCATTACAACTTAATTTTAATGCATTGTAATGCAGTAGGTTACTTCCATTGTTCATATGCATGATTTACTGCATTAAAACTTTATTTCTACTATGTTAATGTTTAAATTTTAATGTATCGTAATGCAGTATGTTACATGGGTTGTTCATATGCATGATTTACTATATTACAGTCTTATTTCTGCTACACTATAGTTTAAATTTTAAAGCATTGTAATGCAATAGGTTACTTTCAATGTTCTTTCTACTACATTACAGTTTAAATTTAATGCATTGTAATAGAGTAGGTTACTTACATTCTTCATATGCATGATTTACTACATTGAAACTTTATTTTTACTACATTAAGGTTTAAATTTTAATGCATTTAATACAGTAGGTTACTCGTGTTGTTCATATGCATGATTTACTACATTGTAGCTTTATTTCTACTACATTACAACTTTATTTCAACTGCATGCTAGTTTTAAATTCTAATGCATCACATAATATATATTGATACTTTCATATATAATTCTTGAACTATTCTACAAGTAAAAAGGCACAGGAAAAAAAACCCAGGTGACAAAGGAAGATGCATTTAACAAGCTGCAAACAGTATATTGCTTCCTCTAGTACCAAATGATATACTCTAATTGAAAGATAAAATGGTACAAGGATGCATTGGGCGCGCAACAGGATTCTTGAAAGATACTTGTGCATCATTTAAAACAATGTTTAAATTCTATTAGATGTAATACTTTGGAATATTGAATGTCTAATACGATGTAGTGTATATTTTAATGATGACATTGTTTGTAATCATATTTTATATTCTGCTACATTATTGTGGTTTATTTTACTGCATTACCATATTTCATTCTACTACATTATTGTTATATTCTAAGACATTACAATTATATTTTACCGCATTGTAGTCTTATAATTTACATATAACTGATTTGAAGTATAATATAAATTGAATGAGTAAAAATAAACACTAATGTTTTAGGATATAATCCTATAATACAGTAAAATAAAATTTGCTTATTTAATGCATTATAGTTATATGCTACTGGATTGCTGTTATTTTATATTCTACTACATTATATTTACTTGTTACTGTTATTTTATTATAGAAAAGAAATGATACACTAACAAAATAACTGTTGTAGGATATAAAATAACAAAAATGCATTAGAACATAACGGTAATGAGACAAAATCCTGAAATGCAATAGATTTAACGTTGTGATGCACTAAAACACATTCAAATCAAAACTATAACGTACTCATATTTACATTGAAGCTGTAACATAAAATCATAATTTTATTTGTGAAAATGACAAATAAAATTGAAAAACTATCATTTTCGATGTATAGATTCTCTTAAGATAGCCTTCTTCGACATATCTTGTGTCTTTGCTTTCTTCGATACAAACAATAATTTATACAACTTGTAGAACTGGAATTGTGGCCTCATTTATCTCCATATGCCGAACAACCCCTTCTCTTGGTTAGTCCTTCAACAGTTACTTCAGTTCTTCGCTTTATCATTTCGTACCCTAGATTACTGATTTTGACATTCATCTGAAACATATAAAAGATATAAATCAATAGAAGATAAACTATAATTCAGTAGAACATAAACTATTATTCAGTAGAATATAAATTATAATTCGGTAGCACATAAATTATAATTTAGTAGAACATAAATATTGTGACAACCCAAAACCGAGGCCATTGCTTAATCTTATATTACGATTATTTTTGAAATTTTTGGATAAGTTTGAACGATATTTATTTTTGGAGGTTTAAGTTTAAACCGATGTTGGAAGGTTTATATCTAATATTTAATAATTATAAGGAGTATTAGCAAGCGTGATGTCGATGGATACCAAATATTTTACGTCTTATTGTCGGTTGTCCGATTTTTGTTATTTTTGATGTTTTATTTTAAATGACGTGTTAAGTCGAGTCGGGAGTCGATATTATTATTTTTGAGGTACGTTTTAAAATTTTTAAAGTATCTTTATGAAACCCGAGCCCCGTAAATATTTCCAAAATTGACTAATAGTTATTTCCCGCTTTTTAGCTAACTATTTTCATTTTTAGCCACAACTATTGCAAAAATACAACATTGGTCCCTCAACCACTATATAAGCTTAAAAATCACACATATACTTCATAATCCCACTCAAAAAAATTTCATCTCTCTCTCTCTTTTTCTTTCTTGTAGCTATGACCCCCCACCCACCCTAAACACACTCTTTGATCAATTTTAACTCCAAAATTATGATGATTTGAGCTAAACTAACACAAGACCCTATCTTATAATTGCATAAGGATCATTTTGGTGTAAGAACTTCACACAAGCAAGGGTTTTTTTTTCAAGTTGGTAGGTGAAAGCCATGATCATGCATGTTGTTTTTGACATGATCCATGGTGTTCTTGCAAAACATCTTGTTAAAAACTTGATTTTGATTTGAAGGTTTTGATTTTGATGATGATTTGAATGTTTTGGTTAATATATGTTGATGTTAGGATATTGGGATGAACATTTCTACGGTTGGTATTGGTCAAAAATATGATTTTATACAAGATTTTGATAGTCATTTTATAACAGTAGGTAAACTGTAATTTCGGCATTTTTATGTTTTGATAATGGATTAACTTATAGTCTAGGGTTGTAGATAATTTGATTAGCTTTGATTTGATATAAAGTACAGCTTCTAACTCCAAAAGAGCGCGAAGTTATGATGTTTTGATTATTCGTGTACCGGGAGACGAGTATCGGCACTACATATAGTTGTTGTCGATATTTGGATCGAATCTCGTGGACTATAAATTGAAGTTTTGAAATGTGTAACCTACTGATAATGAAGTGTAAACCCTAGGGGTTGATTTTATTTTAAAACCCGAGTGTCGGTTTTGTAAACGGATTCGTTTAAAGAAGTTAAAACGGTTGTATGAAAAATTAACGTAAATCTGTCCGGATTTTGTAGTTTGAAAATGAGTCGGGTAAAGGACTTTAAAAGTAATTTCATTTGATAAACTTGTAGGAGGACTTTCTATATAAAGTAAGTTAGTTTATCGAGTCGTTTCATAAACGTTTGACAAGTTTAAAAGGGGTAAATAAGCTAGTACATGTAGTATGTGCCGGCGGACTTTGTAAAAAGTGTAAAATGATAAAGTAAATGTGTAGTAGAGTATAATGAAGTTATTTATATCGTTTTCTCTCGGGTTTATCATGATTTTATGAGTTTGAGTTTGATGTTGTTATGTATGATTTATTTCTCGAGTCATTATTAATGAACGCGCCTTATTTGATACGTAGCGGTTCTCGTGTTTGAAAGGCATCCATTATCATCGACGATCATCTCGCTAGATCTCTTATACTAAGGTAAGTCTGTAGCCTCGCTTTTTATGCTAGCTACTAAATGTTTTATACCCGCGAGGGGGATAAATGCTATTTGAAAATAAATGAACACAAGTCATGAGTAATTGTTTGACCTTAATGTTGCCTAAGTTGATTACATTGTATTGAGTACCTTGTTGCTAAAGACCCTAAATTGATGAGCCGTTAACTATCTTTTGACTTGATGTTGTGAGTCGGGAATAGCCGCTTATTCTAATGATAGTACTATTGGGTTGACCACCCTATCTGAGACCAGGGCATTACGCTGAGTAACCTCTAGGAAGGATAATTTATGGGAATAAGAATGCGGTATTCTAGCAACAGATACCCTAGAGGGGCAATGGTTTTATTCTAGTCATGCCGACATTCGGCGTGGGTGACTATTTGGTTAAGGGGTCGGTGTCATGAGCTTAAATACAATGTTTATTATTGCCTTGAATATAGATTGTGTGTACGACAATTCTATAAATGATTATGATTGATTTTCTTCTTGTGTTCAAATGTGATTTGATAAACCTATAGACTCGCTCAACATTATTGTTGACTCGTTTTAACATGTGTTTCAGGTAATAGGAAGTGATGGAGCATGGAGCTTTGCTGTGGAGGTTGTGGCTTGGCTTTTGGAAGAATGTTGGTCTAAAAACTATTTCTATCCTTTACTGTTGAAAAATTTATTTTATGTTTGGGTACTTACTAAACTTGTTGGTTGTTGGTCGAGATCCATGGGGACTAAACGCTTTACTTTGGTGTCGTTTTAGTACAATTATGGGATGAAATCATGTTTTAGACCTATTATGGAAATCTTGTTTATATTTATGTGTAAACGTCTCACTTTTGAGTCGTTAAATATACCTTGTGTGATGATGCTTGTGTCTAGCACCCAATTGTGTATTTTCGTTGCGCAATGTAAATTGGGGGTGTTAGAGATTGGTAATCAGAGCTGCAAGTTATAGAGAACTGGGTCGATTTTGAAATTTTCATAAACTATAACTATGGTGTCGAAAGTAGTTATTCTTCAAAAGCACACAACTCCTTTGCAACTCTCCGGTAAGATCACTTTTTCTTTTGTTTTGCATTATAGATGTATCCCTCATAACTGAAATGATTTCCCGAGTATTTATTAAGTAAATACTACGATATTGTATTGGAATTATTGAAAGTACGTTGAGTGCTTGTCAGTATCATATTTATTTTTTTGCGAGCATTGCATAAACAACATTAGCATTGTGTTGCATAGCATGGATTACGTATGACATTTGCATAAGCATTGCATACTAATTTTTATTTTATTAACAATGACCTCAAGTATCCTTGAACCCTTATAACTGTAGAAAATGGCTGGTTTACCTCGTGAGGATGGATGGATTGACATGACTAATGTATTGGACGGTGAGGAAGTAGATAACTTTGGTACTAGTGACGATGAGGAGCCTTTTGAGTATTTACATGATGGGATTCCACCTCCTACAGTTGGTCAGACCGAGCCTGAATTGATTCAAGGTAGTTACGTTCCAAGGGTTAATGTTGTGCCACAAACTGTTCCGGACTGTCAGCGACCTGTTGTACGTTCTTCAACGCCTACTTGTGATGCTTATATGAGTAGTTTTCTTGGGATGGCATTTGCTAGGGGTGATGTTCATGCTGAGTCGAGTGATGCTGCTAGCGCTCGATCTATTTATGATGGCATATCTAAGGTTTATTATCCAGGTCCTAGGTCTTATGATGATATTTTCTGGTTTCTTAAGAAGTTTGATAGGTCTTATTTGAAAGGTATTTGGTTGAAACTCGTGTGATTAGGAGGTTTTAGCAGAATGAGAAGAATTTTGACAGATTTGTTAGTAGTGTGAGGAGATCAGAGTATGTTAGAGTAAGAAAAATGGATGAAGTTCTTAGGTTAAGATCTTTGGTGTTGAATATGAGTAGGCAAGTTGAAAGGTTACGTGAGGAGCAAGAAAGGATTTCAAGGTTGAATACGTGGGGTTTGCCTATGAGATCTTTTCCTAGTCGAGGTGTAGTGATTCGTGACGTGCCGAGTCAGGTTGAAGCTCAGGTGTTGGTGAAGCCAAGTGAAGGAGGAAGTCGAAAGGGAAAGGAAAAAGTGGAAGAAGACTATGAGGAAGATGATAGCAGCAGTGATGATGAGCCGATGTACAAGAAGCTGCGGGGATCTAATGATTAGTTCTTTTATGTTGTTTTTATTAGCCTTGTTGTAATAGAACTTATGTAGACTAGTACTGTAGTTTGTGATGAAACTAAATGACTTTTAAGTTTGCCGTGATGAAGGGTTGTAGTGACATTACTTGTCACAATTTTGTGGAAATTTTCCAACGCAGTCCAAATTACCTTCATGACTTATGATTTTCCTTATTAGTTATTTTGTGAATTGGTTAATGATTCATTATGAACTGTGTTGTTGGTGCATGTAGTATCTATGTTACATCTCGATAGAGAAATCCTTCTTCTTATCTTGATATGAATACTTACTTGTTCTTTTTCTTCTACGTTATCACCGGAAGGAAGGAAGGAGTTGGGAGGCATTTTTCTGACTTTACTAAATTGTTGTTTAGTTAGTTTCCTAAAACATGCCGCCTAAATTAACGACTGCTACTATTAATACAATGATTGAGCAAGCTATTGCGAGAGCACTGGAAGCTGAACGTGCTGCGAGGAACCAAGAGACTGAGAATAGGAATGCTGCTGGTCAGGTTGGAGGGAATGTTGAAAATCCAGTTGGAGGTAATACTGATGAACAAGCGGGAGGAAATGTTGCCGGACAAGTTGGAGGTAATGCTGTTGTTCAGCAGATTCAGAAGGAATGTTCTTATGCTAGTTTCATGAAATGTGGACCTACCCAATTTCATGGTACTGGTGGTGCTTTGGAATTAAGGAGGTGGATTGAGAAGATTGAAAGTACTTTTGAAATCAGTGGATGTTCAGAAGTCAATAAGGTGAAATTTGCTACAGCTACTTTTAATGCATTAAGCTGGTGGAATAGTCAGGTAGCTACTGTGGGTTTGGTTGAAGTGAATGCTAGAACATGGACTGTGACTAAGGGACTGTTAACTGCTAAGTTTTGTCCTGAGGAAGAGTTAGGTCAGTTGGAGGATGAGTTGAGGCATTTGGTGATGAGAAACAATGATATTGTAGCTTATACAAGGAGATTTTTTTATCTATGTTTGTTGTGTCCTGATGCTTTTGCTGATGACCGTAAGAAGATGAAGTAGTATATCAGAGGTTTATCTAGTAATATCAAGGGAGAGACTACTTCATCGAAACCAAAGTCATTTTATGAAGTTGTTCAGATGGATCATGCTTTAATGGATGTAAAGCTGCAAGATCGAAAGGATAGTATTGCTGAGGGGAATAAGAGAAAGTGGGAAGCTTCACACTCAAGACAAGGGCAGAATCGTGCTGGTTATCATAATAACAATAACCAAGGACTAAATAGGAATCAGCAATATAATTTGAGAAGGAATGATGGTATTCGTGTTGCCACTGGAAATCAAGGTAACAAGGTGAATCTGGAGTGTGGTCAGTGTAATATGTCTCATGTTGGGAATTGTCCACCTGTTTGCAATAAGTGTGGGAAGGCCGGACATAAGATGGCAGATTGTAGAAACAAGGGTGTGGCCACTAGAGCCAATGCTGTTAAAGTATTTAACGATTTTGGATGTGGAGGCGGTGGACATAAGCAAGGGAACTGTCGGAGGGTTGGCATACGACAGGGAGGCAATGTTGCTTTTGTTGCTGCTGGGATTGCTACTCCAGCCTATGTCGTGGGAGATGCTGACAAACCTCAAGGGCCGAATGTGGTGACTAGTACGTTCTTACTTGTTGCTTGTTATGCTAGTGTGTTATTCTATTCTGGATCCGATAGAAGTTTCGTAGATGTTAGATTCAGTCAGCTATTGGATAGAGAACCAGTGAGATTGACAACTAATTATAAGGTGGAGTTAGCTGATGGTAAGGTTGTAAGCACTAGTTCTATACTGAAAGGTTGTTCCTTGAAGTTAGGTAATTATGTGTTAAGTATTGATTTGATGCCTATAGAATTAGGATCTTTTGACGTGATTGTTGGAATGGATTGTTTAGTTGGTAATGGTGCAGTGATTGTTTGTGGAGAAAGATTAGTTCATATACCGCTGAGGAATAGGGTATTGACTGTAAAATGTGAAGAATGTACTTCTCGTTTGAGAGTTGTTTCTTGTTTGAAGATGATGAGGTATATAGAAGCAGGTTATGATGTGTTTCTTGCACAAATAAGTAATGATGGTGTGAATGAAAGGAAATTGGAGGATGTGCCTATGATTAGAGAGTATCCTAAGGTTTTCCCTGAAGATTTGCCAGGATTACCGCCGCATCGTGAAGTGGAGTTTCCTATTGATTTAGTGTCGGGAGCTACGCCTGTTGCTCGTGCGCCGTATCGTTTAGCTCCATCTGAGATGAAAGAATTATTTGATCAATTGAAGGAATTGATGGATAAGGGATTTATTATACTGAGTTCGTCGCCATGTGGTGCTCCTGTTTTGTTTGTAAGGAAGAAAGATGGTTCTTTTAGAATGTGTATTGATTATCGAGAGCTTAACAAATTGACTATCAAGAATCGGTATCCATTGTTGAGGATTTATGATTTGTTTGATCAGTTGCAAGGATCATGTGTATACTCGAAGATCGATTTGAGGTCTGGGTATCATCAACTGAGAGTTAGGGAAGAAGATATTCCTATAACAGCTTTCTGTACTCGATATGGACATTTCGAATTTCAAGTGATGCCTTTTGGGTTAACGAATGTGTCTTCTGTATTCATGGATCTGATGAATCGTGTATGCAAGCCATATTTGGATGAGTTTGTTATCGTATTCATTATGATATTCTCATTTACTCCAAGAGTGAAGAGGAACATGAGAAGCATTTGAGGATAATTTTGGAATTGTTAAAGAAAGAGAAGCTGTATGTGAAGTTTTCTAAGTGTGATTTTTGGTTGAAATCAGTGCAATTTCTGGGGCACATGATTGATAGTGAAGGTGTTCGTGTGGATCCTGATAAGATTGAGGCAATTAAGGATTGGTCAGTTCCGACGACGCCGACTGAAGTTTGCCAATTTCTTGGTTTAGCTGGGTATTATAGAAGGTTTATCCAGAAGTTTTCGCTAATTTCTAAGCCGTTGACCAAGCTTACTGAAAAGAATCGAGTGTTTGAATGGGGATTGGAAGAGGAATCTGCATTTAGTACGTTGAAGTATAAGTTGTGTTCTGCGCCGATATTGTCTTTGCCAGAAGGATCTGAGGATTTTGTAGTGTACTGTGACGCGTCTCATAAAGGATTTGGAGCTGTGTTGATGCAAAGAGATAAAGTAATAGCATATGCATCGAGACAATTGAGGAAGCATGAAGAGAATTACATGACTCATGATTTAGAACTTGGGGCTGTGATTTTTGCATTGAAGCTGTGGAGACACTACTTGTATGGAACCAAGTGTGTGGTTTTCACAGATCATAAGAGTCTGCAATATATTTTGGATCAAAAGGAATTGAATATGAGGCAAAGGAGATGGGTTGAGTTGCTGAGTGATTATGACTACGAGATTCGTTACCATCCTGGTAAAGCGAATGTGGTAGCTGATGCACTTAGTAGAAAGGAAAGAGATAAGTCTATAAGAGTTACAGCTTTGGTAATGATGGAAAGTGTTGATTTGACAGAAGCAATATTGAAAGCCCAAACTAATGATTTGAAGGAAGAGAATGTTGAGGCGGAAAATTTGGGTAGAATGTTGAAACCATTGTTTGAAGTAATGTCAAATGGATTGAGGTATTTTGAGAATAGGATTTGGTTACCATTGTATCTGTCTGAGAAAGGTTCTTTAGGAGTGAGAGATTTAGTGATGAATAAATCTCATAAGTCGAAGTATTCAATACATCCTAGATCAGACAAGATGTATCAAGATCTTAAGAAAGTTTATTGGTGGCCGAATATGAAGGCATATATAGCAAAGTATGTTAATAAGTGTTTAACTTGGGTGAAAGTAAAGGATGAACATAAGAAAGCGTCTAGATTATTAGTGCAACATGAGATTCTTGAGTGGAAATGGGAGAAGATTACTATGGATTTTGTGACAAGTTTGCTAAGGATTGCAAGTGGTAGTGATATGATATGGGTGATTGTAGATAGATTGACTAAGTTTTCTCACTTTTTGCCAATGAAGAAGACGGATAGTATGGAGAGGTTAACAACAGTGTATGTGAAGGAGATTGTTTGTCGACATGGTGTGCCTTTGTCGATAATTTCTGATCGTAATAGTAGGTTTACTTCAAAATTTTGGAAGTCTTTGCAGAAAGCGATGGGAACAAAGTTATGTTTAAGTACAGCATATCATCCGGAAACTGATGGAGAAAGTGAAAGAACGAGTCAAACGTTAGAGGATATGCTTCGTGCATGTGTAATTGACTTTGGAAACAGTTGGGATAAGCATTTGCCATTGGTTGAATTTTCGTACAATAACAGTTATCATGCTAGTATTAAAGCCGCTCCATTTGAAGCTTTGTATGGACATAAGTGTAGATCTCCAGTGTGTTGGAGTGAAGTAGGAGAAAGTCAATTGACTGGGCCTGAAATGATATTTGAGACGACTGAAAAGATTGTGCAAATTAAGAAGCGTTTGTTATCTGCCAGAAGTAGACAAAAGAGTTTTGCTGATAACAGAAGGAAACCGTTGGAATTTGAAGTAGGAGACATGGTTATGTTGAAAGTATCTCCATGGAAAGGAGTGATTCGTTTTGGAAAGAGAGGAAAGTTGATCCCGAGATATATTGGACCATTTAAGATTATCCGAAGGATTGGATTGGTGGCTTATAAGTTAGAGTTTCCTGATGAACATAAGGCTATTCATAATACTTTTCATGTGTCTAAGCTGAAGAAGTGTTTAGCTGAAAGGGATGTGGTGATTCCATTGGAGGAAATTCAACTTGATGATAAGTTGCATTTTATAGAGTAACCTTTAGAGATAATGGATAGGGAAGTTAAGAAGTTGAAGCATAGTAGGATTCCGATTGTGAAGGTGAGATGGAACTCTAGACATGGACCAGAGTTTACCTGGGAACGTGAGGATTTCTTTAAGGACAAGTATCCTCATTTGTTTAGGAAGGATTAAGCGCCGCGGACGTCGCTTCTTTTAAGAAGGGGGGGGATGTGACAACCCAAAACCGAGGTCATTGTTTAATCTTATTTTATGATTATTTTTGAAATTTTTGGATGAGTTTGAACGATATTTATTTTTGGAGGTTTAGGTTTAAACCGATGTTGGAAGGTTTATATTTAATATTTAATATATCGATGGATGCCAAATATTTTACGTCTTATTGTCGGTTGTTTGATTTTTGTTATTTTTGATGTTTTATTTTAAATGACGTGTTAAGTCGAGTCGGGAGTCGATATTATTATTTTTGAGGTACGTTTTAAAATTTTAAAAGTATCTTTATGAAACCCGAGCCCCGTAAATATTTTCAAAAATTGACTAATAGTTATTTCCCACTTTTTAGATAACTATTTTGATTTTTTGCCATAACTATTGCAAAATTACAACATTGGTCCCTCAAACACTTTATATAAGCTTAAAAATCACACATGCACTTCATAATCCCACTCAAAAAAATTTCATCTCTCTCTCTTTTTCTTTCTTGTAGCCGTGACCCCCCACCCACCCTAAACACACTCTTTGATCAATTTTAACTCCAAAATTATGATGATTTGAGCTAGACTAACACAAGACCCTATCATATAATTGCATAAGGATCATTTTGGTGTAAGAATTTCACACATGCAAGGGTTTTTATTTTTTTTCAAGTTGGTAGGTGGAAGCCATGATCATGCATGTTGTTTTTGACATGATCCATGGTGTTCTTGCTAAAAATCTTGTTAAAAACTTGATTTTGATTTGAAGGTTTTGATTTTTATGATGATTTGAATGTTATGGTTAATATATGTTGATGTTAGGGTATTGGGATGAACATTTCTATGGTTGGTTTTGGTCAAAAATGTGATTTTGTACAAGATTTTGATAGTCATTTTATAACAGTATGTAAACTGTAATTTAGGGATTTTTATGTTTTTATAATGGCTTAACTTATAGCCTAGGGTTGTAGATAATTTTATTAGCTTCGATTTGATATAAAGTAGAGCTTCTAGCTCCAAACGAGCGCGAAGTTATGATCTTTTGATTATTCGTGTACCGGGAGACGAGTATCTGCACTACATATAGTTGTTGTCGATATTTGGATCGAACCTCGGGGACTATAAATTGAAGTTTTGAAATGTGTAACCTACTGATAATGAAGTGTAAACCCTAGAAAGTGAGTTTATTTTAAAACCCGAGTGTCGGTTTTGTAAACGGAGTCGTTTAAAAAAGTTAAAACGGTTGTATGAAAAATTAACGTAAATCTGTCCGGATTTTGTAGTTTAAAAATGAGTCGGGTAAAGGACTTTAAAAGTAATTTCATTTGATAAACTTGTAGGAGGACTTTCTATATATAGTGATTTAGTTTATCGAGTCGTTTCAAAAACGTTTGACAAGTTTAAAAGGGGTAAATAAGCTAGTACATGTAGTATGTGTCGGCGGACTTTGTTAAAAGTGTAAAATGGTAAAGTAAATGTGTAGTAGAGTATAATGAAGTTATTTATATCGTTTTCTCTCGATTTTATCATGATTTTATGAGTTTGAGTTTGATGTTGTTATGTATGATTTATTTATCGAGTCATAATTAATGAACGCGCCTTATTTGATAGGTAGCGGTTCTCGTGTTTGAAAGGCATCCATTATCATCGATGATCATCTCGCTAGATCTCTTATACTAAGGTGAGTCTGTAGCCTCGCTTTTTATGCTATCTACTAAATGTTTTATACCCGCGAGGGGGATACATGCTATTTGAAAATAAATGAACACAAGTCATGAGTAATTGTTGGACCCGAATGTTGCCTAAGTTGATTACATTGTATTAAGTACCTTGTTGCTAAAGACCCTAAATTCATGAGCCGTTAACTATCTTCTGACTTGACGTTGTGAGTCGGGAATAGCCGCTTATTCTAATGATAGTACTATTGGGTTGACCACCCTATCTGAGACCAGGGCATTACGCTGAGTAACCTCTGGGAAGGATAATTTACGGGAATAAGAATGTGGTATTCTAGCTACAGATACCCTAGAGGGGCAATGGTTATATTCAAGTCATGTCGGCATTTTGCGTGGGTGACTATTTGGTTAAGGGGTCGGTGTCATGAGCTTAAATACAATGTTTATTATTGCCTTCAATATAGATTATGTGTATGAAAATTCTATAAATGATTATGATTGATTTTCTTCTTGTGTTCAAATGTGATTTGATAAACCTATAGACTCGCTCAACATTATTGTTGACTCGTTTTGGCATGTGTTTCAGGTCATAGGAAGTGATGGAGCATGGAGCTTTGATGTGGAGGTTGTGGATTAGCTTTTTGAAGAATGTTGGTCTAAAAACTATTTCTATCCTTTACTGTTGAACAATTTATTTTATGTTTGGGTACTGTACTAAACTTGTTGGTTGTTGGTCGAGATCCATGGGGACTAAACGCTTTACTCTGGTGTCGTTTTAGTACAATTATGGGATGAAATCATGTTTTAGACCTATTATGAAAATCGTGTTTATATTTATGTGTAAACATCTCACTTTTGAGTCGTTCAATATACCTTGTGTGATGATGCTTGTGTCTAGCACCCAATCGTGTATTTTCGCTGCGCAATATAAATTGGGGGTGTTAGAGATATAATTCAGTAGAAGATAAACTATAATTCAGTAAAAGATAAACTATTGGTCAGTAGAACATAAACTATAATTCAGTAGAACATAAACTATAATTGAGTCGAAGATAAACTATAATTCGGTAAAACATAAACTACAATTCAGTAGAATATAAACTATAATTCAGTAAAAAAGTTATGAAACTGATCTTCAACAAAAATAATATTGTAACAACCATCTAACTTAATACCGCATCACTGTTTTATATCTAGCGCATTACCGTTATAAACTATCATGTAGGAATTTTATCAAATCACATGCATATGAATAGTAGCAAAGATCCTACAACATCATAGTGCAAGTTCTACCAAATCACATGCATACTTTATCACTTTTACTCAATTTCAGATGCATGTTAAACAAAATTATGGCCGAACTCATGCCTATGAATATCAACATACATCCTACAACATCATAGATCAATTTCTACCAAATCACATGCATACTCCATCACTTTATTCATTTTTTGACAAACAACAAACACTAATAAAGAAACTTATACATATGAACATCACCAAAAGACCCTAGAGCATCACAGTACAACTTTTACCAAATCACATGCTTATTCAATCACTTTTACTCAGTTTAAAAAAATTTAGTTTCAAAAAAACAGTAAACATTGATAAAGCCTAACTCATGAATATGAACATCAACAAATATCTTAGAGCATCACAAATCAACTTTTACCAAATTACATGAAAAATCAATCACTTTTACATATTTCTGAACAAAAAGGCAAATACTAATATATCATAACTCATGCATATGAACATCAACAAAGATCAATGAGCATCACGGTTCAACTTCTACCAAATCACATGCATATAATCACTTTTATTCATTTATAAAAAACAAAAAAAAACTAATAAAGCCTAACTCATGCATATGAACATCAACAAATATCCTACAAAATCAAAGTGCAATTTCTACAGCATCATAGTGCAATTTCTAAAATTATAAAGTTTAAATGAGACATTTTATCAAACACTTTGTATGCATATAAACAGCAGCAAATACCCTACAACATCCCAATCCAACTTCTACCAAATCACATACATATTCAGTCACTTTTACTCAGTTTCGATAAAATAAAAACACTAATAAATCGTAACTCATGCATATGAACAGTAACAAATATCCTACCACATCATAGTGTATTTTCTACCAAATCACATGCATACTTTATCACTTTTACTCAATTTTAGAAACATGTCAAACACAATTATGGACTAACACATGCCTGTGAACAACAACATACATCCTACAACACCATAAATCAAATTCTACCAAATCACATGCATACTCAATCACTTTTATTTATTTTTTGACAAACAACAAACACTAAAAAAGCAACTTATGCATATGAACATCACCAAAAGACCCTAGAGCATCACAATACAACTTCTACCAAATCACATGCATATTCAGTCACTTTTAATTAGTTTTAAAAAAAGTAAACATTAATAAAGCCTAACTCATGAATATGAACATAAAAAAATATCTTAGAGCCTCACAGTTCAACTTCTACCAAATAACATGAAAAATCAATCACTTTTTTTAATATGCTTGAGTAGGATAAAGTTGTATTTGAGGTTTTGTCGAAATTAAGTATTTTTATATAATATAGAAGTGATTTGGTAAAACAATAACTGTGATGGAGTAGGATTAACACTATGATTGAGTAGAATTAATATTATGATGGAGTAAAACTAATACTGTGCATGTGATTTAGTAAAATTTTAATAACAATAAGCAAATTTTATTCTATTGCATTATAGTTAAATTTTAATGCACTGTAATGAAGTAGGTCACTTGCATTCTTCTTTCTACTACATTATTGTTTGATTTTAATGCACTATAATGTAGTACGTTACTTGTATTTTTCTTTCTACTACATTACAGATTAAATTTTAATGCACTGTAATGCAGTAGGTTACTTGTATTGTTCTTTCTACTACATTACAACTTAATTTTAATAAATTGTAATGTAGTAGGTTACTTCCATTGTTTATATGCATGATTTACTGCATTAAAACTTTATTTCTACTACATTAAGGTTTAAATTTTAATGCATCGTAATGCAGTATGTTATTTAATCTGCAACATATAACATATAGCAGTTTCCTAACAGGTCACAATACAATCCTATTGCATTACGGTTATATGAATTTTATCAAACACATAATGTGCAAGTTTTACATACATGCTTTATCATCTAGTTTTTTTCAAACACATGTTGAATGAAGATTTCCAACAAACTTAATACACTGAAAATAAACAAAAACATATTATCTAATAACATTTAATATTCTATTCTACATAAAGTAAATTAAAAAAATGTAGAAGATACTATTAAATGTGAATGAATTACACTTATTATTCCTTGATGATTCAGTATACATCTCTAAATATGATGTAGAAATAGGGTTATGAAATCAAACCTTTGAATCTTTGACTAAACAAGTCGTGGAAGGTGGTGGTTAGTGGTGGCGAAGGTGGGGAAGATGATGGACCAGGCGGGGAAGGTGGTGGTTCACGATGGAGAATATGGCGGAGAAAATGGTGGAGAAGATGGTGGTTGGTTACGGTGGATATGAAACAGCCGATCCAAAAAGAGGAATGATGTGTCTGTGAAAAATAACCAAATTATATAGGTTTAAGAATTTTTTTGAAAACGGCCCCTGAAGTTTTATAAATTACAAAAAGACACCATTTTTTTGAAAAAGGGGGGACACATGGTAGCTTGTGGTTCCACGTCACCTATTTTATTATAAAATATCTTTTTATTTGACCCCAACTCATATATATATATATATATATATATTGTGACACCCTAGAATCGAGGTCATTAACGATACCCTAAATTACGCTAATTTTTGAAATTTTTGATAAATTTTAATTTCTATAATTATAAGTATTTTGGTTAGAGCCGATGTTCGAGGTTATAATTTTTACGGTTGACGTTTTGAGAAGGACGATGACGATTACGATCCCGAGAGATGCCCAATTTTATATAATTTTTGACGATTTATCGATAATGTAATTTTTCGAGAATTTTATTTACGGTACGTATTAAGTCGAGTCGTGTGAGTTTTATAGCCTTCCAAGTACATTTAAAGTATCCCAAAAATATTTTGGAGCATTCGGGAAGATTTCCGACTCCCGTAAAATTTTCAAAATTGACAAATGGGTCAAACCCGCAAGTTTTGAGGTTGTTTTCTATTTAAGGACAAAAGAAGCCCAAAATTGCATTTAGGTCCCTCCTAACTAACAAAAAGGGGCAAAGTGGACAAACACACAAACACATACAAAAATTTACAAGAAAAATCAAACACTCCCTCCCTTGTCTCTCTCTAAACTCACGGCACACCCACAAACACACAAAAATCCACCAAAAATCTTTTCTACTTGATTTTTCAAAAATCTAAGGTTAGACCACGCTTAGTTTGGTCATTACCCACCTATTCATGTAATCAAATCCAACATGCATTGATAAAAATTTTTCAAGATTTTTCATATGATCCAAAATTCGTTTTTGTGGCTATTTGAGCTAATGCATGTTGATGTTTAGTGATATGGAAGTATAAACACCATGAAAACCCACCAAAATTAATTTGGTTGTGGTGAATGGGTCACCCAAACCCCACGGCAAGGGGGGTGTTTGGGGAGCCATGGTGGTTGTTGATCATGCATGTTATTATTGTGTTTGGTTATTTGTTTTATGATGATTTACATAGGTGTTACTACTTGCATGTGTATTTTTCTTTGATTTTGATATTGAGATTGGTTGATCAATAGGGGTAGGATGGAAGTTTGATGCTAGGATATGTTTGGGAAGTCTTAGGATGATGTTTAGTGTTGGTTAGAAGTCTTGGAATCGAGTCTAAGCATGTTTTTGGTATAGTCATTTTTAGGCAGAAACATTTGGTCTATTTTGGAAAAATGATTTTTGTTTCAAGTCTTGAAAACTAAATATAGTGATAGAGGGTTTTTCTAGCTTTAATTTGGTATAAGGTAGAGCCCGTGACTCAAAACGAGCTAAAAGTTATGACATTTTAAAGATCGGGTACCGGGAGACGAGGACTTTCACAATCCGGATTTGTGTAAAGTTTTAGTCAAATCCCGAGGGTCACAAGTAAAATTTGGTGAATGATCAAGGGTCAAAACTTGGTCCCTAACCTGTACAAATGAGTCTATATGTTGACTTATGAGTCAAGAAAGTCAAAGGTATTTTTCATATAGGTCAAAGTGGTCAAAATTGGTCGAAGCGCAATTTCAGCCCGTAAAATGTAGTCGTGGAAATGAGTTGCGTGACGGGTCGTAAAAGTGAAAACTTTTGTTGGACTTAAAAACATGTTATCTACAGGTCATATAGGATTTTTGGAAATTTTATCAAATTTTATAAGCATGGTTTAATAAGGTAAAACAGCCCGTACTTTGGTCAAGTACCGGCGAGAATGAGTAAAAATGGACAACGTAGGTTATAAGAACGAATGGTATAAAATGAATGATACTTGTTGTTTTTGTTTTTGGCGTGAGTTATATTGGTCTTAAGTGACTTATATATATGTATTTTATACAGTACCGTAAGTATTTAAATGAGATTACTCATTACGCGTTATTTGTGATAGGTGTTGAATTACCCGGGCATCCGTAACATCGTCAGTGAACACTCCTCGAACTACCGACTACTTAATATCTAAGGTGTGAATTTATAGCCTCGCTTATATTATTTCAAATTGTTTTACCCGCGAGGGAAATGCATGCTAGTTTTTAAAAGGAACGTATATCATGAATGATTGTTAGACCCGAAAGTTGCCTTAGAAATTGTGTTGAGTACCAAAGTTGCAAAAGTCCCTAAATTCATGAACTATTAACTATTGTCTTGCCCTTGCGAAGGGGGAAATAGCCGCTTATGCAATTTGTAGTACTACGGGGTTAACGACCCAATGCTAGCCGAGAAGCTGTACTTATAGTAAGTTCTGCGGTAGATTATTTTGTATGAGAAATAAGGTATAATTGCAACTGATGCCTTTAGAGGGGCACTGGTTTCATCTGAATCATGCCGGTATATTTACGCGGGTGATTGAGTTAACGGATTAGTGTCATGAGCTTAAACACAATTGTCAGTATCCTGATTATAGTTTGTTTGATCGACAAGACTATAAATGATCACGAATGGTTTTAATATATATACGTTCAAATGGATTGAAAAACCTATAAATTCCACTCAACGTTTTCGTTGACCAAAATTTTGGCATGTATTTCAGGTAACCGCTGAGCAGTAGGATGGAGCATGCATGGGATGGATGTTGTGTGATCGGCTTGGTGTCCGCTTGTTTTTCCCTCCTTTTCTACTTAAACAATTTTTATGTTTAATGTCATGTGGTTGTAAAACTGAAGTTTTTGGGGTTGAGATTCATGGGGACCGAAACGCTAAACTCTGTGCACTATTTGGGGTTGGAAAAACTGTGGACATGTATTATTTAACAACTTTAAATTTCAATTTTTAAGATGACGTCTTTTTAGCGTCGTTTGATATCTCTTGTGTGCAATGAATACTGTGTAGCACCCATTGTTGTAGTTCCGCTGCGCATAACAATTGTGGGGGTGTTACAGATTGGTATCAGAGCCACGAGTTATAGAGAACTAGGTCGTTTTTGAAAATCCTAAACTATAACTTTTGGTGTTGTAAGAAAGGGTCCAAGCACACACAACTATCCTGCATGGCTCCGGTAAGATTTATTGTTGTATTTATGGCATTTGACGTATACTTTTGAGTAAAGTATATATGCGGGTAATTATTATATAAGTATGGAATTACTATATGTAGACGTTAAATTTTACGTGAAATATCCGACATCGTAATTTTCATATTTATCATGCATGAGCATCATATTATTACATTTCGGGCATATGTACCACCTTTGCATTGCATTTGCATGCATATATTTATAATTATTGTATAATTACTTATGTACCCTCCGAAATTCGCTGTTATTGCAGGAATGGCCGAGGTACCACCCAACGATAACGGTAACGATGTACGAGCCCAGGACCCCGACTCAAGGAGAACTACTTGTCCCACGCCTATGCGTACTTCCCATCTGGTTGGTGTACCAGATATTCCCAGAAGAGCCGAAGGTGCAATGAGCGCAAATTCTCTTCATCAAGGCATCCCAAGAATTTGCTGTCCCGGACCGAGGAATTATCATGACGTGCGACGGACTGTGAGAGGGTTGGAAGGATCGATGTGCATGAGGTATGTAGTGGAATCAAGGGTGGTCAGTAGATTCGACGAGAATGACAAGGCGGACGAAAGATTGTTGGAAAGGACTTCAAGGATTGCGTATGATGGGATGATGAACGCAAGTGCCATCAACAGTTTGAAATCAATGGTTGCGAATTTAAGTGCTAGTCTTGACCGTGTGAGGGAAGATCAGATGAGGTTGTCGAGGATGCAGAGTTGGGAGCATCGTGTGAGGGATTCATTGCCCCCGGATTGGAGATTCGTGGACGATGTGGAGATGGAGGCGAATGACTTCATGGTTCAGCCGCCTACTGGAGGTGCTTGTATTTCGGTGGGAAGTCAAGGAGCGATTGAGCATGGATCCACATCAGGGACGAAAAAGGAAACAGAATGTGGGCCAGATGAGAAAGGAAAGGGAAAAGTGGATGATGTGGACGAGGACGTGAGTGATGAGGAAACCGAGGACGACGACGAGCCGCCATCCAAGAGGCCGTGTGGATCACCACATGCCTAGTTACTTGTTTTGTATTTTTCTTTGATCATTGTAATAGAACTATTTTAGACCTTTGTATGATGGTATTATGACGAGAAACTCAAGTACTTGATGTTTTGTGGTGAATGATTGTAGTGGCATTACTTGTCACGATTTTGGTTAACTATCAATACAATCTATGTTACCTTTCATGATCTGTGATATGTCTTAAATTTGATCTTTTGTGGTGTGAATTGATGAATATTAGTAACTCCGTAGTGATGTGTCGTTGTATGTATTTTATGTCTGGGAAACTTGACATGAATACTTACATTGTTTTTCTATTTTTCTTGTCTTGCAGAAAGAGATATTCGATAAAACAATGCCTCCAAAGTTGACTGCCGATCGTGTTAACAACATGATTCAGGAAGCGATAGCTAATGCGTTGGAAGCAGACCGAGCTGGGAGAAATCAGGATCCAGGAAGGAACGCGGGGAGACAACCAGCCCCGAGAGTGTGTACCTATTCAAGCTTTATGAAGTGCGGTCCTACGCAGTTCCGTGGATCGGGTGGAGCACTAGAACTTAGGCGATGGCTGGAAAAAGTTGAGAGTACGTTTGAAATCAGTGGTTGTGCAGAGGCGGATAAAGTAAAGTTTGCAGCAGCTACATTTCTGGATGATGCGTTAAGCTGGTGGAACACCCAGGTAGCTACGGTGGGATTGGCTGTGGCAAATGCGAGAACGTGGAATGCGACCAAAGCTTTGTTGACCAAGAAGTTTTGCCCAGAGGAGGAATTGGGGCAATTGGAGGACGAATTGAGACATTTGACCTTAAGGAACAACAATATAGCTGCTTACACCAGGAGATTCAATGAGTTAAGTCTTTTGTGTCCGGACATATTTGCCAATGACGCCAAGAAAATGAAGCAGTATATTAAGGGTTTATCTAGCAACATCAAGGGTGAAACAACTTCGTCGAAACCTGGAACGTTTGACGAGGCGGTTCAAATGGCACACGCTTTGATGGACGTTAAGCTTCAGGATAAGCAGAATTACATTGCTGAGGGTAACAAAAGAAAATGGGAGGCAGCACAAGGTAATCAATCCCAAGGCCAGAACCGAGGAGGAAATCGAAACAACCAAGGGCCGAACCGTAATCAGCAGTTTAATCAGAGAAGGAACGAAGGAATGAGGGCCGTGACAAACCCTAGAGGTGTGAAAGTGAACCCCCATTGTGGAAAGTGCAACTTGTATCATGTTGGAAACTGCCCGCAGGCATGCGGCAAGTGTGGAAAGGCAGGTCATAGGACTGCTAGTTGTCGAATGGGAGGAGTAGCCACTGGGGCTAATGCTATCAGGATGAGAGGATGTTATAGCTGTGGAGAAAGGGGGCATGTGCAAGCGAATTGCCCGAAGACAGGGAACAGACGGGGAGGAAATAATGCGGCAGCTGTGTATCAAGTGGGAACTGCTGATAAACCACAAGGTCCCAATGTGGTTACCGGTACGTTTTTGCTAGACGCTTGTTATGCTAGTATTTTATTTGATTCTGGCTCCGACAAGAGTTTTGTAGACGTTAGATTTAGTCGTCATATCGATAGAGAACCGGTATTGTTAACGACTAGTTATAATGTTGAATTAGCCGATGGAAAAATTGTTAGTACGAATTCTATACTGAAAGGGTGTACCTTGAAGTTAGGAAACTACGCTTTTAAAATCGACTTGATGCCTATAGAGCTAGGATCGTTTGACGTGATTGTGGGAATGGATTGGCTAATGGCGCATAGTGCTACAATCGTCTGTGGTGAGAGATTGGTGCAGATTCCGCTGAGGAATAGGGTTTTGACGATAAAGGGAGACGAATGCACTTCTCGTTTGAAGGTGATTTCGTGTTTGAAGATGATGAAGTACGTAGAGAGCGGATGCGATGTGTTTTTGGCACAAGTTTCGAGCGATGGTGATGTAGAGGCGAGGATTGAAGAGGTACCAGTTATTCGCGAGTATCCGGACGTTTTTCCAGACGAGTTGCCAGGTTTACCGCCTAATCGTGAGGTCGAGTTTCGAATTGATTTAGTGCCAGGAGCTGCGCCGGTTGCACGTGCACCTTATCGCTTAGCACCATCTGAGTTAAAGGAGTTATCGGATCAACTGAAGGAGTTGATGGACAAAGGATTTATTAGGCCGAGCTCATCACCTTGGGGAGCGCCAGTGTTGTTCGTAAAGAAGAAGGATGGTTCGTTTAGAATGTGTATTGACTATAGAGAACTCAATAAGCTGACGGTTAAGAATCGGTACCCATTACCGAGGATTGATGATTTGTTCGATCAATTGCAAGGGTCTAGTGTATACTCAAAGATCGATTTAAGATCAGGGTATCATCAACTGCGTGTAAGAGAGGAGGATATTCCTGTAACTGCCTTTCGTACGCGGTATGGACACTTTGAATTTCGAGTGATGCCGTTTGGGTTGACGAACGCGCCTGCTGTATTCATGGATCTTATGAATCGCGTGTGCAAGCCGTATCTAGATAAGTTTGTTATTGTTTTCATCGACGACATACTTATTTACTCTAAGAGTAAGGAGGAGCACGAGAAGCACCTGAGAAAGATTTTGGAGTTGTTAAGGAAGGAGAAGCTGTATGCAAAATTCTCTAAGTGTGAGTTTTGGTTGGAATCAGTGCAGTTTCTAGGGCATGTGATTGATAAGGAAGGAGTTCGTGTAGATCCTGCTAAGATCGTAGCAATCAGGGAATGGTCAGCACCGACGACGCCGACTGAAGTTCGACAATTTTTGGGTTTAGCTGGGTACTATAGAAGGTTTATTGAAGGATTTTCGTTGATTGCGAAACCATTGACGCGGCTTACCGAGAAGAATAGGGTGTATGAATGGGGAATTGAGGAAGAGCTTGCTTTCGAAACGCTCAAGGATAAGTTATGTTCCGCGCCGATTTTATCATTGCCTGAAGGAACCGAAGACTTCGTGGTGTATTGTGATGCGTCTCGTAAGGGTTACGGAGCAGTATTAATGCAACGTTAAAAGGTGATAGCTTACGCGTCGAGGCAATTAAGGAAGAACGAGGAGAACTACACGACGCACGATTTGGAATTAGGAGCGGTAGTTTTTGCGTTGAAGCTGTGGAGACACTATCTGTATGGGACAAAGTGTGTTGTATTCACTGATCACAAGAGTTTGCAGCACATTTTAGATCAAAAGGAGTTGAATATGCGACAAAGACGATGGGTTGAACTACTGAGTGATTACGACTGTGAAATTCGCTATCACCCTGGGAAGGCGAATGTTGTAGCGGATGCATTGAGTAGGAAGGAGCGGGAGAAACCTTTGAGGGTTAGAGCTTTAGTGATGAGTGAGAGCGTTGACTTAACCGAAACCATACTGAAGGCTCAGGAGAGAGGATTGATGAAAGGGAATGTTGAAGCCGAGAATTTGGGACGAATGTTGAAACCTCTTTTTGTGATTAGGTCTGACGGACTAAGATATTTTGAGAATCGAATTTGGTTACCATTGTGTCCATCTGAGGAAGGAAAGCCTGGAGTTCGAGAATTGGTTATGAATGAGTCGCATAAGTCGAAGTATTCGATACATCCTGGATCGGATAAGATGTACCACGACCTGAAGAAAGTTTATTGGTGGCCGAATATGAAGGCAGATATTGCTCGTTACGTCAGTAAGTGTTTGACTTGCGCGAAGGTTCAGGCAGAACATAAGAAACCATCTGGATTGTTGGTACAACCGGAAATCCCAGAATGGAAATGGGAGAAAATCGCAATGGATTTTGTGACGGGTTTACCTAGGACTCCTAGTGGATGCGATATGATATGGGTAATTGTGGACAGGTTGACGAAATCTGCTCATTTCTTACCTATGAAGAAGACGGACAGCATGGAAAGACTCGCCAGCGTGTACGTGAAAGAGATCGTCTGTAGACATGGAGTGCCGTTATCGATCATTTCGGATCGCGACAGTAGATTTACGTCGGAATTTTGGAGATCGCTTCAACGTGCGATGGGCACTGAACTGAGTTTAAGCACGGCTTATCACCCGGAAACTGACGGCCAGAGTGAACGAACGATTCAAACGATGGAGGACATGCTCCGAGCGTGCGTGATTGATTTTGGAGGAAGTTGGGAACGCCACTTGCCTCTGGTGGAATTTTCGTACAATAATAGTTATCATGCGAGTATCAAAGCGGCACCGTTCGAAGCATTGTATGGAAGGAAGTGTAGATCGCCCGTGTGTTGGAGTGAAGTAGGGGAAAGTCAATTGACTGGACCCGAAATGGTTTTAGAAACGACAGAGAAGATCGTGCAGATCAAGAACCGACTACTTGCTGCGAGAAGCCGACAGAAAAGTTATGCTGATAACCGAAGGAAACCGTTGGAGTTTGAAGTTGGAGATATGGTTATGCTCAAGGTATCGCCATGGAAGGGTGTAATTCGTTTTGGAAAGAAAGGAAAGTTGAGTCCGAGGTATATTGGACCGTTTAAGATCGTTGAACGAATTGGACCAGTAGCGTACAAGTTAGAATTGCCGACCGAGCTTAGTGCTATTCATGACACGTTCCACGTATCGAACCTGAAGAAGAGTTTGGCGGACAAGGAATTGGTGATTCCTTTGGACGAGATTCGACTAGACGACAAAATGCACTTTGTGGAAGAACCTGTGGAAATCATGGACCGGGAGGTCAAGCGGTTGAAGCATAGTAGGATTCCTATTGTGAAGGTCCGATGGAATTCTAAGCGTGGACCGGAATACACCTGGGAACGTGAGGACTTTTTCAAGGAAAGGTATCCTCATTTGTTCCAGCAAGACGAAATGTGAGCCCAAGAAGAGGCGAGCGCCGGGACGTCGCTCTCTTTAAGGAGGGGTGGATGTGACACCCTAGAATCGAGGTCATTAACGATACCCTAAATTACGCTAATTTTTGAAATTTTTGATAAATTTTAATTTCTATAATTATAAGTATTTTGGTTAGAGCCGATGTTCGAGGTTATAATTTTTACGGTTGACGTTTTGAGAAGGACGATGACGATTACGATCCCGAGAGATGCCCAATTTTATATAATTTTTGACGATTTATCGATAATGTAATTTTTCGAGAATTTTATTTACGGTACGTATTAAGTCGAGTCGTGTGAGTTTTATAGCCTTCCAAGTACATTTAAAGTATCCCAAAAATATTTTGGAGCATTCGGGAAGATTTCCGACTCCCGTAAAATTTTCAAAATTGACAAATGGGTCAAACCCGCAAGTTTTGAGGTTGTTTTCTATTTAAGGACAAAAGAAGCCCAAAATTGCATTTAGGTCCCTCCTAACTAACAAAAAGGGGCAAAGTGGACAAACACACAAACACATACAAAAATTTACAAGAAAAATCAAACACTCCCTCCCTTGTCTCTCTCTAAACTCACGGCACACCCACAAACACACAAAAATCCACCAAAAATCTTTTCTACTTGATTTTTCAAAAATCTAAGGTTAGACCACGCTTAGTTTGGTCATTACCCACCTATTCATGTAATCAAATCCAACATGCATTGATAAAAATTTTTCAAGATTTTTCATATGATCCAAAATTCGTTTTTGTGGCTATTTGAGCTAATGCATGTTGATGTTTAGTGATATGGAAGTATAAACACCATGAAAACCCACCAAAATTAATTTGGTTGTGGTGAATGGGTCACCCAAACCCCACGGCAAGGGGGGTGTTTGGGGAGCCATGGTGGTTGTTGATCATGCATGTTATTATTGTGTTTGGTTATTTGTTTTATGATGATTTACATAGGTGTTACTACTTGCATGTGTATTTTTCTTTGATTTTGATATTGAGATTGGTTGATCAATAGGGGTAGGATGGAAGTTTGATGCTAGGATATGTTTGGGAAGTCTTAGGATGATGTTTAGTGTTGGTTAGAAGTCTTGGAATCGAGTCTAAGCATGTTTTTGGTATAGTCATTTTTAGGCAGAAACATTTGGTCTATTTTGGAAAAATGATTTTTGTTTCAAGTCTTGAAAACTAAATATAGTGATAGAGGGTTTTTCTAGCTTTAATTTGGTATAAGGTAGAGCCCGTGACTCAAAACGAGCTAAAAGTTATGACATTTTAAAGATCGGGTACCGGGAGACGAGGACTTTCACAATCCGGATTTGTGTAAAGTTTTAGTCAAATCCCGAGGGTCACAAGTAAAATTTGGTGAATGATCAAGGGTCAAAACTTGGTCCCTAACCTGTACAAATGAGTCTATATGTTGACTTATGAGTCAAGAAAGTCAAAGGTATTTTTCATATAGGTCAAAGTGGTCAAAATTGGTCGAAGCGCAATTTCAGCCCGTAAAATGTAGTCGTGGAAATGAGTTGCGTGACGGGTCGTAAAAGTGAAAACTTTTGTTGGACTTAAAAACATGTTATCTACAGGTCATATAGGATTTTTGGAAATTTTATCAAATTTTATAAGCATGGTTTAATAAGGTAAAACAGCCCGTACTTTGGTCAAGTACCGGCGAGAATGAGTAAAAATGGACAACGTAGGTTATAAGAACGAATGGTATAAAATGAATGATACTTGTTGTTTTTGTTTTTGGCGTGAGTTATATTGGTCTTAAGTGACTTATATATATGTATTTTATACAGTACCGTAAGTATTTAAATGAGATTACTCATTACGCGTTATTTGTGATAGGTGTTGAATTACCCGGGCATCCGTAACATCGTCAGTGAACACTCCTCGAACTACCGACTACTTAATATCTAAGGTGTGAATTTATAGCCTCGCTTATATTATTTCAAATTGTTTTACCCGCGAGGGAAATGCATGCTAGTTTTTAAAAGGAACGTATATCATGAATGATTGTTAGACCCGAAAGTTGCCTTAGAAATTGTGTTGAGTACCAAAGTTGCAAAAGTCCCTAAATTCATGAACTATTAACTATTGTCTTGCCCTTGCGAAGGGGGAAATAGCCGCTTATGCAATTTGTAGTACTACGGGGTTAACGACCCAATGCTAGCCGAGAAGCTGTACTTATAGTAAGTTCTGCGGTAGATTATTTTGTATGAGAAATAAGGTATAATTGCAACTGATGCCTTTAGAGGGGCACTGGTTTCATCTGAATCATGCCGGTATATTTACGCGGGTGATTGAGTTAACGGATTAGTGTCATGAGCTTAAACACAATTGTCAGTATCCTGATTATAGTTTGTTTGATCGACAAGACTATAAATGATCACGAATGGTTTTAATATATATACGTTCAAATGGATTGAAAAACCTATAAATTACACTCAACGTTTTCGTTGACCAAAATTTTGGCATGTATTTCAGGTAACCGCTGAGCAGTAGGATGGAGCATGCATGGGATGGATGTTGTGTGATCGGCTTGGTGTCCGCTTGTTTTTCCCTCCTTTTCTACTTAAACAATTTTTATGTTTAATGTCATGTGGTTGTAAAACTGAAGTTTTTGGGGTTGAGATTCATGGGGACCGAAACGCTAAACTCTGTGCACTATTTGGGGTTGGAAAAACTGTGGACATGTATTATTTAACAACTTTAAATTTCAATTTTTAAGATGACGTCTTTTTAGCGTCGTTTGATATCTCTTGTGTGCAATGAATACTGTGTAGCACCCATTGTTGTAGTTCCGCTGCGCATAACAATTGTGGGGGTGTTACATATATATATATATATATATATATATATATATATATATATATATATATATATATATATATATATATATATATATATATATATATATATATATATATATATATATATATATATATATATATATATATATATATATATATATATATATATATATATATATATATATATATATATATATATATATATATATATATATATATATATATATATATATATATATATATATATATATATATATATATATATATATATATATATATATATATATATATATATATATATATATATATATATATATATATATATATATATATATATATATATATATATATATATATATATATATATATATATATATGAAAGTGTTATTGTGGTGTACACTCTTAAATAAACTATACTAGGCCCTAACGTGAACCGTTAGATCAAACAAACTTAATTAGATTAAACTAGAATTAAGTGTAGCTTGAGAATGACATAATTGTAAATAATAAAAACCTTGATGGCACGTCTTTATAAAACAAAAACATGCCTAAGCAATATTTCTTTTGTGTCAAAATACATCAAAAGTCCATTTAAATAAGTTCATTATTAGATGCACATCTCTGTATATATACTATAATTTTTTTATTGAATTTGTTGTACAAATATAACATCAAAAGCAAATAAAACCTCCAAATTATAAAATCTAAAAATATGTTATTCATGTAAAGATGTACTAATGCATAAATCCGATACGTATGCAAATATGATGTCAAACCCAATACACAATTGACATTAAAGATAATATAAAAGCCCACACTAGTAATACAGCTAGAATATTATTTAAAATTGATATGACACAATTTTTTTTTAGCAAAATCCATGGCAAATAAATTAATGGCATAAATATTATGCATTAATCTGATACAAGCTACAAAGAGAATAATACAATCACTATCAATACTATGCACTCATAAATATACCAGATATATACAATCACTTATACATAGTATTACGGTATTACCCAGACACCATTTATGAATTTAAATATGATACACCTGTGTTGTTCATTTCTACATAAAACCCGCGCTAGACGCTATGTTGAACGAAAAGCCATGTGAGATTTTGTCAACATGTGTCAACAGTTTGAGATTGTTCGACTCTCGCGACTAAGATGCGTCAACCAACGATCTGAAAAAATAGACTCGAATCTTCATTGGATAATCAGGGTTTGGTTATAGACTTATGGCATCTTCGCCGTAATGACGTCGAGGGTCCCCGGATAAACGTGTATACATGAAAAGAACATGTATCACCATCTTTGTTTGGAACTTCAATTAAACCGTGCTCAACTCGAAGCCTCATCGAAATTTAAAGAGAATGCACCAACTCAAAACATGTTTCAGCGTCAGTTACACTAATGACAAAGCGTCAAGCCAACTTAGTCACCGTGATTAGTTATCAAAAATTGACACGCCGTAATAAAACTAGCTACTAATACGTACCTAAACTCTATTATATATAAACAATGTTGATACTTTATCGAAAGAAACTAACCGTTTCACAAAAAAGTATAAAAAAAAGTAACTTGTCACTATAATGTGTCAAAAAATTTAGTTTGCCACTTAAAATGTGTCATAAAATACTTGGTTTGTTGTGACTCAAATGTGTAGTGGTGTCAATACATATTTACTAAGAAAACTAAAATTATGTTATAAAAATTAAGTTTTTTGCTATAAGCTTTAGTGTGTCAGTAAAAATATCTTGGTACATATATATAATGATAAATCATTTTTTCTCAACATGTTTGTGGTCGGACACTAAATTTGTTGATTTATTTATGGTGATACATTAAAATTTTAATATTTCTAGTGACACATTATGTTTCACACACAATAACACATATATAGTGACACATCAAATTTTCTAATGACACAATAACAAATTCACATACTTTTAGTGACACATCTGATTTTTGATACATTTACAGTGAACCACTAACATCTTAACGAGAGGAAATGATGATGAATGCCTGAGAAATAATAAATTATTAATACTAATAAAATGTTTGTCTACATGATTAACAAGATTTATAAAAACTGGTACATCAATGCTTAAAAAACCTTCGCTGAGATAATCTATGAGAGATGCTACGATAGCATATCGTTGACCATCATAAAATAAAGAAACCGATTGGATTTCATGTTGAGAAAACTAATACGAAAACTATTTTACAAACCGGACATCATAAAAAACAATTTCTGTAAGTCTCGATATATGACCATGAATCAGATCAAGTAATAATACGAAAGAAAAATTAGTGACGTAGGTATAGACGACCTAACTTAAAAATACTGATGAATTGTGTTATGTATATTGGTGAATGGAAGCAATAGCTAAAATACCCGATATACCCTTTTAATTTAGATTGTATTTTTTTTAATAACAATGCGACTTGTCACATTACTATTGGTGCCTATTATAACACATTTTAAAGTGTAACGTACTTAAACGCAAATTTATATATATATATATATATATATATATATATATATATATATATATATATATATATATATATATATATATATATATATATATATATATATATATATATATATATATATATATATATATATATATATATATATATATATATATATATATATATATATTGTAACACCCGTGAAAGTGCCGTATGATGCTAAGTTATTGTCTCAAGAGCTCTTCAGTATGAGCATCTCTCTTAAGTTATGGCTCACTTGTGGATGTGATATCCCGAGCCCAACATTATTTATTTAATCCTATTTTACGTATATTTTTGAAATTTTTAAGAATTTTTATCGTGGATTTATTTGACGGTTTAAGTTGAAACCGACGTTTACGGTCGTAATTTAACGTTTGACGATTTAAGAAGAACCGATGACGACTACGATACCGACGGATGCCCAAGACTTACATTTTATTATCGATTGATCGATATTTGAGTTTTTCGAGATTTTATTCTTATTATGAGTTAAGTCGAGTCGGAACCATGTGTATATTTGTTTTGTGTGCGTTTGAACCATTTAAAAGTATTTTCAAGTGTTCGGGGCGAAACCCGACTTCCGTAAAGTTTTTAAACCGACTACTAGTCAATCCCACAAACATTTGAGGTCGTTTTACATATGAGGCCAAAAGATTAGCCAAATTGCACCTTGGTCCCTCCATACTCTTACAAAACACCTAAACTAAAAACACACAACCAAACACACCACAAAATTTTCACCATTTCTCTCCCACCCCTCCCATGGCCGTCGGCCATCATCACCACCACCACCATACTCCATTTTTTTGTGTTTTGATCAAAACCAATTAAAGACCACCTTTCCTAATTACTTTGTAAGTGTTCTTCCAATGTTTAATCCAACATGCATCCATTTAATTTTTCCAAAAATTTGTGATTTTTCAAAAAACGGGTTTTGATCTAATTAAACCATACACATGTTTAATTCATGTGTATATATTGTTAATTCACCTATAAAACATAATGGGGTATATGATTCTTGTGTTCCACAGCCCCTAAAGCCACGAATTTTTGTGGGTTTTTGGGTGTGTTCAAAGTGTTTGATGAAATGTCATGGGTTTGTGTCTATAATGATATTTTGGGTGTGTTTCAATGGGTTAAACCTATTGCATGTTTGTTTTTAGATGTTAGGATTATGAGGTTGATTGATCAATACGGGTAGGGACTGAAATTTGTGTTTGGATATGTTTGGGAATGCTTAGGATGAAACCTAGTAGTGATTGATAGGTTTGGAATCGAGCTTAAGTGTGATTTTGATATGGATAAATTTAGGCAGAAACTTTGAGACCTTTTCGTAAAAATAATTTTTCCTACAGGTCTAGATAACTAAATGTAGTCATAGAGGGTCTTCTTAGCTTTAATTTGGTATAAGGTAGAGCCCGTGACTCAAAACGAGCTAAAAGTTATGAGGTTTTAAAGATCGAGTACCGGGAGACGAGAACTTTCATAATCCGAATTTATGTATAGTTTTAGTCAAATCCCGAGGACCACAAGTATGAATTGGTAAATGGTCAAGGGTCAAATTTTGGTCACAAACCTGTGTAATTGAGTCTATAATTGGACTTAGGAGTCAAAGAAGTCAAAGGTGCATTTCATATAGGTCAAAGAGGTCCAAGTTGGTCGAAGTACAATTTCAGCCCGAAAAATGTAGTTTTTGAAAAGCGTTGAGTAACGGGTCGTAGAAGCGAAAACTTTTAATGGGATTAAAAATGGGTTTTCTACAGGTCTTAAGGTATTTTTGAGAATTTTCTAAATTTTTATAACAAGGGTAAAGTCTAGTAAAACAACCCATACTTTTGGTAAGTATCGGCGAAGTCGTGAAATGGATAGTAACTTTAATTACGTAGGTAAATGGTATAGGTCTAGTAACAACTACTTGCTTGATTTTGGCGTGAGTTTTCATAAGCATTGAGTGTGTTTGCATTTGCGTGTGTTTAGTACAATAATGTACGCGGAGTATTGATTTGGTTTACGTACCTTGATTTTTAGGTCAAGTGTTTGATTTTCCCGGGCATCCACGTCGTCGGTGACATTTCTCGTTACGTCTTCGCTAGAACCACCACTACTACGCAAGGTGAGTCTATAGCCTCGCTCTTTACTTTATTCAAATGTTTTTAACCCGCGAGGGGGATACATGCTAATTTAAATGAAAATGAACATAAGTCTTGATTGATTGTTGGACCCGAATGTTTCCTCGAAATTGTGTTGAGTACCTAGTTGCAAAAGTCCCTAAATTCATGAACTATTAACTATTGTCCTGCCCTCGAGTAGGGGGAAATAGCCGCTTATACAATTTGTAGTACTACGGGGCTAACGACCCAATGCTAGCCGAGAAGCTGTACGTTGAGTAAGTTCTGCGGTAGATTATCTTGTATGAGAAATAAGGTATAATTGCAACTGATGCCTTTAGAAGGGGCACTGGTTTCATCTGAATCACGCCGGTAATTATTACGCGGGTGATTGAGTTAACGGATTAGTGTCATGAGCTTAAACACAATTGTCATATCCTTGAGTAATAGATTGTGAGTACGACAATGCTATTGAAAGATCATGATTGGTTTTTAATACTTATGTTCAACTTATGATTTGATAAACCTATAGATTCGCTCAACCTTTGTGTTGACGATTTTAAGCATGTGTTTCAGGTAACCAAGATTGATAGCAGCGGAGCATGCGAGGATGGAAGTTGTGGTGGCTTGGCGGTCTACTTTGTTTTCCTCCCTTTTGCACTTAAAAATTTTATACTATGTCATGTGAATGAAAATGTATTTTTGGGTTGAGATTCAGTGGGGACCTAAACGTAAACTCTGTATTGTATTCTTTTGGGGTTTGGAAAACAGTAGACATGTACATTTTAACTATGTTTAAATAATGTCAAGACTTTTACGTCTTTTGAGTCGTTTGATATATCTTGTGTGCGATGATAACTGTGTAGCACCCAAATGTTGTAGTTCCGCTGCGCATAGCATTTGTGGGGGTGTTACAGATTGGTATCAGAGCCATAAGTTATAGAGAACTAGGTCATTTTGAAAAATCCTAAACTATAACTTTTGGTGTCGTAAGAAATTGTCCAAGCACACAACTATCTTGCATGGCTCCGGTAAGAATTCTTTAGCATTGCTTTATATTTTAGATGTATCCCTCAAATTGATATAAATTCCCGAGTATTTAGTAAGTAAATACTCTGATATATATTGAGATATATTGTTTTGTACGTTGAGTACCTATCATCGTAATTTGCAAACTCTTGTAAGATTATCTTATATGTTGCATGTAATTGGCATAACGGGCTACATTGCATTACATGGCAACACCGCGTTGTAATCCTACGTGTATGTAGGAATGGTTGTATGTATAAGTATGTATATACTATGGTATTTAAAGGCATTGCACGTGAAGCAATGGTCCTTGAGTAATTATCGTACATTAAAATGCGGTTTTGTTGAGAATTCGGCCTTACCGCTAATTATCAATCTTGATAATTAATTTATCGTTCGAATAACCGAATATGAACCTCGTTTGATATCCTAGATACGTAAATGATGCTTCGTAACATATTTTATATCGACTAGGTCGATCTCGATTGTCGTTATCGCACCGTGATGTGTCATTTTGGACATTTTCTTTTGAAACGTAATTTACTTACGTATTACTTTATTTCCTTTATTTCCTAATGGGTTTGATATATTAGTTGGCGTAACTATAACATAGACGAATTATAATCGACGATGCATACATCGGGGCGGCAAATCACGTGTGTATATTATGAAACGTGGTTGAGGCGTGTTGCCATTTAATCGTTGTTTACTATTTTACTTGAATTTAAAGATGTGTTTTAAAATGGACTAGCGTTGTGATCAATCGCGATAACTTGGAATTTGGTTGGTTTTTGTGTTAATTTCGTGGAGTACGATTTCGAGACTCATCCGAGGCCGATAACAACATTTAGTTGACATACGTATTCTCGTTCCATTTATTTCATTTTGTTTTGTTGTTTCATTATTTTGAAGTTAATATTTTACATGACGAGGTCCGGCATTTGTGCAAGTTAAGTAAGCATCGAACTTTGTTGATTGAATGATTTAAACATAAAGTGTTTTATATATTTAATATTTGGTGAATGAAACTTTCGGATAAAAATGACGTATGATGTGTTTTGTAACAAGTAAAATTCGTGTAGAGAATAAACGGACATTGTGAAATTATTTTCCTTCAACCTTGGTTGGTAAATCGTAATAAGTAATTATTATTACTCGTAAAATCCTTGTTTTCATATGTTAAAATTTGATACTAAAAGATTGTGATGGACTTGTTAAGAATTTGTCTAATTTAATTTGAAAAAGGAGTTTATAATAAAATTTACGATATGACTGTCGAGTATATATAACTTGGATTTAGTATGAATTAATTTTCGGGTCAACGTAGTAAACTTTTGACGTATCTTGTAATAAAAAAAACATGAGTAGAAGAATTGGTCACGTATTTTGGAGATAAAAACTTTGTAAAATTGGTTTTATTTTAAAACATAAGGCTGTGTTTACGTATGCATTGGTGTAAACTAGAACGCGTTACTTGTTGTAGCGAATAAACTGGGATAAAATCGGAATATACACTTTAAGTATGAAATTATAATGCTTGAAATAAAATTTTAAACATTGATGGAACGTCATTGGAAATCATTTGTTTGTTTAATTGTTGTTATAGAGAATCAATATGTGTAATTTGATGATGCTTGTTTAAAATCGTTTGAAAAATCTTTTGTTTTATTCCACTATGAGATGTGTTAATTTTAAAATTGTTTGATAACGAGCTAAAGATTAAGAGTTGCATTTTATATATCTTTGAATTATTGAAGTAAGCATCATAATTATTTATTATTTTATTATTGTCATCGAGATTCAAGTGTCGACTAAAATCAGTAAATTATCTGAGATAAAACTACGTGAAACCTCTTTATCATTTGAGTCGAAGTGCGCGAATATGATTTAACAAAACAGTTTTGGGGAAAACATGTGTGTAATAAAAGTCAAAGGTTGATTTTAAGAATTAATTGGACTAGGTGGAGTCGTGTTGGATACGTGTATGTATGTGATAAGGTAAGTTGTATAAATAATAACATAAAACTTGGAAAAATTTTACTGTATACGTTTTGGTACTTAAGATATGAACATTTAAGAGATTTTGACACAAGTATGGAGATTTTCAAACCTAATGATTTGTCAATTATGATAACCGAGTCACCGCATCTACTAATGTTAATAATTTTCGAAAGATTGAAATTTTTCCTGAAATGAAAACTTTGTAAAGATTGGAAAATGAAAGGTATAAATTCTTTAATGGTGTAACACAAATTAAAAATGTGTAAATGTTCGGTTTTACAATGTACAAGGTAACACTAATTATTATACGCAACTGGATTACACAACACACGCCTACTTGTATATTATTTAATAAAGATGTATATATAACGTTTTGAGTCACGATGGTTCGATCGTCCGACATCCCTTCTTTGATTTTGTGAGTCTGTATCTAAACTTGAGTCGTCATATGACTGCTCATTTTAATATTTCCCATGATATGAAGCCATTATTATTATATTTATTTTTGGATTTCTACTTCGCTTGTACTTGATAATGAGGGTATGTCACCCGCTGTATTTTTGTCATGTTCAAGGACGCCGAAACTTTTCTTCTTTCGGTTAACGGAACCTAAAATTCTGTATTTACTTGAATGATGCTATAAATCTTCATTAAATTGGTTATTTATTTATATCGAACAAAAGCGAGGAGGCGAAGCCGCTTTACCGAATTGTAGAGGTGAAAGAACTCGATCTTTCTGGTGAAATTGTTTCTATTTAACCAAGTGGTTATTCTTCTCTCCCCGTATACCCTTGGTGGAATGTGTGTGCAACTCGAGACGATGGGAAGTGTGATCGTTGTTTTATTTTTGACGCTTGTGTTGATATTCAACTTTTACTCCATGTATTCGTAGATCGCTGTTGTTATCCTGAGACTTTTGTCATATATTTGAAGTATTTTCATTTCTAATGTAGTTAATTTCTGTTGGCAATTATATTGCTCGTTTACCTCGTTCGATCTCATTGATTTTTGATTTTATTACTTGTTGTGCTTGCAATGATCTTTAATCTTGAACCACCTTACCGCTATTTTGTGAATAATCTATTTGAAGATATGTATGTGTGTGAAATATTTTGGTGAACCAAATGCAAAGGGTGTCGATTTCTTTATTTAATTATTTATTTATTTTCTCATAAAAAGGCAAAGCAAAAATATGTTTTCAAAGTGTATGAAAGATGTTTGATGTGCTTCTTAAAACGATGGTAACAATATTTTCCCATTTCAAATTTCATTTCAAATGGTTTAATTATTTTGAAGATTAGGTCGGAAACTTTCGTAGTCATACTTGGTATGTAATAATAATGTTTGTGTCGTCACTCGATCCTCAATTATGCACAGCTTAGCTAACTATGCATAATTAGGGAAGAGTCCTGTTTTGTTGGTTGTTGTTGCTTGATCCTCAAGTATGCATGATCTGGCTAATTATGCATAGTTTAGGAAGGGCACTATCGTGTCAAACAAATTGGTCATCTTGAAACTTGTAGTGTTTTGATAAATGTTTGGATGAGAACGTTTTTAAAAAAAAAATTGGTGGATCCTTATGCAAGTAATCGCATTTTCTTTGATTCCTAAAGACAATTTTTGAATTTTTTTCTTGTATTCCTTGAAATCTTTTCTTTCGTTTGGTGTTGACTTGGTAAGTCACTGTGACCGAGTAGTTTTTGGAAAATGTTTTTATGAGTTGTGTGTAATGTGTGAAGATTATCGGAATCACGAGGGTGTTGATGAAATACCAAAGGGGCTCGTATCATCACCGGGAGAAGAGTTTTTAATAAAGATGGAAAAATGCCGAAGTAGAGGAAATCAGAGTTCGAATAACTCTAAGGGAAATAACGAAGACTTCTCCTACAGCGAATGTATCGTACTTTATTTATTATTCTTTTCTTGTTCTTTTGATATGACAACGACACGCGGTAAACTGTTGAAGTTTACCAACTGTGCACCGGTAATTGGAAGACCATTCCAATTGTCGTCTTCGTTTATTTAGGTAAGGAATCCTCTTTGCTTGACTCAACCATCCTTGATTATCGATGGTTGAACGATAGATATCCCTACTTGATGTTTTTGTAGTAAACCCTTGCCTTTTATGTATTTGTGTGGTAAGTAATCTGGTCGAGTGATCGTAAGTTGTGAGAACTTGAGACGACATTGTCCAATGAAGTCCGATCATGGAGAACACGTGCCATGTAATGTATTTTTTTTTAACTGTGAACGATGATATTTATTAAGATTTTGACCACGTTTGGGACAGAAGTGAGATGGTGTTCTTGTAATATCTTTTGGGTATGGATCCGTGTGTGAGCACCCTGCGATGACACATGTAAGTATTTTATTTCTTTTTGGATATGCATCCATAGCTAGCAAGCTCTTGAACCTTCTTTAACTTGCAATTTTCTTTTGACTTGACTCATCCGAGAAATGTGTCGAATGTTCTTATTTTATCATGGCTTGGCTGATTAGCAAGCATGAGTTAACTTGATTGAACTTATTTTACTTGGCATGGTTTGGCTATTTTGCAAACATGTCGTAATTTGGTGGTATGTATTTCATAATGGATTTTGTATTTGTTTGGATTGTGACGTTTTCGAGAGAGTCATGTATACGTCAGATGATTTCGTATCGATGAATTCGTTTTTGACGAAGTAGGGTTGTATGTACGTAATATCGTAATAAGGTGATTTGGTACGACTAGTATTGATTACTTCGTCTTTTATATTTTGAACGTTTTCCGATGGGGTTATGGGTGACCCGTGTGATTTTCTTTATGATTAATTGTTTTTATGAGACGATGAACCAAGTGAAAGGACGATTCGAAAGTTGGAAGACGTGCTCCGAGCGTATGTGTTTGATTTTGGTGGAAGTTGAGATCGTGGAAGGGCGTGATTCGTTTTGGAGAATAAGAAAGGTGGGTCCAAAGGTATGTTGGACCAGTTGCCTACTAGTTGGAACTGCTGGATGAACTCCGTGGAAATGACAATACTCTTCATGTGCCGAATTTGAAGGATTATGGGATGAAAAGGTAGATCACCAGTTGGATAGAATGAAGCAGGAAAAAGTCAGTTGAAGGGACTTGAAATGATTCGAGAGGCTACGGAAGAAATGGTGTAGATTAAGAATTATATGCTAACCGCGAGAAGCTGTGGAAAGAGATGTGTTGATACCCGTGGGAAGAATTTAGGGAAATTGAAGTGGAGATCATGGATCAAGATGGTAAGAGATTGAAGCAAGGCATAATACCCATGGTGAAGGTGTGATAGAACCCGAGACGTGAACCGAAGTCCATGTCGGAATGTGGAGAGCTCTTTAGGAAGGAGTACCCTTATCTTCCCAGTAGTACGAAATGCGAGTATAAGAACCGGAGAGCGCCGGGACGTCGCTCCCTTAAGGAAGGGAGGATGTAACACCCGTGAAAGTGCCGTATGATGCTAAGTTATTGTCTCAAGAGCTCTTCAGTATGAGCATCTCTCTTAAGTTATGGCTCACTTGTGGATGTGATATCCCGAGCCCAACATTATTTATTTAATCCTATTTTACGTATATTTTTGAAATTTTTAAGAATTTTTATCGTGGATTTATTTGACGGTTTAAGTTGAAACCGACGTTTACGGTCGTAATTTAACGTTTGACGATTTAAGAAGAACCGATGACGACTACGATACCGACGGATGCCCAAGACTTACATTTTATTATCGATTGATCGATATTTGAGTTTTTCGAGATTTTATTCTTATTATGTGTTAAGTCGAGTCGGAACCATGTGTATATTCGTTTTGTGTGCGTTTGAACCATTTAAAAGTATTTTCAAGTGTTCAGGGCGAAACCCGACTTCCGTAAAGTTTTTAAACCGACTACTAGTCAATCCCGCAAACATTTGAGGTCGTTTTACATATGAGGCCAAAAGATTAGCCAAATTTCACCTTGGTCCCTCCATACTCTTACAAAACACCTAAACTAAAAACACACAACCAAACACACCACAAAATTTTCACAATTTCTCTCCCACCCCTCCCATGGCCGTCGGCCATCATCACCACCACCACCATACTCCATTTTTTTGTGTTTTGATCAAAACCAATTAAAGACCACCTTTCCTAATTACTTTGTAAGTGTTCTTCCAATGTTTAATCCAACATGCATCCATTTAATTTTTCCAAAAATTTGTGATTTTTCAAAAAACGGGTTTTGATCTAATTAAACCATACACATGTTTAATTCATGTGTATATATTGTTAATTCACCTATAAAACATAATGGGGTATATGATTCTTGTGTTCCACAGCCCCTAAAGCCACGAATTTTTGGGGGTTTTTGGGTGTGTTCAAAGTGTTTGATGAAATGTCATGGGTTTGTGTCTATAATGATATTTTGGGTGTGTTTGAATGGGTTAAACCCATTGCATGTTTGTTTTTAGATGTTAGGATTATGAGGTTGATTGATCAATAGGGGTAGGGACAGAAATTTGTGTTTGGATATGTTTGGGAATGCTTAGGATGAAACCTAGTAGTGATTGATAGGTTTGGAATCGAGCTTAAGTGTGATTTTGATATGGATAAATTTAGGCAGAAACTTTGAGACCTTTTCGTAAAAATAATTTTTCCTACAGGTCTAGATAACTAAATGTAGTCATAGAGGGTCTTCTTAGCTTTAATTTGGTATAAGGTAGAGCCCGTGACTCAAAACGAGCTAAAAGTTATGAGGTTTTAAAGATCGAGTACCGGGAGACGAGAACTTTCATAATCCGAATTTATGTATAGTTTTAGTCAAATCCCGAGGACCACAAGTATGAATTGGTAAATGGTCAAGGGTCAAATTTTGGTCACAAACCTGTGTAATTGAGTCTATAATTGGACTTAGGAGTCAAAGAAGTCAAAGGTGCATTTCATATAGGTCAAAGAGGTCCAAGTTGGTCGAAGTACAATTTCAGCCCGGAAAATGTAGTTTTTGAAAAGCGTTGAGTAACGGGTCGTAGAAGCGAAAACTTTTAATGGGATTAAAAATGGGTTTTCTACAGGTCTTAAGGTATTTTTGAGAATTTTCTAAATTTTTATAACAAGGGTAAAGTCTAGTAAAACAACCCATACTTTTGGTAAGTATCGGCGAAGTCGTGAAATGGATAGTAACTTTAATTACGTAGGTAAATGGTATAGGTCTAGTAACAACTAATTGCTTGATTTTGGCGTGAGTTTTCATAAGCATTGAGTGTGTTTGCATTTGCGTGTGTTTAGTACAATAATGTACGCGGAGTATTGATTTGGTTTACGTACCTTGATTTTTAGGTCAAGTGTTTGATTTTCCCGGGCATCCACGTCGTCGGTGACATTTCTCGTTACGTCTTCGCTAGAACCACCACTACTACGCAAGGTGAGTCTATAGCCTCGCTCTTTACTTTATTCAAATGTTTTTAACCCGCGAGGGGGATACATGCTAATTTAAATGAAAATGAACATAAGTCTTGATTGATTGTTGGACCCGAATGTTTCCTCGAAATTGTGTTGAGTACCTAGTTGCAAAAGTCCCTAAATTCATGAACTATTAACTATTGTCCTGCCCTCGAGTAGGGGGAAATAGCCGCTTATACAATTTGTAGTACTACGGGGCTAACGACCCAATGCTAGCCGAGAAGCTGTACGTTGAGTAAGTTCTGCGGTAGATTATCTTGTATGAGAAATAAGGTATAATTGCAACTGATGCCTTTAGAAGGGGCACTGGTTTCATCTGAATCACGCCGGTAATTATTACGCGGGTGATTGAGTTAACGGATTAGTGTCATGAGCTTAAACACAATTGTCATATCCTTGAGTAATAGATTGTGAGTACGACAATGCTATTGAATGATCATGATTGGTTTTTAATACTTATGTTCAACTTATGATTTGATAAACCTATAGATTCGCTCAACCTTTGTGTTGACGATTTTAAGCATGTGTTTCAGGTAACCAAGATTGATAGCAGCGGAGCATGCGAGGATGGAAGTTGTGGTGGCTTGGCGGTCTACTTTGTTTTCCTCCCTTTTGCACTTAAAAATTTTATACTATGTCATGTGAATGAAAATGTATTTTTGGGTTGAGATTCAGTGGGGACCTAAACGCAAACTCTGTATTGTATTCTTTTGGGGTTTGGAAAACAGTAGACATGTACATTTTAACTATGTTTAAATAATGTCAAGACTTTTACGTCTTTTGAGTCGTTTGATATATCTTGTGTGCGATGATAACTGTGTAGCACCCAAATGTTGTAGTTCCGCTGCGCATAGCATTTGTGGGGGTGTTACATATATATATATATATATATATATATATATATATATATATATATATATATATATATATATATATATATATATATATATATATATATATATATATATATATATATATATATATATATATATAGAATTTGGATCATATGAGAACTTTTAAAAGTTGTAAAAATGAGAACCAACCAAAATCTCACAAATGACACGCTATTTGAAAAAAATTTAAAACACGATTAAGTAAAAATATAATTTTTAAAAATTCGATGGGCTTTCTTTTGAAAATTAGCGAAATCTAAGTGATACATTGTGATTCGAGGTGTGATACGTATCATGTTTTGGTATTGTGTATCAAGTTATTTAGTGGTGGTTGTGTATCAAGTGTACCAATTTATGTATAAGATATTAACTATTTGAGATTTTGATGTATATGTATCACATTCTTAATTATGTATCAGTAATCTATTACACACTTATCCGTTGTTTATTAGTCGGTAGAGTGTTTAGTTGTATAAGTAATGTATATTTTGGTGTAGTATTTGTAAAATGGTTATGTATCAATGTTTTAGTGGTGTTTAGACTAGTTCTCATTTTTACAACTTTAAAAAAGCTCTCACATTAACCTCCCTCTATATATATATATATATATATATATATATATATATATATATATATATATATATATATATATGTATATATATATATATATATATATGTATATATGTATATATATATATATATATATATATATATATATATATATATATATATATATATATATATATATATATATATATATATATATATATATATATATATATATATATATATATATATATATATATATATATATATATATATATATATATATATATATATATATATATATATATATATATATATATATATATATATATATATATATATATATATATATATATATATATATATATATATATATATATATATGGGGCTAAGTTTTGATGTAGGATAATGAAGGGTGCCACATAGGACGGTGATGTGTCGTTTTGAAGGCATCTTATTGGCTACGATATATTTTGGGAAAAAGTTTTATTCGTATATTCTTATTTTGGAAGATATATCTGCACAATCTTTTAACTTACCAAAAGTCCCGAAAAGAGTTACTTAACTTGACAAACACACAATAAAATACAATCTCTTCTGCGGTTCAGCCGAATCCATTCGTTATTATCATAAACCCAAATAATTATATTCTCTTTTCAATATATAATTCGTTCAATATAATGAATTATAAAACCAGGTACGCTTATTAACTTTTTTAGGTGTTATGTCAACAAGTTGGGCAATCAACTGGAAGGCGGATGTAAAAAAATCAGTTTGCTTCTCTAGTATCATCTGCTTGCACTTGGGAATGTGATCGGTGCATTAGCAGATGAGAAAAAAAGGAAAGAGGGAATTCATATCCCTTATCGAGGCGGTAAACCTTGGTTATTGCAGGTTTGTGTGATATCAGTTAATTATTAAATTACAGATATTCTTATGAATCCTCTTATATCACAAGGCTATCCTTGCTAAATATTATATTATTCAAAGTGGTCAAAGATTTCCTTTGTACAGGTAATAAGTCCATCTTTTACCTGATTTTTACTAAACACCTGATTTTTAGGATTCACAAAGGCCCTATTTATCACTGATCTTAGCCAGTAAAAAGATGTCATTGTTGAATTACATAAGAAGAATGGTAACAAGTAAGTCCTAATATTACTATTAGAGCGAATATCCTTAATACCTTAAGTGCATATTTATACAACATTTGACTTCACTTGAGTAGTTGTGCATGTAGCTCTTAGCTCTTTCTTTTCTTATTTTTTGGCTGACATATACCATATTTTTAGCTATTGTACATTATGTTAAAGGTTGGGTTTCAGTGTACTCATTCGTCTTTGTCTTTTTGGGTTAAAAGTCACAGCTTGAATACGCTCTCAAATACCGGAAGGATATAAAGTGGTTTCGTATAGGTAAATCTGGCAACCTATTATTCTCTTTTGCCTTATTTCGCAAGAATTAGAATGGGTGTAATATAGGTAAGCTTATATATAATGGTGATTTTAATAACACAACGGTCAGTATGGTCTTTTCGTAAGTTTTATGGTTCAAACAAATTTCATCTTATGAATACTATTCACACTTGATTAACCAATCATATGGATGTAGATATTAGGTGGAGGACTTGACCCTACTGTAATATATCCCACCTTATATAGTAATTTAGTCTTTTTTTGTTGATTAAGTAATTTATCAGTTGATCATTAAGTAATTTCATGAGACAGCTTATGTTGAAAATATCATCTAAAGGTCTGATCATTTAGGTGAAAAATGTCCCATGTATAGACTATAGAGAGACTAGAACTTACTGTTTGTTAGTTTGACTATGACTGAAGCCAATCTTTCAACCCAATTCGATCACGACCCACATAAGTGAGTGAATATATTAGGCATTTTGTTTTCTAGAATGAATCACTGCTATTCTGATTATTTGAATCCGATCAACATCACTTCATTATTTAGAAAAGAGCAGTCATCTACTTGACAGTTGTTAAGTCATTAACAGATGGCTTTGCTTAGAAATGCAGCGGGGAGGCAATGACATGCCTGAAGTGTCACTCCCGTTTTCATCGTGCAATTCCAAGCATTACCCATATGGATTTCGTAGGTTTTCTTTTGGTTGAGAAAACCTTACGCTAGAATTTGATCCAAGTTTATGGAGGATGAGCATTCTGATCTTGAGTAATATATGTAGGTCTTTACTGAAAGTTATAACTCCTGGTTTTAACTTTGATTTTATATTTTCTTTATCATGTTAATGTTTTTTTATTTTACTCAAGTTGGCGTGCAAGTTATTATTGTGTCCAGCTTTATAATAAGCACTTATAAGCTACTGAAGTTGAGAATTCTAGAATATTGAGTTTGTATTTGCTTATTGTAACGGTTACCTACTAATGAACAAGGAACTTCTGTCGTGGCCATGTCCAGTAGCATTAATCTTCGTTCATTCATGAAGGAACCTCAATTAAGACAATCTCCTATGAATGCAGGTCCTCAAACGTGGAGGTTCACCAGCTTTGTCAAGCTACATTTACAGATGGAATGCAATTGGTGGAAAATAGTGTAGGTTCAGCTACATGATTTTGACATAAAAAAATCATTGTACTTTATCTAACAACCAAGTTTAAAATGTACGCTTTCAGAGTGGCAGAGTTGGCTTCTAAGGAAGTAGAAAATCACTGATAAGGTAGCAAGTCGTGCTCGCCATATTTTTTGAATTGCAGACTATTAGGCTGGTTTCTGAAAAGGTATGCTCAAACTGAGCTCAAATTCTTCAACCAGTTTAAGATATGAAATTTATACTTATATTTGATACAGGTGTTTACACATTGCTAAGGGCTTTGTTGGAGCTGGTCTGGAAGAAATTCTGGTAGAGTCTCTATGAGTTGGTGCTCACAGAGTTATGTAGGCTGATGTTTCTTGCATATTCGCAGAGTTATGAGTTGGCACTGCACAAAATTGCACGCCTTGAATGATCACCTTGATATGTTGCTAACTGGTAGGATCATGCAAGCACGACCCAAACAGGCTTGGGTCAAACAGGCGGGTATTAAAAAGTAGCAAATCACTGAAACGAAGTTGCTTGAAAAGGTGAAGGTGGACCTCAAGGAGCTGACAATTACATATAAACAAGTATAGTCTTGTGAGTATATATCCGCAACTAAGTACCATGACAAGGTACTATTAGTTGATGTTCTCGACTTTTTCTCATATTATTTTCTTTGTGACTGATGTGGTGTTTACATGTGTGAAATGTAAAAAATCCAGTTAATACTCCAAATTTATAATAATGTACATATATAATGCACGATTTACAAGTTTGTAATCCATAATCAGCTTGGATACCCTCAACCTTGACAATGTTCTTATTAATATCTTTACTTAATAAGATCCATCATCATTACTGGACTGCTGATTATTTTACTACGTTATATTTTTGACATTTTAGATTTACATTTTTCTAAATATCTCTGACATTGATAGCATCTTCATGCAGCTATTGTAGACATATCCTTAGTTTCGGTGCTTGGAGCAGTTTACATCTTTCTAAAAATTTTGCTTCAGTTCAGCTTTCCACCAATAGTTGAACAAGAGTTATGTATCATTGCTTGAGTAGGCAATTAAAGATATTGGAAGTATTACAATAAGTTACCGTTCTTTTTTATTAAAGTAAGTTACTGTTCTGCTGAAATAAATATATATGATGCTAATAACTTGCTTAGTATATACATACTTCCACATACTTTTGAAATGCAATGTGACTAATATATACATACTTCCACATACTTCGATTAGTCATCAATATCTGATGTACGGATCGATAGAATATCCTTTTGAAATGCAATGTGCAAGCTCAAAATCCTTCTACATAATATAGTACTAAAGTGCACTACAGTAGGCATGCTTTGTCTCTACTCGGATAAATTGGCAGTTTGAGGATATCACTCACCACCACAGTACAATCGGTGCTAATAGTTTCAATATATAGTGTGGTGAGACAATATTAAGTTTTTGGTAAGGTACTTTAATTCATTTCTGTACTAACTATCATTTTTAAGGTCACAAGTGGGCCATATATGAGAAAGATTCATGTAACAAAAAACATATGCACAAGAATGTGGATAATCAGTTATATTTGTATACAAAGGTTGTTAAGATTTGTATGTAAATTATTATTTGTACTATATCAGGCGTCCCCTTAGTAAGACTGATGATCCTGTTTCATTCACAATGTGATTAACATACTTATCCTAATTTAGAAAATATACCATATTTTTAGATACACGCAAAATCAAAAAAATACTTACTAATCATTAATACACCTCCAACTAGAACAAACAATACACCTCACTTAGATAACAAAGATGAACGAATCGTGGCATGTTAACATCATTAAATTTTAAGCAATCAAAGATTTAGTCACTAATATACTCTGGTAAATAACTATCCCATGTGAAAAAAACTTATGTACTGTTTGATATTTATATGAAATAAAGTTAATATCATATTTTCATGTCTTATCGAATTCATCCGATAACCCGATTAAAAAATAAATCTAATCCAACATGATAACTATGAGGGATTATCGGGTTTCGGTCAAAACAATCCGATAATCATTTTAGTCCGATTCAACCCGACATGATGATCATTATTGAGTTCGAGTTCGTGTCAACGTGACCCTATTAACACCACTAATTGCCATAATCTCTACTGAAAAGAGACAACGCAAAGATATATTTTAAAATTATTATTTGTTGATCAATAGAAGTCATATTTTAATCTACTTAACATTATGTGTTAATATTATGTGTTTTCAATACAATTCATAAACGAACTAGTTGGGTAAGGCAAAGACATGCAATGACCTTTGCTTCTAAATCTAATGGGTGGCCAAACCCAAACACAATCAAAGGTTAGTTTTTTTAACAAAAATGATTCAATCACACAAAACCTATATGTCCAACGGTTAAAAAAACACTTCTTATTAGTAAAACAAACAATTGAAATTCAACTAAACAACTCTGTCTGGTAGGCCAAATCCTAAGAAATTAATAAACATATTCGTTTAAGTTAACGAACAACGGACATGGGATTAAACAAGTTTGATAGGTAGGCCAAGTGCTCAGAATAAGAAAAAATAGTAGTAGAAGTTTTGAAATAAACAAAAACGATTTCCACTGAAAATAAAATATTATTACACAAAAGTAATTTATAAAAAGAAATAAAGAAACAAACTCGTCCGTTGGACGGATACTACCACTGCCAACAAATATGACGGATCGACAAACGTTTTATAAAGAAAGTTTACGAATCGAACCCGCCCGTTGGGCGGGTTACGAAACTAGTATATATATATATATATATATATATATATATATATATATATATATATATATATATATATATATATATATATATATATATATATATATATATATATATATATATATATATATATATATATATATATATATATATATATATATATATATATATATATATATATATATATATATATATATATATATATATATATATATATATATATATATATATATATATATATATATATATATATATATATATATATATATATATATATATATATATATATATATATATATATATATATATATATATATATATATATATATATATATATATATATATATATATATATATATATATATATATATATATATATATATATATATATATATATATATATATATATATATATATATATATATATATATATATATATATATAGGGGCGAGTTATATGCAGAACCAGATTTGAGTGTAGAACTCTACAGAACTATTTTAGACCAATAAGAATTTAGTAATATTAAATCTTTTTGTTTAATTCACAAGGGTATAATTGTAAAACACATTTTCAATTAAATTTTTTTTTTAATTAAAAACGATTTTTACTATCTTAATTTTTGGAATTAAAAGAAAAAATTTTTTTAAGTTCTTTTTCAACATACATGTTATTAGAAAAATAAACTGCATGTATTTTTTTATTATTGTAAAAATTTAGATAAGTTTTGACGTCCAATTGTTTATGCATCATGCTTGCTTTTTTAAAAGGATAATTACATATGCTTTTAGTTTGTATTTTTTAATTTACTAAATTCATAATATATAAATAAACATATACACATAAGCTTTGAATTTATAATAAACAAAAAACATATAAAGCATACAAAAAAATTGATAACAAATCACATGCAATTTAAGTACATATATACGTTGTTCAGTATACAGATTTGTCCGTCTCTGCACTCTTTCAAGATCATTGATGTACTCTTTCGAAAACATTGGTGCACTCAAGAACATTTGTGCACTCCTCCGAAAACATTAGTGCCTCTTCGGGAAAACACTGGTGCACTCTTCCGGAAACATACGTGCACTTTTCCGGAAACACGTGGGCACTCTTCAATTCCTCTTTTAAGTTATCAAAACATAAATGTACCTTTAAAAACATATATACATGTCACGCTTTTTCTTCAAATTCTATAAGACACACCTTCAATATAATACACATAAAGTCAGCGAACATTTTATATCACAAAAAGATACGAATGCTGACTAAAGAAACAAAAAATGTAGGAGTATCAATTAATCATATTGACAACATAATCAATTAATAAAAGGGTTAAAAATTTATAAAAACAACACAAGTCACCGTTTATATTCTTGTTTTTAAACCTAATCACAACACCCTTTTAACATTCTTATTTGTATAAGTATATAAAAATGATTTCTTTTACCATAATTGCTTTAACATTCTTATCCATCAATAGATGTCATTGGTAGGTTTCACTTTTTCTTCTTCGGATATTGACAAAAACGACGCTTTAACACATCTATGGTTAATTGAAAAGATAGTTAAGAACTTAAGATCCGTTCTTGAAACTAAAAACAATCTGATATTTTTTAAATTCTTTTTTCTTGTATATGAGTTATTCAGATCTAGGGACATGGTTACAAAAACAAACCTGCCAATATAATTGAACGACCGTGGATCAAGCCAATTTATATCCGTAAAAAAGAACACCAATGTGACCACGAATTTCACAGCCTTCAAGATCTATTAGTAACTTTACATTGGTCTGTTTGTGGTAAAAATACGCGGAGCTTGACGAAATTGTTACGACCACCCAGATGAATAAAGATTTGATTAACTCACTTTATGTGATGTTTAACCTTTTTTGAAGGCCGTATAATAGATCTACTAGAACAGGCCGGTTTCTGAGTGGTGATTTTTAGGTTTAGATAGAAGATGTAGAAGATAAATGAATAGTTAGATGTTCCTGTATATTTCGAGATAAAAATAATTAAATGGTACTGCCAGTAATACCCTTTTTAGTCTTTTTTTAATTGACAAAAATGTCTTTATTATTTGTTTATTTACAATTTTGGCACATTTAATCATAACCTTTGATCAACTAATTCAATGGCTTACATTCATTCTTAATAGTTCTGCATGGTTCTACACTTTAAACGAGTTCTGCATATAACTCTTACCTATATATATATATATATATATATATATATATATATATATATATATATATATATATATATATATATATATATATATATATATATATATATATATATATATATATATATATAGATATATATATATATATACATATATAGAGATGGGATCATTAGAAAACATAAATTCGGTAGAAAACATAGAAAACTAAACAGATGCCCTAAAAATAAAAAATGGATGCCCTAATAATTTCGTTTAGGGCACCCGTTTAGTGCATTTCGTGTAGGGAATTTGTTTGATATTTTAGGGCATCTGTTTTTGTTTTCTATGTTTTCTACTGAGATGTTGTTTTCTCTACATCCCATCCCTATATATATATATATATATATATATATATATATATATATATATATATATATATATATATATATATATATATATATATATATATATATATATATATATATATATATATATATATATATATATATATATATATATATATATATATATATATATATATATATATGTGTGTGTGTGTGTGTGTGTGTGTATAAAGATTGTTATATGATTTTAAGTCGTATTACTGCATTGGTGAATAGTGTAGAAGTAGCATTGGATTTTAACTTTTATAAAGTAAAAATAGTAATTTTCGAAACGACATGTCGTAAATATTGGAAATTTTAGATAAGAATTAGGTGTAAAGCGTGACTTTTAGTAAAACTTTGTGTGAAATGGAACATTTGGACAATGTGACATTATATTAATAATGTTGTCTCATCAAAAATACTTTAATATTTGCGAAAACGTTGTGAAATAAGAGAATTTTAGTAATTTGATTATAACTTAGTTTTATTGAAGTTGTTAAATTATGTGATTTGTAACAATTGAATAGGTATAAAAGTTTGCGAATGATCGAAAGTGTTTTGAAAATAAGATTTTGAAGACAAAATATGAATAAGGCGGTAGATTTGTAACACCCAAAAATCAGATTTTAATCATTTTATTACGAATACGCCATTGACTAAGTTTGACTACAAATTTGATAATTGATTTATCAAACCCGATATTCAAACTATAAGTGTACATATTATGTAAATGATTTTAGAAATTTTGATGTGTCAAAAATACGAAGGAAGGGGACTTGAGGAATCAAAGGTGTCAACTGACCTAACCATCATTAACTAGTAACTAGATTTTTGTACCCCTCTTTATAATCATATATTGTCTTGGTGAGCATTGTGGTGTGTTTAAACAATAAAAAAAGGGAATTCATATATGGTGAATTTGGAACTAATGAGTAATCAATGATCAAGTCTTAGCTAATGTCCCTATCAAGTATGTAATCTTATATTAAATAATATTCATACAAAAGATGTCGTAAAAACCTTATTTATATTTCTTCAATTCTAGATGTTTTGATTATTACAAGATGTGAAAAACGTTCTATATAAAATTAAACATAAGCGAAGTTTTAGTCGTAAACATATATACAACAGAATATCACTAAAAGACAAAAGGGAGTGTTTAGTTTAGCCGGTACACTAGACTAGGTTGCCGGTGTAATTAACTTAATTGCACCGACTACACTATTTAGTGCACCAGCTAGACTCCCTGCGTAAGTCTCTCAGTACAAATAGCCCACTGTTAAACTTGATAAAATACCTCTTTGCATAGTTAAAAACTCAATGTCTGATTTTATTTTAACAGATTAAAGATTTAGTAGAGGATATTAATGTAAAAGAAGAAAAACTAGTAGACTTCAATGAATGATGAGATGATGTACGCAATATTTTTCGTAGAAATTGGAATGCTTTACCTTGGGCTAAGCTTCAAGAATTTGAAGAAAAATGAAACTAAAAAGAACACAAATAAAGGATGGTAATATATTCCTTTTTTCTTCTTAAATACAGAACAAAAAGAATATATTAAAAAACACGATACACCGACTTGGTGCACAACTTATATAAAGTTTGGTTTAGGAGGGTGTTTAAGAGAAATTTATACAACACCTAGTAAGGAGCTAAGAAAAAAAAGGTTACAAATGCATGTAGTAAATTGTTAATGTTAAATTGAGTTGGTATTTGTACCCATTTTTGGACATTTCAGTTGGCCATTTATAGCAGTAACCATAATTGTTCATGTTTAAGTTTTAGGTTGATAGAATTGGCATGTTGATGGATTTAGAGTAGACCTTTATCTATTTTTAATCAAACATGTAGTTTGTCAACTTTTTGATAAATTCTGTTAAGCCAAAGTTCACAAATTGCACTTTGAATCAGCAAAATTTCATTCCCTGTCTGAGTTCTTGTTTCTATTTGGTATCTGATATCTGTTATAACTATTGTCCCTACCTATCCGATATCTGATAGAACACAACTGTGTGTTTTCAAGTTTGAGCTTATCTACGTATTTTCCATCTTGTTTTGTGCTTAATTTTGTTAGTTATAGCTTATTTTCACCTCCCTACAAGTCAACTGCTTGTGGGGTTGACTTGTCCAAAACAAAATATAGCAAAAAGCTCAAAGCCTAGTTTCGAACACCTGCTTGTCGTGCAGGGGTCAGTGTTCTTACTAGTGTGCTAAGGCCATTTCTTGGTTATCATTTTCCTTTTATTTTATTTAACTACTTTGTTTTTCCACTTTCATATATAAAGCTGTGGCTTATTATGGCTTTTTCAGCTTATTTAGATAAGATGGGGCTTTCTTTTTATTTCTCCATTATTCTAGATCACATTTAGGATTTTTATAGCAAGTTTTAGATTTTTCCTTTTTCTTTTACTATTTTTAATCATTATTTTATTTCAGTTTTTATTTAGTGTTTTAAAAATAGGAAATTAAGTTTTAAAATTTTACAAAACTTATTTTTAGCTTTTATTAAATTAGTTTGAGGTTTATAAACTTAAAATCATAATTTAGACTTTTTCTTCATTATTTTAATTTTAAGGCTTTAATTAAAATTTTAAAATTCAATAATAAATATTTAAAAGGTTTTCAAAATTATTTTCTGATTTTCTATTGTTTGTAGCACTTTTTAGAATTTATTTTCAAATTTTTAGATTTTTATTATTATTATTTTGTAATTTTTCGTCTCATTTTGCGTGAAAACGTGATTCGACGTAGTGTAATTTTTAGCGCAACCTATCTTAACTTTTCACATCTTTTCTTACCAAAAACGAAACTAATCCAAAAACGTTTAATTTTGGCCACATAACCACACCTCCTTCGAGAACGAACTCATATGTTGGTTTTTACGTTTTTGTAAAAGTGTATTAAAAACCACAACATCAACCGATTGTGGCTACCATGTTCTGCTGGTGGGTCCAACCTTTTCCTATGGCCGCTGAGTAGAAACGAGCTAGGTGGTTGCTCCATTATGAGTGCACTCTGACGGCGGCTACTCGTCTAGATTGGTCTAAAAGTGTTAAAACGAAATCTGTTGCCCTTTCTCTTGTGCACGCATGAGCGCTCGAACCAAGTCAACTGGAGTTCGTATGCTCAAGTTATGGGCAAAAAGGTGAAGGTGTGTCGGTAACACAAAGCTTCAAACATCTTCGATATAACTTCTTTACTTGATTTCTTTCTTGATTTCCGAACATTTTGTTTTGAGTATCGTGAGCAACGACTTCGTGAATCTAATCCTCTCAACTAGTCTTCATAAGACTTGTATTTGTCGGGATTCCTCCGTATTTGCATAAATCATCGTTTATTCTTTGTTTTCACTAATTTTCTTCACTTTCCTTGATCTTGGCTAACTAACAACCTGAAACACAACTTTGTACATATATGACCTAAAAAGACCGGTAGTTTAACAAAAACCAAATTCTAAAAAACTTTACACTAACAGAATTAGTTTACAAAAAACATTTTATAGTTCTCTTTAATGAGAGTGTTTTTGATAAGATCCCAAGACACATCAAGATTATCTTTTGTTGGCCAAACAAACTTATAAAACTTATAAAATAGATCACAATGCAAATATATGAGCTCATAGGTTCGATTGTTCGTTTCCCAATCTCAAACATAATCTGGTTTAGTTTCATCATATTTCAACTTCTTCATAGCCTCACCCTGTTTGAACATCCTTACTATATGTTCATTAATCTATTCTTTAGAACCAACATAATCTGCTTTCTCACTTTCAATGTTGTGAGGACATTCTGCTGACTGTACTTTCTTGGGTCACCAGACCATGTTCTTGGGAACATGATCACTATAAAACTTACTGGCAGCTTGTTTCACCCTTTCTCAGTACTTGGATTCACTTTTAGTGTTACTAGAGTTAACAGAGTTTTGATGAACTAAAATTGTTTTCATTTGAGGAGTACTTTAGACTGTGGTTGTGTCACAAAAGGGTTTAATTTATTGTCACCAAAGTATTGTCTTGTGCTGACAGAGTTCATAGACCTTGGGCTATTACTACTAGTGTAAGATCTTGGATGACCAAAATTAAAAGACTTACCAGAATTAAAAGTTCTACCATAATTAACTGGTGAAGATCTTCTAGAATTAAAATGACTAGCATTATTAATTGGTATAAAACTATCCCTGAATATTACTGACCTAGGGATCATTCTAGTATTATGTTGGTAGTTCTTTTTGGGTTACTTATTCTTATACCCTACTCCCCTTTTGTGATTCCTTTAAGAATGTGCCTGTCAATAGTCAAAACTACCACACATATAGCAAGCCTTATTCCTCAACCCATTTTTATGAAATTGTTAGTTGTTTCCATTTCTTTGATTTCCTCTAGGTTTGTTGGCCCTATATATTTTAGCATATTTGACAGGTTTCTTAACATGTTGATATTTAGGGGCATTAGAGTTAAACTCACTAGCTTTCTTTAAAACAACTTTCTCTCCTAGCTTGACATCAGTCTGAGAGTTTGTGCTCTATGAACTAGTTGTGTCTGAGGTCAAACCCTTAGTTTGGCTACCAACGCTAGAACTAGCAGTTGGTGTAACATGTGGAGTGCCAACACAAGTTTTATTAGAAGAGGTAGCACTATCACTTTGTTTTTCAAACTTAATAGGAACAAATTATGGTTCCTCCTTGTATTGAAACTCTGGTAAACCAGTGTATAACATATTTGGGATAGAAGGAAAACACACAATAGGGGGCTCAACAACATGGTAATCACGATTGTATAGTCCCTACTTGCATTTATCAAGAACCTGTATGTCAATCATTTTCTCCATGCTTTTAGTGGCATTACTAAGACTTCTAAATTCTAGTTCATTTTTAAGCTTCATAATATCACTAGTCTCTAGCTTAGAATTTAGATCAGTGATTTCATGGGTTTGAGTTGCTATTTCTATTTTTAAAAGAATGATAGAGTCTTTAAATTCATTTTCTTGTTCCTTATATTATACTATATGGTCTTCTAAAATTTCCAGACCTTTTTCATAACTAGTCAAATCACGAGTAGATCTATCATCATTCCTTTTAATACCATCACAATATCTTTAAGTTCCTCATAATTGTTCTGACATTAAGTAGTATAGTTTTTATTAAGAATTACCTCAAAGTCTGAAAGTGACATGAGTGCCTTGTTTGTGATAAGTTCCTCATCTTCCATGATGCTCCAGCCCATTCCAACTCCATCAAAAGCTACTAATGCCTTGGTAGAAGGCTGTAACTTTTTTATTGAACTTGTGGTACAAATACAACATCAAAATCAAATAAAACCTCCAAATTATAAAATCTAAAAATATGTTAGTCCTGTAGAGATATACTAATGCATAAATCCGATACACATGCAAATATTATGTCAAACCCAATACACAATTGACATTAAAGATAATATAAAAGCCTACATTAGTAATATAGCTAGAATATTATATAAAAACCATGTGACACATAATTTTATTTAGCAAAAGCCATGGCAAATAAATTAATCACATAAATATTATGCATTAATCTGGTACAAGCTACAAAGAGAATAATACAATCACTATCTGTTGGGATATGCGATCGTTTAGCCGTCGGAAATACGTGAGCTTATCGGGGGCACACACTCAATACGAAGAACACACTTTTATTTACGTTTTATTATTTATAATTAAATGTTTAATAAAAACTTCACTTATTATTTAATTAACGGTGGTTAAATTAATTAACGGGATTTAATTAATTTATCGTGAGTGCGTTATTTAAATTTGGGAACAAAATAGATTCTAGAATACACTATACCATAATCGGCCGAATATATCCTTAAGGATATTCTAGAAGATTTTTGATTATTGGTTTTTGGTAAGTAAATATTCAAGAATATTTGATTAAGGTAATCTTTTCCTTAATTGGTTTCTTGGGTTGGGCCTTAAAGATTTTGAGGAGGTGGAGAATGTGTATAAATACACAAACACCTAGCTCATAATTTTTGTCTCTCTCCCTTGTCCCTTGTCCGTCCGCTCGCAACAAACACCACACCAAACCATACGATTTTTCCTATTAAACCTAAAATCACATAAAGGTTTAACCTTTATAAGATCAATCCTTTTTGGTGGTTTTCTTATAAAGTCCTAAGCTTTATAACTAAACCCTAGATCTCTAAATCTAGGTTTTAGTTCTCCCCTTAGTGGTTCGACATACATAAACCCTAATTAGGGTTTATGTGATTTTGGGTTAATCAATCTTGTAACGTTCTATAAACCGATCCTTACGTAATCCCAATTAGGATTTTGGATCTAGGGTTTCTAGTTACGAGATTATACACTTGTTGTTTGAGAAGTGAAGTTACTACTAGCATCGTAGTGATGTTCGTTTGACGTGTCGTGTGAGCAAACGATGGAGACGGTAATTTAACCGTTAAAGTTCAAGATCAAGATCAAGACGTATTAATTGATTTATTCAATTAATTAAAGGTTGGTTTTAAATTGTTTTTCTTATGTTCTTAATCATGTATGTTATACTAGATCCATTCCGCTGCGTACTTGTAGTTAATGGTTAACTAGTATTTATAAATCCCAACAGTGGCATCACGAGTCAATTTGTATGGCATTCATGGGTTACACATAGAATAAAACACGCTTGCTTCGCTTTAAAATCTCTTTTATTTATGTTTTTATGACAATTACATGCATACTCGTCATAAAGTTTTAATCTTGATCTAGATAATGGTTAAAATTGGGTAGGATAAATTGAACCGGTTAATAATTACGAGTGTTTTATTATCCGTCAAAGACTTTTGCATCTCACTTTTTTGATACTTTGCACGTCATCAAGTACCTTGCTCGAAAACTTGATGAGGGTCTTTGGTCCTCAATTTGTGGAAGACTCATTCGAGACTTAGATCTTATATGATTTATCGCTTTCATATAGAGTCTGTCTTCTGCTTCTACCCCCTTCTAGTCTGTTTTTATGGGCTTATTTGTTTTCCATTGTGAATTGCAAAACGTAACAATTCAAGATTCTAGTAACATAAAAACGGATCTCTACTTATATCAAAACTAGCTTTAAAAGTATGGCATATTAATACACTTTTTCCTTGCGAATCGGCTAAGTGTTATTTGTTAAAACTTGTTTTTTTGAACAAAGATTAAAATGGACATAAGATATATGAAACTTGTTTTTATTATAATCTAAACTGTTTTGCGAAATCATATTGTCACTCGAGTTGGGCTTGCATACCGTAATGATGGCTTATAAACTATCTTCTCAACGACGTGATTTGCAAAATTAATTGGTTTATAATACTTAAAAAACAACTTTTTGTGCTTTACTAATGGTGGACTTGCTATTGCACTACGTGCTCTAGTCAAGCTATCTAGGGTTTGAACGATCTTTAATCTTTTCCCGTGTCATGTACATGTTTCGGCATCTATATGATAATTATCCCAAGCACTTGCGCCCTCGGGCGCATGAAGAGTAGGATATAGGGTTTGATCCTTCTTTAATCTTTTCCCGCGGTAAACATGCCTAAATCAAAGTTAACAAAATGTTTTCTTAACTTGTGCTAAAAGATGATTGCATGCATCTTTTACACGTTTTTGACATTTGTTTTCTAAAACTTATGTGATACCTATTTGAATTTTAAGTCTATGTCACCCAATTTAATAGCACTTGTAGTCTTTTTTCGTCATCTGGTCAGACCTAGGGCGAATCATGCACCCAAGGCGATTTTTGTCACTGGTCAGACCTTTGCCAATTATTGCATGCTTTTAAATAGGTACGACTTAAGTCGAGTCCCAGTCAGATTTGGAACCCGAGGCATAAGATGAGATGAAACATACTCATGACTTTATTACGTGTAGAACAAGTTTGTTTGAGATGTTCAATGGTACTCGAAAGAGATGAGAGAACGTCCCATCCAAACACTCTACAACAATAAACTTCATGAATCGTCTCATAATTCTAAGAGTTGCACTTGTAATGCAATTAACGCTCGATGCTTACCTCTTGCCCTACTTGCTATTAGACGGTCGGGCCTCTAATATTGAGTGGGAGTGAAAGTAGGATCTTAGTCTTATTAGTAATTAATTGGATAGTTAATTCTATTAAGAATTTAATTATCGAAAATACTAAATTGAACTTTCTAATGTTCCGATTAATTGTGTTATTGCAACATAATTCGTAAACTAAAGTTGTTTTCTTATAGAAAACAAACATTGTCTCTTTTCCTGGTAAGAAAAGCGAGACTTGCTCCTATCTCTTCTCATTAGTTGACAAGAATAAGATAGGACCATAATTGAATCGTTATCGATTGCATTTAAACTCACCTTTAATATTTCATTATCCTAATCCGGTTCTGAAATCATTGAAAGATAACATATTTTATGTACCTAATGTCTATAGCTACCAAAATAAATGACATCTTGCACTTGTCATGATGTATGAGTTTAAACCGTAAAGAGTAAAGAATTTACTAGCACTTCGCTAGGAATCTTTCTTGGACTCTTGATTATTCCTTAAAGTGCTAAATACCCTTGTGGCATTGTAGACGATAAAGGAGGAATTGCATGCTAAATAGTCAAGTTAATTGAAAGCATGAACGGCTAGTCCCTCATCCACACAGTAAAATTTCATATACTTTGTTCAAATACCTAAGTAAATGTATACTTGTAGGCATTTTTCAAAGATAAGGAAGTCAATAAATTGCTATTCACGTTTTACTGGTGATGTAACATCTCTTATGTTGAAAAATCCAGTGGGAGCATTGCAGTTTATTACTGAAATAATATCCATGTAATATTTTCAATTTCAGTGGGAGCTACAAGATTTATTTTCTTGCTTAGTCATCCATATTATTTCGAACTTGCTTTGAAATAATTTATCACTTCCAAATATGAACGACCATTGCTTAAAGGAAATTGCATTTTATTTTATAAGATAACACGCTGCCTTTTTTATGACTGATAGGTGTGTAAACACCCATCCTTTTACCACTCAATTCTGGCTAAAACGAGACCAAAACACGTATTTAATATCATTTGTTTGGAATTATGCGTGGTTTTTGTGTTTATTGTGTTTTCAGAGCCAACCGGATGATTATTGAAGAAAACATGGGATTGCACGGGTTTTACCGAAGAAAAAGACTCAAGATAAAGTCTATTGTCCAAGAGATGCAAAAGATTTGAAGTCACTGGGCCTATTCGAAGATTTATCGAAGAAAAGGACCAAAGATGGAAGATTTACAAAAGTCGAAGAAACTCAAGTCTATTAAACGAAGAAATTAAAAGACGAGTTGAATTTAATCGACAATAAATCCCGAATCAGAATCGAAAACGTCAACTTTTCTGAAAAGACGAGAAGACAAGAAGAACGGGGGAAAGCCCACTCACCAACCAAAAGACAAGACTATATAAAGCCCTCCCCTCACACTTTTCATTCAGTTAGTTTTTAGTTTTTTTTCTTTCCCCACTTTTTTCTCCTTTCTGTTTCGTAGCATCACCAACACCACTAGGGTGTTTGGTGATTTTGATCTTTGATTTTGAATCTTGTAATTTCATTCTTGTTTTGTGATTGTTAAAACATTAATCATCAATACAAGTTCTTGTTTAATCTTTCCATTTCATCTTGTTCATCATCATCTTTTATTTCAAGTTCTTAAGTTCTTATTTGGTTGAGTTTTGATCTTCAAAAGTTGTTGGGATTTATGTTTTTGTTGATGGGATTTGTAGTTTATGGTTAGTAGATGCTTAGTGATTAGTTTATTTAAGTTTTTGGTGAAAAACTTGGTGATTTTTGGATTAAAATCGGTTTTCCCTGTTCTTCGGGTAAGTTTCTGTTTTTGAGTTTCCCAGGTTCCGGATGAACCAAAAAGTTCTGGATGAACCAAAAACTTCCGAATGAGCTAAAAACTTCCGGATGAACATAAGTTCCGCATGAGTTGATAGTTCCGAATGAAGTCCTTTTTTAAAAAAGTTCCGGATGAACAAATCTTCCGAATGAACTGAAAGTTCCGAATGAGTTTAAAGTTCCGAATGAATGTGTTTTTGAAAAGTTCCGAATAAACTTCCTTTTAAATCTTCCGAATAAACTTCCGCATGAACCAAAAGTTCCGAATGAATTTCTCCTTTAAAAGTTCCGAATGAGCAATAAGTTCCGGATGAACCAGACTTCCGAATGAGTTCCAAAAGTTCCGAATAAACTTCCGACTCAAAGTTCCGAAGAAAGTTCCGGATCAACTTCCGAAGAAAGTTCCGAGTGAAGGATTTTTTAAAAGTTCCGAATGAAGACTTCCGGGTGAAAAGTTCCGGATCAATAGTTCCGAATCAAGGTCAAAGTTCCGAATCTATTTTCTTTCAATATTACTTACTTTTTCTTTTTGTATTTGTCTTAATATTTCTCATTGTTTCTTCATTTTATATTCTAAGTTTAAGTTTAATCTTAATTCCAGTATTTTAATTCAAGTTTTTATCAATTGTCATTAAATTAATTGGTTTTGATTTAAGTTTTCATTTTAGTACATTTAAACTTTTTAGTAGATTAGAAAACTAAACCCCCTATTTTTAGTAACCAAGAACAATCAATTCACTTAGAACCGAGATCAATTCGAGAGGATTCTGAGAGAATTAATTGAACCTATTGAAAAAAGTTGTACTTTGGTGAGGACACCTCTCAGGAGGTGATTCCATCCCTCACCACGTTCCCCATGAACTAATTTTGGGTCGAGTCAGGCTCGTGACTCGGTTATCAAAAACAAGCGCTCCTCGGGAGGCAGCCCGAGTTTCTATCCCTTTATGTTTTTACCCCCTTAGTGTAGGGGGGACCTCTATAGGTTCTTTGTGTTTGTGTGGTGATGTGATTACAGGGATAAGTGCACTCTTGGAATCATTGAAGAACCGTGATCTCGTGTTATCCGAAATCCGGTTCTATCTCTCAACTATCGTGATTCAATTTTCTTCATACTCACATTTGAAATTGATCACTTTAGTCGTCTCTTCCTTAACTCGAGTTAACCAACGTGCACAATGTCATAAGTGTAGGGGAGACTTTTCCCACATGCTTAAACATTGAGGACAATGTTTATCTTAAGTGTAGGGGGACTTCTATCGAAGTTTTAAGTGGACTTTTCCATAAAAATGCCTTTATTTAACCGGAAAATCATATTTTTCAACATTTTTCAAATTTTTTATTAACTTTGGCCATTTAGTCGTAACTTTTAAATTTTTATCGTTGCTTTCATATGTATATATCCCGCAATAAAGTCAAATTTTAATAAAGTGGTGTAGCTAGTTTAGAAATCTTTGACATATTAGGCCCGTTGCGTTTATTTTGACTCAACCCGAATAGACTTATCCAAGTTTATTCTAGCTAGTATCCTTAACCATGTAAACCTTTATTGGTTTATTAGGCTAAGTATCCACGATTCTCATTACTTGAGATTTTAAATTGTGGAGGACGAGAAATGATAGATTCAATTATAAGTCGGTATTCTTGCACAAGCTCACTTGGTGTAATTATTTGCCTATTCTCCCATCAGTTGCTAATAAATTATCTGCAATAAGTAAGGTCGTACGATTTGAAAAGTTACTTAGCTTCTAGCCCAAGATCGTTTAAAAGTTGCTCGGTAATGATAAGAGTTCATAGCCAAGGCATAACTTATGAAGCGGGTCGCGAAGATTGGCGAGTCCGAAAAGGCCCTAACAAGGCATGAGGATTCCATTTTATTGCTAAAGATCCAAAGTGATGTGAAAAGCATTATTCCCATAGTCAATATGAAGGATCAAGACTCACGACGAAAAGCAATCAACTCCCATAAAGATGATGGAGAAGTCTATCCGAAAAGACCCTAACAAGGTACGAGGATAAATAGATCCAAGTCCGAAAAGGAGGCGGATCGTTGTATCTCAAAATCCCAAATAGAGATTGAAGAAATAATCATGAAGTCGTGGTCAACAAAGTTGGAGTACCTCTCAAAAGTCTCTAAGTGAAGAAACTCTATGAACGATGAGAAGACCATTATCTCAAGCACGTCTCTCAAGATATGAAGTATGAAGTACATGCCAAATATCGGCCCGAGAAAGGTCTCAAATCGTGAACCGAGTTATGCCAAGATATGAACTTTTTGATATCCCGAGAAGCAGTTTTAAGAGATTTTGTCCTTTAGCTAACTATTGATCAAATCGTCCTACTTTACTTTTAGCCTAAATAAACTATCGCAATAAGTCCAAAAATGCATCTTCATGATCATTCTAAGACAAAAATAAAATATAAGAGATACACCTAGGAATAAGGGAGTTTAAGCATATAATTAAGCCATGTGTGTAAGTGTTTGATTTACTAACTTATAATAACAATGATCTCGTTTTTAAGCTTAGTTTGGGGAACGTGAAACTTGAGGGTGATAAATCATCGCAGCACCAAAGCCCTAATGTAAGTCCTTGATTTCTTTGCAAGTTATTTCCATCCTTTTGTTTACTTTAAAAATTTTAATTTCTCTTAAGTATTTTAATTTTTGTTTAAGTAGTATTTTAATAAGGCCAAGGTTGATTGATTATGAGAAAAATGTAAAATTGCTTTATCGCTAAGCATTGCATGAGGGCATGGCAATGGTTATGTGTAGGGGATTTGATAGGTGTGTAAACACCCATCCTTTTACCACTTAATTCTGGCTAAAACGAGACCAAAAAGCGTATTTAATATCATTTGTTTGGAATTATGCGTGATTTTTGTGTTTATTGTATTTTCAGAGCCAACCGGATGATTATTGAAGAAAACATGGGATTGCACGGGTTTTACCGAAGAAAAAGACTCAAGATAAAGTCTATTGTCCAAGAGATGCAAAAGATTTGAAGTCACTGGGCCTATTCGAAGATTTATCGAAGAAAAGGACCAAAGATGGAAGATTTACAAAAGTCGAAGAAACTCAAGTCTATTAAACGAAGAAATTAAAAGACGAGTTGAATTTAATCGACAATAAATCCCGAATCAGAATCGAAAACGTCAACTTTTCAGAAAAGACGAGAAGACAAGAAGAACGGGAGAAAGCCCACTCACCAACCAAAAGACAAGACTATATAAAGCCCTCCCCTCACACTTTTCATTCAGTTAGTTTTTAGTTTTTTTTCTTTCCCCACTTTTTTCTCCTTTCTGTTTCGTAGCATCACCAACACCACTAGGGTGTTTGGTGATTTTGATCTTTGATTTTGAATCTTGTAATTTCATTCTTGTTTTGTGATTGTTAAAACATTAATCATCAATACAAGTTCTTGTTTAATCTTTCCATTTCATCTTATTCATCATCATCTTTTATTTCAAGTTCTTAAGTTCTTATTTGGTTGAGTTTTGATCTTCAAAAGTTCCGAATGAATTTCTCCTTTAAAAGTTCCGAATGAGCAATAAGTTCCGGATGAACCAGACTTCCGAATGAGTTCCAAAAGTTCCGAATAAACTTCCGACTCAAAGTTCCGAAGAAAGTTCCGGATCAACTTCCGAAGAAAGTTCCGAGTGAAGGATTTTTTAAAAGTTCCGAATGAAGACTTCCGGGTGAAAAGTTCCGGATCAATAGTTCCGAATCAAGGTCAAAGTTCCGAATCAATTTTCTTTCAATCTTGCTTACTGTTTCTTTTTGTATCTGTCTTAATATTTCTCATTGTTTCTTCATTTTATATTCTAAGTTTATGTTTAATCTTAATTCCAGTATTTTAATTCAAGTTTTTATCAATTGTCATTAAATTAATTGTTTTTTATTTAAGTTTTCATTTTAGTACATTTAAACTTTTTAGTAGATTAGAAAACTAAACCCCCTTTCTTTAGTAACCAAGAACAATCATTCCACTTAGAACCGAGATCAATTCGAGAGGATTCTGAGAGAATTAATTGAACCTATTGAAAAAACTTAGTATCAATGACGCTTTCTGACACGTTATCTATAGAATAATAATCCACAATTCTTTGTCTAAAGTTATGGTTCTAAATCTACTTATAATATCAATGACATTATCATATTGTTTACACAATCAACCACATGTTGTATTGCTTGTCTACATGATATGATGTTGTGCCTTACACAAGTGGGAGAAATTGAAAAGTGTGTGCAATGAACAACATATTATTAGTTTCATTTGCCCAAAAGGTAAGGAAGCTAACAATTCTACTAGGACTTAAACATACAAGATGTTTGTTGTGCTACTACATTCAATGTCATGATATAGTGGAAAGCTACTTCGGTAATTTACTACATGTTATAGTAAATACAATTATGGTTAAGATATAATAATCATAATTTTGAAGTATAAAATTAACTTGAAATTACTATTGAACTCAAGAGTTTGCGTTCATGATTGCTTTAGTTAGTATAATTATGTTTTTCCTTGATAACACATAATTATAAAGTCCTTGAATTACTCACCGACTTATAACATAAAGTATGTAGTAAAATAGTTATGTCTTCTTGTTAACACATAAACATTAGATCTTTGAATTATTCATAGACTTAATAATGTATACTTGATATGTTCTGTTTTCTTGTAAACGCATGAACATATAATTCTTGAACTGTTATGTCTTCTTGTAAACACATGGTTCTCGCATTGTTCAAGAAATATACATTATAGCATGCACCTGGATTTAAAATACAGATATTGTAATTTGGCATGACCCAATTAACAAGTATTTAATCCAAAGAGTACTCAGTTATGTATGGAATTCTGATGTAGTCTCATAATTCTAATACTTACAGAATACCAAATTATTATGGTATGTCTAAAGAGTTGAAACAAACTATATTCATATAGTTTGATTTATGATAGCTTTAATTATTCTACCTCCATGATCTATCAAGGTTAGAAAATTGCGTGTGTCATTGATACACTCAATATAGTTCAAACCTAGAAGGTATTCAAGACAACCCACAAATTGGAAACCCCCAATTTATTAGGGACTTTCGGTTGTTCCACTCAAACCAATCTAATCTTAAAATCTCTTGGGGTTTTTCGATTTTCCTACACTTCCGTGCTTGACGATTGTAGTGTTGGTGTTCCTCCTAGCTTGACGTAACACAAACCTTTCTTAAGGTTATTGGTTAAAAGAGTGATACAAGAATTAGGGTTCATACTAGAAACCCTAATTAGGGTTCTTGGGAGAAATCCCAATATGTCTTGATTAAATTCTTTAATTTGTTAATATCTTATGAAGCATACTATTAACAAACTTGAGTTAAGAATTTAAAATGTGTTTTGTAGTCTCTCTATTAAGAACAATTTATTGTTGCTTAAATACTTAATATTTAGAGAATGATCTCTACTTACAAAAGTAAGTTGGAGTTATAACAAATCTTGAAGATGTTCAAGAGCAAAATACACAACCTTCAAAATCCACTTGTTGATGTCATATTTTTGTTAAGAATGGAAATGTCAAACCAAAGTAAATGTTACTCTCATTCATAAATCTGCAAAGATACCTCATCACTGGATTGATATTTTAATATCAATGCTGAGGAATATAAGTTAAGAGATCTTTGTAATCTACTAACTGCTAATGAATATTATCATATCTTGAATCTGATAAATATTTTAGAAATATGAATGATAGGATGCAGTCCTTAAAGGGAAAATAAATCTATTGAATTCAATTGATGTTTCTCCTAATTATAAACCTATGAGGTTGGAAGGAGTTTCTTTTGAGGAAAGACTCACAAGGACAAAATGATATACATAATTAATGCATGGCAAGAATAGGATGCTTTTAATTATACTCAAGCAATTGACTATGATTAAATCATTCTATAATGCAAGCATTGATTAAATAAAGATAATTGATTGACATATATGTTTCTATGTAAATGAAATATGTCAATTAAACTTTATAGTTTCCCTTTATGATTACCTTTTAGCGAGGATGGTGTATAATCAAAAGGATTAATGAGTCTATAAAATCTTTATTAAGTATACAAGATAGATAATCCAAGTATGGATTAAATCATGCATCTAGAAAGTAAATCTAGAATTTAATTCAATATGATTTTGGTTAAATTTAGATAGTTTGGAGTACACTTGACATTGAGTGGGAGCATTATGTTCTTTCCTTAAAATTCATATGTTGTATAACATATTGAAGACATCATTCCATTTAAGCTAGATGTAATCCTTAAGTTTGGAATGAAACTTCATTTGAGAATTTATGGAATAAAACAAATGACTTTGGAATAAATGTTTATTGAAATAAACATATGCGGTAATTAAGTCCGACACAATGCAATACATCATTCAAAGAGAGTCTTGATTGATATATTTCACTTGACATAATTTATAACATGAATGGAAACCTTATGTTTTTAACTAAGGATTCATTATGTATAAATATTATATTGTGTATATGACTTGTTGTCATTTTTGTACAAAAGCAAAGTGAGATGACAAAACCAAGATCTAATTGAGAGTATTTAGATTGTTGTTAAAACAAATGTTTACAAATTATAAAGCATAGTGATGTATGTGTACACTGATGCTAGAGGATAATCAATCTAGTAAAGTGAGATGTTATCATTTATGATAAATCTACTAGCTAGATGAGCTCACAATGAGCATTGTTGCATTACACATTAAGGAATAAGAATACTTTACATTTTAAGAAACTGTAAGATGACTGTCAGAATATCGTTGATGTTAAATACCTTATACAAGGATTGACGATATCCCCTACTATGAAACTTGCAAATAGTATGAGCATGTAAGAAAAGATACTCATCTTGTTTTCCAAATCTTTCACAATTGAGAAATTTGAAACAAGTATTCGGAAACTTTACTTAGATAACTATATAGCTTTCTTGTTAAAGAATAGTTGAGAATGTTGGAAACATTTGACTTCAACTTGCTAAATTAGTTTCATGCATATCTATTTTAGTATTTGGATTATTGAGATGGTAAGACAATAATTATTTTCTGATGAATAAAGATACTTGGTATTTGTTATTCATTCATATAATTATTGTTGCCCTATGTTTGTATGTTTAAATCCTTGAATATTTGATTATTCTAAATATGTCCATTGTCGGTTAGCAATATGGGAGTATTGTCTACATTAAGACAAATGTGAGTGTTGGTTATATTCTTTGAATATATGGACGGTTCCCACCAAACTCATATGTTATTCAAAAGGGATGCGTATTGGACACCCCGAACTTTCGAATCGTTACTTTTGGATCCTTGTCATGAGTAAGATTTCGAAAATGGTGATTAAGTCATCATCCTTAGACTTGAGATGCAAACAAGTTTGTGCATGTGTGAATATTACTTCTTGATTCTATGTCCAACGCTAGTTCGCCAGACCTAGTTATAAAGACTTTAATTGGAAGTGTTGTGAAGCAGCATCCACGGAAACTTGTAGTCAATATAGAATTTGTTCCTCCACTTGATATAGTGTAGTGAAATACCACTGGGCCCTCTCTAGAATTAATCAGATAATTGTGTGACCGCACCCAAAGTGTAAATGAAGATGATACTTGTTTACGTTTGGTATATTTGAATTAACTTCTATAACGAGAAACTAAAATTTAAACTTGATGGAATGAGTTAGGATCCATATCCATAGTTTAAACGGTACTAGTAACAAAGGGATGATTATTAGCAAGTCACATAATCGTATACCATTAATACTTTTGAGATATTCTTCTTGAAACTATACCTCAGTCATTTCCGGTTATAATGAAGTTTTGCTAGATACTTCATTATGGACGTTGTATGTCTAAACTCTCACAAGTAGGAGCTGTTGGGATATGCGATCGTTTAGCCGTCGGAAATACGTGAGCCTATCGGGGGCACACACTCAATACGGAGAACACACTTTTATTTACGTTTTATTATTTATAATTAAACGTTTAATAAAAACTTCACTTATTATTTAATTAACGGTGGTTAAATTAATTAACGGGATTTAATTAATTTATCGTGAGTGCGTTATTTAAATTTGGGAACAAAATCGATTCTAGAATACACTAGGCCATAATCGGCCGAATATATCCTTAAGGATATTCTAGAAGATTTTTGGTTATTGGTTTTTGGTAAGTAAATATTCAAGAATATTTTATTAAGGTAATCTTTTCCTTAATTGGTTTCTTGGGTTGAGCCTTAAAGATTTTGAGGAGGTGGAGAATGTGTATAAATACACAAACACCTAGCTCATAATTTTTGTCTCTCCCTTGTCCCTTGTTTCGTCCGATCACAACAACACCACACCAAACCATACGATTTTTCCTATTAACCCTAAAATCACATAAAGGTTTAACCTTTATAAGATGAATCCTTTTTGGTGATTTTCTTATAAAGTCCTAAGCTTTATAACTAAACCCTAGATCTCTAAATCTAGGTTTTAGTTCTCCCCTTGGTGGTTTGACATACATAAACCCTAATTAGGGTTTATGTGATTTTGGGTTAATCAATCTTGTAACATTCTATAAACCGATCCTTACGTAATCCCAATTAGGGTTTTGGATCTAGGGTTTCTAGTTACGAGATTATACACTTGTTGTTTGAGAAGTGAAGTTACTACTAGCATCGTAGTGATGTTCGTTTGACGTGTCGTGTGAGCAAACGATGGAGACGGTAATTTAACCGTTAAAGTTCAAGATCAAGATCAAGACGTATTAATTGATTTATTCAATTAATTAAAGGTTGGTTTTAAATTGTTTTTTTATGTGCTTAATCATGTATGTTATACTAGATCCATTCAGCTGCGTACTTGTAGTTAATGGTTAACTAGTATTTATAAATCCCAACACTATCAATACTATGTACTCATAAATATACCAGATATATATACAATCACTTATACATAGTATTACGGTATTACCCAGACACCATTTATGAATTTAAATATGATACACCTGTGTGGTTCATTTCTACATAAAAACCCGCGCTAGACGCGATGTTGAACGAAAAGCCATGCGAGAAATTGAACATGTATTACGTCGAACAGATTTTGTCAACATGTGTCAACAGTTTGAGATTGTTCGACTCTCGCGACTAAGATGTGTCAACCTACGATCTGAAAAATAGACTCGAATCTTCATTGGATAATCGGGATTTGGTTATGGACTTATGGCATCTTCGCTGTAATGACGTCGAGGGTCCCCGGTTAAACGTGTATACATGAAACTAATACGTATCACCATCTTTGTTTGGAACTTCAATTAAACCGTGCTCAACTTGAAGCCTCATCAAAATTTTTTAAAAATTTACCAACTCAAAACATGTTTCAGCGTCGGTTACACTAATGGCGAAGCGTCAAGCCAACTTAGTCACCGTGATTAGTTATCGAAAATTGACACGCCGTAATAAAACTAGCTACTAATACGTACCTAAACTCTATTATATATAAACAATGTTGATACTTTATCAAATGAAACTAACCGTTTCACAAAAAAGTATAAAAAAAAGTAACTTGTCACTATAATGTGTCAAAAAATTTAGTTTGTGATTTAAAATGTGTCATAAAATACTTGGTTTGTTGTGATTCAAATGTGTAGTTGTTTCAATACATATTTACTGAAAATCACGTCCTCTTTCATCCAGATCTAAAACCACTGCTCTCTTTCAATCCTCATCTTCATCTTTAACTCCATAACAAAAGCCATAACTACTCACATCACAACTCCTTATAGTTTCGATCTAAAAAAGAATCACTAGTGATACTTTCGATCTTCATCTTCATCACACGATCCCTTACCACTCGCATCACACTCGTGATTCTTTTATACTTTCGATGAAGATCGGTTGTATATAAGGGAGAAGACAAATCGGTGATAGACAGCCAAAGTAGCTAGCGAGATGACAAATCGGTTGTATACAAGGGAGAAGAATGATTTCTTGATTCGGGTCTTTAAGGATTTGAGGTTTGTATTCATTTGGCGTTACGGGTAACGAAAGACAGCCAAAGTTTTCTAACCTTCACCAAAATGATACCGGCACCTTTAACTGCTCTTTTACCCAATGATGGCGGCTACTTTTTTGCCGGCCCTGTTGGTGATCTAATCTTAAAAAGAGATAGATGTGTTAGATGAGGATATGCTCAAATGGTATTTTCTAACTTACACAAACTGGTCATAAATTTCTATATATTTGGTGAAATAATGACTGCGTTCTTATGTTTTGTTGTAAGACAAAAGTTGTTAGTATTATTTGGGTTAAACAAATGCTTCAAAACTACTTGTTGTCCCCACTACTATTACGGTAAAAGATTATATAAGGGATTTTTAACGATGGCTTAGTGATTTCATTAAACCGGATATAAAAGTAGATTCTTTTTAAAATAAACTCTTTTAAATGAGCGAATTGTGTTAGGTACCGTATGACCTATAGAAAAACAACAAATAACATTATTATACTATACTACTAATGTATCAAGATGTATCCGTGTGTTGGGAGTCCTAGTGTATTAGCTTTTATTGACATTAATCACATGCTCTTTTAGTTTCATAACAGAACTACGGTTTCTTACTAAAAGTTGTCAACACAGAATAGTATATAACGAGTACTATCATTCATATACTGATAAGTGATAAGCCATATCTAGAGATTTCTTATATACGTCAAAATAATTTTTTCAATGTATATATTTTTGGCAATAAAGAAGTTTTAGTTATAGCATACTTTATCAATAAGTGTTAATTTAATACGGTATAATTTGATATAACTAAGTTCTTATATTTTTATGTATTTGTTTTACAGGATGGTATAAATGTTATCATTCTCAAAGTTGTGCCTAAATGTTCTTGAAGTTGTACATATATGTTTTTGAAGTCGTACATTGATGTTTTTGACACCGTACATATATGTTTTTGAATCCGTGCATAAATGTTCTCATTCTCGAAGTTGTTCAAAAATGTTCTTGAAGCCATACATATATGTTTTCGAAGCCGTACATATATGTTTTCGAAGCTGTACATATATGTTATCATTGTCGAAGTAGTGCACGAGAATTCTTTAAGTCGTACATATATGTTTTTGAGGCCGTACACATATGTTATTGAACATGTACATATATGTTTTTGAATCTCTTAGACATCTAGTATTTAACAATACATAGTGGTATCTGGATGGTATTTAATTCGATATGCTTTGCTATAAATTTATTGTTTACATTGTTTATATGTGTTGTTATAAATTTTTGTTGGTAACAGATTTAAAAATGGTATATGCTATTGTTGTTTTAAGGAAATAATAAGTTGCATGGCTAAATAAGAACGCAAGAAACATAAAAGATTATAATATTTTTAGAAAACACGTATGTACCTCATACTTTTTAGAAATTGAATCTTTGAAAAAAAAGTTAACATAAAAAAAATGTTCCCAAATCAAGATATTTTAAAAAACACGTTTTATTTATTAAAAAAAAATTTATAAAAGAAAATTTCTTTTTCCTATTATACCCTTTTGATAAAAAAAAGTATTTAATGTAACTAAAATAAGTTTTACATATTTTCACAAATGCCATCTAGCATTGATATGATGTACATCATGCATTATTACATGTAAAAAGTTGGTTCTATAAGTTTTATACCAAAAAAGAGGTTCAGCAAATAGCACGCCTTATATATATATATATATATATATATATATATATATATATATATATATATATATATATATATATATATATATATATATATATATATATATATATATATATATATATATATATATATATATATATATATATATATATATATATATATATATATATATATATATATATATATATATATATATATATATATATATATATATATATATATATATATATATATATATATATATATATATATATATATATATATAGGTATATATATATATAGGTATATATATATATATATATATATATATATATATATATATATATATATATATATATATATATATATACATATATATATATATATATATATATACATATATATATATATATATATATATATATATATATATATATATATATATATATATATATATATATATATATATATATATATATATATATATATATATATATATATATATAGGTATAATTATGGTTTGATACCACACTTTTTAATCCAGTCATATCCCAGTCACATCTTTAAACCAATAGTATTTGAGATTTTCCTACAAAATCTCCAAATTTCATGAAATTCCGCTAAGAATTAGGAGTTTTTGAAAATCGCGTTTTGGAAACGCAGTTTTGAAAAACTGCGTTTTGAATGTCACGTTTTGGACGGGTCTGGTTAAAGTTGCCAAAAATGCTTTTCTTTAAAAGGGTTTGTAAGATTCGAACTCACGACCTTTTGGTTATTTGTTTTGGATTTTTCCAATTAAGCTACTGTATTTTTTTGTTTCATGATGTTAAACCCCTATATATAAGGTATGCTTTTAAACCTCTTTATTTAAGATTACTATTACGATATACGTTTTAATATGTCAACAAAAGTTCTATAAAGTCCCTATTTTTTGCAAAGTCCTCGTGGACTAATCCCCACCATCCAATCCATTTATCATCTAACGGCTCAAATTAAAAAAACCCACTCAATCCCTTTTAATAAACGGTTTTATATTCTAACCGTTTCATTTCTCACACTCGCATCCTCCATTAACACACACAACTGCCGCCTCCATTAACACACACACACACATAAATCCTCCATTAAAATACACACAATCCGCCGGAAAACACACACACACAATCCGCTGCCATTAAAACACACACAATCCTCCATTAAAACACACACACACCATTGATTCCGATTAGAAACTTTTGATGTTAATATAACCCTAATTAGTTGATTCCGCCATTGATTCCGATGGATATCCATGCAGAACTGGCTCGGGTTGCTATTAATGCGATTGGTTAGTAAACCTTAACCCTAGTTTTCTGATTATTTATTATTTATTATTTATTATGCTTATTTTTTGATCTGCCTGTTATTAATCAGTTATTTTTTATGGTATCCCTATAATTAATCAGTTGTTATGGTTATTCGTTATGGTTATATGTTGTTAGTGGCGATTAGATTTTCAATGTGTAGAAGCATATGTTAAGATGATGGCCTAAGAAAGAAATGAAATGACGAAATAGTTTAGTATCCGTGGTTAGTTATCGACTGTATGCTAGTTAGCGGCGAATCATTTGTTAGTGGCGACTCTTAATGTTAGTGGCGACTCGTAATGTTAGTGGCGACTCGTAGATTAGTTAGATTATGATTCATTCATATCTGTTTGTTAGCGGCGAGTCATTCATATATGTTTGTTAGTGGCGCCTCTTAATGTTAGTGGCGCCTCTTAATGTTAGTGGCGACTCGTAGATTAGTTAGATTATGATTCATTCATATTTTTTTGTTAGCGGGGACGCGTAATGTTAAGCTTACTGAATTTTATTCATATCTGTTTGTTGCAGAGCTAACAGAAAAGGACAAAAGAAAACGTCATTCACCTCCAAAACGTAATCCTCCACCTAAATTCGAGATTGCCAAACGCAAACCTTCAACTGTTACAAATAAACGTCTAAAGTGGAAGTTGCGCAGGTAAAAGTTTAAAAGTGTTTTTAACAGTTATCTGAGCCTGATTCATACATATATTCTGAGCCTGACTCATGCATGAGTCAGGTGACATATGCATGAGCCAGTTGACTCATGCATGAGTAAGGTGACATATGCATGAGTCAGTTGACTCATGCATGTGTCACTTGACATAGTGACGTCAAGTTTATATGATCTTTTGAGTTTTATGTGGATTATCAGGCTGATGTGGATGTTGCGCATGTAAAAGAAGCTGGTGTGGATGTTGCGCATGTTAAAGAAGCTAGTGTGGATGTTGCGCATGTAAAAGAAGCTGGTGTGGATGTTGCGCATGTTAAAGAACCTAGCGTGGATGTTGCGCAGGTAAAAGAAGCTGGTGTGGATGTTGTGCAAGCTTTGATCGGTCTTAAAGAAAGTGGTAGTGGCCGTGGCAGTGAGAGTGAGAGTGAGAATGAGACTGAGAGTGGGAGTGGTAGTGGGAGTGGGAGTGGGAGTGGGAGTGAGGTGGGGATGATGGTGATGGTGGGGGTGATGGTGAGGGTGGGGATGATGGTGAGGGTGGGGATGATGGTGATGGTGGCAGTGAGACTGAGACTGAGAGTCAGAGTGATGGCTATGGTGGGGGTGATGGTGACGGTGGGGGTGATTGTGAGGGTGAGGGTGATGGTGATGGTGAGAGTGAGAGTGATGGTGAGGGTGAGGGTGGGGGTGATGGTGATGGTGAGGGTGGGGGTGATGGTGAGAGTGAGAGTAATGATGAGAAAGTGGACAGCCAACAGGGGTCGGATGATGGGAGTGGGATTCAGGATGATGAGGAGACAAGTGAGGAGGAGATTATTATTACTAAGACTAAAAGGATTGGTAAGAAGTCAAGATCTAATTTTCATCCTAAGTTAGATCTTAAGAAGGAGCTAACAGAAAAGGTTAAAACAAACCCTTCTAAGAAACAGGAGGTTAAAAAGGAAGTGCAAAAGGAGGTCAAGCCTCCTAAAAAAGAGATGGTAAAACAGGAAGTGAAAAAGGAGGTCAAGCCTCCTAAAAAAGAGATGGTTAAACAGGAAGTGAAAAAGGAGGTTAAAAAAGAGTTCAGGCCTTCTAAGAAGCGTAAGGCTATTAAAAAGGAGGAGGATGATGAAAAGCCTTCAAAGAAGATGAAGGAGGGGGAGGAGGGTGAAAGTACATTGCCTCTATTTTGTAGGAATGTACCTTCTTCCTTTTTTGAATGTGTCCGTGATGCTAATGTGGCGGGTATAGAAGAATTCATGGAGGAGATTGGTCTTGGTGCATTGTGTATTCGCAAGATAGATAAATTACCTAGTATTTTGGCTAGGTATGTGGTTAAGAAGTTTAAACCAGAAACCTACAATCTGGAGCTTACAAATGGTAATATTCATGTCACACCTTAGACAGTAAAAGATATTCTAGGACTTCCTCTTGGTGGTACTAGCATTTATGATTTACCTGAAAGAGAGATGGATGATGAGTTTGTTAGGACATGGATTAAACAGTTTGAGCCAAGGAAGTTGAGAAAAGTCAGTCCAGCTGATATCGCGTTGAAGGTGATTGAAGCGGATAAAATTGACTTTATGTTTAAAGTCAACTTTCTTGAACTTTTTGCGTTGGTTTTTGGGAAAGGTGAAACAATGAATTCTTACCCAAGTTTGATTGCTGTTCGCCGAATTCATGAAGATAAAGATGTTAAGAACGTTGATTGGTGTGGGTACATTCATAGGTGTCTTGAAACAAGTAAACTACCGACGACTTTGAATGGCTATTACAACGGACCATTGTGTTTTCTAATTGTAAGTGCATTAATCTGTTTTTTATGTTTTCTGTTTTAATTATATATAACATATATGTTTTTCAGATAACAAACATGGTTTTTTGTTTACAGCTTCTGTATTTAGATGCTACCAAGTGTGAGCGGGTTCCAGTTATTCGGTTGAGGCCAGCTATTCAAAGTTGGAACACAAGACTCATGATTAGCCGCCAAACTGTTGAGTTAAATGACGATCTTATTGGCAAATTGGAATTGTATGGAGAATGGACTCTGTCTGAAGCGAAACAAAGTGAGGGTTTTGTTTCAAAGCCTGATAGTGTTGGGACTCCAAAGCCTGCTAGTGTTGGGACTCCTAAGCCTGATAGTGTGCCTCCTACTGGAAAAATGGTTAGTATTAGCTTATTTTTATGTTTTTATTTTTATGCGACAGCCTAACTCATGCATGTGTTGCCTGACTCATGCATGTGTCGCCTGACTCATGCATGTGTCACTTGACTCATGCATGTGTCACTTGACTCATGCATGTGTCATATAAATTTGCAAGTGTTTTTTAAACACTTGTACATTTGAACATTTATGAATTTTCATTTTATATACAGAAAATGTTGAAGGATGTTGAAGAAAAGCTTTCTCTTATATCTTGAGAAAAAATTGAACTTGAAACCATGTTGAAGAATGCCAACACACAGTTTCCCCATGACGAAGATCTTCTAGTGTTGTATGATAGATATAAAGGAGTTTTTGGCGATTCCATTTCGATAGATATTGCTGTTAAACCTGCTGGTAACGAAGATGTTGGTAATGAAAATATAATACTTGATGATAGGTGGATTGATGAGAACATTGATTGGTATGCAGAGGTAATGGATCTTCTTGTTGACATATATCTTAATGTACTTTGTTATATCCTTGTTAGTTTTAAACTTTTTATTAAGTTGGCTTCTCATCACATGACTCATGCAAGAGTCTACATGAGTCCATGAGTTGCCTGACTCATGCATGAGTTTCCTGACTCATGCATGAGTTACCTGACTCATGCATGAGTTTCCTGACTCATGCATGAGTTGCCTGACTCATGCATGAGTTTCCTGACTCATGTATAAGTCACTAACATTATGAGGATGCGTATTTTGGTGAACAGTATTTTGGGCCTCGGGATCATGAGCCAGTTAATGACGATCCTGTGCATCCTAGCACTCCTAAAAAGGTGGTTGCACGAAAGCAGTTTGCTAAGCGGAGTCCATACTTGCCTTCCCCTTTTATGCATCAGTGTTGTGATACTAGTAAGCTTCATAGGGTTGAGTTTGTTTTGGGTAATTCTTTATTTGCGATGGAAGAAGAAAAATAGTAAGCATATTTTTTTTCTTTTTTCTTTTTGTGAACTTCATGTTTTTAGATTATCATATGATTTATTCTGATTGTGTTCCTTTTTTTTAACGTGTAGTGAAACCATTTTCCGAGCAGAGCCTGTGCATGGTTATGTATTATCAGCTGTTCGATTAAATTTGGAAACATTGACACCAGGGTTGTGGTTAGATGCAAGTGTCGTTGATTGTTTGGTTACCATTCTAAATTTTGAGGAGTAACGGAAAGAGAATCCAGAACCAAGAAGAGTTTTTATGCCAACTGGATGTATTGTAAGTTTCACATGAAATATATCTTTTAGATTTTCAATAATTATTATCATTGTTTGGTAATACTGTATTTTTGTTAAACGCAGGTACAAGGGATGATAGACAAAACAATGTCTAATGGTGAACAGTATAAATTGTTTTCAGAAGTCATTTCTACGTATTTCAAAAATGATGCTGCTTCACTTTCTTTATCCGATACTGAATTGGTATTTTTACGTTCTTTTTTGAATATATAGGCATCAAGTTTTCATCATTTTGAATTTACATATAATACCTTTTTTTTGGTTAAAATAGGTTTTCTTTCCAATTTGTGCTTCAAATCATTTTTTTGTTGTTGTTTTCTGCCTCGACAAACCTTCATCAATGATTATACTTGATAACATTCATGTTGGAAATCCAAATGCACCAAAGTACAAACGAGTCTGTGATCCTTTGGTAAGTTGTATACTTGATTATTGTCATTACTGTTTTATATGTTTTCACCTTAACTCATGCATGAGTCACTGACTCAAGAATGAGTCAGTGACTCATGCATGAGTCAGTGACTCATACATTGTAAATAACATGTTTTCCCCTAAATTGTTTGTTGTGTAGAAAAAATTATTCGCTAGATATCTCAAAGAAGTTAATCATCTGAAGCACAGTACTGTTTCTAAGCTCAAAGGACGCAATCCGCGTTTGAAATGGACTACTAAGGTTAACCAAGTGGATTGTGGTGTCTTTGCGATGGTACATTTGGAGTCTTATCAGGGTCTTGCTCCTGAAGAATGGGATGTTGGTTTGGTAGAAGAGTCGAGCATACAGGAAACTCTTTTGAAGCGCTTGAGGTACAGGTTTGCAACAAAAATTTTGTTGCACGAGCTCAATGCTGAAAGGCAGAAAATGCTTGATTTGGCTTACAAATTTGAGATGGCACATGATGAGCAAAAAAGGATCTCGATTATTTTGAATGCGATCAATAACAGGGATGTGCGTGATCCTCCTATAAATGCCGAGAGACCTGCAGCCCAGAAAGATGTAACCGAGAAGGCAGCGACCGCGAAGCCAGCAGTTGAGCAAGCAGCCAAGAAACCTATAGCCGAGAAGCCAGCAGTTGAGCAAGCAGCCAAGAAACCTGCAGCCGAGAATCCAGCAGTTGAGCAAGCAGCCAAGAAACCTGCAGCCGAGAATCCAGCAGTTGAGCAAGCAGCCAAGAAACCTACAACCAAGAAGCCAGCAGTTGAGCAAGCAGCCGTGAAGCCAGTAACTGAGGAGGCAGCAGCCGTGAAGTCAACAGCCGGTCAAGCAGTAACCGAGAAGGCAAATGTTGATGCAACAGTAACCGAGAAACTAGTTGCCAAGAAGAAAGCTGCCAAGAAGAAACCAGCTGTCTAGAAATGTTAATCTACTTTGTAATACTTTATGATATTAAGTAATACTTGATTCTGATATCAGTTGTACTTGAATTTTTCAAACGAAGTTTGAAGTTTGACTTTGAATAACCTTGTTTGTTACAAGATGTGCAATATCGTTCTGTGTTTTTAAACACATATAAAACTGTTTGTGACTCATACAGTGACTATGTATAAGTGTTTATGAATATGTGTTTGTATATGTTTGTTATTGTCATGTGACTCATGCATGAGTCATGTGACTAATGCATGAGTCAGGCGACTCATGCATGAGTCATGTGACTTATGCATGAGTCATGTGACTTGCATACATGAGTCATGTAAACACATACAAACATATATTACTATGACACATGAAAGTCACATGACTCATGTATGCAAGTCACATGGCTCATGCAAGTCATGTGACATGCAATGCCTTGTAAAAGTTGCAAGAGTTACCTCGTATAAGGATTTCTTGGGGTATCGGCATGATTTTAGGCTCTTTCTTTTGCAAGTGTTGCAAGAGTTATCTCGTATACATGAGTCATAGTAGTATATGTTCCATTTTTGTCATGTAATTCATGAATGAGTCACATGACTCATGCATGAGTCATGTGACTCATGCATGAGTCACATGACTTGATATTTCAATACACAAATATTTCAATACACAGATATTTCAAGAGTACTAATATAGGAGTAATCATATTCATAGCATAATCAGATATTTTACAATGGTTTTCAACAGTTCAATAAAAGAAAAATAGAAAATTAAAAACATATATTCAAACAGTTGTTGTACTTGGTTCTCCTTTTTCTTGTGCCTATTTTTTAGCAGCTGCAGCGATCTTCGCTAGTTTTGCGATATAGTATGGATTTAGTGGACATGTCATTTTTGTATGCTCATTTGTCTTCTGTTTACAGTAACCACACGCACGAGGCTGTTCCTTTTTAGCCTTCATAGTTATTTCTCTTGCACTTTTTATGCGCGCTCCTCTACGACCACCTTTGAGCCTAGCCCCAGTTGGATTTTTAATAAGATTTTTCTTTGGTTCCTCAATTGCATATATATCTTCAATAACGTCCTTTGTTTTCTTTGAAGGGGGCTTAGGCACTAAAACTTGATATTCTTTCTTTATATTATCCAGCTTTTGCACATATTCCGCCAGCTTTTCTGCATCTTTACTCAACCAAAACAAGCACTGGTCTACGTGGAAGTTAGCCTCATTTGTTAGTTTCTGGATTGTTTCGTTCTTCTCTCCGTATCTGTTTGCGTTTCTTCTTAATGAAAGCGGTATCAAATCCCTTCTCCAACGCCTTAAAATGTACTTCTCTGGAATTTCTTCAATATCACGGTTCTTGAAAACACAAAATATGTGGCGACAAAGAAAACCATAACTTATAAAATGCCTACAAGTGCACTCAACAGATCCATCTCCAGGATTACGGAGAACCTTAAACATATACATGAAACATATTAATAAGTGAGCATAACACATATGAGTCACATTGACTCATGCATGAGTCAGCGCGACTCAAGCATGAGTCAGCGTGACTCATGCATGAGTCAGTGTGACTCATGCATGAGTCAGCGTGACTCATGCATGAGTCAGTGTGACTCATGCATGAGTAATTCATGTATCAGTTAAATGTTTCACTAACCTTGTAGGTTATTACTTTGTCTTCTTCCTGTACAACCATCTCTTTTCCTTCTTCTGTATACAGTGTTCTATAAGCACCCGCTCTCGTATCTCGAACCTTAACCGTCTCAATACCCTCTTCCGTCTTAAATTCTTGTATTTGGCATGACCAAATTGATTCTACTATTTCAGCTTGAACCAAGAGAAATATTGTTCTAGTATAAACTTTACGCGCATGTTCTTCGATATTTAACTTCGTTTCCGGATTTGGAGCCGCGTCCCATGTTTTGAAGTCCAAAACTTATTGCTTATGTCTTTGCCTTTCGATTGCTGATTCAAAGAACATCATGAAATTTACTAATGTTGACCCATGATTTGTGAAACTCTTAAAGAATGCATTTTCACTTTCAGATCTTGAAGTAGTTCTCATTAGTCCAAACAGTGGTGAGTCAATAAAATAAGCCGGCAACCACAATTTACGAAGGTCATACATCTTTGTCATCCACTTGTGTGTTTCCAATCCAAAGCGTTCAATAAGTTCAAACCATCTTTTTTGAAACTCTTCTGGCTCAATGAACATATTCCACACAAGTTTGTTGAAACAATCTTTAAAATCTGTTTCCTTGTAAATCTTTTCACATATCTGAAAATGAAGAATGTATGAATGTTAAGATATTTTGATATCATGTATTCACACTGACTCATATATGAGTCATGTGACTCATACATGAGTCATGTGACTCATACATGAGTCATTTGACTCATACATGAGTCATGTGACTCATATATGAGTCATATATATATTTATAACTCATGTATGAGTTATCTGATAAATAACAAACAATCAGTACCTTTGCTGGGATTTTCTGCAAGATATGCCACATGCACAATCTGTGCTTAGATTCTTTCAAAACCGCTTCAATTGCTCGTTTCATTTCCCCATCTTGATCCGTTACGATCATTTTTGGTTGTTTTTTGTGAGCTGTCATGAATGATGTTAGTAGCCACGTATAAGCTTCTGTATCTTCTCTTAAAAGCAATCCAGAGCCAACATTGACGCACTTTCTATGGTTATCTATCCCAGTGAATGGTACAAAAACCATGTCATACCTGCAAAACAGATACATTAAAAAGATATAATATTTCATACTATGACTCATGTATTAGTCAGTGTGACTTGCATACATGAGTCACAATGACTCATGTATGAGTCATTGACTCATGCATGAGTCACATGTGATTTATGTGAAAAAGACAACTTACTTATTTGTTCGAAAAGTTGCATCAAAAGATATAATATCTCCAAACTCCTCGTAGTTGCGTTTATCAACTTCGTCTGCCCAAAACATCGCAACTAATACGCTATCTTCAATCTTATACTGAAATGTAAATCCTGGAACAAACTTCATCCTATTTTCCATCTTGTTAATAAGCATTTGTGCATCACTTTCTCCTATAATTGCATAAAAATCCCTGATGTGATTCTTAAAATCATCACTAGTGCCATGAACATACTGAGATCCGTCTTTGATGCCAGATAACAAGGTATGTGCCTTTGTTCCGCCAAGTTTCATTGTTGAAGCTCTAACTACAAACAACCTTTCCGATTGACTCATCTTTCTTTGTTTCTTCGTTAGATGCTTATATTCTTTAGGAATCATGGGATGATTGTGCTTAGTAACAAACTTAGTCACAACATACTTTTTCTGGACATAATCTAAATCAACTTTTATTTGCGCCATGCAACCTGTTATACGGTGCCTCGTGTGCCTAGTTTGTTTTCCACTACTAACCAATGTGTTGATATTTATATCTTTTATATTCCCATGTCGGTTACACGTGATGTATTTACTTTTTACTTCACCACTTCTATTTCTTTTTTGTGTGTATTTTTTAACTTCAAATCCTGCTTTTTCAGCGTAAGCTTCATAAAAGTCAATACTCTCTTTTATCGTTTTAAATTCTTTATCCTCAAGAGGCACGTACTGCTCATCAACATTTGGTTCCCAATATGTCGATCCTCCGGGTGACTCAAAATGAATGTATAAACTAGGTTTTGGTGAATTATGAGCATCTGTTTCACAATCCAATAAAAGAATAGTTCAGGAATTGTATGAGTCATATATGACTCATATATGAGTCACACTGACTCATGTATGAGTCACACTGACTCAAATATGAGTTATGTGGCTCATCTGTTACATAACTCATGCATGAGTCAGTGTGACTCATGCATGAGTCAGCGTGACTCATGCATGAGTCAGCGTGACTCATACATGAGTCAGTGTGCCTCAGCAACTACATTTTCAGTAACATATCTATTTCTGGTACAAAGTTATTACCTGTATTGGCTTCTACATTTTCTATAACATCAACATCGCCAACTACATTTTCAGCTTCTACATCAGCATCTTCTTCAATAGCATCAGCAAGTAAATTTTTGCTAACATCATCAGCAACTTCTACATTTTTTCTAATATCAGCAACTACATTTACTGGATCATTGTCACTTGATGTGGAGGTTGTGGAACTCGCTGGGAGATGGTCATTTGTTATGGAGGTTGCCGGAAGTTGGATGTTTGTTGTGGAGTTGGCCGTAAAAGCGTCGTTTGTTGTATAAATCGACGGGAAAGGGTTGTTTGTTGTGTAGGTTGCTGGAAATTGTTGGGTTTGTTGTGTAGGGCGCCAAAAACGTGTGTTTCGTATGGAAGTCGCCGGAAAATAGTGGTTACGCTGTGGAACTCGCTGGAAAAGGGGTGGGTTTCGTATAGAAGTAATTGGGAAACGATTGTTTGGTGTGGGTCTTGCCGTAAATAATGGATTCTTGTGGGGGCTGCCGGAAAAAGGTTGTTTGCAGTAAAGGCCGCCAGAAAAAGGTGGGTTGGTGTGGATGACGCAGGAAGAAGGTTGGTTTGTTGTGGTGGTCGCGGGTAGAAGGTGGGGTTGTTGTGGTGGTCGCCTGAAAAAGGTGGGAGATGAGGTTGTTGTGGTGGTCGGCCGTTAGGTGGAGGTGGTGGAGGTGGTCGCCGGTGGGAGTGAGGATCGGGTTCCATCACCGGTGGTGGAGGTTGTTGGATGTTTTTTTTTATAAATAAAGGTAAGTTATAAGAAAGGGGGTTTTAATCACAGCCCTTAGATCATTTAGAGATAAAGGGTGGGGATTTATCCATGGAGACTTTGTTTAATAAGGGAGTGTGGGGGATCTTTTCCCTTATTGAGATGAAGAAAATATGTATTCATTCAAACAAATTTTCGTAATATAACAAAATATCTTTTTATTTTTAAAAATATATCAACATATATATAACATGTTTATCCAAAAGTTTAAAACTCACGTAACAAAAGATTTATACGCCTCCCTTAACCCTAATGGTATCCCAACATTCGGTAATCTTCTTCTTAAAACTCTAACGATGAAATTATGTTAATTTTTATAGTTATTCTGTATGGTATGTGTTTTTTTAAGTATTTTTTGCAGGATTATAAGGTATTGCTATTCTTTTTTTCTCTCCTCTCTTCATAAGGTATGGCTTCCTAGGTTAGTTATCTTCTCTTTGTTTTGTAGGTATATGTTAAAACCCTAATTAATTATTTTATTTTTTAGATTATATCTGTTGCTATGTGTTTTTTTTCATGACAACTGTAAATTTGCTATTAATATATAGTCTTATGGCTGATCCTTTATTCTTTAATTAAACTTGTATTTTTGCTTTGATCCCACAGGCTCATAAACATGATTAGGGTGTTTAAGATCATGGTTTAATTTTTTATTTGATCCTTTATTGTGTTCCATTTTTTTTTGATCCTTTATTTGATCCTTTATGAGTACTGCTCCACCAATGGTCATAAAGTCTCCACCTATACCTGAACCTACTGCTGCACCTCCTGTTGTTGAGGCTCCTACCATTGTTGTTGATGTGCCTACACTGGTCCTATTGATGGCCCTTCTGCTGCCATTGCTGATTATGTAAGTTTTGATTTGTTAGTATTTTCTATTTTAGCAATAGCAGCCCTATATTTGTGTGTGCATTATGAGAAGAATTAAAACATTGAGTTATGACAGCAAGAGTTTATTCCAAGATGTTAGGGGCCTGATAATTACTAGGCTAGCAAGGTCATTATTTACCGTTGCATCAACAACCTGCACATAAGGAAATGATACACATTATTCGTATAACATACCAAGTTTGGTATGTCCTGATGGTGATGGGGGCCTTATTATTAGTACAAAAAATCTTAATAGTGTTATTAGCATTGATCAAGAAAAGATGCTCATCAGAGAGTGGTGTGACACTGAGGCAATTAATAAATGAAGCCGCAAAAAGTGGGCTGGCCTTGCCTTATTCTCCATATTGGTGGGGATTGAAGATTGGTGGTCTTTTTGGCAAAGGTGCACACGGTAGTACACTTTGGGGTGCGGGTAGTGCAATCCCTAACTATGTGGTCTGAATGCGGATAGTTACACCAAGTGACCCTGGAGAAACTTATGCTAAATTAAGGACACTAGGAGAAAATGGTGACTTTGCCGAAGATATGAAAGCAACTAAAGTTTCTCTCTGAGGACTTGGAGTTATTTCACAGGTAAACTAATTGCTTCTACATTTCAAGAGTTATTTCACAGGTATATTGCTTCTATTTTTCAAAGTTTTTTACATACTTAGTGATGAGATACACCTTTTTCTTATAGTATTTGTACTTTTGGCTTATACCTTTTGATCATGTTCCTTAGCCCCACTGATGATCTGGGTGATAACCAGCTTTTCCCACACTAGAAGACTGTCCGGGTTTGACTCTTCTACTAACATCATTTTTTGTTGGCCTTTTCATGCTTAAGTGTTTGCGAGTCAACCCAATTCGGGGCCGTTTGACCTGTACCAAACGAGACAAATTTGAGTTTTTTTGTGTTGCTGCAAGTAAATTGTTTTTATCTATACGACATTGATGTAAACACCTGTACCTCTATTGTCTTTACAAAAGTAGAATGCTTCCCCTCTACTTTCCCAGTGATAAAAAGGAGGAATAGATTTATGTTTCTAAGATTCTTGCTAATGTTGGAGATGAAAATAGTGAGACGGTTATAGATGAACGAAAAATCAGAATACCCAATGTCAAGAAGACTATTCCTAAACCAGCTCGAGCATCACTAGATTTTCTTGTCGGTGATTAAGGATTGCCTAGACAGTTAGTAAAATGTAAAACATATAAAGTTGGACCAACAAATTAAGAAATAGAACTGTATTATCTGACTGATATCACCAACTAACATAATTCTTGACTTGGTTCTAACGGCATATATTGCATATAGAATGGCTCAAGAACGAGGAAGAGGTGATTCTTTGACCAACTGTCATAAGTCAAATGTCGTATTAGTTCAATAATTTGGTAGAAATCATCACATAAACTACTTATTATAATACTTGAAAATCCAACCCATGTTGTGAAAAATATTCTTCTTTTGGACTCTAAAGGAAAGCGTGTAGCAGTAATGTATTTTTTAGATGATTGGCCGACTAATAGTTCAAAGGATGCTTTTGAAAACAAAATTTAATTGATTTGTTTATTTTATGTTATTAGTGATTTATTATTCAACAAGTCTGTTAAAGTATGTAATGTCGTTTGTTGGGGTGGGTGGTTTGTTCTCTTACCTTCTATTCCATGCAGATATATTCGTCGAAGGCTGAATTTAGAGAAAGATTTCATCAATCTTGTCAAGCACCTAGCATCATAGTTACAAGCATCAATGGTAACACACGAATCCATACCTTATCTCTGATCTTTTGCATAACAGCATTTTTCTTCAAAATTTCCAATTGATATCATTCGCCCAACTAAGTACTTGATCAACTGAAGAATAGACACAAAATATCACTGCCAGTTAGTCTGTGCGTGTTTAAACAACGAAAATAAGGAGCAGTGTTCTTACAGTTGTCGAAATCATCACGAGCTTATAACATTTTTTTATCTAATTGGAATAACAAAAAGTATAACCAAGCACGTCGTAACCTATTGGCTCTAATCGTAATTTTTCTTTACTTTGTTTTGGAAGAATGTTAGCTTTATTGTTGTTTATGCTTCCTTACCGACCAGCCTTCAATTGCAGTTGGTTCAATCAAGCTTTCATTAGAGGAAAATTAGGCATGTAAAATGCAAGAACTACTAAAGTCGGATATATATTGCACAAGTGTCTGCGCTTTTCTAGACCATATCTGATAAGAAAGATACTCAGCAGGTCAAAGACCAACACGTTTCTAACAGTCTAACAAGTATCTGCAATGAAGTAGCATTAAAATTCTTTAAAACATGGATTTCGAACGTGTGTTGACGACTAAGTTGTGGTGTAAAAAATGACATATGTGGGGCCTACGCCACATATGAGGGGATTCATGCATACGAGTACTGGACTGCAAAGAAATCAGGTCAAGCCTAACCACCCAGTCCTACACCAGCCACGTAACAGGTAACTAACTAACAAATTGGATGTTTAGCAAACCTAGAATTGGAACTAATTTCATTTAACATTTGTAGTTTGGATACATAGACATGACCACCTCTTCTGGAATCATGGACCATGAAGAAGCTAAGAGAAAGAATGTTGGTGGTAAAGGGCTCGGTTTCTTCTATTAAGAAGTGAGATTTTGTAGATTTTCTTGGTAATGCAGTAGGCTAGAGAACGAAAGAAAGTACAGGACAACAACATGTTTGTTCATATACAGTTGGTGGTGTTAGAAACTTCAGGACGTTTTCATCATAGGACAAGAACACCCCTACACAATCTGGTAATGTCCTGATTTCTTTTAATTTAATCTGTTGAAATGATATATATCGGAGCTTGCTTTGCATGTTCGGCATTAGCAGAAGATGAAAAGTTTGACCCGTTTACTAATGAATAAGTTTGCTTACAATGAAGCACTTTTCAATATATTCTTGCTGCCATAGAGGAGTTACATAGACTACAGTCAGCTTTTTCCTCCTGAAACCCACACCTACATATGCAGACATAAGATTTGAAAGCCACTGTTCATATATCATTAATCATGCTAGAAATCTGTTAGTAATATTCTAGGTTTCCTAATTCTCTGTACTCTTTGTTTAGGGCATTGCACCTGACTACACTAATGATAAAGCTTGCCAGAACTGCCAGAAAACCAGTCACCTTGCTCGTGAGTGCAACAATGATCCCATATGCAACATTTGCAGCATATATGGGCATGTAGCATGCCACTGTCCCAAGACCGACTTGTCTAGCCCCTCGTGCAATGTTAAATCACGACCATTCAGCTTTGTGGGTGTAGTTGGTCCATCATCGATGGAAGATCCTTTCCGAGACATGGTATGTTGGAACTGTGGTTGCTCACCATATTAGCCGTGATTGTGTGCCTATGCTCATCACTGTAATAAGTGTGGCGGGAGGGGCCATTTTGAGATTGAGTGCCCATCTGCCGTATGTATGACCCATCTTTAATATATTATTTTTTCTTAACGACAACAAAATTCATTAATTAAACAAAATGAATGAGGGATTGTGATGACGCGAGTACTCGAGGCAGAGTTCCATGCAACAACAATTCTTTTGAGTTCAACGGTAAGGGCAGTAGCGCTCATTGATAAAAATACTACATATTTCTAAACCATTGCTATTTGTGGATGGTAAGTACATGTACATAGAATCATATGAAGAGTTTAGCTCAGAATTATTTGGATTTGTTGTAGAATCCTATCATGTATATGAACTATGGAGTAGTATTTTATTCTGTAATAGTGCTATTTCAATGCATATGAATACTTAGACGCCAGTTGAATTAGATTTGTTAAGTTTTCAACATACCTTGGCATACTGCTCTCTCAAGCACACAATGTACTTGTGATTTTATGAATTATTCAAACTTTTATGGATGTACAAGTGTATGTTCTTTTCTACTTTTTATTAAGCATTCTTGTATAGTTGTGTTATGTTAAACTACTTGATCTTGAATTTTTTGTATTATCTATGAATTGTCCCAGACTATATTGTTAATATATAATCAATGCAAAACACATGAAATTATCTTCTATTAATATTCAGGGCAACCTTTCTCTAGAGGACTAAGTTTCATTCTTGGAACTATAGCTACGTATCTATATGTTTAATATGATTATATATGAGCCTCAATAACAAAGTAACATAAATGGAGGGTTAAACATTAACCTGCAAGTGTAAGAGTTTTAACGTTAATATGGTTTTTAATTAAGTAATATAAACCCAAACTGATCTCACATGACACATAGGCTCACAAATACATTGATATGATACATACTTTTTTTTCTTAATAAAATAAATACATATTAAATAAATCATTTATTGTGGTCCTCCCACTTAAAAATTTGCATCGGGTAGACTGTAGAGAAATTGAAAAACGTAGTACTACGCAATGTTTTCAAACTCGCGTCGACTCGGTCGGGTTAACTGGTTGATCCGGTTTTGATCAAAAAATGAGTTATATTAATTCGGGTTTCATATTTTCGAAACCTGGCTAGACCCACCAGGTTTTGGATGACCCGGGTCAAACTCGGTTCTTGAAACCGGGTCGGGTTTCGATTTTTTCAGTTTTTTTAAAAGTTTGTAAATTTTATGTATTTGCGACGGAATTTTATTCTTACATGTTATATTGGTTGGTAAATAGTTTATATGTTCAATATACGGAAGGTTTTATTGTTTTTATATATAATTTTGGTAATTATTAAAAATATAAAACAATTTAAAAAAACCGTATTAACTCAGATTGATTCGGATTGACTCGGACCCAGTGATTCGATCGGAGTTTATTATGTGAGTAATTAATATTTTCTATGTCTTTAATTGGACAGGTAGGAGCTACTTGTGGTCTTTCATGCTTGAATAATACTAATACAAGGTACGTCTTTTCGTCTTTCTCAACTGACTTTTTATTAGGAGTCATTTTAGTTGTACGTTAACATATAATGAGGTCGTGGAAGAAACGATGTGATGTTATCATTTTCACTCTAACTTATGGCATAATGCAACGAAAGCAACATTGCCCGCAAGTGTTTGTCAGCAATGATAATTGTTTGATTTTCTTTAGTAAAATACTTATTTGATGAATTGGTTTGTATGTGTTACAAACTCTTGAATATCGCTTTTACATACTTGTGTTTAGTCCATTTCTTAAATGTGTATACACAACAAACATAAATAAAAAAATGAACATACTTTAATAAAAAAATTAAAATATACACATGTCTCATAAAATATATAAGTACATTATAAACTTAGACAAAACACGTTTGGTGTGTGGCCCAAGGCATAAAAATTTCACACACACTACCAACAAACATAAAAAAACACAAAATGCGTTTTAGACTTCTTTTAAAAAATTCGGATGGTTAAACAAATTAAATTATTCGGACTTTAAAATAATAAAAAAAATTATTTAAATTCGGATTGGATTTAAAATAAAAAAAACAAAATATACTAAAGGTTAAATTATAACTAAAATATAAAAAAAGGTAAACTAAAATACAATAAATTAAAAAAAACAAAAAATAAACTCTCTGGAACAACAACAAAAACGACCCCGCCCGTTGGGCGGGTTACGACGCTAGTATATATATATATATATATATATATATATATATATATATATATATATATATATATATATATATATATATATATATATATATATATATATATATATATATATATATATATATATATATATATATATATATATATATATATAGGAAGGTTAATGTGAGAGCTTTTTTAAAGTTGTAAAAATGAGAACTAATCTAAAACACCAATAAAACATTGATACATAATCATATTACCAATAATACACCAAAATATACATTATTTATACAACTTAACATTCTACTGACTATTAAACGACGACTTAGTGTGTAACGTATTACTGATACACAATTAAAAATATGATACACATATATCAAAATCTCAACAAGATAATATCTTATACATAAAATGGTACATTTGATACATAACCACCACTAAATAACATGATACACGATACCAAGACATGATACAAATAACACCTTAAATCAAGATGTATCACCTAAATTCATCAATTTTCAAAAGAAAGCCCATCAGATTATTAAAAAACTTAGTTTTAGTTAATCTTGTTTAAAAATTGTTTGAAGTAGAGTGTCATTTGTAAGATTTTAGCTGGTTCTTATTTTTTCACCTTTAAAAAGTTCTTATTTGAACCGAAACCTTATATATATATATATATATATATATATATATATATATATATATATATATATATATATATATATATATATATATATATATATATATATATATATATATATATATATAGGGGTGAGATCTAGAGAAAACAACATTTTGGTGAAAAACATAGAAAACAAATTACAAGGCGTGTTTTGCAACAAATCAAAACTGAAGGTAGATAATGAAAATAAAAGAAAAAGCGGAGGGGTAAGAAATGTAAATATCCCAAACTAATACAAGTGAAATCACCAACCACTCTCATTGACTTAGTATTATCGTATCATTATCCAAAACACACACCTATCCATCATCGCCACCACCTTCATTGTCGCCACCGTCATCGCTTCCACCATCATCGCCACCATCATAATCGCTGCAATCATCTATGTCATTCCATTATTAAACCCCTAATTGTAAGTTTTTAGAACACTTAAATAACTCCATATTTGTTGACATCATCTCACCATCGTCGGATAAGATTAAACCACCTAAATCGAACACAACGTCATTCGTCACGCATCTGTCTTGCACCATAAGAACATTGAAATCGAATAAGAGATGTAGACAACTATAAGTTTTTAATTAATTTTTTTAATTAAATGTATCATTTTGAGAATTATACAGATAGTTAGTATTATTGTGACTTGAAATGACATTTAGTGGATCTGAGTAAAATTATATGTTATAGCACTAAGTTGTTTGAATAAGTGTATCAATATAAACATTATCTAAACAAGTAGATGATTAGATTATACCAGGTGTTCGATAAAATGTTTGAATGAACTTTTATAATTGCCATGCACTAATTTCGTATTAAGATATGTCCAATGTTGATTAGTGCATCAAAGTTTCACGAAAATAATATTTTTTTGTTAGATAATAGCATATAATGAAGTTATTTAAGTCACTTTTTTTGGTTTGATTGTTTAAAGTGCATAAGGGTATCATGAAAAAGAGCATTGATTTAGACTTCATTATAGCATCTTTAAGGCATATGTTGTAAAGCATCAGTTTGAGAATCGTACTAGCGCATCGGTTTGAAAATTGTGTTAGAGCATCGGTTTGAGAATTGTTTTAGGGCATCGGTTTGAGAATTGTACTAGTGCATCAGTTTGAGAATTATACTAGTGCATCGATTTGAGAATTTGTACTAGTGCATCGATTTGAGAATTGTACTAGTGCATCGATTTGAGAATTGTACTAGTGCATCGATTTGATAATTGTGCTAGTGTATCTGTTAAGGCTTTATAGTTCTTTTAAATACCTTGCCTTTTAAGTTAGGCATCCATTTGATTATTTAGTCAGGGCATCCATTTGATTATTTAGTCAGGGTATCCATTTGATTATTTAGCTAGTGAATCCGTTTGATTATTTTGTCAGTGCATCCGTTTGACTATTTAGTCAGTGCATGCGTTTAATTATTCAGTCAGTGCATCCGTTTGATTATTCAGTCAAGGCATCCGTTTGATTATTCAGTCAGTACATCCGTTTGATTATTCAGTCAGTGCATCCGTTTGCTTATTTAGTTAGGGCATCGGTGAGTGAGTATGATTAGGGCATTGGTGAAACATAATAATAAGCTGATTTGGTTTTCGGCTTATGTTTTACAAGCCCACTGTTTGTGGCTTATTTCTAAACTATTCGGTTTATATAAGTTCATTATGACATAATAAGTATAAGTTTTTATAATGAGCTTATATAAGCCGAATAGTTTCAAGACTAGACACAAAACAAAATGAGCAAACAAAAGCCTAAAACCAAATACTGTTAGTCAAAAGCTGGAAGCCTGGAACGATGGTATTAGTTGTTTCCTTGAGTTGTCGGGTTGTTTGGGTTTTTAGGGGGTGTTAAGGATTGCTTACGTATCTATTTTGTAGGTAAATTAAGCCGAGTCTTATTGGCTGGTACGACGAAGCTGCTTATTTTGAAGAGCTTATATGTGTTTAATATTTGGCAACTAGTTGATAGTTTCTCGAGTACTGTCGCATTTCTTGCAAGATAAGGAAATTCAAACACTATTTTTTAAAGGAGCAGCTTATAAGCGTTTTTTTGTAAGGAGCATTAGTAGAAAACTAAGCAAGCCTGCACCAACTGAAATTGCAGATGGTACATAGTTTGGAAGATATAATCAAGTTTAGGGTTATAATAAGCACATCAGGTAATGGTATGTGGAGAGGTAATGGTATGTGGAGACTCGCAAAATTAAATATATCGGCCACTTGAAATTATTCTATCTCGTAGATATCATGTTAAGGTTTAGTTTGGGGAACCTCTTTGGTTGAATTTGTTGATTCTGTGTGAATCTTTAAGGGGCATTGTAGTGGGTATAAATTTATGAGCCTTTTTTATTTTGATTCAAACTGTTCCTAAAATTCAACGTTGGATATGCACCATTGCATGTGGTAACGTCATTATTATGTAGAATATCTTCCCCAACATTGTTGTTTTAAAGTTTATGTGCTCACTGGCAAAGGAATCTATACATCGGTTGGTCGTATTGATACTATATGAGATGTAGGTTTGCCAAATAAGTCTGTTTGGATTACTAATCATTTAGGTTTGCCAAATATGTTTGTATGATATGTCATTTAGGCTTGCAAAATAAGTTAATTTTTTTGGATATTTTTCTTTTCAGGCGGTGATAAAACAGTTCAGCGAGAGTGGGTATGAGCATTCAGACGTGATTGTTATTGATGAGCTGGAAATGCAAAGACACTAGCATTTGGAGAAGCTCTATAGATCAACTCGTTCAGGAAAGTATCAATGCTAATGTTATTCGTTTGAGCTATTAGTACACTTATGTGCTTAATTACTTCTCGTGAATCATGTGTATATGCTGTTTTTTTACTATTGATGTGTGCGTTAAACTAAAATGCAATACATTTTTACGTTTATTCAATGTCATCAAGATTTTTAAAGTCAGTCATCTCCTGGTGTTATAAGATATAAGGATATAACTTATGGATATGCCACAGTTGCGAATATGATTTTTTTATCTGTTATGTTCAATAAAAGACCATAGATGTAATGATGGTTCGTCCATGTTTAGGTCATATAAAATTTTGTATCTTCCTTGTAGTCTCAGCATCTTCCTAGCTCTTGTACATGCGAGTTAGTGTCGGACAAATGAAATTCTTTTTTATAACATGCCGATGTGCTATCCAAGTTTTTTTCTTCTTCTGAATTTTAGTTCAGTTTTCTTTTAATTTAATTCTTTGTACTGAACTGATTCGTTTATTTTGTTTTACTTTTCTAGGAGTTTCAAAGAGAACTGGTTAAAGCAGTAGAAGCTTGTACCATGTTTCATTTATCTAATAATTGCCCCTGCTTAGTTGGCACCAGGATCTCGATAAGACCATTTATCATAATGGTTATTGGAACTACTGGAACATTGGGAATGCAGGTTGTTAGACGAGCACTAGACGAGGGATATGAAAGTATGATGCCGTGTTTGACCTAGAAGTGTCCTTGTTGATCAAAGATTTGTTAAATCAGAAAGCGCATCGTTAGATAAGCTGGGGGGGGTCCTAATCTTTTGAAAGCTAAACTAACTAAAAGAAGCTGGTCTGATGATAAACATCCTTCCACTGGAGCTTTAGTTGAAGGTTGTCGTGACGAATCTATACAATGTTGTAGCTTTCTAGATTTAATAGCTATGATTTTGTTGTGGTGTTTGCATTTTGTATGTTATATTTATTGTAAGTTTATGATGTTGAAAATTTTACGTACTTTCTTTTATGATAAATAACACTAGATCAAGTTTAGGCATGTTTGTGTCTTCGTGATTAAGTTTCAGGTGTTGTCAAGGTGTTTACTGTTAGTTCGAGTGTTTTTTTGTGAGATCAGTAGTTGGGAAGAGCATGAGATAACTGTGGTCGCTATATAGGTCTAGTTTAGCCTTCTACAATCTGTTGGTAGTTTTTTCAGATTTTGCGATTAGGGTGCTGCATATGGTAGTTATGCAGGTATGCAATATTTAGTGTGCTTGTATTTGTGGTGTTATGATGGTACTTATTTATAGGTACTTAAAGTATGTACAGCATGTGCCATGTTTCATTGCTCATAAATTTCAGTATATATTAAAAGCATTGGGTGGAACGTATTCATTTGTTTTAAATATTCAATTATGATCAATCAGATGCCACTAATATGTAATTGCCTTTTTTCGAATAGCATTTGAGCCTCCTTGTCGGGATACCGATAACGGTGCATCGGTGTTAAAAATATAGGTGCATCGGTACATAAAGGCGATCCCTGATTTTATTGACAGGCACAAAAATGTTCAAAATGGTATAAATAATAATTAGAATTGGTTATACCAAAAGGAGTAGCTAATGTACTGTAAACTGAAATGAAAACATAAAAACTACTACTTGTTACATTCATCCAATCTGTTATTTTCTCATAATAATCTCGAAAAACACATAAATATGGTTTTCATTGTTATCTGTTGGGCCAATGAAAGTTTTAACTATGGCCCAGTCTAGATTTGTTTAATTAGACTAAGTGTTTGCTGATCGCTGAGAGGACCAGCGACAGAGACTAGACCAGTGGAAGGAAAAGCCTCAGCTGGCACACCAGGAACATTCAAGTCAAAGACAACGTCAAAGAAGTCGAAGATAATCTGAAGTCAAACTCACCAGCGATTATGGATAGCTGGGATGTTGAAGGAATGTACTGGTGTTCAAGGATCTCTGAGTTGACAACACTCAGAGATCACTTAAGAACCCTAGAAGTCTGAGATAAGCAAAGCTTATCCAATCCTTTATAGTTTAGGCGGGAGAATCTACCAAGTGTTTTGAGCGGGACAAAACAAAAGATTCAAGATAAAGCCTAGTACGACCTAGTGGGACAAAAGGTGAACAGTTGGCAGAACTGTTCACCTAAAGTTGGTTAAAGGTATGTCTTGATTTAGACATGCATTTAATACGTTGTACTCTTCCATTCAGAAGGTGACACGTATCAACTACTCCTACTAAGGAAGCAACCTCATACACTATAAATAGGAGTGAGAAGGAAGAATTAACTCAACCCTTGTGCTTGGATAATCAATCTAAGTTAATTCTCTCCTTGGAACCGCTGAGCCCTCAGCTGTCTACCAGCGTCTCTTTGGTTCCCTTGTAAACTTGAGTCTCGAATCTAGTTTACTTATTTCTAGGGTTCATATCTTGTTTTCATTTAACAAGTGTATTCATATCACTTTGTAATACTTTGTTTATAATACTTAATAAAGCATTACACGTTTGAATAGTATTTCATTGTGTTTCGTGGTTAAAAGAGTTATAGTTTATCAACAATTGTCATATTAAGGGACTTTCAATTGGTATCAGAGCTCAAATGAGATCTAAAACTCCTCATCAACCCTCAAGATGAGATCTAAAACTCCTCATCGACCCTCAAGATGATAGCGGTTCAAATAACCAGAACTCAAATGAGATCTAAAACTCCTCATCGACCCTCAAGAAAGGCTGAGCCTAAGCCCAGAGATAACTCTCAGGGTTACAGACCTAACCCCCTACAAGTACTGTGGTTTATTCGACCATCACTCTGATGAGTGCGAACATTATCCTGGATGTGACATCTGTGGAAGCATGCGTCATGAACCCAGGGATTGCAACCAAAGAGGGGGAGGTAACCAGAGAAGGACCAATGTCGCTGGTCAGCGACAGCATGGAACCACTGGAAAGTGGGTTCATCATAGAAACTAATCTGGATTTCTTATATCTATGTAGAAATATCTGAAGAAATCTGTTTGGTATCTGGACAGCGGGTGCTCCAGACACATGACAAGGGTTAAACAATATCTGCATAGATATAAAAAGGAGTCTGGTCCTAAAGTAGTCTTTGGAGATGATTCCTCAGGGGCTACTGAGGGTTATGGCTCAGTGGATTGTAATGGAATAACCTTCACAAGGGTCGCTTATGTAAATGGACTGAAGCACAACCTAATCAGCATTAGTCAACTCTGCGATGCTGGCTTCAAAGTTCTGTTCACCAAGACCCAAGGAACAATCTTCAATCAAAATGATGATGTTATTCTTATTGCACCCAGGAGAAGGGATGTGTACGTCATCGATATGACATCTTGTCCGGAGGGGACAAACACTTGTCTCTATGCCAAAGCATCTGATAGTGAAAATTGGCTATGGCATAAGAGACTCTCCTATCTCAACTTCAAAAACATTAACAAACTGGCCAAGAATGATTTAGTAGCTGGGCTTCCCTCTCTGACCATTACCAAAGACAGACCCTGCTCAGCGTGCGAGAAAGGGAAGCACCACAGAGCCTCATTCAAGACTAAACAATCATTCTCCATAAATAAGTCCCTCCATCTCCTTCACATGGACTTATTTGGACCAGTAAAACCTCAATCCCTAAATCACAACAAATATACACTAGTAATTGTAGATTAATTCTCCAGATACACTTGGGTATTCTTTCTCAAAAGAAAGAGTGATGCTGCTGAAAGAATAATGTCCTTCATCAGAGAAATTGAGAATCTCAATGACTGTAGAGTTAAGGCTATCAGAAGTGACAATGGAACTGAGTTCAAGAATCATGCCATGGAAGCCTTTTGTGATGAAAAGGGAATATCACAGAACTTTTCTAACCCAGACACCCCTGAGCAAAATGGTGTCGCTGAAAGAAGGAACAGAACCCTTATAGAGGTTGCTAGAACAATGCTCAGTGAATCTAGACTTCCTAAACAATTTTGGGGTGAAGCAGTGAATACAACTTGTCACACACAAAACAGATCCATTATTTTGAAGAGACATGGCAAGACCTCTTATGAAGTATATAGGAAGAGAGCCCCTGATGTAAGCTACTTCCATGTCTTTGGTTGCCCTGTCTTCATTTACAACTACAGAGATCACCTGGGAAAATTTGATGAAAAGTCTGATGATGGATTCTTCGTTGGATACTCTCTCACCTCTAGAGCTTACAGAGTGTTCAACATCCGTAGACAAGAATTAGAAGAATCCATCCATGTCACCTTCAATGAACCAGATGTTGTCATCAACCACACCAACTCAGAAGAATTTGACATTGACTTCAATGAAGTTAAATCTTATCCAGAGGATGATTTCTCACATCCCAAGGAATCATCCAAGGGCGGTCACAAGGACTTCCATTATGTTCATGCATTTGATCCTCATTCAATCTCTGACATAAATCCAGAAGTTGAAAATGCTGAACAAATCACTCCACCCACAACTATGAATGCTGATCTTATTGAACCTATCTCTCCTTCTGATGAAGAGATCATGGATGAAGAAATAATCTGTGAAGAACCCTCAGCATTCATTGAACCTGTTTTGACTCCTCAACCCACAGAGACTCCTGCTCCTCAATCCAAATGGAGTAGGAACCAAGATATTATTCTGGTGAATATTCTTGGTGAACCCTCTGAAGGAGTCACCACCAGAGGTAAATTAAGATCTCTATAAACCGCCTCAGCGAATGAATGCCTTTTCGTTGATTTTCTCTCTGAGGATGAACCCAAGAATGTGGCTGTTGCACTTCTAGATGAAGGGTGGGTTGTTGCAATGCAAGATGAGCTTAATCAGATCAAGAGAAACAAGGTGTGGACTCTGGTAAAAGCTCCAGCTAGAAAGCAAGTGGTTGGAACTAAATGGGTCTACAGAAACAATAGGGATGAAGCTGGCATGATTGTCAAAAATAAGGCTAGGCTTGTGGTGCTGGGATATAATCAATCTGAGGGGATTGACTATGATGAAATGTTTGCACCAGTAACCAGATTGGAAGCTATCAGAATCTTCCTAGCCTTTGCAGCTTATATGGGGTTTATTGTGTACGAGATGGATGTGAAGAATGCTTTCCTTAATGGAAAGCTTGTAGAGGAAGTATATGTCTATCAACCCCCAGGGTTTGAAAGCAGTGAGTATCCTGACCATGTCTGCAGACTTGACAAAGCACTCTATGGGCTAAAACAAGCGCCTAGAGCCTGGTATGAAACCCTATCCAAATTCTTACTTGAAAATAAATTTGTCAGAGGTAACATTGATCAAACCCTGTTCACCTATAGGTCCAAGGGTGATGTCATTTTAGTACAGATTTATGTGAATGATATAATTTTTGGTTCAACCAATATTACATTGAGCAAACAGTTTGCCAAATTAATGACCAAAAAATATGAAATGAGCATGATGGGGGAATTAACCTTTTTCTTGGGTTTTCAAATTAAACAGAATTCAAAAGGAATTTCCATTTGTCAAGAAAAATATGTTAAGGATTTGCTCAAGAAGTATGATCTGTCTGATTGTGCATCAGTGAAATGCCCCATGCTTCCTCTCAACAACTTGGGAGCTGATGACTCAAGGGTCTCTGTTAATGAGACCTTATATAGAGGCATGATTGGGTCACTGATGTACCTCACAGCAAGCAGACCAGACATACAATTTGCCACATGTCTCTGTGCTAGGTACCAAGCTAACCCCAAGGAATCCCACCTTGTAGCTGTCAAAAGAATTTTCAGGTACTTAAAAGGATCTCACACATTGGGTCTCTGGTATCTTAATGGATCAGGCTTTGACCTCAAAGCCTACTCAGACTCTGACTACGCTGGGTGCTGTCTTGATAGAAAGAGCACCTCTGGGAGTTGTCAAATCCTTGGTGGAAAGTTAGTATGCTGGAGCGCCAAGAAACAAAACTCTATGGCCATGTCATCAGCTGAAGCTGAATATGTTGCGGCCGTTGGTTGTTGTGCTCAAGTTCTCTGGATGAAAAGTCAGCTGGCTGATTATGGGATCATTTATGAAAAGGTTCCCATATTCTGTGACAACACAAGTGCTATAGCCATCTCAAATAATCCGGTACTTCATTCCAGAACTAAGCATATTGACATCAGGTATCACTTTATCAGAGACCATATTTTAAAAAGGTGATATTGAGCTTCATTTTATACCTACTGAATACCAGCTCGCTGATATATTCACCAAACCTCTGGCTGGGCCAAGTTTTACTAGGTTGGTTGCTGAGCTGGGTATGCTCAATATTGGTAAACAAATCTGATAAATGATGGCTGACCTCTGTCTCTCGGCATTAAATGGAATTGAATGTAACGAGGTAGTTACATTCCAATGGGACTTAATATATTCCCATATTTAATTCAAATGATTAACCTTTATTGTCAACAACTTTCCCGCTTTCCAAGGGACAGAAATATCACTTGAAGAGTCAAGGGGTCTCACTTTTCCTAAAAGGTAATTTTTGCATTAAATGCTTTAATTGAAAAACGGCAAACCCTTTTATCAAAACCCTTGACTCACTTTTTCAAAACTCACATTCTCATAACTTTCACACACACACAACTATTCATCCTCTCAAAACCTTCATTTCTTCCTCACTTCAACAATTGCGTCTTCATCATCTAACACCGCTTTCACTGTTTTGGCCACCTCGAACGTTGATTTTGGGATTCATGATGGCAAAATTGCCTTGAACAACTGTGTAGCTCTCTTGGAGCACACAAATTCACTCTACCAACCTTTGTTCTCCTTCCTCAAAAACTCCACCATCTTTGAAGCCATTACCAGAGTACCCTCCACTTGCTACCACCAATATTTGAAGGAGTTCTGGTATAGCGCGGAAGTTGATCCAACCTCTTCTCACATCACCTCCAACCTTTCCACACATCCCCAACCTCTCACCTTTGATCTTCCTACATTTGGCAAAGTCATTGGACTTCCTGTCAATGAAGGTATGTCCGCTGTGCCTGCCAGCGCCACTATGAAGAAGGCTCTTGCTACCCTTCGTCCTCATGACGACAATGATAAACCCTTCACCACACAAGGTTTCCAGACCAAATCTCTGATCAAAGTGAACTACTTCTCACCTATTTGGAGGACGCTGATGTTATATATTGTGAAATGTCTGGGTGGAAACCAGAGGTCTCATGATCAACTCAATGGAGCCCAGCAAGCCATTGCCTACAGCTTAATTTGGGGACAAGATATAGGGATCGCCCATATACTCTACTCTGACCTCATTGCTATGTTAGAAAACAAAGGGAAGAAGAACAGACTGGCCACCATCTGCTACACTAGATATCTCTCTCTTCTCTTAGAAGATATGCTGGGTGAAGGATACACCAATGATGAACTTCTCTCTTTCTCTCCTTATCACATCACTGTTGCATCACTAAAGACCCCACTGGAAGATGAAGTGCCTCTCAGCAGGCACATGATGCAGGTTGCTGGGTTACCGGTTGCTGATGGAGAGCCCTTGATCCCTCACAATGGGGTGAATGCTGAAAGATCAACTGACAAGTCTCTGTTAAAGACCTCTGTGCAGTCTTCTTCTCAGCCCAAGGTGCCCAAGGAAAAGAAGAAAAAGAGGAAAGACATCCCCCTTTCCTCTGAAACCCCTTTTGTTAATCCTTCCAAGCCCAAGAAGACCAAGAAGAACCCATCCCCTTCTATAGTGGATGTGGTTGTAGAGCCTGCCGCTGACAAACAACCAGAGTCTAGCGTCTCTCAGTCAGCAGAGACGACTAAGAACCTTCTCAACACTTATATCTCTCAGGTATTAGTTTGCCATTTTATTCTTTTGGAGGATCACAAACAATCACTCTCAACATTCTGTAGGAGAGAGTGATGAGGACTTAGGGTTTTCATCAACCCATAGAGTGTCTATGCCAGCACTTAGATCCTTAGGATTATCTTTACACTCTGTCTTAACACAAGGATATGATTCATTTGTGCTCATAACGCACCCCGATGATCCTTCACCCTCTGGACTGTGCTCTTGTCCATAACAACTTGAGCATGCTATAGGTCCTGACCCAGAGTCTCTGCACTTCACGCAGTCTCTGGGTCCCCTCATTAAAAAGAGTCCCAAAGAATTCATTCTTTTGGGGGGACTGAATAATCACCCTTAGTCTTCCTAGGGGCAGCGATAAAAGGCGACCATTACCTTCTAACAATTCACAACTAAAAAGAGTCCCAAAGAATTTATTCTTTTGGGAGGACTAAATAATCACCCTCAGTCTTCCTAGGGGCAGCGATAAATGGCGACCTTTAACCTCCATGAATTCACAACTAAAAGAGTCCCAAGGAGCAATCCTTCAGGGGGAGTTGGATTATCACACCCAGCTATCCTAGGGGCAGCGAACGGCGACCATTCACCACATAACTTTCACAACTCAAAAGAGTCCCAAGGAGCAATCCTTATGGGGGAGCTGGATAATCACACCCAGCTATCCTAGGGGCAGCGAATGGTGACCCTTCACCATAACTATTTCACATTTAAAAGAGTCCCAAGGAGAAATCCTTAGGGGGGGCTGGATAATCACACCCAGCTTTCCTAGGGGCAGCGAATGGCGATCTATAACTTCATTATTTTTCACAATTGGTTACTAACAAATGTCATAACAGGCTCATAATCTTCATGAAGAACAGCAGAATGATGATGCCTATTCTATCGCTGGTGATGACAATGCTGAAGTCCCCCACATAGATCTTGATGCCATGTCAGACATTGATTCTATACCAGAGGATGAGGTCTTCATTATCGAAGAGGACTTGACCATTTCAGACTATGCTGATATAGATGCTGATGATGACCAAGTTACATCAGAATTGAAACCCATCCCTTCCCATCAGTGCCCAATGTGCAAGAACTAGCTACTAAGCGGCTATTAGACCAGCGGCTTTGTGCACCAACCCCAGTTCCCTTCCCAACACTGACAAATGTTATGGAACTAGGGGCAAAGCAACACTTAGAATATTTACAAAAGCTCAAGCATGTCCATGTTCCTTGAATGAAAGATGTTCAGGAGCTCGCTGCTGAGGCTCTCTAGATCAAAAGGGGTGACATCAGTATAATAAAGCCCAAAGTCACAAATGATGTCATCCTCTCTGAACTGCAAACCCTAACCCATGTTGCTGAGGAGCTCACCACAACACTAGAGACTTCACTAACTTCATCTGTGGAATCCTCTATGTCTGCTTTACTTCTGCAACTACTGGGGAGTGCCTTGCAAGCTCACCTCCTAGCTGTTATTAACCAGAGCCTCCAGCAATACATACCATCCGTCCCCTCATCAGCTGTCAAAGCCAATGTTGCAGCGATTGCTAAGGCGTCTGAGCCTTCACGAACTCTTCTTCAAGAGCTGTTGCAAGAGGAACTTAAGGAAATCTGCCTCTTTGTTCATCAAGAATTCAAGAAGTTCCTTAGTCCTGGTTCAGGCACAACTACTTCCGGCGCTATGCCTGAGGGGGAGAATTCAGCAACCTCCACCTCTGAAGAAGAAGAAGACACTGCCTCACCTAAGGGGGAGCAGTCACTCAAACACCCAAAACCCTCAATAGTGATTCCTACACCACAACCTCTTAGATCCTTCAAACCCAACATTGATGCAATAAAGGATAAGGGTAAAGGAATTGCCATTGAACAGCCTGAAATAACCCTGCACTCCCTCCAAGAAGAAGGTGGATCTACAGCAAGGCTCTCCAAAGACTCTGATCTAAAAATATTTAAGAGTGCTGGTGAACCACCACTCACACCAGAGCAGGCTAAAGCTCAAATCTTGGAACACCAAAGCTGGCAAACATCAGAGCAGCTAAACTCAAAAGCAAAGAAGCTCTGAACAAACTCTCTCCTGCTGTAAAGGAAGCTCAGCTGGTGAAGCTCAAAGAATTAGAGGTTAAATGGAGCAACCTTCTAAAGTAATATGAAAGACTTGTAAACCAGAGAGCTGAACCAGGTCAAATCACCAAGTATGCATGTTGCACTGACAAGGACAAAAAGGTGGTGATGACACTTTACAGAGAGAACCAACTAACCAACTATAAAGTCTCCAGTGACTTTAAACTCAGAGATCTGGGCCTCTCTGAATGGTTAGAAATGCTGGCTCTTGCCCAAAAGAAGACTGGGCCTGGTGTTGCCCAAATGATGAAGAATATTCAAGCAAAGCTTAATTGGGTAAGAGACACGGCAAAGAAGCTGAAGGTACCCCTGCCTCCTCAACTTTCACAACAACAACCTTCTCAAGGACCAAGGAAAAGGAAAACCCAAATGGGGCCTCTGGTGGAGAAGTTGGTTACTGAAAACATTGTGGTTGATGGGATGCACAAAAACTTAGTTCTGCCCAAAGAGATCACCAAACCAGTGGGGGGCCAAGTATACTCAGAACCAGAGACATGTATGGTCTTTATGAATGGTAATTATGAGTATTGCTTTCAGTGAATGAACTAACTACATCTGGCATCAACCATCCAGCTTATCAGACTCAAACAGGGCATCCTAAGGAATTGCAAAGCAGCTGAGGATTTTGAGTTTGAAGTTGAACTTGTCATCAACTCTAGGAGGGACAAGGTTGAAGCTCAGAGAATCTGTGATCAAGGACTCGATCGCTGAAGAACCTTTACTTTTTGTTTATGTTTACACCTCTGGGTGTTTGTGTAATAGACTAGGTTCTTTATGTTTAATAAAACTTTGAGGTATGTTTGTTAAATTATGTGTAAGAAGAAGCTGTGTACTCACTTACAATAATTTTAGACTTAGTATAATTTATAAACAAATAGGGGGAGATTGTTGGGCCAATGAAAGTTTTAACTATGGCCCAGTCTAGATTGGTTTAATTAGACTAAATGTTTGCTGATCGCTGAGAGGACCAGCGACAGAGACTAGACCAGTGGAAGGCAAAGCCCCAGCTGGCACACCAGGAACATTCAAGTCAAAGACAACGTCAGAGAAGTCAAAGATAATCTAAAGTCAAACTCACCAGCGATTATGGATAGCTGGGATGTTGAAGGAATGTACTGGTGTTCAAGGATCTCTGAGTTGACAACACTCAGAGATCACTTAAGAACCCTAGAAGTCTGGGATAAGCAAAGCTTATCCAATCCTTTATAGTTTAGGCGGGAGAATCTACCAAGTGTTTTGAGTGGGACAAAACAAAAGATTCAAGATAAAGCCTAGTACGACCTAGTGGGACAAAAGGTGAACAGTTGGCAGAACTGTTCACCTAAAGTTGGTTAAAGGTATGTCTCGATTTAGACATGCATTTAATACGTTGTACTCTTCCATTCAGAAGGTGACACGTATCAACTACTCCCACTAAGGAAGCAACCTCGTACACTATAAATAGGAGTGAGAAGGAAGAATTAACTCAACCCTTCTTCTTGGATAATCTATCTAAGTTAATTCTCTCATTGGAACCGCTGAGCCCTCAGCTGTCTACCAGCATCTCTTTGGTTCCCTTGTAAACTTGAGTCTCGAATCTAGTTTACTTATTTCTAGGGTTCATATCTTGTTGTCAGTCAACAAGTGTATTCATAGCACTTTGTAATACTTTGTTTATAATACTTAATAAAGCATTACGCGTTTGAAAAGTATTTCATTGTGTTTCGTGGTTAAAAGAGTTATAGTTTATCAACAATTGTCATATTAAGGGACTTTCATTATCGCAGACCATCGCATCTTTGAGATAAATCCAAAGGAACCGTGTCTTGGGTGCTCAGTCTTCTTGTGCGACATTCTTCTCATCCTTTACCTTCATAGATACGTTAAAGAAACAAATCAGACCACAAAATAACTTATAGTATACTGAATTTAGGAATGTATTGACACCATTCAAGCCACTTGACAATTGATGGCAGACAATAAAAAGATACTGATATCAAACTCTATTCAATATTGTATTGATACCATTCAAACCACTATCTTTGTAACAAACTGTGATGTATACACAATAACTACATCAGGTGACAAAACATAACAAACAAGTGTAGAAGGCAAAAAAAAGATATTTGAAACATACTAGCAGATAATAATCAAAGAAGACATAGAAAATACAAGCGGATGATAATGTATTATTATTTATAGAAAATACAAGCACACATAGAAATTGATAGAAACTAGTTTACTTGTATTCATAAAAGTACAGTCACATGATCATCAAACAAAAACATTTTTTTAGGAACGGCAATTTTTTACAACTCACGTTAACTATCTCACAAATTCTATCTCACATGTCTCCACCGAGACTTGAACCCACAACTTTTAGGTTAGAGGGCCACTCACATACAACATATAAAACAACCCAACAGAAGACGACTGAGCCTTTTTCTGTATCTTGACACTATCACCAGGCACATGTTAATATGTCAATGTTCGTATGTAAATGATGGCACATGTAGATGTAGAATACAATTAGTGTACCTAAGGAAATTGATGTTGAATTACTGATGTTGAAGGACTCGTATGGCAACAACTACCTTAGATAGTATCAATATGCCGAAATTTATGAACCATTGACAACAACAAAACTCAACCATAAATGATATAACAAGACATGTGTACTAAGGGTGTATGGCATATATACGATTAGTGCATAAAATTATTGTAGGGACGAGCGTTTTGATCTGAATCCCGAAACCGAACCGGAACCGTCCCAGAACCGTACCGATTTCCGGTACCCGAATCCCGTTCGGGACGGTATCGGGACTACAAAATAAGGTGAAAAAATTCGGAACCACTAATTTGGGACGGGACCGGTACCAAATCGGGAAATTCTCGAAAAAAAGGGAAAAACCCGATTTTCTGGTACCGGTACCGATACCCGTCCCGGTACCGATACCCGAATCCCGTTCGATACGGTACCGGTACCACTAATTTATGCTCGAGAAATATTCGGGACGGGATCGGTACCGTGCTCATTCCTAAATTAGTGTATCACACATATTATACTTAGTTGATACCTTTGATCAAACACCTTGTGTGCTATCATATTAAACATGATTTTAACATATTTTTTATCAACAAAAATGCAAAATACAAAATAAATTAGTCTAAATACAATCAATATTAATCAATGATAACACTAAAATAATTAAAAAAATTACTTTCAAACCTAAATGATGAATCTGAAAACTTACACGAATCACAAAGATGATTAACCATAAGGAATGATGTTGAGTGATGAAATGAACCATAAAAAATGGCCGTTAATGTGTCGGAGATGATCTCCATCGCCGTTAAGGACGCCGGAGATGAAATATATTGTCATTTTATAGCAGGAGATTATCACGGCGCCGTCGCTGAATGAGCAGTAAACGGTGGGTCCTAGTGGTTAACGGTGATGCATATGGTGGTCGTGGTGGATATGGTGGTTGTGAGGGAGAAATACGTTAACACAGAAAGAAGAAAAAGAAGAAAAAAATAAGAATATGGCCATTAAATACGAGATGGGATGAAAGTTTGAAAAAAGTGCAACATCTACCCATAAGTTTTGATAAATTACATTCGGCCCCTTGTAGTTTTGGTTCGAAAAAGAAAAAGAGTATTTGTATTGTTTTCTATGTTTTCTAGCAAGGGAATGTTTTCTAATTATCCCATCTCTCTCTCTCTCTCTCTCTCTCTCTTTCTCTCTATATATATATATATATATATATATATAATATATATATATATATATATATATATATATATATATATATATATATATATATATATATATATATATATATATATATATATATATATATATATATATATATATATATATATATATATATATATATATATATATATATATATATATATATATATATATATATATATATATAGAATTAGGATCAAATAAGAACTTTTTAAAGTTGTAAACATAAGAACCCAATGAATGTTTGACAGGTGGATATTGACTCACTAAAAAAACTGAAAATTAATTATATAACCAGAAGGTTATTTTAGGAATTTTTCATTTTGCATTTTGTCATTCCTCATTAAGCCTACATAACTCCATATTTATCTCCTCTCAATCACACCCTACTAGCCTCCATCTTTGCAAACTGGTCACCGTTGCCCAAACGGAACCCGCCAAAAAATCTTAAGATCGTTGGCACCCAAACAAAACTCGGCGAAAAATATTCAATGAAACCCACCACTGTCTTCGAAATCATCCCGCACAACAACTGTTGTGGTGGTATAGAATTCTATATATAAATCTATACAGTTTAAATTCATACATTTATGCATTTTTTATTCTTAGATCTATGCATTTTTTATTCATCAAATCTTTATTTAGTTTAAATGATATTATCATTTGATTCAAATCTTTATTTATTTTGAAATGGAAAGTAGTTTTATATAATAGTAATAATGGTTGTCTGATTGGTCTTTACATTGTTAGTATATTGTTGTAAAAATGTAAGATAAATGAGCTACATGACAAAAAGATGAAGCTTAAAAGTTAACCGCGAATTAATGTTTCTTATTGATTTTTGTTTTGATATTTTTTGTTAGTCCGCCTATACAGCGTTTCGTTGTAGTCTATATGTTTATGATTTTTTGATTGTGTCATGTTTTGAATGTGACATGTGGTTAACTATTTTTACAGATCTGTTGTACTTGTATGCATCTATCAAATGTGTAAATTATGTACTAATGATAGCTTGTTCGCGACGGAGTTGGGCCAGTCGCGTTGATGTATCGGTGTACCTGATGGTGGTATCCTAATGCACCGGTGTATCGGAGTCTGATGGTGTTAGTTTAGTGTCGTTGATGTACCGGTATATCGTAGATTGATGAAGGTGGGGCTGATGCATCGGTGTGCCAATGCCACAGATGTATCTGTGTATCGAAGATTGATAGTGGTGGGGGCTGATGTACCGGTGTCCGTATTCCAATGATGTTCGGGCTGATGCACCAGTGCACCGGATTTTGATGGTGTTGGGGTAGTGACGGTGATGTACCGGTATACCTGATTTGGATGTATCGACGCAATTTTTGTTATGTATCATTCGTATCATTTACATTACTTGTAAACTTTTCATACTATTCTATTTAATGTGTCACTTGTATTTTACTACTATTCTAGTTTCATTGTTTGATGTTCCAATTGTATCACTTAATGTTATTCATGTTTTGACATGCATCAGTATTATTTTTGTAGTGAAGTTGTGTAAATATAATCTATTATGTGGAACATTTATTTCTTGTGGGCCATAATAAATTGTCTAGTTTGAAGGTTGTCAAAAATAAATAGTAAATAATTTTAATATGTACCACTAAATCATTTAAAAATGTTTTAGTGAATAATTGTCTATTTTAAAAGTGTACCATTAAATCATGGACAAGTTCGAGAAACGCATGTGTTTAAAGAAATGACGTACTAGAATTTTTTTATTAATTTCCTAAAATACCCTTTAAAGTCTATTTATTTCCTATGTTGCCCCTCATTAATTATAAATTTTATCAAAGACAAATAACTACATCTAACGGTTGTGATTAGTTCTTACTTTTATAATTTTAAATTTGCTCTCACATTAACCTCCCTCTATATATATATATATATATATATATATATATATATATATATATATATATATATATATATATATATATATATATATATATATATATATATATATATATATATATATATATATATATATATATATATATATATATATATATATATATATATATATATATATATATATATATATATATATATATATATATATATATATATATATATATATATATATATATATATATATATATATATATATATATATATATATATATATATATATATATATATATATATATATATATATATATATATATATATACATGTATACAGATTGTTATATGATTTTAAGTCGTATTACTGCATTGGTGAATAGTGTAGAAGTAGTATTGGATTTCAACTTTTATAAAGTAAAAATTGTAATTTTCGAAATGACATATCGTCATTATTAGAAATTTTTAGAAATTTTAGATAAGAATTAGGTGTAAAGCGTGACTTTTAGTAAAATTTTGTGTGAAATGGAACATTTCGACAATGTGACATTATATTAATAATGTTGTCTCATCATAAATACTTTAAAATTTGCGAAACCGTTGTGAAATAAGAGAATTTTAGTAATTTGATTATGACTTAGTTTGATTGAACTTGTTAAATTATGTGATTTGTAACAATTGAATAGGTATAAAAGTTTGCGAATGATCGAAAGTGTTTTGAAAATAAGATTTTGAAGACAAAATATGAATAAGCGGGTAGATTTGTAACACCAAAAACCAGATTTTAATCATTTTATTATGAATACGTCATTGACTAAGTTTGACTACAAATTTGATAATTGATTAATCAAACCCGATAGTAAAACTCTAAATGTACATATTATGTAAATGATTTTAGAAATTCTGATGTGTCAAAAATACGAAGGAAAGGGACTTGAGGAATCAAAGGTGTCAACTGGCCTAACCATCGTTAACTAGTAACTAGATTTTCGTACCCCTCTTTATAATCTTATATTGTCTTGGTGAGCATTATGGTGTGTTTAAACAATAAAAAAAGAAGGGAATTCATATATGGTGAATTTGGAACTAATGAGGAATCAATGATCAAGTCTTAGCTAATGTCCCTATCAAGTATGTAATCTTATATTAATTATTATTCATACAAATGATGTCGTAAAAACGTTATTTATATTTCTTCACTTCTAGATGTTTTGATTATTACAAGATGTGAAAACGTTCTATATAAAATTAAACGTAAGCAAAGTTTTAGTCGTAAATATATACAACAGAATATCACTAAAAGATAAAAGGGAGTGTTTAGTCTAGCCGGTACACTAGACTAGGTTGCTGGTGCAATTAACTTAATTGCACCAACTACACTATTTAGTGCACCAGCTAGACTCCCTGCGTAAGTCTCTCAATACAAATAGCCAACTGTTAATCTTGATCAAATACCTCTTTGTATAACTAAAAACTCAATGTCTGGTTTTATTTTAACAGATTAAAGATTTAGTAGAGGATATTAATGTAAAAGAAGAAAAACTAGTAGACTTCAATGAATGATGAGATGATGTACGCAATATTTTTCGTAGAAATTGGAATGCTTTACCTTAGGCTAAACTTCAAGAATTTGAAAAAAATGAAACAAAAAAGAACACAAATAAAGGATGTTAAGATATTCCTTTTTTGTTCTTAAATACACAACAAAAAGAATATATTAAAAAACACGATACACCAACTTGGTGCACAACTTATATAAGGTTTGGTTTAGGAGGGTGTTTAAGGTAAATTTATATAACACCTAGTAAGGAGCTAAGAAAAAAAAGTTACAAATGCATGTAGTAAATTGTTAATGTTAAATTGAGTTGGTACTTGTACTCATTTTTGGACATTTCAGTTGGCCATTTATAGCAGTAACCATAAATTATTCATGTTTAAGTTTTAGGTTCATACAATTGGTATGTATATAGATTTAGAGTAGACGTTTATCTGTTTTTAATCAAACCAGTAGTTTGTCAACTTTTTGATAAATTTTGTAGTTTGTAGGGTTGACTTGTCCAAAAAAAATATAGCAAAAAGCTCAAATCCTGGTTTCGAACACCTGATATGTTGTTGTACAGGGGTCAGTGTTCTTACCAGTGTGCTAAGGCCATTTCTTGGTTATCATTTTCCTTTGATTTGATTTAACTACTTTGTTTTTCCACTTTCCTATATAAAATAGTGGCTTATTGTGGCTTTTTCAGCTTATATAGATAAGTTGGAGATTTCTTTTTATTTCTCCATTATTCTAGATTACATTTAGGATTTTTATAGAAAGTTTCAGATTTTTCCTTTTTCTTTTACTATTTTTAATCATTATTTTATTTTTGTTTTTATTTAGTGTTTTAAAAATAGGAAATTAAGTTTTAAAATTTTACAAAAATTATTTTTAGCTTTTATTAAATTAGTTTGAGGTTTAAAAACTTAAAATCAGAATTTAGACTTTTTCTTCATTATTTCAATTTCATGTCTTTAATTAGATTTTTAAAATTAAATAATAAATATTTAAAAGGTTTTCAAAATTATTTTATGATTTTCTATTGTTTATAACACTTTTTAGAATTTATTTGCAAATTTCTAGATTTTTTATTATTATTTTATTATTTTTCATCTCATTTTGCGTGAAAACGTGATTCGACATAGTGTAATTTTTAGCGCAACCCGTCTTTACTTTTCACATCTTTTCTGACAAAAAACGAAACTAATCCAAAAACATTTAATTTTGGCCACATAACCACACCTCCTTCGAGAACGAACTCACATGTCGGTTTTTACATTTTCCTAAAAGTGTAATAAAAACCACAACATCAGCCGCTTGTGGCTACCATGTTCTGCTGGTGGCTCCAACCTTTTCCTATGGCTGCTGAGTAGAAACGAGCCAGGTGGCTGCTCCATTATGAGTGCACTCTAACGGCGGATGCTCGTCTAGATTGGTCTAAAAGTGTTAAAAGGAAATTTGCTGCCCTTTCTCTGGTGTTTGAACCAAGTCAATTGGAGTTCGTATGCTCAAGTTATGGCCAAAACGGTGAAGGTGTGTCGGTAACACATAGCTTCAAACATCTTTGATATAACTTCTTTTCTAGATTTCTTTCTTGATTTCCGTCATGAACATGTTGTTTTGAGTATCGTGAGCAATGACTTCATGACTCTAATCCTATCAACTAGTCTCCATAAGACTTGTATTTGTCGGGATTCCTCCATATTTGCATAAATCATCGTTTATTCTTTGTTTTCACTAATTTTCTTCACTTTCTTTGATCTTGGCTAACTAACAACCTAAAACACAACTTTGCACATATATGAGCTAAAAAGCCCAGTAGTTTAACCAAAAACCAAATTCTAAAAAAGTTTACACTAACAGAATTAGTTTACAAAAAACATTTTATAGTTCTCTTTGATAAGAGTGTTTTTGATAAGATCCCACGACATATCAAGATTGAAAGTCCCTTAATATGACAATTGTTGAAACTATAACTCGTATAACCACAAAAACACAACGAAATACTTTTCAAACGCGTAATGCTTTATTAACTGTTATAAACAAAGTATTACAAAGTGCTATGAATACACCTGTTGAATGAAAATAAGAAATGAACCCTAGAACAAGTAAACTAGATTCGAGACTCAAGTATACAAGGGAACCAATGAGACGTTGGTAGACAGCTGAGGGCTCAACGGTTCCAAAGTGAGAAATAACTTAGATAATTTATCCAAGCACAAGGGTTGCCTTCATTCTTCTTTCTCACTCCTATTTATAGTGGTACGAGGTTGCTTCCTTAGTGGGAGTAGTTGATACGTGTCATCTTCTGAATGGAAGAGTACAACGTATTAAATGCATGTCCAAATCGAGACATACCTTTAAACAACTTTAGGTGAACAGTTCTGTCAACTGTTCACCTTTTGTCCCACTAGGTCGTACTAGGCTTTATCTTGAATCTCTTGTTTTGTCCCGCTCAAAACACTTAGTAGTATCTCCCGCCTAAACTATGAAGGATTGGACAAGCTTTGCTTGTATCAGACTTCTAGGGTTCTTAAGTGATCTCTAAGTATTGTCAACTCAGATATCCATGAACACCAGCACATTCCTTCTACATCCCAGCTATCCATAATCGCTGGTGAGTATGACTTTAGATTGTCTTCGACTTCTCTGACGTTGTCTTTGACTTGAATGTTCCTGGTGTACCAGCTGAAGCTTTGCCTTCCACTGGTCTGGTCTCTGTCGCTGGTCCTCTCAGAGATCAGTAACACTTAGTCTAATTTAAACAAATCTAGACTGGGCCATAGTTAAAACTTTTATTGGCCCAACAATCCCTTCTTATTTGTTTATAAATTATACTAAGTCTAAAATTATTGTAAGTGAGTACACAGCTTCTTCTTACACATAATTTAACGAACATACCTCAGAGTTTTATTAAACATAAAGAACCTAGTCTATTACAAGAACACACAGTGGTGTAAACATAAACAAAATAAAAGTTTCTTCAGCGATCGAGGCCTTGATCACAAATTCTCTGAGCTTCAACTTTGTCACTCCTACAGTTAATGATCAGCTCAACTTCAAACTCAAAATCATCAGCTAATTTGCAGTTCCTTAGGATGCCCTGTTTGAGTCTGGTGAGTTGTATAGTTGACGCCAGATGTAGTTCATTCATCCGCTAAAAGCAATACTCACAATTACCATTCATGAAGACCATTCTTGTCTCTGGTTCTGAGTATTCTTGGCCACCCACTGGTTTGGTGATCTCCTTGGGAAGTACCAGGTTTCTGTGCATTCCATCTACAACAATATTCTTAGTGACCATCTTTTCTACCAGAGGCCCCATTTGGGTTTTCCTTTTTCTTTGTCCTTGAGATGATTGTTGTTGTGATAGTTGAGGAGGCAGAGGTACCTTCAGCTTCTTTGCAGTGTCCCTTACCCAATTCAGCTTAGCTTGAATGTTTTTCATCATTTGGGCAGCACAAGGCCCAGTCTTCTTTTGGGCAAGAGACAGCATTTCTAACCATTCAGAGAGGCCCAGATCTCTGAGTTTAAAGTCACTGAAGACTTTGTAATTGGAAAATGTTTTTCTTTGTATAAGGTCATCACTACTCTTTTGTCTTTGTTAGTGTAACATGCGTACTTGGTGATTTGACCGGGCTCTGCTCTTTGGTCCACTATTCTCTCATATTCCTTTTGAAGGTTGCTCCTTTTAACTTCAAGTTCTTTGAGCTTATTCAACTGAGCTTCCTTTACAGCTGGAGAGAGTAGTTTGTTCAGAGATTCTTTGCTTTTTATTTCAGAAGCTCTAATGTTTGCTAACCTTTTTTGTTCCAAGATTTGAGCATTTGCCTGCTCTGGGGTTAGTAGTCGTTCATCAGCGCTTTTAAATTTGTTCAAGTCAGAGTGCTTGGATGTGGATCCACCTTCTTCTTGGAGGGAGTGCAGGGTTGTTTCAGGTACCTCAGTGGCAATTCCTTTTCCCTTGTCATGTGATAGCTCAGTGATGGGGTTGAAGGATCTGATGGGTTTTGGTGTTGGGATCACTTTTGAGGTTGCTAGTTGTTTAAGTGATTTCTCCCCCTTAGGTGGAGCAGTGTCTGTATCTTCTTCAGAGGTGGAGGTTGCTGAATTCTCCCCCTCAGGCATAGCGCCGTTAGAAGCTGTGCCTGCTCCAGTTTTGAGGAACTTAACACATTCTTGTTAAACAAATACGCATATTTCTTTGAGTTCCTCCTGTAATATCTTCTAAAGAAGTTTCCTAGAAGGCTCAGATGCCTTGGCAATAGCAGCAACATTTTCTTTCACAGCTGTGGTGAGTACTGATGGTATGTATTGCTGAAGACTCTGGTTTAGAACTATTGGGAGGTGAGTTTGCAAGGCATTTCCCAGCAGTTGCGGAAGCAGTGCAGTCATAGAGGATTCCACAAATGAAGTTAGTGAAGTCTCTAGGGTGGTGGTGAGTTCCTCAGCAGCATGGGTGAGTGTTTGTAATTCAGAGAGGATGACATCATTTGTGACTTTAGGCTTGGTTTTACTGATGTCTCCCCTCTTGACCCAGAGATCATCAGCGGCTAGTTCCTGGACATCTTTCATTCTAGGAACATGGACAGGCTTGAGGTTTTGTAAATGTTCCAAGTGTTTCATTGCCCCTAGTTCCATGACATTGGGCAAGGTAGGGAAGGGAACTAGGGTTGGTGAACAGAGCCTCAGGTCCCATAGCTGCTTGGCAGCCAGTTCTTGAACATTTTCAATTGAAGGGAATGTTGGAAATTCACTTTATGTGACGACATTTAAGAATTCCCATCAGTTATCATAATCACACACGCTTAGACTAGACTAGGATCAATGTATAGTTTAAGGGTCGTGTGTGACTATATATACCCCTCCAAGGCTTCCAAGGAGGGGCGTTGATTGTGTTTCTTTTTCATTTTATTACATTTTCCTTTCTTTCTCTTTACACACACAACCACTCTCTCTCTAAGCTTCAACAATGACTACCACTACCATCTACCACCATGTTATACCACCGGTTTAGCTAAAAGCAAATCCACAATTGGTATCAGAGCCTCGGTTCAATCCTTGGATCGTGTTTATTGTTTTCGATTTGGTGGTCTAAATTTTTTTCTTTGGTCCCGATCTAAAATTTTTTTGTCACGGTTTGTGTTTTTCTGTCAATATTCACAAGTTTTTTGCTACTTTCACATGTACTTTGTCAAGTTATATCACTTTTCCATATACACAGTCCACATATCTGATCTGAAAAGTCCATGGTTTTATATCTTGTCATATGAGTTATCATGTCCATCACACAGTCATCATGTTTATCATTATTCAATTAATCTGACTTATCATTTTGTCACATGGTTTCATCTGTTTTATATCATTTATGGGTTATGTAATATTTTTTTTGAAGATGAAGATGAGATGTGCCCAGAAAACATGTTCCTGAATATCAGGAAAAAGTACAGATAAGATGTCAGTCACATTCAGATCAGAATATTGCGATCGCAAAAACCAATGGTTTCTACATTGCGGTCGAATATTCCGATGGAACACATTTCGACGGATGCATTCCGACGGATGCATTCCGATGGGGTGTAGATAAAACATTGCGATAGAAGTAACAGTTTAAAAATTGCGATGGGTTTTAATTTTGACTTTGCGATGCAGTTTATAAGACAACATTGCGACAAGACTGAAATCATTGCGATAGACTCATTTTTGTTTAAAACATGGCTACAATTTTTTGAGGACTCTACCTGCACTAGTCTGACCTCAACTAAAACCGAAACCAACTCAACCGGGTTAACTTGGTAATTACCGAGTTGACTCAGTTAACTCACTGAGTCTAATTTAACACTCCTACCTTATATCACCATAACACCATCAATTTAATCATATGCCCATCGTCACTTAATCACCATCTAGACTCAAAACAGTAAATCAAAAAGATCTCAGTTTATTTTTTTTTCGATTAAGGATCTCTAAAAGATCTATTTCTCGAAAACTGTTTTCATCATAGATCTGTGTTTGGATTACCCATCTTTTTATTTACGAAAATTATAGAAGATTGATAACATTTTTTGTTATAATCTTTCTCATTTTCGAGTGCAAAAATCACACATGCAATTCATAAACCTACCCGAGATCATCAAGATCTTGAAGTTGGTTTATATATCTTCACGGGTTTCGCTTATCCTTTGAAGATGAAGCCTCGTTGGTTTATGCAACAAACAAAACAGTTGATTGGTTCGAAGTGTGTTATCATTCGATCAGTATAGATCGAATCTGATAAATATAACTTGGGTTTAATTGATTTGCATGATGATTTACTTTATTAGATGGAGTTTTAATTTACTGTTGGGAGAGAGAATGATGGGGGACGGAGTAAACAAAGTTGTTGTGGAGGGGATGAGATGAATTTGGGTGACGGAGGTTTCTATGTGTGAGAGAGGATAAGGTTAAGAAATGAAGCGGTTGTTTGAGATGAGACTAGGTTAAGAATGTGGTATATTAGGGTTAAGCTACTTCCTATATCCTCACTTCTTAGTTATGGGCTGAGTTAATTTTAATGGGTCAACATTCTATCTAGATTGGCATTATGGGCTGTCTTGCAACTTCTATTTTTTGAACGAGCAACATGTGACGTGACAAAGTATACACGTATATGGGCTAAAGTTATACTTTGGATATTATCGGGACAAAAGTGACGTGACAAAGTGCCGAGACAAAAAAAATGACGAGACAATTGTGACAAAATTTATCTGACGAGACCAAGAAAAATTTGGTGATTTTTTAGTGGCTACGGACTTGTTTGATCAGGTATTAATTATGGGAAGTTGAAGACAGATTTTTCGAAGGTGTGTATTTATTTTATCTTCAAACATAACTTGCTCGTGCTTAATCTTAGAATGAAGACTTGTTTATCTATTTTCCGGGTTCGGGGTGGATGGTTGATGACTCGGATAACTATCACTTAAAGGGGTTACATTGTTGTACTCAGTGTCACGCGCTTAGTCGACGTGGATAATTTCAAGAGGTGTTGTGCTTATAGACTTCTTCAGTGATGCATTGGGTACTTAGAGATTTCTCCACCGTTCTTCATTCAACAATTGTGCAAGCTTAAGTCACAAGATCGAAGGATTCCTATTTAGTTTCACGTTTGATGTATCTGGTTCATTCTATTAGTGGTCACTTCAAATTGCCTACAAAGGGGTTGGTAAAGATGGCCATGGAGAGTTTATGAGTAGAGATTTTTGATCAGCAGTTGATTCTCACAAAATATATAATTCTGCTTATTTATTATTCTCACGAGATTTCAGGTATATGTGCGTACGATTTTTTGATGGTTCCGAGTTTCGAAACCATCAAGGGGGAAGAAGAAGACACATTGAACGCACAACGAGTACACGTGATGAACTTCATACCTTCTTTTGATTTGAAGACATTCCGGGATGACATTAGTTATAGCCGCAGAGAAAATCAGTGTTTTAACTCATGGCGTTATCAATCTCTAAACGGTACACTACTGATTCGATGTTTAATTGTTTGGTTGTTGCAATTATTCATCATCATCCTATGGAGAGATATGCATTCCCGGGACTTAATTGACTCTGGTGCATCTCCGGAAGAAGATATGTGCATTTCGGGGACTTAATTGACTCTGGTGTTACGATGTCAACTTCATGAATCGGATAAAGTGTCCACTTTAGTATTTGAGCTTCATACATGGGATTGGTTTATTTTCTTCAACTATGTGGGGGAAGAAATGTCTTGATTCTTTCTAGTATGCATAACTTGAACTCTCAGGGGGAAGAAAAAATTCAGAAGAATTATTCAAGCATGAGAAGAGAAGTTGTTGATCCACTTGGTGTGCCCCTTACTTTCAATCCCTCATAGCTACATTATCATGTTATATGATGGGGTTTGCTTTTTTAAATTCCGCTGTGCGCTTAATCATTCTAAGCTTTATTCAAAGCTTTGGACTTGCTTATGAGGACTGTCGGTTTAGGGGGAAGCTATTTAAAAGCTTCTACATCAAGTTGATGTGGCATGATTTAGGGGGAAGTTAATTCAGAAGCTTCTCCTTAACCAGAAGAATATGGATTACTTAGCTCGTGCCGTTACAGTATTTCTACTACAAGTTACTTTAAAGATGAGTCGTTTTGAAGTGAAGACTTGAAGTCAAAGGCCTCAGAAGACATCATCAGCATTGGACGCTTCATGAAAGCTTTTGTTCTTAATCATTATGTACTTGTTAGGAAAAATACTATAAGGAATTCTACACGTCGTCCCATGGGGGAAGATTGTTGGAAATTCACTTTATGTGACGACATTTAAGAATTCCCATTAGTTATCATAGTCAGACACGCTTAGACTAGACTAGGAACAATGTATAGTGTAAGGGTCGTGTGTGACTATATATACCCCTCCAAGGCTTCCAAGGAGGGGTGTTGATTGTGTTTCTTTTTCATTTTATTACATTTTCCTTTCTTTCTCTTTGCACACACAACCACTCTCTCTCTAAGCTTCAACAATGGCTACCACTACCATCTACCACCATGTTAGACCACCAGATTAGCTAAAAGCAAATCCACAGGGAAAGAAATGGGTTTTAAATCGGATGTGACTTGGTCATCATCAGCATCCATATCAGCATAGTCTGAAATGGTTAGGTCATCTTCAATGATAAAGACCTCATCTTCTGGCATGGAGTCAATGTTTGACATGGTATCCAGATCAATGTGGGGGGCGTCAACATTATCATCACCAGCAATGGAATAGGCATCATCATTTTGTTGTTCTTCATGAAGATTATGAGCCTGTTATGACATTTGTTAGTAACCAGTATGAAATAAATATGAAGTTATAGATCGCCATTCGCTGCCCCTAGGAAAGCGGGGTGTGATTATCCAACCCCCCTCCCCCTAAGGATTTCTCCTTGGGACTCTTTTAGTGTGAAACAGATAAGTTGAAGGGTCGCCATTCGCTGCCCCTAAGTTAGCTAGGTGTGACTATCCTGCTCCCCTATAAGGATTACTCCTTGGGACTCTTTTAATTTGTGAAAATTATGTGGTGAATGGTCGCCATTCGCTCCCCCTAGGATAGATGGGTGTGATTATCCAGCTCCCCCATAAGGATTACTCCTTGGGACTCTTTTGATTTGTGAAAACTATGTAGTGAATGGTCGTCGTTCGCTGCCCCTAGGATAGCTGGGTGTGATTATCCAACTCCCCCTGAAGGATTTCTCCTTGGGACTCTTTTAATTGTGAGTTAATGGAAGTTAAAGGTTGCCTTTTATCGCTGCCCTAAGAAGACTGAGGGTGATTATTCAATCCCCCCCAAAAGAATAAATTCTTTGGGACTCTTTTAGTTGTGACATATTTGAAGGTAATGGTCGCCTTTTATCGCTGCCCCTAGGAAGACTGAGGGTGATTATTCAGTCCCCCCAAAAGAATAAATTCTTTGGGACTCTTTTCATATGAGGGGACCCAGAGACCACGTGAGGTGCAGAGACTCTAGGTTGGGACCTATAGCATGCTCAAGTTGTTATAGACAAGAGCACAGTCCAGAGGGTGAAGGATCATCGGGGTGCATTATGAGCACAAGTGAATCATATCCTCGTGTTAAGACAGAGTGTACAGATAATCCTAAGAGTTCTAGGTGCAGACACAGACACTCTATGGGTTGAGGCAAACCCTAAGACTTCATCAGTCTCTCCTACAGAATGTTGAGAGTGATTGTATGTGAACCTCTAAGATAAAAAAAATGGCAAACTAATACCTGAGAGATATCAACGTGGAGAAGGTTCTTAGTCGTCTCTGCTAACAGGGAGACGCTAGACTCTGGTTGTTTGTCAGCGGCAGGCTCTTCAACCACATCCTCCAGAGAAGGGGATGGGTTCTTCTTGGTCTTCTTCGTCTTGGAAGGATTAACATAAGGGGTTTCAGAGGAAAGGAGGATGTCTTTCCTCTTCTTCTTCTTGTCCTTGGGCGCCTTGGACTGAGAAGTGGACTGCACAGAGGTCTTGGACAAAGACTTGTCAGTTTGTCTTTCAGCATTCACCTTATTGTGAGGGATCAAGGGCTCTCTATCAGCAACGAGTAACCCAGCAACCTGCATCATATGCCTGCTAAGAGGCACTTCATCTTCCAAGGGAGTCTTTAGTGAGGCTGGAGTGATGCGAAAGGGAGAGAAGGAGTGAAGTTCATCATTTGTATAGGTTTCACCAAGCATATCCTCTATGAGGAGAGAGAGATATCTTGTGTAGCAGATGGTGGCCAGTCGATGCTTTTTCCCTTTGTTTTCCATCTTTGCAATGAGGTCAGTGTAAAGTATGTGGGCGATCCCTATGTCTTGCCCCCAAATTAAGTTGTAAGTGGTTGCTTGCTGAGCACCATTAAGCTGATCATGTGACCCCTGGTTTCCTCCTAGACATTTCATAATGTACAGCATCAACGTCCTCCAAATGGATGAACAGTAATTCACTTTAATTAGTGATTTGTTTTGGAAGCCTTGGGTAGTGAAGGGTTTGTCATCCTCATCATGAGGACGAAGGGTAGCCAGAGCCTTCTTCACTGTGGCGCTGGCGGGCACAGCAGACATGCCTTCATTGACTGGAAGTCCAATGACTTTCGAAAAGTTGTGGAAATCAAAGGTGAGGGATTGTGGATGTGTGGAAAGGTTGAAGGTGATGTGTGATGAGGTTTGATCAACTTCAGCGTTGTACCAAAACTCCCTCAAGTATTGGTGGTAGCAAGTGGAGGGTTCCCTAGTAATGGCTTCGTAAATGGTGGAGTTCTTGAGGAAGGATAACAAGGGATGGTAGAGAGGATTGTTATGTTCCAAAAGTGCTACACAGTTGTTCAAGGCGATCTTTCCATCGTTTATCCCAAAATCTACATTCGAGGCGGATAAAACGGTGAATGAGGTATTTGTTGATGAAGACGCCATTGTTGATGGAAGGAAGAAATGGAGGATGTGTAAAAGGTGAAAGTATGTGTGTGTGAAAGTAATGAGTAATGTGATGTTTGAAAAATGAGTCAAGGGTTTTGATAAAAGGTTTAGCCGTTTTTAATTAAAGCATTTAATGCAAAAGTTTAACATTTAGGAAAAGTGGGACCCCTTGACTCTTCATATGATTTTATTTGTCCCCTTGGAAAGCGGGAAAGTTGTTGATAATAAAGGATAATCATTTGAATTAAATATGAGAATATATTAACTCCCATTGGAATGTAACTACCTCGTTACATTCAATTCCCTTAAATGCCCAGAGACAGAGATCATTTATCAGATTTGTTTACCGATATTGAGCATACCCAACTCAGCAACCAACCTAGTAAAACTTGGCTCAGGCAGAGGCTTGGTGAATATATCAGCGAGCTGGTATTCAGTGGGTATAAAATGAAACTCAATATCACCTTTTAAAATATGGTCTCTGATAAAGTGATCTTGATGTCAATATTCTTAGTTCTGGAATGAAGTACCGGATTATTGGAGATGCCTATAGCACTTGTGTTGTCACAAAATATGGGAACCTTTTCATAAGCGATCCCATAATCAGCCAGCTGACTTTTCATCCAGAGAACTTGAGCACAGCAACCAGCGGCCGCTACGTATTCAGCTTCAGTTGATGACATGGCCACAGAGTTTTGTTTCTTAGCACTCCAACATACTAACTTTCCTCCAAGGATTTGACAACTCCCAGAGGTGCTCTTTCTATCAAGACAGCACCCAGCGTAGTCAAAGTCTGAGTAGGCTTTGAGGTCGAAGCCTGATCCGTTTGGATACCAGAGACCCAGCGTCGAAGATCCATTTAAGTACCTGGAAATTCTTTTGACAGCTACAAGGTGGGATTCCTTGGGGTTAGCTTGGTACCTAGCACAGAGACATGTGGCAAATTGTATGTCTGGTCTGCTTGCTGTGAGGTACATCAGTGACCCAATCATGCCTCTATATAAGGTCTCATTAACAGAGACCCCTGAGTCATCAGCTCCCAAGTTGTTGGGAGGAAGCATGGGGCATTTCACTGATGCACAATCAAACAGGTCATACTTCTTGAGCAAATCCTTAACATATATTTCTTGACAAATGGAAATTCCTTTTGAATTTTGTTTAATTTGAAAACCCAAGAAAAAGTTAATTACCCCATCATGCTCATTTCATACTTTTTGGTCATGAGTTTGGTAAACTATTTGCTCAAAGTGATATTGGTTGAACCAAAAATTATGTCATCCACATAAATCTATACTAAAATGACATCACCCTTGGACCTATAAGTGAACAGGGTTTGATCAATGGTACCTCTGACAAATTTATTTTCAATTGAGAATTTTGATAGGGTTTTCATACCAGGCTCTAGGCGCTTGTTTCAGCCCATAGAGTGCTTTGTGAAGTCTGCAGACGTGATCAGGATACTCACTGCTTTCAAACCATGAGGGTTGATAGACATATACTTCCTCTACAAGCTTACCATTTAGAAAAGCACTCTTCACATCCATCTGGTATACAGTAAACCCCATATAAGCTGCAAAGGCAAGGAAGATTCTGATAGCTTCCAATCTGGCTACTGGTGCAAACGTTTCATCATAGTCAATACCCTCAGATTGATTGTACCCCAACACCACAAGCCTATCCTTGTTTTTAACAATCATGCCAGCTTCATCCCTCTTGTTTCTGTAGACCCACTTAGTTCCAACCACTTGTTTTCTAGCTGGAGCTTTTACCAGAGTCCACACCTTGTTCCTCTTGTTCTGATTCAACTCATCTTGCATGGAAACAACCCACCCTTCATCTAGAAGCGCATCAGCCACATTCTTAGGTTCATCTTCAGAGAGAAAATCAGCGAAAAGGCACTCATTCGCTGAGGCTGTTTCCAGAGATCTCAATTTGCCTCTGGTGGTGACTCCCTCAAAGGGTTCACCAAGAATATTCACCAGAAGAATATCTTGGTTCCTGCTCCATTTGGATTGAGGAGTAGGAGTCTCTATGGGTTCAGGAGTCACTGCAGGATCAATGAATGCTGGGGGATCTTCACATGTTATTTCTTCATCCATAATCTCTTCATCAAGGTGAGAGATCGGTTCGAAAAGATCAGCATTCACTTCAGTGGGTGGAGTGATAGGTTCAGCATTTTCAACCACTAAAGTGATGTCAGAGATTGAGTGTGGATCCAATGCATGAACATAAGGAAAGTTCTTGTGACAGGCCTGAGATGATTCCTTAGGATATGATAAATCATCCTCTGGATATGATTTGACTTCGTTAAAATCAATGACATATTCTTCTGTGTTGGTGTGAGTAATGACAGCATCTGCTTCATTCAAGGTGACATGGATGGATTCTTCTAGTTCTTTCTTGTGAATGTTGAATACTCTAAAGGCTTTGGAGGTGGGAGAGTAGCCAACAAAGAATCGGTCATCTAACTTTTCATCAAATTTTTCCCAGGTGATCTCTGTAGTTGTGAATGAAAACAGGGCAACCAAAGACATGGAAGTAGCTTACATCAGGGGCTCTCTTCATATACACTTCATAAGAGGTCTTTCCGTGTCTCTTCACAATAATAGATCTGTTTTGTATGTAACAAGCTGTGTTCACAGCTTCACCCCAAAATTGTTTTGGAAGTCTTGATTCGCTGAGCATGGTTCTAGCAACCTCTATGAGAGTTTTGTTTCTTCTTTCAGGTACACCATTTTGTTCAAGGGTGCCTGGGTTAGAAAAGTTATGTGATATTCCCTTTTCATCACAAAAGGCTTCCATGACATGGTTCTTGAATTCAGTGCCATTGTCACTTTTGATAGCCTTAACTCTGCAGTCATTGAAATTCTCTATTTCTCTGATGAAGGACATTATTCTTTCAACAATATCACTCTTTCTTTTGAGAAAGAATACCCATGTGAATCTGGAGAATTCATCTACAATGACTAGTGTATACTTGTTGTGATTAAGGGATTGAGGTTTTACTGGTCCAAATAAGTACATGTGAAGAAGATGGAGGCACTTATTTATGGAGAATGATTGCTTTGTCTTAAATGAGGCTCTGTGGTGCTTCCCTTTCTCGCAGGCTGAGCAGGGTCTGTCTTTGGTGAAGGTCAGAGAGGGAAGCCCAGCCACTAAATCATTCTTGGCCAGTTTGTTGATGTTCTTGAAGTTGAGGTGGGAGAGTCTCTTATGCCATAGCCAATTTTCACTATTAGATACTTTGGCAAAGAGACAGGTGTTCATCCCTTCTGGACATGATGTCATGTCAATGACATATACATCCCTTCTGGACATGATGTCATGTCAATGACATACACATCCCTTCTTCTGGGTGTAGTTAGAACAACATCATCATTTTGATTGAAGATTGTTCATTGGGTATTGGTGAATAGAACTTTGAAACCAGCATCGTAGAGTTGACTAATGCTGATTAAGTTGTGCTTCAGTCCATTGACATAAGAGACCCTTGTGAAGGTTATTCTGTTGCAATCCACTGAGCCATAACCCTCAGTAGCCCCTGAGGAGTCATCTCCAAAGACTACTTTTGGACCAGACTCCTTCTTATATCTATGCAAATATTATTTAACCCCTGTCATATGTCTGGAGCACCCACTATCCAGATACCAAACAGATTTCTTCAGATATTCCTGCATAGATATAACAAAGCCAGATTAGTTTCGATGATGAACCCACTTTCCAGTGGGTCCATGCTGTCGCTGACCAACGACATTTGGTCTTCTCTGGTTTCTATCTCCCCCTCTTTGGTTGCAGTCTCTAGGTTCATGATGCATACTGCCACAAAAGTCACATCCGGGATAATGCTCACACTCATCAGAGTGATGGTCAAAGAAGCCACAATACTTGCATGGGGGATTTGGTCTGTAACCCTAAGAATTATCTCTGGGTTTGGGCTCAACTCTTCTAGAGCGCCTGTGAAGAGTTTTCGATCTTAATTGAGTTCTGGTTCTTTGAACAGCAATGATCTCCTCATGCTCTCTAGAGGTGTGTTCAGTAGCTCGCATGTGATACATTTTGGTTTCTCTGAGCAGTCCTCATAAGAATGATTTTTGAAACTGCAATGCTTGCAAGGCCTGAATAAAGCTCTCCCCTTAGAGCTACTAGATCCTTCGCCAAGAGAGTTAACAGATGGACTGTTAACTTTGGGGTTGATTTGTTCTTTCAGCCCCTTTACTTCTTCCATCAAGGTGAGGAGAAGTTGTTTGGTGGGTGAAAGCTCTTCAGGGGGAGGAGTGGGTTTTTGGAGTCCTTGGCCACAAAAACCTTTTTGTGCGCTTTATCAGCGACTTTGAGAATTGGATTCCCTGGGGTTTTTGTTAGAGGTTTTGGGCCAATCAAGGAATCAGATGGGATAGCACCAGCGAGTCTTGGTAAAGCTGGTACCTCTAATTTCTTGTCAGAGTTTATCTCATCCATAGAGGTGGAAGAAGGAGAAGAAACATCTGAAGGGACAAATTTAACATTGGGTACAGGTATATGATTTTTGTATCTACCCTTTCCCCCAATAGCCTGAACCACGTCACCTGGTATAGCTTCAGCAACTATTTCTTCCACTATGGATTGAGCCAAATTCCATTTTTCAATGGTTTTTCTGAGTTCAGTGTTTTCATCAGTTAAAGACTCATTTTCAATGGACAATTTGCTTACTTCATTTTGAAGTTGATTTGCAAGATTCACAAAGGGTTTAAGATTTGCTAATTCATATTGACAAAGATTTAACTCTGTTTTAAGACTATGAAACTTGTTTAACAGGTTTTTTCTTTGCTCTTCAACATAGTGGAGGTCAACCAAGGTATAGTCACTGACATGGTCTCTATCAGGACCTTCAGGCATAGATAGCAGTCTTTGTACCTTTTTCATGGTGATGTCCACCTATTGACCAGATCTTGCATCACTTTTTCCCATAGCAGGTTCTTCATCAGCGACAGCCATAAAGGCTCTGACGGTAGTGGTTCCTTCATCCTCAGATGTAAGGGGTTCATCATCCCATTCGAATGAAGCAGCAATTAGACCTTTTTAGTCTTCTTAACATCCTTTTTCTTAGATGCATCTTCAGCTTTCTGGTTGAGTTTTAATATCTCAGCTTTTAAGGCTTTTTACTTAACTTTGTAGTCCTTCTTTCCCTCTGAGTCAGAGTGGGAAGTTTGCTTGAAAGGTGAGGTAGAGAACTTCTTCTTGCTGATGTGGTTGTTGCTGGATGAAGTAAAGCTTGGAGAGAGGTTTTTTATGACCAGTAATCTTTCTGAAAGTGACTAGTCTTTCCACAAGTGTAGCATAACACCTTGGATTTATCAACCTTAGCAGCTCCAACTCTACCATATCTCTTGTAGTACCTCTTTTGGTCAGCTAGAAGGGCTCTGTCATGGAACTCAGCATGTAATTCATCAAGAAATTCTTGATTGCTTCTGGTGTCCTCGTCTATGTCAAAGTCGTTGTCCTAAAAAGAATGTTAGGAACAAGAGCTTTTGATCCAGTGATATTGGTGGTAAACCTATCAGTCTCTGATTTGTAAATGGAGTCAACTAGCCCTTCTTCATAGTTATATCTACCAAACAGTTGGGCTAAAGTATCATTTTTGATATCATTATTTGCTCTTAAGGTCAGGCTTAGGCTAAGCCATTTTCTAGGTAAACTATTGACAAATGTATCATTAACCTGAGCCTTAGGTAGAACAACTCCATTGTTTTCCAAGTCATTCAACAAAATCTTAATCCTAGTATAAGTTTGAGCAACAGTTTCTGTTTCTAAAGCTTTAAAAGCATTAAACTTAAGTCTAAGGGCTTGGATTTTGGTTTCTTTTGTTTTCTCTGGACCTTCATACCCTAGAACTAACTTAGTCCACATCTCCTTAGCAGAGTTTCATTTTATGATGGACTTCATAATGTTCTTGGGGTAGGCAAGAGACTATGATACTTTTAAGTCTCATGTCCTGGTTAGCCAGACGTCTATCCGCTGGAGACCATTGCTTAACAGGCTTCTTGATGGGTCTCTCAGGGGTAGAGGAAACGGCCAGTGGTACATAGGGACCATTTTCTACGATTTCTATCAAGAAGGGTTATAAGCGATCTAAATATATAAGAAGTTCACTTTTCCAACTTGAAAAATCTTCTTCATCAAATGCTGGAACATTGGACACACGTAACCCCCCACGAACATCAAGTAGTTGGGGAAGGTCATCATCATTATTACCAGTGCTTACAACCGGTTTAGGCATGGTAGTAGATGTGGTGGCCGGTGCGGTGGTCGAAGTGGTACCTTGACTAGTTTGACCAAAGGGTGGAGGAGGTATAGTATCAGCCATATTAGGATCTTGATTTAAAAAACAAGAACGGTTTATAAAATGTTTTATAAATCAAAATGCTCTGATACCAATTGAAAGTCCCTTGATATGACAATTGTTGAAACTATAACTCGTATAACCACAAAAACACAACGAAATACTTTTCAAACGCGCGTAATGCTTTATTAACTGTTATAAACAAAGTATTACAAAGTGCTATGAATACACTCGTTGAATGACAATAAGAAATGAACCCTATAACAAGTAAACTAGATTCGAGACTCGTGTTTACAAGGGAACCAATGAGACGCTGGTAGAGAGCTGAGGGCTCAGCGGTTTCAAAGTGAGAAATAACTTAGATAATTTATCCAAGCACAAGGGTTGCCTTCATTCTTCTTTCTCACTCCTATTTATAGTGGTACGAGGTTGCTTCCTTAGTGGGAGTAGTTGATATGTGTCATCTTCTGAATGGAAGAGTACAACGTATTAAATGCATGTCCAAATCGCGACATACCTTTAAACAACTTTAGGTGAACAGTTCTGCCAACTATTCACCTTTTGTCCCACTAGGTCGTACTAGGCTTTATCTTGAATCTCTTGTTTTGTCCCGCTCAAAACACTTAGTAGATTCTCCCACCTAAACTATAAAGGATTGGACAAGCTTTGCTTGTATCAGACTTCTAGGGTTCTTAAGTGATCTCTGAGTATTGTCAACTCAGAGATCCTTGAACATCAACACATTCCTTCTACATCCCAGCTATCCATAATCGCTGGTGAGTATGACTTCAGATTGTCTTCGAATTCTCTGACGTTGTCTTTGACTTGAATGTTCCTGGTGTGCCAGCTGAGGCTTTGCCTTCCACTGGTCTGGTCTCTGTTGCTGGTCCTCTCAGCGATCATTAACACTTAGTCTAATTTAAACAAATCTAGACTGGGCCATAGTTAAAACTTTCATTGGCCCAACAAATATTATCTTTTGTTGGCCAAACAAACTTATAAAACTTGTAAAATAGATCACAATGCAAATATCTGACTCATAGGTTCGAGTGTTCGTTTCCCAATCTCAAACATAATCTGGTTTAGTTTTATCATATTTCAACTTCTTCATAGCCTCAGCCTGTTTGAACATCCTTAATATATGTTCATTCATCTCTTCTTTAGAACCAACATAATCTTCTTTCTCACTTTCAATGTTGTGAGGACATTCTACCGACAGTAATTTCCTGGGTCACCAGACCATGTTCTTGGGAACATGATCACTATTAAAATTACTGGCAGCTTGTTTCACCCTTTCTCAGTACTTGGATTCACTTTTAGTGTTACCAGAGTTAACAGAGTTTTGATGAACTAAAATTGTTATCTTTTGAGTACTTTAGACTGTGGTTGTATCACAAAAGGGTTTAATTTATTGTCACCAAAGTATTGTCTTGTGTTGACAGAGTTAATAGACCTTGGGCTATTACTACTAGTGTAAGATCTTGGGTGACTAGAATTAAAAGACTTACCATAATTAAAAGTTCTACCAGAATTAACTGGTGAAGATCTTCCAGAATTAAAATGACTAGCATTATCAATTGGTTTAAAACTATCCCCGTATATTACTAACCTAGGGATCATTCTAGTATTATGTTGGTAATTATTTTGGGGATACTTATTCTTATATCCTACTCCCCTTTTGCGATTCCTATAAGAATGTGCCTGCCAATGGTCAAAACTACCACACATATAGCAAGCCTTATTCCTCAACCCAATTTTATGAAATTGTTAGTTGTTTCCGTTTCTTTGATTTCCTCTAGGTATGTTGGCCCTATATATTTCAGCATATTTGACAGGTTTCTTAACATGTTGATATTTAGGGGCATTAGGGTTAAACTCACCATCTTTCTTTAAAACAACTTTCTCTCCTAGCTTGACATCAGTCTGAGAGTTTGTGCTCTATGAACTAGTTGTGTCTGAGGTCAAACCCTTAGTCTGGCTACCAACACTAGAACTATCAGTTGGTGTAACATGTGGAGTGCCAACATAAGTTTTACTAGAACAGGTAGCACTATCACTTTGTTTTTCAAACTTAATTGGAACAAATTCTGGTTCCTCCTTTTTTGAAACTCTGGTAAACTAGTGTATGACATATTTGGTATAGAAGAAAATTACACAATATGGGGCTCAACAACATGGTAATCACCATTGTATCCTAGTCCCCACTTGCATTTATCAAGAACATGTCTGTTAATCATTTTCTCCATGCTTTTAGTGGCATTACTAAGACTTTTAAATTCTAGTTCATTTTTAAGCTTCATAATTTCACTAGTCTCCAACTTAGAATTTAGATCAATGATTTCACGGGTTTGAGTTGCTATTTCTCTTTTTAAAAGAATGATAGAGTCTTTAAATTCATTTTCTTGTTCCTTATAATATACTATATGGTCTTCTAAAATTTTCAGACCTTTTTCATAACTAGTCAAATCATGAGTAGGTCTATCATCATTCCTTTTAATACCATCACAATATCTTTAAGTTCCTCATAATTGTTCCGACATTAAGTAGTATAGTTTTTCTTAAGAATTACCTCAAAGTCTGAAAGTGCCATGAGTGCATTGTTTGTGATAAGTTCCTCATCTTCCATGATGCTCCAATCCATTCCAACTCAATCAAAAGCTACTAATGTATTGGTAGAAGGCCCTTCAACAGTTACATGACTGCTTGGACTTCTGCATTCTATTAAAAAATATCCATTCTTGTGGAAATAATAGCATTCCACCTTAGACTTATCAAAACTTTCCTTATCACTAGCATCTATAATGATCTTCTTTCTAGTTCTTCTAAGAAACCTTCTTGCTCTCAGACTGAGAAAAGCAAGTTGATTCTTTATTTCCAGCTCTTCTAAATCATCATCACTTAATGGTTGTAAATCACGAGCAACAATTTCAGCTAAATTCTCATAGTTGGATAGGAATGTATGAATAGTTCCATCACTTAAACCAGCAGCACTAGTAGTTGTTTCATCAGAATTAGAAGATGTATTACTAACATTAAGAGATGCGTTACCAGTATTAAGAGAACCTTTTAGTTTTCTTTACTGGTGTGGCTAGAACTTGATATAAATGCTAGGTTAGTATCATTAGAGATTGATCTAGTTTTCTTTTTTAGTTTCTGTTCAACCACCCTTAAGTGATTGTTCACTTCAGATCATCAATATTAACTTGGTTAAATCCTCCTTGTTCTTTCAAGTGGATACCTCTATATACATTTCAACCAGCATACTTCTTAAAAAATTTGCATTTATGTCCTTTGGCTCAGCCTTATTCCTTGAAGTCTATTACAGATAGAATCAAGAGATTATAACCCCTCAGCATTGAAGTTCTCAAACATTTATTTCAGCAGTTCTTTCTTGGCCTTCTAGGTGGAGTCATTCCTACCAATCCTCAAAAACACATCAAACATAGATTTTACATCTTCATATTGTTGAAAAGCAAAAATATGTTCATTTGGTATTGCTAACATAACAATACTTCTGGCTTTCATATAACTGGTTCTCTTCTTCTTCTCTTCAGGCAATATTTCTAGCGATTTGCCACCAATTACTACATGTTTGGTGCGAGTGTTTCCATGGGCAATGACTTCCCATAGACCCCAATTGTACATCTACACAAATTGAGTGAATATGAATTTCTACTCTTAAAACTCTTCTTGTTTGAAGACTGAAACCTTGTTCATTGTGTTAGGTAGTGCAACCACTGAATCCATCTCATTAGTAAGAAGAGTTCTTGAATATCCTTCAAGATCAAAGCTTCTCAACAAGCTCTGATACCACTTGTTAATCCTCCTTAGTGATCTTGTTAGTCTAGCTTGTAGACTTAGATTACACATGATAAATCATATATACCCTTAGTAGAAACTTTGAAAAATATCAAAAAGTATACGGATTCTATCTTTGATATTATCAAGATTATGTGTGTATGACAAAGTAAAACTAAATAGAGATGTAAACTACACACTCTAATATTATTAGTAATACAAATACTCTTAACATAGAGTATTGGGGTACAACCTTGAATGAATTACTATGCATAGAGATTATGATATTCACTGATTCTAAACATAGACCTAGGAGCTCCTTTTATAGCATAGGAGTCTTTTACAAGACAAAGATATAAACAAATAATTTTAAACATTTTGAAGATATACACAATATCCTCTAGTCATATAACACGTCTTCAGTCTTTTCATCTCTACTAGCATTGAGGTTTGACCACGTCCAGTTCATTGTTAATACAATTAGTACTAAGAATACTACTACTAGCATTAATATAATTAATACTAGTAATATAATATAAACGAACACTAATTTTATTCCTAACATTATTGGAGAGATCTTACCCCGATCTAACCAATCTTGGAAGCAGAGTCACACAAATTTGCTTGAGGAGGCACACTTTGATAATTTTTAAAAGTGCCCTTTTTAAAATCACACTAGAAATTTGTAATTTTTTTCTTAGAACAATGAGTTTGTACACTACTTAGTTAGTTATTACGTGCAAGCTGTGAATAATGGAGCAATTCTATATTTACCCAATATGAAACAAAAAATTCCACATTTCTTCAAAAATGCATCATAATCATTGTACATTATGAATTACTAACTTGTAAATTGGGTAAATATGACATTTTGAGTTTCATATTAGGTAAATATAAAATTATCCCGTGAATAATTATTAAACGTAGTTTCTACCAAACTTGAACTGACGCAGACACAGACAGACAGAGACCTCTCGCATAAAATGTATTTTTGTTAACATGCCATGAACTTCGATTATATTTTAACCATTCCTAGATGTGACTAAAGTTTATTAGATTTAGATTTTTGAATTCAACTTAAAAAATTTGCAAATACTTTTTTGTATTTTGTGTTCAATAACAAAAAGTGCAAATTTGCGGTTACCTTGTATTAAACGTAAAGAATATTTTTTTACTTGTTTTCTCTTGACAAACAAACTAACATATAAAAATCATACGTAATGAATAAGAAAATGAAATTATTCATCATCATGGAGATGTATGTCAACTTTTGGATTGCTTATTTTTGATATTTAGCAATAAAAGCACATATAATCATATAATCGTTGTGATACCGGACGTTCTCCAAACGGGTAGGTCGGGTGAATTCAATAATAGACGCCTAGGGACGGGGTTAGGAGGGTTTTCGCGGGTGCCCGTGACCCCTATGGAATTTTTCTGTGTAGTGATAAATTGTGAAAAAAATATCGATTTTTTCTAAATCCATCTTAAATGCACCAAGTCAATCGGAACGTGTTTCTACCCTTCGTTTTAATTCATTTTTTACATGTGTTATATTACGGTTCAAAAAATTTATGCACCTGATCATATTTCGTCCTGGCTTCATCCATCCCTGTAGACGCCTATTGGCTGGAGATATATATGAGCAATTCTAATGAAGGGTTTTATTTAGGGGTGAGCAAAAAAAACCGAAAAACCGAAACCGAACCGAAAAACCGAAAAAACCGAACCGAAAAAACCGACCGAATATAAAAACCGATGGTTCGGTTTCTACGTTTTCAAAAACCGAAAAGTTTCGGTTCGGTTTCGGTTTTCATCAAAAAATCGAACCGTAAAAACCGAACCGAACCGAACCGAACCATTTTATTATATAAAAAATATAAATATAATATAATATAAATAAATAAGTAATATATCAAAATTATAAATTAATATTCGTTCTTTTAGGGAAATAGGAGTAATATATTTATTTCATTCTTTATACGCGTGTTTGATATGTATTTGTACTTAGTTGACAATATATAATTACATATGTGACAGTAATTGTTTGTACGCATATTTATTTGCATGTGTGTTTATCTTAAAAATATGTGTGTAATAATAGATTAGAAATTTGAGATAAACATTATTAGGCTTAGATTGAAAATAAAAAAAACTATTTTACACGCAAAACAAGTTTTTTAATCTAAATCGGACGTACCCAAATATAAACGGTTTTAAAACCGAAAAAACCGAAAACCGATTACAAACCGAAAAAACCGAACCGCCCAAAACCGAACAGTTTCGGTTTTATGTTTTTTAAAAACCGAATATGTCGGTTCGGTTTCGGTTTTAGCCAAAAACCGACCCAAACCGAACCATGCACACCCCTAGTTTTATTGCTGTTTGCCGCTGGAGATATATATGAGCAATTCTAATGAAGGGTTTTATTGCTATTATCATCAAACGATTGGATAAATTTAATCATAACTGAAGTATATATAATCAACTTTATTGGCTTATGATTGAAATTAACGGATTTACACAGGGGAAAATTCTTGAAATACCTCGAGATCAACTCATTTTTCCTTTTTGTACCGATCAAATGAGAATTTCCCAAAATGCTTTATGTAACTTATACAACCTATGTGACTTATGCGACTTTTCCAAAAATGGAAAAAAATTGGGAAAATTTTTAAACTTTTTTTTTGGAAAAGTCGCATAAGTTGCATAAAATATTTTGGGAAATTTTCATTTGGTTGGTGCATTTTGGGAAAGTGAGTGCAACCTTGCGCATTTCAAGAATTTTCCTTTTACACACTTTCTAAAAATGAATGGGTTAATTATCAAAAGAGTCCTTTAATTTTGAGCAATTCGTGATTGAGTCTAAAAAACATGTTTTTTCTGATACGGTCCAGGGCAACAAAGTACCAACAAATAACATAGGGCAACAACCATTCAGATTTTGACAAGTGTCCAAAGAATAGGGCAATTCTGACAGATTACCCTAAGATATTGGGCAACATATTCTGCACCCAGTTGTCCTATTGCCCAAAAAAATAGACCATTTTTAAAAAGAGAAAACCTAAAATATTTATTGGAAAGAAAATAAAGGGCAATGGACATTTTTGGTAATTTTCCCAAAATGAATATAGCAGCATCGGTCATCAATACCCACAATATATTAAATCTATAACTACAGTAGCTAGTTAGAAATTTTTACCAGAATCAGGATTCAGGATTCTTAATAATCTCGTCATTCAGCTTCTTGAGATTCAGAGTCAGCAGATCGATGTCTAGCGTAGATGAATCAATTCATATTTTCTGAATCAATTACTTTGTGAAACAGATGTTCTGCACTATGCATTCTTTACAGCTTTTGTTGGCTGAGACGCGATCTCCGGTTCCATCCAAGTAGATCATCTTTCTGATTGGAAGGTGTTCCTGTCTGAAGCCATTTTGCCAAAATCTGGGCAGGTTTTTTGGGGAATGTCTTGATATATATAGATGGGGATGTTTCAGATAGAGGGGCCCGAGTATTGTTTTAAATTGGAAAATCGTCCAAAATACCGCGTTTGAATATTTTGCGACAAACCCTTGTGGAGAAAATATATAGGGGAGTATGCAGTACCCCAAAGTTACAGATAAAGGCCAAGACACAAGTATAACAATAGGCACATAACTAAAAGTAAATGTGGTAAAATTTGATTTTGATCTTGTTAAAAAGAACGCATAATCAGCTTGTTTGCTAGTATTAGAAAAGAAATAGGATGACACTGGACGCGAACATGCGACCTTAGGCATATATACCAATGGCCTGACCACTCGGGCACTCGGCCAAAAGTACTTGTTTCTCAACGATATTGAACGACTCAACACAAAGAACAACACCAAGAGACTTTCCATTATGTTTATAGGTATAACAATAAAAGTATAGCAACTTCTAGTGTTGTAATAGATTTATGCTAAACATGCATGAATAATAAACATATACCTAACAGGTACCAATTTAACAAACACGGAATTATTTGATCTATTTTCCAAATAATGTAGAATTAAAGGCTTACATATAGATGGTCACAAAGTATTTTCATGATTCATGAATGTATAGATAGGTGTGCATTACATTGGCGGACGCTGAAATATCCAAGGTGGGGGGCAACAAATTTTTTTTTGCCAATAACATCTAAATAAGGAAAAAAACTAGTATTAAAATAATAAATCGGATATTTTTATATAGAAATGAGGGATTTATAAGGTGCTAGAGAGTTGAATATTAGGTTTTAATAAGCAAATGGGGGGCAATTTGGTTTATGAGTGGGGGGCATGTTCGAAAAATGCTCAAAATCGGAAAAATTTTACACTAAAATCTCATTTAATCGGGCTAGCCATGGGGGGCGCCGCCCCCCCCGAACCATGCATGTATGTCCGCCCGTGTGTGCAAGGTGCGTGGTAATATCGACTCATTTCCCGGAAATGTGTCAAATATGAGTTGTACCTTATCTCCATTCTACAAATTAGTAAATCTTTAAGGCTTGGTTTTCGGCTGTAGATTATCACAAACAGTACAATTTTAACCCATTCACCCGACATGGGGTCGATCAGTCTTGACATACACACAAAAAAAACACTTTCTTTGAACCATTATTCAATAACCATGAAATCAAAATTTAGCCATGAATTACAAATGTCCTGCTCACGATCTTACCCATTTTTTCTTGTATGTAGTTTCCAATATATAACTAGATTCATTATCAGGAGCGTCAATCAAAAAGTGAACATTAACAATAAAGAGGCTTTCAAATTTCTAAACAAACAGTTTGTAGATTAGATCAAACTATATAAACAATAAGTGGTCTCAAAATCCTAAATGCATATATTTTGATTAAACTGACGCAATAACCTCAAGAGACATTACTAGAAACTATGATGTACATTACAGACATTCCAGAATACAGTTTCAATATAGACTACCATCTTTTAACTTCTTGGAGGGAAGAAACGGTCAGAATTTTGTTGGTATACTTTGAAGAGCTCAACTGAGTTTTTCAGAGCAACTATTCGACACTCATGCAACTCATAACTCTTCAACACCGAAGGTGTTTTCTTTAGTTTTCTTTCAGGTTCCTCATCAATGAGCCATTTTGCCAATTGGTTGATTCTAGATACAACAAAGAACAAACATAATCTCAATCTTAGATATATACTTAAGATAGATTTAAATGTTGTCAAATTTGGAATTGGAAATCTAACAGCAACATGTAGTCTGTAGACCCTACCGTGGTAAAAGATTATCACCGACGTGAATGTTTTGTCTATGTAGAGCGAACACAACATTCACACATAACTTTTTTTTTTTTTGATCAATATTCACACATAACTCGTAACTATTAAATTTTATATCATCTCAGCTCCAGTTTCCCATCTTTCTGTATCTTTCTTTATAACGACCTTGTTGGCTTTAATCTTGAATAAGTATTTTTAGTAGTCCGGTATTTTAGTTGACTTAGTATTTGAATTAAATAAGTTAGTTTGAATGGGCATTCAATTATTTCAGGAGAATCATGGGAGTATTCTAGTCCACGTTTGATGTATTCACATGGTTATATAAGCCATTATGTAACTTCAATAAAGATAAGCACTAGTAGTTCTTCTTTGAGTATTCAGTTTACCTTTTAATATAAACACTTGAAACACACATTTCTGTTGTGATTGCCGTTCAACGGGATTGTGTTTTCGGGTCCCAGGGCTGTATTCTACAGGCCTCATATGCTACCTCAACTTTCTCATCATCTGATTTACCCGAATCCAAGAATGGAGTTCCTAAGTGAAAATTTATTTCTTGAATTCCAGTCTGACTTTGGGGCACTGTTGTTGTTCCAGTTAGAATTTTGTCAAAATGATCATTGTTACACTCACTTTGGATTTCCTTAGTAACCGGTTTTCTTCTCAAGATCGAAATACATCTATCATCATCACTGTCATACTTTCTTCTAATTTCACTAGAACCCCATTTTCTTTTTAGTGAGGAGACATACTTTAGCGCATCATCATCATCGTCACCGTCTTCAGCATCATCGTCTATCTGAATCGTATATGGAAAAGTATTGTCAGTTTCTTTTTTGGACACCCCTTTTTCACTAGACATCTTACGACACATCCTGTAAAATTAGAGTTGGGTTTGCACAATTAGTAATTGCAATTTCTTATTACAAATGCTCATTCAGTCTATTGAACCATTTCCAAGACTAATTTAGGTATAGAGCAACAGAACAAGACGTGCCAATACATTATCATCACGCTAACAAACACTTTAATTACCAAATACATCGTTATCGCATAATCTATAAACAAAAGACAACAATGCAGAACACGAGTTTAACAACTTAATGCACAACAAAATACATATAGTTCCATAGTTAATCGAACTTTGAAAACTATCAATATACCTAAACGACAAAACACTAAACTAACTGGGGATTTTCCTAAAGACTAAATTGTGGTTACTGGGACAGAAACTTATGATCAGTACCCGAGCTGCAACATGAAAAATGAAAAAAGTAATTAGATGCTATAGAACGGTTAACTCACTACTTAAACATACATATACCAAAAAAACAACAAATACCAACAAACTCAAACCATTATACTAGCAACTACGTTCTTCAGTTTCTTAACCTCCAAATCGACGGCCGAACACCCAGAACCCAGGCCATCAACTCATTCCGTACTTTCACTAGACGCCAAACCTCAACATCCAAATCCAAAACAATTTCGCTATAAAACCTAATCTTCTTCTTATACTGATCAATCACCATCTTCATTTCATCAATCTCATTCACCTTCCTCTTCACCTCATCTTCCAGCCCTTCAATTTTCTTTTACAGAACTTTAATTTCATCCTTTTGCTTCAAATCTGAGTGTATCAATACATCAAAACCCTCGTTATTCTTTGTCAACATATATTCTAAATCCGTAATTTTTTTGCAATTAATCTTCCTCACTCTTCTTCCATGTTTCTGTTAGATGAGATAAGAGATTGGGGAACTGTTAGAGATGAAGCTGCGGATCGGATGGTGTTGTCTTCTCAGGCCATTTCGTTGAATTCAGGGCAGTTTTTTTTTAAGGTGGAAGTACAATGTGAGAAATGATACCCTAAAATTACGGCATACTTGATACACCTTTGTCCTTATAAAAATAGAAAATTACGGCATACTTGATACATCAATCTCATTCACATACTTATGGCCCACAAGTGAAAATGTTCTGTTTTTATTAGGACGATATGCCGTAATTTTAGGGTTTCATTTCTCACATTGCACTTCCACCTAAAAACTGCTCCGAATTCAGTGAAACAGGCTCCGAAGATAACACCATTTGATCGGCTGTTTTATCTCTAATAGTTCCCGATCTCTTATCTCAGCTAACAGAAACATGAATGAGGAAGATTCGTTGCAAAAAATTACAGATTTGGAATATATGTTGACAAAGAAGAACGAGGATTTTGATGTATTAATACACTCAGATTTTAGGCATTAGGAGGAAATTAAAGTTTTGAAAAAGAAAATTGAAGGGCTGGACGATGAGGTGAAGAGGAAGGTGAATGAGATTGATGAAATTAAGATGGTGAATGATCAGTATTAGAAGAAGATTAGGTTTTATAGCAAAATTGTTTTGGATTTGGATGTTAATGTTTTGAGTCTAGAGAAATTAGGGAATGATTTGGTAGGTTTTGGGTGTTCGACCGTCGATTTGGAGGTAAAGAAACCGAAGAACGTAGTTGCTGGTATAAAGTTTTTGAGTTTGTTGATATTTATTTGTTGTTTTTTTTTGGTATATGTATGTTTAAGTATTGAGTTAACCAATTTATAGTACATAGTTACTTATATGACTCATAAGTGTTTTTATAGCATGTAATTACTTTTTTTCTTCATGTTGCAGCTCGGGTACTGATCATAAGTTTTTGTCCTAGTAACCACAATTTCTCTTTAGGAAAATCGCTATTGTGGCTTTTTTGACTTGCAGTTAGTTTAGTGTTTTGTCGTTTTGATGGTTAAAAACTTTCTTATGAAAGACACTCATTATATTATAATTTTCTAAGTATATTGATAATTTTCTAAGTTCGATTAACTATGTAACAATATATATTTGGATGTGCATTAAGTTGTTAAACTCGTGTTTTGCATTTCTATCTTTTGTTTATAGATTATGCTATAACGATGTATTTGGTAACTAAAGTCTTTGTTAGTGTGATGATAATGTATTGGCACGTCCTGCTCTATTGCTCTACATACCTAAATTAGTCTTAAAAATGGTTTAATAGGCTGAATGCCCATTTGTAATAAGAAATTGCAATTACTGATTGTGCAAACCCAACTCTAATTTTATAGGATGTGTCGTAGAAAGCAGTGTGCTACATATGTCTAGTGAAAAAGGGTGTCCAAAAAAGAAACTGACAATACTTTTCCAGATACCGATTCTGATAGATGGTGATGCTGAAGACGGTGATGATGATAAAGATGCGCTAAAAAAGAAAATGGGGTTCTAGTGAAATTAGAAGAGAGTATGACAATGATGATGATAGATGTATTTCGATCTTGAGAAGAAAACCGGTTACTAAGGAAATCCAAAGTGAGTGTAACAATGATCATGTTAACAAAATTTTTACTGGAACAACAACAACGGTGCCCCGAATTCAAACTGGAATTCAACAAATAACTTTTCAATCAGCAACTCCATTCTTGGATTCGGGTAAATCAGATGATGAGAAACTTGAGGAAGCATATGAGGGCGTTATAAAGAAAGATGCAGAAAAATGTAAAATTGAAGCTGAGATGATAATAGAATTTAAAAAAAGTTACGAGTTATGTGTGAATGTTAGCTCTACATAGACAAAACATTCACGTCGGTGAGAATCTTTGACCACAGTACGGTCTACAGGTTGCTACTAAATTTCCAATTCAAATTTGCAAACATTTTAATTTTTATTGGGTATATATCTAAGATTGAGATCGTGTTTGTTCTTTGTTGATGAGGAACCTGAAAGAAAGCTAAAGAAAATACCTACGGTGTTGTAACAACACTAAAAGTTGCTATACTTTATTGTTATACTAATAAACATTATGAGATCTCTCTTGGTGTTGTTCTTTGTGTTGAGTCGTTCAGGATCGTTGAGAAACAAGTACTATTGGCCGAGTGCCCGAGTGGTCGTCGCATGTTCGCATCGAGTGTCATCCTAGTTCTTTTCTAATACCAGTGTTTTTTTTTCTTTTTTCTTAACAAGAGTGGTCATGGATTGGAAGACAAATGTAACTATTTGAAACCTTCCCATATATCGACTTAAGATCTATATAGACACTTAAATTAGCATAGACCTATCCAACTAATCATAATCACCCATTTTTAAAAAAACCCAGTTCCACCGCTTTTTTAAAAATTAAATATCTCACAAACGGTAAATAGTCAAACGAAGAAAAATACATAATTATGACGAGAACTAAATCATCTATCTATCGAGGGGCACATGTATATACTTTCGACGAACTTTTTTTCGACTTTTTTTTTCTTAAGTCACGTCTGGAGAGAATCATATATGATTCGTCACGAATCATATATGATTCTTAATAAGTGTGAAAACACTTATCCTTTTACCACTTATTTCCAATAATAACAAGACCAAAACGTGTGATTTATGTCGTAAAAGTCGGAATTATGCGTGGTTTGTGTTTTTATTGTGTTTTAGGACCAAAATATGAAAAAGGAAGAAAACACGGGCTTTCACGGGCTTTTATCGAAGAAAACGGGAAAAGACGAAGTCAAAAGATCAAGAGTGCAAAAAGAACGGAAGTCCAAGGCCTATTCTGAAGATTTATCGAAGAAAAAGACTAAAGACGGAAGTTTAACGAAGTCGAAGAACTTAAAGTCTAATAGAAGAAGAAAATTAAAAGACAAGTTCAAATCCCGAGACGACAAAGACAAAGAATTAAAGTCGAGTCGAGAAAACGTGAAGAAAGCAAGAAAGAAGAAAGCACCACACATGCCTTCCACTTCCCTATAAATACCCTCCTAATCACATTAGAAAGGGGTTAGCTAGTTTTTATTTCTTTAGTTTTCTTTCTAGTTTTTAGAGAGAGAAAGTCTTAAACTTTCTCTCACTAGTTCATCTTTTTCTTTTAATCTTTCAAGATTAAACACTTTTTGTATTGCTTATTTCATTAATCAAAGTTCTATTTTAAGCTTTTGATCCTTATTCTCATTCTACACTTCTTGATTTACTCTACCTTTGATCCGAATTTCACATCTCACTCGTATGATTTGATGCTTTTCGCGATTAAAGGTTTAATCTTTTGGTTTACACACAAGCTTTTACACGTTTAGGTCATAAGCTCATAATGCTTATTGACTTATTCAAACCTTAGCTTTTTGATTTTCGGATTTTGAAAAAGGTTTTAGTAAGTTTAAAGTTCATTTCATAAAGTTTTGATCTTTTATGTTTTAGAAGTCATCGAATTTGAGCTTTTTGGGATCGTTTAAGATTCGTTTAGATTTGCTTATTGCATTTGCTCATCGAAATTCACTCTTGCCACGAATTTCGGAATCAGTTACATCCCATCGCAATCTTAGGGTTTTGACATACATTCCGACGGTTTACTCCACTTTCCGATAGCTTTGGGTTTCGATCGCAATAACCCATTAGGGTTTTACTTTGCGATCGGTTGGATCTTCCCCCTTATTCCGATCTGGGTTGCGATCGCTTATTGCGATCGCATATTCCGACGGGTCTTAAGGCCTTGGTTAAGACGAAGTGCTGCCCATTTTTCGATAGCATCATTCCGATAGATAGACATTGCGACAGTAGCACTTTACATCATTCCGATCTGGATCATTGCGATAGTGGCTTTCCGATAGATGGTCATTGCGATAGTACTGATCTTGACTATTCCGATGGTTAATGTTAGCTATATTCCGATGGTTAATGTTAGCTATATTCCGATGGTTGCTGTTTGGTGTATTCCGATGAACATGAATTGTTTACTTGCAATTGATTAAGTTTTTTAAGTTTTTAGGTTTTTCAAAGCTTTAATTTTTAAGAATTTTCATAAATTAATTTTAAGTTTAATTTTGTTAAAGCTTTAATTTACTCGACGACACTTTAATTACTTGCTAATAGTTTAAAATTAGATAAACAAACCAAACCATTCTCTTGATTCACCAAAAGACGATTGAGTCGCACTTAAGACCGGTTTTCAATTCGAAAAGATTCGGAACTATAACGAACTTGAACTTTGATACTTTGGGCTTTAAAACCAAGTATCAAATGGCGCCGCTGCCGGCTCTTTTCGTTAAGATAAACGGTTTCTAGTGAGAGACGCATTGAATTTTGGGATCCGTTCTTTGAACGTTATTTTCATTGCTATAAAAATTTTCAAAAATCCATAAAAAATATAAAATTCTTCAAAAATACAAAAACATTAAAAAACCTATAAAAACCAAAAATATTATATTCTTTGTGTATATTTTTCTGCAGGTGCATGCGTACTAGATCTACAAACTATTCTGAGCCCGAGAATCGTGAAGATTTAGATATGGCTGGTGTTACCAACAACAATAATCACCCACCTCAAAATAATTTGAATAACAACCACAACAACAACAACAACAATGTCCTTCAACCTGATTTACGAACCATGGAGGAATTGTGCCAACCCACCATGAACGGACGCGGAGGCCCGATTGCGCCAATGCACGTCACGGCTCAGGAGTTTTCGTTGAAGCATCACATGATACAACAAGTGCAAACGAATCCGTTTCGTGGAATTCCGGATGATGATGCCAACAAACACCTCGACAAATTCATTACCATTACCCAAAGCATGAAGTGCCCTGGTGTTTCTATGGATGACCTTCGCCTTCAACTTTTTCCACACTCACTTTCTCACCACGCCGAAAAATGGTTTGACCGTCTTCCTAAGAATTCTATTCATACATGGAACGACATGACTCAACGCTTTTTGTCGCGCTACTTTCCCCCATCCATGGTCACTAGCCTTCGTAACCAAATCAATGGATTTATGCAAGAGAATGATGAATCGCTTTTCGATGCTTGGGAACGTTACAATGATTTGATCGATCGCTGTCCTAATCACAATATGCTCCCCGTCACTCTCATTGACACCTTTTACAATGGTCTCACTTTTCGTGATCGTGACACGATCAATGCCGCCGCCGGTGGTACTTTTATGAAAAGGAGACCGGAGGAGTGTCGAGAGTTGATTGAAAACATGACTACTCACCACAACAATTGGGATTCTTCTGCATCCTCAAGATCTAATCAGAGAGTCAATGTTTCATCTACTTCTACCACCACCAACTCATCTGTTTTGGAACGTGCTCTTCTTGATATCAACAAAAGTCTCCAAATTTTGACTTCTAACCAAACTCAACAAGCTAAAGCCGTTGTTATCTCTTGTGACACATGTGGTGGTCCTCATTCCTACAATGAGTGTCCTTCTACTCACGGCAATTATTCTGAAGACGTTAACGCAGCTTACGGCACTTATCCCACGGGAGGCTATCAAGCTCGACCGCAAGGAGACCGTAACTTGCTAAGTTATCGCTCCAACAATTATCTTGCTCCTCCCGGTTTCCCTCCTGCAAACCAAAACCAACAACAAAGCTACAACCGAAACAACCAATCCCAACCTCGTGCTCAAAATCAATATCAATCCCAAAGAAACCCATACCCAACTCAAGGAAATTCTCAAGCTCCACCTCTCAATCAACCGATGGCCGTAAGTCAAGACGTCGAGACGTTCATGAAGACTAATCGTGAGATGGTGACGAATCTTCAGAGCCAATTTGTCAACTTGAAGAATGACATGGTGAAACAAGGGAGTGATATTAGAGCCGAGCTAAGGAATGATATGGCCAACCACAGCAATGATATTAATGCCAACATGCAAAACTCTTTCAACAATCAAGCTCTTCACCTTCGTGATATGATTGGTTCGCTCATCCAAAGTAATCAATCCTCTTCTTCGGGTACTCTTCCGAGTAATACCGTTGCGAATCCAAGGGGGGAGATGAAAGCAATCACCACTCGTAGTGGAAAAGGTTATATGGAACCCGAGCTTCCTACCCCTCCACCCGTGATTGTGAACAAGGAAAAAGAGCAACTTTCCCAACCTCCTTCACCTTCTATCCCCATTTCCCCACCACCCGTGGTTGTGAGTGATCCTACTCCCTTAAAGCCTTCTTCTTCATGCAATATACCTTATCCTTCAAGGTTGAGGAAAGAGAAGCAAAAGAGCAAGGATGATATTCAGGTTTCGAACTTCCTTAAAATGTTCAAACAATTGAATTTTAACATCTCCTTTGCCGAGGCTCTCGCTCACATGCCCAAATACGCTAAGATGTTTAAAGATCTTTTAAGTGATAAAGAAAAGCTTCTTGACATTGCTCAGACCCAACTTAATGAGAACTGCTCCGCAGTGCTTTTAAGGAAATTGCCCACCAAACTTGGTGATCCGGGTCGCTTCTTGATTCCTTGCAACTTCCCGGGAGTAGAGAATTGCATGGCCCTAGCCGATCTAGGTGCCAGCATAAACTTAATGCCTTTAAGTGTTTGGAAGCAATTATCTCTCCCCGAGCTAGTCCCCACCAAAATGACTTTGGAATTAGCCAACCGTACGGTTGCTTATCCAGTGGGGATAGCCGAAGATGTCTTTGTTGGCGTCGACAAATTCACCTTCCCGGCGGATTTTGTCGTCGTTGATTACGAAATGGATCCCCGTGTTCCATTAATCGTTGGACGTCCATTCCTGAGGACCGGTCGCACTCTTATTGATGTAGCCGCAGGCGAAATAATCATGAGAGTTGGTGACGATCAAATTGTCTTCAACATGGGTAAGATTTCTAAGCAACCTTATTCGTATGAGAGTGTTAATGCTATTGATGTTCTCGATGAGGCTTGTGAAGAACATTTTCATGATGCTTGCAAAAGTACTCTCTCTTCTCTACCCAATGTTGAGACCGTTGCCTCAATTGCTCCAGCATTGACTCCTTTCGGAGAAAGTGATTTGGATGACTTCGAAGCTAGCTTGGGTCCTCTCGATATTAAGTATGATAATTTGTCCACAAATTGGGATGAAGACATTAGCACTATTGAGAGACTTCTCAATGAGGACCCATTCTCTCCTCCTGCTCCTAAAGAGGTGACTAATGATGATCCATCGTTAGGTGCACCATCTATTGAGAATCCTCCTACTCTTGAGCTTAAGGACCTACCTCCTCATCTGGAGTACGTTTTTCTGGAAGCCAACGAGAAGCTACCGGTCATCATCGCTAAGGATCTGAAAGAAGACGAAAAAGAACGCCTTGTCGCTGTGTTGAAGAAGCATAAAAGAGCTATCGCTTGGAAAATCTCGGACATCCGTGGAATTGATCCTCATTTCTGCACACATAAAATTCTCATGGAGGACGACTTTAAGCCCACTATTCAAAGCCAAAGAAGGGTGAATCCTAAAATACATGACGTCATCAAAAAAGAGGTTATCAAACTTCTTAATGCGGGTATGATTTACCCTATTTCGGATTCACCGTGGGTTAGTCCAGTCCATTGTGTGCCTAAGAAAGGCGGAATCACCGTTGTGCCCAATGCACACAACGAGTTGATTCCTACCCGTCTCGTTACTGGGTGGAGAGTTTGTATAGACTACCGCAAACTCAATGATGCCACGAGAAAGGATCATTTCCCTCTACCTTTCATGGACCAAATGCTTGAACGTCTAGCGGGTAATGAATATTACTGCTTTCTGGATGGTTTCTCGGGTTATTTTCAAATACCCATCGATCCCCAAGATCAAGAAAAGACAACATTCACTTGTCCCTACGGCACATTTGCTTATAAAAGAATGCCTTTTGGCTTATGCAATGCCCCCGGGACTTTCCAAAGGTGCATGTTGGCTATATTCCATGACATGGTTGAGCAAACCATGGAAGTCTTCATGGATGATTTCTCGGTCTTCGGGGATTCCTTCTCTGCTTGCCTTGCCAATTTGGAACGTATGCTTAAGCGGTGCGAAGACACTCGCCTTGTTCTGAATTGGGAAAAATGCCATTTTATGGTCAAAGAAGGCATTGTGCTAGGACACAAAATCTCTAAAGCCGGTCTTGAAGTCGACCGTGCTAAAGTTGATGTCATAGCCAAATTACCTCCACCTTCAACCGTGAAGGGTGTGAGAAGTTTTTTGGGTCATGCGGGCTTCTATCGTCGATTCATTCAAGATTTCTCTAAAATCGCTCGCCCGATGACCCACCTCTTGGAAAAAGATACTCCTTTTATCTTTTCTAAAGAGTGTCTCGAAGCCTTCAATCTTCTCAAGGATAAGCTAACTAAGGCACCGGTCTTGGTTACCCCTAATTGGGAGCTGCCCTTTGAATTGATGTGCGATGCTAGCGACTTTGCTATTGGTGCGGTTTTGGGCCAAAGAGTGAATAAACACTTCCAACCAATCCACTATGCTAGCAAAACAATGACGGGGGATCAATTGCATTATACGACAACCGAAAAAGAGCTTTTAGCTGTTGTCTATGCTTTTGAGAAATTTCGCCCCTATCTTGTTTTATCCACCACCATCGTATACACGGACCATTCCGCGTTGAAGTACTTGATGACTAAGAACGATTCTAAGCCAAGACTTCTTCGCTGGGTTTTGCTCCTTCAAGAATTCAACATTGAAATTCGTGACAAGAAGGGAGCCGAAAACCTGGCCGCGGATCATCTGAGTCGACTTGAGGATCCATATCAGGGGGATCATTCGAACAAAGAGATCAATGACTCTTTCCCCCTGGAGACTCTAATGTCTATAAATCTCAACCTTGATGGCACCCCGTGGTTTGCGGACATTGCAAACTACTTAGCGGGTGGTATTCTCATCCAAGGGTTAACATCCCAACAAAAGAAGAAGTTCTTGAACGATGTTAAGACTTACTTTTGGGATGACCCTTATCTATTCAAACAGTGTGCTGATCTGATTATTCGTCGTTGTGTTGACGGACCGGCAGCTTTTGACATTCTTCAAGCTTGCCACAAAGGACCCACCGGTGGTCACTTTGGTCCCAACTACACCGCTAAGAAAGTGTTTGATTCTGGATTCTACTGGCCCACCATTTATCGTGACGCTCACGAAATGGTTAAGCATTGTGATGCTTGCCAACGTCAAGGCAAGATCACACATAAGGATGAGATGCCTCAAAATTTCATACAAGAATGTGAAATCTTTGATGTATGGGGCATCGACTTTATGGGGCCATTTCCATCATCCAAAGGGAACAAGTACATCCTTGTTGCTGTCGACTACGTCTCTAAATGGGTTGAAGCTAAAGCTCTTCCTACGAATGATGCGAGGGTGGTTGTGAACTTTTTGAAGCAGCTTTTCGCTCGATTCGGCGTTCCTCGTGCTATCATCAGTGACCGCGGGACTCATTTTTGCAACGATCAATTTGCAAGAGTCATGGCAAAGTATGGTGTCAATCACCGCCTTTCCACCGCCTATCATCCCCAAACCAATGGGCAAGCCGAAATTTCCAATCGTGGCTTGAAGAGAATTTTGGAGCGTACTGTGGGAGAGCATCGTGCCGCGTGGGCCGATAAGTTAGATGATGCTCTGTGGGCTTTCCGTACTGCTTACAAGACCCCGATCGGTTGTACACCTTATCGTCTGGTGTACGGGAAAGCCTGCCACCTACCCATCGAGCTGGAACATAAGGCGCACTGGGCCTTGAAGTGGGCTAACTTCGACATCATCAAAGCCGGTGATCATCGCAAGGTTCAACTCAACGAGCTAAATGAACTAAGGAATGAAGCTTATGAAAACTCGCTGATCTACAAGGAGAAGACGAAGATTATCCACGATGCTAAAATCAAGAACCGAGAGTTCCACGTTGGTGATCAAGTCTTACTCTTTAACTCTCGGTTGAAGATCTTCTCTGGCAAGTTGAAGAGCCGCTGGACTGGTCCATTCACCGTCGCCAAAGTCTTTCCGTATGGGACCATTGAGCTTTCTCAGCCGAATGGGCCCAATTTCAAGGTGAATGGCCAGCGTTTGAAGCTATACTTTGGTGAGGACATCTCTCAGGAGATGATTCCATCCCTCGCCACGTTCCCCATGAACTAAAATTGGGTCGAGTCAGGCTCATGACTCGGTGAACAAAAACAAGCGCTTCTCGGGAGGCAACCCGTGTTCTATCCTTTACTGCTTTCATAATAAGTGTAGGGGGAGCCCCGCATATGTTTGTTGTCTTGTTTCTTGTGCTGTGCAGGGATTAAAGCTTCAGAAAGCATCTTGATGACTTTTGACGAACCGTGATACCGTGTTTTCCATCTTCCTGGTTCTATCCTAAACTCTTGTGATTCAATACTTCATATTCTATATGTTCACATTGAATTCACTTTAGTTGTCCCTTCCTTAGCAAGATTTAAACAACGTACACAATGTCTTAAGTGTAGGGGAGTTTACTCCCACATGCTTAAACATTGAGGACAATGTTTATCTCAAGTGTAGGGGGGACTTCTATCGAAGTAAGTGGTCTTTTCCATGAATTTGCCTTCATTTTAACCGGAAAATTTGATTTTTCGACATTTTTCAAAATTTTTAATCTATTTTGGCCTAGTTGTATAGTCGTATTTATCTTTATTATGTTTCCTTTGCTAAAATAAATTTTTAATAAAGTGGTTTTATATTTTTCTTTGTCGTGAACATTTTGACTCAACCCGAGTTTACTTGCCTAAGTTTACTCTAGCTAGTATCCTTAACGTGTTTAAGTCAAGTTTTGCTAGGCTTTTATATAGGGAGCTATAAAACGCGAAAGTCTTAACTCTTACGGGTTAAGAACAAGAACTTTTCGCAAGTTCCTATAATTGATCCTAGAGAGTCGTTTATCAAGGGAACTTTAAAATGCAATTTCTAAACTTGAAAAAGTCTAAGAATTTGCAAGATCCTATAGGCGACTCGAAAACCCGAAACTTTGATTTAATAGGCTAAGCATCCACGAGTCTCATTACTTGAGATTTTAAACTGTGGAGAACGAGAGATGATAGAGTCAATTATAAGTTTGGTACTCTTTCGTGAATTTATGTGAGTTAATTATGAGCCTATTCTCCCTCCGCTGGCTTAATAAATTATCTGCTAATAAATAAGGTTGTACGATTTAAAAAGTTACTTAGCTTCTAGCCCCAGATCGTTTAAAAGTTGCTCGGTAATGACGAGAGTTCATAGCCAAGGCATAACTTATGAAGCGGGGCGCGAAGATTGGCGAGTCCGAAAAGGCCCTAACAAGGCATGAGGGCTACATTTTGTTGCTAAAGATCCAAAAGTGATGTGAAGAATCATTTATCGAAAATCAATATGAAGGATCGAGACACACGACGAAAAGCAAGAACTCCCCAAAAGTCATGGAGAAGTCTATCCGAAAAGACCCTAACAAGGTATGAGGATAAATAGATCCAAGTCCTAAAAGGAGGCGGATCGTTGTATATCAAAGTCCAAAATAAAGATTGGAGAAAAATGAAGAAGTCGTGGTCCAAAGATGAAGAAACTCTCAAAAACTTCAAGTGAAGAAATTCCTATTATGAAGAGAAGACCATAATTTCAAGAACGTCTCTCGAAGATTCGAAGTATGAAGTCGCTGCCAAATATCGGCCCGAGAAAGGTCTCAAATCGCGAACCAAGTTATGCCAAGATATGAACTTTCTGATATCCCGAGAAGCAGTTTTAAAAGATTTGGTCCTTTAGCTAACTATTGATTAAATCGTTCACCTTATTTTCGGACTAAATAACTATCGAAATAAGTCAAACAATGCATCCTTGTGATCATTCAAGACAAAAATAAAATATAAGAGATACACCTAGGAATAAGGGAGTCTAAGTGAATAATTGGCTCACATGAGTTCGTGATAGTTTGCTAACTTATAATAACAATGATCTCGTTTTTTAAGCTTGGTATGGGGAACGTGAAACTTGAGGATGATAAATGTTCATGGCCGCCAAAGCCCAATGTAAGTTTTTAATTTCTTTACTTATTTCTATCTTTTATGTTTAGACTTTAATAAAGGCCAAGGTGGGTTATTTTTGATGGAGAATGTAAACCGTGCTTAAAATTAATGCATTGCATGAGGGCATTGCAATGGTCAAGTGTAAGAGATTTAATAAGTGTGAAAACACTTATCCTTTTACCACTTATTTCCAATAATAACAAGACCAAAACGTGTGATTTATGTCGTAAAAGTCGGAATTATGCGTGGTTTGTGTTTTTATTGTGTTTTAGGACCAAAATATGAAAAAGGAAGAAAACACGGGCTTTCACGGGCTTTTATCGAAGAAAACGGGAAAAGACGAAGTCAAAAGATCAAGAGTGCAAAAAGAACGGAAGTCCAAGGCCTATTCTGAAGATTTATCGAAGAAAAAGACTAAAGACGGAAGTTTAACGAAGTCGAAGAACTTAAAGTCTAATAGAAGAAGAAAATTAAAAGACAAGTTCAAATCCTGAGACGACAAAGACAAAGAATTAAAGTCGAGTCGAGAAAACGTGAAGAAAGCAAGAAAGAAGAAAGCACCACACATGCCTTCCACTTCCCTATAAATACCCTCCTAATCACATTAGAAAGGGGTTAGCTAGTTTTTATTTCTTTAGTTTTCTTTCTAGTTTTTAGAGAGAGAAAGTCTTAAACTTTCTCTCACTAGTTCATCTTTTTCTTTTAATCTTTCAAGATTAAACACTTTTTGTATTGCTTATTTCATTAATCAAAGTTCTATTTTAAGCTTTTGATCCTTATTCTCATTCTACACTTCTTGATTTACTCTACCTTTGATCCGAATTTCACATCTCACTCGTATGATTTGATGCTTTTCGCGATTAAAGGTTTAATCTTTTGGTTTACACACAAGCTTTTACACGTTTAGGTCATAAGCTCATAATGCTTATTGACTTATTCAAACCTTAGCTTTTTGATTTTCGGATTTTGAAAAAGGTTTTAGTAAGTTTAAAGTTCATTTCATAAAGTTTTGATCTTTTATGTTTTAGAAGTCATCGAATTTGAGCTTTTTGGGATCGTTTAAGATTCGTTTAGATTTGCTTATTGCATTTGCTCATCGAAATTCACTCTTGCCACGAATTTCGGAATCAGTTACATCCCATCGCAATCTTAGGGTTTTGACATACATTCCGACGGTTTACTCCACTTTCCGATAGCTTTGGGTTTCGATCGCAATAACCCATTAGGGTTTTACTTTGCGATCGGTTGGATCTTCCCCCTTATTCCGATCTGGGTTGCGATCGCTTATTGCGATCGCATATTCCGACGGGTCTTAAGGCCTTGGTTAAGACGAAGTGCTGCCCATTTTTCGATAGCATCATTCCGATAGATAGACATTGCGACAGTAGCACTTTACATCATTCCGATCTGGATCATTGCGATAGTGGCTTTCCGATAGATGGTCATTGCGATAGTACTGATCTTGACTATTCCGATGGTTAATGTTAGCTATATTCCGATGGTTGTTGTTTGGTGTATTCCGATGAACATGAATTGTTTACTTGCAATTGATTAAGTTTTTTAAGTTTTTAGGTTTTTCAAAGCTTTAATTTTTAAGAATTTTCATAAATTAATTTTAAGTTTAATTTTGTTAAAGCTTTAATTTACTTGACGACACTTTAATTACTTGCTAATAGTTTAAAATTAGATAAACAAACCAAACCATTCTCTTGATTCACCAAAAGACGATTGAGTCGCACTTAAGACCGGTTTTCAATTCGAAAAGATTCGGAACTATAACGAACTTGAACTTCGATACTTTTGGTTGCGAAGCCTTGTATCAATTCTCTCCAGACGTGACTTAAGAAAAAAGTCGAAAAAAAAGTTCGTCGAAAGTATATACATGTGCCTCTCGATAGATAGATGATTTAATTCTCGTCGCGATGATATGTTTTGCTTTACGTAACGATGAACGGTTTGTGAGATATTTAATTTTTAAAAAATGAGTTTTTTTGTTACATGATAAAAATGGATGGTTGTGATTGGTTGATTGAGTCTATGCTAAACTAAGGGTCTATGAGGATCTTTTTTCCCCATCTATATATACCAAGACATTCCCTAAAAACCTAGGAAACCTGCTGAAAAAACCGAAAAATATTATTAATAATGAGGTATTTTTTGAGTTCATAAACATACCTCATAACTAGAAATACTCAGTTTTGTTTCCTTTTTTTAGGTAGTCTATTCTGTAAGACCTCGTGGGTTTGTTGTTTTCTTTGGGTCCAACTTTCTTTAATCGTCTTGATTTTGAAAGTTTGGACGCCTTTGTTTGTATGTTCTTCGTTTTGGTTGTGTTAATATATGTCTGTCTTTCAAAAAAAAAAAAAACCCCATAGTACCCTTGATTGAAAATGATAATAATATGCAACCAATAAATTAATACTTTAAATATTGTTTAATCTTTTTAAACTTTTATCATTTTTTTTAAACCCAGAAACTATTTCTTGCTTTGACTAGTTGGTTATCATAACTACTTATAATAATGCAAAAAAACATTTTGAAAATATATATACACTGGGGCACTAAAACACAAAACTTCAAACATAACTCAACAAACATATATTATAAGATTAAACACAAAACTTCAAGGATATATATTGTACAACCAAACTAAAACAACACAGTAACAACTAAATCATTTAATTAATAGCAATAAAAATTATATCTATATTGAATCAACTTTTTAATGCATAAATAAATACAATAAATAAACACATAATTAATACTCTTAAAAAAACTCATTACTTACACGTTCAATAATAATTTCCGGTTATATAATCTACCCCAAGCCACAACATTTAAATTACATATGATGTAAGAACCACTTTTTCAATTAATTAAACATACTATTCAATGTTATTTATAAAATGCATCTAAAATGAAAAGTATATATTATTATACATATTACACAAATTAATAAAACAAAATAAAATTGGTAGAGTTTAAAGATTGTACATATTGTTTTGAAAACTAGACCGGACACACGGGTTCATCCGGAAATCGGAGTCGTCATCGGTTTAATTATTCAATATATTAAAAGTCGTCCAAAAAGGAGCTAGAGAGAACTGGACTAATTCGATAACCGGGTGAACTGGCCATCGGGTGAACTGACCCTGACCAATATCATTTGTTATCACTGGAAACCCGTCGCCCTAACGCTCAGATCCCTTGCCAGTTTGATATGAAATGCAACTAAATAACAATTACTCTACATGTCTAATGAGTCCATATTTTCCTTTTTACAAAAATTCTTTTAAACATGTGACACATCTAGACTTAAATTAGACAATGCTTATATAGAAACCATCTAAAGACACACTCATTCAAACTCAATCTTATCTAACTTTTGATCAAATCAGCCCCGACCCACCAACCAGTTTTGCCATTATGCACTAAAGCTAAAGATTGATGTAAATAATTTGTTATATATACAAAGCAAAAAAAAGTCCTAATGGTACTTGAATTTATCATATTAGGACGAGATATAATATATAAAGTTATGTTTAGGGATCTGTTAGTCATACTCTACTTAATTACATTACTTTATTTTCTTATTATAACAGTTTTTAATATTATTTTATATTTATTATGTCACTCAGTAAATAAAAAATACAAAAAATATATGTTAAAAAAAAGTAAAAAGATACGATGTCTGTTTAAAGAGGAGTAAAATTATCATAAAGTTTTATTTCAATTGTTGCATTTAAAAGAGTAATGTTGTTAATAACGTCATAATTTAATGTCAAATTAAATAGAAAATAATTATTAAATAGAATATTACCTGATAAATTGCGTTGTGAAATGGTAGAGCATATAGTCAAACACAATAATCCAAGATCTTTGGGCCAATGAACTCCATCTAAACAAGGATACAACAAGGTAAGAAAGTATTATGAAATATAATCATCTCAGATGTAAGATACAAATTAAAAAATCTGTGAAAACAAAACACAAAATCCACTCGATTATTTTATAAATGAAAAAATAATTTTTCTTTTGAAAAACATGTATATGATTTATGTGATCTAGTAAACCTTATATTAGTGTAAACACCAAAATGACAATTTGCAAAGACGCCTAAATTGTATTAATTTTAAAGGGAAACTCACAAGCAAAAAAAGAATGAACAATGATCGCCATAAACATGATGTTTCATTCGCGTCTTGTATCTTCTTATCTAAATGAGGATCCAAAAAGGCATTTCTTCTTGTTTTCGCTCTCATTTTCATATTTGAGTTTGTGAAATTAGGTGTGCCGTTATCAACCTTTTAAAGTAAAAAGATATAATGATCAAGTTGATCTAACGGTCATAATTATAGGGTTTACTAAATGTTACATAAAGCATATTTAGGTCACATATTAATGGGCCATGGCCCAAATACTCTTAATCCGTGGACATAATATCTCGAGTAAATTGTACATACATATATGTGTATCAATAGAGACAACGATAATAAGCATGAAAAAAAAATAATGGATACCAACATAATGTAACGTAGTAAAAAGAGTTATTATTGTTGACAAACATTTTTACAAAAACTTACGTTTATATACTAATATAGTAAACAAATATCTTATTAGAAAATAAAATGAAACTAATAAAGATAATAATAACCAACTGATATAGCGAAAAAACTAAGATAAATAATTGAATATGTTGATTCCAAGAATACAAGAAACAACTCTTCTAACAATCATTGTTTAACCAACGTAAGCATCTCTTTGAAAAGAAAAACGTCACTGTAATATCTGGACCGCATGCTTTTCGTTTATATGCTACGAGCAGTGGCGGACCTACACTATGCGAAGGTGGTTCCCGGGAACCACCTTAGAAACTGAAACCCTTTAGAAGCTATGTAGAGAAAAAAGTAAGGACCTACCTTGGAGCTCAACCGAGAACCACCTTATATCTGATTTTACAAGAAAAGAAGACAAGAAAGGCTAAAGTAAATATTCACAAAACAAGATTCACGATGTTTCTCTAAGGCTGGTGAGAGTGGTAGCGAACCCACTCACCGCCACGTCAGCGCCACCTCAGCTTTTTAACAACTCACTTAAACTGCCACAAGAGGTAATGGCACTCACCCAAACTCACTACAACTCACCTTTCATACTTATTTTTTTATTATTTAAATACATCTCACTCACAAAAAACACCCACAAATAAACCTAACCAAAAAATAAAAATATTTGGGCCCACATAAGTTTAACTCACCCAGGGTGAGTGTGCCCATGTTTTTTTTGTCACATCTAGTAACTCGCGCGCGACTTTGAGTGGGAGAATGGGGGCTGCGAGTGAGTTTGGGTAACTCACGAGTGGGTTTCACCCCACTCCCACCAGCCTAATAGAGGTTTTAAGAACAGGTTTTTGTGGTAAAGAAGATGACACAGAACTCCAAGTTTTTTTATTTTATTTTAATTTCTGTGTCCTATTTTTGTCTAATGTTTGGTCATAGCCCTTCTACTTTATTATTTACTAGTTTGTGTCTTATACTACTCTTTCAAAAAAAAATTAAAAAAAATTACATGCATATCATTGAAATTGTTTATGATTTTCTTTAATAAACAACGTACTTACTAGTAGTAGTCTAGTAGATATGGATTTATATTTGTCCTATATTGTCGGGTATTAATTTTACATTGTGCTTCTTTAACGAAAATGGTGTTAGAATTGCTCCGACCCGACCCAAAATATTCATTGATAATTAGTTGACTTGTTGACTTTTTTGCCTTGACTAAATCAAGGAACCACTTTGGATTTTAGGCTGGCTCTGCCACTGGCTACAAGTACAGTAGCAGTATTTAAGCACTGATAATTGCACAGTGCACATAGTCTAGACCATAGCAGTCTCTCGTCTGTGTAAGCAGGAACTCACATCCATAGGTTACAACTGTCCTTGTCTATTTACCTTTTCTCCTTACTTCTGCTGCACCTCAAAGGAATACCCATAATAACCATTTTGTTTATTTTAAAAAAAATGAGAAAGACATTTTTATCCTTTAATTAAACCATGATGGCGGTCAATACATAACCTCCGTTAGGTTAAAGTATCAAACTGGACTCAAAGTATCCTCACAAGTAGGATATCTGCACTTTCAAAATACCAAATAAGATATATGCAAAATTTACATACCATAGTGACTAAATCTGCATTTTACTCAACTGAATTATGAAGTGATTGATATTTTGGTTGTAACCAAGTTATCTACTTCTTTCAAATAGAGATAAGCCAAAATAAATAAATGTACGTTTACAAAATAAAAAATATAGATTATTTGTGTGTACAATGGTGTAAAATGGAATTTTGAAAAAAGTGGGTAAGAGGTGCTTTTTGGAAAGGCAGTTTTCACAAGGGGGACAAAATTTTCAAATATATCTTTTTTACCGATGAATTGGCAATCATATATTAATAATCAACCGACATATTACAAGATATAAATAAAATGGTAATGACATGCCCAAAACCTTAATACAAGCTAAACAACATTCAGCTAAGACATATCAGATACAATATACTATTTCAAAGATTAAAAATACATAAATTTCTATTTTAGTTGGTCTACTTATTAATTAAACAACTAACTGATTTAATAAAAACTAAAAACCTAATTATTTGATTATTACAATTGCTAACAGCATAATAAAATCCAAACTTCATTTTTCAAAATTGCATTTATAACATCAATTTATCGGATTAAATATTTTCAAAACTCATAATAGGCGTGACTCGTCTTTGATTATTTATAGGCATGGTACCGAGGTTGTTTATTTGTTGATATACCTGGAGCATATTATACTCACCACATGTTCTTCTGCCTTGCTCAATCGTATTCTTTCTTCTCTTCATCGGGAATTTGTCATAACAGACATTGTTATTCTTAATAATTTTTTAGGTATCTTTGTTCATCATGACTTTACTGATTTACTTATCTTATGACGTCGTGACTTTACCGGTTTACTTATCTTATGATGTACAACATATTTTTTAATTTTGCGGTATGTTTCTAGGACTTTGCATTTTGGTTTAAAATTATATATGTCCTCCCCTTTATTCTTTTTTTTTTTTGGTAACCGTGATTTCTGACTCATTGGCCGACTAATCCACGGGTTTTGAGCCTACCGCCACACAGACTCAAACCAGGTAAAGCCCTCCCTTTTCAGGAGGTTGGCGTGACCACTTCAAGGTTATTTGCACCTAATGGGAATTGAACTTGAGACCTCACACACTTTGGAGTGATAGCCACAAATCTTTTTGCCACTAGGCCACCCTTAAGTGGTTCCCTTTATTCTCTTCTATTATACACAAAAAGTATTTGGGTTGGTTGTTCCACTACTCATCGGTCGACATCTAGGTATTGTGTGTTTTTTACGCATAATTTATTATCATGTTCGTCTAAGTGACAACACACCCTCTCTCGCTCCAGTACTAAAGCCGAATATCATGTTGTTACTAATGTCGTTGCTGTGATTGCTTGGGTTTAGTAATCTGCTTTTGGAGTTGCATGCACCTTTTTTTCTATTGTTTGTATTGATAATGTGAGTACTTCTATTACTATTAATCCTTTGCAACATCAGCGAACCAAGTCTGTTGAGACTGACATTCATTTTGTTCGGCATATATGGTTACTAAGGGTCTAGTTCGTGTTCAACATGTTATGTTACATTATAAGTATGCGGATATCTTTACGAATGGGCTTATTTCTTCCTTGTTTGAAGAGTTCAATACAAGTTCGAGTGTTCTTCCATTTCATGCTTAAATTACAGGGAGTATTAGTTGATATATCATGACCTGTTGTTCAAGTATAATGATCGACCCATTTACTTTACTCCTAGACTAATACATTATAACATATGCATTTTACGTAATTAGTGACTAAATAGACAAGGTAAGATACCTAATCTAATAATATGTTGATTCTAAGTTCTTTTAAATGATACTACGTATTTAAACAAATAACATTAATTATAAATCTTGACCATAAATGTATGTGTTATTTCATCATTAAGTGTAGACATTTTTAAAATACTTGTGTGGTTGAACTTTTAATATTAAGAGCATTTAATGTAGACTAGGCGAGTACCCGCGCATAGCGGCGGAATTGCCTGGCGGCAGATAATTAACGAAACACTACATCGTATTAAGATCCAAGTATAATAACATGTGATAATTGAGTTTTGAATAAAATATCAAATACATCAACCAATTTAAAAGGTTTATCTGATTGCTTACTAAGGTAGTGTTTGGGTTAATAGTTATAATGTTGATGAAATGCAGAATATGAGATCACCTAGATAAGCTGCAAAGGCACAAGCTATAGTGTTTGGGTTATTGCAAAAGCATAAGCTATTTCAGATAAGCTGATTGCATGTAGATACAATAGAAATACATTTAAATAATGAGATAACCCAAAGCAGAATATGGCGTGTATTTAGTTCCAAAGCGCATATCCAAATACATCAACAATGCCGCTAGTGTAAAGTTTTATGAAGCTATGAAACATGTGTCCATATGTATCAGATTAAAAAATTATGGCAAGTGCAAAACTTACCACTTGAAATAAAGAGGATTTCGAATTTTCTTGAATCTGAATTCTAAATCAAGCATAACTCCATAGTCCCTGTGGCTTTATGTAATGCCATAAATACCTGAGTTAGTCCATGGAAGCGACAAATCCTTCCGCATAAAATGGTAGCATCATGAACTAATAAAGCGGAGGGTAATTGCATAAAAAGATAATAAAATTAGCCATAATTAAAGCTTGTCAGGTCTATTGGATGAGGTGTCAAATGATTATCAGATCCTACGACAGGAGCAACTTTATTCTTCATTAAAATTGAAATATCAACATTTGTCACCTGGTAGTTTTCGATACAATTAGTTTTTTACCGACATAGTTCACATAACAGTTAACTACTTCACAGTAAGATAAACTCTTACCACACTATGAATGGCTTCAAGATCCAATGACTATAACTCCTTTGCCAATCGCTTCACTCATGTTGAGCTTCAAATAATACGTCAAAGGTAAACCATTAGGGGCGCTTGGATGAGCAATTGATCAACAACAATCAGTTTACTAACTTAAGTTTAGCAAACTGAGTTTGAGCCAAAAGATGCAAATCCCGACAGATGTTGATAAAGGCCAGATGTAGTGTTGTCCTAATCTACATGCCTTTATCACGGTAACTTTAGTTTGTTATACTCTGATCTTTCACTATGACTGGATATGCATGTTACTTAAGACTGGGTGTCCATCCATCCGACCGAGTGAAACCTAAATATAAACTAAAGCTGAACATGTCAAATGAAGTCGAAAGTCACCTGAATTCTATACAAGACATAATGGATTAACTTAAAAATCAGTGAATTTATGCATCAACCCCAAGCCAAATGGCTGTATTCAAAATGCAACCGGCCTGTTAAAGTGTTGTGGCATTTGAAAGATGAAGCCTACACTAACCTATAACACAGGGTTGCACAATCCCAGGGTCAAGCCACAATAGCGCCATGAGACATTAAAGGATTATTCGTTGCCATCCAACCAGCAACCGCACCTGCAGAAGGAGACACAACATTCTGGAAAATATAGAAAGCAGAAAAACAATTTTTGAAAATACTAACCTTTATAAATGCATCAATTTTAGGGCTAGGGTGTATTTGATTTTCGTTTTCCAAACGGGTAAGCTCTCTTAAGTTTCCTAGAAATAAGACATCAAGGAAAATAAGCAATAAGCACAAATATATCATTCAGAGTATCACATTTAGTAATACTAAATAAATACTATGAGCCATAACAAAAGTAACATATGTATATTGCAGTAGAAAAGACAAACCTGCAAACCCTTCACCTTCACATCTGGCACCAATCTAGAGTAACACTACATGATCAGAAAGTAGGACATGTCAAATTTAAATTAACTAAACCTTAGTTACTAATTTTTAAGCATTTGACTTGTGCTTATAAGTTACTATAAAGAGGGGTAACTATCATCATTTATGGATATCAAAAGGAACCCATTATTGGAAGGCACTTTTGTTACTTTATTTTTTCATCCTAATTTCTGGTACTCTTGCCCATAGATGATAACTGAAAGTTATGATGGAATAACTGAGGCGTTTAAATATATGATACCAGCCAGAACACGAACATAGCAAGCATTGTGAAAGGCGTCTTCAACCCGATGAACTTGACCATAGCCATTGTGATTGTGGTGTTGCTGGTGTCGGTTTGCCTAGCTAAAAAGAATAACTCTTAAAAGTACAATATTCAACCTGATAAACAAACCAATTTAAATCCAAAATCCAACGTGCTTAACACCTTAACATGCTGATCAGTTGGTTTCTAGAAGTGTGAGTCTGTGGACAGATTATGAAAAATTGTGACTCCAACGCTACTGGCATTATCAACATTTGAGATTGTCATTGTGTTGAACACCATTGTTGCAGTTCGTGTGAGCTAGATAGGATTGACGAATGAATATGTAAACTCCAATCAATCTGAAACGGCTAGCTATTAAGTATAACCATATCATTTACACATTGCTTGGCTTTCTAACCCAGCCGCGAGAGAGTTAACAACATATAACTATCTATCAAATCTAACCAAACATCTACATTTTCTAATTTAAACATAAAGTTAAGTTGTGATCTACAAACTAAAATGCATATCATACCAATGAGCCGCAAATTTCGAAGCAGCATAAGGCCACCGCGGATGAAACGGCGTATCATCAGCTTGCAGAGGTGGAGTGGATCGAAACATTTCACTCGACCCCGCCTGATAGTATTTAACCCCCTTCCTCCCAGTAGTAATAATGTGCGACCTCAACGCTTTTTTGATAAAGAGAAGAAGCATACAGAAGAATGTATAGTTTAGGAGTAGGAGTATATTAGGATAGCTTATTTTCATCTTATATTGTTGCTTAAAATTGTATTTCTTTTAATTCCAGTTTTTTTACTCTTGTCAGTTTATTAATAAAAGGTGAATTTATGTTATACGTTTTTTAACTCTTGACTTTATTTTTGTGCAATTAATCTTCAAAAATTCTAAATAAGCTGTGACGGGATGAGAAAAAGCACGAACAGTACCACAAATCGCATATTATTAAGGCCGGTGAAAACATTATATTTAAAAAAAGCATGGACGAAATGCAATTGCAGTTTCAGTATATTGTGCGAGAAGTAAAACCAAAAACCGTTTTTAGAATCACATCGACATGTCCTTCAGATTATTATTTAATAAATATAAGTTACATAGAATGTACGTTTTCTTTTTTCCCAGCTTCTTTCTGAGCGAACTTTTAGATACAGAAATCGCTTATTTTGCGTCCTGATATCAGAAAATACAACACACGCCTAATAATCAGTGATACCCTTTTCTTAGCTTATAAGCTCATCCCATATATAATCCCTTGGAACAGAACCCGTCTTGGCTTCTTTAAATGTACTAATTTTGTTTTAATCATAAACCACCATACAAATTTAGCTCCTAAACACAATATAATGACATACCTTTTGTTCGTCAGTCTTGAGAGACACAACGGCTTTCCTCTTCTATTGTAGCACTTCTGGATACTCTTTATGAGCCATTTCCTGTAGTTTGAACACAAAAGATATTAAAAACTGACTTACATAACAAAAATTGAAAAAAAAGATTAATACTTTATGATCACGAAAAAGATCAAAACTTTACATAAAAACTAAAAAGATATAAAAAAGCAATGATGCCTAAAATTCATATAACAAAATGAATCAAAAAGATTAATTTACCTACTATATCCTCTCTTGAAAGCCTGAAGCCTAAAACCGACACTCTTGTACAACCTGTTCCCATTTTCCTAGCCAAAATGAAAATCTTCCACTAATTATCATATGGAATTTCCAGCTGCAAAATCAAAACCCCACTAAACCAAAAATCTCAATCTTTTATATATGATTTTGAAAAGATAAATATTAACACTAATAGCAGTAACATAAACATATATAGAAGCAAAAATACCTTACAACTTTTTGCTTTCATCTCTAGTTTTGCAAGAAAACCTTTAAGAACAACTTTCCAATCTTCAATTGAGTGGTACCTATCAAATCAAATCAAACAAAAACCAAGATAAGTATTATCAGGGTAATTAATGTCTTATAGAAAAGCACAACAACATAATATTCGTATAATACCTTTTAAGGGGTTGACATAGGTTTGCTTATTCACCTGTTTTGTACTTGTCCATCTGTATGTCAGCCCATGCCATGTTATAAAAGCATTCATCTAATTTCCCACCAAGTCGAGTGAAGTTCCTTGGATAACCAATTCTGAAACACCTATTATCCAACTGATTTTACACCCATACACAAATCATTATCTAAAACAACATCATAAGTAGCGAGATTATAGCCAACTAAAAATTAAAAAGAAATAGAATGTGAATAGTATTACCAAATTAAAAAATGAAATTAGCCGAAATGATCTAAGAATCTAACAATGAGCTAACTTAACTCAGACCGTTTCCCATAGCATGTCTCATCACAGTAGTTTGGTACTACTGTGCACAAAATGTACAATTATTTACATTAAATTTCTTTACAATAGTCAAAAATCAATCTCAGAATGTATGTCTGTTATTTTCATTTTCATGAATATTTTACCTATTTAACCCATATAAAATAGCTTTACGAAAGAGATTACCCCATTCAAGTTCCTACTGCTGCAAACGATTCTACCAGTCTTCATATTCAGAAGTGTCCCCACATTTTTCCCGGTAAGCATCTTGTGTTGGCAAATATCGCACACCCTTTCAGAAGCTAAGCGTTGCCGTGTCCTGATTTCTTTCCTCGTACATTTGCTTGGCATAAGTCTAAATTGCAGTGAGTTATCGTCATATACATCTAAATGACTCTTTGAATTAGAATTACCCGACGCCAGAGATTCCTCACCAGATGATTCATCTCGGGTGCTAAAAGATTCACTAAAATCTTCAGAACCCGGTGGTGATTTCCTTTTCCTTCCATTGCCGTCCTTACTCCCCTCGATTGCTAGTCTAGATCTCGAGGTAAGAAAATCCTGCAAATCATCAAGTACGTGGGTGCCTTGCCAAAGTAAAGAGAATCGCAGCTTCACCGACCCGGTTAGAATCATGACAGCCGCATACAGCGGATACCATGACAAACATATATCGCAAAGTCAACCAACATCTAGTATGTAAAAGGCCACTGTAAGAATCAAAGATACGAACGCTTTTCTTTTAAGTTGGCTCAGATACGAAGCAGGCACGTTTATTTCACGCTAATAACCCATGGATGCAATGGTTGCAAATGCTCTTTTCTTAAGTAGCAATTACCATCCAGATTGCGCTTCCAAAAAAGCGTACAATGTTTTCAAATTTTCCCGCGTATACGGTTTATCATCACAGCCTATTAGTATACGAAAATGAGCTATTGTCAAACATTCACGGGTGTAGGCGAACATATTCACATATATCTTCCCTGTCAGTATATGGAGAATCTCGACTTTATACATTCACATTAATACTTATAACTGTTTTACGAAGCCTACGGAAATAGGAAAAGCTTATGAAGAACCCTCAAAGACAACAAACAGCCAAAATCAATATTAGAAAGGCAAAGAACAAAAATAATTCACCAAAAATAAGTGTGTTAATCGTGTGTTATGAAAACTGACCAGTTTAGATTCACAGAAGTTGGGAACAACAAATCCCAAACAAATGAAAGAACCCTCAACCAATACACATCGACAGACCGATGACCATCACAACACACAAAACAGCATAAATCAAATGACCCAGAAAATTAACGGCGAACAGACGCCAAAACTCACCAACGTCTCACACCGATAGGCAACATCGCCTACTGAAAATCACTGTTTCACTAATATCATCAATCAATATCCCAACAAACGACTTTAGGCAGCCAACATCACCTGCCCACCAACGACGTCACCCACCACATACGGCGGAAACGAAGTGGTCGGGGCAATGAAGGCTTCAGATCTGAATAATTAAAGAAACCCATCACAAAGAGGGAAAAACGATTAGCACTGAAGCAATCATCAGGAACCCATGAACGGCGGCAACGAAGAAAACAACCACCTAATAAATAGATCACCCACAAAGCAACATCAAATCTCTAATTAATCATATCACCCGCGGCAATGAAGAAGCTGACGATAGAAATAGGTGTGTTGCTTGAATCACATGAGAAGGGATGGCAGATTTTGTGGCGGCTGTGACTTTTAGAGAGAGAGAGAGATGGAGGCTAGGGTATTTTATTTTAGGATTTAGAGGAGAAATGTAAAAACAGTTATTTTAGAAATGGGTTTTGGCCTGTGGGTCTTATGTATTTTGGGTATTTTCAACCATTCTATGTTTCAACATTTCCAAAAATAATAATTTTCAACCATTTTGGTTTTTGCTTTATAATTTAGTAGAGATAAGTGTCTTCCTTCATTATATATACCAATGGTTACTTGCGCGATGCAAAGACATATACCTGTGATTAAACGGAAAATAACAAATAAAATGACTTCGATAAGGCTTGACTTATTCATTTTTATAGGTTTCACTCAGTTCATTTTTGGACGGTTTCTATTTATTAGCTGAATTGGTGGCTACTCATGTTCCCAGTTGCACGCCTTTTTGGACGACTTTGATATACATATGTTTTTAATTGTTTATAATGTGAAAGTATAATTTTATTGTTAAATAATGACAATATTAATTATATATTAATTAGTATTAATTACACAACTACCCATGTATAGCAACAAGATTTTAGGATGAAAGATAGTTGTAGTGATAAAGAAAAGTTTACGGGTTATAAACGCAAAATAATAGAAGTTTGAGGATACAGAGATTCGGAGATTAAACATAGTGCTTTAAAACCAAGTAGGACTTGGTCGATTCCACCGTTTTTGGTCAAGAAAGTCCGGTCAAATTAAATCGGGTATTATATTTTCGAAACCAAATTAGACCATTCGGGTTTAAAATGATCCGGGTTAACCCGGTTTCCGAAATATATATCTATGTATGAATAAATTTTATTTTTTTGAAAAACTGGGTTGACCGAGTGGTCAACCGATAACCTCTGATGTGTCTTGAATTGTATAGTGATAATTAGGATACGTTATAGGGTAAATTAGAAAATTACCTTTAGGAAAAAGTAATAGACTAATAATACCAATGACGAATTCAATTTAACACGTTGGTGACTCAAGTTCGTTGTACACGAAGATCTTATGATTTTGAAACGTTTTTCTTTGATTTGGACAATCGATTTGAATTGGTTTTCGGTTTTTAAACTACACCTTAAATCTACAAATTTTAAACTATTTAATATAATCCTAATGTGCATGAATCGTAAACCCCGCTATTTTTAAAATCTAAAACAATTAATTGTTTAAAATATAAAACTATTTAAAAATCAAACTTATTTAAAAATCTATAAATTAAATCTAGTTAATTACTTTTAATCTATTTAAAAAAATCTAATTAAACCTTTTTTTAAAACTAATTTACTTTATCAAAAATTACTTTAAACAAAATCTATTTAAAAACTATTTTTATTTAAATCTAATGTTATAATAATCTAATTAATAGAAAATAAACTAATTAAACAATTTAAATTTAACAAAAACATTTTTTTTTGTTTTTATTTATTTATTTTTATTTGTGCTTTTATTTTTATTAAAATATAAATTTATACAAAATCTAAAATCATAAGTTTTGAAAAATCTAATTACTTATTTAAGTTAGACTAATTAAAAACGTTTTAATTAATATGAAAATTCGTCAGTTTAAAACTACATAAAAAAGTCATGGACTGCAAGTTAATAACAAAGTGAGCTAGACAGCTCAATGGTTAACACGTTTGGTTGCTAAGGGGGAGGTCTCGAGTTCAAGACCCCCAAGAGACATTTTTTGTGAATTATTTCTTTTTGACAGAAGAATAAAATCAGTGTCTCAGGAGAGACTTTTAAAGCTTATTTGAATAAGCTGATAGTAATCAGCTTATTGGGCTTTAACAGATCGTTTGGATCTGATAAGCAGAAACTAAGACAAATACAAAGCACAAATACTCAAACTTATAATCATGTAAAAACAGCCATACATATTCAAGCTAATATAATTCACAATACAGATAGGTGATATGAGTGTAATTACTCATATCATTTGTAGCTTAAAACAATGAAATTATGCATGATATATATCAAATATGCCTTGTATATGCGTGTTTTTTGTTTGAATGTGTGTAGGTACCAAGTTCACGAAAAACCGGCAAAAATCGACACGAAATTGAAGAAAAGATCGAGGAAGCCAAAACCGAGCTCAACTTGGGTGGATTTGACAATAATGCAAGAAAACGGGCCAAGTGGGACCCACATTTGGGAAATGGGCTTAAAAGCCCATTTTAAAAAGTAAAGTGTTTTGAAAATTCTAAAAGCCCAAAAGGGCCCAACACAATTTGGTGGACGGATGGTATAATGATATCTTGGGCTCAAAGCCCACCAGCTATGGAAGTAAAAGAAAACAAAATATGAATTGGGCTTCAGGGTTTCATCTTAAAACGTATTCACTCTCTCTTAAATAAACAAACTTTCCCCACTCTCACACGTTCCATAACTTTTCACAATAAATAAAATCGTTTATTTATTCCTCCCACCATTTACTGCCACTCACACGTTTTCACAATACTTAAAAACGTTACTTTCTATGCTCGTTATCATCTTCCCCTTTTTTCTTTCTTCTCCATTCCTAAATAACCAGTAACAAAAAGTTACTGTACCCAAACCCTAGCATAGTAAATTGGCTATATTATTTGGGGGTTTTTATTTAATCAATTATTTCAAGAAAAGAAGAATAGAATCCCCAATCTTTAAAGAAGAGAAAGCATGGAGAGGGTAGGAGACGTGGCTGTTTATCATTGGCTTCAACAGCTCATTTTTCATTTTCCACCAATCAGAGGCCTTCAAAGAAACACAACTAGCACACGGATGCCACGTTGGCAATCCGTGTGCTAGATTGTGTCATATCAACCGTCCGATTAAAGCTTCAGAGGGGAGAGAAAAGAAGAATGAAGATCAAGGGCTATTAAGAAGAAGGAATATTCCTTGGAGATGCGAATATCCTCATCAGCAAGCCCTTGGGGGTGGCTATAAAAACCCCCAATTTATCTTGTAATTTCATCTCTTCTTTAGTGTACTGTTATAATGATAAAATAGCTTTAGGAATTGTTTACTTTCAAAAATCTTGTAATATTTTAAGTTTTTAATAAAGAAAGTTTGATTTCAATTTTTATCAATCTCGTTTTTATTTTTATTAATGTTCTTGATTTATTTAAATTGTTTTCTTATTGTTCTGTTTTACTGATTATAACATGTGGTTGATCTTTTAAGCTTTTTAATAGCTTATCGAGATTACTTTAAGCTGAGTTGGGATTTGACTTATCTCATTGATAAGTTAAAAAAGAAATATAAGGTGGTTATCTTAGATGTGATTTGGAAATTTCTATTACTCGTTTTTTTATTATGATGCTGTTTGAAAATGTTGTTTGGATTTTGGCTAATAAATGTTTTATGTGAAGTTTGGAAAGTCTGTTAAATTTGTAATATTTTGCTTTAATAGTCTGTTCAAATCAGTTGATTATATAGAAGTTTTCTTAAATATTCTTTGTTAGATTTATTCTGAGTTTGATGAAATTGTGCAACTAAATGATTTGAGTGAATCGGATGAATTTAATTGCATACAAGTTTTAATGTGGATCGATTATACTTTTTCTAAGTTGCTATTAAAATGTGATGAGAATTGTTTCAGTAGATGGAATTGTGCAAATTTTGTCTTCGATTTATAATCTAACGTTGTTGAGTATATATAACTATATTTATCAAGTAATAGGTTTAATTCGGTTAGTTAAGGTGAATATAGTTGATTGAATAAGTTATCAGTATTAGGACTGTGGATGTAAATCCATTTAAATGAATCTGAACGAGTAATCAGTTAAGTGAATCAGTTGAATTTAAGTTGGTGTTTTCAGTTTTAAGGGCATCTTAGGGTCAGATTTGCATAAGAACGATTTGGTTTGAAAATCAGTTGTTATAAAATATCATAGCTAAGGATTGATTATTCACAAGCAATCGGAAGTTTTTCTTGGTTTTTAATCATTTACAGGATTTGCAAACATCGAAGCAGTTGGGATGATGACAATTCCTGTTAGATTCTATTTGCGAAGTAGATGTTGAAGTTTGGTGATTGGAATAGCCAAGGTAGCTCAGCGCTAACCTTCGCCATCAATGGACTGAACGTCAATTGCGCAGGTCACTCATTTTATTGTTATTTTCTTGCAACCTCCTCGTTAATGCTAGCTGAAAATTTCTGTGTAGATTCAAGTTGATTTGCTGAAGTTTGTTTTAATTTGATTTTAATCTGTCTTGGGTTTTCATTATTGTTGCTGTTATTTTCTGAACGACTGCTGGAATTAATTTCAATTTAAGTCTTGTTAAAATCATGTTACTGTAATCTTTGTTATACTTGTTAAGATTGAATTCAATTAAGTTTACTGCTGAATTGAGATTTTACTGTTAAAAATTGGATTTAATCTGTTGTATTTACTTTAAAAATGGTTGAAAAGAAGTCAGATATAGTGACTGAATGTAGTTAGTTTGTATCTGTTGATGTGTTTTGGCTATTGGATTGGAGTTGCTGAGTTGAAATTTGCTGAATATATGAATTCCTTGTTTACTGATATTTATGTAATTAGATTTTTGGTCTGCCTTTTGTTTACTGGCATTTCTTGTTAAATAATTGCCTGTAAGTTTGTAATGTGAGTACCTGCTTTTTGGTTGTTGTTATTTTCATTTACTGTTCATTTATTATAATATCAAAAAATATCACAAAAATGTGTCCTCATCTGGACTCGAACCCATGACCTCCTGGTCATGGGACACACGCGTTAACCAACTGAGCTAGGAGCTCTTTTGGTTTTGTTTCCTTTAGTTTAATTAAAATAGTGAGTTAGTTCTGCCAGTTTTAATTTAGTTACATTGTTTTTTTTTACTTTCATTCCGTTTAGAATTATTTTAAAGTAGTAATTTTGTTAAAAAAATAATTTTTAGAATTAAATATAGTTAATGGTTATAAAATAAATAAAAATAAAAATAAAAATAATATATATATATATATAATTACTTTTAATTAAATAGTTTATTTTAATTTGTCATTAATAATTAGTTTAACTGAAATAAAATAAATAAATAATTCAAATTAAAAAATGTGTTTTATTCAAATTGATATTAGATAAATAAATTTAAATAAATTTTGTTTAAATAAAAATAGTTTTAAATAGATTTTTAATGGATTAATTAGTTTATAATTTTTAATAGTTTTTAAAATAGTTTTTAATTAAATAGATTTATTTTAAAGAGTTTAAATGTTAAATAGTTTAAATAATTATCTTCTAGATGTTATTTTTAGGAATCGGTTCATGAACTTTAGGAATTTAATTAAAAATCGTAGGAGTAATTTTAGTTTAAAAACCGAAAACCAATTCAAATCAATTGTCCAAATCAAAACAAAACGTCTCAAATTCATAAGATCTTCGTGTACAACGAACTTGAGTCACCAACGTGTTTAATTGAATTCGTCATTGGTATTATTAGTCTATTACTTTTTCCTAAAGGTAATTTTCTAATTTACCCTATAACGTAATCTCAAATAAATCACTATACACATCAACGACACATCAAAAATTTTGGCGCCGCTGCCGGGGATCTTGTGTACGATTCGCTTTTGTGGAGATTTGTTGATCGTTGATTTGAAGATCCTTTCCGTCCTCGGAAAGTTTGTTATTTTTCTATTATATAGTATGTATCGTTTTTCTCGTTTTTTGTGGAGATTTGTTGATCGTTTTTCTCGTTTTTCTCGCTTTTGTGGAGATTTGTTGATCGTTGATTTGAAGATCCTTTCCGTCCTCGGAAAGTTTGTTATTTTACATATCTTTCAAATAAGGCCTTAGTTGGGATTTCATCACCTAGCTATTGTATTCGAATCCAAAACAAAAATAAAAGGCAAAATAGATAAATACTAATAAGAAGTTTGAACTCGATTTATACAAACTATAAGGTGGGTATAAGGCGACGTGCTATAAAAGGCCGTCTAAGGAAAAAGGTTTTTAAGTGTTTTGTGCCACCTCGTTTCCCCGCTTGCTTGTGCGTATATTTAGAGGGACAACCTATTATTGGTTTGCCGACTCAAGGTAGTAATAAATCTTATTTTGTTGTTTACTTATTGAACCTCGAGACGTTTAGGTTTTTACCTATCGTTTCAAAGTCAACCGAGGGTAATTTACTTCCATAGTAGTTATCCTTATTCCTTGTTTTTTATCGATCATTATTGATTGAGCAATGGCAAATAAAATACCAAAAGTAATCTTCTTAATCCTCTGTCATGTTTAATTCTTTTTCTCCTCACCCTCTAAATTTTAATTCTTCTTTCGTCAATTGTGAAGGGTGTGGAGAACCGTTATATGGTTTTTTACCATGTCGGTGGTGCACGTGTGAGCGTTGTGGAAATGACTTACGTCACGATATACGTGTTGGATTTTGTCCTTATTGTAATGAGATTACTTCAAATGGAAATCCGAATTTTTCGAATAATTCTCTCGATTTCAATCCACCTCCACACCCTACATACGTGACACCCTCGAGTGAGTTTTGTGGAAATGATTCTCATTTTGGTGATGATTGTTCGCATCGATTCTCGCTTAATTACGAGCAAGAACCGAGCTACAATCAAAACTTTAATGATAATTGTTATCCACAAGATTTACCGAGTTTATCACAACAATATCTTTGTTGTGAGTATTGTGGAGGTCCTCACGAGAGTTTTTGTTGTCAACCGAGAGATCAAAGTTTTTATGAGCCTAATCCTTGCTATAATTCGATTCCTTCCGGTTTTTACCAATCTCCACAATATTATTTCGATATTGAACGATTTGAAACAATGAATCAAATAAATGTTGAAATTGTTGAAAAGAGCATTGAAGATTTGTTGCTTGAAAAGAGACAAATTAATCAAGAGATTAATGACATTACAAATGAATTAGGAAGTCGTCGATTTCATGGAGAAATTATTGATGAGGGATTTAGACGAGATTGTAAACTTAAGATTCGACAACTTTCGCAAGATTATTATGAATTAAGCATTGAGATTCGAAAGAAAGAAAAAATTCAAGAGGAAGACAGATATCTTGCTAATCGTGAACTCAAGCGTTCTCTTCTTTTGGATGATGACGAGGATAGTACTCTTTCTTTGCGAGATCTTATGGCTCTGCATCCTCCGTCTAGTGCTATCGTATTTCCTATTCGTATCTTGCCGGCTATTAAGCCCGAGGATTCTCCCATCCTAGATGATGAGGAAATCTCTCATGACATCACCACTCCTATTCATGATTCTTCCACCGTGGAACTCGAAAATTCTCTAAGCAAGGGGGACGAGCATATTAGCACTATACTTGTCCAAAACCCAAGAGAGTTTGACGGTATTTCCAATGAGATGTGTGATTTGCCACATTGTGATGACTCGACTTCTTCCATTCACTTTGATATTTTCTCCAATTATAATGATGAAAATCGTGATGGAAATGAAGATTTTGAGGATGATTCTACTTCTAGTGAATTTTCTAATAAGGAGTTCTCCGATGAACTTTCTTATAAAGATGATATTCACGACTCGGATTTTGAGGGGTTTACCGATGAACCTACTCTTCTTCACCCATTTCCACCGGGAAATGAGGATGATAGTGATCCGTTTTATGAGAGGTTCACTTTTGAACTTGATCCTTAGACCCATTTCCACCAGGAAATGAGGTTGATTTGATTATTCTGATCCTTGAGAAGTTCTTTGATGAACTTACTCATTTAGATGTGGAAGACGTGGTTCTTCGTGAGAAGTTATCAAACGTCTATCTTCTCATATCTAGGATCGAGGCTTTGAATTCTAAACCTAATCCCAAGTCTTTCTCTCCATCTCCTATTCCCGTTGAGGATAGTGATCCGCTTATAGAGGAGATTGATATTTTTCTTGCTTCTCATGATTCGATACCACCGGGTGTTGATGATATCGACCCGGAGGGGGACGCTCTCTTTTTAGAGAATTTACTTGATGATGATTTCGTCCCAAGTCCTCCTCCCACCCACTTTAACCTTAATGTGCGGGTTTTTCATTTGTCTCATATTGAGTACCATAATCCGATTGATCACATTTCTAAGGGTGAAATGGTCGTTAAAGCAAAGAATGTTGATTCTACTATGGATGAGATTTTTATCCCACCATTACTATGTGCTTCATATGATTTAGGATTAGCATGGGGGGACGACACCGTGTTATCCTTTCCTTTCTCCACCAAGGACGAGGTATTCGATCCCGGAATCGTTTATTTAGGGAAATCTCGGCCTTTCACCGATGTAATAATTGAAAGATTTTTCTATCATCTTTGTGCGAGTTTATCTCGGGGAGCATGCTACATCCATACTATTCTTTGTGACTACTATCTCTTTTTAGAGATTTGTGTTGGATTTTTATCCTTTCGTTTGTCATCCGACAACGAGGATGAAATCTTTGACCCCGACATCGTGCTTTATGTTGGATTTTATTCCATTATGCCGGTTTTCACCACTTTCCCTAAGGACCAATGAATGCGGGGATCGAGTCGAGCTCATGACTCGGTGAACAAAAACGAGGTGCCTTGTGGGGGAGTCCCATACACTCTATCTTCTTTCTATTTTCTAACATCTAATAAGGCTTGATCTTTCAAGCTCGTGTTCGTGATTTGTTGTGTTGTGATCTTAGGTATGACCCTAATATTTGAAGACTCTCGTGTTCGGTTTTTGCCGGTCCACTTGATCTTCCATTCTTTGAATGTCAAAAAGGGGCACACTTTCTATCCCTTAATTTTTATCGACTAACGTTTTTCTTGAGGCATAATTAATAAACGGCTTATAGATTTGCGTACTCTTTCCATGCTAGGAATTTGCATTAAACTCTTCGTGTTTTAGCAAGGGGGTGTCACTCTTGAGCTAAGAAACATTGAGGACAATGTTTGGTTTTAGCATGAGGGAGTCAATCGATATAATCGCTTGCAATTGCTTTTGTCGTGTCTAAACGTAATCTTTTTCTCATTTTTCAATAAAATTTTAAATTTTTAGTGTTATTTTTAAGTTTTAATAAATAAAATAAGTGTTTTTGACACGAAGGTAGGCTTTCTGTTGGTGAAAATAAGAATAGTTTTTGACTCGACTCGGTTTTTAACCTTAGCTTTTCCTTAACGTATTTGAATTAATTTTTGCTAGGCTATTATGTAGGGAGCTTTAAAACGCGAAAGTATTAATTCATACGAGTTAAGGACAAGAACTTTTCGCAAGCTCCTATAATTGATCCTAGAAAGTCGTCTATCAAGGGAACTTTAAAACGCAAATTCTAAAACTTGCAAAAGTATACGAAGATGCAAGATCCTATAGATGACTTGAAAACCCAAAACTTTGATTTAATAGGCTAAGTATCCATTGATTTCACATTTTTGAAATTTTACAATATGGAGAACAAGAGATGATAGAGCCAATTATAAGTTTGGTATTCTTTCAGGAATTTATGTGAGTTAATTATGAGCCTATTCTCCCATCACTTGTTAATAAATTATTTGCAATAAATAAGGTTGAACGATTTGAAAAGTTACTTAGCTTCTAGCCCAAAATCGTTTAAAATTTGCTCGGTATGGATTAGAGTTCATAGCCAAGGCATAACTTATTGAAGCGGGATGCGAAGATTGGCAAGTCCAAAAAGGTCCTAACAAGACATGAGGGCTATGTTTTATTGCTAAAGATCTCAAGTGATGTGAAGATTCATTTATCAAAAATCAATATGAAGGATCGAGACACACGACGAAAAGCAAAATACTCCCCAAAAGTCATGGAGAAGTCTATCCAAAAAGACCATAATAAGTTATGAGGATAAATGAAGCCAAGTCCAAAAAGGAGGCGGATCGTTGTATATCAAAATCCCAAATAAAGATTGGAGAAAAATGAAGAAGTCGTGGTCCAAGTATGAATCTCTCAAAACTTCAAGTGAAGAATTTCCTATATGAAGAGAAGACCATTATTTCATGAACGTCTCTCAAGGTTTGAAGTATAAAGTCGCTGCCAAATATCGGTCTGAGAAAGGTCTCAAATCGCGAAGCAAGTTATGCTAAGATATGAACTTTATAAGAGCCCGAGAAGCAGTTTTAAAAGATTTTGTCCTTTAGCTAACTATTGATTAAATCGTTCACTTTATTTTCGGCCTAATAAATTATCGAAATAAGTCAACAATGCATCCTCATGATCATTCAAGACAATAATAAAATATAAGAGAAACACCTAGGAATAAGGGATTCTAAGTGAATAATTAGCCCACATGAGTTCGTGTTAGTCTACCAACTTATAATAACAATGATCTTGTTTTTGCACTTGGCATGGAAAAGTGAAAAGTCGAGGACGATGAATCTATTTGAGTTTTATGATCCTTAAAGTTATTTCTCAATAATGAAAGCAATACATTATGTCTTTGCTAAATAAAAAGTCAAAAGTTGAATAATGGTGTAGTTAGAGTTTTATTTTATCATTGCGTGAGGACACGGCAATTGCTTAGCATGGGGGAATTTGATATGAGTGTAATTACTCATATCATTTGTAGCTTAAAACAATGAAATTATGCATGATATATATCAAATATGCCTTGTATATGCTTGTTTCTTGTTTGAATGTGTGTAGGTACCAAGTTCACGAAAAACCGGCCAAAATCGACATGAAATTGAAGAAAAGATCGAGGAAACCAAAACCGAGCTCAACTTGGGTGGATTTGACAATAATGCAAGAAAACGGGCCAAGTGGGACCCACATTTGGGAAATGGGCTTAAAAGCCCATTTTAAAAAGTAAAGTGTTTTGAAAATTCTAAAAGCCCAAAAGAGCCCAACACAATTTGGTGGACGGATGGTATAATGATATCTTGGGCTCAAAGCCCACCAGCTATGGAAGTAAAAGAAAACGAAATATGAATTGGGCTTCAGGGTTTCATCTTAAAACGTATTCACTCTCTCTTAAATAAACAAACTTTCCCCACTCTCACATGTTCCATAACTTTTCACAATAAATAAAATCGTTTATTTATTCCTCCCACCATTTACTGCCACTCACACGTTTTCACAATAAATAAAAACGTTACTTTCTATGCTCGTTATCATCTTCACCATTTTTCTTTCCTTCTTTCTTCTCCATTCCTAAATAACCAGTAACAAAAAGTTACTGTACCCAAACCCTAGCATAGTAAATTGGCTATATTATTTGGGGGTTTTTATTTAATCAATTAATTCAAGAAAAGTGGAATATAACCCCCAATCTTTAAGGAAGAGAAAGCATGGAGAGGTAGGAGACGTGGCTATTTATCATTGGCTTCAACAGCTCATTTTTCATTTTCCACCAATCAGAGGCCTTCAAAGAAACACAACTAGCACACGGATGCCACGTTGGCAATCCGTGTGCTAGATTGTGTCATATCAACCGTCCGATTAAAGCCTCAGAGGAGAGAGAAAAGAAGAATGAAGATCAAGGGCTATTAAGAAGAAGGAATATTCCTTGGAGATGCGAATATCCTCATCAGCAAGCCCTTGGGGGTGGCTATAAAAACCCCCAATTTATCTTGTAATTTCATCCCTTCTTTAGTGTACTGTTATAATGATAAAATAACTTTAGGAATTGTTTACTTTCAAAAATCTTGTAATATTTTAAGTTTTTAATAAATAAAGTTTGATTTCAGTTTTTATCAATCTCGTTTTTATTTTTATTAATGTTCTTGATTTATTTAAATTGTTTTCTTATTGTTCTATTTTACTGATTATAACATGTGGTTGATCTTTTAAGCTTTTTAATAGCTTATCGAGATTACTTTAAGCTGAGTTGGGATTTGACTTATCTCATTGATAAGTTAAAAAAGAAATATAAGGTGGTTATCTTAGATGTGATTTGGAAATTTCTATTACTCGTTTTTTTATTATGATGTTGTTTGAAAATGTTGTTTGGATTTTGGCTAATAAATGTTTTATGTGAAGTTTGGAAAGTCTGCTAAATCTGTAATATTTTGCTTTAATAGTCTGAATAATTCAAATCAGTTGATTATATAGAAGTTTTCTTAAATATTATTTGTTAGATTTATTCTGAGTTTGATGAAATCGTGAAACTAAATGATTTGAGTGAATCGGATGAATTTAATTGCATACAAGTTTTAATGTGGATCGATTATACTTTTTCTAAGTTGCTGTTAAAATGTGATGAGAATTGTTTCAGTAGATGGAATTGTGCAAATTTTGTCGTCGATTTATAATCTAACGTTGTTGAGTAGATATAACTATATTTATCAAGTAATAGGTTTAATTCGGTTAGTTAAGGTGAATATAGTTGATTGAATAAGTTATCAGTATTAGGACTGTGGATGTAAATCCATTTAAATGAATCTGAACGAGTAATCAGTTAAGTGAATCAGTTGAATTTAAGTTGGTGTTTTCAGTTTTAAGGGCATCTTAGGGTCAGATTTGCATAAGAACGATTTGGTTTGAAAATCAGTTGTTATAAAATATCATAGCTAAGGATTGATTATTCACAAGCAATCGGAAGTTTTTCTTGGTTTTTAATCATTTACAGGATTTGCAAACATCGAAGCTGTTGGGATGATGACAATTCCTGTTAGATTCTATTTGCGAAGTAGATGTTAAAGTTTGGTGATTGGAATAGCCAAGGTAGCTCAGCGCTAACCTTCGCCATCAATGGACTGAACGTCAATTGCGCAGGTCACTCATTTTATTGTTATTTTCTTGCAACCTCCTCGTTAATGCTAGCTGAAAATTTCTGTGTAGATTCAAGTTGATTTGCTGAAGTTTGTTTTAATTTGATTTTAATTTGTCTTGGGTTTTCATTATTGATGCTGTTATTTTATGAACGACTGCTGGAATTAATTTCAATTTAAGTCTTGTTAAAATCATATTAGTGTAATCTTTGTTATACTTGTTAAGATTGAATTCAATTAAGTTTACTGCTGAATTGAGATTTTACTGTTAAAAATTGGATTTAATCTGTTGTATTTACTTCAAAAATGGTTGAAAAGAAGTCAGATATAGTGACTGAATGTAGTTAGTTTGTATCTGTTGATGTGTTTGGCTATTGGATTGGAGTTGCTGAGTTGAAATTTGCTGAATATATGAATTCCTTGTTTACTGATATTTATGTAATTAGATTTTTGGTCTGCCTTTTGTTTACTGGCATTTCTTGTTAAATAATTGCCTGTAAGTTTGTAATGTGAGTACCTGCTGTTTGGTTGTTGTTATTTTCGTTTACTGTTCATTTATTATAATATCGAAAAATATCACAAAAATGTGTCCTCATCTGGACTCGAACCCATGACCTCCTGGTCATGGGACACATGCGTTAACCAACTGAGATAAGAGATCTTTTGGTTTTGTTTCCTTTAGTTTAATTAAAATAGTGAGTTAGTTCTGGCAGTTTTAATATAGTTACATTGTTTTTTTTACTTTCATTTCGTTAAGAATTATTTTAAAGTAGTAATTTTGTTAAAAAAATAATTTTTAGTATTAAATATAGTTAATGGTTATAAAATAAATAAAAATAAAAATAAAATATATATATAATTACTTTTAATTAAATAGTTTATTTTAATTTGTCATTAATAATTAGTTTAAATGAAATAAAATAAATAAATAATTCAAATTAAAAAATGTGTTTTATTCAAATTGATATTAGATAAATAAGTTTAAATAAATTTTGTTTAAATAAAAATAGTTTTAAATAGATTTTAATGGATTAATTAGTTTATAATTTTTAATAGTTTTTAAAATAGTTTTTAATTAAATAGATTTATTTTAAAGAGTTTAAATTTTAAATAGTTTAAATAATTATCTTTTAGATGTTATTTTTAGGAATCGGTTCACGAACTTTAGGAATTTAATTAAAAATCGTAGGAGTAATTTTAGTTTAAAAACCGAAAACCAATTCAAATCAATTGTTCAAATCAAAACAAAACGTCTCAAATTCATAAGATCTTCGTGTACAACGAACTCGAGTCACCAACGTGTTTAATTGAATTCGTCATTGGTATTATTAGTCTATTACTTTTTCCTAAAGGTAATTTTCTAATTTACCATATAACGTAATCTCAAATAAATCACTATACACATCAACGACACATCAATAGGCTACTCCACGAATTTAAGCAGTCAAAAGATCAAACCAGTAATGTTAAATTAACCAATTCCCTCAAAACAGTATGACTAAAAGGCAATTTAAAGTTATCAAAGTTTTTATCAATAGATCAAATTTAAAAAGAGCTGCTGAAATGCTTAATCCTAAAAGTTAAATAAAAACTGATTTATTCAATTACTCAGCTAATCATTTGAGACTAAACACACAACATTTTATATTAACTAAAACCCAATACTCAGCAAATCGGATCAAAATGAATCTCAGCAGACCAATATTATTCAGAAATAACTATCCCAGATTCTCAGTCAAATTAAATTCCAAACAAGCAGTTATTAAAAACTTCTATCCCCCATTGTTTTGTATAAATCCAACTAAAAGAAGTTTAACAAACATGTTTCAATCCCTTAAAATCTTTCAGCATAAAACTTATCAGAACACCATTAAGCAGTTAAATAATATCTCTAAGATTCTCAGTAAAATTAGAACAAACAGTAAACTAAAAACATTAAGCAAATAAAGCTAACTTCCAAAAATTCTTAAACTATCTCACAGATTATATAAAACAAATCATATTAGCAAACTTATTAAAACATACAGAAATTTAACATTAATCTAAAAGATCTTCGCACCTTTTTGTTGATTTCCTTTGAGACGTAGGCTAGCGCTGAGCTACCTATGAACCGAGATTAGAACCACCATTCACCATTACCACCTTAACTCGAACCATCAAATAAACCACGAACAATTAACACTGCTTCACTTTATTGTTTATCTAGTGGGGATAAACATGGATCCAAACTTATACTTTAATATTAAAAGATAAGCTATCAATTAGCTTATTCTTAACATCTTAATTATTACCCTTGTGAAACAGTTTAAACAGTAAGCAGTAAAGTAAAAGGAAAATAGACGCGATTTAAAATCAAATCAACTTATCTTTCATTAATTTCAGAAATAATACAAGATTTAATAAAAGAAATACAACATTTTACCTAAAACTATTTCTATAGAGTAATTTTAAAGCAAAAGAAAGGATGGAAAAATACAATAGAAATTAGGGGTTTTATAGCCATCTCCAGGGCTTTGTGATGCGAATATCCGAATATATCTTGGAATATTCCATTTGATTTCCAGCCATTAGATCTTTATTCTTCCTTCTCTCTCCTGTGAAGCTTTAATCGAATGGTTGAGATGACTCAATCTAGCACACGGATTGCCAACGTGGCATCCGTGTGCTAGTTGTGTTTCTTTCTTGCTCTCTGATTGATGAAAAAAGGAGGATTGAGGTGTGCTATCCAATGGAAATTAGCCACATATCCAAGCCTCTCCATACCCTCTCTTCCTAAAAGATTGGGGTTTTTATTTCCTTTGATGTGAATTAAATGATTAATTAAAAAGCCCCAAAAAATAAAGAGTTAATTGTAACATAGGGTTTTGACACAGTACCTAAAAGTTACTGGTTTTGGTTTATTGGGGAAGATGGAAAATGAGGAAGAAGGTGGTGACATAGGTTATATCGAGAATAAGTGTGTGTGAAAAATGAAAACGTGTGTGAGATTTGAGTGGGTGAAAACAATAGTTTATTTACTTGGTGGTATATGACGTGTGATGAATGAATGGATGAAAATGACGGTTTGTTTTCTTTTGTGTGAAGGTATAACACGTTTAAATGTAAAGTTGTGAAACCCTAAAAGCCCAACATCTTTTTACTTCCTTCGTTTCCTTCTATTTCAGAAAATGAACATTGGGCTTGAGCCCAATGATATCTTCCATTCGTATGATAATTGTCACAATGGGCCTTAAATGGACTATCAATCAACCTTTTATTAATAACTTGAATATTAAATGGGCTTTTAAGCCCATTTACCCCATTGTGGGACCCACTTGACCAAAATACTTAACAAATGATAAAATCCGCTAAAGTCGATCTTTATTTTGGCTTCTTTGATCTTTTTCTTCAATCTCGTGTCGATATTGCCGGTTTTCGTGAACTTGGTACCTACACACATTCAAACAAGAAAACAACATATCCAAGGCATATTTGATACATTTAATGCATTATTTCATTGTTATATGATACAAATGATATGAGTATTTATACTCATATCAAATTCCCCCATGCTAAGCAATTGCCGTGTCCTCACGCAATGATAAAATAAAACTCTAACTACACCATTATTCAACTTTTGACTTTTTATTTAGCAAAGACATAATGTATTGCTTTCATTATTGAAAAATAACTTTAAGGATCATAAAACTCAAATAGATTCATCGTCCTCGGCTGTTCACTTTTCCATGCCAAGTGCAAAAACAAGATCATTGTTATTATAAGTTGGTAAACTAACACGAACTCATGTGGGCTAATTAATTACTTAGACTCCCTTAATCCTAGGTGTAACTCTTATATTTTATTGTTGTCTTGAATGATCACGAGGATGCATTGTTGACTTATTTCGATAATTTATTAGGCCGAAAATAAAGTGAACGATTTAATCAATAGTTAGCTAAAGGAAAAAATCTTTTAAAACTGCTTCTCGGGACTTCATAAAGTTCATATCTTAGCATAACTTGCTTCGCGATTTGAGACCTTTCTCGGACCGATATTTGGCAGCGATTTCATACTTCACACCTTGAGAGACGTTCATGAAATAATGGCCTTCTCTTCATATAGGAATTTCTTCACTTGAAGCTTAGAGAGATTCATACTTGGACCACGACTTCTTCATTTTTCTCCAATCTTTATTTGGGATTTTGATATACAACGATCCGCCTCCTTTTTGGACTTCGCTTCATTTATCCTCATACCTTATTATGGTCTTTTTGGATAGACTTCTCCGTGACTTTTGGGGAGTATTTGCTTTTCGTCGTGTGTCTCGATCCTTCATATTGATTTTCGATAAATGATTCTTCACATTGCTTGAGATCTTAAGCAATAATACATAGCCCTCGTGTCTTGTTAGGACCTTTTTGGACTCGCCAATCTTCGCATCCCGCTTCAATAAGTTATGCCTTGGCTATGAACTCTAATCCATACCGAGCAACGTTTAAACGATCTTGGGCTAGAAGCTAAGTAACTTTTCAAATCGTTCAACCTTATTTATTGCAAATAACTTTATTAACAAGTGATGGGAGAATAGGCTCATAATTAACTCACATAAATTCCCGAAAGAATACCAAACTTATAATTGGCTCTATCATCTCTTGTTCTCCATATTGAAAAATTTCAAACATGTGAAATCAATGGATACTTAGCCTATTAAATCAAAGTTTTCGGTTTTCAAGTCATCTATAGGATCTTGCATCTTCTTATACATCTTCAAGTTTTAGAATTTGCGTTTTAAAGTTCCCTTGATAGACGACTTTCTAGGATCAGTTATAGGAGCTTGCGAAAAGTTCTTGTTCTTAACTCGTATGAATTAAGACCTTCGCGTTTTAAAGCTCCCTATATAATAGCCTAGCAAAACTTAATTCAAATACGTTAAGGAAAAGCTAAGGTTAAAAACCGAGTCGAGTCAAAAACTATTCTTATTTTCACCAACGGAAAGCCTACATTCGTGTCAAAAGCACTTATTTTATTTATTAAAACTTAAAAATAACACTAAAAATTTAAAATTTTATTGAAAAATGAGAAAAGCACTACGTTTGGACACGACAAAAACAATTGCAAGCGATTATATCGATTGACTCCTCCATGCTAAAACCAAACATTGTCCTCAATGTTTCTTAGCTCAAGAGTAACACCCCCTTGCTAAAACACGAAAAGTCTAATGCAAAATCCTAGCATGGAAAGAGCACGCACATCTATAAGCCGTTTATTAATTATGCCTCAAGAAAAACGTTAGTCGATAAAAATCAAGGGATGAAGAGTGTGCCCCTTTTTGGTATTTAAAGAATGGAAGATCAAGTGTACCGGCAAAAACCGAACACGAGAGTCTTCAATGATAAGGGTCGTACCTAAGATTCACAACACAACAAAACACGAGCACGAGCTTGAAAGATCAAGCCTTATTAGGTGTTAGAAAATAGAAAGAAGATAGAATGTATGGGACTCCCCCACAAGGCACCTCGTTTTTGTTAACCGAGTCATGAGCTCGACTCGATCCCCGCATTCATTGGTCCTTAGGGAAAGTGGTGAAAACCGGCATAATGGAATAAAATCCATGATAAAGCACGATGCCGGGGTCAAAGATCTCATCCTCGTTGTCCGATGACAAACGAAAGGATAAAACTCTAACACAAATCTCTAACAAGAGATGGTAGTCACAAATAATGGTATGGATGTAGCATGCTCCCCAAGATAGACTCGCACCAAAATGATCGATAAATCTTTCAATTATTGCATCGGTGAAAGGCCGAGATTTCCCTAAATAAACAATTCCGGGATCGAATACCTCGTCCTCGGTGGAGAAAGGAATAGACAACACGGTGTCGTCCCCCCATGCTAATCCAAGATCATATAAAGCACATGGTAATGGTGGGATAAAAGTTTCATCCAAAGTGGAATCAACATTCTTTGCTTTAACGACCATTTCACCCTTAGAAATGTGAACAATCGGATCATGGTACTCAATATGAGACACATGAAAAACCCGCACATTAAGGTCAAAGTGGGTGGGAGGAGGACTTGGGACGAAATCATCATCAAGTAAATTCTCTAAAAAGAGAGCGTCCCCCTCCGGGTCGATATCATGAACACCCGGTGGTATCGAATCATGAGAAGCAAGAAAAGTGTCAATCTCCTCCATAAGCGGATCACTATCCTCAACGGGAATAGGAGATGGAGAGAAAGACTTGGCATTAGGCTTAGAATTCAAAGCCTCGATCCTAGATATGAGAAGATAGACGTTGGATAATTTTTCACGAAGAACCACGTCTTCCACATCTAAATGAGTAAGTTCATCGGAGAACTTCTCAAGGATCGGAAATCAACCTCATTTCCCGGTGGAAATGGGTCTAAAGGAGCAAGTTCAAAAGTGAACCTCTCATAAAACGGATCATTATCATCCTCATTTCCCGGTGGAAATGAGTTAAGAAGAGTAGGCTCATCGGTAAACCCCTCAAAATCCGAGTCGTGAATATCATCTTTATAAGAAAGTTCATCGGAGAACTCCTCATTAGAAAATTCACTAGAAGTAGAATCATCCTCAAAATCTTCATTTCCATCACAATTTTCATCATTAGAATTGGAGAAAATATCAAAGTGAATGGAAGAAGTCGAGTCATCACAATGCGGCAAATCACACATCTCATTGGAAATACCGTCAAATTCTCTTGGGTTTTGGACAAGTATAGTGCTAATATGCTCGTCCCCCTTGCTTAGAGAATTTTCGGGTTCCACGATGGAAGAATCATGAATAGGAGTGGTGATGTCATAAGAGATTTCCTCATCATCTAGGATGGGAGAATCCTCGGGCTCAATAGCCGGCAAGATACGAATAGGAAATACGATAGCACTAGACGAAGGATGAAGAGCCATAAGATCTCGCAAAGAAATAGAACTATCCTCGTCATCATCCAAAAGAAAAGAACGCTCGATTTCACGATTAGCAAGGTATCTTTCTTCCTCTTGAATTTTTTCTTTCTTTCGAATTTCAATGCTTAATCCATTATAATCTTGCGAAAGTTGTCGAATCTTAAGTTCACAATCTCGTCTAAATCCCTCATCAATTATTTCACCATGAAATCGACGACTTCCTAATTCATTTGTAATGTCATTAATCTCTTGATTAATTTGTCTCTTTTCAAGCAACAAATCTTCAATGATTTTTTCAACAACTTCAACATTTCTTTGATTCATTGTTTCAAATCGTTCAATATCGAAAGAATATTGTGGAGATTGGTCAAAACCAGAAGGAATCGAATTATAGCAATGATTAGGCTCATAAAAATTTTGATCTCTCGGTTGACAACAAAACTCTCGTGAGGACCTCCACAATACTCACAACAAAGATATTGTTGTGATAAACTCGGTAAATCTTGTGGATAACAATTATCATTAAAGTTTTGATTGTAGCTCGGTTCTTGCTCGTAATTAAGCGAGAATCGATGCGAACAATCATTACCAAAATGAGAATCGTTTCCACAAAACTCACACGAGGGTGTCTCGTATGTAGGGTGTGGAGGTGGACCGAAATCGAGAGAATGATTCGAAAAATTCGGATTCCCAAATGAAGTAATATCATCACAAGAAGGACAAAATCCAACACGTATATCGTGACGTAAATCATTACCACAACGCTCACACGTGCACCACCGACATGGTAGAAAACCATATAACGGTTCTCCACACCCAACACAATCGACGAAGGAAGAATTAAAATTTAGAGGGTGAGGAGAAAAAGAATTAAACATGATAGAGGATTAAGAAGATTATTTTTGGTATGTATTTGGTATTGCTCAATCAATAATGATCGATAAATACAAGGAATAAGGATAACTACTATGGAAGTAAATTACCCTCGGTCGACTTTGAAACGATAGGTGAAAACCTAAACGTCTCGAGGTTCAATAAGTAAACAACAAAAATAAGATTTATTACTACTTGAGTCGGCAAACCAATAATAGGTCGTCCCTCTCAATATACGCACAAGCAAACGAGGAAACGAGGTGGCACAAAGCACTTAAAAACCTTTTTCCTTAGACGGCCTTTTATAGCACGTCGCCTTATACCCACCTTATAGTTTGCATAAATCGAGTTCAAACTTCTTATTAGTATTTATCTATTTTGCCTTTTATTTTTGTTTTGGATTCGAATACAATAGCTTATTTGAAAGATATGTAAATTTATTGTTCTACGTAATACAATATATTATTCACAAAAAACGAGAAAAACGATACATACTATATAATAGAAAAATAACAAAACTTTCCGAGGACGGAAAGGGTCTTCAAATCAACGATCAACAAATCTCCACAAAAGCGAATCGTACACAAGATCCCCGGCAGCGGCGCCAAAATTTTTGATGTGTCTTGAATTGTATAGTGATAATTAGGATACGTTATAGGGTAAATTAGAAAATTACCTTTGGGAAAAAGTAATAGACTAATAATACCAATGACGAATTCAATTAAACACGTTGGTGACTCAAGTTCGTTGTACACGAAGATCTTAAGAATTTGAAACGTTTGGCTTTGATTTGGACAATCTATTTGAATTGGTTTTCGGTTTTTAAACTACACCTTAAATCTACAAATTTTAAGCTATTTAATATAATCTTAAAGTGCATGAATCATAAACCCCGCTATTTTTAAAATCTAAAACAATTAATTGTTTAAAATATAAAACTATTTAAAAATCAAACTTATTTAAAAATCTATAAACTAAATCTATTTAATTACTTTTAATCTATTTAAAAAAAATCTAATTAAACCTTTCTTTAAACAAAATCTATTTAAAAACTATTTTTATTTAAATCTAATGTTATAAAAATCTAATTAATAGAAAATAAACTAATTAAACAATTTAAATTTAACAAAAACATTTTTTTGTTTTTATTTATTTATTTTTATTTTTGCTTTTATTTTTATTAAAATATAAATTTATACAAAATCTAAAATCATAAGTTTTGAAAAATCTAATTACTTATTTAAGTTAGACTAATTAAAAACGTTTTAATTAATATGAAAATTCGTCAGTTTAAAACTACATATAAAAGTCATGGACTGCAAGTTAATAACAAAGTGAGCTAGACAGCTCAATGGTTAACACGTTTGGTTGCTAAGGGGGAGGTCTCGAGTTCGAGACCCCCAAGAGACATTTTTTTGTGAATTATTTCTTTTTTATAGAAGAATATAATCAGTGTCTCAGGAGAGACTTTTAAAGCTTATTTGAATAAGCTGATAGTAATCAGCTTATTGGGCTTTAACAGATCGTTTGGATCTGATAAGCAGAAACTAAGACAAATACAAAGCACAAATACTCAAACTTATAATCATGTAAAAACAGCCATACAGATTCAAGCTAATATAATTCACAATACATATAGGCTACTCCACGAATTTAAGCAACCAAAAGATCAAATCAGTAATGTTAAATTAACCAATTCCCTCAAAACAGTATGACTAAAAGGCAATTTAAAGTTATCAAAGTTTTTATCAGTAGATCAAATTTAAAAAGAGCTGCTGAAATGCTTAATCCTAAAAGTTAAATAAAAACTGATTTATTCAATTACTCAGCTAATCATTTGAGACTAAACACACAACATTTTATATTAACTAAAACCCATTACTCAGCAAATCGGATCAAAATGAATCTCAGCAGACCAATATTATTCAGAAATAACTATCCCAGATTCTCAGTCAAATTAAATTCCAAACAAGCAGTTATTAAAAACTTCTATCCCCCATTGTTTTGTATAAATCCAGCTAAAAGAAGTTTAACAAACATGTTTCAATCCCTTAAAATCTTTCAGCATAAAACTTATCAGAACACCATTAAGCAGTTAAATAATATCTCTAAGATTCTCAGTAAAATTAGAACAAACAGTAAACTAAAAACATTAAGCAAATAAAGCTAACTTCCAAAAATTCTTAAACTATCTCACAGATTATATAAAACAAATCATATTAGCAAACTTATTAAAACATACAGAAATTTAACATTAATCTAAAAGAGCTTCGCACCTTTTTGGTGATTTCCTTTGAGACGTAGGCTAGCGCTGAGCTACCTATGAACCGAGATTAGAACCACCATTCACCATTACCACCTTAACTCGAACCATCAAATGAACCACGAACAATTAACACTGCTTCACTTTATTGTTTATCCAGTGGGGATAAACATGGATCCAAACTTTACTTTAATATTAAAAGATAAGCTATCAATTAGCTTATTCTTAACATCTTAATTATTACCCTTGTGAAACAGTTTAAACAGTAAGCAGTAAAGTAAAAGAAAAATAGACGCGATTTAAAATCAAATCAACTTATCTTTCATTAATTTCAGAAATAATACAAGATTTAATAAAAGAAATTCAACATTTTACCTAAAACTATTTCTACAGTGTAATTTTAAAGCAAAAGAAAGGATGGAAAAATACAATAGAAATTGGGGGTTTTATAGCCATCCCCAGGGCTTTGTGATGCGAATATCCGAATATATCTTGGAATATTCCATTTGATTTCCAGCCATTAGATCTTTATTCTTCCTTCACTCTCCTGTGAAGCTTTAATCGGATGGTTGAGATGACTCAATCTAGCACACGGATTGCCAACGTGGCATCCGTGTGCTAGTTGTGTTTCTTTCTTGCTCTCTGATTGGTGGAAAAGGAGGATTGAGGTGTGCTATCCAATGGAAATTAGCCACGTATCCAAGCCTCTCCATACCCTCTCTTCCTAAAAGATTGGGGTTTTTATTTCCTTTGATGTGAATTAAATGATTAATTAAAAAGCCCCAAAAAATAAAGAGTTAATTGTAACATAGGGTTTTGACACAGTAACTAAAAGTTACTGGTTTTTGTTTATTGGGGAAGATGGAAAATGAGGAAGAAGGTGGTGACATAGGTTATATAGAGAATAAGTGTGTGTGAAAAATGAAAACGTGTGTGAGATTTGAGTGGTTGAAAAGAATAGTTTATTTACTTGGTGGTATATGACGTGTGATGAATGAATGGATGAAAATGACGGTTTGTTTTCTTTTGTGTGAAGGTATAACACGTTTAAATGTGAAGTTGTGAAACCCTAAAAGCCAACATCTTTTTACTTCCTTCGTTTCCTTCTATTTCAGAAAATGAACATTGGGCTTGAGCCCAATGATATCTTCCATTCGTATGATAATTGTCACAATGGGCCTTAAATGGACTATCAATCAACCTTTTATTAATAACTTGAATATTAAATGGGCTTTTGAGCCCATTTACCCCATTGTGGGACCCACTTGACCAAAATACTTAACAAATGATAAAATCCGCTAAAGTCGATCTTTATTTTGGCTTCTTTGATCTTTTTATTCAATCTCGTGTCGATATTGCCGGTTTTCGTGAACTTGGTACCTACACACATTCAAACAAGAAAACAACATATCCAAGGCATATTTGATACATTTAATGCATTATTTCATTGTTATATGATACAAATGATATGAGTATTTATACTCATATCAACCTCATTGCCCGATTACTCACTCGGAACCATAATTCCAACTATGTAATTAATTCTCTAATACAGAAGTTAATAATTTCTATTATATTTTACAAATTTACTTGAATAAAAACATACAATTTCACTTTTCACTTTTTTATCCTTTATATTAGATAGCTTATTTTTATTTTCAAGTGTATATTATATCCTTGCATAAAAGTGTTATTACGTCAATGTCCTTGCAAATTTTGTAATTACTTTAATATATTTTTAAAATTTCATAATACAAACAATTGTCAAAAAATAAATTTCCATTAAATTTTAAGTGAATTAAAATAGTTAATTAGCAGATGAATATTGCTTAACATGTAAGATTATTTTTACAACCTTTTTTTTCAATATAAAATAGATATGTTCTTCGACTCCTTGTATACGTTTTGTTTGCCGAAACTCTAAACTCCAATCAAGATGAAATACTTATTTTCATAAAATTATCACTACTACACAAACAGTCTTTACCAACGAAATTTTTCCCACGGAAAAAAATCGTGGGAAATTTGACACCGTATTCCCACGGATTTCCCACATAAATGACAAAAAAAATTTCGTGGGAAATCCGTGGGAAATTACCCACGGATTTCCACAGAAGCATTGACCAAGGTTTCCGTGGGAAAGTCGTGGGAAAGTCGTGACAAATTACCCACGGATTGCAAATTACCCACGGATTTCCCACGGAGTACAAAACTATTTTAGTTATTTTACACATCCGTGGGAAAGCTGTGGAAAATTACCCACGGATTTCCCACGGTATACACATTATTATTATTATTTATCTATCCGTGGGTAATTTACCCACGGATTTCCCACAGACAACGTATTATTTTATTATTTATTCATCCGTGGGAAATCCGTTGGTAAATTACCCACAGATTTCTCACGGATAACATATTATTTTATTATCTATTCATCCGTGGGTAATCCGTGGGTAATTTACCCACGGATTTCCCACGGACAACATATTATTTTATTTTTTATCCGTCCGTGGGAAATCCGTGGGTAATTTACCCACGGATTTCCCACGGAAACTCATAATATTTTATTAATTATACATCCGTGGGAAATTTGTGGGTAATTTACCCACGGATTTCCCACAGAACTTTCCCGCGGATTTCCCATGGAAAATACATTATTTTGTTATTTACATATATGTGGGAAACGTGTGGGTAAATTACCCACGGATTTCCCACGGTTACAGATTTCCCACGGATTTCTCACGGATTTCCCACATATTTCCCACGGACTACCAATATTTTGTGATTTACATTCGTGAGAAAGTTGATAAAAGTTTATTCAATAAAACATACAAACTGCATTATAAAGTCGATAAAAAGTTAAACAATAAAACATACGAATTATATTATAAAGTCGAAAAAACATACGAATTACATTACAAATATGATAAAACATAAGAATTACATTACAATGTCGATAAAACACACGAATTACATTACGAAGTCGATAAAACATACGAATTACATTACGAAGTCGATAAAACATACGAATTACATTACGAAGTCGCGATGCTAAATTGACTAAATGACAAACTACTAATTTGAACATCTCGTATAGAACGATACCCTATCGGTAACTCGTTTGAACATCTTGTATACAACGATACCCTATCGACTACTCCTTTGAAGATCTCGTGTACAACGATACCCTATCGACTACTCGTTTGAACATCTCGTATACAACGATACCCTATCGACAACTCATTTGAACATCTCGTGTACAACTATACCCTATCGACAACTCCTTTGAACATCTCGTATACAACGATACCCTATAAACTACTCATTTGAACATCTCGTATACAACGGTACCCTATAAACTACTCCTTTGAACATCTCGTATACAACGATACCCTATCGGCTACTCATTTGAACATCTCCTATACAACGATACCCTATCGACAACACATTTGAACATTTCGTGTACAACGATACCCTATCGACTACTCGTTTGAACATCTCGTATACAACGATACCCTATCGACTACTCGTTTGAACATCTCGTCTACAACGATACCCTATCGACTACTCCTTTGAAGATATCGTGTACAACGATACCCTATCGACTACTCGTTTGAACATCTCGTATACAACGATACCCTATCGGCAACTCATTTGAACATCTCGTATACAACGATACCGAATCGACTCATCCATTTGACATCTCATGTACAACGATGCACTCTCGACTACTCCGTTGAACATCTCGTGTACAACGATACCCTACGGGCTACTCATTTGAACATCTCGTGTACAACGATACCTTATCGACTACTAATTTTAAACATCTCGTGTACAACGATACCCTATCGACTACTCATTTGAACATCATGTGTACAACGATACTTTATCGACTATTAATTTGAACATCTCGTGTACAAAGATACCCTATCGACTACTCATTTGAACATCTCGTGTACAACGATACCCTATCGACTACTTATTTGAACATCTCGTATACAACAATACCCTATCGACTACTTATTTGAACATCTCGTATACAACGATACCTACTCCTTTGAACATCTCGTATACAACGATGCCCTATCGACTACTTATTTGAACATCTCGTATACAACGATACCCTATCGACTACTCATTTGAACATCTCGTATACAACGATGCCCTATAGACTACTCATTTGAACATCTCGTGTACAACGATACCCTATCGACTACTCCTTTGAACATCTCGTATACAATGATACCCTATCGACTATTATTTTCAACATCTCGTATACAACGATACCCTATCGACTACTCATTTTGAACATCTCGTGTACAACGATACCCTTTAAACATCTCGTATCGACTACTCCTTTGAACATCTAGTATACAATGATACCCTTTGAACATCTCGTATACAACGATACCCTATCGACTACTCCTTTGAACATCTCGTATACAACGATCCCCTTTGAACTTCTCGTATACAAAGATACTTGTTGACTACTCATTTGAACATCTCGTATACAACGATACTCCTGTCGACTACTCGGTTGACATTATTATGTCTATTGGTGTATTTTATGTCGGTATGCGGATGTGTATATATGTGAATGTGTAACTATATAAAAAAACAAAGAAAAACGATCATGTCCGTGATTTCCCACAGATTTCCCACACAAATATAATGAATTTATGAAATATTTGTTAGAAAAAAAATATTTGTTCAATCTTTTAGAGAAAAGTCGAATCTCCCTCCAAACATATCGGCTATGTTTGGCACGGAGCGGTGGAGGAGCATTTTGAAGCGGTGAGCAGTGAGCAAGTGCATTTTGATTTTCATTTCATGTTTGGCAAAATGAGCAGTGAGGTTTTTCATTTTTAATGATCGTTTGGCAAACGAGCGGTGAGCGGTGAGATTTTTTAGGAAGGCTACTTTTTCCAATGCTTATTTGTGAAGCTGTGGCAAATGAGCAGTGAGCTGTGCAACTACTGCTCTCTCTTACTGCTCACAATTACTGCTCACTGCTACTGCTCACAGCTACAGCGAAAGTCAAACATCCCTCTAAAAATCCAAAACCAGATCTTATCTCTCGTATCTTTTCACTTCCCCAAAATCTTTGAGCTTTTATCACTAATATCATCCTCTTTTCACTTTTCTCTCTAGAAATCAATAACAACTTTCTCTGCTACAAATCGTTGTTATTATTTCCGATTCCTATCAGACAACCGGAGGCTCGCCCATCTTCGATTTAGATATGATTTATGAGGTCAACTGCCTTTTTATTCTTTTTTTATCTATTCCTTTTTTAGAGTTTTAGATCTGATTTTATTCATTTAAATAGATTAATTTATTTCCGATTGTGTTTTTGATTAGCGATATTGTTTTGTATAATTTGTATACGTTTTCATTTAGTCACATGATTTTATTCATTTAAATAAATCAATTTAATTCAAAATCAATTCCATAGTTATCTGACTTATCTCCATGTAATGATAACCACCTCAAGTTTATTAAAACTAAGTTATATTTCTATATATATAATTTATATATTCGTAAATCCAAACCCTTTAATTTTAATCGGGTTACCCGGATTCGGGTCATATTTGGCCGGGTCAAAACGGGTCGGGTTAACTCGGGTGATGTGTGTGAAAGCTGTGGCGATTGCTATTAAGCTATCATTTTCAGTTCATATACTTTTAGTTTCAAACATGGTTTTTTAACCTGCTACTTGATGTTTTCTATGTTATGCAAATCAACTATTTGAACAAGGTATGGTAAACTTGCCTTTGTTATACACGTGCATCCACTGATATGTCTGTAGTGTAAAAAACTGGAGGAGCTTATTAGGTTATGTTCTGATTACTTTAAGAAACGTTCATTGTTCTGAAATAATCCTAATGATAAAATAACTAAATAAAATGCTATTGCAGTGCATTTACTAAACGTCTTATTTTATGTCACTTCAAAAATCCTAAATGTGCTACTGTAGTATTAGTATTCTTATCCTGAAATTCTGATGCTCATAAATTTGGAATGTCTATTTGCAGGCACTAGACACCTTCAATACCAATGGTAGGTTGAAGCTGGTGATGTAGATCTCACATCGTTATGCTCATCCACCCTTGAAGACCTATATGGGGCGCACCTGAGGTAGTACATGATTTATATTATATAATCTCTATACATATAAAAATGCAATCAATGACTATCTAGTTGACGATCTGAATTCTATATCAAGTTCAAAAAACATTACCTCATTGCGTAGTTATTTTTTGCATGATGTGCATATCGTATACATGTTCTGAACTAGGTTTTTTTGTTTAAGATTGATTGGTCTAAATGAGTCGATATATAACTGATATTCTATTATTTGCAGTTCCATTCTGCTGCCACAAAAGGGAACGATTTGAGGTTGTCAAAGGGAACGGTTATAGGTATGATGAATTTGAATATAAACTAGTTCCGTTTCTGAAGTCGTAAGGCTATAAAGTGAAGAAAGGTATAAACAATTCTGTTTTATGATGTCATAATAGAGAACTCTTTATTTAGTTAAATGATCATTAGGATTAGTTGTTTGTTCACTTATCTTATCATAAGCAATTAGTAATTTTTGAAAACTTGTCATCACAAGCAACATATAAAGTTTTTTTTATTCATTAAGTTTGAAAAATTCTCTCGTAATCTTTTCATGCTTTTAGAATTTTGTAGACCAGACTAGAAATTTGACATACCTTTTATTTTGATTTTTGTATAACACTGCGTATCTTGACAAAAAAAATCTGATGATTTTAAAAAAGGAAATAGAAAAACAAGTCACTGAACTCGTACTGAAATTTGGATGAAAAAATGTGTGGCACTCTGTGAATGTGAATAATGTCATCTTTTGAGAAAAATCCGATGCTAAAGTAGTGTATTCTACTTGAAAGCCGATACTATATTAGGAAAAGATAGGCTTACATTAATATTCAGCCAGCCTCATGCTGTCTGGTGTATTTGACTGGGAAAATATATAAAGAATGTTGCATACTCTATTCTATTTCTTTCTAGCTTATGCAGAATTTTCAATTCAGCTTCTTGTAGATATCCAGCTTTTTCCAATATCCAGCTTTCATGGTACCAAGTTGCAAAAGAGAGTTGAGAAAAGTGTGTTCATGGTGGAATGGTGAATGCTTATTTAATGCTCTTGATGCTATTTCTATTGGGTCTGAAGTGGGCTTTGCATATGTTGTACTACGGGGTTGTTGGATACTGATTTGGGACTTATATTGGCTAGTGAATAGTATATATATAATTTACTTATTATTTTCTCTGCTGTTTAATTTCCAGAATGTCTGTTTTCAACAAGCTTAAACACACGGGGACTTTTGCTATGGGAAAAGGGGAATCTGGTAGTGTGCGAGACAAGCTTAAAGACACGGGGTCTCTTATTATGCCAAACAAGGTCTGTAATCTATATGATATGCTCTTGTACAATTGTTATTGCATATGTATAGGCATTCCTGAATGAAATCATAGGCTAAATCAAAATCATATGAGCAAATTTGTTATGCATTCCTCAGTCATATGAGCAATATTTCAGAAACAGGAATGGAAAACGTTTGCATATATATAGTCATTCCTGAATGAAATCATAGGCTAAATCAAAATCATATGAGAAAATTTGTTATGCATCATATGAGCAATATGACAGAAACAGGAATGCAAGTTACATAACATATTTTATATGTATCCACACGCCTGAAAAATCACTTTTACTGCTTACAAAGCCCTCTAAACTGAAATGATGGATCTCGCACAAGTAAAACAGAAACGGTGAAAATGTTGATGAGATATCCTGTTGTCATGGGAGGCAGATCGGGTACCCAAGAAAGAATGATTGAGCAACAAGTCTTGGTAGTTGAGAGTTAGTAATTACACATATTCCACTATTGAAAAAGAAATTAAAAACGACTTGCTGCTTAGGATGGGGGAAGCTGTTTGACATGGTTCCGACTCCTACAACAAGGCTTCTATGTACCAGGTCGTAGCTGGTTTCGTTTGCATTAAACTTCACTTTTTTTGTTAGAAGTTAGTACTATTGGTTTGTAGTATGTCGATAAAACTTTAGAGATACGGATTTACGTCCAATGGGTGACACATATATGTATCTTAGGTACTTTATTTGTATATTTTGGTAATCTATTAATGGTTTTTATTGTTTCAAATACCATTTTATCATATTTACATATTCTGGAATCCGAAAAATTTAAAATTATATTGTGGGAAATCTGTGGGGATATGTTCGTGGGAAATCTGTGGGAATATGTCCGTGGGAAATCCGTGGGAATATATGGTTACTAAATATTGTGGGAAATCTGTGGGAATATGACCGTGGGAAATCTGTGAGAATATGCCCGTGGGAAATCTGTGGGAAAATGTATGTGGGTAATATGTGGGAAAAAGTTCGTGGGAAATCCGTGGGAAAAAACCACTCCTTGAATGTTAAAAATGTGTAATAATAACCGTGGGAAATCCGTGGGAAAATGGTCAACGCTCTGTGGGAAATTCCGTGGGAAAATATTTACCCACGATGTTTTTACAAACGGAACAATTCCGTGGGAAATCCGTGGGTAAGGGCCCTTTCCCACTGGATTTCCCACGGAACTTGCTGTGGGTAAAAGATGTTTTTCTAGTAGTGTATGTGTGCTTTCAATTTATTGTTTATTATTTTATCAATCAATTGCATAAACTTATTCATATTGCCAAATATTATCCATTCCGATTTTTTATTATATATGTTTTCATAAGGCTAAGAGCAGTTGGAGTAGTCGTAGCTTTCGTTGGCGCCGAGCCATGGCGCGAAATTGATGCGCCATGTGAGACTCCGTGGATTGGTGTCGAGGCTCTTATGTCGTGGCTACTAGCTCACACGGTGGGTTGTTGATTTTTTTAGAGTTTTTTGAGTGCAAAGGCTATATTACCTTTGGGGAGCGTATTTTAAAAAAAAACCTAAAATCTAATTTTACCCTTTTAAAAATCCTATAAATACCCCCCTTAATATTTCATACTTCTCACACATTTTCTATATACTTCATCTTCTCCAATATCTCCAATCCAAAAAAACAAAAAAAAGATAATCCCAACCGTAACGAAAATTGAATTTGTGGTATGCTAGGAATTGTTGATGTTTAAACAATTTAAAATGGAACTAATGCAAATGTAATGTTTTTTTTAAGTTTAAATATTTTGTTTATGTTTTTTAATTTTATTTCTTTTAGTTTTATGTCTTTTATTTTAATTTTAATGTAATGTTTTTTAGTTTTAATGAAATTTTATTTTAAGTTTAAATATTTTGTTAAAAATAAATTCTATGACAGAAAAGTTATGGCATACCACTCCTCCTGAAAACTAGGGTCATAGAAATTCTGATGTTATAACCTACTTTACTGACGTGGCACAACTTTTTTGCTATGACACAAAACCTACACCACCACCGCTCCATGTGCTCTAAATATTGTTGGATTTCCACTATTACATATACGAATTGAATAACAGCATGTTAATTCACACGTGAAATATATGGGGTTTTTTAATTGAAACTCACGTGCACCTCCTATGTTTTTTAGTTAAAGGAGAAAGGTAATATTGTAAACTACTACTAACATGTTAAATATTATTCATAAGAAAACCATTTATTTTAAAATGGTGAATATTGGTTTTTGGATATATAAGTGTATTTTAAAGGTTTAAAAGGATATTGATGTAATTATAAAATTTAGAAAGATATTGATGTAATATTTAATTTTTGTAAGGATATAGATATAAATGCTTCTAATTTATCTAATTGAGTATTAAAATATGAATTTAAATTATTGATATTTTAATATTTTAAGCTTTTTTTGATTGTATATAATATATTAGTAGATGTAAGTTGAAATGTTTTGTATGTAGTTTAAACTATATAGATAATGTTTAGTTACACAAGTATGTTTTATAACTAACAAAAAGATGATATTAATTGTCATAAATAAATCCAATTAATTGCAATAAATTGTTATATGTTACAAAGTTGTAAAATTAAAGTATAAATATAGAAAGCGTGTAGTTTAATATTTTTAAAACTTCTATTAATAGAAGGGTTTATATAATTTATTTATTAGAGTAGTAAAGATAAAAAAGAGGATGCAAAAATTTTGTGAACATACTTGTAGCAGAATTGCAACTCGTATGACTATGTTTACTGTTTAGCAATAACTAGTTATAAGTTTCGTGCATGTATGAGACTTATATGTAAATCCAATTTATTTTGACATTTTATTTTAATATATTGATATATTAAAATAAATTGTGTTTAACGTTTTGTAATTGTGATACTAGTACAACTAATAGTTATGCACGTGATTCTACGTAAAAACAATTTATTATGTATTAATACTAGTGTTTAAATATATTTTGTATATTTATTTTTTTCTAAAGTTATTGAGAAAATATGAAAAATTATAAGTTTCACTTAACTTTATCTAACTTATAGAAAATTGTATGAAGGTGTGTGTTTTATTAACTTGTAAATTATGGATAATAACATGTATTTTTAATTTTATGGGTCTTTTAAAATGACATTAATTAGTGTATGTTATTAGTTTATAAAAAGTTCCATTATATGTTAATATCATTGTTTAAATATGTTTTATATAGTTTGTATGTTTAAGATATAAAGTATACAGGGTATAAAGTGTAAGTGGGTATTTGTTCATTTTTTATGATTATTAAAAAATATGTGCAATTATAAGTTTAACTTAACTCCATCTAAGTTATGGAAAAGTCTATGAAGCTGTGTGTTTTATTAAATTGTACAACGTGTATGATAACATGTACTTTTATTTTATGTGTGTTTTAAAATGACATTAATTAGTGTAATTTATTAGTTTATATTTTTTATTACCTTGTACTTGTTTAAATTGTCAAATGTGAAAATCTATTCATACTATATCTAATTTTTGAGTCTTCATACTGAGTTTGAAGGTCTCCATGGGGTTTACGGCTATTGCGGTTACAAGCTTAAATATTCAAAACCGAAGTGCTAAACATTTATTGTTCAACTTTTAAACTTCTTTCAACAACAATTACCAACATTAAACCCATTACTAACATATTCCTATCATCTCTTCCAACAACAAATCCAACCCTCAAGCCTCAAACAAACAAAGATTACAAAAAAGATCTTAGATCCTTTACACTCTGTTCCCGAGTTTGTATTTTGGAGAAAAAGGAAAAGATTTTGGATGGAAATAAAAAAACTTTATGTTCTTGAGATTTTAATGAAGAAAAGTGGAATGTAAAAGAGAGTAAATTACACCAAATTTACTCTCCAAATCTTCTTCCCAAATTGGAGAGTAAATGAGTGAAGTTGTTTTTAAGGCTTCTTTTTGGTTATATGCTCCTCCTTTCTTTTCAACTCAAGAACACACAGTAAAAAAATTATTTCATACTTCTCTCCTATTTACTTCTCTCCTTTTTTCCAACTTCATCTCTCTTCTTTCCATTTTTTCTCGGGAATTAAACACTTGTATAGATCTTTAAAGATATAAAAACTTTAGTCACGACCTATCATAGTTCCTAAATATAATGAAAACGAATTTTGGCCAAATAAATATGATCTGTATTGTTGATCTTTTCGTTCAAATAGATTTGGTTTAAAAAATATGATGATGAGAACACATAAAGTGTAGATTGGAATGTATTTGTTAGGATGTAATGTAAATTTATGGGCTTGATACTCTAATTATCACTTGGACTTTGAATTGGGTTGTGATCCAAATATTTTTTCATAATGTATACTGAAATTAGGACATTAATAACTGGGTTTTTTGCTAAGTATAAAAATTTGTTCGTCTCGATTCAATTCGAATTGATTATTGGTAGAAAGTGTGACTCAGTCGTTTTTGGTGGAAAATAAAATGGTTTGGTATCTATTCTACTTAAAAGGTAAATGTGCAAAATAATAACAATAAGCTAAAAGTAATTAACTAATAAAAACAAAACAATATAAATAATAAAACGTAAAACTAAAGCAAAACAATTAATAAAAATAAAATTAAAAGGCGAAATTAACTATCGACTCGAAAATAAAGTTTGCTTAATGAAAAAGGAGAGAATAAAACTAAAATGGTACTTTAAAGTTAAACGAGGGAAAACCTAAAGCGAGTACTAAATAAAAGATAAAACTTAAACTTTACGAAAAAAATATTAATTCTAAAAATAGATGAAAAATTTAACTAAAAATACGTAACTTTCAAAAATAAAAACGGAACAACTTTCAGATAAAACTAAACAATTACGGAACAATACTATTGAAGCTAGCAACCACACAGCTCATTTTGACGCTAAAACTGTTAAGCAGGCAAGCAAGCTCCACAATTTTCTACGCTTGCTACAGTGGTTTTCAGTAAAATATTTTCTTCGGAAAAAGACATGTTTTCGCAATAGTTGTAATTTCAGAATTTTAGATTCTTCGGAATAATCATTATTTCGGAAAAACTGTATTTTCAGAAAAATTAACTTCTTCGCAATAAGTGTATTTTCAGAACTTTTCATTTTTTCGGAGTAATCGTTTTTTTCCGAAAAAAATAAATCTTCGGATAAATGACAAATTCAGAAAAATGAAAATTTCGGAAAAAAGGCTTCTTCGGAATAATGCACTTTTTCAGTAAAATTAAGATTTCCGGAATATTAACTTTTTCGGAATAAAAGCTTTTCAGAGAAATGACAATTTCATAGAAATGATAAATTCAGAAAAATGGTAAATTCGGAAAAGTTAACCCTTTTCCGAAAACTTGAAAAATCAAAGATACAGTAACTCCTAAAATCATAAAATAAGCCACGAATAAGCTAGAATCAAATAAGCAATCTACCAAAACTTAATCTAAAACACTTTTAAGAAAAACTAATTCAACCACAAATCAAAAACTTGAAAAACGCTAATAAAATTAAAAAGTAAAAAACAACTTTTAATAAAATAAACTAATAAAAACTCTTAACTAAAATCAAATCAAACACACAATAAGCTATAAAATCAATAAGCTAACACAATCAAAAACATAAAAACATAACAATTAATCAAATGAGCATGACAATAAGATAATAAGCATAAAAATTAACAAAAATAAGAAAGGTAGAAGGAGAGGTTAATATAATAACTTGATTAAAATTAAAGATTCAACAATAAAACCAAAGATTAGATTAAAAACAAGAAAGGAAGATTAAAGATTAAGATCCTAGTGAGAGAAACTGTCACTTTCTCTCTCTAAAATTACCTACAAAAATGAAAACTAAATTAAATTTCTAACTAGCTAACCAACCCTCCTAAATGTGTTTAGGAGGGTATTTATAGGAAATGGGGAGGTGCATGTGTTGCCTCCTCTTTCTTTCTTCACGTCTTTCCGTCTTTTAAGTTCTTCGACTTTATCGACTTTGTCTCGGGATTAATTAAACTCGTCTTATAATTTCTTCATTTATTAGACTTGAGTTCTTCGGCTTTATTAAACTTTCGTCTTTGAGCTTGTTCTTCGATAAATCTTCAGAAAAGGTCTTGGACTTCCGTTCTATTTGCATTGTTGATCTCTTGACTTCGTCTTTTGTCTTTTTCTTCGATAAAAGCCCGTGAAAGCACGTGTTTTCTTCCCTTTTCATATTTTGGTCCTAAATCACAACAAAAACACAAACCACGCATAATTCTGACATTTACGATGTAAAATACACGTTTTGGCTTGGTTATTATTATAATTAAGTGGTAAAAGGATAAGTGTTTTCACACTTATTAAATCCCCTACACTTGACCATTGGAATGTCCTCATGCAATGCATTAGTTACAAAGCACGTTTTACATTTTTCATCATAATCGATCCACCTTGGCCTTTATTAAAAAGATAGAAAATTATAAAACATTCAAAGGTAGAAAATAAGTAAAGAAATCAAAGACATACCTTAGGTTTTGAAGATGTCATGAATGATTATCATCCTCAAGTTTTCACGTTCCCCATACCAAGCTTAAAAACAAGATCATTGTTATTATAAGTTAGCAAACTAACACAAACACATGTGGGCCCATTATTCACTTAGACTCCCTTATTCTTAGGTGTATCTCTTATATTTTATTGTTGTCTTGAATGATCACGAGAATGCATTGTTGACTTATTACGATAGTTATTAGGCTGAAAATAAAGTACGACGATTTAATCAATAGTTAGCTAAAGGACAAAATCTTTTAAAACTGCTTCTCGGGACCTCATAAAGTTCATATCTTGGCATAACTCGCTTCACGATTTGAGACCTTTCTCGGACCGATATTTGGCAGTGACTTCATACTTCAAATCTTGAGAGACGTTCATGAAATAATGGTCTTCTCTTCATAATATGAATTTCTTCACTTGAAGTTTTGAGAGATTCTTCATCTTTGGACCACGACTTCTTCATTTTTCTCCAATCTTTATTTTGGACTTTGATATACAACGATCCACCTCCTTTTAGGACTTGGATCTATTTATCCTCATACCTTGTTAGGGCCTTTTTGGATAGACTTCTCCATGATCTTTACGGGAGTATTTGCTTTTCGTCGTGTGTCTCGATCCTTCATATTTATTTTTGATAAATGATTCTTCACATCACTTTGGATCTTTAGCAACAAAATGTAGCCCTCATACCTTGTTAGGGCCTTTTCGGACTCGCCAATCTTCGCATCCCGCTTCAATAAGTTATGCCTTGGCTATGAACTCTAATTAATACCAAGCAACTTTTAAACGATCTTGGGCTAGAAGCTAAGTAACTTTTCAAATCGTACAACCTTACTTATTGCAATTAAATTTATTAACAAGCGATGGGAGAATAGGCTTATAATCAACTCACATAAATTCACGAAAGAATACCAAACTTATAATTGACTCTATCATCTCTCGTCCTCCATAGTTTAAAATCTCAAGGAATGAGATTTGTGGATGCTTAGCCAATTAAATCAAAGCTTTGGGTTTTCGAGTCATCTATAGGATCTTGCAAATTCTTAGACTTTTTCAAGTTTAGGAAATGCATTTTAAAGTTCCCTTGATAAACGACTCTCTAGGATCAATTATAGGAACTTGCAAAAAGTTCTTTTTCTTAACCCGTGAGAGTTAAGACCTTCGCATTTTAAAGTTCCCTATATAAAAGCCTAGCAAAACTTGACTTAAACACGTTAAGGATACTAGCTAGAGTAAAGTTAGACAAGTAAACTCGGGTTGAGTCAAAATATTCACGACTTTGAAAAATTTTAAAACCACTTTATTAAACTTTATTTTAGCAAGGAAAGAAAATAACCATAACAAAGGAAAATACAACGAGGCCAAAATAGATTAAAAATTTGAAAAATGTCGAAAAATCAAATTTTCCGGTTAAAATGAGGACAAATTTATGGAAAAGACCACTTAACTTTGATAGAAGTCCCCCTACACTTGATATAAATGTTGTCCTTAATGTTTAAGCATGTGGGAGTAAACTCCCCTACACTTAGGACATTGTGCACTTTGCTTAAATCTTGCTAAGGAAGAGACAACTAAAGAGATTTTAATATTGAGAAATATAAAATAGTGAATCGAAAAGAGTTTAGGATAGAACCGGGAAGACGAGAACACGGAATCACGGGTCGTCAAAAGTCATCAAGAGTGTGTCTTTGAAGCTCTAATCCCTGCACATGATAAGAAAGAAAACAAGAAACAACATACTAGGGTCTCCCCTACACTTATTATAAAAATAAGAGAAAAAGGATATATACTTAGGTTGCCTCCCAAAAAGCGCTTGTTTTTTATAACCGAGTCGTGAGCCTGAATCGACCTTGATTAGCATAGGAAGAAGCTTGAAAAACATCCACCGGGATCAAAGACATGGTTTTCATCTAATAAATAGCACAAACTTAAGGCGAACAAGGCAAGCCAAATAAGAGTAGGCAAGGTTCCCTTAAGCAGTTGTTGAGCACGGTGGTAGCAAGGGTGAAGAGATGCAAGCATATCTCCATGGTTTCCAAAAATATTTCCTTTTATTTCATCAGATGGATACTGAGATGGCTTAAAAAGTGCAATACCGGGATCGAACACCTTTTCCTTTAGGGGAAAATAACACTCAGGCTCAGCAGATCTTGAAGAAGATCCGATCATAAATCTCGCAATCTCATCCTCAGAAGGTGGATATAGAGGTCTCAAGACATAAGTGATGTGGATAGCGGTGTCGGCTAGCTTCTTCTCCTTGGAAACGGGTTTCTTCATATCCAAAGTAGGATAAAGACCATAATCATCAAAGTCCAAAGGAGGAGCATCACTCTCATTGGAGAAGTAGGTATTGAAAAAAGTGGCAAAATCTTCCTCAAATGAGTAATTGTCCAAAGTATCAATAGTGTTTGGTGGAGGATCTTCATCAAAAGTAGGAGTAAGGTCATTATGAGAAGAATCACTCGAGAGAGTATCAGCATCATCAAAATCAGCATAAGTTGGCATGTCTGGATACTCTGAAACAAAAGCAGGAGAATGATCCCCATCGGAACTAGGGTCATCTTAGATTGATGGAGAGCCATAGATTTGTGGGGGATCCAATTTGGGGAGAGAATCATCAAAATCATCCACATCATCTTGAAAAAGTGGATTGTCATGGGGAGACTCGAAAAGAGGATTATCATATACAACAAAGTCATCAAGCTTAAACCTTTCGAAAGTAGGAGTAAACTCTTCTTGAAGCACATTAATCATTTTCACGGATTCTTTTCCATTTGTCTTACTTGTAATCTTCCCCATCTTAAAAACTTGATCATCATTCCCGACTCTTAAGATTAGCTCACCTTCGGCAACATCGACAAGAGCTTTTCCGGTTCTCAAAAATGGCCGACCAAGTATTAACGGAATACGAGGGTCCATTTCATAATCAACAACAACAAAGTCGACCGGAAAAGTGAAGGTGTCAACTTTAATGAACACATCTTCAGCAATACCAACAGGGTAAGCGAGAGTGCGATTTGCAAGCTCAAGAGTCATTTTCTTTGGAGTAAGGTCGGGTAATGATAATGTTTTCCAAACACTTAAAGGCATCAAATTTATACTTGCTCCGAGATCAGCTAAGGCAGCAAATTCTTCGGTTTTGTTAAAAATGCAAGGCAACGCAAAACGACCGGGATCTCCAAGTTTCTCCGGAAGTTCTTTAAGAATAACTGCAGAACAGTTTTCATTTAAGCGTGTGTTGACAAGCTCAACCAGCTTTTCCTTCTTGTTAAGCAATTCCTTGAATGCTTTGACGAATTTCGGCATGTGGACAAGTGCTTCAACAAAGCTAATGTTGAAATTCATTTGAGAGATCATCTTCAAATAGTTCGACACGTGAATGTCATCCTTGGTTTGCAATTTAGCCTTGTCCAAGCGAGAAGGATAAGGAATATTTGGTTTATAGGTGGAAGGTGGGGTTGGTGAAGGTGTAGCAGGTACAAGTTGAGATGTTGAGGGTTGAGAAGTAGAAGGTGTAGAGGTGGTTGGCGGGGTTGGTGGAGGGTTTTGTTTAGGTACTTCTTCCGTGATTGGTGGAGACGGCAATGGAGAACTAGTACTAGGTGTGGTAGTAGGAGGGATAAATGGGGGTGGAGGAGGTGTAGATGGAGTAACGGGAGGAGGGGTAGAAGGTCCTACTAGAGTTGCTCCACTTCGGGTAGTAATAGCACTCACATTCGCTCTAGGGTTTGTTTCGGTGTTAGAAGGAAGAGCGCCTTGTGGACGAAGGGTTTGTAACATTTGAGAAAATTTCCTATCCGTGGACTCTTGAATTTGTCTAGTGGATTCTTGCATTGCTAGCATGATTTTCTCATGTTCATTCAACTTTTGCAAAACCAAGTCCATTGGCGGAGGAGGTAAATTGAACCCTTGTTGTTGAAAACCTTGGTTTGGGTATGGGTTATAAGGTGGAAAACCTTGAGGATTGAAACCTTGGTGTTGAAAACCTTGGTTTTGCATGTGATAGTTTCCCTGGTTTGCATTGGAGCCCCTCACATTAGCATTTTGTGGAACATTTGCTCGTGGTGGCCCTTGGTTGTTATGGGTGGGTGGTGGTGATCTTTGCTGAAAACCGGGTGGAGCCAAGTAATTTGTCGAGTTGTAAGACAAGTGATTAACATCGACATTAGGCTTGAAATGAACTCTCTCGGTGTTGTTGTAAGCATACACTTCCCCGTGAGATTGATCATAAGCTTTATCACAGTTAGCATAAGAGTGTGGCCCACCACAAGTTTCACAAGTTATATTAAGAGCAATGTTGTTTTTGGCATTGTTAACGGCTTGTAAAGCAAGTGCTTCAACAACCATAGTAAGCTTATCAAGTTTCCTTTCGGTGTCACTAATGCTAGCACTAGCCACATTAGCCCGAACACTTTTGGTTTGCACTTTAGATTTATTCTCAATAATATCCCATGCGGCATTAGAAGACTTAACCAAAATGTTACCCCCCGGGGCATTATTTAGTGAATCTTGGTCATTCATGCTTAAACCATTGTAAAAAGTGTTAATTTGATGCACTTTTGTGAAACCATGTTGTGGACACTTCCTTAAAAGTTCCTTAAAACGGTCCCAAGATTCACTAAATGTCTCACCGTAATTTTGTTCAAAGGTAATGATTTCATTCCGCAAAGCGGTAGTACGTGAGGGTGGGAAAAAGTAGTTGATGAATTTGGTCTCTAAATCCGTCCACGTAAGAATACTTTGTGTCGGTTCCTTATCAATCCAATGCCGGGCTTGTCCCTCCAAGGAGAAAGGAAAAAGTTGTAAGCGAATTACCTCTTGTGAAACCCCATTAAACTTGACCGTATTAGTGAGTTGAAGAAATCTTTTGATATGGTCACAAGGATCATCAATTGTACGCCCCAAGAATGGTTGAGCAGAGACCATTTGTATGAAGCCGGATTTAAGATCAAAGTTGTTGGCTCCAATCTCGGGTATGATAATAGCATCGGTGTTGCCCTCTATGTGCGATTGAAAAAGCTCGATCATTGGTTGATTGTCCATGGTGACAATAGGTGGAGTAATGACTTCGGCTTGAGCTACTTTCTTCTTACGAGCACGAGTACGCATGCACACCTACAAAAGGAAAAGAAAAATATACAAGAAATATTTTGGTTTTTATATGTTTTTCTTTTTTTTTTTGTATTTTTGAAAATTTTTAACTTTTATGGATTTTTGAAAATTTTAAAGCAAGGAAAATAACGTTCAAAGATGAACGGATCCCAAAATCCAACGCGTCTCTCACTTAAAACCTTTAATCTTAACGAAAAGAGCCGGCAGCGGTGCCATTTAATACGAGGCTTTTTTGCCAAGTATAAAAATTTGTTCGTCTCGATTAAATTCGAATTGATTATTGGTAGAAAGTGCGACTCAGTCGTTCTTGGTGGAAAATAAAATGGTTTGGTATCTATTCTGCTTAAAAGGTAAATGTGCAAAATAATAACAATAAGCTAAAAGTAATTAACTAATAAAAACAAAACAATATAAATAATAAAACGTAAAACTAAAGCAAAACAATTAATAAAAATAAAACTAAAAGACGAAATTAACTATCGACTCGAAAATAAAGTTTGCTTAATGAAAAAGGAGAGAATAAAACTAAAATGGTACTTTAAAGTTAAACGAGGGAAAACCTAAAGCGAGTACTAAGTAAAAGATAAAACTTAAACTTTACGAAAAAAATATTAATTCTAAAAATAGATGAAAAATTTAACTAAAAATACGTAACTTTCAAAAATAAAAACGGAACAACTTTCAGATAAAACTAAACTATTACGGAACAATACTATTAAATAAACAAGCTAGCAGGCAGCTAGCTGGAAGCTAGCAACCACACAGCTCATTTTGGTGCTAAAACTGTTAAGCAGGCAAGCAAGCTCCACAATTTTCTACGCTTGCTACAGTGGTTTTCAGTAAAATATTTTCTTCGGAAAAAGACATGTTTTCGCAATAGTTGTAATTTCAGAATTTTAGATTCTTCGGAATAATCACTATTTCGGAAAAACCGTATTTTCAGAAAAATTAACTTCTTCGCAATAAGTGTATTTTCAGAACTTTTCTTTTTTTCGGAGTAATCGTTTTTTCCGAAAAAAATAAATCTTCGGATAAATGACAAATTCAGAAAAATGAAAATTTCGGAAAAAAGGCTTCTTCGGAATAATGCACTTTTTCAGTAAAATTGAGATTTTCGGAATATTAACTTTTTCGGAATAAAAGCTTTTCAGAGAAATGACAATTTCATAGAAATGATAAATTCAGAAAAATGGTAAATTCGGAAAAGTTAACCCTTTTCCGAAAACTTGAAAAATCAATGATACAGTAACTCCTAAAATCATAAAATAAGCCACGAATAAGCTAGAATCAAATAAGCAGTCTACCAAAACTTAATCTAAAACACTTTTCAGAAAAACTAATTCAACCACAAATCAAAAACTTGAAAAACACTAATAAAATTAAAAATTAAAAAACAACTTTTAATAAAATAAACTAATAAAAACTCTTAACTAAAATCAAATCAAACACACAATAAGCTATAAAATCAATAAGCTAACACAATCAAAAACATAAAAACATAACAATTAATCAAATGAGCATGACAATAAGATAATAAGCATAAAGATTAACAAAAATAAGAAAGGTAGAAGGAGAGGTTAATATAATAACTTGATTAAAATTAAAGATTCAACAATAAAAGTAAAGATTAGATTAAAAACAAGAAGGAAGATTAAAGATTAAGATCCTAGTGAGAGAAACTGTAACTTTCTCTCTCTAAAATTACCTACAAAAATGAAAACTAAATTAAATTTCTAACTAGCTAACCAACCCTCCTAAATGTGTTTAGGAGGGTATTTATAGGAAATGGGGAGGTGCATGTGTTGCCTCCTCTTTCTTTCTTCACGTCTTTCCGTCTTTTAAGTTCTTCGACTTTATCGACTTTGTCTCGGGATTAATTAAACTCGTCTTATAATTTCATCATTTATTAGACTTGAGTTCTTCGGCTTTATTAAACTTTCGTCTTTGAGCTTGTTCTTCGATAAATCTTCAGAAAAGGTCTTGGGCTTCCGTTCTTTTTGCATTGTTGATCTCTTGACTTCGTCTTTTGTCTTTTTCTTCGATAAAAGCCCGTGAAAGCCCGTGTTTTCTTCCCTTTTTATATTTTGGTCCTAAATCACAACAAAAACACAACCCACGCATAATTCTGACATTTACGACATAAAATACACGTTTTGGCTTGGTTATTATTATAATTAAGTGATAAAAGGATAAGTGTTTTCACACTTATTAGACATTATGATAAGAACTTACAGATTATAAATTATGACATGATTTGATTAAAAAGCAAGACACGCAACCTTCAAACTTGTGATAAAATACATAGTTGAACATTTACAATTCTTCTACAATGACTTGAGGATTCCTCTCAAAGTTAAATGTACATACAATACAACATTGCATTTCTCTTAAATGGATTCCTTAAAAGACATATGCAAACTATAAGCAAAAGAACACTTAAACACGTATTACAGAATCAGATAAAATAACAATTCCTATTTCATGTGCATTCTTAGTGTGCACACTCTTATGATGAGGCAAGTCTTGTACGTGTTCAGGTTGTTTGAAACTACGGACATGTAATGAAAAACCAATTTTTTTAGTCAGTTAGATCATATGCAACCATGTTAAAATGAGAACTCGAGCACTATTGAGTTAGCGTAATGCTTGATATCTCATTTTAAGATTGTCCTTGACTGATCATTTGAGTAAATGATAAAAAGGAACCATTGGCTACAAAAAATCATACCATAATCTAGGCTTTTTTTGCAACTTCAAGGAGCACTCGTATGTCCTTATGGAAATGATAAGTTAATTATATCTAGGAGTATATCTAAAGATAGAGTCCTATCATTGAATGGGCAGTAATTATGCTATTTTGCTTTACTGTTTTATGCTTCAATAACCCTCAAACGAAACCTAAGACATACAAACGGTTTGCTGTTTCTGAAGCTATTACTCCAGCACGAAAAGATCATTACTCCGGCATACAAAAGGTTTACAGTTTCACATATCATTACTCCAACAACATCTCAAGGGGTGTTGCTGATCCTGAATTGAATGTGAAGCATGTTACAACGGATCATTCAATTGGCAGTGTTCATGCTATTCATACAACCAATTTTAACACCAAAAAGATCAAAAGTTCATTGCTTAACTCTCCTAAGCTGCGGTTACAACCCCTCATATCCCAAGAACCCATTATTTAAACCTAAACATTCTTTGCATATCCACAGTCAACTTTTCCCAAACTTCTTACACACACTCAAACACTGTTCATCTCATACCTTCCTCTCTCCAATCCGCCACACAGTATAAGCACACTAGAAAACTTATACGGCTTATAACCTCATAAATTTTAAAAAATGATAAGATATTAGTGTTGCTTATAATCGACTATTTCTATAGTCCCTTCATCACATAACATCTCCAACTTCATCTCGAACTCATCTACAAAATATATCACTTCTTGGTTCTTGCGTGATGGTTTGATGAGCAGTTAAATAAACAAAGTGGATTCGTTCGTGTTTTAGGAGGTGGGTTAAGGAGATGACATTTGATGGAGTGGTTTAAAGAGAACTAAAAACCATCATCGATCTATGACGATCGTTTCCAAACCCAATACCACCAATAAAATAGAATGACACATCATCTTATTGGTGGTGGTGCTAAAAAACACAAGACCGATGGCCAGTGATCATTGAGATTAAAGAAAGAATGAAAATCAGGTTGGTGTCTGTGTTTTGTCAGCTGTGAAATGAAACGAGGTAGGAGGCCGACATTTAGATGTGAATGAGTAAGGTTGTCTTATAACCTGACTGTTATTTTGGGCCTGATCCGAATTTCATATATGGTCCAATGTTATTTTGGACGTCTTTTTGTATCTAAAAGTTCAAAGTATATATATGAAAATCTTGGAGATTTTGTGTAAATCCAAAGGTGAGTTGTATTTTTATAAATTTATAATTAAATATTGTGGGATGGATTACAACTAGGAATAGGAGTAGTACGCATATATGTTTATAATTTCAAAATATGCCTCATTTACATTTGTCCGTAGAATTAAAAGTGAATATTTATATATATATGTGATGTTGGTTTAATAAGCTATGTTTAGTGGCAAATGTCTTGCTAGCAAAGTGGTGTAGCTTTTTCGTGTGGATTCGAAGAAGAATAAAAAATATTTGTTTTGTGATTCGTTTGTTGAGATGGAAGATAAAGTAAACGAGTGAAGAAAGATGATAAGGGTTCCTTTAGATTTATTTGTATGGATAGATATTTATGTTGATGAGTATTGTTTGAATGATTTGAGGATGTGAAAGATGATTGAACTTCGAATATGCTTTTGGGGGTTATAGGCAAGATAAAAGTTTATTGGACCAAATTACATGATAAAAGTTTATGTTGGTGTCTCATAATGTTACAGTTTTATTATAAGATTAAAGTAAATAAATACTAAAAGAATGTTGTTAAAAAGTGTTCACATTATATCATATTAACAACAAAAACCTTTTAAACTAAATATAAACCTCTAGAAAATACAGTATTAACATAAATACTTTAAATAACAAAAATAATTTAAAAATTAGAAATACTAAATATTACAATCTATTCAATAACAATAAATATCATGCCCCCAAGAAGAGCAACCCTATGCCCCCTTAGTGCAACGCACGAGTTCCGGAAGTCTCGTTGACTTGTATATTTTATCCCCATTCCTGGAGCCCTTTTTTCCTCTATCGTACCAATGTAAAGGTTGCATAAATTAACATAGATTTGACTTATGAAAAAAAAATTGGGTTGGAATTCACCCTATGTCTCACGAGTTGATAAAAACCAATTGCAAGTGGTATTAGATAGGATGACATAGACTTAATATATATTAAATAAAGGTACGCACATAAATGTGATAAAAGTCATGTACAAAGAAACATGCAAAACAGATTCTAACACTTAATTAAAAAAATATAGTAATGAAATTGTAGTAATCATCATAGGTCACACTAACCCCAATCGAACTCACAAAGAAGCAAAGAATTAGGTCAGCGCTGAAGTATATTAAAAACCTGAGTTCTTTAGGAATGTTAACCATTCCGCCTTATACCCCCCCTTATAGCTCGTTTTAATGGGTGCGTCGTATGTCCTATTTGTCCAGAGCGTTTAGTTTTTAATTTCATGAAAACTTGTTTCAATAGAATTTAGATCACTTAATTTTGCAAAAATATTTTCCGCGAAACAAATAATTGGTCACAATAGAGCATGTATTTAGGAGTGTGAATCAAGAACTTATTAATATCATCTTGCAACAAGTATTAGTCCACGTTTTCTTTATTTTAGGTGTTTACACATGTAGGCTAAAAAAATAAACACATAAGAAGGATAATAGAAAACATAACCCTTAACATTAACAAGTAAACATATAAATCCTCGAAGTCTTACGAGTCTTCCCCAAATTGAGAACCAAAAGGCCCTCACCAATTTTTCGAGCCGTGTACTTAATGAAAAGCATGCATCACATAACGTGATTGCTAAATTCGTTTGACCGGATAAAATAATGAAGTTCGTTTATTAACCAATTTTAATAAACCTGCTTAGTTTTATTAGATCTAGATCAAGATTAGTAACTTTATGACAAGAATACATGTTATTGCAATTTAATTAAATAAAATAAAGCAAGTATTTAAACAGAGTATTTAAAGCGGATACTAGCGTGTTTTATCTATGTGTAACTCATAAATACCATACGAATTGACTTGTGATACCACTGCTAGAATCTAGGACTAGTTAAACCATGTTAACTAAGAGTATATAACGGAATGGATCTAATAAAACATTTATTATTAACACATAATAAAACAATTAAAATACCAGCCTTTGTTAATTGAATAAATGAATTAACACAGCTTGATCTTGATGTAGAAACTTCACTTCTTAATATATTTTTATTAAATTTTATTTTTTCATTTTTAATGGATTTTTTTATTCAATGTTTTTACAAATTTAACTTTAAATTGAATACAACCATAACGGGTAAACGTGTAACATTTATCCACTCAAAAAAAGTTACAGCGTACCCGTCACTTCATTACGCGAGTACGATGATACTAGTAGTTTATAAGAATTTAGTTTTTGGTTTAAATAGCCAAAGCTATATCCAAACGAAAACCAAAATCTTAATTCGGTTCTATTTAGTTTTAACAAATTCGATTCGGTTATAAATTGGTTCTATCTTTCCTACACGTTACAGCTTTTCGACGCAGTTTGGGTTCTGGTTTTTAAGCCATGTACGAATTTGTGGGCCTTACATAAATAACCTTTTTTAGCTATATATGTGAGAAGTTGGGGGCCCAAAAATATACATGGTCGCCTGTATATATATATATGTGAGAAGTTGGGGGCGCAAATAACCTTGTCCATAAACAACGATCGCAACCTAATTTTTTAGCAAATCAGTTATGAAAAGACTCAAACATTCGTCTTTAAACAACCGTGAAACCAAACAAGATCTCATAAGCAAGTTACCCGACGCACTGCTTATACATATCTTGTCACTTCTTCCTGATGTAGATGCATGTCGAACGAGCATTTTATCCAGCAGGTGGAAGGAGCTTTGGATGTATCTCCCAAGTCTCCATTTTGTTATGCCCCTTTGTTGGTCAGATTATGGAAACAACGAGCTTTACAGTTACGTTGACGAAGCTAATGCACCCATTTGTTGGTCAATGGAAGAAGTTCATGAGTTTTACGACTTGGTTGATAAAACCTTAGCTCTTCGTGAAGGTATTTCTATTCAAACGTTTTATCTTTACTATTCTAAGGACTATGATTATGATCGTGTTCTTGACTGGCTTCGTATAGCTGTTCAGTGCAAAGTTCAAATAATCATGCTTAGGTTTCCACCTGAGAACTACTATTATTGTTTTATGAAATTCTGGGGTTTGTTTAAGACTTGTGACACGCTCGTTGAATTGTCTTTGGAAGGCCAGTTTTGGTTAAATGCGTCTAAAGATGAGGTATTTTTTCCGTGTTTGAAGAAAATCAGTTTAGTAAATATTGATTACTTACACGGTGGTCGTGAGTCAGTTGGGAATCTCATTAGTGGTTGCCCTGTTTTAGAGGAATTGTGTTTTGAGAGAAACTCCTGGGATAATTTGGAGACAGTAAAGGTCTCTTCAACATCTTTGATGATTTTAAGGATGTATTCTGATATTCCGGCACAAGAGTGTAAGGTTTCGATTGATGCTCGTAGACTGGAATACCTTTACATACGTGGTGGAGAAATCTATTTTACGAAGAAACCCGTGTCTCTTGTTGAAGCTCACATTGATACTTATTTCATTTCGGTTGCTCAAGTCGTTAAATATATCTCAGCTGCCAAAGTATTGACATTGACTTTTCCAGCTATACGGGTATGCTTACTTGTCCATCAAAACTTAATTACATTCTTAAAATGAGCAAATAACCTTTTAAAATGTGATTGACTGTGGGGTGATCATAGTTAGTGTTTGGTTTTCTGCAGGAGTTCCTTGAGGTTGATGAGGTTGACGAGTTTGATGACATTGATGAGGTTGAGGAGGTTGATGAGATTGGCGAGGTTGATGATTTTAACGTGCCATTAATTTCCTAACTTGATTAAAGTGGTAATTGGTATCAAACATAATGGAAGCTGGAATGACTTGTTCCATTACTTGAACAATATGCCTAAGCTTGAGCATATTACCTTTTTGAATGTAAGTTTATTTGCATCTATACAATTATTAGATCATCAATTAACACGAACAAATAAGAAAGGAAAAAAGAAAATGAGAAGCTTATTTTAGTTTTTTATCTCAAATTTTAGACAATTTCTATCACACTTGAAAATAACTTTTTTGTTTTTTTGTCAAAATCTTCCGCTTTTTGACGTGTATCAGGGGCTACCTTTGGAGGAACCAGCTTGTTTGCGCTCTAGGGTGAAAGAAATCATATTAGTACGTGATAAGGAAACTATAGGACAAAGAGAATTAGCCTTTATTGAGTGTTTGTTGAAACACTCACTTAACCTGGAAAAATTCACTATGAATGTTCGAGAAAATGATTCTATCGCGCGTGAAAAGTTATTGAATTTCTATCGTGGATCCAACCGGTGTCAGATTGAATTCTCTCCAGGCCTCACATGGTAATTTTCATATTCAGCAACAATTTTAAATGTGTTCAATCTCAAGTTCTTATGGTAATTTTCATATTCAGCAACAATTTTAAATGTGTTCAATCTCAAGTTCTTTGTATGTGTTGTGCTTACATATATCGAATAGCTGGAACAGTTTGATACTTTAATAGTTTTATAACTCATACTTGGGAGAGTTTGATAGTTTCATGTTTTATATATGGTATACTGCTTGAAATTCTTTTGGTATATTTTTGTAATGTTGTTGTATGTGCATAATATAGGTGTGTCACTAATGTGCATGTGTTGTCTACACTTGTCTCTCATAGCTTAGATTTGATACAAATTGTCTAAAGGTGTCAAAAGTGGTCTGAAGTGTTTTGTAAGCGTTATAACTACATAATTTAATACTAATCGTTCTAAGACTGAAATTTTAAGAATTACAAGATGCGCATACTGCGCTGCAGACAGCGCTTGATTTTTGGAAAATATCAAAGTGTTACTTATGTATCTGGAAATTTCTTGTCACCGTCTTCATCATCTTCTACTTTATTCGTATCGGGAAACTTCTTGTCGTCGTTCATTTTCGTATTTGAGACTTTGTGCATTTCTATGCGAACCTAATAACCGTTTAAAGTAAAATGATATCTCAAACTTATTGGTTAAATTGATCTAACGACCATTATTGTTAACGTTTTTATATTTAGGGTTCACGAAATAACAGCTAAAACTTATTTAGAAATTAACTACATAATGTACAGGTATACAAACATAACTAGAAATTAACAATTAAAACATATAAATATAATTTAATACTCATATTAAAACTAATTAATAGTACATAATAATTAATACACACTTCAAAAACAAAATTAATTAGTACTAATTAGTATAAAATTAATACACCTCATGACTGAAAATACAATTATATTCATATTATACAAAAATAAAAAGAACATATCTACAAAAGCTTATATATGTTGTTTACCTAAATCGTAAGAGCGTCTTGAGAACCGATTAAAATTATTATGAGTATTTTTTAGATAAACTTAAACACAAAAGCAAAAACAATCTTTTATAAAAATCGAGAATTTTTTTAAATAAAAATGATGGAAATGTGCAAAGTACTAAGTGATAATATAATGATAATATATTAATAGTTATAATATATATAGTTATATCCACATGATTTTTTAATATATATTTGTTTTATATTATAAGAACTTTCTTATTTATCAATATATATATACTAAATATAAAGAATATTAGCCTTATAATTAAATAATACCTAAAATTTCAAGTTACATGCATTGTTACATAATGTAGAAGTATACAAACATAATTAGAAATTAACAATTAAAATATATAAATATAATTTAATACTCATTTAAAAGTAATTAATATATAATAATTAATATACACTTGAAAATAAAATTAATTAGTATTAATTAATATATAATTAATACATCTTACTAATTAAAAGTTAAAAATACAATTTTATATTCATAATATAAAATAATCAAAAGCACATCTATATTTACATCTATACTACATATAAAGCACATTAGTTTTTTTTATTTTAGAATACTTGAAATTTCAAGTTATATGCATTGTTGCATAATGTACAAGCATACAAATATAATTAGAAATTAACAATTAAAACATATAAACATAATTTAATATCATATTAAAGATAATTACTTTAATTAATACACACTTGTATATCTATACTACATATAAATCATATTAGCCTTTTAATTTTAGAATACCTGAAATTTTAAGTTACATGAATCGGTAGTTTGGTACATAATGTAAAAGTATACAAACATAATTAGAGTTAACAATTAAAACATATAAACATAATTTATTAATATAATAATTATATTAAAACTAATTAATACATAATAATTAATACACATTTGTATATCTATATCTATATTACATATAAAGCATATTAGCCTTATAATTGTAGAATACTTGAAATTTCAAATTACATATATTGCTACACAATGTACAAGTATACAAACATAATTAGAAATTAACTATTAAAACATATAAACACAATTTAATACTCATATTAAAACTAATTAGTTCATATGGCGTATAAAAATAATATATTTCAAAATCTCGCTACATTTCCATCTCCTTGTCCAGCGATAGATACATCTCCAGTTACAACAACAATTAAATTAGCCACGTATGTCCAGCAATGTTAGATGTTGGTGAGTGCTCATTTACTCGTCTTTTATACCCATAAAACACATAAATATTACTAAAAACCCTCAAATATATTAAATTATATTGCAAATATCCTTTGTTTGTGTTTTTATGTCTTGCAGCTAAAACGGATTGAATACATGGCAAAAATGGCACCTTCGAGTGTCTTTCGACAACATTTTTATGTTTATTCAGAATTTGTTGAAGTAAAATATATTCTTCAAGCATTTCAAGGGAAAGCACACAAATTAATTGAGCTAACGGGTTGACCTTGTTGCGTACCTCGTCTCAATTTTCGTTTTCCATATTTTTCCATATTATTTTTAGTTTTAACATTTTATTAATCTTAACAAAATAAAATAAATAAATAAATTTATTTTATAATAGTTTCTTTGGTGTTGATATAATTAATTTTTAGTAGTTCTATTTTTTAATCTATTTTAAAACTAACATAAATAGAAAGAAAAATGGGTCATTTTTATTTTGTGTGTGACTAGGAACATCTTTCTAGAAGGATTAAAGGAAGTGAAAGTAGTGATTGGTGATTAATCAAGGGTATTGGATGAAAAGAAATAAAGGGTAAAGATGGTGATATCGAAGTAAAGAGCTAAAAATTTTACTCCAATTGGTGGAAGCACCTCCTTATTTACAAAATGACTAAGATGCCTTTAAGTTAAAGAAGAGAATGTCGTAGGAGCCTAAAGAGACAAATTTATCCCAAGAACTTTCACTTCAACCATAATTAACAACTTTTTTTTTTTCATTTTTATCATGTAGATTTTAGGTTGCGTTGTGATAGCGCTGACCAAACACGGCCAACGTTAGGTTCGACGTTGTCACACCATACCCTCTTAGAAAGCGTTTGTTGTGAGGGATTCACACTGTTGAACTCTAATTAAATAAAAAAATAAAAATATTTGGTTGAGGTTTTATAGTTCCTCCGTCCCATATTAATAGTCCATGTTACTATTTTTTGACGTCCCAAATTAATAGTCCAGTCCAAATAGATAAGAATGTAGATTAAATTTACCATATCACCCACAAAAAATAAAGAAGTTATAAATTAATTGGTTAAGGGTAAAATTGTCATTATGTAAAAAGTAAGAGAGAGAAAGCTGAAAATGATATTTTTATTAAAATGAGTGTTTTTTTGTCGGTGGACTATTATTAAAGGACGGAGGGAGTAGAATACTAGGAGTCGGTGGCCCACAAAACCGATAGAGCTCCAGCGAAGTAGGTGTGATCTAGAATTCTACTAATTTTGATTTGCTTTAGCCACAACATGTTCTACTTTTGTCCTTTAATATATCTATTTTTCCTTCGAAATTTATTAATATAACATTTTTTTAACGACGAGTTAGTAGTTAGTGATTCGAGCCCACGAAGACATCCAATTCGACAGTATGGAAGCCTTGAACATCGGTGATGTTTATATAACTTTTTTAATCTAATACAAATTTAGTACATTAATATATTTACCTCTACACTTTCTCTCTTTTATTATTATTTTCGAATATTTCTCAAATCTTTCTAACTTTTTCTAAACCCTAATACCATTTATAAGGCTGACGTTATTCCTACTCCACAGTTTGGTCACCAAACCAAACTCCCCATTACTTACATACATTCCATTTGTTTGGGCTACTCTTCCATGAAACAAACTAAAAGTAAACAAGGTAAAATATTTAAGGACCATTTGATATGAAATAAAACTTTCACAACACTGAAAGTTAATTTAAGGGCTACTTCATATGAAATAATACTTTTACTATAAAGAGTGTTCGATCACTTATTGAGTAACATTACAAGAATTTGGTCACCCTTTGATCTAAAAAACAAAATCTAAAATAACGTTGATGTCTCGGTGTGATTTAATAACGTAATTTGTGTGGATTGCTCCGTGTTTGTTTTTCTTTTTGAGCCTTTTAGTGTGCTCAAACATTTTATCCCTCTTAATTGGAAGATTACTAAAACCTTACTCTCTCCCAATGTTGTAAAACAAGGGCTAGGCGGCCTAGGCGCTAGGCGGTCATACTCCGCCTAGGCGGTCAAAAAAGTCAAGAAAGTAAACAAAAAGTCAGTATTTTTTTACAAAACATTAAGGGTTTGCTTTCTAATATATAGTGCCCATATTTATTTTAACGTGACATCTTAAAATAAGAGATAAACGAATGATTATAAACATAAAGTTACGGGTTTTTCGTATGAAACCGGAACCAATTGAATTATATGTTCACGTTTGAAGTTTTAGGCACTTAAATTGTTATGTTTTATTTGTCTATTTGGCAAGGACTTCAAATTATCTGAAATTAGAAATATATTTTTATGTCATACATATTATTTATAGTATTTATATGCATAAAATTCCAAATATATGAATTTCGCTTCGAAGGTCGTCGACCGCCTCACTAGCGCCTAGCGATTTCCGCAACCTTGCTCTCTCCATTAAGAAACATATTAAGTGATACCGGCTATGTTTGGTAAAATATAGTTGTAAGTTGTAAGCTTTTAATTATATAGCTGTTAACATTATTTATAAGTTGTATTGTTTTTCAATAGAAGTTTTTGGTAAATTAGGGCTATGTTTGGCAGAAATAGCAGTAACAGAGAGCAGTAGCTACGGGCAGTAGCTGTGAGCTGCGGTTATGAGCAGTAGCTGTATTTTTTTAAGAAAGATGTTTGGTAACATAGCTGTATTTGTAAATATACTATGTAAAACATCTTCTTAATGCTCAATGCTCTCAAATGTTACTTCAATGAGCATTGGAAAATGAGCATTATGAAAAAATAGCCACCGCTCTTAAAAGCTTGTCAAACAAACAATAAGTTTCACAACGCTCGCATACTTGTCTAAAATAAAAAGTTAACAACTCCAAAAAATTATTTTGTCTAAAAGAGGTTATTTTTAAAATAAAAAGCTAACAGTTTTAAAAAAAGAAATTTTAAAAATCTGTTGCCAAAATATGCCCGGTATATCTTTTACCCTTAATTTAGAAAAAAGTATATTTTCCCTGTTCAAAACACCGAGATAACTCTTTCCATCTCAAACCCACCAAATAAAACATAAAGAAAAAAGTCTAAGGTATGATCTTTGACTTAGTTTAAAACACTTGATGTGTAATTGAGTGTTTGATCGCTAATTTTAATGATGTAGACCAACTGTTCGATGAAATGCTTCATTGAAAAATGATTTATCTTTACACTTATATAACAAGTTTATGACTTGTTGTTATACTAGTGTTAGCAGTAGTTTTAGCCAGTTCTTTTTATATGTGACATGCGCAATAACTCGCATATCGAAATTATGGTTTACAGGAGCATCGAATACGAGGGAAGGCAGTACAACGAACCAGTTAAACTACGAATATTTTAGATTTATTAAGGCTTGAAACAAACCATGATTTTGAGGCGAGGTAAAGTTAGAAAGCATTCATCTGAAGAAGATTTTATAAGCACATTGCGAGACGCATTACTTACATAACAAATCCTATCTCTACTTCCCGATGCTGAAGCTTGTCGAACAAGTGTTTTGTCGAAAAGGTGGAAGGACCTTTGGATGTTTCTCCCTAATCTCCATGTGGTAATTCCTGCAAGTGAACAAGCAAATAGATATCATGATTCGTGATGGTATGCCTATACAAAGGTTCACTCTTCATTATAAACCACTGAACTGTGATTTGAAGCGTGTTTGTGATTGGCTTCGTATTGTTGTTCAATGTGGAGTTCAGATACTTGTCCTTAACTTTGTTTGCGACTGGAATAATTGGATTCCGTCTGAGCTATTTACTCGGGAGTCTTGTTGGGGCTTTTTAAAGACTTGCAATACACTTATTGAATTGACTTTGGAAGGCGACTTTGTGTTAGATGTGCCTAGAGATAAGGTCCTTTTTCCATCTATGAAGAAGATCAGTTTGATAGGTATTCAATATTCGGGTGATTGGTCATTTGAGAATTTAATTACTGGTTGCCCTGGTTTAGAAGAGCTGTGTTTTACGAGAGATTATATTGTGATGATTTGGTGAGAATTAATGTCTCTTCAGTATCTTTAAAAAGATTAAGGATACACGCGGACGCTACTTCAGTAGTTGACTGGGAGTGTATTGTTACGAATGATGCTCCTGATTTCGAATATGATTACACTATAGTTACGATTAATGCTCCTAATTTGGAATACATTCACATTATGGATGGCGTGCAGAGTGACTACTCTTTTACGGTGAAACCGTTGTCTCTTGTTGAAGCTTACATTGATACTGATACTAGATATGATGATCAAATAGTTACAAACATCTCAGCTGCCAAAGTATTGACATTGAGAATTCCTACTGTAAGGGTATGTTTACTTGTCCATCACAAGTTTAGGGGCTGTTTGTTAGAGGTGAACATGTTTGACGGGAGAAATTAAAAAGATGCACTGAATTACTCAAAACGACTCTATATGGGCCATCATAAAAATCATGCTATGTCATTCAGTAGTGACCCCGTCTATCTACTACTATATGTTTTATTCTATAATTACATGACGTCTTTTTCGTTTTTATAAACTCACATCACTCAGTTATAACTCCTCCTCACAAATGTTATTATATATTCACTTTAGAATTATTTACGTGCAAAATTAACTTTGTGTGTAACATTCCCAATCTATACTATAAATCTATACTATAAACTGTGTCACTTGTAATTACTATCAACTTTCGAGTTTAGACATGATACACGTATAGAAAGTTTTATTTCTAGATAGAAGGTGTATTTTTTTTGCTATTCAAACTGTTTACTTATTATTCAGAAATTATTAAACAATAATCATATTCATACAACACACTAATTCATTCTGCGGCTTTGTTTCATTCAGCGCTAAATCATTTTTTTTATCAAAAAACCCCTTAATCAAATAATTATCATAATTAGAATTTGCATGACGAATTGATGCTAATATGATGATTCATTTTTCTATACTCCGTATATTTTAACATCTGATATGGCGAAGTATAATAATATATATACACCAAGCTAGCAAAGAAACTTTCAGCATGTATTTGGCTTTAGGATGATCATTTTTAGTGTTTGGTTTTCTGCAGCTTTTTGGCACGGTTAATGCATTTGATGAGCTAAATCAGTCAAACGTGCTAAGATTCCATAACTTGGTTAGACTGGTGATCGATATCCAAGATATTAAGAACTGGAGATTCTTGGTGATTTTATTACGCAATATGCCTAAGCTTGAGCATATTACCTTCTTGAATGTAAGTTTATGTGTAATTATAATGTTTGTTAGATAATTAACATGAAAAAGAAAAAGGAAAAAGAGTTTATTGTTTTTAATCAAAAAATTTAGTTAGGTTAGACAATTGCTATTAATATAATATTTTATGTAATATTTTCGTTTGTTGTCAGGAGCATCCATATAGTTACATGGACTGGAATCCTTTGCATGCACCGGCTTGTATACACTTTAGGATGAAAGAAATCGTACTACTTAGTCAGGAAAGCGTGGCACATGAAGAGTTCGACCTTATAATGTTTTTGTTGAAACACTCGAGTAATTTGGAAAAGCTTACTATAAAAGTTCGAGAAAATGATCATGATAAGCGTGAGAAGTTATTGAACCTCTTTCGTGCTTCCAACAGGTGTCAGATTGAATTTGTTCCAAGCCTTTGATGGTAATTTTCATATGAAGGGATAGTTTTGAATGTCTGCAGGCTCAAGTTCTTTTTATGTGTTTACATTTTGCATATCTGTTTACTACGGAGTAATATTGTTGGTATTACTATTTGGTAGTTCTTTAAACTTTACTTGGTTTATATACTGCAGACGTCTTTTATGTGACTTTTGTGAGATACAATTTCTCAAGTTTATTAATTACACGTATTCAATATCCGACGCTGAAATTGTGTTGCGAACATGAAGATAATCAATAAACCAAGACCTAAATGAATGGCCATTGCACCTCAAGTACTTGAGGTTTATGTTGTTTTATCACTATTAAAAGTGTTTTAACTTCTCTCATCCATTCCCTCATGGATTTCATGCAAGCTATTTCTTTGAGCCAATGGTAAGTTTTGTGGTAACCAAAAAAAAATCTGATGGATCCATGTTTTTTCGGAGTATTACTTTGTAATCGGAATCATATAGCATACTTATGAACACATATGGATAGGCTACCAAAATTTAAGAACACGGAATACAAAAATTAAGCTTCATATGTAGCCCTCGTGTGGAAAAGTTGGTCTGAATAGACAAAATCCTGATTCCGGTGTATCAAAACCCTTTTCATTTTCGTCATTTGTGACTTAATTTTTTTTTGAACGGCAGTTTGGTGCAGCGGGGTATCTTGCGTGCCACCGAGGCACCAAGTCTCTCGACCCGAGTTCGAATCATCTCACGAAGAGAATACCAACCCCCATGCTAGCCATTCAGTTTCCTATTAAGGGGCTTCAAGGCATTTGTGACTTAATTGTTTCTTCTTCAGGTTTAAATTGCGATACATGATAGTTTTTGCAACCTTCCGCAACTCTTGATGATCAGGATTTGCATATCATACATGAACGGATATGGAAATCACAAATTACATAACAATAACTTACATAAATATGTGTATTAACCTGTGGAAAAGTTGTCTGAATAGACAATCATAATGTTTCAGGATTTAGGACCAATATCTGTACTAAACTTTAGACAGACTTATGGATCTGGCGTAGGAGGCTAAGACCGGGCTGAGACTTTAGCCCGTATGAACATTTCTAGTTGAAACAAACGACCATTAATAACCTCATTATAACAAAAGACATAATCGCCCATTCTCAAAACCCAACAAGTCTCAACTCTGCATCAAATATGGTTTTATGTAGAGGTGGCAAATGGGTTGGTTTGGTTGGGTTTGGTTCATGGGTCAAATGGGTTGTGGGTCAAATGGGTTATGGGTCAAATGGGTCATCATTTAATAATGGGTCAAATGGGTTATGGGTCAAATGGTTTGGGTCGGGTCAACCCACTAACTTACAATATTTTCCTATCTTTTAACATGTTCAAACGTTTTTATCTGTATTCGTTCGATTTCTACGTTTTGGTCAGTTTTTTTAAGTTTTTCATCGATTTTTTTACGTTTTCATCAGTATTTTTACGTTTTCGTCAGTAAATTTACGTTTTTGTCAGTAAATTTACGTTTTCGTCTGTAAATATACGTTTTCGTCAGTAAATTTACGTTTTCGTCAGAAAATTTTACGTTTTCTTCAGTAATTTTACGTTTTCGTCAAAAAAATTACGTTTTCGTCAGTAAATTTACGTTTTCGTCAGAAAATTTTCATTTTCGTCAGAAAATTTACATTTTCGTCAGAAATTTATGTTTTCCTCAGTAAATTCACGTATTCGTTAGAAAATTAACGTTTTCGTCAGAAAATTTACGTATTCGTCAGAAAATTTACGTTTTCGTCAGTAAATTTACGTTTTCGTCAGTAAATTTAAGTTTTCGCCAGAAACTTTACGTTTTCGTCAGTAAATTTACATATTCGTCAGAAAATTTACGTTTTCGTCAGTAAATATACGTATTCGTCAGTAAATTTTCATTTTCGTCAGTAAATTTACGTTTTCGTCAGTAAATTGTCGGTTTTCGTCAGTAAATTTACGTTTTCGTCAGTAAATTTACGTTTTCGTCAGAAAATTTATGTTTTCGTCAGTAAATTTATGTTTTCGTCAGTAAATTCACGTATTCGTCAGAAAATTCACGTTTTCGTCAGAAGACTTACGTTTTCGTCAGTAAATTTACGTTTTCGTCAGAAAATTTACGTTTTCGTCAGTAAATTCACGTATTCATCAGAAAATTCACGTTTTCGTCAGTAAATTTACGTTTTCGTCAGTAAATTTACGTTTTCGTCAGAAACTTTACGTTTTCGTTAGTAAATTTACGTTTTCGTCAGAAAATTTACGTATTCGTCATAAAATTTACGTATTCGTCATAAAATTTACGTTTTCGTCAGTAAATTTACGTTTTCGTCAGTAAATTTATGTTTTAGCCAGAAACTTTACGTATTCGTCAGAAAATTTACGTTTTCGTCAGTAAATATACGTATTCGTCAGTAAATTTTCATTTTCGTCAGTAAGTTTACGTTTTCGTCAGTAAATTTTCGGGTTTCGTCAGTAAATTTACGTTTTCGTCAGCAAATTTACGTATTTGTCAGAAAATTTAAGTTTTCGTCGGTAAATATACGTATTCGTCAGTAAATTTTCATTTTCGTCAGTAAATTTACGTTTTCGTCAGTAAATTTTCGGTTTTAGTCAGTAAATTTACGTTTTCGTCAGTAAATTTACGTTTTCGTCAGAAAATTTATGTTTTCGTCAGTAAATTCACGTATTCGTCAGAAAATTCACGTTTTCGTCAGAAAACTTACGTTTTCGTCAGAAAATTTATGTTTTTGTCAGTAAATCTACGTTTTCGTCAGAAACTTTACGTTTTCGTCAGTAAATTTACGTTTTCATAAGTAAATTTACGTATTTGTCATAAAATTTACGTTTTCGTCAGTAAATTTAAGTTTTCGTCAGAAATTTTACGTTTTCGTCAGAAAATTTACGTTTTCGTCAGTAAATTTACGTTTTCGTCAGAAAATTTTCGTTTTCGTCAGTAAATTTACGTTTTTGAAAACGTGAATTTTCTGACGAATACGTGAATTTACTGACGAAAACGTAAATTTTCTGACGAAAACGTAAATTTGTTGACGAAAACGTAAATTTACTGACGAAAACGTAAATTTACTGACGAAAATGAAAATTTACTGACGAATACGTATATTTACTGACGAAAACGTAAATTTTCTGACGAATACGGAAATTTACTGACGAAACTTAAATTTTCTGGCGAATACATAAATTTACTGACGAAAACGTACATTTACTGAAGAAAACGTAAATTTTCTGACGAATACGTAATTTTACTGACAAAAACGTAAATTTACATACGAAAACATATATTTTTTGACGAATACGTAAATTTACTGACGAAAACGTAAATTTACTGAAGAAAACGTAAATTTTCTGACGAATACGTAAAATTTCTGACGAAAACGTAAATTTACTAACGAAAACGTAATTTACTGACGAAAACGTAATTTACTGACGAAAACGTAAATTTTATGACGAATACGTAAATTTACTGACGAAAACGTAAATTTACTGACGAAAACGTAAATTTACTGACGAAAACGTAAATTTACTGACGAATATGTAAATTAACTGAGAAAACGTAAATTTACTGACAAAAACGTAAATTTTCTGACGAATACGTAAATTTACTGACGAAAACGTAAATTTTCTGACGAATACGTACATTTACTGCCGAAAACGTACATTTACTGAAGAAAACGTAAATTTTCTGACGAATACGTACTTTTACTGACAGAAACGTAAATTTACTGACGAAAACGTAAATTTTCTGACGAATACGTAAATTTAATGACGAAAACGTAAATTTACTGAAGAAAACGTAAATTTTCTGACGAATACGTAAAATTTCTGACGAAAACGTAAATTTACTGACGAAAACGTAATTTACTGACGAAAACGTAAATTTTCTGACGAATACGTAAATTTACTGACGAAAACGTAAATTTACTGACGAAAACGTAAATTTTCTGACGAATATGTAAATTTACTGACGAAAACGTAAATTTACTGACGAAAACGTAAATTTTCTGACGAATACGTAAATTTACTGACGAAAACGTAAATTTAGTGACTTAATAATAAAAACTAACTTTTTAGAATATTGGGTTTTTGATATAATAATAGGAACCATGTGACCTATTTTTAAACCCATTTGACCCATTCTCAAACCCATTTGACCCAAACTTCATTTTACACAAAGAAAGGGGTTGACCCATTTGACCTATCACTCTATTTTTTGTTCAACCCATTTCAACCAATAAGGTTATGAAATTTAACCCAAATGGCCTACTTTTGGTGGAATGGGTTGAAATTGCCACCTCTAGTTTTATGTAATCTTCAAAAGTTCTAATTGGCTGTATTAGCTAAGACTTGGTAACTGCTGATATATATGGGTCAAAGAGGTTAAACGGGTCGAAAGTCAAAAGTATTCCTAATGTTAAACCTGCTATCTGACTTGATAAAAATATATAGATTATTAGTTTAATAATACCTTTTATATTTATATTGGATTCGATTAGCTCATCTTAAAAATAAGATCAAAGTGAACAAGAAAAAGTTGGTCGATCAGGCCGGTTTTGACCCATATTAAAAAAAACAACCCACTTTTTTTTTGGTAAAAATGTGTATTATACCAAGATAAGACATAAACTAGCTTACACAAGGCATTGGACATTCCCAATGCATTAAGTGAGCAATAGATCTTTATGAGTTCGAGATACTCGAGGATTATCAATGACTCTCATTCTGGCAAGTGTAGTTTCCAAGATTTTCTTAACAATTTTCCAAAAAGCATCTTGTTGATTACATTTACCTTTGGCAAAATATAAGCAGTTAACTGTAAGTTGTAAACTGTTTACTAAAAAGCTGTTAAAAAGAGTTATAAGCTGTATCTTTTTACATCAGCTCTTAACTGTAAAATTAAGATGTAAAATGATTTAAAAGGATATATTTAAATAAATTATTATATATTTGGAGGGTATATCAGTAATTTACAGCTTTAATATCTCTTAACAATTTAAAAGGCTTTATAAATCAGCTTTTTATTTAAAAGCTACTTGATGAAAATAAAAAGTTAACAGTTGTTAAAATTTGTTATACCAAACAGAAACAGAGCTATTATATAATTTTTTTTAACAAAATAACTAATAGTTATAAAAACATTTTAAAAAAACTTTTACCAAACATAGCCTTATTCTTTAAAAGACCCACCTAATGTAGTAACTAAGGGCTCGTTTGGTACCCGGTTTTTCATGGGATTGGGTTGAAATCTTTTTGTAAAGAATTGTTTGCTATCTACTCCTACTAATCAAAATCTTTGATTTTAATTTCAATATTCTAATCACTACCCACTTGGTGGATTTTGATAAATGTGAAATATGAATGGTTGTTTATTAATAGTTTTTTTTTTCTAGCCATACAAATTTATTCTTTTTTTACTTTTCACTTTTTTTTTATTTTAAATACATACTAAAAATAAATTTACCAATTGTATATTTTCTATCTATTCATTTAATACAAACCTTATACAAAACAGAAATCCAAAATTTTCAATTAAAACCCAAATCTTAATCCAAAACCCATCTATTAACCAAACAGGCCCTAACATAATCAAACAAGTAAATACAATCCAAAACCTAAAACGTCTAACAGTTATTCTGCAGAGAAAGTAACAACTTACAGATTCACAAAACTATTAACGGCTTCTAATCGACTGTGCTACTATATATAAACAAAAAACTTGCTTCGGAAATCCCATGCATCTATAATGTACTTCCAAAATGACACAACAGCCTTTAAGGACATCACAAAAGAACAAAGATTTATATCCTTCAGGGGTTGATACTAATCATCTTACCTTTTTTACTAAACTTCATAAACCAGGGAAGAATGTGTCACTTTTCTCTCTATATATGTCAAAGATTTGAGCTGAATATTCAAAAGCAAACTTTCGACACTCTTGAAGATCAGAAGGAGACAGGTCGGACATCAACTTCTTTCGCGACAGGCTATAGATTCTGAATACACCAAAAAAGAAAAAAGAACGAACATCGTCTTAGGATATAGAGAATAAGTCTGCAAATAAGGAAATGTAAATTTAACTCAGATCATACCGTGATGCATCAGCTGGAACAATTAAAACTACATGTTTCTGCAAAGCACATATAGCATTCCAACAAAGCTGGTAATCTTTGGCAAATTCTATCACCATATCCTCTTCGGTTTCCCATCTATCTTTGGGTAAGTCCATTGTAGCACTAATCTTGACATTTTCATCATTTGAATTAGAACCGTAGCTATCACAGAATGGACTTTTAGAACTAGAGGTCGGTTGAGTTCTCCTTGGAATTTTGTCATCATAATTAGGCTTTTTATGATCCTTTGTAACTTCCTCTGAAACTTTTTTTCTTTTCAAAACCGAAATACATTTATCATCCTCGTTCTCATCTCTCAGTTTCATCCGATTCATGTCTTCTTTTTGATGAAGACACTTTCGTTAAATCACGATCACCATGGGCATCTTCATCATCATCATCATCATCATCATCATCTATCTCGATGATCACTGGGAGCTTGGGTTCATTTTCCTTTTTAAGTTTGGGGTCCAGTATTTCTTTAAAGCCTGGAGGTGGAGGTGGAGAGGATCTACTGCTTTCTGTGACAAATAAAAATGCATTAAACTTTAGTTTAAAGGGACACTATTTAGCATTTCTATGTAAAAATGCAAACTTAATATTGAAATGCGTCTACTTTCTAAAATTAAAAAAACGTCTAAAGCAACGTACAGACCCCAACTTACCTATTCTATAACACTACGCTAATTATCACTTCAAACAACCAGAAAACTAACTATGACATGGAACTATGGAAGCGTAAACAAAACACAACAGCATAATTATCAAAAGAGTGGAAATCTGTTTCACAGTTTGTGCAACCATTAAAATAGAGGATCCCTTCTATACTCGTTTCTCTTCTTTAGTTCTCCAACATAGAAAACTACTACATACCTCCTGTTTTTATATACTTCCACAAAAATACATCCTAAAAGAACTTATAGCATGATAAAGAGGGTGTTCATATGCATATATTCAAATTCCTCACATGATTTCAAGAATCCAAACCAATCAGTTTCACAACTGGTAGTTAGGCACTTCTAATATCATCTTAGATATACATTAGTTTTTTGTAAAGGATCAGATACCATGTAAATATTTGATTTAATGATAAAAATAATTGACAATTCGATCAAACTTTACTTATATATATATATAGACATGAAGAGAAGTTTTAACTACCAAATGACAAACCACTAAACTAGTAGAAGCTAAACAAACCACTCAGCATGGCAAGTGGCAAAAAGCTTGCGAATATCATCACTTAAATGTTTGTAACTATCAACTATTTGATCACTTTCTTAATTGTTCCTAGCGTCTTGCTAAACATCAATAGTATAATCATCGATTTTCATATGAAAAAATTGAACTAGCAAAACAACAGAAGAATAAACTAAGTGCAAGCCAAACAAGCCATAATAGCAATTTTCCAAAAGGGGAATTGTGGTTACTAGGACAGAAACTTATGATCAGTACCCGAGCTGCGGCAACGTGAAAAAACCAAAAAGTAATTACATGCTATAGCACACTTATGAGTCATATAAGTAATGATGTACTATAAATCGGTTGACTCACCACTTAAACATACATATACCATTGCTGTTAAAAAACACATACATGATACCACAAAAACAACAAATATATATCAACAAACTAAAAAACTTCATACCAGCAACTATGTTCTGCAGTTTCTTAACCTCCAAATCGACGGCCGAACAACCAGAACCCATCAACTCATTCCCTAATTTTTGTAAATGTAAAACCTTAACATTCAAATCCAAAACAATTTCTCTATAAATATTAATCTTCTTCTTATCCTGATCATTCACCATCTTCAACTCATCAATCTCATTCACCTTCCTCTTCACCTCATCTTCCAGCCCTTCAATTTTCTTTTTCAAAACATTAATCTCCTCCTGATGCCTCAAATCTGAGTATATCAATACATCAAAATCCTCGTTCCTCTTGGTCAACATATATTCTAAATCCGTAACTTTTTGCAACGAATCTTCCTCACTCTTCTTCCAAGCTTCTGATAGCTGAGATAAGATCTCGGGTCCTGTTAGAGATGAAGCTTCGGGTGGAAAGGTATTATTTTCGGAGGCCATTGGAGCAGCTTTTTTAGGTGGAAGTGCAATGTGAGAAATGAAACCCTAAAATTAGTAAATTACGCCATATATACTTGATAATCTTTTGTCCTAATAAAATAGTAAATTTTCATTTAGGGCCCACCGGCCCAGTAATGTTTGGAATCCAAAAATAACCCGTGCGTATCTATAATCCTGATCTTGAAGTTCAGCTTAAATACCTTGAGCCATACCCCTATGGGGGTTTTCAACTAGCCTACGAGCACCGATCTTAGAGGTTTCACCTCGAGCCTGATGTAGTAGATTGATGTAACTATTGTCTGGTGCTTGACCACCAAATGTGGCATTGTTTAGAACTTGAAAAATTGATGATGAATTATGTTGCAATTTAGACTGGATGCTATCGACTAACCCCTGTATCGACATGCATAGTCAATGAGCATGCGCCACTAGCCTTAATCATTGTCTAGCATTGTCTTGTTAATTCAAATTTTGTTTGGCCCTCTAGGAAAGTAGTATGACACGTTCTCTCATAAGTCTTCCTCTTTCTATATCAACCTGAAACTGTATATCCAAGATGGAACATTTGCATCATAAATTAGAATAGAAAAATGAAATACATAAGTTGTGATCTTAAAAAAAAGTCCATTTAAGGTACAGATATAATATTTTATAGATACAGACATAAATTAGCGAAACAAAAATACCTGCGCGTGACTTATGACGTGATAATATGATAACATTCATATGTGCTGGAATTGGATTTGGATAAGCCACTGCCAGAAGAAAGCATGACAATCAAAACGTTAAATAGTGTTACAGCTAGTGGAAATGGAAAGCATTAAATCTCTAACTTAACTACATATGTTAGTTAGATAAAATGCACGAGAAGATGTGCGAGAAGATGTATAGTACTTTCTTTGATGCGTGGGTTCCATCCTTCAATTAATTTGGAAAATTGGAATATTTGGTTTGCTTAATTGATCGACTTTTAGGCCACCTTCTTAGGAACTCCATCTTCCTCTTAATAATATGTTCGAAAACATTTGAGATTTCGTCGACTGCACAAGGTTTAACATATAGCCAAACTGCTTTGTAATATAGAGCAATCTCGAAGAATTCTTTTGGCATAACATTTTGAGCCATAAAACAAACTAATTAAGAGCCTAACTAGCAATTCGCGGGTACTCTGTAACATTTTTTTAAACAATATTTTAATTTATATTTTTCTTACAACTATATTTCGAAAAAAGGACAATTTAAGATTTAGGTAACTTTATCCAATTGTCTAGCCGAATCGATGGTTCAGTTTCCGATTAAAATTGATAATCTGGTTCGGTTTTCGAAACTATATACACCATAATTTTCAGTAAACAACATATATATGCTTTTGTAGATATATATTTTTAAATTTTTGTATAAAGTGAATATAAACTTGTATTTTAAGTAATATGATGTATTAATTATATATTTAAAGCAAAGTACATGTGCGATGCGACAGTGAATACTCTGTGATTAACCGGAGAAAAAAAATGAAAATGAACTCGATCAGACCCGGTTTGCTCATTTGTATAGGTTTCAATTGGTTTTATTTGGCTCGTTTTGTGGTGGCTATTATTTGCTACTCTAATCCATTGGTTTGTTCTATTTTTTAAACTGCTATGTATGAGGATTAAATTGTATGAAACTTTGTGTGTTTTATTGGTTTGTACAATATATATAATAAAATGTACTTTTCACGTTATGAATGTTTTTCAAATAACATTAATTAATGTGTTTAATGGATTACACACTACTACACAAATAGCTTTTACCCACGAATTTTTTTCCACGGAACAAAAACCGTGGGAAATTTGACACGGTATTCCCACGGATTTCCCACAGAAATGACAAAAAAATATTCCGTGGGAAATTCCCCGCGGATTTCCCACAGAAGCATTGACCAAGGTTTCCGTGGGAAAGTCGTGGGAAAGTCGTGACAAATTACCTACGGACTTCCCAAGGATTTCAAATTACCCACGGATTTCCCACGAAGTACAAAACTATATTTGTTATTTTACACATCCGTGGGAAAGCTGTAGCAAATTACCCACGGATTTCCCACGGTATACACATTATTATTATTATTTATCTATCCGTGGGAAATTCGTGGGTAATTTACCCACGGATTTCCAACGGACAACATATTATTTTGTTATTTATCCATCCGTGGGAAATCCGTGGGTAAATTACCCACGGATTTCTCACGGAATTCTTAAAATTTTATTAATTATACATCCATGAGAAATCCGTGGGTAATTTACCCACGGATTTCCCACGGATAACACATTATTTTATTATTTATCCATCCGTGGGAAATCTGTGGGTAATTTACCCACGGATTTCCCACGGAACTCATAATATTTTATTAATTATACATCTGTGGGAAATCCGTGGGTAATATACCCACAGATTTCCCACGCAACTTTCCCACGAATTTCCCACGGAAAACATATTATTTTATTATTTATATATCCGTGAGAAATGTGTGGGTAAATTGCCCACGGATTTCCCAATGATTTCCCAAGGATTTCCCACATATTTCCCACGGACTACCAATATTTTGTGATTTATACATCCGTGAGATAGTTGATAATAGTTTATTCAATAAAACATACAAATTACATTATAAAGTCGATAAAAATTTAAACAATAAAACATACGAATTTTATTACAAAGTCGAAAAAACATACGAATTATATTACAAAGTCGAAAAAACATACGAATTACATTTAAAAGATGATAAAACATACGAATTATATTATAAAGTCGATAAAACATACGAATTACATTACGTAGTAGATAAAACATACGAATTCCATTACGAAGTCGAGATGCTAAATTGACTAAATGACAAACTACTGGAAACTAATGTTCCCCACGCTATTGTAAAGCTCATGTAGTAGTGCATTTGAATTCATTATGTGGTCCTCGGGATGCATTTATGTTTCCATTGTTGCCTCGAGTATATTTAGCTTTGTAGTCAAGAACTTGCAGTTTGCACACTTTGCACACTTTGCATACATCTCGTGTACAACGATACCCTATCGACTACTAATTTAAACATCTCGTGTACAACGATACCTCATCGACTACTAATTTGAACATCTCGTATACAACGATACCCTATCGACTACTCCTTTGAACTTATCGTATACAACAGACACTCATTTGAACATCTCGTAGACAACTATACCCTATCGAATACTCATTTGGCCATCTCGTTTACAACGATACCCTATCGACTACTCATTTGAACATCTCGTGTACAAGGATACCCTATCGACTACTCATTTGAACATCCCGTGTACAACGATACCCTATCGACTACTAATTTGAACATCTCGTTTACAACGATACCTTATCGACTACTCATTTGAACATCTCGTGTACAACGATACCCTATCGACTACTCATTTGAACATCTTGTGTACAACGATACCCTATCGACTACTCATTTGAACATCTCGTATACAACGATACCCTTTGAACATCTCGTATCGACTACTCATTTGAACATCTCGTATACAACGATACCCTATTGACTACTCTTTTGAATATCACGAATACAACGATACCCTATCAACTCTTTTGAACATCTCATGTACGACAATACCATATCGACTACTCCTTTGAACATCTCGTATACAACGATACCCTATCGACTACTCCTTTGAACATCTCGTATACAACGGTACCCTATCGACTACTCCATTGAAGATCTCGTATACAACGATACCATATCGACTCCTTTGAACATCTCGTATACAACGATACCCTATCGACTACTTCTTTGAAAATCTCGTATACAACGGACACCCCTTTGAACATCTCGTATACAATGATACCTTATCGACTACTAATTTGAACATCTCGTATACAACGATACCTTGTCGACTACTAATTTAAATATCTCGTGTACAACGATACCCTATTGACTACTAATTTGAACATCTCGTTATACAACGATATCTTATCGACTACTAATTTGAACATCTCGTATACAACAATACCCTATTCACTACTCCTTTGAACATCTCGTATAAAATGATACCCTATCGACTACTCTTTTAAACATCTCGTATACAACGACTATACCCTATCGACTACTTCTTGGAAGATCTCGTATATAACGATACCCTATTGACTACTCATTTGAACATCTCGTATACAACGGTACCCTATCGGCTACTCCTTTGAACATCTCGTATACAACGGTACCCTATCGACTACTACTTTGAAGATCTCGTATACAACGATACCATATCGACTCTTTTGAACATCTCGTATACAACGATACCCTATCGACTACTCCTTTGAAGATCTCGTGTACAACGGACACTCCTTTGAACATCTCGTATACAACGATACCTTATCGACTACTAATTTGAACATCTCGTATACAACGATACCTTATCGACTACTAATTTGAACATCTTGTTATGCAACGATACCTTATCGACCAATTATTTGAACATCGTGTACAACGATACCCTATCGACTACTCCTTTGAACATCTCGTATACAACGATACCTTATCGACTACTAAATTGAACATCTCGTGTAAAACGATACCCTATCGACTACTAATTTGAATATCTCGTTATGCAACGATACCTTATCGACTACTAATTTGAACATCTCGTGCAGAACGTTACCCTATCGACTACTCCTTTGAAGATCTCGTATACAACGATACCCTATCGACTACTCATTTGAACATCTCATATACAACGATACCATATCGACTACTCCTTTGAACATCTCGTATACAAGGATACCTTATCGACTACTCATTTAAACATCTCATATACAACGATACCATATCGACTCCTTTGAATATCTCATATAAAACAATAACCTATCGACTACTAATTTGAATATCTCGTTATGCAACGATACCTTATCGACTACTAATTTGAACATCTCGTGCAGAACTTTACCCTATCGACTACTCCTTTGAAGATCTCGTATACAACGATACCCTATCGACTACTCATTTGAACATCTCATATACAACGATACCATATCGACTACTCCTTTGAACATCTCGTATACAAGGATACCTTATCGACTACTCATTTAAACATCTCATATACAACGATACCATATCGACTCCTTTGAATATCTCATATAAAACAATACCCCATCGACTACTCCTTTGAGCATCTCGTATGCAACGATACCCTTTGAACATCTCGTATCGACTACTCGTTTGAACATCTAGTGTACAACGGTACCTTATCGACTACTCGTTTGAACATCTCGTATCCAATGATACCCTTTGAACATCTCGTATCGACTACTCGTTTGAACATCTCGTAAACAACGATGCCCTATCGACTACTATGTTGACATTTATTATGTCTATTGGTGTATTTTATGCGGACGTGTATATGCGTGAATGTGTAACTATATCGAAAAGGTTATATAACAAACCTTTTTTCGGGACAAATTATTTGTATATACGTGGATATATAAGTGTGTATGTTCCTCATATTCGTTTATGACATCCATTATGTCTATCGATGTTTTTTATGTAGGTATGCGGAGGTGTATATGCATGAACGTGTGACTATATAAAAAAAATTAATGGAAAACGATCATGTCCGTGGGAAAGCCGTGGGTTGTTTCTCACAGATTACCCACGAATGTATAAGTCCGTGGGAAAACCTGTGGGTATTTTCCCACACATTATTTACATGTGTATTAAATTCGTGAGAAATTTTTCCACTAATTTCTAACAAAAAATATATTACATAATTAAAAATAAAATAAAATATATAAGTATAAAATTTTTTATTACCCGCTCTATGTTTTCACACCCCGCTTATATTTTCCCAAAATTTTGAATCATTGACTTTTTTCAATAGGTGAGATCTTAATACCTTTCTTGAAAAGCACCCACTCCAAAACACAGATCTATACATCTCGATCTAAAAACTTTTTCATCCTCAAACAAAAAAACATTAACCTAATAACTATCCTAAATCAAACACATCTCTGTGATTGAAATTAAGGGCCGATTATTACTTTTAGGAGATGAATATATGATTTAGAGGGCCTTTCATCACAGATACATCAAAATCTATTAACCCATTAACATCAGGATGGGTATGATTTCATCCCGGTTATTATTATTATTATTATTATTATTATTATTATTATTATTATTATTATTATTATTATTATTATTATTATTATTTTTTTTTTTTTTTTTTTTTTTTTTTTTTTTTTTTTTTTTTTTTTTATGAAAATCTCAATTTTATTAATCACACAAAATTGGAAGGGAGCCGCGAAACAAGCTGCGCGCCCACCCCTTTTTGAATACAAAAACTAAGCCTAGACATCAAAAAACCGCCACTCCTCGCGTCATTAGAATGACAACCAGCTAACCGCTTAAGACGCGAGAGAGTATCCATCGCCTCCTCCTCAAACTCCCCAAAGGTCGAGAAGGCGAATGGAATAAACGAGTAACCATGCTCAGCACAAATAGAAGAATACTTCCTCTTCTTCTTCTAAACAGCCGACCGCAAAGCACTCCCAGGTACCCACGAATCCAACCCCGTCCCTGCAAACGGAGAAACCCCTGTAACATCTAAACACGCATCTTTGCCCTGGGACCAATTGTGTAGTAATAAATCTGCTGGCCGAAGATCACGCCCACCATCAGAAACAAAGCCCATATCGGCTTCTTTCCTCACCGACACACCCACCTTAGAACAAATATCAAACAACACATCACGGACAAGATTGTGCCGAAACTTAACCCCCAAATCACTAGCGCAATGAACAGCATGATCACCCCACAGATCCATCCGATGTACATGACAACCCGAGCACAAAGAACCATCAGGAAATAAAGGAATCGACAAACGATAGCACAATACCGCACGAAACTGTCTCGGGTTCATCCGCTGACCCAGCCCATCAATCGGAATAGTGAAGAGGTAATCTTGTGCATGAGGAGCACGCACACAGCTGAGAAGTGCCTCCTGACGACGACTCAACCCAAAACGCGACGTCAAACAACCATCAATGAAACCAAAGTAACTCTTTGCCAAAGACTTCATAAACTGGGGGACAGGAGAGTTAGTGGTGACAGAGAGAGGATTGACACCACAACAAGTCGAGAAAGCATCAAGAGCAGACTGAAAAATAGGGCCCGGCGAAACAATCCCAGACCTCGCCAAAATCCGATCCTGCAAATCACCAGACTGTAAACGAGAAGCAATAAAGGCAAAGCACCTGACATCCTCAGCACATAAAACCCCAAGGCCACCAATACTGATAGGAAGAGTAGCAAGACGCCACTGCAAATCACCAAACCCAGGCCCTGAACCCGTAACAATCAATTCCAAAGACGCGCGTAATGCCTGATCAAACTGTGACAAAACACCCTCAAGAAACCCAGGGGGGCAAGTCCTCAAAGCATACACCAATTTAGAAACACCAGCACAATAACGAAGGAGAAGAAGTTCACATTGCGGGTCATCAAGTCCCCTAATAGCCTCTAACAAAGAAATAGCCTTAGAAACCCGACGCGCAACAAAATTACCAGCAAAACCTGAATCACGACTAATAGAACCACCAAGAAGCTTGACACCAGACCTTGGACGAGAAATAGAAGCAGGGAAAAGGCCATCAACCAACCCCCGAGGATCCTGCACCGGCCAGAAAAGCTCAGACTTATCAACATTAAGATGTAGCCCACGAGCCGGTCCCTCCACCCTAATAATATCCAGAGCCTTAGCAACCATAAGGGTATCACCAATAATAGTGCCGTCATCAAGGTACCATGCATGAAGGGAGAGCTCACACGCCTGATGAATAGCATGAACAAGTGGATGCAGAGCCAGAGAGAATAATAAAGGCCCCAATGGATCACCCTGCTGAACCCCCTGAGAAGACCAAAGAATAGAATCCCCATAATAAAGCCGAGCTGGCCGAGAATAGCAAAACTCCACCCAAGGCGAGATAGCCGGACACCTCAGCCGAACTTCATGAATAATGGTGCTCCTGTCAACAAGATTAAAGGCATTCTGAAAATCCACCAAAAGCATAGAAAGTCCGGCCTCATCCCCTCTCTCCTCCACAAACCTGCTGACAGAATGAAGAACCGCTTCACACCCACCTGGCACCCCCACACCAAACTGAAAATCATGTAGATAAGAGGTCATCGATTCCCCAACAGAAGAAGATGCAACCTTAGAGACAAGCCTCCTCCACACAGTACCAATAGCAATAGGCCGAATACCCCCTCCAGGCTTAACAAGCGGAGTCAAAGGGGCACTGGCAATAAACTCACCAAGCAGACTAGGGCACTTACCAGAAAGAAACAGATTAACCACACCAGTGATAGAAACCAAAAGATCATCAGCCACAGCAGAAGCTGCTCCTCCCAAAACATCTAAAAAATGTTGAGCTCTAAGCCCGTCATTTCATTAAAAAGAATTGAGATTTAATAAATTGTTTTATGTTTATATAATTGTAGTTTCATCGGTTTCAAGTTGTGGGAATAGCTTTGCCGACTGAAAATGATGAGCATCCCAAGATTTACAGGATGAAGCTTTGGGCTACCAATGAAGTCCGTGCCAAATCTAAGTTTTGGTTAGTTTTTTTTATACTTATTTTAAGAGCTTATTGCTTAAATTAAAGGGCAATAAGCACTTTTTTAATTGTTTGTACTTTTTTAATTGTTTAATGTTTATTGGCATGTTTGCTTATATTGATGAAACAACATAGGTTTTTACATTTGAAATAAAATAAGTGGACTCGCTAAGGTTGTCTATTTAAGCTTACTTTTAGGCTTATTAGGTTATGTGATTTCAGATTATGTTTTATACATCTATTTTCTGGCCTAGTTTGAAACTTATCGGTTAATATAAGCTTATTATGAAAGTCAATAAGTTTCAAAATATGCCAAAAAATCAACTTATACAACATAATCTGAAACCACACAAGCTTGTAAGCTCAAAAATGAGCTTAAACAAATAACCAGGGTGTTTGTGTAAGCTTTCTTTGGTTTATGAGCTTATTTGTTTATCGATATAAACCTTAGTTTTCTGGTTTAATTTGAGACGTGTGTGCTGATTTGAGTTTATTATGATATTTTAAACTCATAAAGTCTCGAAATTAGCTGGAAAATTAGTGCTTATGAAATATTTGCCGAAATCAAATAAGCTCTTAAGCCTTCATATAAGCTTAAACAAAGAGACTCAAAAATATGTAGTGGGATAAGCATAGGGAATAAGCACTTTTATATTGTTTGGATGGATTTTTGCTTATACATGGAATTCTGGACAAAATGGGGTTGTTTGTATAAGCTTATACAGTGGGCTTACGGCTTATTTTTGGTTTTTGGCTTAGCTTTCATAAGTTCATAATGGGCCACCTGAATCTTTTTATTCATGTATATCACCGAATATATGTATTCTTAGATCATTTTCTAAAATGAAAGTCTTTTCAAATCATTATCAAATCAAATTAGGAAAGTGTTTATCTTTTTTAGACAAATTGAAAGGAAGCAACTTCCTATAGAGGAAGTTATGATTACGAGATTAAGCTAAGTTTTATTAATACAGTAAATGATAAAGTTTTCATGTCATATAACTAGTATACTAATAAGTACAAGTGTAATTTTGACCAGTTTGTGAAAAACACGACCCAATTCTGCCACCATGTCAATAAATCAAGTTCCATTTCTACAGGCAATAGCTTTTCTCTATAGTAGTTTTTGAGTGTTCTTTTGTTTTGGTTCAGGATTAAACTGATGGATTGAGATATGTTGCTATTAAAGATGCGTATGAGCAATAAATTTCAGTTGCAAGATTGAAATAACACAAGGCAGTTTACACACCTAGAGCAGAGATGACGTGCGAGTGACATCGACAAGGATTCTTAAGATGATAAGTGCATTGGTGGAGAATTTTACTATCCTAACTGAGCTTCTATTGGTGTATCCAATGAACCTTCCTGGACGTTCTCGGCTTAATGTGCGGCAAGCTGAATCAAGCTGTTAGAAGGGCTGGAGGTGGTGCGACTTGGTGGGAATGAAAACATCTGCCATCTAATTCAAGCAGAATGTAAGATGGTCATAAAGTATACAGGTTTGGAACATCCATATGATCATAAACTATTTATATCAAAAACTATCTGCCCTAACCAAATATAAATCGTTTCTTGTTATTCTTTAGTGACAGACACAGTTCTCATGGAGGTCTCGTATCAGCCCCTTATGACAAATATATTTATTCAACATTGGGCCAAGGTTTCTGTTCCCTTGCTCTGAGTCGTGTTCAGGTCAGTGAAGGCAGGTTCTATATATTATGAAATTTATTTCTTTTAGGATCTATATTTATCATGCCATGGAATTCTATTTAAATATATATTATAATGCTTCGTAATAGGTTCAAGGGCAAATTAGTGTTCTGGGTGGAGGAACCTTGAGCTTTGGGCTATTACATTTTGCTTTGTCAGAATTCAAGTTACTGGCAGAAGAACTGCTGATGAGTGATTCTGCAATCAAGGCAAATAACCCTCTTATTCAACTGAATTATTTTATATAGTGATCCAAGTGTTAGGAGGTCATCTGTCTCCCTTAGCACACCTTTGCCAATACTTTGACTACTAGCTATATGGTGTTCTTCGAGTCATAGTTTTTGCTTAGAAAGTTGCAATCGTGCATGCCTGTTTGTAGGATCAGCGTGTTCAACATATTTCCTCCCTCAGACCTTTCTTATTTTCACTTTACTCACTGGCAATGTCCACAAACTCAAAAACTAAAAACGGTAGTAGGAGTAATATGTAAATGTAACAAATATTCTTGTTACTGAGATAGCATATAATGTCTCTCAAAATGTAACAACTTGATTGACAGTTAAGTTTGGTATTCTCAGGTGTATGGTGCTCTTCGCATGACTGTAAAAATGTTCCTGATGTGGAATTCGCAAGAACAGTGGAGCAAGACGGATCAGAAGCAAAAATCCCAGCTGTAGAAAGTAAAGGTATTTTATATTCATCAACCATACTAAGTTAAACTTATAACCTTTGATGTTTTAATTAAACATCTTCTTATTTTGTTTTGTAGGTTTCCATTTTGATACTTAAGATGGAGATAGAGTTATTCTTGGTTTTCTCGACGCAATTATTGGAAGTGTGGTCCACAGGTATTACGCGTCCTGTTGTGGTGGATTTCATGAAGCAAAAGAACAACAGAGGCTCAAAGAGAAGCGGACATACTAGCAAAATTAAGCGACTAGCAAAATTAAGCGACCTGCTAAATCAGGTCATAGCTAGTTTGATTTAGTATTAGGCTGTAGTTTATGTGTTAGAAGTAACAACTATTGGGTTCTAGTATGTCGATATCATTCTAAGGATACAGATTTATGTCTAACGGATATTGTATTTGTCTATTTTGATAATTTATTAATGGATTTTATTGTTCCAAATACCATTTTTTCATATTTATAGATTTTAGAATTTGGAAAATGTCAAATTATATTGTGGTAAATCCGTGGGAATATGTTTGTGAAATATGTGGGAACATGCTCGTGGGAAATGTGTGTGAAATATCTGTGGGAATTTCGTGGGAAAAGTATGGAAAATGTTTGTGGGAAATCCGCGAAAATGTTTGTGGGAAATCTGTGGGAAATCCGCGGGAAACACATGCATAAATGGGTGTTAAAACTTGTGGGAAATCCGTGGGAAAATGGCTGTGGGTAATCTGTGGGAAAAAAGTTCGTGGGAAATCCGTGGGGAAAAAACCACTATTTGAATGTTAAAAATGTGTAATAATAACCGTGGGAAATTCGTGGGAAAATGGTCAACGCTCTGTGGGAAATTCCGTGGGAAAATATTTACCCATGATGTTTTTACAAACGGAACAATTCCGTGGAAATTCGTGGGTAAGGGCCCTTTCCCACTGGATTTCCCACGGAACTTGCTGTAGGTAAAAGCTGTTTTTCTAGTAGTGACAGGTGTTTTTAAAGATAATATTAAATGCGTTGACCAGTAAATAAATTTGTATTTCTGCATTGGTTAATCGTACATATTGCATGACTATTGTCTTTTTAAAAATAATTAAGTGTTCAAATAGGAGTATTAAAATGTTGTTTACGTTAAAGAGTGTATCTAATGTATTTTTTTATTTGTTGTATACGTTACCTTGTAGATTATGCATGAAAACTTGGATTAGTTAAAAAGTTAATAATGAGAGAGATACAACTATGATATATAAGATAGTATGATATATTCACTATTTGCACTGCAAAAACAAAAAAATAGAGAAAAAAAATTCTACGTGTCATTTCTTAACGGCCGCTAAAAAGATGTCCTTAAGTGAAAAATACTAGGAAGGCGCTATAGAAAAGGATTTACGACATATTGCAAAGTGTTGTAACTACGCAAATTAAATGAAAAATAAACTAATTAAGAGCCTAACATGCCCTTACTTTATTACATTGCCTTAATTCCCTATCGAAAACAGTTTTTTAATATTATTTTGTATTTATTATGTCACTCCGTAAATAAAAAATCAAAAAATATGTGTAAAATTGGAAAAAAGTACGATGTCCGGTTAAGGAGGAGTAAGATTATCATAAAGTGAAAATAAAGTTCAGTTGTCGCTTTTAAAAGGGTAATGTTGTTAATACCTCCATACTTTTAATGTAGTATCTGATAGAAAAAATTATCTATATATAACTAGCTTAAAGACCCGTCTAACGTCGTGATTAGCTTAATGAGTGATTTTTTGTAAGAAATAATAAACATATGTTAATATTAAAAAAAATTAAACGGGTTCTCAAATAGATGTAGACAATAATATAAAGAACGTGAAGTACTTAAATAAAAACATTACCTGTATGTGAAGGATTTATAGTATTTTAACATTTAACATTCTATACAGGGTGCCAAACCAATATGAAATTAAAGGTGATCATATAACATCACTAATGAAAAATTAAAAAATGATGAGATCAATCCTACCAGGTCCCAACCTTGATTATAATAGATAATACGACATATAAGAATATAAGATGCAATCCGAGATAATAGCTTAAGAAAATACTAATCTAAATTTGGTTTAGTCATTGTCATTACAACATTTATGCTCACCAATGAGACTTGCTATTCTTAAACTGCCAATATGGCATAAGATCAATACAACTAACATACATCATAATTTGCAATAACATTCTTTACCTTCATACGATACATATTTAGTATATTCAAACATAGTCAACATTTGCAAATAGACTTCTGTTTGGCGAGCCTACCCTTACTTGATGATGATGTTGCTTGCTAAAAGTTTTGCAAAGGATGGTGTTGGCATTGCTTCTATGGATTTCAAGCTTGGCACGTCTTTTACACGTGTTTTGGATGACAATTATGGTCAACCTGTTATTACCGCTAATAATATTAGTGTGCAAAGGCAAGCTAATCTGTAGTACTTCAAAATGGATCTTCTTAGTGATGATAAACATATTCAGAGAAGGGAAACATGTTAAATTTATTTTTAAAAATTAGAGAATTATTGTGATGATTTCGTATGGGCCAACGTAAACAGACGCACCATATTTACCCGTTTTGGCCCAAACTCATTTCTTTTGTTGTCTGCAATATTATAAATCAAATGTTCAACTATGAGTGTCTTAGTATATCTGGTATATTTATGTAGTCATTTATTTTGACGCCTAATATTTCAAAAAATTTAAAAATATTCCATCAACTTTTAAGCATTATATTACCTTTTTATGTTTTCCTACTTGATCATTTGTGTTTTACTCAAATCTCAATTGTGATTAATCACTAATTACATGCATAAGTAGTTGACATAAACAAAATATAAGGTTGTTAATAAACTATATGTTTGAAGAAACCGTATAATATCTACCTCTCATTTACTTGAAGAAACCACATAATATAAGTTAGCATATGGGTCTAACCTTAGTTGTACGCTAACACCCATTTCGACATGTTATCTCATAATTTTGCAAAAGGTTATATCATCGAATGCCATTTTATTATGTCTGCAATCTGATCACGTAACGGAGGACAAAGGATTAGTCATTGAAAAGGTAGTGCATTAGTTTTTATCATTCGAATTAAGCTTTTGTAACAATAGAATACTACAAATGATCTACACAAAGTGCCATCTACCATATAAGTGCTATCACTCAAGTCCCACTTTTGAAGAATAAACAAAATAAACAACCCCTATAAAAAATTCAATAAGCAAATCACTTACAAATACTATATTAGCAGCTTCATCATGTATTAAACGCATCATGTATTAAATACACCTTGCGGTAAAGTCAGCGTAGAAACTTGAGCTCTTCAGATTCGTAGCAGCAATTACGCCAACATTAGCAAGTTCCGCTTACTCGTTGCCTAGTGTAAATAGACATAATCAAACTTTTTTTCTCTTGAAGATGCTCAAAATATCAGGCGGGGTTTATCATGGTTGTTTTGACCTTCTGCGCAAATGGAGAAAGACATAGTATCAAGCGTAACTGAATTGTCGAATACACAATTCTCAAAATCTATATAGAATTTAAAAAATTTACCCATTGGCAAAGTACTTGTGCACACGTCCAGAAAGATCTTGTCACTACATTTCTCTATGATCCAACTTTCAAGTTTGGAAATAGCATTCCAACAATTTTGTATCTCTTATTGCACTTGCAAAAGGTTATCTCCTCGAATGCCATTTTATTATGTCCGCAATCTGAACACGTAAAATATGACAAAGGATTAGTCATTGAAAAGGAATATAGCTAGTGCATTAGTTTTTATTATTCAAAATAAGCCTTTGTAGAAACAAATTACTATAACCAATCAATAAAGGAAAATGAGTGAAAGAGCCATAATTTTAAAATAATCTGCTTTTGATGGACCAAATCTTCAATAAACTCAAATGAAAATTATTAAATACTAACACATCAATAAAATTTACTACAACGAACAAAGAGTTATAAGTTACAACTACAATATAATATAATAAAAAAATTCTCACACACAATCAAAAACGTGTTTAATAATGCCCTCCTAGTGGTAACAACTGAAAAGTAATGAGGACCATTCATTTAACATCATTATCCTCCATGGCAAAACATAAACATAGAGAATCAATAATTGACATGTAGATAATGAACGATCGTTGGCTCATCTTGAATGAAACTAAGAAAAAATTGAAAAGAATTTTGGAATTTAAACACATGGTAAACTTTTCAAGCGTATGACTAAATGATGAGTATTCATGTTAAAAGACATAATATCATAGAACAAGAGAGATCTTACACCCAACCAACCACCCCTTGGTGTATTTTATTATAAATCAAAGTACGAAAACAAAATATAAAGATTAGTCCCCAAATGGGTGCTAATCGAACGATTACAAAAGAAATGATGAGATCGTCGATCCGATCTCCCTCCCATACAAAGATCACTCAATCTCACACACTATACAAGATGAAATAATCAAACTCCCAGGTCAACCTTCATAGTTTTAGTGAGAGAGAGATGAGAGAGCTACGCACACACAAGTGTGTGTGTGTGTGTGTGTGTGTGTGTGTGTGTGTGTTATGAATGATAAGAGAAACCCTAGCCAAAGGCTAGGGTAATAAACTCGTCCAATCCAAAGGGGCCAGCAATGGGCTTCAACGGCAATAACTCATAAAGCCCAACAAGAGTAATAAGGCCCAATACACCAAACCTGAAATAAGACCAAAAGAACATAACACAAGAAATATATCATATGGAAAGATTGTACAAAACAACACCCTTCCTCAATCTGACATATGAGAGAGCTATAAATCATCTGCCAAACATGTTCACAAGCCTCAGCTGTTTACATAGTTTCTGGTGTTGGTTAATGCCATGAGCCTTAGTAAACATGTCAGCAGTTTGATCAAGTGAAGCAACCTTGATAGTATTGATCACACCATTTTGAACCTTTTCCCTAACCAAATGAACATCAACTTCAAAGTGTTAGGTTCTCTCATAAAAACAGGATTAGCAGCAATCTACATAGCAGAGCTACTATCGCTATAGAGGTTCACAGGAAATAAGTTATTCATTCTTAAATCACTAAACAAGTTAGTGATCTAAATAACTTTACATGTTGCACTTGCCATACACCTGTACTCAGCCTCAGCTGAAGATCTGGATACTGTGGGCTGCTTCTTGCTCTTCCAAGTGACAAGAGACCTCCCAAGAAAGACACAATATCCAGATACAGATTTTCTGGTTCTAATACATTTGGCCCAATCAGTATCAGTGAAACAAGACACCCTTAAAGAGGTATCTTTATAAAACTGGATACCAGTCCCAGGTGAGTTTTTGAGGTATCTAGTAACCTTCAAAGCAACTTTAAGATGAGATTGAAGGGGGGGGGGGGGGGCATGCATGTGTTGGCTAAGGCAATGAACAACATAAGATATATCAGGTCTGGTATGAGACAGGTAAATAAGTCTCCCATGTAATCTTTGATACTAAAAAATGTTTAAGAGAAAATTATCATCTTTGCTTTCATCAACAGCTAAAACACAATTTCCAGGTAATGGGGTTGCTGTTGGTTTAGCAGCAAGTAAACCAAACTCATGAATAAGTTCAAGACAGTACTTCCTTTGGGTCATGCAGATCTGATTAGAGTTTTCAAGAACCTCAATACCCAAAAAATACCTCATAATGCCAAGGTCTTTAATCATGAATTTGGTTTTTAGAAAGCCTTTAAATGATTTAATTTCCTCAATGCAGTTACCAGCGATGATAAAATCATCAACATAAATAAGAAGAGCAATAAACATGTTACCATTCTGTTTAGTGTAAAGAGAGTAATCAAATTTACTTTGGATGAAGCCATGCTCAACCAAGACAGTGGTAAGTTTAGCATTCCACTGCCTTGGGGTTTGCTTGAGACCATAAAAAGCTTTATTAAGCTTACAAACCTTGCCTTTTTCCTTGCAATTGAATCCCAAAGGAAGAGTCATATAGATGTCGTCATCAAGATCACCATACAAGAAGGCATTGTTAACATCAAGTTGAAAAAGGGCCAGTCATTAGAGACAGCTATGCTAACAAGACACATAACAGTAACCATTTTAACAACAGGACTGAAAGTCTCATCAAAATCAATGCCTTCTTTTTGACTATAACCTTTAACAACCCCCAGCTTTAAATTTGTCAACAAAGCCAGAGGACTTGTATTTAATCTTATATATCCATTTATTGTTAATAGCCTTTCTATCAGCATGTAAATCACATAAGGTCCAAGTATTGTTCCTTAAAAGAGCCTCAATTTCATTGTTCATAGCCCCAACCCACCTACTATCCTTTATAGCTTCATAGTAGGTGGATGGTTCAATAGATTGATTAAGAGTGGTAGCAAAGCAAAAATTAGTAGTGTTCAACTTAGAGTAATTAACATGCTTCTCTATACCATACTTAAGCATGCTATCAAGAACAAAATCATTAAGTTTAGCAGGCAGTTTAGTGGGTCTACTAGACTTTCTAACAGGCTGCTCCTCATCTTGAGGGTGGTCCCCACTATGCTCAATAAAAGAGTTAGAAGAATTATCATTTTCAAAATTTCCCTTAGAGCAGGATTGCACATTTTCACCTATAGTGGTTGTAGAGTTCTCCTCCTGATGATGCACTGAGGCATCATCAATAATGGGGTGAACCCTACCATCCATATTAAGTGTTGCTCTCTCATCATCATTGGGACTTGGAGGTGTTTGATTATCAAAAAAGGTCAAGAGTTCAACATCACTTGTAATGACTACATCTGTTGAATCTTTTCCAAAATTGTTTTTCATTTTGAAAGGAAAAACAGTTTCTTAAAACTTCACATCTCTAGAAAATTAAATTCTTCTATTATCCAAGCTAAACAATTTGTAAGCCTTTTTAAAAGAAGAATAACCAATTAGAACACACTTCTCAGACCTAGATGTGAGTTTGTCACTGTTATTCAGACAACTAGAAAAACACAGACATCCTAAACTCTTTAAATGAGAGAGATTCGATTTTTTGCCATATAGCAATTCATAGGGGGACCTACCATTTAATACAGAAGAGGGGAGCCTGTTAATCAAATAAACAGTAGTAAATACATTTTGACCAAAAATTGATAGGAATTCCCCCTGAAACATAAGACTCTTGGCTACATTAAGCAGGTGTCTATGTTTCCTTTCAACAATCCCATTTTGTTGAGGGGTACGAGGACAAGAGGTCTGATGGATAATACCCAAAGAAGAGAGCAATGTGTGTACTTTGTTGTTAACAAATTCAGTCCCATTATCAGATCTAAAGATTTTGATTTTGGAATCAAACTGATTTTTAACAAGATTAATAAATTGAGTTAACCAATCAAAAACTTCATCCTTAGATTTCAAAAGATAAGTCCACGCAGCTCTAGAGTAATCATCCACAATGGTAAGGAAGTATTTATACCCTTCCTTACTAGGAACCTTGTAAGGACCCCACAAATCCAAGTGAATTAGGTCACTAAGTTGACTGGATTTGTGATCACTCAAGGGAAAGGGTTCCCTTGTTTGTTTGGCCCTTTGACAGGTTTCACAAACAGAAATGTTGGTGTTTTTGGAAAGTTTGAGGTCAGTATTGAGAGCATTGAGCACTTGGTCAGAGGAATGACCAAGTCTGCAATGCCAGATATCTTTGGAGGTATTAAAAGTCATGGCAGATTTAATAGTACCTAAGCTCTTAGTCTTAAGGTCATCAAACAGGTAAAGCCCCCAGATTCACTACCAGTCCCCAGAGTAGTCCCCTTGACCAAGTCCTGAATATAACATTTATCCTCATCAAAACAAACAAACAACTTGCTATCCTTAATAAGCTTGTTAACAGACATCAAGCTAACACAGTAACCAGGCACAACCAACACATCATGGAGAACAACATTATTAGAAAGTCTGAGGTCACCAATGTGACTAATATTGGCAACAGTGCCATTAGGGTGACCAAGAGAAATGTTGAGGTTGGAAATATCAACAACATTAAACTTACTAACTGTGGAAGTGGTAAGGTGTTGGTTAGCCCCAGAATCAATAATCCAACCCAAAGTAATAGTTTTAACAAGAAATTTAGAGTTCCCACAAAAAACTTGGAAAAGTTAACATTAAACCAAACATTAGCATTAAAGAAGGAAATTCTACCTGCCATATTGGACTGAGCATTGCCAAAGGTGTCATTGATCAGATTAAGAAGCTTCTACATTTGTACAGTGGTAAAAGAGTTTGGAGAGTTACAAGTGGAAACCTGTTTCTCTCTAGTTTTAATGTCACAATTAGCATTAAAATTAGATTTAAAACCAGTTTGCCTTTGACTATTACCCTCCTTTTTGATGTAACCAGCAGGATAACCAATCAATTTAAAGCATCTATCAACAGTATGACCAATTTGATTGCAATGAGTGCACAAATGGTTAAGGTTAGGAACCCTAATACTTTTGGACCCATTGCCCTTGTTGGGGGTTCTATTAGGAGCATTGGAAGTGCTTCTCCTATTTTGATTAAAGGTATTAGCAACAAAAGAAGTAGCATTCAATTTAGCCTCTGTATGGTCTGAGTTATCAGGAAAACCCCTATGAGATTCCTCTCTAGATACAATGACATAAGCTTCTTTAACATCAGGAAGTGGATCCCTGGTGAGAAGTGCAGTTCTAACAGGTTGATAACAGTCATCAAGACCCATAAGAAACTGCATAAGCCTCATGATTTGCTGGTACAAAGCTAATTCAGTGCTAGCAGAACAAGAGAATTTAACAACACAAACACATTTAGGAATCTTAGAGACAACATCAAACTCTCTCGAAAGAGAGTTCAACCTGTGATAGTAATCAGATATAGAGCTACCCCCTTGTTTAACAGACCCAATTTTTTGAAGTAAGTTATAGACAATAGAACCATCAACCTTGTCATAAGTTTCATTAAGCCCTTTCCAAACATTAGCAACATTTTCAGAAGAAACAAGCCCCATATACACATCACTAGAGACAACATTCATAATCCAGGTAAGAACCATAGCATTGCATCTATCCCATTGAGCACACAAGACATCATCAGCATAAGACTCCCTTAAACAAGAACCATCAACAAAAGCAAACTTGTTCCTAGCTTGTAAAGCAAGTCTCATAGCATTGTTACACATTCTATAGTTCTTAGTCCCCAATAATTTGAAAAGGACAAGGACAGAACTACCGTTGTCACCATTATGAATATGAAGTGGGTTTCCAGCATCCAACTTGCTAATGAGAGCAACTGGATTGGTAGTGGTTTCAGGGGGACCCCTACCACCACCATTAACTCCACCACCATTGGGTGAAGGGGGTGGACCACCAGTACTCATGATTCACACAAAAGAGAGAGCAAATGTAAAACCCGCATTAAAATATCATGAACAGTAAACGTGAACAGTAAAATACACGAAAATACGATAAAATTAAAAATTTTCCATTTATAATATATTACACGTGTCACGACATTAAATAACATGTATTTACGTATATTATAAATGTGTCATGATTACGATAATTGAAACACGAAAATTAAACAAGAACGAACACGTAGATTTAACTAACACATAAAAACTACGGTTTTACTTGTGGGCTCCATATTGGTCGCGGCTAGACAAAGAGAAAGAGAGGAATGGGCCTTTGGCCCATGACCTAAGTATAGTCTTGCCTCTCTCTCTTGCCGCCAGTTATCAACAACACCAAGGGGTGTTCGGGTCGAATTTGATCTTTGATTTTAAGTGGTGTTCGTGTTTGTTAGTCTTAATCATCTATGTATTCGGTAACCTCATAAACCTTTTCTTTTTATTCTTTTAATTGAGTTATGATGAACATGTGTTTAATCTTAAAAACAAACATATAAAACATGTAAGATTAAACAAGAAACAAGAAAAGGGCTAGTTTGGTTTGTGGTTGGTTCGGCAGCCTTCCAACCGAGAGTCATACGACTCTCGGTGCACCTTTCGGACCACGGCCGAGACCCCTAAGGGCTCGGTGTGGGTTTTGGTCAAGCAGCAGGGACCACCGGCCTCAGTCGGTGGTTAGTTTGTTCGAGCAGGGGAAGCAGGCTACGCAGGAGGAAGAACCACCGGCCTACTGCCGGTGGGAACTCTGTTCGGGCATTGGGTAGTCACGGCGTGCAGCGGCATCAGCCGCCGCCGTGGCAGCGCAGCAGCCACCAGCCGACACCGTAGCCATGGCTGTGGGTGGTGGTTGGTGTCGGGTTTTCGGTTTTGTCACGGGTTCGGGCTCGGGATTTAATTGCTAGTATATATATTTTCAAGGGTAATTAAATTAATTAAACATGATTTATAATTAATTTAATTTAAACATGACTTAGGTTATATTATTTTAATAAATAATATATGTTTTAGCCTAAGTATTTTTGTCATTATTTTAGACTATAGTTATTAATTAATTATTAAAACATATACTTGTAATTAATTAATAATGCGTGGCTTAGGTTGATTAGTTAAAACTAATATTTCAGGTATAACCTAAAGTATTTTACTTAGCTTAATTTAATTAAAACATGTATTTTTAATTAAATTCTTATAACTTATAGTTTAATTAATTAACCAAGTTATTTAATTAATAAGCTATTACCTTTAAACCATGACTTGTATTATACTAATTAAACTTTAATTATTATTTATAATCCAACTTGTTTCTAAATATGGAAACTAGCTATTTTTGGAAACTTTCTATTTTTAGAAACTTACTATTTATGGAAACTTGCTATTTTTAGAAAGTTACTTAGTATTACAATACAAGTATCATAATACACTAATACATGAATAATACACAACAGAGCATCAGAATAACTACAGTTAACACAGTAAACAGTAAAACATGATAGAATATGTATAACAAGCTAATAGTACACAGAATCAGTAAAACACATGTAAACTAGACAACTCATACACGCCCATGTTTCTTATGTAGTGTTATCCGTCGAGGCGGATTAGTCTTCATCATTTTCGTTAACTTCTACTAGACATAAGGTACGGATTTCCCGTCCTTCAGTACGGACAATCTCTTCCTTCATTAGGATTTCCCGTATGCAGCCAATTGTTTTCCCCAATAGTTATAGATTAAATGCTTATGTTTATTAGTTACCTTAGCCATATACATGCATGACCAATTTCACCTAGTTATGGAGGTACCATAACCATAACACTAGAGGCACTAGTGTTATGACTTCACCACGGCGGAGTGATAGCTCGTGGCGTCCTTTTTCAGTTATTTGGCCATTTTATTATTATATTATCATGTGGGGCGTATGGGTGCATCCTAGTTACATGTTTCAAACAGGATTTCATGGTGAATGTGGTGTGTGCCTTGCATCCTTCACAAGGAGCTGATCCCTCCTACCCATTTACCAGTTAATTATAGGAATCCCCTCTAATTTGCATGACGAGGTCACCCTCCAAGTATTCATGCACGTTGTTGACCTCATGACCTATATTGGCTTTTGGTATATTAAATAATACAGATTTTCATAAGTAAACACAAGCTATGTTTTCAGAACTAAAACTAGTGAACATGACAGACAATCTAGGTTTTCCAGGACTTATTCATTTCCGCTGCTTATCATGCTTACATTTCTTTCCTATATTATGCCATTCATGCTATGTTATATATCCGTGCACTGAGCGTATTGCTCAGTCGTTACTTTCTTTCCATATCCCAAAACGGCAGGTATTTCAAGGTTAGATTGGAGCATTTGGAGGACATGCACAGGATGGGAGCCACCTTGGACTTCTTGTCCTCTTACCTTCATATATTTATGCTTGTTTAGTCTTCCTTTAGTTCATTTGTATTATTTATGTTTTGGGCTTATGTTTGGGGGACCAATGTTTGATTTCGGTTATCCCTTTGGTCATGTATGTTTATGACATATTACCTTGCATGCTTTGATGATACGCCATAATTATCCTGTGATATTCCATTTATCAAAATTGGGTGTTATAGTTATGGTATCAGAGCCAAGGCTTCGACCTGTAGGCTCTAAAACTCGACCTGTGACTAGTGGGTAGTCACTAGAAGCTTCCTAAGTCAACACTCGTTATTCCACGTATTGATGTTTTTAGCACCTTGTTGTTTTAACCATGATGTTTTCTTCTAAATTGTTTTACTAATATGGATTGAACAACCGTCATCCATACTTAGTTACATGTCATTGTTTTTATGTGCGATGTTTCTTGCGAATGTTGACTAATATGGACTGAACTACAGTAGTTCATACTTAGTCACACATTTTCTGTTTAGTTTTAGACAGTTGGTTTTCATTCATTCTTTTCATGTATTCATTTCATGCATTCATATCATTGTCGCATGAATTATGACTAAGTAATGGTTGGTACAGGACTGGCCCTATTTAGTCGCATGTGCTTTTATCGAAACCTTTAACTTTGGACCAACCCATTGGCGTCCACTTTACTATGTCTTTGTTTTGGTGGACCGACCCATAGGCGTTCACCCTCGCTCATATAAAATTTTTATAAACTACATCATGCATTTTAAACTGTTTCATGCATTATAAACTGTTTCACTGTTTTACCCATTGTTCATGCATTTTATGTTCATCTCATATTACTTCAGACTTATCATTTATGTTTCATTGTTTACATGTGAAATGATTCATAGTCGTCCACAATATTAACTTTCAAAATTTGTTTAATTACAATCATAACTTTTTCACGTTCCCTCATTTATTGTTACGATTCATGTCGTCATACTATCATGGTTAACCTTGTTTTCATGCTGATGATGTTTTATACTCATTAATGTAATATTGTCCCATGTTTCTTCATGTTAATTTTGCTTCATGTTAGACACGGATGGATTGTATTTAATCATGTCTTCATGATAGTCATGGTTGGTTTTCATTGATCATGTTTTCATGCTGGCAATCATTCGATTCCATTTAATCGTGTCTTGTGCCTCTTATGCAACTAGAATTATGTCTAACGCTAAATTAGCTAGGCTATTTCGTGTCTCTGATCATGTCAGATGGTTGATACCGTATCGGTCATCTCATGTGAATCCCATGTGTACTCCATGTACCATGTTCCATGTTTACTCCAGGTATCATACTCCAGACATATTTCAGTTACCGCACTCCATGTGGGATACTAATCCATTTTCAATCCTCTCGGACATTTTGTTTTCTCACCAATGTTGTTTAAAAGATGATATTGCTCTCAGCTTGGAGATTTTACGAAACAAAAACAAAGGTGATAGATCAGAGCAACCAGACTAGAGTTATATTTAAATCACCAGATGTACCGTTTCATTCCATATTCTTACCTTTTCAGATTATATGGCGCATGATTATTCAGTGGTCTTTTCCAGCATATAAGTGGGAACCGGTAACAGTCGTCCACTCAGCTAGAAAGTTACATGAATGACAGTCATGATAATGACCGTCGTTTAACTGACAGTCAAAGAGGTAGTGACAACTACCCTGACAGCAAATACTATGATAATAACGATAGAACTCTGTTTATGGACGTAATCAGAGACACAAAGGATCAGCAATCCAACCGATATGCCAAATATTGGTATGATGACCTAAGATTTAAACTTCATTGTTTCACATCTCGAAACTCATGTCAAGACATCCGTTAAGACACATATTTCAAGTATGTTTTCTAAAGACACGAGTCAGGACACATAACTCACGTTTATCATCGGAACCAGCCTACGTATTCTAGAATACCCCAAGGGGTATAAACATTCGGTTGTGCCAGGAATAATTCAGGCCATAAGGGATTCCAGCCTCATCACTCGCTTGAGCACGTAGTGTTCATTCTGCAGGAGGTAGGCGAAGCACATTCTGTAAAATTACTACGTTTTACTCCATGTATTAGCATAGCACTTTCATTTCTTAAATTCATATTTTATATATATCCATGACCATAAGGACGCGATTCGTTTCATCCATGTATACGAACTCAGTCATTCAGTATGACGGTAGGATCCAATCTGCTAGCGCACTTCCTTCCGGCAGACGGGAATTAAATATGACTTCATCTATGGACTATGAACAGCAACCCATGCTACGATAAGCCGTCATTCATATCAAATTATGTACAGTGATGTTCAGGCTCCTGGATACATTCAGCATGGTTTTCCATCAGGAAAAATCTATACAAGTCACTTATGTTTTACAAACATATGATCGTCAATCCATAGCTGTGAATATTTTCTAGCTATCATTTACAACACGACTCCTGGAACTTCTTTATCCAGAGTCAGCCGATTACTTAAAATTTTCCAGATGTATTTCGAAAAGGAACCTCCAAATATACTTCCCATCTGCAAGATGGATCATAACATCAAGCAGGTTATGGAGCGGCACCAGTCTCTAAGGCCCTTCATCGCACGACTTTCTTGAGCTAAACGAGTTAAAGGATCAGCCGCAGAGAAATCTGAACAAATTTCATTCATCAGGTGCATTACCATGTTGTGCACCGGTTCTGCTTACTGAGGAGAAGAACGGTAACATGAGATTATGTGTCGACCACTGTCGATGTAAGAAAATCACCATTCATAACCGTTAATTTCCTTCACGTAATTACGACGTATACGATCGACTACATAGTGCTAAGCACTTTTCCAAAAACAAATTACCATTATACTGACAACAGTGTTGAGTGGAAGAGAAGGGCATTTCCATGACTGCTTTTCGCACACAATTTGGTCATGCTAAATTCATGATGTTGTTTAGTCTCATGAATGCTCCTATAGTATTATGGACAGGATGGATGGAATTTCCCAAGAATTCACAAACGAATTTATTATTGTTTACCATTACAATCCGATTTTCTCTAAGTCTAGAGAAGGGTATGAAGACCATAGTCGCACTATGTTGCCGATTTTATGACTGCAAGAATTTTCACCCGAAATTTTTGTAAGAATCCTGGTTGATTACAGTGACATGCTAAATCACATTGATTCTCACGGTTAATCTTACCATGACTCAGTTTATGCGTAAAGGAGAGAATCCTACAACTTATGTGTTCCAAGAAATCCTACGATGTAACGCCCCCAAATTTCGGTCATAATAGCGGAAGGGTCATTGGGTGTTACTATCATGGTTCAATCTCATCATCATAGAAAACGGCTCTAAACAAGTCGTTTTAATAAACATCCATTCATTATCATTTAATAAAAGTACAATTTCATACACGGTCCCAATTAACTTCAAGTTTACAAAACTTAGTAAATGTTAAAAATTATTTGAATGGATATAATTTATAAAAGCGGGCCAAACTTTTCAAATAAGCAAGCTTCACGAAACCGCCTTCCTCGAGTGCCTTCCCAATGGACCTGAGATAACACATGTTAAAAAGTCAGCAAAATTTGCCTAGTGAATCTATAGAGTTTAATTTAAATAAAGAGAACACAAGTATTCAAAATAACCTTCCATGGTTAATAATTTATCAAAGACAATTATGTTGTACGGACATAATTATCGTGTCATTACATAAGTCTCGTGACATTGAACGTTAACATATATTATTTCAGCCCAACACACCTAGCCAAGTGCGTATATTTCTCTTATACAATGCATCCGATGTTTCATTACTGGTGCATCATAACACCACGCGAGAGCTAGTCGCGACCGGACTGGGCGTCACCCCGATAGATCTATCCATAGCATTAGCGTTATCTCGATTAACAATTCACGATTCATGGGTCTTTTAAGGCTAAACAAACTTATGTAATAACTTCCATCTAAACATACAATTAAGTTCTTTGTGTTCAGTTTTAAAAACAATCATGAGTTTACGACAACTTATAGTTGTGCATTTCAATTTCAATAATTACTTTTCAAGAAAATAGGGTTCCCACAACTTCTCGTTGCACCCATACATTTCCAATAAGTAAGGTTTCCACAACTTCTCGTTGTACCCTTTTATTTTAATAAAACAAGCATGTTATCCCCCTCGCGGGTATTATAAAACAAGTAAACATGTTAAAAGCGAGGCCATAGACTCACCTTAGCCAATAGTAGTAATGAGACGATCGCCGACGATTAGTGATGCCCGTTTTAACACGAAAATCGCAACCTACCAAATAAGGCGCGTTCGTTAATAATCGACTCAAGTATAAGTCATACTTGAATAATATAAAAATCAAAATTACAAAACCATGACAATCCCGAAAAATATAACGATACAAGTGTTATTATATACCCTTTTATCCAACACTATGCTTTTTAAACAATTCCACTCTCGATATTGACCCGTCTTAAGACGCCAAGTCAACGCAAGTCAAACTATCATTTTACTTCTCTCGGACCAGTAGCTAAGTCATTTATATAATGACTTAACACTTGAGTAAATCACCATGTCCAATAGTGAATACTCAAACTCACGCCACACGAGCATTGGGCTACGTGTCCAAAATACCAATCAGCATGTACACTCCAAATGTATACACCAATCTACCCTATCTGGACTTGTCCGATTTCGACGAAACTTGGTCACAAACTCACACATAATATGAAGAAGACTCAGTTCAAGTTTCATTCAAAAATATTACTTCTAAGACCTTCTGCCCGACACACCTTCGTGTTATAAAAACCGGACAGTTTTACGCCTTTTACTTGTAAAACCATTTTGACATATCTAAACAATTCCATTTATAAAACCGACACTCGAGTTTGAAAATAGACTCATGACATGAGGTTTAGCAACTTACATCAGTCCTTGAACATTTTTAAAACTCATTCTATAGTCCCCGAGATTCGATCCAAATATCGACAATAATTTTCGGATTGTGCCGATACTCGTCTCCCGGTACACGAATACTAAAACTAGCATAACTTTTCGCTCGTAATGAGTTAGAAGCTCATTCAAGCGGCAAAACGAGCGTCTTGAAGATTACTACAACAATATCATATAATCTAAGCCTATCTCAGAACTTAAACCCACGAAACAAGCTGTTATAAGCTGCTGTCCCAAAATACATTTTTAGAAATCATGTCAAATAAATATTTTGACCCATTTTACCCATTACCATACTCTTATTATCATCCCACTATCATTCTAACACATGCATCTAGATCCTAAAACCCTTGAATGATCATAAAAAAAAATCCTTTCAAAATTTAAACATGCAATACTTAAAAATTAAATACAACAACACTAACAACATAATAACTTCATGAAAATAGATCAAACTAGCATAGATCATATCAAAATTTTAAAAGTTGGTGCATGTTGATAAAAATTATACCAAAAGAAGCTCCTTTAAATTCTAAGGATGGGTCTTGAGTTGGTTTTCTTGGATTCAAGCTAGATCAAAAATTTCATGGGTGTTTCGGTGTTGGTTTTGAACCGTGGGTTTAGAGAGAGAGAGAGAGAAGGATGATCAAAAAATTTTTATATGAAAAATGGTGTGTGTGTGTTAGTGGTGGGTTTTTATATAGTGGTGTGAGGGTATTTTTTGCCAATTTGTGATAGTTTTGGTCCAAAATGAAATTAAATAGTTGTAAGGGTAGAAAATGTAAATATTAAATTTTGAAATTATTTACGGGACTCGGGTTTCGTAAAAATACTTTTTAAAAGTTAAAACGCTTCTTAAAAATAATAATATCACTTCGACACGACTTTAAACGTAATTAAATCGAAAACGTCGAAAATATAAAATATCGAGACAATCGATAATAAAACGTAAATTTTCAGGCATCCGTCGGTATCGCGATCATTAGTAGTTCTCGTCATTCGTTAAAACGTAAAACACGAGAAATAAAAATTAAATATAATAAATACAATAAAATCATTCATATGATAATTTGAGAATATAGTATCGATAGTTAATATTTTTTTTCATCGAAACGACATTCTTACGATAAGTTTCAAGTCATAACCTTCTCGGTTAATCGAAAATTTAAAATTCTCATTAAAGTATACACGTAATACGTAATAGTCGAGATTAAAATAACGACCTGAAATTGACGGATTGTCACATTATCCCCACCAAATTGGGATCTTCGTCCCGAAGATCAACTTGCGTTCTTTCTCGATCGCTCGTTGAAATCAAGGAGTTAAATGAATTTTGGTCCTCCTCTTGAGTTCCATCACACATGACAATAGGAATTCGACTTTGCTTCGGTTGCCTAACTTCCTTATCGATAATATCCACAAGTACTTTGATGAAATGCAACTTACCGTCGATTCATACTTCATCAAGAGAGATAATAAGATCTTCGTCTGGAAGAAATTTCTTTAGGTTCGACATATGAAAAGTATTGTGAATTCCTTGTAGTTCTCGAGGTAATTTAAGTTTTCATGCCGTCGGACCTACCATCGATATCATCTCGAATGGTCCAAACTAACGGGGACTTAACTTCCCACGTATTCCAAAATACATAACACCTTTTCAGGGTGATAGCTTCGGCATAACTTTTCCACCTACCTCGATTTCCAAAGTTTTTCGCTTCACATCATCATAACTTCTATGTCTACTACGAGTAGTTCACAAACGATCCTTAATTAGCACGATCGATTTATTTATCGAAATAAAATGAGCAGAGTCAATCAATCAACATTGACAGAAATCGAGTCATATTCAGACTGGGTTTTCGAGAGCTTAACAATGAATCCATTGTAATTTGCTCTAACTTCACGAATGATAACGAACAACACAATCGTAATCACTTAAAAGGCTTATTTACCTCTTTTATTCCAGAATACATTGTAGGCTCTTACTATCGGTGGATACCATACATTTAGCGCCATACAATTAATGTCTCAATAGACGAAGAGTAAAATCACCGCACCCAATTACAAGTCATGGGTTGTGCAGTTTCCTTATTCTTCCTAGGTTTCCTACAAGCATACACAAATCAAACAGCTCTAAATCCTATAGGAGAGATATCACGATCAACAACAAAACCTTTAGTTCTTTCAGGTAACGATAAGATCGGCGTGCAACAGAGTTCTCTTTTCATGGTTTGAAAAGCTTCCTCTTCATCATCGCCCCACACATACGGTTCATTCTTTTTAGTTAGCTTAGTTAATGGTTTTGATATCAAAGAGAATCCTTCAATAAACCTTAGTATTAACCAGCCAAACTTAGAATTTGTCGTACTTCAGTTGGAATAGTTGGAACATTCAAATTTTCGATGGCTTCAATTTTCGCAGAATCAACATGTATGCCACTTTTGTCAATCACATGACAGAGAAGTTGTACAGAACAAAGCCAAAAAACACACTTTAAAAATTTTGGGTACATCTTTTCGTTCTTTAACAAGTTTCAAGATTATCCTTAAGTGTTCGGCATGTTCTTCCTCGCTCTTCGAGCAGATTAGAATATCATCAAAGAAAACGATTTCGAATTTATCAAGACACGGCTTACACATACAATTCATTAAGTCAATGAATACAACAGATGTATTGGTCAAACCAGAAGGCATAACCCTAAACGCATAATGATCATCACAAGTTCTAAACGCCGTAATAGGAATATATCCCTCGCGTATGCGAAGTTGATGATAAGCAAAACAAAGATCAATCTTAGAGAAAACACTAGAATCTTGGAGAAAACACGAGAATTTTGAAGTTGATCAAATAGATCATCAACTAATAGAAATGGGTATGATTCTTGATCGTTAGCTTATCCAGCTCTCGGTAATCGATACACATACGAAACGAATCATCTTTCTTCTTAGCGAATAGAATAGGGGTTCTACAAACTAACGAGCTCGATCGAATAAAACCTCTATCAGATAGTTCTTAATACTGCAAAAATAATTACTTCAACTCAGAAGGTGCTAATGAATATGACTCATGTGCCACAGTTGCTGCACCAGAAATTAGATCAATTAGGAATTCTATTGGCCTTGGAGGCGGAAGCCTTGGAAAATCTTCCAGAAACACTTCAGAATAGTCGCAAATGACTAGAGTAATTCTACTTAATTCTCTTACGATTCCTTCTACAATACCTAAGACATGAATAATCCACAACCTTTTTCGATATACTTACGAGCTCTAATGCATGAAAAGAATTTTCAATTTGGAATTATTTTTCCCTTCAGTAACCTTATCAGCCTTGCCTTGAATTATGTGTCCCATGAGCTAATAAGCCCTGCAGACAGCTTCACAAATAGCAGTTCGCTTAGAAGAAGTCACATCACCGCATTTATTCCTGGTCAGCCGTAAATATACTGCTTGACCTTGACAGTTCGGGTTCCACAATTCTTGGACATAAAGGAGTCAACTTATGGAAACACTTGATATATCTACCAATGTTAGTTCCCTTCAGTTTCAGATTGTACAACACTTGCTACATACTTTGGAATTACTTCGAGGACAAGCTCCTCAGTTAACTACTTCCTCACCTTAGTCCATGGTATCCCATAAGTAACGATACCTATGGAAGCAAGTCTGCCATTCCACCAAATTAATGCACGACCTTAGAGAGTAGCGATTTCACACTACACCTTATCCTCCTGATTAGGGTCACTGATTTGGAAGACTGACGCCAGCTTTTCAACAACTGACACAATCCTCCATCATCTTTAATCCCCTTAAGAGTTTACGGTTGCACCTAATGAACGAAGTGTATTTATAGCCTCTAAGTTCGGGCACATTTGTTTCATCCGTACCACGAACATTATCGGCTCCAGCTTCAGCTCCACCGGTTCCAGTTCCACCAGTTTTAGCTTCAGCTTCAGTTCCAGATCCATCATTCATGTTCGTCATGAATTCAACTAAGATACAGCTACTTATTCACTAATAACTTGGCGCATTCGTGCTTCAGTCATAGCTTTCATTGACTGCATGATTCGTGTGTAACGCAAATCAAATCATAATGAGTATTCATTCAGTGATTACGTTATACCACAGGAATTTACAAGAGAAAAGCAAAGAAAGATAATAATAGAACGATGTAGAATTAAGAATCAAAAGATAGTCATTCCATTGATCACAAACTAGTACAAGTCGTATTGTCAAACATTATAGATAATCATCGTCTAATGCCATACAACTTAAAAGACTAGTCCTACTAACTGTTGTCACAGTTTAGTCAGGGATTAATGAGAAGATACTACAATTGATAAACTAATCTACTAAGAGTTACTAGGTATTTCACATGGCTAAGAAAGCTCCTCAGTCCCACAAGAAGAAGATTTCTTCAATGTCTTTCAGAGACGCTTGATATCCTCCTCAATTGGTGCTTTTGGAACAACCCCAATACAACCATCTCACGATCAAGGAACTAAATGAACAAAATCAAAGAATGAATCGAGCAAACAAATTATGAGTCAATAAGAGTTTAATCACGCAGATGCTATATGCTTAAGCCCACACCTTTATGAATCATTATTTCCATGGATTGATCAAGTCCTTCCAAATAAGATTAAGAAATTTGTAGTTCAACAATTTATAATTTCCTTGTTCAAATAAATGGCCAATTTATCTCAACAATTATAAATCACTTTATTCAAGCATCGCCAGCTCAACGCAAAAGATCAAGATCGAAACAAACGAGAAACTGATTTAACAGAAAATGATCAGTGATATGATATGGAATCTTGGTTGGCATATGAATACCATACAAATCAATCTCAATTCCTAACAATCAATAGTACCATCTCAGACAAACTTGTTTTTATCAAAACAATATAATGTCGAAGATTAATGAAAATGCAAATTAAATTTGCTAAACGAAATGAACGAATCGATAAATCAAGAATAAGAATCAAGGAAATCAAAATCCTTGTAACCAAAAGAATATCAGCAAGAATATTAACCGTTTCGTTGGGATCATGTATATCCACAACTTAGTTAATCTCGAGAATAACAGGATTCATTTCAGGAATAGCTTCAGTGCTAGCATTAAAATGACTAGGGTGGCTTCGTGCCAATCTACGTCGTATAAATCTCGTATAAGTATAAAATTATCATTTATAATTAAATAAATGAATACATACCTTGTAATTCACAAGTTCAAATAATCGATAAAGATTACAACATATATATAATCCCATATATAAAAATACTTTCCTTCTCGTCCATTGGTAACTCGGAGGTTTCGCTTGCAACAGTTGTAGTTAAAAGGTTTCAAAAATTCATTTTTGGAAAATCTTTTCGTTCTCTATAACTTGAGCTCTGATGCCAATCTTTAACACCCCCAAATTTCAGTCATAACAGCGGAAGGGTCATTGGGTGTTACTATCATGGTTCAATCTCATCATCATAGAAAACGGCTCTAAACAAGTCATTTTAATAAACATCCATTCATTATCATTTAATAAAAGTACAATTTCATACACGGTCCCAATTAACTTCAAGTTTACAAAACTTAGTAAATGTTAAAAACTATTTGAATGGATATAATATATAAAAGCGGGCCAAACTTTTCAAATAAGCAAGCTTCACGAAACCGCCTTCCTCGAGTGCCTTTCCAATGGACCTGAGATAAAACATGTTAAAAAGTCAGCAAAATTTGCCGAGTGAATCTATAGAGTTTAATTTAAATATAGAGAATACAAGTATTCAAAATAACCTTCCATGGTTAATAATTTATCAAAGACAATTATGTTGTACGGACATAATTATCGTGTCATTACATAAGTCTCGTAACATTGAATGTTAACATATATTATTTCAGCCCAACACACCTAGCCAAGTGCGTATATTTCTCTTATACAATGCATCCGATGTTTCATTACTGGTGCATCACAACACCACGCGAGAGCTAGTCGCGACCGGACTGGGCGTCACCCCGATAGATCTATCCATAGCATTAGCGTTATCTCGATTAACAATTCACGATTCATGGGTCTTTTAAGGCTAAACAAACTTATGTAATAACTTCCATCTAAACATACAATTAAGTTCTTTGTGTTCAATTTTAAAAACAATCATGAGTTTACGACAACTTATAGTTGTGCATTTCAATTTCAATAATTACTTTTCAAGTAAATAGGGTCCCCACAACTTCTCGTTGCACCCATACTTTTCCAATAAGTAAGGTTTCCACAACTTCTCGTTGTACCCTTTTATTTTAATAAAACAAGCATGTTATCCCCCTCGCGGGTTTTATAAAACAAGTAAACATGTTAAAAGCGAGGCTATAGACTCACCTTAGCCAATAGTAGTAATGAGATGATCGCCGACGATTAGTGATGCCCGTTTTAACACGAAAACCGCAACCTACCAAATAAGGCGCGTTCGTTAATAATCGACTCAAGTATAAGTCATACTTGAATAATATAAAAATCAAAATTACAAAACCATGACAATCCCGAAAAATATAACGATACAAGTGTTATTATATACCCTTTTATCCAACACTATTCTTTTTAAACAATTGCACTCTCGATATTGACCCATCTTAAGACGCCAAGTCAACGCAAGTCAAACTATCATTTTACTTCTCTCGGACCAGTAGCTAAGTCATTTATATAATGACTTAACACTTGAGTAAATCACCATGTCCAATAGTGAATACTCAAACTCACGCCACACGAGCATTGGGCTACGTGTCCAAAATACCAATCAGCATGTACACTCCAAATGTATACACCAATCTACCCTATCTGGACTTGTCCGATTTCGACGAAACTTGGTCACAAACTCACACATAATATGAAGAAGACTCAGTTCAAGTTTCATTCAAAAATATTACTTCTAAGACCTTCTGCCCGACACACCTTCGTGTTATAAAAACTGGACAGTTTTACGCCTTTTACTTGTAAAACCATTTTGACATATCTAAACAATTCCATTTATAAAACCGACACTCGGGTTTGAAAATAGACTCATGACCTGAGGTTTAGCAACTTACATCAGTCCTTGAACATTTTTAAAACTCATTCTATAGTCCCCGAGATTCGATCCAAATATCGACAATAATTTTCGGATTGTGCCGATACTCGTCTCCCGGTACACGAATACTAAAACTAGCATAACTTTTCGCTCGTAATGAGTTAGAAGCTCATTCAAGCGGCAAAACGAGCATCTTGAAGATTACTACAACAATATCATATAATCTAAGCCTATCTCAGAACTTAAACCCACGAAACAAGCTGTTATAAGCTGCTGTCCCAAAATACATTTTTAGAAATCATGTCAAATAAATATTTTGACCCATTTTACCCATTACCATACTCTTATTATCATCCCACTATCATTCTAACACATGCATCTAGATCCTAACACCCTTGAATGATCATAAAAAAAAATCCTTTCAAAAATTTAAACATGCAATACTTAAAAATTAAATACAACATAATAACTTCATGAAAATAGATCAAACTAGCATAGATCATATCAAAATTTTAAAAGTTGGTGCATGTTGATAAAAATTATACCAAAAGAAGCGCCTTTAAATTCTAAGGATGGGTCTTGAGTTGGTTTTCTTGGATTCAAGCTAGATCAAAAATTTCATGGGTGTTTCGGTGTTGGTTTTGAACCGTGGGTTTAGAGAGAGAGAGAGAGAAGGATGATCAAAAAAATTTTATATGAAAAATGGTGTGTGTGTGTTAGTGGTGGGTTTTTATATAGTGGTGTGAGGGTATTTTTTGCCAATTTGTGATAGTTTTGGTCCAAAATGAAATTAAATAGTTGTAAGGGTAGAAAATGTAAATATTAAATTTTGAAATTATTTACGGGACTCGGGTTTCGTAAAAATACTTTTTAAAAGTTAAAACGCTTCTTAAAAATAATAATATCACTTCGACACGACTTAAAACGTAACTAAATCGAAAACGTCGAAAATATAAAATATCGAGACAATCGATAATAAAACGTAAATTTTCGGGCATCCGTCGGTATCGCGATCATTAGTAGTTCTCATCATTCGTTAAAACGTAAAACACGAGAAATAAAAATTAAATATAATAAATACAATAAAATCATTCATATGATAATTTGAGAATATAGTATCGATACTTAATATTTTTCTTGTCGGTTTTCATCGAAACGACATTCTTACGATGAGTTTCAAGTCATAACCTTCTCGGTTAATCGAAAATTTAAAATTCTCATTAAAGTATACACGTAATACGTAATAGTCGAGATTAAAATAACGACCTGAAATTGACGGATTGTAACATACGCTGAGAGTAGTCTAATTGCAGAGACTCGTAGTTTTCCAAACTTCTAGGTATCCAGTTTCTATGAAGTAAGATGCAGTTAAGTTCATATCTAAGTATCTGTCATCCCGACAGGCTAAGATAGAACGCAAACAGGTTAAGGGACAAGATCTCCATGGGTTCTGTTCTTGGACCACCGCATGCAGATGAAACATGATGCCATCTAGTTGTTTCAACCGTTTGACCAAGTCTGCAAAATCCTTCCATCCATAAGGATTTCACAGCTAGCAAATTTTCAGACATTTCCCATCCAGAGAGCGTGCGATCACTGGACACTCTTTCAGCTATCGGCTTAGAGGAAGACTCGCGTACGCATTCATTCAACATTACGTTCACATCATTGTTAAATTTTACGTGTGATTTTCGCATTTATGTTCATGGCAGTATTCAACTTCATGACCGTATTCTAGCTTACGATTTTAATTCTTACTTTCATGCTTGGAAGTTGCAGAAAGCTTGGGAGACCAGACTCGAGCTTGATAAACTCGTCAACTTAAGGCTGACACTTCACGTCTCATTTCATGTCTTACCTCATACCGTTGGCATTAGCGCCTTAGCTATCTCATGTCGACGATATGTTTCACATGTCATGTTCATTCCACGTTCCTTATATCACGTCCATGATAGGTGGCACGTATTACATCCACCATATGATACAGTTACCATATCTCCACTTATCACGTTCACAATTGCTCACGTATCACGTTTACAATTGTTCATGCACTACGTTTCTTTATGTCTTGTACATCATTACTAAGACGTTTCTTATGTCATTTATTTTAGATTATCTTGTATCGTAACATTTATTATTTTATACGTTATTTCTTAGCCATTCGATTAGACTCATGAGAACCCATCTTACGTTGGTGAACCAGAAACTTTTTGTATCATCAAAACAAAGTCATGAAGATCAAAATTATTATTTCTCTCCAAGACGAGTTAGAACATCGTTCCTAGTGGGAAGTCACTTGGAAACGGAAGAGTCTATTTGGAATCTTATCCTCTTTTCAGTCCATGAGTTAGGTTTATCCTTTTCAACTATGTCACGTTCCATGTACTTTCCGGTCATGTCACGTACCATGTCTTTCCCCATTCATGTGACATTCGATTTCCTTTCCAGTCACGTCACATCCATGTCTCTTCAGCTTATACGTCTTTCCAGTTTTAGTGTACCTTCAATACTCGTAACCTTGTCAGTTATCTTACCTTTAACTCAAGGACGAATGATCCTTTTTTAGGGGAAGAACTGTAATACCCGCAACAATATCACGACTCCAATTCGAGGACGAATTGTTCTTTTAGAGGGGAAGAGTTGTAAAACCCGCATTAAAATATCATGAACAGTAAATGTGAAAAGTAAAATACACGAAAATACAATAATATTAAAACTTTCTATTTATTGTATATTACACGTGTCACGACATTAAATAACATGTATTTACGTATATTATAAATGTGTCATGATTACGATAGTTAAAACACGACAATTAAACAAGAACGAACACGTAGATTTAACTAACACAGAAAAACTACGGTTTTGCTTATGGGCTCCATATTGGCCGTGGCTAGACAAAGAGAAAGAGAGGAATGGGCCTTTGGCCCATGAGCCAAGTATAATCCTTAACCAATTAGGTTCCCAGGGGATTAAACATAATTTAGGTTTACAAGAAAAATCAAGAAAACCCTAGTCTTGCCTCTCTCTCTCTTGCCGTCGATTATTAACAACACCAAGGGGTGTTCGGGTCGAATTTGATCTTTGATTTTGAGTGTTATGTGTTCGTGTTTGTTAGTCTTAATCATCTATGTATTCGGTAACATCATAAACCTTTTCTTTTTATTCTTTTAATTGAGTTATGATGAACATGTGTTTAATCTTAAAAACAAACATATAAAACATGTAAGATTAAACAAGAAACAAGAAAAGGGCTAGTTTGGTTTGTGTTTGGTTTGACTCTCGGTGCACCTTTCAGACCACAGCCGAGACCCCTAAGGGCTCGGTGTGGGTTTCGGTCGAGCAGCAGGGACCACCGGCCTCAGCCGGTGGTTAGTTTGTTCGAGCAGGGGAAGCAGGCTACGCAGGAGGGAGAACCACCGGCCTACTGCCGGTGGGAACTCTATTCGGGCAGTGGGTAGTCACGGCGTGCAGCGACATCAGTCGCCGCCGTGGCAGCGCAGCAGCCACCAGCCTCCACTGCAGCCACAGCTGTGGGTGGTGGTTGGTGTCGGGTTTTCGGTTTTGTCACAGGTTCGGGCTCGGGATTTAATTGCTAATATATTTATTTTCAAGGGTAATTAAATTAATTAAACATGATTTATAATTAATTTAATTTAAACATGACTTAGGTTATATTATTTTAATAAATAATACATGTTTCAGCCTAAGTATTTTTGTCATTATTTTAGACTATAGTTATTAATTAATTATTAAAACATGGACTTGTAATTAATTAATAATGCATGACTTAGGTTGATTAGTTAAAGTTAATATTTCAGGTATAACCTAAAGTATTTTACTTAGCTTAATTTAATTAAAACATGTATTTTTAATTAAATTCTTATAACTTATAGTTTAATTAATTAACCAAGTTATTTAATTAATAAGCTATTACCTTTAAAACATGACTTGTATTATACTAATTAAACTTTAATTATTATTTATAATCCAGCTTGTTTCTAAATATAGAAACTTGCTATTTTTGAAAACTTTCTATTTTTAGAAACTTACTATTTATTGAAACTTGCTATTTATAGCAAGTTACTTAGTATTACAATACAAGTAGTATAATACATTAATACATGAATAATACACAACAGAGCATAAGAATAACTACAGTTAACACAGTAAACAGTAAAACATGACAGAATATGTATAACAAGCTAATAGTACACAGAACCAGTAAAACACATGTAAACCAGACAACTCATACACGTCCATGTTTCTTATGTAGTGTTATCCGTCGAGGCGGATTAGTCTTCATCGTTTTCGTTAACTTCTACTGGACATAAGGTACGGATTTCCCGTCCTTCGGTAAGGACAATCTCTTCCTTCATTAGGATTTCCCGTATGCAGCCAACTGTTTTCCCCAGTAGTTACAGATTAAATGCTTATGTTTATTAGTTACCTTAGCCATATACATGCATGACCAGTTTCACCTAGTTATGGAGGTACCATAACCATAACACTAGAGGCCCTAGTGTTATGACTTCACCATGGCGGAGTGATAGCTCGTGGCGTCCCTTTTCAGTTATTTGATCATTTTATTATTATATTATCATGTGGGGCGTATGGGTTCATCCTAGTTACATGTTTCAGTTAGGATTTCATGGTGAATGTGGTGTGTACCTTGCATCCTTCACAAGGAGCTGATCCCTCCTACCCACTTACCAGTTAATTAGAGGCATCCCCTCTAATTTGCATGACGAGGTCACCCCTCCAAGTATTCATGCATGTTGTTGACCTCATGACCTATATTGGCTTTTGGTATATTAACTAATACATATTTTCATAATTAAACACATGATATGTTTTCAGAACTAAAACCAGTAAATATGACAGACAATCTAGGTTTTCCAGGACTTATTCATTTCCGTTGCTTTTCATCCTTACATTTCTTTCCTATATTATTCCATTCATGCTATGTTATATATACGTGCACTGAGCGTATTGCTTAGCCGTTACTTTCTTTCAGTGTCCCAAAACGGCAGGTATTTCAAGGTTAGACTGGAGCATTTGGAGGACATGCATAGGATGGGAGCCACCTTGGACTTCTTCTCCTCTTGCCTTCATATATTTATGCTTGTTTAGTCTTCCTTTAGTTCATTTGTATTATTTATGTTTTGGGCTTATGTTTGGGGGACCGATGTTTGATTCTGGTTATCCCTTTGGTCATGTATGTTTATGACATATTACCTTGCATGCTTTGATGATACGCCATAATTATCCTGTGATATTCCATTTTTCAAAATGGGGTGTTACAACAAAGCAGGCAAACAAAAAACAGTAAAACAAGACAAGAACAAGAGCCAAGTATAGCAAGAAAGCAAACCAAAAAATAATCACAATAAAACTCAAAAATGAGCACTAGAAATGTTAAGCTGCGGACTGGGATTGGCCCGAGCAGGTATCCACAACAGCCAAGGCTGGAGGGTCAAGGTATTAACCGAATTTGTTTGCACCCACAAACTCAACAACAGTAGCTCACAAAGTAACCAAGAGAGAGACAAGAAAGGAAATGAAAGAAGACTTACAACGGAAATCAGCAACCAGAATCTATCAAAAAAACACCCAATCTCTAGATTCACTTAGTCTAGAGGATGGGCGAGCCACCAACAAGAAACCCCCAAAAAAGAGTAACAAACTAGGGTTAGCAAACCCTAGCAAAGATATACCTGTGCGAGCTAGCCAAACAGGTAACGGCACCACCAAAGGTGATACCAGGATACCAAATAAAGAAAAAACCCCAAAAAATTAAATTAGGGTTTCAAGAAAACCTAATCCAATCTTCAAGATTTTTAACGGCACCACCAAAATAAGTAACGGCACCACCAATTAAAGCTTCCTAGACACCACAGAGACAAAACCCTCAAAAAATAAAATTAGGGTTTGTGAAAACCCTAATAATATTTTTCAAGAAAAAAGAACGGCACCACTAATACAAGCTTCCAGAGACGCCAAGAGAGCAAAGATCACCACCCAAATAATAAAAAACCCTAAAAAATAAATTAGGGTTTCACTTTAATCAAAAAATTGATTATAATAAAATGAAACACGAGAGAGCTTCGATAGGCTGAAAGATCTACAACTAGCGCTCTGATACCATGTTAAAAGACATAATACCATAGAACAAGAGAGATCTTACACCCAACCAACCACTCCTTGGTGTATTTTATTATAAATCAAAGTACGAAAAAAATATAGAGATTAGTCCCCAAATGGGTGCTAATCGAACGATTACAAAAGAAATGATGAGATTGTCCCAACTAGGTTGATCCGATCTCCCTCACATACAAAGATCACTCAATCACACACACTATACAAGATGAAATAATCAAACTCCCAGGTCAACCTTCATAGTGTTAGTGAGAGAGAGATGAGAGAGCTGCGCACATACAAGTGTGTGTGTGTGTGTGTGTTATGAATGATAAGAGAAACCCTAGCCAAAGGATAGGGTAATAAACTCGTCCAATCCAAAGGGGCCAGCAATGGGCTTCAACGGTAATAACTCACAAAGCCCAACAAGAGTAATAAGGCCTAATACAGCAAACTTGAAATAAGACCAAAAAAACATAACACAAGAAATATATCATATGGAAAGATTGCACAAAACCACAATTCAAGAAGTTTTTTATGGAATGAGTGTAACTGATTTGAGAAGGAGTTCTTCAGCAAGTATGACTTTACTAAAATATAGAAAGGATTGAATTGGTTTATGTGATATTAAAGGTCGGTGTTTGAAATTGAAATGAGATAGTTGACTTATTGTTTTGAAGCTTTCTCCGCTTTTTAGATATGGCAACGTTTTTGGTTTTAAAAAAACAGTGTTAAACGGTTTATTATAACTATATACTATATGATAATTGTTTTTATTGTGTATTTGTTTAAATAATTTGTTTTTGTACTATGAAAAAACATGGAGCGATCTATATATGCATCAGTTCAACGACCATTTCCACATGTATAAGATATGAAAAGTAATTAGCACTTTCATATGAAAACATGGAGCGATCTTATTCTTCGGTTCATTATGGATCCTGGTCTTTTTTACTTAATCCCTACAACACCAAATATTACGATTTCTCATCAATCAAAGATTAATTAACATGAAGAAAAGAAAAGACAAATCATGATTGTGAGCCTGCAAAATAAAATGCATGCCTTCAAAATAAAATGATTTAGGTGATTAAGAAATACATACCTTGAACGCGAATTGATGCATCTGTCAAATAACAACAACAAAACGCATACCTCATCTTCAACAAAGCAAAAACTTTTTCTACATGAATGATTATAAATGAGAGTTCCGATCAAAGGTTTTTTGGGTCTTCAATCGGATAAATATTGAAAAAATCAATAGTTTTGTCTTACCTTATCGTTATTCTACATAATCCTATAATCAAAATTTCCAGTTCTTGAATTCAACTCATAATTTTCCATTCTTGAAATCCTACGCAATCATATCAACAAAATGTAAATCTAAACATGTGATACATAATTAAATCAATAATATAAACATAAGCAAATGATAATGAGACAAACTTGACTTTTAAGAGATTATCCAAGCAAGTTTTAATTTGAACATCCGTCAATTATAATTTTCGACCATACCCAACCTGCAAACTTGATTTATAAAAAGAAATAGATTATTATCAATTCATAGCATTTTCACTAAATAATCTTTTAGAGGTTTCAAAAAAAAAAGTAACTGAATAACAAAAAGAACTTACAATTTACAAATTATTATGCAACTTATGTGGAGATTTAAATCCGCTAGACGGTTTTATAAGTATTGAATCATTTTTGGAAGGTTTAAAGACATTTAATTTGATTGATAATACTTAAAATAAATAAATGCAACTTTACAAAAATAACTTAAACATAATTGTTACTTTACACAAATAAAAAAATTTATGATTTAAAGTTACAGCTTATAATAACATGTTTTCTTTTTTTAAAAAATTATAAAATCGTTTTATCTCATATTTAAATATTGTAATGTATAATCCAATAGAATGTGGTTTATTAAATTACATGATTTGCAAGGAAAAAGATGAAGTTACAAATTATAGTTTAGAAAAATGGGGGTTGGTCATTCACAAAAATCTAGATGCGTTTTATTAGAATGTTACAGTATATAATAAAGTTCAAAAATAGAATTTAAGTTTTTGTTACTTACTTTAAAATCTTAGCTTTACAATTTAAAAAAAAAGTCTTATAATTTTACTTTTCAAAAATAAGAAAAGTCTTAACAGAATATCACAGCTATTTTAGTACATGTTTTTTTTATAAAAATTGTTAACAATGAATTGTAGTAAAAGATTATTTATGGTATTGTTTTAATGGTGTTTTTAATAATTGTAGCTTAACGAACTTGTACAAATAGGCTTATTATGGTAAGACATTGATTGTGATTTTAATGTTGCAAGTTTAAAAGGGTTGTAAATTATTTATGGTATTATTTTAATGGTATTTTTAATAAATATTTTGAAAAACTGTGTTTACAAATCCAAATATTTTTAAAAAGTTTTTATTTGCTAAATAATTTTTTTTTAAAATGTAACGTTTCTAAAAAGCTTCATTGTAGAATGGGCTTTAGTTTTGGTTCACCAAAATGTAATAGCCCAGTTGGTTTGTACAATATATATAATAAAATGTAATTTTCACATTATGAATATTTTTTGGGTTAATATACAAAGATGTTACTAAACGTTCCATAAAATTTGTCCTAAGGTAACAAACGTTCATATTGTATTTCTAGGGTACTCATGTATGGGTGACCGGTTGTTTACGTTACTCATGTTTGAGTAACCTGTTAAAAGTGGCAAAATAGCAGGTTACCCTATTTTAAAAAAAAATTAACTTAAAAAAAATACTTGACAACATAAAAGATTTAAAAAATTTCTCGAAAATATTTCGTTCGAAAAAACCTCTCGATTCTTTTTTTTTTAAAAAAATATTTTATAATTAAAAAAATTAAATTCTTATAATGATATATTCTAAAAACTTAAAAAAAAATCCCTTTTCAAAAAAGTGTGTTTTATATTAAAAAAAGTTAACTTAAAAAATACTTGATGACATAAAAGATTTACAAAATCTCTCGAAAAGATATATTTCCAAAAAACTTCTCGATTATTTAAAAAAAAAAACTTTTGTCATTAAAAAATTTAAAGCTTATAATAATTTATTTAAAAACTTAAAAAATCCCATTTCAAAAAAGTGTATTTTATATTAAAAAAATAAATTCTTATAAAAAGGATTTAAAAAATTATAAAAAATACTTGAATTTCACCATTCGTAGGGTTAAACTATACATTTTTTTAAATAACATTCTTTTGTTTTTTATAAGAATATAGTTTTTTTTAGAAATTTTTAGCGAAGAGATTTTTAAAATATTTTTTATAGGAATATAATTTTTTCGAAAATGTTTTAATCTTTCTGAAAAAGTTTTTCGAAAATATTTTTATGAAAATATTTTTCAAAAATGTTTTCTTCGAAATTATTTAAAATATTTTTGAAAATAATTTTTGAAATATTTTGAAAATAATTTTTATAAGAATTTAATTTTTTTTAAATGTTTTAAAATCTTTTTGAAATTCTTTTTCCAAAATGTCTTTTACATTTTTTTCGAAAAACATTTAAAAAATCTTTTATATACCTTTTTACACCAACCCGTGATTTTGGAAAAAAAATTAAACGTTTTTTAAAAATCTTTATACCAACTTGTTTACATAAATACTTAAAATTAAATCTTTAAAAATAATTTAATATTATTTTAATATTAAAACAATTTAAAACCTTTTTAAAAATATTTTTCGAAAAATACTTATTTTAAAAGATCTGTAAAAGATTATTTTGAAAATATTTGTTTAAAAATGTTTTTCTAAAAATAAATTAAAAATCCCATTTTTTCCAAAAATGACCTAGAGTATCGGTTACCCCTCCATTGAGTAACCTTGTTGTCACATTTTGTAATGTTAAGTAACCCATTTACCCAACCCGTATAGATGAGTACCTTAGAAACACAAAATGAACGTCTATTACCTTAGGACAAATTTTATGAAACGTTTAGTAACATCTTTGTATATTAACCCATAGTTTTTTAAATAACATTATTTATGTGTTTAATGGATTACAGGTGTTTTTAAATATAATAATAAATGCGTTGACCAGTAAATAAATTTGTATTTCTGCATTGGTCAATCGTACATATTGCATGACTATTGTCTTTTTAAAAATAATTAAGTGTTATAATAGGAGTATTAAAATGTTGTTTACGTTAAAGAGTGTATCTAATGTATTTTGTTTATTTGTTGTATACGTTACCTTGTAGATTATGCATGAAAAGTTGGATTAGTTAAAGAGTTTATAATGAGAGAGATACAAATATGATTTATAAGATAGTATGATATATTCACTATTTGCACTGAAAAAATAAAAAAATAGAGAAAAAAATTCTACGTATCATTTCTTTACAACCGCTAAAAAGATGCCCTTAAGTGAAAAATACTTGCAAGGCGCTAGAGAAAAGGATTTACGACATATTGCAAAGTGTTGTAACTACGCAAATTAAATGAAAAATAAACTAATTAAGAGCCTAACATGCCATTACTTTATTACATTGCCTTCTTTCCATATCGAAAACAGTTTTTTTAATATTATTTTGTATTTATTATGTCACTCCTTAAATATAAAATCAAAAAATATGTGTAAAATTGGAAAAAAAGTACGATGTCCAGTTAAGGAGTAAGATTATCATAAAGTAAAAATAAAGTTCAATTGTCGCTTTTAAAGGGTAATGTTGTTAATACCTTCATAATTTTAATGTAAGATCTGATAGAAAACAATTATATATATATATATATATATATATATATATATATATATATATATATATATATATATATATAATATAATAAAAGATAGTTTTTTTTTAAACTTCTATGATGTCACTAAATATGCCAATTACATCACAAATGATGTCATTAAATCAACGTGGCAAATGTACTCCTTTAATTTAATTTTATGTGTTCCTTAGTTTGTCAATTATATTTGTTGATGTAGTAACTGACATGATTAAATCTTATATCTCTCAAATAATATCCATCAATAGCAAAAGCTAATTTTAAAATGGTCAATAGGCTTTTCATTCTCAAAAGATTTTGTATTATCTTTATTCTCAATTTCTCATTTTACTTGCTGGATTTCTATTTTTCTTCATCATTTCTAAAAGTTAATTATTTCTTTCTTTCTATTTTTCTTTCTTTCGAGAATTGAGATGGTTATTTGTTGTATTCTTTTTCCTTACTACCAGTACCCATGCTTTTCTTTGTTTTATGTTGACATTATCTACATGTAAACTTATGTTTTGATGGGTCCTTATATATTTTTGACTAATTATATTTTATGTGTTTATAATAGCAGGTATATTGGGAAAAAATAGGTTTTTTATGAACTGCTCAAACGTGTTTGTCAAATGTAACAAAGAAATATCTATCAAAGGTATTGTTTTATATGACATGACAATCATACATCCTCTTTGGAGAAATAATGCTTTCAACCTCTAATCCTTCTGTGTAAATGATAATAAGAGGCAACTTATATAGTACGTAGATAGATTTGTCGACATACTTGAACTTTACTTGCCAATTTGATTATGAACAATCGTTTTATATAACACAACATAAGTTTAGTGTTGGTTTATTTTAAACATCAACAATTCCCTTTAAATTCCTAATAGCACATTGAGAGCATTCCTTATGACCAAAGCAAGCATATATAATGTTTCATACCATGAGCTTAGAGACTCATAAGTTACTACAGTATTAATTAGAGGTTAAATATTTGCCACGCCTGGTACGGGTCACAACAAATGTATAAGATATTTTTTTATTAAACATGTGATGTTTTAGTATTGTACGGGTCACAACAAATGTATAAGATAATTTTTATTAAACATGTGATGTTTTAGTATTATATGGTATAAGCTATGTAGAGCATGAACATCGGCATATATATGGATATATTACTGCTTTTGGTTTCATTTGCAAGGCTAACTAACTTCACTTCTAAAAGATCACATCATTTATTGCAAATACTAGAGCTTGATTTCTTAAATTTTGAGAGATGTTGAATGATGCTTTACATGGTCAGGTTCGCAAGCCCGTATTCCTTTAAAAGAAACAAATGGTCTACTTTGCCATGCATATTAGGAAGCTCCAAGAGTGGCAAATTATAAGTCTTGCAGCATGGCTTAATCTCCTGTGAAACCAATTACTACAAGATGGTTAAATTGTTAAAACATATGCTTTCATTGCATCACTCACTTAGAAAAATATCATCTCAAGTTAAAGCTAACCTGATAGGTTAAGTTTTCCAATTATAAAAAAAGATAAATGCATAAGAATATAGGATTTTGATCCCACTCACAATTGCAGTTGGACAACTTTAAAGCAATGTAAATCCTTGTAATACTAAGGAAGCCATCCAATTTTAGTTCAAATATTGCTCAAGTCTTTGTTTAATCCAATAAGTTGTACTCAGTATATAGCAAATCTCGAGTTTTCATCTGTACTTGTCATTACATTTTAGATTAATTTGAAATTCTAATGATATTAAATAGTTGTGAGGAATCCATATAAATGTACTTTTTTTCTTTTGTATGAATTTATGTTTTTACGAGCTACATGTTAGTAGTTGCCCGTGATTTATCACGGGTTTATAGGCTAGTTGAATATAAATATTACCTGATAGATTACGTTGTGAAATGTTACAGCTTAAAGTCAAACTCAAAAATCCGAGACCATTTGCTCAATGAACTTAATCTAAACAAGGATACAACAATGTAAGAAATTATCGTGAAAAATAATCATCTCGAAAAGTAACATACAAATTAAGATATTTGTGAAAACAAAATAAAGAATGCACTTGATTACTTTATAAATTAAAAAATAATCTTTTCTTAAGAAAAATATGTGTATGGTTTAAGTGACCTAGTAAATGCTATAAAACATCCAAATGAGAATTTGCAAAGACGGCTAGATTGTATTAATTAAAAAAGGAAACTCACAATCGAAAAACAATGAATAATGATCGTGATAAACCTGATGTTTCATCTGAATCTTGTATCTTCTTATTGAAATGAGGATCCAAAAAGGTATTCTTTTTTTTGCCATTCTCATTTTCATATCTGAGACTTTGTGAAATTGTGTGTTTCCTTCCCATTCTTTTAGAGTAGAAGGATATCTCAAGGTGATGGCCATAATTTAGGAATCACTAAATGTTAACTAAAGCTTAATTAGGGCACATATTGGTGGGCATGACCCAAATTCTCTTAATCCATGGACATAAGATCTCGAGTGAATCGAACATACATATATGGGTATCAATAGCGAGAACGATAAATAACTATGGAACAAAAAAATGGATGCCAACATAATGTAACGTAGTAAAAATGTATTATTGTTGATAAGCATTTTTATAAAAACTTACATTTGTATGTTAATATAGTAAACAAATATCTTATTAGAAAACTAAGTAACACCAATAAAGATAATAATAATTAAAAAATAGTATGGATTAAAATAAATAATTCATAAAAGTATTCAACTTTTTATATTAGGTGAAGAAAGAGAAATGAATCCAAATTAACATCACTTTAAAAAATAAATCAATCTTTCATTCTCAACTTAAAACATATTCAATTGTATGATACACAATCTTATTTGAAGATTATGATTATTATTTTATTATAAGTAGGTTACTTAAAATATAAGTTTTTCATCTTAGACAAAAGTTATAAAAGATTTAAAAAAAAATAATCTTTTATGATCTGTAAAAATCAACGCTTCTTCATTTTGCTTATAAACCTAATATATTTCTAAGCTCTCGCTAAATTTCCATGTCCATGTCTATGTATAGATACATCTCTAGTAACAAAAATTATATTCGCCAGTGTACGTCTAGATATGTTAGCTGTAACTTGTGCAACAGGCATGTAGCTATATTTTTGTTTCTAAAAAAATGTTTCGCAATATACAAGTAATTATAACAATAATTATTTTTGATCCTTTCCTTTCTGCTTGGTAAACAATGTCTGATCTATGGTCCCCTTTGAATCCATTTTCCACAAGATAAGTAGATAATGTACCATACCATACTCTGGGGCTTGAGGAAGGCCATACATAGCCTTTTTCACTATGTATACTTTATCTAGATAGACATGTTAACTTCTTGGAGAATAAGTCTAGTGATCCTGAATCTGGTCCCAGTTGGTTGTTTGATTTGGAACCACTATCTAGATCTATGAGTTATATGCATGTGACTAATCATGCAAATTTGAAAACTACAAGTACTAATCATGAAGGTATACAAGCTAATGATACTTCTGGATCACAAGAGACTAAGCACATCTTTTTATTCAATGTCTTGGATGTACCAGTTTAGAGTGAAGAGTTTGCAAAAGCATCTGCTGCTGAGAAAAAAGAGGAGAGAAAGGAACAAGAAGAGCAAAAGGGTGACGCGGTTGAAGATGTCATTGGCTTTGCAGCACCTGACAAGCCAGTTCTATCTGTTGACAGCTCTTCTCTATCCACTGATAAATCCATTCTTGAACTTGTTAGTAATTTCATGCCCCATGATGGTCTCAGTGGCTCCAATCCAGCCACTGACAATGTGGAATCTAATGAAAGTGGGTATGAAACACAAGAATATAATGATATTAGAAACCTGGAGTCCTCTATTTAGGATAATACTTTATTTGGGGGAGGATTCAATTCAACAGTTACTAAAAATCATCCTCACGCCTAAATATTGGCTCACTTCGTACTCCAATACAAACCAAAAGACAAAAGAATAGACAAGGTGTTATTGCTAATATTCACAAGAAATATGATAATGAATGGATTCAAGAATGCTTGTTTGCCTGTTTTCTATCACAAGCAGAACCTAAAAAGATCTTTGATGCTCTTAAAGATGAAAGTTGGGTTGAAGCAATGTATGATGAGCTTCACCAGTGTGTTATTCAAGATGTTTGGGAGCTTGTGGACTGTCCCAAACATGTTTGGCCTATTAGATCACGTTGGGTTCTCAGAAATAAGAAAGATGATAGATGTATTGTGATCAGAAACAAGGCAAGACTGGTTGCTCAAGGTTACACACAAGAAGAAGTTATAGATTACGAAGACATTTTTGCACCTGTTGCTAGGATTGAAGCAATAAGGATTTTTCTTGCCTATGCTTCCTGCATGGGAGTTATAGTCTATCAAATGGACGTGAAGAATCCTTTCTTGTATGAGACCATTAAAGAAGGGTATATGTGATGCAACCTGCTGGTTTTGAAGATTCAGAGCATCTAGATAAAGTATACAGAGTGAAAAGGGCTATGTATGGCCTTCATCAAGCGCCCAGAGCATGGTATGGTACATTATCTACTTATCTTGTGGAAAATGGAATAGGGGGACCATAGATCAGACATTGTTTACCAAGCAGAAAGGAAAGGAACAAAAATAATTGTTGTTATAATTACTTGTATATTACGAAACATTTTTGTAGAAACAAAAATATATCTACATGCCTGTTGCACAAGTTACAGCTAACATATCTAGACGTACACTGCGAATATAATTATTGTTACTAGAGATGTATCTATACATAGACATGGAGATGGAAATTTAGCGAGAGCTTAGAAATATATTATGTTTATGAGCAAAATGAAGAAGCGTTGTTTTTTACATATCAGAAAAGATTTTTTTTTGTAAAATCTTTTATAAATTTTGTCTAACATGCAAAACTTATATTTTATGTAGCCTACTTATAATAAAATAATCATAATCTTCAAATAAGATTGTGTATCATACAATTGAATATGTTCTAAGTTGAGAATGAAAGACTGGTTTATTTTTTAAAGTGCTCTTAATTTGGATTCCTTTTCTCTTTTCACTTAATATAAAAAGTTGAATACTTTGATGCGTTATTTATTAGAATGTTACAGTATATAATAAAGTTCAAAAATAGAATTTAAGTTTTTGTTACTTACTTTTAAATCTTAGCTTTACAATTTAAAAAAAAAAAGTCTTATAATTTTACTTTTTAAAAATAAGAAAAGTCTTAACAGAATATCACAGCTATTTTAGTACATGTTTTTTTATAAAAATTGTTAATAATGAATTGTAGCAAAAGATTATTTATAGTATTGTTTTAATGGTATTTTTAATTAATTATAGATTAATGAACTTGTAGAAATAGGCTTATTATGGTAAGACATTGATTGTGATTTTAATGTTGCAAGCTTAAAAGGGTTGTAAATTATTTATGGTATTATTTTAATGGTATTTTTAATAAATATTTTGAAAAACTGTGTTTACAAATCCGAATACTTTTAAAAAGTTTTTATTTGCTAAATAATTTTTTTATAAAATGTAACATTTCTAAAAAGCTTCATTGTAGAATGGGCTTTAGTTTTGGTTCACCGAAATGTAATAGCCCAGTTGGTTTGTACAATATATATAATAAAATATACTTTTCACATTATGAATATTTTTTTTTAATAACATTAATTAATGTGTTTAATGGATTACAGGAGTTTTTAAATATAATATTAAATGCGTTGACCAGTAAATAAATTTGTATTTCTGCATTGGTTAATCTTACATATTGCATGACTATTGTCTTTTTAAAAATAATTAAGTGTTTTAATAGGAGTATTAAAATGTTGTTTACGTTAAAGAGTGTATCTAATGTATTTTGTTTATTTGTTGTATACGTTACCTTGTAGATTATGCATGAAAACTTGGATTAGTTCAAAAGTTAATAATGAGAGAGATACAAATATAATTTATAAGATAGTATGATATATTCACTATTTGCACTGCAAAAACCAAAAAATAGAGAAAAAAAATTCTACGTGTCATTTCTTAACGGCCGCTAAAAAGATGTCCTTAAGTGAAAAATGCTAGCAAGGCGCTAGAGAAAAGGATTTACCACATATTGCAAAGTGTTGTAACTACGCAAATTAAATGAAAAATAAACTAATTAAGAGCCTAACATGCCCTTACTTTATTACATTGCCTTATTTCCCTACAGTTTTTTTAATATTATTTTGTATTTATTATGTCACTCCGTTAATAAAAAATCAAAAAATATGTGTAAAATTGGAAAAAAAGTACGATGTCCGGTTAAGGAGGGGTAATATTATCATAAAGTAAAAATAAAGTTCAATTGTCGCTTTTAATGGGTAATGTTGTTAATACCTCCATAATTTTAATGTAAGATCTAATAGAAAACAATTATCTATATATATATAATAAAAGATAGTTTTTTTTAAACTTCTATGATGTCACTAAATATGCCATTACATCACAAATGATGTCATTAAATCAACGTGGCAAATGTACTCCTTTAATTTAGTTTTATGTGTTCCTTAATTTGTCAATTATATTTGTTGATGTAGTAACTGACATGATTAAATCTTATATCCCTCAAATAATATCCATCAATAGCAAAAGTTAATTTTAAAATGGTCAATAGGCTTTTCATTCTCAAAAGATTTTGTATTAGCTTTATTCTCAATTTCTCATTTTACTTGCTGGATTTCTATTTTCTTCATCATTTCTAAAAGTTAATTATTTCGTTCTTTCTTTCGAGAATTGAGATGGTTATTTGTTGTATTCTTTTTCCTTACTACCAGTACTCATGCTTTTCTTTGTTTTATGTTGACATTATCTACATGTAAACTGATGTTTTGATGGGTCCTTATATATTTTTGACTAATTATATTTTATGTGTTTATAATAGCAGGTATATTGGGAAAAAATAGGTTCTTTAAGAACTGCTCAAACGTGTTTGTCAAATGTAACGAAGAAATATCTAGCAAAGGTATTGTTTTATATGACATGACAATCATACATCCTCTTTGGAGAAATAAAGCTTTTAACCTCTAATCCTTCTGTGTAAATGATAATAAGAGGGAAATTATATAGTACGTAGATAGATTTGTCGACAAACTTGAACTTTACTTGCCAATTTGATTATAAACAATCGTTTTATAAAAAAACAACATAAGTTTAGTGTTGGTTTATTTTAAACATCAACAATTCCCTTTAAATTCCTAATAGCACATTGAGAGCATTCCTTATGACCGAAGCAAGCATATATAATGTTTCATACCATGAGCTTAGGCAATCATAAGTTACTACAGTATTAATTAGAGGTTAAATATTTACCACACGTGGTACGGGTCACAACAAATGTATAAAATATTTTTTATTAAACATGTGATATTTTAGTATTGTACGGGTCGTATAAGATAATTTTTATTAAACATGTGATGTTTTAGTATTATATGGTATAAGCTATGGAGAGCACGAAAATCAACATATATATATGGATATATTACTGCTTTTGGTTTCATTTGCAAGGCTAACTAACTTCACTTCTAAAAGATCACATCATTTATTGCAAATACTAGAGCTTGATTTCTTAAATTTTGAGAGATGTTGAATGATGCTTTACATGGTCAGGTTCGCAAGCCTGTATTCCTTTAAAAGAAACAAATGGTGTACTTTGCCTTGCATATTAGAAAGCTCCAAGAGTGTCAACTTATAAGTCTTGCAGCATGGCTTAATCTCCTGTGAAACCAATTACTACAAGATGGTTAAATTGTTAAACATATGCTTTCATTGCATCACTCACTTAGAAAAATATCATCTCAAGTTAAAGCTAACTTGATAGGTTAAGTTTTCCAATTATAAGAAAGATAAATGCATAAGAATATAGGATTTTGATCCCACTCACAATTGCAGTTGGACAACTTTAAAGAAATGTAATTCCTTGTAATTCCAAGGAAGCCATCCAATTTTAGTTAAAATATTGCTCAAGTCTTTTTTTAATCCAATAAGTTGTACTCAGTATATAGCAAATCTCGAGTTTCATCCGTACTTGTCATTACATTTTAGATTAATTTGAAATTCTAATGATATGAAATAGTTGTGAGGAATCCATATAAATGTACTTTTTTTTCTTTTGTATGAATTTATGTTTTTACGAGCTACATGTTATTAGTTGCCCGTGATTTATCACGGTTTTATAGGCTAGTTGAATATAAATATTACCTGATAGATTGCGTTGTGAAATGGTAGAGCTTAAAGTCAAACTCAACAATCCGAGACCATTTTCTCAATGAACTTAATCTAAACAAGGATACAACAATGTAAGAAAGTATCATGAAAAATAATCATCTCGGAAAGTAACATACAAATTAAGATATTTGTGAAAACAAAATAAAGAATGCACTTGATTACTTTATAAATTAAAAAATAATATTTTCTTAAGAAAAATATGTGTATGGTTTATGTGACCTAGTAAATGTTATAAAACATCCAAATGAGAATCTGCAAAGACGCCTAGATTGTATTATATAAAAAAGGAAACTCACAATCGAAAAACAATGAACAATTATCGTGATAAAATATGAGGTTTCATCTGAATCTTGTATCTTCTTATTGAAATGAGGATCCAAAAATGTATTTTTTTCCATTCTCATTTTCATATCCGAGACTTTGTGAAATTGTATGTTTCCTTCCCAGTCTTTTGGAGTATAAGGATATCTCAAAGTGACGGCCATAATTTAGGAATCACTAAATGTTAGCTAAAGCTTGATTAGGGCACATATTAGTGGGCCATGACCCAAATTCTCTTAATCCATGGACATAAGATCTCGAGTGAATCGAACATACATATATGGGTATCAATAGCGAGAACGATAAATAACTATGGAACAAAAAAATGGATGCCAACATAATGTAACGTAGTAAAAATGTATTATTGTTGATAAACATTTTTATAAAAAATTACATTTGTATGTTAATATAGTAAACATATATCTTATTAGAAAACTAAGTAATGCCAATAAAGATAATAATAATCAAAAAATAGTATGGATTAAAATAAATAATGCATCAAAGTATTCAACGTTTTATATTAGGTGAAGAAAGAGAAATGAATCCAAATTAACAGCACTTTAAAAAATAAATCAATCTTTCATTCTCAACTTAGAACATATTTAATTGTATGATACACAATCTTATTTGAATATTATGATTATTTTATTATAAGTAGGCTACTTAAAATATAAGTTTTGCATCTTAGACAAAAGTTATAAAAGATTTTACAAAAAATAATCTTTTATGATCTGTAAAAATCAACGCTTCTTCATTTTGCTTATAAACCTAATATATTTCTAAGCTCTCGCTAAATTTCGATCTCCATGTCTATGTATAGATACATCTCTAGTAACAAAAATTATATTCGCCAGTGTACGTCTAGATATGTTAACTGTAACTTGTGCAACAGGCATGTAGCTATATTTTTGTTTCTACAAAAATGTTTCGCAATATACAAGTAATTATAACAATAATTATTTTTGTTCCTTTCCTTTCTGCTTGGTAAACAATGTTTGATCTATGGTCCCCTTAGAATCCATTTTCCATAAGATAAGTAGATAATGTACCATGCCAGACTCTGGGGCTTGATGAAGGCCATACATAGCCTTTTTCACTCTATATACTTTATCTAGATAGACATGTTGACTTCTTGGAGAATAAGCCTAGTGATCCTGAATCTGGTCCCAGTTGGTTGTTTGATTTGGAACCACTATCTAGATCTATGAATTATATGCATGTGACTAATCATGCAAATTCGAAAACTACAAGTACTAATCATGCAGGTATACAAGCTAATGATACTTCTGGATCACAAGAGACTAAGCACATCTTTTTATTCAATGTCTTATATGTACCAGTTTAGAGTGAAGAGTTTGCAAAAGCATCTGCTACTGAGAAAAAAGAGGAGAGAAAGGAACAAGAAGAGCAAAAGGGTGACACGGTTGAAGATGTCATTGGCTTTGCAACACCTGACAAGCCAGTTCTATCCGCTGACAGCTCTTCTCTATCCGATGATGAATTCATTCTTGAACTCGTTAGTAATTTCATGCCCCATGATGGTGTCAATGGCTTCAATCCAGCCACTGACAATGTGGAATATAATGAAAGTGGGTATGAAACACAAGAAGATAATGATATTAGAAACCTGGAGTCCTCTATTTAGGATAGTACTTTATTTGGGGAAGGATTCAATTCAACAGTTACTAAAAATCATCCTCACACCTAAATATTGGCTCACTTCGTACTCCAATACAAACCAAAATACAAAAGAATAGACAAGGTGGTTTTATTGCTAATATTCACAAGAAATATGATAATGAATAGATTCAAGAATGCTTGTTTGCCTATTTTCTATCACAAGCAGAACCCAAAAAGGTCTTTGATGCTCTTAAAGATGAAAGTTGGGTTGAAGCAATGTATGATGAGCTTCACCAGTGTGTTATTCAAGATGTTTGGGAGCTTGTGGACTGTCCCAAACATGTTTGGCCTATTAGATCATGTTGGGTTCTCGGAAATAAGAAAGATGATAGATGTATTGTGATCAGAAACAAGGCAAGACTGGTTGCTCAAGGTTACACACAAGAAGAAGTTATAGATTACGAAGACATTTTTGCACCTGTTGCTAGGATTGAAGCAATAAGGATTTTCCTTGCCTATGCTTCCTGCGTGGGAGTTATAGTCTATCAAATGGACGTGAAGAATCCTTTCTTGTATGAGACCATTAAAGAAGAGGTATATGTGATGCAACCTGCTGGTTTTGAAGATTCAGAGCATCTAGATAAAGTATACAGAGTGAAAAAGGCTATGTATGGCCTTCATCAAGCACTTAGAGCATGGTATGGTACATTATCTACTTATCTTGTGGAAAATGGATTCAATAGGGGGACCATAGATCAGACATTGTTTACCAAGCAAAAAGGAAAGGAACAAAAATAATTGTTGTTATAATTACTTGTATATTGCGAAACATTTTTGTAGAAACAAAAATATAGCTACATGCCTATTGCACAAGTTACAGCTAACATATCTAGACGTACACTGCGAATATAATTGTTGTTACTAGAGATGCATCTATAAATAGACATGGAGATAGAAATTTAGTGAGAGCTTAGAAATATATTATGTTTATGAGCAAAATGAAGAAGCGTTGATTTTTACATATTAGAAAAGATTTTTTTTGTAAAATCTTTTATAAATTTTGTCTAACATGCAAAACTTATATTTTATGTAGCCTATTTATAATAAAATAATCATAATCTTTAAATAAGATTGTGTATCATTCAATTGAATATGTTCTAAGTTGATAATGAAAGACTGGTTTATTTTTTAAAGTGCTCTTAATTTGGATTCCTTTTCTCTTTTCACTTAATATAAAAAGTTGAATACTTTGATGCGTTATTTATTTTAATCCATACTATTTATTGGTTATTATTATCTTTATTAGTGTTATTTAGTTTTCTAATAAGATATTTGTTTACTATATTAACATACAAATGTTAGTTTTTATAAAAATGTTTATCAACAATAATACATTTTTTACTACGTTACATTATGTTGGTATCCATTTTTTTTGTTCCATAGTTATTTATCGTTGTCGCTATTGATACACATATATGTCTGTACGATTTACTCGATATCTTCTGTCCAAGGATTAAGAGTATATGGCCCGTGGCCCACTAATATGTGCCCTAATTAAGCTTTAGCTAACATTTAGTAAACCCTAAATTATAGCCGTCACTTTGAGATATCCTTTTACTTTAAAAGGTTGGTAAGGATACACAATTTTACAAAGTCTCGGACATGAAAATGAGAATGGAAACAAAAAGAATACCTTTTTGGATCCAAATTTCAATAAGAAGATACAAGATTCTGATGAAACATCATGTTTTATCACGATCATTGTTCATTGTTTTTCGATTGTGAGTTCCCTTTTTTAATTAATACAATTTAGGCGTCTTTGTAAATTGTCATTTGGATGTTTTATAACATTTATTAGGTCACGTAAATCATACACATGTTTCTCTTAAGAAAAGATTATTTTTTAATTTTAAAGTAATCAAGTGCATTCTTTATTTTGTTTTCACAAATATCTTAATTTGTATGTTACTTTCCGAGATGATTATTTTTCACGATACTTTCTTACATTGTTGTATCCTTGTTTAGATTAAGTTCATTGAGCCAAAGGTCTTGGATTGTTGAGTTTGACTTTAAGCTCTACCATTTCACAACGCAGTCTATCAGGTAATATTTCTTTTCAGTAATTGTTTTCTATCAGATCTTACATTAAAATTATGGAGTTATTAACAACGTTACCCTTTTAAAAGCAACAATTTAAATTTATTTTTACTTTATGATAATTTTACTCCTCCTTAACCGTACATCGTATTTTTTTTTGCAATTTTACACATATTTTTGATTTTTTATTTACGGAGTGACACATTAAATACACAATATTATTAAAAAGTTGTTTTTGAAGGGAAAGAAGGCAATGTAATAAAGTAAGGGCATGTTAGGCTCTTAATTAGTTTATTTTTCATTTAATTTGCGCAGTTACAACACTTTGCAATATGTCGTAAATCATTTTCTCTAGCGCCTTGCTAGCATTATTCACTTAAGGATATCTTTTTTGCGGCCGTTAAGAAATGACATGTAGAATTTTTTTTCTTTATTATTTTTTGTTTTTGCAGTGCAACCTGCTTATAGTGAATATATCATACTATCTTATAAATCATAATTTCATTTCTCTCATCATTAACTTTTTAACTAATCCAAGTTTTCATGCATAATCTTCAAGGTTTACTATATACAACAAATAAACAAAATACATTAACAACATTTTAATACTCCTATTAAACACTTAATTGTTTTTAAAAATACAATAGTCATGCAATATTTACGATTAACCAATGCAGAAATAAAAATTTATTTAATGGTCAACGCATTTAATATTATTTTTAAAAACACATGTAATCGAGTAAACACATTAATTAATGTTATTTAAAAAAATCATAATGTGAAAAATACATTTTATTATACATATTGTACAAAGCAATAAAATACAACGTTTCATACAATTTAATCCTCATACATAGCATTTTAAAACTAGATCAAACCAACGGATTAAAGTAGCAAATAATAGGCACCACAAAACGAGCCAAATAAGACCAATTGAAACCTATACAGATGAGTAAACCGGGTCTGATCGGGTTCATTTTCATTTTGTTTTTCTCCGGTTAATCACAGAGTATTCGCCGTCGCATAGCGCATGTACTTTTGCTATAAATATATAGTTAATACATCATATTACTTAAAAATACAATTTTATACTCACTTTATACAACAATTTATAAATGTATATCTACAAAAGCATATATATATATATATATATATATATATATATATATATATATATATATATATATATATATATATATATATATATATATATATATATATATATATATATATATATATATATATATATATATATATATATATATATATATATATATATATATATATATATATATATATATATATATATATATATATATATATATATATATATATATATATATATATATATATATATATATATATATATATATATATATATATATATATATATATGTTGTTTACTTAAAATTATGGTGCGTATAGTTTCGAAAACCGAACCAGATTAACAAGTTAATCGGAAACTGAACCATGATTCGGCTAGACAATTAGATAAATTAAAATATTGTTTATAAAAAAATATGTTACAGTGTACCCGCGCAAACTGCTAGTTAGGCTCTTAATTAGTTTGCTTTTAATTTAATTTGTGCAGTTACAATTGGTTCACAGTGATGGCTCCAAATGTTATGCCAAAAGAATTCTTCGAGATTGCTCTATATTACAAAGCAGTTTGGCTACATGTTAAACCTTGTGCAGTCGACGAAATTTCAAATGTTTTCGAACATATTATTAAGAGGAAGATGGAGTTCCTAAGACGAAATCTATATTACAAAGCAGTATGCCTGATAGTCGATCAATTAAGCAAACCAAATATTCCAATTTATCTAACTAACAGTCTAACATATGTAGTTATAATAGAGATTTAATGCTTTCCATTTCCACTAGCTGTAACACTATTTAACGTTTTGATTGTCATGCTTTCTTCTGGCAGTGGCAGAGGCTTATACAAACCAAATTCCAGCACATATGAATGATTGAATGTTATCACATTATCACGTGGTAAGTCACGCACAGGTATTTTTGTTTCCCTAATTTATGTCTATCTATAAAAAATTATATATGTACCTTACATGGACTTCTTTTTAAGATCACAACTTATATATTTCATTTTTCTATTCCAATTTATGATGCAAATGTTCCAACTTGGATATGCAGTTTCAGGTTGATATAGAAAGAGGAAGACTTATGAGAGAACCTGTCATACTGCTAGACAAAGATTAAGGCTAGTGGTGCCTGCTCACTGTGATGCATCTACATTTCAATCGAACAGTCTCCAACCATCAAATCTAAAATCCATTGGCTCATTGACTATGCATGTCGATAACATCTGCTCTAAATTGCAACATAATTCATCATCAATTTTTCATGTTCTAAACGCTGCCACATTTGGTGGTCATCCACCACACCATAGTTACATCAATCTACTACATTAGGCTCGAGGTGATCGAAACCTCTAAGATCGGTGCTCTTAGGCTAGATGAAAACCCCATAGGTGTGTTGGTTTGTGAAACGTTTTGTCACAACCGGTCCCTTCAGAAACCGTCCCTTTTATTTGCCTAAATTTGTGTTCTCAAGTTTTTTTTAGGAAGGGATGGTAGAGGACGGGAAGGGGAAAGGAATGGAAGGGATTGGTTTTTCTTTGTAATGTTGATCCCTCCATTTTTGGGAGAGGAAACGTACAAAAATAGGCTTTTCTTAGATTACATTTATACCCTCACTTTTTATATATATTTCTATCAATATTACCTGCTTCTCACAAAACGGCAAAACAAAAATAAACAGCAGTTATGCCGTAGAAGAAAGGTGTAAAGATATTGATTGTGATCAGAACACGTATACTACTGTGATTACTTCTTGTTATGACCAACACATCGTCTTTAGTCATGATTTTGTGTATCAATCTATTATGACCAGTTAATAAATCTTATGCGTGTGAAGATGCTGATTTATACACATGTGAAACATCAGATTTGCCTCAGTTACGGGAGACATGAATTTCCATTTTGTGTCTTGATACACAAAATCATCTTTTGACTTAAGACCATGTGTTTAAGAATCAAAGACCGGTTATTGGTCATAATAAATTGTATGTGTGAAGATGTTGATTGTAATCAGTCAAGTTCTTGGACATGTCGTCACGTGCGGATATGAGTATGATCTCTCGATTGCTAATTCTCTTATATCGGCGTTTGGTGCTTTGGGCAGGGTTAAAGAGGCGTATTAAGTTTTCGATAGTTTTCGTAGTATATGAGGATGCATTTTGTTGCTTTAATTTGATGTGTCAGTGTTGTCCATGAGAAATTGGAACCCATTACACTTTCTGCATTAAAAATAAACTCGAGAACATGAATTAATACAATTGCTCCCTTCCTAATACAATCCCTTCCCATCCCTTTCCTGTCCATTCCCTTTCTATTCAGAACTCGAGAACATGTCCAACAGTTCCCCCCTAATGTCGAGATGCCAAAGTCTTCTCTTCTCAGTTTGTTTCTTGCATTCTTGCGTTGTCTTTGATCTTACGGTAAGTCCTTTCTTGATTAAGGTAAATCCCCTTAAATCACAGTCTTGTCCAGTTGTCCCCATATGGCTCAAGGTATTCAAGCTAAACTTCAGGATCATGATTATACAAATACAATGATAACACAAACACAATATTTATTTTCTATCCAGAGGTTACCAAAACAACATATTTTAATTGCACGAGATTATTTTTGGATTCCAAACATTACTGGCCCGGTGGGATTATTTTGGATTCCAAACATTAGGACAAAAGAGTATCAAGTATGGCGTAATTTTAGGGTTTCATTTCTCACATTGCACTTCCACCGAAAAAAGCTGCTCCAAGCTTCATCTCTAACAGTTACGCAATTAGAATATATGTACAAAGAGGAACGAGGATTTTGATGTATTGGTATACTCAGATTTGAGGCATCAGGTGGTGAATGAGATTGACGAATTGAAGATGGTTATCAGGATAAGAAGAAGATTAATATTTATAGAGAAATTGTTTTGGATTTGAATGTTAAGGTTTTGCATTTACAAAAATTAGGGAATGAGTTGATGGGTTCTGGTTGTTCGGCCGTCGATTTGGAGGTTAAGAAACTGCAGAACATAGTTGCTGGTATGAAGTTTTTTAGTTTGTTGATATATATTTGTTGTTTTTATGGTATCATGTATGTGTTTTTTAACAGCAATGGTATATGTATGTTTAAGTGGCGAGTCAACCGATTTATAGTACATCATTACTTATATGACTCATAAGTGTGCTATAGCATGTAATTACTTTTTGGTTTTTTCACGTTGCCGCAGCTCGGGTACTGATCATAAGTTTCTGTCCTAGTAACCACAATTCCCCTTTTGGAAAATTGCTATTATGGCTTGTTTGGCTTGCACTTAGTTTATTCTTCTGTTGTTTTGCTAGTTCAATTTTTTCATATGAAAATCGATGATTATACTATTGATGTTTAGCAAGACGCTAGGAACAATTAAGAAAGTGATCAAATAGTTGATAGTTACAAACATTTAAGTGATGATATTCGCAAGCTTTTTGCCACTTGCCATGCTGAGTGGTTTGTTTAGCTTCTACTAGTTTAGTGGTTTGTCATTTGGTAGTTAAAACTTCTCTTCATGTCTATATATATATATAAGTAAAGTTTGATCGAATTGTCAATTATTTTTATCATTAAATCAAATATTTACATGGTATCTGATCCTTTACAAAAAACTAATGTATATCTAAGATGATATTAGAAGTGCCTAACTACCAGTTGTGAAACTGATTGGTTTGGATTCTTGAAATCATGTGAGGAATTTGAATATATGCATATGAACACCCTTTTTATCATGCTATAAGTTCTTTTAGGGTGTATTTTTGTGGAAGTATATAAAAACAGGAGGTATGTAGAAGTTTTCTACGTTGGAGAACTAAAGAAGAGAAACGAGTATAGAAGGGATCCTTATTTTAATGGTTCAATTCCTCAAACCGTGAAACAGATTTTTACTCTTTTGTTAATTATGTTGCTGTGTTTTGTTTACGCTTCCATGTCATAATTAGTTTTCTGGTTGTTTGAAGTGATAATTAATGTAGTGTTATAGAATAGGTAAGTTGGGGTCTGTTGCTTCAGACCTTTTTTAATTTTAGAAATTATACGCATTTCAATATCTTAAGTTTGCATTTATACATAGAAATTCTAAATAGTGTCCCTTTAAACTAAATTTTTATGAATTTTTATCTGTCACAGAAAGCAGTAGATCCTCTAGCTCCACCTCCAGTGTTTAAAGAAATACTGGACCCCGGCCCAAACCCAAAAAGGTAAATGAATCCAAGCTCCCAGTGATCATCGAGATAGATGATGATGATGAAGAAGATGACCATGGTGATCACGATTTAACGAAAGTGTCTTCATCAAAAAGAAGACACGAATTGGATGAAATTGAAAGAGATGACAACGAGGATGATAAATGTATTTCGGTTTTGAAAAGAAAAAACGTTTCAGAGGAAGTTACAAAGGATCATAAAAAGCCTAATTATGATGACAAAATTCCAAGGAGAACTCAACCGACCTCTCATTCTAAAAGTCCATTCTGTGATAGCTCCGGTTCTAATTCAGATGATGAAAATGCCAAGATTAGTGCTACAATGGACTTACCCAAAGATAGATGGGAAACCGAAGAGGATACGGTGATACAATTTGCCAAAGATTACCATCTTTGTTGGAATGCTATATGTGCTTTGCATAAACAAGAACATATAGTTTTACTTTGTCCAGATGATGCATCACGGTATGATCTGGAATTAAATTTACATTTCCTTATTTGCAGACTTATTCTCTATAGCCTAAGACCATGTTTGTTCTTTTTCTTTGTGTATCCAGAATCTCCAGCCTGTTGCGAAAGAAATTGATTTCCAACCTGTCTCCTTTTGATCTTCATGAGTGTCAAAAGTTTGCTGTTCAATATTCAGCTCAAATCTTTGACATATATAAAGAGAAAAGTGACAAATGCTTCCCTGCTTTATGAAGTTTAAGTAAAAAAGGTAAGATGATTAGTATCCACCTCTGAAAGATATATATAAATCTTGGTTCTTTTGTGATATCCTTAAAGGCTGTTGTGTCATTTTAAAGGTAGATTTAACATAATAGATGCATTTGGGATTTCGGATAAAGTAGATTTAACATAAGGTAGCACAGTCGGTTAGAAGTCGTTAATAGTTATGTGAATCTGTAAGTTCTTACTTTCTCTGCAGAATAGTTTTGAACTATAAAGCTAATTAAGTATTGAAGTTTTTGGTTTTGGATTGTATTTACTAGTTTGATTATGTTAGTTACTACATTAGGTTGGGTTTCTTGAAGATTAAATTTAATCAACAAGATGCTTTTTGGCAAATTGTTAAGAAAATATTGGAAACTACACTTGCGAGAATGAGAGTCATTGATAAATCACAAGTATCTCGAACTCATAATGCTCTATTGCTCACTTAAGGTGTGGGTAGAAGTGGGTACTTTTTTTAAATATGGGTCAAAACTGGCCTGGTCGACCTACTTTTTCTTGTTCACTTTGATCTTATTTTCAAGATCAGCTACTCCATTCCAATATGAATATAAAAGTTATTATTTAACTTATAATCTATATAATTTTATCGAGTCAGATAGCAGGTTTAAGCATTACTAGGTCTTGAGCTAATACCAATTAGACCTTATAAAGATTACACAAAACCATAATTGATGCAGTGTTGAGGCTTGTTGGGTTTTGAGAATTGGCAATTATGTCTTCTGTTATAACGAGGTTATTCTTGGTCGTTTGTTTCAACTAGAAATGCGCATACGGGCTAAAGTCCCAGCCCGGTCTTAGCCTCCTACACCAGATCCATTAGCCTGTCTAAAGTTCAGGGCAGATTTTGGTCCTAAAGCCCGAAATATAAATTGTGGTTTTCAGTTATTGTTGTGTAGTTTGTGATTTTCATACCAGTTAATGTATGATTCTATGCAAATCTTGATCATCAAGAGTTCTGGAAGGTTGCAAAAACTATCATCGATTGCAATTTAAACATGAAGAAACAATTAAGTTACAAAATGACTTGAAAATGAAAAGGATTTTGATACACCCAAACAAGGATATTGTCTATTCAGATCAACTTTTCCACACGAGGGCTACATACGAAGCTTAATTTTGTACTCCGTGTTCTTAAATTTTGGTAACCTATCCATATGTGTTCATAAGTATGCTATATGATTCCGATTACAAAGTAATCCTCCGAAAAACCATGGATCCATCAGATTTTTTTTTTTTTGTTACCACAAAACTTACCATTGGCTCAAAGAAATAGCTTGCATGAAATCCATGAGGGAATGGATGAGAGAACTTAAAACACTTTTAATAGTGATAAAACAACAGAAACCTCAAGTACTTGAGCTGCAATGGCCATTGAATACGTGTAATTAATAAACTTGAGACATTGTATCTCACAAAAGTCACATGAAAGACGTCTGCTGTATAGAAACCCTACCAAATGGTAATACCAATAATATTACTCCGTAGTAAACAGATATGCAAAATGTAAACACATAAAAAGAACTTGAGCCAGCAGACATTCAAAACTATCCCTTCAAATGAAAATTACCATCAAAGGCTTGGAACAAATTCAATCTGACACCTGTTGGAAGCACGAAAGAGGTTCAATAACTTCTCACACCTATCATGATCATTTTCTCGAACTTTTATAGTAAGCTTTTCCAAATTACTCGAGTGTTTCAACAAAAACTTTATAAGGTCGAACTCTTCATGTGTAACGCTTTCCTGACTAAGTAGTACGATTTCTTTCATCCTAAAGTGTATACAAGCCGGTGCATGCAAAGGATTCCAGTCCATGTAACTATATGGATGCTCCTGACAACAAACGAAAATATTATAATTAATAGCAATTGTCTAACCTAACTAAATTTTTTGATTAAAAAAAACTCTTTTTCCTTTTTCTTTCTCAGGTTAATTATCTAACAAACATTATAATTACACATAAACTTACATTCAAGAAGGTAATATGCTCAAGCTTAGGCATATTGTGTAATAAAATCACCAATAATCTCCAGTTCTTAATATCTTGGATATCGATCACCAGTTTAACCAAGTTATGGAATCTTAGCACGTTTGACTGATTTAGCTCATCAAATGCATCAACCGTGCCAAAACGTACGCTGCAGAAAACCAAACACAAAAAATGATCATCCCAAAGCCAAATACATGCTGAAAGTTTCTTTGCTCGCTTGGTGTATATATATTATTATACTTCGCAATAGCGTATGTTATAATATACGGTGTATAGAAAAATGAACCATCATATTAGCATAAATTCGTCATGCAAATTCTAATTATGATATTTATTTGATAAAAAAAATGATTTAGCACCGAATGAAACAAAGCCGCTGAATGAATTAGTGTGCTGTATGAATATGATTCTGAATAAAACTGATTGTTTAATAATTTCTGAATAATAAGTAAACAGTTTGAATAGAAAAAAAAATACACCTTCTATCTAGAAATGAAACTTTCTATACGTGTATCATGTCTAAACTCGAAAGTTGATAGTAATTACAAGTGACACAGTTTATAGTATAGATTTATAGTATAGATTGGGAATGTTACAAAAATTTAATTTTGCACGTAAATAATTCTAAAGTGAATATATAATAACATTTGTGAAGAGGAGTTATAACGAGTGATGTGAGATTATAAAAAAGAAAAAGACGTCATGTAATGATAGAATAAAACATATAGTAGTAGATGGACGGGGTCACTACTGAATGACATAGCATGATTTTTATGATGGCCCATATAGAGTCGTTTTGAGTATTTCAGTGCATCTTTTTCCCCTGTCAAACATGTTCACCTCTGACCGACTAGGTAATAAGTGTTGGCCAATTCAATTAAGTTGCTAACAAACAGCCCTTAAACTTATGATGGACAAGTAAACTTACCCTTGCAGTAGGAATTCTCAATGTCAATACTTTGGCAGCTGAGATGTTTGTAACTATTTGATCAGCATATCTAGTATCTGTTGGGAAACACACGGGGCCTTTTAGGCTAATACTCACTACAACAAAATCATTGTTTAGACGAAAATTAGGGTCGAAATTTTCGACCCTAAATTGAGGTGGGGGCCCACACATTTTCAACTCAAAAGAGCCCAAAAAGGCTGGTCAAAAAGCAGGTGGGACCCAAAAAATTTAGGGTCGAAATTTCGACCCTAAATTAAAAGTTTTAAATAATTTTAATTTATTTGTTATATAAATTATTTTTAATAATTAAAAACTATTTTAAAAGAATTAAATTTTAATTTTATTAATTTAGGATCGAAATTTCGACCCTAAATATAAAATTTAAAATAATTTTAATTTATGTATTATATATTATATTTATAATAACTAAAAATAATTTTAAAAAAAAATTATTTTTAATATTTAAAACTTTAGGGTCGAATTTTCGACCCTAAATTTAAAATTTTAAAAATTTTTCACGAAAAATTTAAAATTTCACACGAAAATTTTTCACGAAAAATTTAAAAAATTCGCGGTTTATATTTAGGGTCGAAATTTCGACCCTAAATTATTAAATATATTTTAAAAATTTTTTTTTTAAGTGTTAATGCTTTTAAAATATTAATATATGTATATATATTTAGATAATGCAGTAATAGCTAAAAATAATTAAGTCTAAGCAGAACTAAAGCTGTGCAAATAACTTAGCAACTACAAGAACATAACAAGTTTATCAATTACAGCACAAATCCAGAAAGATCAAGCTGGTTACCACTATGAAAAACCAACTAGACTACAAATGACTGTACCCATTGTTTTAGTGCTTTCATTAGTCCCACTATTGATGGTACTAGTTTTAGTGCTTTCATTATGTACCCATTGTGAACAGGAAGATGATAATAGATGTATGTGTGCCATCCATTTTGGGTAGTTGTTTTGCTATTTAATGGTTTGTAGTTTGCCTCCAATTATCACTCACCTCAGTTTTCCAATACTAAAAAAAACAACAATAATGGCCTGGTTAGGAAGGTTAGAAGAATTAAAAGAAGTTGCTGGTTCAGATAATTGGACTGATCGAATGGTAGCATATTTTGAACAATCTGCCGAAGCGGACAAACGTTTTGGTCTGAAACTTGAACGTTTACATGAGGTTTTAGATGAAGCTGTTGAAGAAAGACAACAGTTTATCCAGGAATTAGAACGTGCTGGAGATATATATATCTTAAAGAAATGCGCTAAAGTATTGAAAGATACTCAAAAGAAGGATAAGAAAACCTCAAGTCGGTTGGAAGGTTTAATTAAAGATACAGCAGCAAGAATGACTGAGAAGGAGGAATTCGTTAAGAAAATGAAGGATCAATAAATAAGCATTCGTAAATGCTTAGAAGGAGCCTTTATTTATGAGTTTGAGCAAAGTTTGATGAAGGAATTCGTTAAGACTGTGTCTCTTTTAATCTAATTAATAATTGTTGTTCATATAGAATAAGAACCATACTAACACATGTTGTTGTGTATAATGATGCTTCTGCATCTTTTATGGTTTTTGTGTTTGAAATGTACTTGTATGTTTGTATGAATAAAAAAGGCTCCTTTATTTATGAGTTTGAGCAAAATTTGATTGAAGTAAAATGCTTTTGACTGAACTTTTGACTGCAAAACCTAACACAACAGACTTAAACTAAACTTTGTGACTCAAACAAACTAAATTCTCACAATGATTCAAGCCAGAATACTAATTAATCACAGAACCAAACACTCCTAAACATAATTTTATTCGTCACGGACACTTAAACACGCGCTTAATTAAACATTGATATTACAACGATATTAGACTCGTAAACACGGAAAAAAACACATCACAAACTAGTTCAAACTAAGGTTCCCCATGTCATCGTAAAGGTCGTGAAGTAGTGCAGCTGAATCCAATGTGTGCCTATCGGAGTTGCGGTACAACTCTATCATACGCTCAAGTACCATTATCATTCCATTCAAGCGCACACAGTTTGCACACGCTGAAGAGCTTGGAGAAGAAACTGGAATCGTTGAAGGTCTGGGAGAAGAGCTTGGAGTCGAAAAGCTCGTTGAAGGTCTTGAAGAAGAGCTTGGAGGAGAAAAGCTCATTGAACCTCCAAGAGAATTGATTAGTAGTTGGACGCGTTCGTCTTTCCACAAAAAAAATTTGCATCCATATGAAACTGGAGGTTGAACCCGTGAACGTGGACAAGCATAGTACAGTCTACCAAAGTTTTCAGTTGTCCATGATTCTCGAAGAACTACATCTCCATGTCCACACCTGCACGGAAAAGCTTCATGCTTCAACATGTACATAATAACAATTTGTTTATGATGATAAGTGTGTGTGATCTGCTGGTGGTTGTGATGATAAGGAGTGTGTGTGGTTCTCTTTTTATGCTAAAAAAGTGAGGGAAATTGTTAACATTTTCCCTCCAATGTTTTCCCTCCAATGTTTTCCCTCCAATGTTTTCCCTCCAATGTTTTCCCTCCAATGTTATCCCTCCAATGCTGGTGGTTATGATGATAAGGACTCATATCATGTAATACGATCCCCTATTGGCTCATATCATGTAATACGATCCCCTATTGGCTCATATCATGTAATACGATACCCTATTGGCTCATATCATGCAATACGATACCCTATTGGCTCATATCATGTAATACGATCCCCTATTGGCTCATATCATGTAATACGATACCCTATTGGCTCATATCATGCAATACGATACCCTATAACTTGTTAATATTTTATATAAATAATTTAGTAATTATAAACTCTATTTACTAATGTTTTAAAACATTTTAAAATTAAAATTATTCTCGTTTCGAAATTTACTATTTTAAAACGTAATTATTGTAATTTATAAAATAAATTTACATAAATAAAATATATTGGTGATACTTATTAATTTTTTATATAAACAAAATAACTTGTTAATATTTATATAAATAATTTAGTAATTATAAACTCTATTTACTAATGTTTTAAAACATTTTAAAATTAAAATTATTCTCGTTTCGAAATTTACTATTTTAAAACGTAATTATTGTAATTTATAAAATAAATTTACATAAATAAAATATATTGGTGATACTTCATAATTCTTATCTAATCTAGATAAGTTTATCTAGATATTTCTTACTTAATATCTTTTCATACTTATCTAAATGTTTCTACACATTTCCATAGATATTTTCTATGGTTCTTTCTTCGACCTTCTAGAAGCTTCCTGTATGAACTCGACTTTCAGCGACCAAATCAAGTTTACGATCTAACACCCCCCCTTTAAACTTGATTTCCCGACTCCAAGCATCATCCTTTGTCTTGAGAAATCTCGCTCGTTGAGCGCCTTGGTAAAGATATCTGCAACTTGATCTTCAGACTTCGTATGTATCACTCGGACATCCTTCCTTGCAATGCATTCTCGAATAAAGTGATACCGAGTGTTTATATGCTTGCTTCGATCATGGTAGACTGGATTTTTCTCTAAGTCGATTGCTGACTTGTTGTCTACGTAGATCTCGGTTGCATCTTCTTGCTCCATATGTAGCTCTTTCAGCATAGTTCTGAGCCATATTACGTGACATACACATGATGTCGCGGCTACGTATTCTGCTTCACAGTTGGACAAGGTAACAATAGGTTGCTTCTTTAAAGACCATGTAAATGCATTGTTACCTAGGAAGAACATGAATCCTGATGTACTTCTTCCATCGTCTTTGTTTCCAGCCCAGTCACTGTCGCTATATCCGACTAGCTTGAAGTCTTCACTTCTTGAATAAAACATACCATAGTCTATGGTACCTTTGATATAACGGAGGATCCTCTTGGCAATCTCCACATGTTTTGTCGTAGGTTCTTCCATGAACCGACTAATCAATCCTACTGCATAGAGTATGTCGGGTCTTGTACACGTCAAGTAGCGCAAACTTCCAACAAGACTCTTGAATAGAGTTGGATTTACCGCTTCTCCTCCGTCATGCTTAGAAGGCTTTGCCTTATGTTCAATGGGGGTGACCACAGGATTGCACTTTTCCATCCTGAACCTCTTTAGTATCTCCTTCGCATATCTTTCTTGACATATGAATATTCCTTCATCTGTTTGCTTCACTTCGATGCCAAGATAGTAAGACATAAGTCCTATGTCTGTCATGTCGAACTCTCTCGTCATTGACTTCTTGAGCTCGTCCATCATACTTTGGGAGTTTCCTGTGAATATCAAATCATCCACATACAAACAGGCTAGCAATATACCTCCATTTTCAAACTTCACGTAAAGTGCGTATTCACTTAAGCACTTTGTAAAACCATGCCCTTGGAAATACTTGTCGATTCTAGTATTCCAAGCTCGGGGTGCCTGCTTTAGTCCGTATAAGGCCTTCTTCAACTTTAAAACTTTACCTTCCTGCCCTTTGGCAACATATCCTTCCGGTTGCTCCACATAAACTTCTTCTTCTAGAACTCCATTTAGGAATGTTGACTTCACGTCCATTTGGTGAATTTTCCACCTATACTGAGCAGCAATAGCAATAATCATTCTTATAGTTTCTAAGCGAGCAACAGGGGCAAATACCTCTTCATAGTCTATCCCATGCTTCTGCTTGTAGCCTTTGACCACAACTCGTGCCTTGTACTTCTCCACTTCGCCTTTGGCGTTCTTCTTGGCCTTGTATACCCACTTGAGTGGAATAACCTTTTGGCCTTTTGGAAGGATGGTCAACTCCCACGTGTCATTCTTTTGTATGGAATTTATCTCCTCGTCCATGGCTTGTCTCCATTTCTTGCTTTTCACGGCCTCTTCAAAGCATAAAGGTTCACAGTCAGCGTATAAACAGAGAAGGGGTATCTCTTCAGTTACCTCGTAGAGCTCCTGTAAGCTTCTTGTCTTTGGCTCTCCTTCACTTGAACTTGCAGGCGAGCCTTGGGTTGGACTTGGAGCTGGACTTTCAGGTTGCTGAACTTCATCTCTTAATTCACCTGTCTCTTCTTCATTAGTCATGGGAAGAAAGTCGTACCTTTCGTTTTCCTTGACGCTCCAATCCCACGATCCTTCTTCATCGAACTCCACGTCTCTGCTCACTACTACCTTCCTTGTGATCGGGTTATAGAGCTTGTATCCTTTGGACTGCTTATCATAACCCACGAACACATGCTTCTCACTTCTATCATCAAGCTTGATTCGCCTTTGGCTCGGAACATGAACATACGATATGCTCCCGAATATCCTTAGATGAGAGACGGTAGGCTTCATCCCATTCCATGCTTCTTGTGGGGTCTTGTTGTCCAAACTCTTTGACGGACACCGGTTCAATATATACACCGCGCAATAAACTGCTTCAGCCCAAAACTCCTTTGGCATCTTCTTACTTTTCAACATGCTTCGGACCATGTTGAGAATGGTTCTATTCTTTCTCTCCACCACTCCATTTTGTTGTGGGGAGTAAGGAGCCGTTAGAAATCTCCGGATCCCGTTATCCTCACAGAATTTATTAAAATCCTTTGACAAAAATTCTCCACCTCTATCCGATCTCATGGATTTAATTTTTAGACCCTTCTCCTTTTCAACCATAGCTTTAAATTTCTTAAAAGCATCAAAGGCTTAGGATTTTTCTTTTAGAAAATAGACCCAAGTCTTTCTAGAATAATCATCAATAAAAAGCATAAAGTAGAGATTCATACCATGAGAAGGTGGAGTAATGGGACCGCACAAATCCGTGTGAATTAGTTGTAGAGGCTCCTTAGCTCTTGACGTCGCTTCCTTTGGAAACGGACTTCTTGCATGCTTCCCAAGAAGACATCCTTCACATACTTGATTGGGATGATCAATTTGATCTAACCCTTTCACCATTCCTTTAGAAGATAACAACTTTAAGTCACCAAAGTTTAAATGTCCGTACCTCATGTGCCAAAGCCACGACCGGTCCTTCAAGCAGCTCTTTAAGCACTTAGCTTCATCATGTTGAATGTTCAAGATGAACATCCGGTTTTTAGTCATAGGCACTTTTGCTATGAGCTTTCCTTCATGATTTCTTATCGTGGCACTACGATCTTTGAAATGAATATCGTAGTTTTTCTCCAATAGTTGTCCCACACTTAAAATGTTACTTTTAAGGTTGGGCACATTGTATACATCCGAAATATACTGGTGACTTCCATCTTTAGCTCGGATAAGTATTTTACCTTTTCCTTTCACCGGTGCCTTTGATTCATCTCCGAAAGTGACATTCCCTTTACATTGCTCCATCTCCACAAACAAGTCTTCTTCACCCGTCATATGGTTACTAGCAGCGGAATCTATATGCCATGGCTCTGTCCTTTCTTCTTGTTCGCCATGTCTCGCCATTAGCAAAGTAAGCTCGTCTTCGTCATCTACCTCCACAAGATTGGCCTTTTCTTCCACTTGTCTTGAGCTAGTACACTCGCTAGCATAATGACCAAATTTTCGACAATTATAACATTGTATTTGAGACTTACCTCCTCTTTGAGATTGGTAGCCTCTTCCACGACCTCTCCTACTAGGAGACCATTGGTTCTCTTCTTCTTTAATAACATCCTCTCTTCCTCGTCCTCGTCCTCGACCTTGGAAACCACCACGACCTCGAAAAGTACCGCGTCCTCGTCATGGTTCGCGTCCATGTAAAAAACTCTTTTCTCTTTCTTTGAAAGAGACCTTTGAGTATAGAGCTTGCTCCAAGGGTTCTTTCCCCCTTCTTTTCTTCAACTTCTCTTCATGGGCTTGTAAAGATCCCATGAGTTGATCGACGGTCATAGAGTCGATGTCTTTTGACTCTTCTATGACCACAACAATATAATCAAAGCTTGGTGGCAAAGAGCGAAGAATCTTTTCTATCACCCTTGTGTCAGTCAAGCTTTCACCATTTCTCTTCATCTCATTTGAAATGGTCAAGACACGAGTGAAATAAACCGAAATGGATTCGGATTCCTCCATTTGGATTTTTTCGAACTCTCCTCTAAGAGTTTGAAGACGTACCTTCTTTACTTTATCGATTCCTTTGAAAGCATTTTGAAGAATCTCCCATGCTTCCTTAGAAGTGGTTGCATTTGCAACTTTCTCGAACATCGCATCATCAAGACATTGATAGATGAGAGTAAGAGCACTTTGATCCTTCTTTCTCGCCTTCTGCAGATCTACCCTTTGGGCAGCACTCAACGAGTTTTCATCTTCAACCTTCTCAATCCCTTTCTCGACTATCTCCCACACATCATGTGAGCCAAGTAACGCCTTCATTCGAATACACCAACTACCATAGTTATCTTTGGTGAGACGAGGAAATTGGAACAAGTTCATTGAACTCGACATCTTGATCTTCAGCGTAGCTTTGATACCAGTTTGTTGGGAAACACACGGGGCCTTTTAGGCTAATACTAGAGGAAGAGATAAGTTTTAGGAAAGTAAGTTTATTGCTTGAAACTTTCTTGGTACTTCTTAGATCAAGTTACAAGTGCTTATATGACCACCTATTTATACTACTCCATGGAAGTTTCTAGATACAAGATATTTCCATGGATACTTCTACATCATCTTCATAATTCTTATCTAATCTAGATAAGTTTATCTAGATATTTCTTACTTAATATCTTTTCATACTTATCTAAATGTTTCTACACATTTCCATAGATATTTTCTATGGTTCTTTCTTCGACCTTCTAGAAGCTTCCTGTATGAACTCGACTTTCAGCGACCAAATCAAGTTTACGATCTAACAATATCAGTATCAATGTAAGCTTCAACAAGAGACAACGGCTTCACCGTAAAAGGTAGTCACTCTGCACGCCATCCATAATGTGAATGTATTCCAGATTAGGAGCATTAATTGTAACTATAGTGTATTCATATTCGAAATCAGGAGCATCGTTCGTAACAATACACTCCCAGTCAACTACAGAAGTAGCGTCCGCGTGTATCCTTAATCTTTTTAAAGATACTGAAGAGATTAATTCTCACCAAATCATCACAATCTCTCGTAAAACACAGCTCTTCTAAACCAGGGCAACCAGTAATTAAATTCTCAAATGACCTATCACCCGAATATTGAATACCTACCAAACTGATCTTCTTCATAGATAGAAAAAGGACCTTATCTCTAGGCACATCTAACACAAAGTCGCCTTCCAAAGTCAATTCAATAAGTGTATTGCAAGTCTTTAAAAAACCCCAACAAGACTCACGAGTAAATAGCTCAGATGGAATCCAATTAATTATTCCAGTCGCAAACAAAGTTAAGCACAAGTATTTGAACTCCACAGTGAACAACAATACGAAGCCAATCACAAACACGCTTCTAATCACAGTTCAATGGTTTATAATGAAGAGAGAACCTTTGAATAGGCATACCATCACGAATAGCCAAGGTTTTGTCAACTAAATCATGATATCTGTTTGCTTGTTCACTTGCAGGAATTACCACATGGAGATTAGGGAGAAACATCCAAAGGTCCTTCCACCTTTTCGACAAAACGCTTGTTCGACAAGCATCAGCATCGGGAAGTAGAGATAGGATTAGTTGTGTAAGTAATGCGTCTGGCAATGTGCTTATAAAATCTTCTTCAGATGAATGCTTTCTAACTTTACCTCGCCTCAAAATCATGGTTTGTTTCAAGCCTTAAAAAATCTAAAATATTCTTAGTTTAACTGGTTTGTTCACTTGTTGTACTGCCTTCCCTCGTATTCGATGCACCTGTAAACCATAATTTCGATATGCAAGTTATTGCGCATGTTACATATAAAAAGAACTGGCTAAAACTACTGCTAACACTATTATAACAAGTCACAGTGAACCATAAACTTGTTATATAAATGTAAAGTTGAAATCATTTTTCGATGAAACATTTCATCGTTGGTCTACATCATTAAAATTAGCGATCAAACTCAGTTAATCAAGTGTTTTAAAGTAAGTCAAAGATCATACCTTAGGGTTTCGTAAATGGTGAATTTCAAGGTGATTTTTTTCTTTTATGTTTTATTTGGTGGGTTTGGGATGGAAAAAGTTATCTCTGTGTTTCAAAACAGGGAAAATATATTTTTTCTAAAAAAAATATTCACAAGGTGCTTTTGATCGATTGAGGTGTTTACCAAACTTTTTTGGATATTTTATTTTAAAGAATCAATGTCATGAATTAGATTTAACTTCGTTTGGATACCAAACTTTATTAGGATATTAAAGACTAATTTTCATCATCCATCTTCGAGGGTGTTTGGTTAAGCTTCTGAATGAGGTTAGGCTTATATTATATAAGCCATTTATGGCTTATATATAATGAGCTCATAATCCTTTAATAAGTGTTTGGTTTAGCTTTTATAACTAATAAAGTAGAATGACTAAAAAGTACATAAAAATAAAATGTGTGTAATGAATTAAATGTGGGTATAAAAGTCTTTTAATATAATATTCATATATAAGCCTACACCTCCTTAAAAAAGCCACAAAGTTTTGACTTACCAAACCCTCCTTATATAAGCTTATAAGCCTAGTTATATAAGCTTAACCAAACACTTGTTTCGGCTTATTTAACACATATAAGCTAATAAGCTTATAAGCCCATTATATAAGCTTAACCAACATTAATATCTCTTAAACCGTTAATCGTTATACGAAAAAAATATACCATTACGACGGGCATTTAGTTATCTTTCTACAGATATGCTATATGATATACTTTCGACAAAAAAAAAATTCGTTTTTTTCACGTTTTTGTTCGTTGTCGAAAAGTATCATATATGATACTCAGTATCATATATGATAGTAACACTAGTATCATATATTGATATAACTTATCATATATGATATAAACCAATATCATATATGATGAAACATTTTTATCATATATGATATTTTACGCAAATTTTAAAAAAAGAAATAAAAGACAAAAAAAATTCTTCAGAAGTATATCATAATGCATATCTGTAGAAAGCTTATAAAATGCTCATCGTGATGGTATATTTTTTCGTTTAATACTTAACGGTTTAGGAGATATTTAAATTATAAAAATAAGTGAAATAGTTAAATACTTTTAATCTTATCCATTAGATGGGATAGAGATGAATGGTTGGGATGAGTCCCTTGGTATCCAAAATAACTCTTCTCTATGAATTATGTGTACCATTATAATTAGAGTTAAGTACATTTTTGGTCCTAATGCTTTGGCAGGTATAACGGTTTTGGTCCCAACTTTTAAAAATTATCGGATCTTTTCCTATTTCACTCGACCCGTAACACAAGTGGTTCCAAACGTTAGTCAACTAACTGTTGACCGTTTACCATGAGGGTAAAGTTGTCTTTTGCTTTCCATCTCTTCCTCTATAAGAAAAGGTTCATACACTCACATCTAATTCATTTGTAAAAGCTAAAAAACACACAGCCACCATGGATTGTCCAAGATGTCACTCTGTGTGTGCTATTCGAACATCATGGACGGATTTTAATCCAGGCAGACGTTTTTACTGTTGTTCAAGAAGGGTATGATTCTTATTCTTATATTCTTATGATTATCATTCATTTCCCCTCGGAAAAATTTCTTAATTAGGGCACAAATTGTGGGTTTGTTGACTGGTACGACTCACCCATGTGTGCAAGATCTACTCAAATTATTCCTGGTCTTCTTCGAAACATGAATGGGTTACAAGCTATGGTTGCAACAAATCAAAGATAGACAAGGAGATTGAAGATGATGTTAGTGTGTAGTTGGTTGGGGTTTGTATTGTACTATCTTCTTAATTAAAATTGGTTGAATTATGTTTGTAATTGAATGAAAAGTCAATAGTTTTGGGTTGTGAAAGAAACATTGCTATGGGTTCTTGTAATGGCTTAAATTCTTATCTTGAATAAAATGCTGTCTTTTTCCTATAAACTTGGTCCAGTTGACTTATTGTGTTGTGAAAGAAACATTGCTATGTGATGAAAGAAACATTGCTGGTAACACAAGCAATACTTAAACACTAGTAGTAGATAGAGGCCACAAGTCAGACCCATTACATGGGTTTATCTTAAACATGTGCATATCTGTCCATGTTGTTAACCAGTAATTAGGATGAACCCATGATTCAGGGATACCAGTTTCCAAACCATTCTCTGCCATATTTCATATAGCTGCAACAACATGCTTGCAAGGAATCCCTATCAATTCCCACTTTCTGCAAGAACAGGTCTTTGTTTCCACATTAACCACACACTGGTCCTTGCCCAAGTTTACTTGATACAATATCCCCCCCCATTCCAGGTTATTTTGTATTGTGCAGCCTGTTTTTAGTGAAATCAAATATCCTAGTGGCAGCAGGGGTGAGTGCACTATTACTTTTGCTTATAACCTCTTGGGCTATCACAATCCTTTTCATAAGATATTTTCTTATGAATTCCAAACAGGATATAATGGGTTTGTCCATTTCGTCCAATAATTGTTTATTTAACACCTCACACATGTTATCCAAAAGAACATCACCGTGAGGTCTTGTTGTAAATGCAAATTTCTAAGTTAATAGCAATTCATGTCACACAATTCATGTAATTAAATTATGGTAAAAGTGAGTTGAACTTACAAGAAAAGTGAGACCTTGCCCAATGTTGTGGTGGAATTGCTTTTAACCACTCATACACTTCCTTGTTTGTATTCTTAAATTCTTCCATGTTTTTGGTAAACCAAGGTAAATTGGTTGTTGTAGCACATTTCCAAAGCAAATCCTTAAACTGCTTCCCTTTCCATTGTAACTTCATGTCGTAAATATGCTTCAAGCAAAACCTATGTTCAGCAGCAAGGAATGTCTCTACCAATGCTGGTATAAGTCCCTAAAATAAAATCAGATGCAATTAGTTAACTTTGTAAGTAAGGAAAGACAAGAAACAAAGGCATAAAACAAATGAAATTACTTTACCTTTTGTATGTTTGTTATAAAGGTGAAGTTGGAGTTCCTGAACAACTCCAAGTCATCTCCAAGGCAGTCAAGAAACCAAAGCCATGATTGCTTATTTTTAGCCTCTACCACTTCATAATTTGTCTCAACATCTATCTTAATTGTTGTATCTGGGTTCTTTTCTTTCAACTCTAAGACATATTGTCTAAGCTGGCCATACTGAGCTGAGTAGTCACCAAAAACTTTATGACTTGCCATTTTCTTTGTCCTAGATACTTTCTGTTTGGTTAACCCTATTTCATACTTCTTTTGAAATTGATCTTCAAGAGCATCAAGTGGTATCTTATGGTTTGGTTTGATTGTTTCCTCAATCTCTTGTGATAAGAAGGTAGTTGTGCACTTACTCACATACCTAGTTTGGAGACAAGTGTGTGTATTATTGAATATTCTACAGTACCAAGTGAATTCAACCTTTGGTTTTATACAATACACTGTCCAAGGACACTTTAATGTCTCAACCACATCTTTTTCTCCACTTTTTTGTCTTTTTCTTCTTAGAATCTTTACCAATTGACTTACTACCACAAACGAAACGAAGTTCGTTCCCTTTCGTCAAGTAGGTAAAGTAGGCATACGAACCACTTTAGCTTTGCCTTAGACTCTATTGGAACAAATGGATAGCGCTTATTCTCTTTCAATCAACAAAATGAGAAATGGGGGAGAAAGAAAGAGGTCTTTATTGAAGAGGCTTTGCACCCGGAATAGGACTAATGCAGATCCAGAAGAATGGGTCTGGGCTTTCGAAAAGATGAATATGCAAAGGGTAAGGTAAAGAGAAAGTCTTTTGAACAACCAACCTGACATAGGGATTCTAGCTCGCCCACTTAGAGCAGATGGAGATTATTTGGGCCATCACCAAGCCCACTAGTTGATCCACTATCACAACTTGGCCCACCAGTTGAAAAAACAGGAACAATTCCCCTGTATTGTGCCTTAATCCTTTTTTTATCATTTTTTCGAAAACAATTATCTCCTATTATCAACTGCAAGTGAACTTACCATGTTCTTGATTATCTCCTTATTAGGAAAAGTTTGACTAACATAGAAGTTCTTTGTGTATAGCTGACCATCTACAGGTTTATGTGATTTACGTAGCTTATTCATGGTTTTCTTTCTCTCTACCTCAGGATCATCACTATCAACATCCCTCTCAAAATCTTCAAGGTCACACTCCTCATACACTTCTTGTTCATTGTTGTCAACAACTTGCTCAGGGTTAGGATCAATGGTACCAACCCACTTTACATAGGGTCAAGGTTTTTTTTAAGAATATCCATGTCTATATGCACATCCTCAATCCTATCCTCTATATCACACTCAAAGTCACTGTCTTAACTCTTTTCCCCTTCAACACTCTCATCCTCACCACCCTGATATTCATCACTGTCACACTCACCACTATCATCTTGACCAATTACATTTTGAACAGAAAAAGTATGCTTACTTGTATGTCCCCTGTCTTGGTAAGAAAACAGGGGATCTAACTCTTCTACATTCGCATCCCTATCTAACTCATCAACATTTAAACCTAAATCAGCACACTCTTCTACATTCTCATCCGTTACACTCTCATCTACATTCAATCCTAAATCAGCACAATCAGCTACATTCTCATCCCTTACACTCTCATCAACATTCAATCCTATATCATCACAATCAGCTACATTCTCATCAGCCTCCTCTTCTAAATCTATAGTTTCTACAGCTGACATATCAACGGGATGTTCAACAAACAACTCCAATAGCTTCTACTTATGCACATAGCTAAGCATATCCAAAACCTCTATATCAAATCTTAAGGGTTCAAGACCTTTATCTCAATCACCAACAGTAGGTTTCTTATAGAAAAATTTTATTTTAGGATTATCGTAACCTAATTTCTTTAACATACTTGAAACTTCAATTACAGAGAATCCATTCGCATCTACATCATCAAACCAATCACATTTACCATTTTTATAGAAACGTCTTGGAGCCCTAGTTCTCTTTGGACCATAATCATAAGCAAATGCACCTCCATGATTAACTTTTACACTGAATATATTAGCAAGATTCTCTGTAAACACAAAAATAACAAAAGAATTAAGGTTTATCAATTATATGAAAGGAATACAAAATTATATTGAAAAACATTTACAATTACTTACTGTATTTCACATATGGATTGTGTGTTTTGCCTTTAGGTCTTAATTTCCAATTTATGATCGTCATTTTCTGGGGAGTTTTTTAGGGTTTGCGTTTTTATCAATTGGGGGAAAATTGGGTGGATCAATTTTGATAAGAAAAAGGTTAGCTGGGACGATTTATGTGGGGGGGGGTTGATTAATATTGCAACATTAATAGTTAGAAGAAGTAAATGTCCATATTGTCCTTGGTTATTTTATGGAAAGACAAATTTACCCTCATTGTAAAAGGTCAATAGTTAGTTGACTAACGTTTGGGACTAACTGTGTTACGGGCGAGTAAAATAGGACAAGATCCGATACTTTTAAAAGTTGGGACCAAAATCGTTATACCCGCCAACCCATTAGGACCAAATGTACTTGACTTTTATAATTATTTATACTCTAAGGAATTGTAAACAAACATTTAACAAAAACTAATTAAAGTAAATAAAGTATAAAACTATTTTTGATGATAAAACTCAACTTTGTGTGTGCAAGATACAACATGTCAAATCATCTATGTCAATAACAAGTCTAATACTGGCCTAAAATTTAACTCTAGATAACATCGAGCTTTGTAAACTAAAATATGCAGAATTTTCAAAGTTTTGTGGGTGGGCCATGGCTCACCTTACACCCCACATGCCTTCGCTATTGAAAAGCTAATTCATACAGCTTTTTAAATAAGTAGTTTCGTAAAATTTATAAATAACTGATATACCCTCCAAACATATTATAATTTATTTGAATATGTCCTTTTTAAGTCATTTAACATTTTAATTTTATAGTTAACACCTAATTTATCTAAAACTTTAATTGAAAAACAATACAGCTTATAGATAATGTTAACAGCTTTCTAATTAAAAGCTTACAGCTTACAGCTATTTTTACCAAACATAGTTGATATCACTTAATATGTTTCTTAATGGAGAGAGTTAGGTATTAGTAATCTTCCAATTATAAGGGATAAAATGTTTGAGCCCACTAAAAGGCTTAAAAAAACAAACATGGAGCAATCCAACCAAATTACGTGATTAAATCACACCAAGACATCAACGTTATTTTAGATTTAGTTTTTTAGATCAAAGGGTGACCAAAATCTTGTAATGTTACTAAATAAGTGATCGAACACTCTTTATACTAAAAGTATTATTTCATATGAAGTAGCCCCTAAATTAATTTTCTGTGTTGTGAAAGTTTTATTTCATATCAAATGGTCCCTAAATATTTTAAATTGTTTACTTTTAGTTTCTTTGATGGAAGAGTAGCCCAAACAAATGGAATGTATGTAAGTAATGGGGAGTTCGGTTTGGTGACCAAACTGTGGGGTGGAAATAACGTCAGCCATATAGATGGTATTAGGGTTTAGAAAAAGTTTGAAAGATTTGAGAAATATTCAAAAATAATAATAAGAGAGAGAAAGTATATAGGTAATAATATTAATTTACTAAATTTGTATTAGATTAAAAAGGTTATATAAACATCACTGGGATTCAAGGCTTCCATACTATCGAATTGAATGTCCTTGTGGGCTCGAATCAATAACTATTAACTCGTCGTTAAAAAAATGTTATATTAAAAAATTTCGAAGGAAAAAATAGATATTAAAGGACAAAATTAGAACATGTTGTGGCTAAAGCAAATCAAAATTAGTACTAGAATTTTAGATCACACCTACTTTGTTGGAGCTCTATGGGTTTTGTGGGCCACCGACTCCTAGTATTGTATTCTCTCCGTCCCATAATAATAGTCCACCAACAAAAAACACGCAGTTTAATAAAAATATCACTTTTTCAGCTTTTTCTCTCTTACTTTTTACACAATGACAATTTTATCCGTAACCAATTAATTTATAACTTCTTTATTGTTTGTAATAATAACCTCAAGTGAGGGTGATATGGTAAACTTAATCTACATTTTTCATCTATTTTTGGCCTGGACTATTAATTCGGGACGTCCAAAAATAGTAACATAGACTATTAATATGGGACGGAGGAAGTATAAAACTTCAACCAGATATTTGTTTTTTTATTTAATTAGAGTTCAACAGTGTGAATCCCTCACATCAAACGCTTTCTAAGAGGGTATGGTGTGATAACGTCGAACCTAACGTTGGTCGGGTTTGGTCAGCGCTATCACAACGCAACCTAAAATCTACATGATAAAAATGACAAAAAAAATGAGTTGTTAATTATGGTTGAAGAGAAAGTTCTTGGGGTAATTTTGTCTTATTAGGCTCCTAACGACATTCTCTTCTTTAACTTAAAGGCATTTTAGTCATTTTGTAAATAAGGAGGTGTTTCCACCAATAGGAGTAAAAATTTTTGCTCTTTACTTGGATGTCACCATCTTTACCCTTTATTTCTTTTCATCCAATGGCCTTGATTAATCACCAATCACTACTTTCACTTCCCTTCGTCCTTCTAGAAACATGTTCCTAGTCACACACAAAATAAAAATGACCCTTTTTCTTTCTTTTTATGTTAGTTTTAAAATAGATAAAAAAAAATAGAACTACTAAAAATTAATTATTTTAACACTAAAGAAACTATTATAAAAAAAATTTATTTATTTATTTTATTTTGATACGATTAATAAAATGTTAAAACTAAAAATAAAATGTTAATATATGGAAAACGAATATCGAGACGAGTTACGCAACAAGGTCAAAACCGTTAGCTCAGTAAACTTGTGTGCTTTCCTTTGAAATGCTTGAAGAATATATTTTACTTCAATTAATTCTCAATAAACATAAAAATGTTGTCGAGCGACACTCGAAGGTGCCATTTTTGCCATGTATTCAATCCGTTTTAGGTGCAAGACATAAAAACACAAACCAAGGATATTTGCAATATAATCTATTATATCTAACTTTTAGGTCCTTATCTTTCAAATGCAAGAGTACATTTAATGCCAGTACAATTGGGCTAAGCTATGCTAAGTATGGTACAAGTATAGAATGTTGGAATACATACATACGGGTTAAACAAGCTCTTGGTGTACATACAGGTTAAAACAAGTTATGGGCGGGTTGTGCATCCACTGTTGAGAATGCACAACATCTTAAGGGTTTTACAAGTATTAATTGTCTGGAATGTTAAACATCTAGCAGTTACAAATATTATAATTGAAAGCTTCCATTAATGTTTGTGTGTATAAATGTATGGCGGCAGTGTTTGTATTCCTCACATCGTAACTGAATCTAATCAAGTAGCAGCCATGTCTTGAAATTCTTCCCAGTGTGCCATGTCTGCTTATTCGCCCAAGGAATCCCAAAAGAAGCCGGACAACAAGACTGTCTGCAGTTCAGCCAAGAATGCTGAATCTTCAACAAAAAATTGAAGTCAGAAACTTAGGTTGCTGACATGTCTGTTGCTAGTTCTTACAAGCATTCGCCAAAAAAGCCTGAAGGTAAGGTTGTATGCGGCACATCCAAGGCTACTGAAACATCAAATGTTGATGGAACCATGAAATCAAATACCAATACCCTGTAAACAGCAAAGCCTTTGTTCTTGAGCCAACTGGATATGAATATCACAGGTTTTATTATTGGCATGATTGGGAGGATATGGGATGTGAATGCTCCAAATGGTCATTATTTGTCTACTGATTTTGTAGTGTCTGATAGCAAGGTAGCATTAACATAAAAATGTATTTTTTTAAATTATTTTTAGGATGCCGTTGTGATGGTTAACGTTTAATTTTAAAGGGAAAGCTCATTCATTGTAGTGCGAAGGCGAATGTTGCGCACAATTTTATACGGGTAAAAGAAGGAGGTATATATTCAATAAAGAACTTTGTTGTTCATCAAAATAAACAAGAGTATCAGATTCTGAAAGATGATACCTTCATGTTGGAATTTGATGGCGCGACTGTGGTGTGAAAGTTTTCTGTGGCACATGAAGGCTTTGTAAGATATCCATTTCGAATAATTCCTTTGGACCGCGTTAAGGTTACAAACAATAAGTTTATGTTTGGTCAGTTCTTTTCCCCTTTTCCTGCAATAATAATAAATATGATGTTAGTTGGTAATCAAGGTTAGTTATCCGCTTATGGATGTGTGATTTGAAGATGCAGATGTTGCTGGGTATGTTACAAATGTTGGGAGAACTACTGTCAAAAAGACACGATCTAAAGCTCTCGATTTTTTCCTGAATAGTCCAAGGTTCTTTCGCTTTTATATATTTACAATTGGCAAATTTATTTGTCGATTTAGGCAAATTTAGTTTACACTATCTTTTCATGGAACAGTGGGGAGTCTCTTAGGGTTACATTATGGGGTGCCCTTGGTGAGGTTCTATTAGAAAAGAAAACCAAACATCTCGGTGACTGCCCAACTGTTCTAACTTTGCTATCAGCTAAGATTTGGTAGAGTAGGTGCCCTTTTTACGCATATAAAGTATTTATATTTGAGACTCTAATTATAAACATTGTCTTACCTTTCAAATAAGTTAAGCTTATCCAGTAGCTCCTCGACAGCTATTTACGATGACTCGGATATACCTATTATCCAAGAGCTGGAAAAAACAATGGGTAAGTATGCATTAATATATAAACTATGGCATATAGGAACAAGCATGACACCTTTAATTGAATGGCAGATGTGAAGCTAAAAGTGTGCTTGGGGGTGACTTGATTGATCTAACACAACCGCGGGTAGGCACGCTTGAAAACCTATTGATGTGGGCACGCAATCGGCGTAATGATGTAAGGTTTTTTCATTAGAAGACTATACTTTCTGAGTGTATTACATCATACTTACATTATTATTTATATGCAGCTTGCGTTTTTCCATTGTAAGGTCAGGCTTGACCATGAGCGAACAAGAAAGGGTTGGAATTACCCTTCATGTGGTTTAGCTTCCAACAAAAAAGGAGTAACCCGCCAAGATGGGGGGGGGGGGGGGGGGGGTTGTGAAGCATGTCTGAAACCTGTGAATTATCCTGTATTAAGGTTCGTATATATTCTTTAATATGGTTCTAACAGTGTAATAACAACCCAACCCAACATCTACTTATCTGCGCTTATGCTTCATCATACTTGCACGTATCGCCTTGAACTTGGTGTTGCTGACACAACGACCACAAGTGTAGTAGTATTTTTTGATGAGTAGGCTACACAGTTGACTGGATGCTCAGCTGAAAGCATCACTTACGGAGAGCCTGAAGATGAGTCAAACTTGCCTCCTTCTATAACCAATATCATCGGGGAAACTCACACTCTGGAAGAGTTTTCAAACTTTGAAAGCTCTACATGTTGGGAAATCATTCCTCCCCCCCCCCCCCCCCGATGAAGTTGATGATACCAATGATAGTACTGACTCAGGTACTATGGATCCTATCCCTACACCTGTAGTGGAAGTCTCTACCCGCAAAAGTAAGCGTTTGAAGAAGTTAGCAGAACAGCCTTCGGTCACAACACCCGCCAAGACATCTGAAAAGAAGAAAAATAAGAGGCATGTTCTGTGTTGTTTACTAAAATTGAAATATTTGAATCATATTCATTTGTGTTTTTTCTAACTTATTTGGTAATCACATTACTATAGCATTACCCTTGATGACTCGGACTCTGAAGCATCGTCTAAGGAATACACGAATAATGATTTAGTTAAGCAGAAAAGCAATCCCCGGTCAGTGTACATAAACAGCTCCCCTATTTCAATAACAAATCTTATGGTATTCTTTAATCAGCTTTAACCTAACTAAGTGGTTATTATGTGATTGAAGATATGTAGCATCAGATTCCGACGCGAACTAAGAGGGTTGCTAAACACAAGGGCTGGAAAAATGAGCTACTAATCAAGCAAGAGCCACTACCTAAGATTTAGTAGTCAGTTTTAATTTTGTTTCTTATTAATAAAATACAATTACGTGTATTGTTACAATTTCAATGCTAATATCATTTTGTTTTCTAAATTTCGGTCCAAAATTACATTAGCTTACATTCCCAAACTCTTTACATATTATATAAAAAACTTGTATCAAAGTAAACTTTGATCCTACTAACACCCAAATTACACATAACAATAAAACAAGTTCATGTATTGTTACAGTTTCACAATGCTAACCAACTACACTTTGATTTTGCTGACCCACATATTACACATAACAATAACAAACATGAACTTTTAAACTTAACAAGTATCATCTGACTAGTTTATTAGCCAATCTTAAACTTATATAAGTTATGATTTTTTGATATGAAACATCAAATGATAGCCTTAAGTGGTCTATTAATGACTAGCCTGTTTAGTTGTTTGGCAGTTTATTAATTTAACTGCTTATTTATTATAGATTTGTGGTTATGCCTTATCAGATTCAAAATTTAAGTCCCTATCTTCATAAATACGATTATTTGATGTTTTTTGTACATCAAAAATGAGTGGTCCTATACAAAATGATAGTCTATCAAACATACTAAATGGTTCTGTAACCGTACAGTTAAATACAATAATCAGGGATGATGGAAAGGTACAAAGTTACTGTGGGTTGCAATTAACAGAAAAAGACAATATGTGAATCGTCTAAGGTAGCATCCAAACGTGGACTCAAAAAGTCAGTAGGTAATCAATTTATAAAATGCAACAAAAGCGAGACTTATTATGTGAAGTTGAATGATGATTGTTCCCATTTTGTAGAACCCGCAGCTGAATCATCAAAGGAAGCATCAAAACGTGCAAAGTAAGACTCGGCAGGTTATCACTTTATGAAACTAAACAAAAACAAGACTTACTATATGTGATCGAATAAAGTTCAATTCTTTGTCCAGGTCCAGCACACATCTGATCTTCGAAAAAAATCAAAAATGCGGCACTCACATCTGCAGGTAATGGTATCAATTGTCCATAGTTCTACATTAGATAATATAACTTAAATTGTATTAATATGGATGACATATGTGTAAGTTATTGATGTTATTACTATGATGTTGGTGCTCCATCGTACGAATGCCAAAATTGTCATGCGCTGATGTGGTATGAAGGAAGAAGCAACAAAGTAAAAAAGGCTGTAAATCCAACTTCCTCACTTGTTGTCAAGATGGTAACGTCTTACTACCCAAATTCCTACCGTCACCTCCACCATTAGACCATCTTCTAGATTATAATGCTCTTGCAACATCAAAATTTAGAGATCAAATACGAGTATACAATGAGATGTTTTGCTTTACATCATTTGGAGCAAAAATAGATCATTCTATCAATACAGGTAGGGCCCATATACTTTTCGAATAAATGGACAAAACTGTCGTAGAATAGGATCTTTATTACCTCAGGAAGGATTTCAACCAAGATAAGCACAGCTATACTTCTTTGACACACATAATGAAATAGCAAATCGCATGGGAGCTTTCATAGATAAAGAGGCAGGACAAGGTGTTGACAGAAATATTATAGCAAGCCTGCTTCAAATGTTGGACACTCACAGTACACTATCCAAGGCATTTCGGATGGCGAGAGATTGGCATAATTCAAACAATTTGGCCACTTTTGAATTACGCCTACTTAGCTAACGGCGTTCAGCGCGTCAATATAATGTGCCATTTGTGTCTGAAGTAGCACCGCTAATAACTAATGATTTTGGAGATGGCAAGCCTAATAGGATATCATTATAACTAATAAGGAAGGCTTCCCTCAGCGAATTTCCGAATTACACCCGCAGTACATGGCATTGTAGTATCCATTGTTGTTTCCATATGGAGAAGATGGTTTTCATGAGAAGATACCATATCATTACAATACAGGCATCCGACGAACAAAGCGGGCGTTTATTACAATGAAAGAGTATTACTGTTACGTAATTCAACAAAGAAACAACCAGGGATCTACATTGCTAAAAGGAGGCCGATTATATCAGCAATTTTTAGTAGATGCCTTCATAGTTGTTGAAGAGCAAAGGCTGAAATGGACAAGGAACAATCAAGATACACTCCGTGTTGACCTGTATCAAAATCTATGTGACGCACTCACAAGAGGTGATACATGTGCAGTTGGACTAGGTAAAAGGATAGTGTTGCCAAGATCTTTTGTTGGTGGTCCTAGGTATAGTCCTAGGTATAGATGCATAACTACCAAGATGCAATGGCTCTCTGTCGAGCGAATGGTAATCCTGACCTATTCATCACTTTCACTTCTAATCCTAAATGGCCGGAAATCAATGAAATGTTAGCTTACATACCAGGCCAGAACTCACACGATCGGCCAGAAGTTGGAACACGTATTTTTAAGATGAAACTAACCTCTCTCTTGGATGACCTAACTAAATACCATATATTTGGTACATCATGTGCAGGTAAGGAGTGAAAATTATCAACTCAATTTATCTTCTTTACACAGTATACTGGATAACATTTACTAATACTCTTCTATTCAATTTCAGTTGTGTATGTGATTGAATTTCAAAAATGTGGTCTTCCTCGCGCTCACATTCTCTTATGGTTGGACGAAGCAGCTAAATGCAAAACACCAACTGAAATTGATAATATAATTTCAGCAGAACTCCCATCACCAATAGAAGATTCAGACGGGTACAAGGTATTTCTGATTTCATGTTACACGGACCATGTGGTAAAAACGGGAAAAATGTTGCATGTACTAATGATGGGAAATGCAATAGACATTTTCCAAAACCATTCTTGGCAGAAAATTCAATTTATGAAGACGGTTACCCAAATTATCGACGAAGAGACAAAAAATTAAGCGTTGTCAAAGGAAAGTTTACGTTCACCAATCAACATGTCGTCCCACACAATAAGTATTTACTACTAAAATACCAGGCACATATTAACGTTGAGTGGTGCAACAGATCAAAAGCAATCAAGTACTTATTCAAGTACTTGAATAAAGGTCCTGATAGAGCATCGATTGCAATACACGAGAATGTCCAAAAAGGCACAAGCCCAGATAATGACCAGGTTACAACAGTTGATGAAGTAAAGAACTATTTGAACTGTCGGTTTTATCCCCATGTGAAGCAGTTTGGCGCCTATTCTCTTTCGACATCCACTACTCCTATCCAAGAGTAATGCAACTCAATTTCCACTTACCCAATCAGAATGCAGTAACATTACAGGACTCGGATCGTTTACCGGCTCTACTACAAAGAGAAGGAATTGATGTAATAATGTTCACTGATTGGTTTGAATTGAACAAGTGGGATACCAATGCGATGGCATACACGTATACTCAGATCCCTGAGCATTATGTATGGCTACAGGACCGAAAGTCTTAGCACCCCAGAAAACAGCAAAAATGCATAGGCAGGATTGTATATTCGACACCAGCTACGGGGGAGCATTACTATCTTAGACTATTAAATATTGTTAAAGGGCCTGAAGGTTTCGAAGAACTCGTGACGGTTAATACTAGATTATGCACAACATTCAAAGAAGCATGCTTTTATTATGGTCTCCTTAATAATGATATGGAATGGAGGCATGCTATCAATGAGGCAAGCCAGTGGGCCCTTGCCCCTCAGCTACGAGACACATTTGTTACCATTTTAGTATTCTATGACGTAAGTCAGCCGTTAAAGTTATGGGACGAAAGCTGGGAACACTTATCAGATGACATTCTCCATCGGAAGCGAAAGCTTTATAATTACACGGAGTTGCAACTATCTCCAGAACAAATACAAAATGATTGTATTATAGAGATTGAGATTTTGCTGAAAAATCATGGAAATCCTTAGCATATTTTCCCGATCTGCCTCGACCAAATCCCACTTTACTGACAAACCTAGACAGTCGGCTTATTAGAGAAGCAATGGATTTTGACATCAAGAAAAGTGCAAATCAGCATGTAGAGTTACATGCCCAACTAAACCCAGAACAACGCTCGATATACGAACGGGTTATTGACTCAATACACAACAACAAGGGTGACTTCTGCTTTGTTTATGGTCTCGGTGGCACAGGAAAGACTTTCCTTTACACAACTATAATATCAAGGCTAAGATCCGAAAGAATAATTGTACTACCAGTCGCATCTTCAGGTATACTACTTTATTAAAAATTATTTACTCTTATACCCATAAAATAAGTCCCAGAACACCTCATGTTTAAAAATCTTAATCTTAAATTTACTTTCAAACTTGGTATAGGAATAGCTTCATTGCTCCTCCCGGGAGGCAAAACCGCTCATAGCAGATTTGTAATACCATTAGAAGTAGTGGAGAACACTACATGTGGAATAAAGCAAAATACTCAACTAGCACAGTTAATGCAAGAAACCCGGTTAATTATTTGGGATGAAGCACCAATGACGCAAAGATATGCTTTTGAAGCATTAGACAAAACGTTAAGAGATATATTAGGATTTGAAAACCCCGAGAACCGAAGCAAGCTATTTCGTGGGATGACCGTTTTGCTAGGTGGTGACTTTAGACAGATCCTACCAGTCATACCAAAAGTTCGAAGACCAGAAGTAGTTCAAGCTTGCATTAACAGGTCTGAGCTTTGGAAATACTGCAAAGTCTTCACACTCACACGAAGCATGAGAGTGAATGAGTATGGATGTAATGGTCAAATTGACATTAAAAAGCAAAATATCAATCGTTGGGTTTTAGATATTGGCGATGGTGTAGTTCCAGCCAAAATTAAAGAAGAAGAAGATGAAGCTTCATGGACTGAAATTCCTGATCATATCCTGGGACTCTCCAATTGCAAAAATAGTAGAAGAAGCCTATCCAGATTTTATAGCAAGACAAAGAGATAATGCATTCCTAAAGGAGAGAACCATTCTAACACCAAAAATGAAGACGCTGATGCAATCAACACATACATGTTCAACCAACTAGAAGGGGCATCTGTGACTTACAAAAGTGCAGATGAAATATGTATGGGTTCAACGGAAACACTAGCTCAACACAATCTATATCCTATGGAGTTTCTAAACACCTTAACTTTCTCCGGTATGCCACCACATGAACTCTGTTTAAAAAAAAGTAATTACCCATAATGCTAATGCGGAATCTTAATACAGGGCTTGGTCTATGCAATGGAACAAGGCTTCGTATTAGAGATTTAGGTGAATTTGTGCTTCATTGTAAAATCCTAACTAGATCAAACGTTGGCGATAACGTTGTAATCCACATAATCATTCTCACTTCGACTCAATCAAAATGGCCCTTTGTACTCAAAAGAAGGCAATTCCCTATCAAACCGTGCTACGCAATGACTATTAACAAGAGTCAGGGACAGTCACTAAACTATGTTGGCCTATACTTTCTAAGCCCAGTTTTTAGTCATGGGCAACTCTACGTGGCATTATCAAGAGTGACAAGTCCTGAGGGGCTAAAAATCTTAATGATTGAAGACCAAGACATGGAACTAAGGCATCACACCCATAACATAGTCTTCAAAGAGGCATTTACCAACTTATCATAATGTAAAAGAAAAATTGCCACCAGAATAAACATCTACTTCTATAGATTTTGTTTGAATCTGTTGATATTTTTTACCTACCGTTTGGAACTACTTGATATCAATATGTAAATTGACAACCAGCATCTTTGTGATTTGAAAGAATATAAAATCAAAATTAGAAATGAAACAGCTGAATACTAATTCTGTAACGGTTGTAGTATGTTACACTTTATGACATACAAAATTTAAAATATTCAAAAATAACACGACACTTGATGTAAAATATAATAATACATATATATAATATATCGTAACGTAAGTGATTCGACAAACAATTCCTTTAGGAAAAAGAATTATAAGTCAAAACTCACAAAATAATATATAATATATATACCGAGCAAGTGATCACCCGGGTCGTGTCCCAACGAAGTGTGAAATTGGCGGTTACGTTATTCTTTTGACTATTGGATGCTTGAATAACGAGAGTTGGAATTTGGTTTCTAAAACTATGAGAAAAGCATATAAAGAACGAGAGTTAAAATTAAAGCTCGAGAAATAAAACTAAGGTATACTAAATAAAATCTAAAACTATGAGAAAAAAAAAACATAATAAGGCATCAAAATTAAACTAGAAAATAAATCTTAAATCTACAGGGAACATAATTAAAAGCAATTAATGCAAGCTACACTAATAAACATAAGCAAATAAACAACGAAAATAAATAACGTTCAAGCTAAAACGCGACGAATTAAGCAAATCACAAAATCTTATAGCTACAAAAGCAAACTTAATTTTTCTAAGTCCTAATTAATAAATAAATAAAAAATAGAAAAAGAGTTGTATTTTTTTTTTTACTTTTAAATAATTTATTATGAATTAAAAATGATTTAACCTAATTAAATAATTTTAAAAATATTAAGTCATTTTATAAAAATTATAATAAAGTTACAGAAGTAGCTAACGGTATAAAGATTGTATAATTGATGAAAAAGTAAAACTAAATAAGTTGGACTAAGCTATTTGCTGTTAAAGAAAATGCTAAAACGAGTTCAAATAAAACATGTTGCATTAGTGAAACAAGAAAGTCAAGTAGCACAGGTGGTTCTACTCTGTTTGTGTGAGTCATGACTTACTTTCTGGGAGGTCAGTGGTTCGAATCTACCCCTGCCCATTTTTAAAAACCATTTTTTTTTAAATCCTATCCCTAGAACCAAACAACCCTTAACTCAGCAGCTTAAAAGAAAAAGAAAAAAAAATAGAAAGCTAAGAACAACAATTAAAAGTGAGCAACTAGTAAACTAGCATAGATTATTATTTTTGTTTAGAACAGTTTTACACAAAACAATATAACTAACAAAAAAAACATACAAAAACAAAGACCATGAAACATTAGCAGTTCTACTTTCGTGTTTTAATACCAAATGTAATCTAAGTAAATGACATTAACAAACATTCAACAGTAATGTGATTAGCAATCCAAGAACTTATTAAAACTTAACACATGACAGATTCAAAATCAAATAAATAAATAAAAACTGCAAACACAAAAAATAAGAATAATACCTGAGGAAACAAGAATCAAAACTACATTCAACCCATTCAACCATAAATTTAAACCATCATATATGAACAATCTTGAAGTTAAAATATCCAAAATTTTCTCAACAAAAACCTTGAACCCTTCTTTACTTTTTCTTTTTTTTTTTTCTTCTTTCGGCACAGTACTACAACACCAACATCAAACACTCTTCTTTCTTTTCGATGATGATTAATAACAAAACAGAGCAACCCTTTATTTTTCGGTATAAAAGCAGTAAGTAAAAAAAAACTTATTTTTTTAATATGGAACAGTATCCATATGAACAAAATCATAATCAAAAACCATTTCCATTACCATTTCTTGTTTCATTTTCTGGATTTTCGAACCAAATAAAAGAAAATTAATTAATTTTCGAACAGTAATAATCAAGAATAATTCAATACTGGAATTAAATAATTTTAGATCTAAAAAAAAATTTCAAGAACAGAATAAAAGAAACTTGACTTTAAATTAAAACAACAATAATTAAAATTTAATACAAATTAAAAAGCTAAACACCTACATTAAAGAAAAATAAAAGCATTAACTCATATTAATGAACCCTAAATTGTAAAAAAAAAAAGCAAATCGTCAAAACTAGAGATGTAAAACAATTAATTATAGCATTTAAAACAATTGATGACAAATTATAAATCTCATTAAGCATTTCAAATCATTCGTGCAATATTAAAAAAACAATTTAAATCCATTTGATAATCTTTAAACTAACAGTTAACATATAAAGTCATTAACACCCTTTTTTTCAGTTCAAAAATAAATAAGAAAAACAAATTTTAAGAATTAAAACTTCTAACAGTACGAAAAATAATTTCAAGAACAAGAAAGATTGCTTGATTAAAAATTTCTTAATTAACAACAAAGTACAATGCCTAAAAAACTTAAATTAAAACCTACACTAGAAAAATTAAAAGACATGTCTTTCTTCTTCTTTTCTCCTCTTTTTATAGCCAAATTTGAATCTTTGGGTCTTTGTCTTTTTTTTCTCTGACTTCATCACGTGGGTTAGCCTTGATAAGTCTTGGAGGGTCTAAATCTCTTATTTATCTTTGCTTCACGTTTTCCTCTTGATTCATCATCTCTTTTGTCTTTTTTCGTTTGAATTCGAATCTTGTGTGGGGTTAAGAATTGATGTAAGGGGTGGTTTTGGATGTAGCATAAAAGGGTAAAACGAGGGGGAAGGGATATGGATTAGTGTTTTGGATCATGGTGTTTTTAGCAATGGTGGCTGAGTTTTATTTGATGAAACCCTAAGATACTGCTTCATGAATAAAAGGGCTGGGGAATTGTTATTCGGGCTTTGGTGTAGAATGGGGTTCACAAAAAAAAATGGTAACAAAAAGATTATAAGGGCTGGGTTATCATTTTTGGTTTTGGGCCAGTTTATTCGGCTTGTAAACAAAAGTTGGGGTTGGGTTATTTGCACTATTTTCAAGAGTATAACGGGCTGACCCAGCCCGTTAAACGGGTGCGGGTTTGCTCGTTAAATAAATTTTGGCTTCGGGATCGTTTTTAGATGCTCGTTCCATTGTCGTATCCCGGAGTTGACTTTGACTTCATCTTGACTTGTAAAAATCACGAACATTGTCGGGTCGATCCGAAATTGTCCGTTTTCGCTCGGTTTTCAATCTTTTTGTACCTATTTGACATAAAACACAAAACGAATACATTTGCAATATAAAATGATGTATTTAAGTGTTTTTAGTCATTTTTCACCGGGCTTTATGGGTATAAAATGATGAGTAAATGGACCCTCATCAACACTATTATGGTATACTTATTTACTAACTTCTATCATGAGTCTTAATACCATTTCATAATTAAACATAGCGTAATTTAGAATTCATAAAGTATTAAGACAAATAAAAATAAATAGTATTTCCTTAAGATAAAATGTTGTATAACTAAATAAAACAAAGAAACAAAACTAATAATGCAAAAAAGTTACACAAGACTTAAAAGCAACCAATAACTCCCTAAATCTTCATTCCAGCGACTCATATTCAAACGGTAAAATCCTTCAAGTTAGTAATAAACGTTGACTTATCATTCTTCTTATGCTTGGTCTCTCTACACATTAACTGCAAAACCACACACTTAGCCACATCATCCTTATGAATCTGTTGTAGCAACTCAACTCCTTACTGTTTTTCAATACTACCACTTAACTTCTTAAATTCACTTAGGTATGCAGCTCTCTTAGAAGCGCCATTTTTTAACATTATAGACAATAATTCTAAACTATCAGCCACCATATCATCATCTAGCATTTCCTTTTTAAAAATCTCCACCAACATATCGATCGGGCTATTACAATGATCAGATTTTGAAGACTCGGCCATGATAAAGATGATAATTAATTCCGAATACATTTTCTATAACTCAAATCCCCTATAAATATGCAATAAACACTTACTTTCTAAACTGCTAAGCATTTATTAAAGTAGCTAAACAGATATAAAACTCCCATTCTCTTCACATCCTCACATTAAACAAATAATAACAGTCATACTCATACCTATATAACTAGGGTATTCAGATCACATAGGTGAATCAGAAGCTTTCTACAAATACTTCCTATATATTCAGCCTAACAAAAATAATACCAGATCACATATGAACTCAATCACAACCCAGCTAAAAAGCTACACGTAAGTACACCATATGTCTACAAGGTGGGATTAACTCACATTTCTTGAAGTCCATTTAGATCATGTGGTGAACCATGAAATTCCCTTTCAGCAGCTCTTACCCTAAAACTAATAATAACTTGCTTTCGATTTCACCACCTCTCACCCTGAAACATATAATAAATTGTTGTCATCGCAGCATCATATCATAATGTTATATAAAATTAACATCTATACCTTCAATTAGTAGGTGAGTGCATGTGTGTTGATGAAAATTAGATTGTACATGTTTGTTGTTTTAAACATACATAATCTGCATGAAACCCAACACTTATATCATTTGTTGTTTATAGTATAAGAACTTAGCGGCTTTAAACTAAACTAAAAACTAAATTAAACATAACCTTATAACGAAAGTAGTACACTCTAACATCACAAAACATCTAACGCACATATCCAAACTGCAAAGCATACAACGGATCCTAACAATAAAATAAACTCAATTGGTAATTCAAATTAATAAATATTAAAAATATATAACTTCAACCGCACAATGAAACGGATTTAACAGTAAAAGTTATTACATGCCAGTGTTTATGATTCATAGACTTACAAAAAAGGAGCTTCACATTACATAATCATTCATAAACATAAAACTTAAACTATAGATCATTGTATCATAAATACCAAAAGAAAATGATCATAATCATTAATATATACACAAAAGAATCTACAAAAGCTTATCCACATAGCCCTAAGGATCAAGGCCCTCCATCAGTTCCGAAGCTGCGGCTTTCACATCCATGTTGTCCCTATAAAATGATAACAAACCATTCAAATCACGAAGCTTATCCGTCTCGCATGCATGGATGTCTCTTAAATGGTCAAACCACTCCTCAATCTCCTCCGTCTCTTCTTCTTGATCCTCCAATTCACCAATCAACAGCCCAATCTTTGAAATAAAACCACTAACCACCTTAGCTTGGCCCTCAATAACCTTAGAGAAGTTTTGTTCCTCCACCTGCATTTGATTAAAAAAGCCAAGCAACGTGCTATGCTGCTCTCACCAGTGATCTCTTTGATTTCATTGATCAAAGGATTCATTTTCCTCTTACTCATCTTTGCTTGATATTAGAAAACACTTAGGGTTTATAGAAAGAATATTGGATGCAGTGATTATCCGATACACCCGAGGGAGTGTATATATAATGGAAATGACGATTGATTTGTGGAGGGTAATCATTTTACAGTTACCTATGAAATGAAACTGAAGAGGCAAACACTGTTTCTGGGTATAATTCAAGAGGCTTCTAAAAAATTTAAAAACGCCACAATTGGTCCCTCAAGTATAAACAATAAGCAAAATTGTCACAACATTATCAACAAAAATTTTCCCTTAACTCCGACCTTAACGTAAACGTATTCATATTCTAAAATAGTGTAGTGAACCAACTGAGTTCTCATAAAAAATTGTTATTTGATATTACCACGATACTACTATATATTAAATACATTCTCAACAATTATTGAAAATGATACACAAATGTTAAATTATAATAGAAGTCGTTGCATAAACACAACCATATCCTTAACACGCGATCAACATCATGAACAAACTTACAAAAACTTGATCGAGGAACCATCAAGAATCAACCATGGCCCAGCCCGCGTGCATCGCGCGGGTCTGCTTGCCTCGTTTAATATATTTGAGGGTTTTTTAGTAATATTTACGTGTTTTATGGGTATAAAAGGCGATTAAATGAGCACTCACCAACATCTAACATAGACGGACATACGTGGCTAATGTAATTGTTGTTGTAATTGGAGATGTATCTATCGCTAGACAAGGAGATGGAAATGTAGCGAGATTTTGAAATATATTATTTTTATACGCCACATGAACTAATTAGTTTAATATGAGTATTAAAATGTGTTTATATGTTTTAATTGTTAATCTATATACCCTATAAAGGGTTTATCCCAATTGTTGAAAATTAAAAGTTGAAAGTTGAAAGTTGAAAAAAGAAACAAATATGGAAGGTTGAATAAATCGTCTGTGGTTAAATGTTAAGAGTTTGAAAAACAAACAAATATGGCAATGCTTAATTCTTCTAGCTCTATATATATGTAGTCTCTAATTATGGCAAAGTGGAAAATTAATTTAAGAAACTATTAAACATTAACTTGAAATTTGAAATTGACAACAATATAGCATGAAATTTCAATCACAAAACATGTTTAATAATGTTAATTAAAGAAAGTAGTACTACTGATATAATCATATAACCTTTGTTTAAAAGTTCATTCACATCATTGCAATCTTTCTCTATACGTTTTGTTATTCAAAAACACCATTGATGAATGGTTTCCTTTTATTTGAAATCACTCCGTTAAAAACCACAAAAAAACCCATAATCGTATTTTTCCTTTATTATCAATCATGTGATATGATTATGTTATGCCATGTTTTGTTTCCTGATGATGTGGTTTTTGTTTGGCAGGGAAGGATAATATAATCATAAAGCAACCTATTCTCGGATGTTGAACATGTTGTTAGTGAGAATCAAATTAAAGAATACGAGTATGAAGAATTGAAACAAAAGCTGAAAGAAATATGTACGGGTGACAATTCGTGTCGGGTTCGGGTTAGCGGGTTCGGGTTGTCAGGTTGGCGGGTCAGAAAATCCCAACCCAAACCTAACCTATTTAAATAATCGGGTCAGTCATGTCAACCCTAACCTATTTCCACATAACCCGAACCTAACCCATTTAACCCATATATATATATATATATATATATATATATATATATATATATATATATATATATATATATATATATATATATATATATATATATATATATATATATATATTTAGGTTGACGTTAAAAATGTTACGTAGGTTAAATAGGTTAAACAGGTTTATATATTGATCCATTTAACAAGCTTTATATATAAAAGTAGGCACATTAGACGTGTTAAACATGTTAAATGTGTTTATGTTCGGTATGTTTAATCTAGTAAACACGTATGGTAAAATATTAATCGTTTTAATATAAGGAAAAAATCTTAAACGGGTTGTCGGGTCGACCTGCTTAATTTTTTTCCAACTCAAACCTAACCTTTTTAATAAATAGGTCAGATAGGCCGACCCAAACCTGACCTAAGATTTAATATATTCAACCCGAACCTGTTAATTTTCGTGTCGGTTTCGGGTTTCGTGTCAGGTCTAAAATTTCCACCCCTAGAAATATGATTATTTTCTATTCAACTTCATACGTATCGCGACAAGGTAATATAATCTGTATTTTATGTGGTTTGGTATACTTTAGGAGTTACAAAGGATTCTCTTATATTGTTAATTGTGCAATGAATTTTGTTTGATTCGATGAAAAAAATTCTATTAGTTTTTTGAAACATAAGTTGTTATTGTATCTTTGTGCATGTAGTTGATTTTTCTTGATGAGCAAATGATTTTGGTTATCAAATGAAGAACCGGTTTGATGAGATGATGAAAAAGAGGTGCACATACAATGGAGTCGCTTATAACGCTTTCTTTTAGGCACTGCATTCGGATAAGGATAACCAAATATTATATGGCTTTCATTTTGCATATGTATTTCTAAGGGTCACTTAGAAATATACTTTGTTCACATACATATATCACACTTTTGTGATTGAAATAAGCTATTTTGAATAAACATTTTTAGTTAATTATTCCAAAATAAATATATTTATATATAATCGTTTATAAACAACTTATCTCTAAGGTTTGACAAGTTTTACGAAACCACAACATGATATAGTTAGTTATTCATAAATAAAAAACTTAATCTTATAATTACATGACTATTTTTACGTCGATGAACATTGTTGTAGTTCTACTCTTTGTTGTTATTCTTCCGGTATGTATACAAGCCTTTTAAAACAATAATGTTGCAATTGTTTCAAAATTTTGTAATTGTCGTGGAGCCAACTCTTTTTTGGTACAATCATGATGATATTTGGTTCATTGAGATGTTTCATCCTACATGTTAGATTTATAAGCTCCACTATAATGGTCAGATTGTCTATACATGTGTAAAAGGTTAACATTTTTCATGAAAATAAATTCCAAAAAGGACCAAAAACGCAACTCAAACCATGACTATATAACTTTGAGATACCTTTATATTTTCTTAAGATAAATGTTCAAGGGATTATGTTTGGTAGCCAAAACCCCAATAATGATTTTGATAACATTTGTAACCTTTTTGTCCAATGTAATAGTCCCTTTTGCTACTTTTAGCTTCTCATGTGATATTTTACATTGAATCTTGACTAACATCATGTATTTCCTCGTGTTATTAAAGATGGTTTTGTTGATCCCAAACTCAGATCTTAAACCTTAATAGCTTGTTTAAGGGTTGTGATAGAAAGAATAAATTCAATCTAACACTAGAGAAACTTTGCAAGGCAAAGTAACTAAACAAGATGCGGAATATAGTGTTTAGCACAAGAACAAAATGATTAAAGCAAACGTTGAACTTTAATATATCAAAGATATACGAATACCCAATAATGGTATTAGGGTTACAAAAACCTTAAAGTATGAAATGAAAGACAATAGAGAAAGACACACTTTGCATGATAACCTAGTGAGTCCTTTTATAGGCATAAGGACTCACGTACAAGATTACTACTAACAAACTTGGAAAGTATTAAGGAGTAGTAACATAAACGCGTAAAAATCTATTCCAAGTTTATCTCTAGCGGCAGGGCCTTTGAATTCAGCAGGGGAACCAATCCCCCTGCCTTTGTTATTTGGCAGGGGGAACTTACTCTAGCAGGGGGACGAATGACCAACTAGCAGGGGTAACAAATATACATAGATTTATTCCCAACAATCCTCCCCTAAACTTGTGCTTTCTCTTAAAGACAAGTTTCTGAATAAATACTAGTTGATGAGGGTGCTTACAAACTTTCTGGCCAAATCTGACTATGCATCATCCTTACCAGATCATAAGCAACAGGTGTTTTAGCATCTACAATCAATTCAGCCTGTGCTAATTTCTTCAAGGTCTCCTGAGTGAAGGGATAATAACGATGGTTGATCAAATAAACACTTACTCCTTCCATTACTATCTCATAGACCCCAGAATTGGTAAACAGCTTCCAATACAACAAATTTCCTTTATTCACTACATCAAATATGGGATTAAATAACTCATGCTCATACATCCTATGCATGCACTCCCAGATCACCCAATCCTTCTCCACACCATCCATGGTAGGAGGTTTTGCAGTAAAGGTCTTTTTCAAAATCTTCCACAGATCTTCTAAGTCCTCACTATCCAAGGTTTGAAACATGACATCTAGACTTAGAAATTTCTGTGTTGTATTGTCAGCTCTTGTAAGCTTCCACCAAGTCCTCCCCTTATGCTCATAAACAGCATATTCTGTTATAGCAAACTTCTTCCCAAGTTCACTAGGTGAGATATCATCATTTTCCTACACAATTAGCTGTTTATCAATTTCTCCATTTGAAGGACGTTGAGACTCCTTAGTAATTATGCCAACTTTCTCCATTCTCTTGAGTCTTTTGGCTGCCCTTTGTGCATTGAGTACAGATTTCTCAATTGCTGGAAAACTTTCACCTGCTTGATGTGATACCCCTGCTTTTGATGATGCACCTGCTTGGGATGATGCACCTGCTTGTGTAGTTTCTAAAGTTATTCCTTCAGCTTTTCTTTTTCTGGATTCCCTAGCTTTCTGTAACACTTCACTTTGCCTCCTAAGATACTCAGCTTACTCAGGAGAGTTCATAGTCATGAAGTCTTCCACATCATATTCTCTTAAAACTGGTCTGACTGCTCTTTTTATAGCCTCAAAACTCATGTTTGTGAAATCACCATCCTTCCACTTCTTATGTCACTTGAGCAAAACTTTGTAGTGTTCAAGTCTCCCCTTCTCAGACTTCAAATATTTCTCTCTCTGAATTTGATTTGCCCTCCTTTCCAGATATTCAGTTTGATATTTGTAAACAAGGAAAATTAATTCATACCTGTCTTCCGAAGGAGCATTTATTAACTCCTTTTCCCATTGATCTAGAAACTCTTGAACATGAGGCACCATTTCATCCAACTCCCTATGCATAATTTCAACCTGCTTAAGCATTTCTTTGGACCTCATCTTTTGCATTCTCTGATCATGCATATCAATCTCCTCTTGTTGTAGCTTGAGAGCTACATGTGCATCATGTGCTTCTTGAGCTCTTTGCTGTTCAGGAGTTCTATGCTTGTATTTCCTCTTGGGCTGTTCAACCATGATCCCTTTTCCCTTGTATTTTGGATCCAAAGCTGGTGCTGGTTTGGCTTTAGGTGCAGGTTCTTTAATTGTAATTCCCTTCTGAGCTGGTTGCCTTCTATTCTTTCTAACAAAAGTTTGAGTAATAGGCTTAGCAGGGGAATGACTTACAACAGTGGGATCAGCAATAGCAGGGAAACTTTTGACGCATGGGCTTCTTCTTGATTGCCCATAGTTAGCAATGTTTGAGCAATCTCTTTAGTTTCACTCCCCTTATCACTTCCTTTATCAGCACTTCCTTTCTCAATCCCTTTCTCAGCACTTGCTATCATTCCTTGTAAACCACCAGGATATGAGTAATACTGAGTAGACTCTTATGTATTATGAACTTCCTCCCCTTTGGAAGCATCCTCATCTGTGGATATTATAAGTCTGGGCTTTCTCCTCCCCTCAAGTGTGGCAAGTCTGGTTTCCAAGTTATTGATAACCAGACCTTGCTTTTTGACATTTTATACAAGTTGTGCATTCTGCTTTTTCAAGCTCAAGCACATTTTCGTCAATTCCAAAATGGTCATAGGTTTCATGTTGCTCTCAACCCTAGAAGGGGATTTCTCCCATTTTTGGATATCATTGAGTGAGGGAGAGGACTTATTGATGGTGTCACTATCCTGCTCACCCCTTGAGGATGAGACAGTAGTGGCAGCCAAACCCTCAGTGTGCTCCAACCTCTTGGAGGCTCTCCTCTCTGCTACTTGTGAAGATTCACCAGGCAAGGGAGACCTGGAAAACCTGGATTTAGATCTCCTTTCATGTTGTGGATCAGCAGGGGGTAGAGTACTGGCAGGGGTAGTTTCTTGGTAGGTGAATTAGAAGGTTTGTGTGTGGCTGTTTTTATCTTGGCTTCTTCCTGTCTGATTTGTTTCATCATGGTTGAAGTGAGGGGAATAGACCTGCCAGAAAATTGTGGGGATGGTGCAAGAAGTGTCGTGAACAGTTTGGTAGTATGCTTGGTTGCTGAAAAGTATTTTTTGTGTGTGATTGGACCATGTTCACTCATATTCAGCAAAAGTTCTATAAACCTTGGGTACATACAAAATTTTGAATTGCTTGAAACATTTTTAACCATTCCTTTGAAAATCATTTGAGAAAAACAATACTTCCTCCCTGTTGCTAAGCAAATCAGGGCAGAAGCTATCTCACTACCAAATTCATTGAAAGCAGTAGTTTTAGGTGACAAACATTGTAAAATTGTATGAATCAAATATTTCCAATGTGGGGCAAACTGACCTTTAGCAAACTTACATTTTTGGTCAGCAGAAAGAGTATACCGCAATTTAACAAGACCCTCAAAGATGTCAGCCTCAGGTAGGTTGGTTATCCCATCCTCATCATCACCTTGGGATGACCATCTACTATGCTTTGAATTGTGACCTCTCCATTCACTGTTTTGGTCATGGATTTAGACCAAAACTGCTGAATGTGTGAGGTGTAAATCCTAGGGTTGATGAGAAGGGCCACTCTAAAATACGAGGATTTTAGAAAAGCCACAGAATCAACAAACTCTGCTAGTTCATCATGTAATAAAGCAATTTGATTATGATTAGCAGCAATTTTGAGAGGCATGATAAAGGTTGAAAATGTTTTGAAGGTTTATAATGGTGAGAGTTAGGTGGGATTTAGTCGAGGGAGAGAGATGGACCTGCTGGTGAAGGGAATTAAGTTTTTATAGGCGAATTGAAGAGCTGTGATTGGACTAAATTTTCAAATTGCAAAAATATCAAAGATAAATCTTGATAAAAAAAGTAATTTATTTAAAACTAATAAAGAAAAGATTACCAATCAGCGAAGAAAGCACCTTAAATATCTTTTAAAAACAATAAAATATTCCCTAACCAAAATTTTAGCAAGCAGGCCCAACGGCTATGAACAGGGTAACGGTGTTGTCGGTCAACGGTCAAACAGGGGAATGTTGTTTAAGCAGGGGAAGCAAAAGGTGAAAGCAGGGGAAACTTTCCTAGGGGTATTAGACTAATCATGAAGAGACCAATGCTAACTAGCTCTGCTCTAATGCACATCCTTGTATACACAAGGTAGATACACAGAAACTCAAGAGTCCTCTATTCAGCAATGATCTAAGCACAAAAAGTTAACACATAAGTCACCCTGCACCTGGTCAACCCAAGAAAATAAGCATACCCTAGTCACCAGTCCTACCTTTTCCCTTACCTATGGTCAGTTTAGTCTTGGCAATGTGTACCACACATCTACACCTAAACAGCAAGCTGTTTTGATATAGAAGTACAAGTACACATTATAGTGCCTCAAGGTTTCAGAATTCTGACAAGCTTTGCAGCAAGTCTTCATCACCCTGAACCCTTACTCACCAATGTATATGATTTAAAATCATATATGAGCATCCTAAGGATACCCTTAGTCCTAAAGGTGTGACCTAACCTCCCCTGAAACATAGAGCATATACCTGATTCACCCATGAATGTAGTATGCACCATTTGGATCTCTGCATTGTTAGTCTAAAACCACATATAACCACTTTTAAAAAGAACAAACCCGGTTTAAAGAGAAAAACTCTCTTAGCAGGGGAATGAACCCCTAGCAGGGGGATCTTTGTTCAAAAGCAGTAGAATGAAAAATGATCGAAAATTTGACTAACATTAATACAACAACAACAATAAAGCAACCCTGGATATACAAGACATAATAGACATCAATTTTTAGGGAGAAACCATTCCAATACCTGCAACCAAGTACTGAAACCTCCCCACTTTAAAAGCTTTTGTTAAAAGATCAGCAACATTAAGTTCTGTATCAATTTTCTCAGAGACAATTAGTCCTTTTTCAAAACAATCTCTGATAAAATGATGTCTTATTTCAATATGTTTAGTCTTGCTATGAAAAACAGGGTTCTTAATAATGCAAATGGTGTTGTTATTGTCAATAAATATCTTGGTTTTAAGAAAGTTATACCCATAATCAAGCAGTTGATTCTGAACCCAAGTACTTGACCACAACATGCAGCAGTTGCTACATACTCAGCTTCAGTTGTTGATGTGGCCATAATAGTCTGCTTCTTACATTGCCAAGATATAAGTTTGCTTCCCAAAAATTAGCATCCACCTGTTGTAGACTTCCTATCATTGTTGTCACCAGCATGGTCACTATCTGAGTACGATATCAGCTCAAATGGTGACTCTTTGGAATACCAAAGTCCTAAGGTTGGATGGCACTTTAGATACCTAAAAATTCTCTTAACAGCAAATAAATGACACTCTGTTGGTGCCACCAGGTATCTTGAACATAGGCAGACTGTAAACATGATGTCAGGTCTTGAAGTTGTGAGGTACATAAGAGACCCAATCATAGACCTATAATTCCTAACATCTATAAGTTTTCCAGGACCATGTTTTCCCCATGGATGATCCTTGTCCATTGGTGTAGACACCTTCTTTCCCTTAGACATGCCAAACTTCTTCACAATTTCAGCCACATATTTGTCTTGTGAGATGAATATCCTATCTTTCCTCTGCTGAACTAGTAACCCTAAAAAGAAGTTTAGCTCTCCCATGGAACTCATTTGGAATTTATTCTGCATCAACTTTGCAAACTCTTTGCTAAGCATAGAGTTTGTGGACCCAAAGATGATATCATCAACATAGAATTGTACCAACAGAAGGTCACCCTTTTGTTTCTTGGTAAACAGGGTCTGATCAATCTTCCCCCTGTTATAGCCATTATCCAATAGATATTTAGAAAGAGTTCCATACCAGGCCCTGGGAGCTTGGTGAAGTCCATACATAGCCTTTTTCACCTTGTATACCTTGTCTGGATATTCTGGGTCTTCAAACCCTGGAGGTTGCATAACATAGACTTCTTCATCAATAGTGCCATACAAAAAGGCACTTTTTACATCCATTTGGAAAATAGTGAAGTCCATAAATGAGGCATAAGCAAGGAATAATCTAATGGCTTCAATCCTGGCATTTAGAGCAAAGACTTCCTCATAGTCAATGCCTTCTTCTTGTGTATATCCTTGTGCCACCAGTCTTGCTTTGTTCCTGACAACTATACCGCTCTCATCCTTTTTGTTCCTGAGCACCCACTTTGTCCCAATGGGCCTTGCCCATTTTGGAAAATCTACTAGAATCCAAACCTCTTGAATGTCAAACTGTAAGAGCTCCTCTTGCATGGCTTCAACCCAACTTGGATCATTTAAAGCCTGAAAAATCTTCTTTGGCTCTTCTTGTGACAAAAATGCAGTAAACAGACAACACTACATGTTGTCATGGTTAAACTTCATGGTGATGTTAGCAATGAAGCTATGCTCCTTTGCTGTATACCTTGTATGTCTAGGGGCTTCAGGATCACCAATAATTTGAGAGATAGGGTGATCCTTATTGATTCTGTAGGTAGGCTGCATGAATACTTCTGTTTCATCCTCTTCCAAATCAGAATTGATGGGGCGATCTTGATTGGGAAAGAACTCCTCAAAAGAGCTTCCAAACGATACAGCATGACCTAGAGATGGGTGCTGATGAGCTGAATTTAGCTCTGAGTAACTTGGACCTCCACTCTTAATTATTCTGCTTCCACTACTGGATATAAGAGGACCATCAGATATGGGTGTAGATGAGGAAATGAGTGGAGATTCTCTTTCTTCATCATTGATGTCATTAACAGCTGGATCCTTGGTAGCAGGGGAAGCAATTGATCTAGCAGGGGAATCCTGGATTCCCTTGCTTTCAGCCATTCCACTGCTTTCAAAAGTGACTTAGCAGGGGAAGAGATTGTCTGTTCTTTTCTTTGAGAGATATCATCTTCTTCACCTGTGTTTGAAGCAGCTTCAATGGGAAATAGTGAGGGTACATTCATGTACCTCAATGGTGGCTTCTCAACGCCAGTTGGTTCTTGTGTACCTGAAATGTTAGTATTCTGCAATGCAACAGGTACATAATTCATAGATTTTGAAAGAACCTCTATATCAAAGAACCAATCAGGACCTGTTTGAACATCTTCAGGCTTGTCTTCAAGAAAATCCACATGAAGATTTTCTGTTATTTTGCTTGTCTTCTTGTTGACGACCCTATATCCCTTGCTGTTTAATGAATAACCAACAAAATATCCATCATCTCCCTTTTCACTGTACTTGCCTATGTAGAATCTTGATAACCTATGAATCTATGAAGTGGGTTGATGTTTTCTAGAGAGAGAAACTAGAGAGAGAAAGTGAGAGAGAACTATGTGAAATTTTATTAAATGGAAACACCAAGTGAACAACAACCAACCCCTTTCCAAGGAGGAAAGGGGTATTTATACTTCCAAGTCATATGTGGACTTGGGCCGGCCCATGACAAGCCCATGGAACGGTTCTTACTTAACTAAATAAGTAACTATTAACTACGAGCTATTACAACATTAATAAATATTATGGAGTGGCCGATACTTCTAATATACGTAAAAACGTATTTCTAACAATCTCCCCCTAAGGGAGGTCACTCCACGTTACAAAGTTCTAAACCTAGCATACTATACTAAGTCTTCGTTCTTTAGCTCGTAGTCTTTTCTTCTTTTCTTTCTTTTGTTGTGAATATGTTGGTTTGATCTTTTAGGCTTTGGCTTGAGAGCATTGTTCTTTTAACCAATCACGTGCGATCTTTGCCTTCTTGTGAATTTTGCCTCCTCGTGACTCCATGTTCCACACACTTATGTCTTTTTGTTGAATTCTCGAAAGCTTCAGAGTTTAACACATCGGAAGACTTTATCTTGTACTTTCTTGAATTTTTGCTAAAGTTTGATGCAGAAAAACATAAGCATGTGGAAACGACTTCTACAGGTACACCGCAACACCACCGTCTTTAACTGGTACACAGCAACGCCACCGTCTTCAACAGGTACACAGCAACGCCACCGTCTTTAACAGGTACACAGCAACGACACGAATAAAATGGCTTTGAACATTTTATTCTAATTCGGTAGCATTTTACCTCCGGTCGGTGAAGACCGTTGGACGATATTAGATATCGTACCCGTGACGGATAGTTTCAATTAAGTAACTTCCTGACAGGATTTCGCGGGTAAACCCGTTCTCTTTATTCGACCGTCCAAAGCTGACTGCGAACATAAAGAGTGAATCACTTGGATAAATTATCCTTGTGATTTGAAGCCGTCAATTCATGAAACCTGGAACAAGTGAATTTCAATTAAGATTTTCACCATCGTTGCTTTCCAGTTGTCACGAGCTCAATTCATAAAGAATCTTGCACGTCACCTACCAAGTGCTGTTTGATGTTAACACTAAAAGGATTTCCACTCGTCACTGTGATCAATAAGAGTCACTCTGAGTGTTCTGGCAAGATCATATGATAATGCGTAGAGGCCTGGAACGAGTTTAAGTTCAATTAAGAATTAAACCACTGTTTCTTTCCAGTTTTTCACAAGATTGGTTCTAAAAGAACCGCACGTGTAACCTACCATGAGCTTGTTTGATGTTGGCTCAAGCAGGATTTCCATCTTCATTGTAATACTTGCGTATTACTCGGATGTTCTGGCAATATTAAAGGAATACTGCGTAGGACTCATGAAAATCTCTTACTTTTCACAGTGTGTGAGAAAGCAAGGAATAAATGGAAAGTGTCCTAATGAGACTTTTGATGATCTCTTGGCTCTAGACTCGATTGTGCGTTTTGATTTAGTGAGCGATGGCTGGAGAGGAGTGCCACCTTTTCAATACCAGTCTATTCGGAGTGAATAGACCAATAGATAACGTGTTGATCTCCGTGTGATTAAAACAAATACCTTTTGAGAGATATTTGAGTTAGCTGGGAAGGGTTGTGCATTGCATCACTGGGTCCATGACGTCTTTCTTCAATATCGAGAATCATTAACAAAAATGATCTCAATAGCATATGTATTGACTCGGTTTCTGCCTAAAGTTGTAAGGAGGGCTTCTTTCTTTACACCCTTTATCTTTACATTTCTTTTTCATTCTTCAACCCCTTCAATGCTTACCAATACGTTATAACTAGCACCTTGTTGTGATTGTTCCAGTGCTAGCTTAAGTACTTGGTCGGCATTCAGCTACGTTCACATTCTTTCTCCATCTTTCCTAGGACTTCTAATTCTATCTAGGGAATTGTCCTTGGGAAGATTCCATCGGCTCTGATGAATCATTGGACTAAACCTATTCCTACCACCCTTTTGTCACCACATCGTCGTGAATTAAGCGTGTTTTTGGGAAAGTATAGCCACCATGAAAAATCATTGAAAATCACATAAGGTACTTGTGATATTGAAATCAAAAGTTTTGTACCTTAGGTGTTTTGTTCATCAAAAAACGCTCCCCCTTAACACGTGCTTTACACATATTAAGTTGGATTATCGTTAAGTCTTTTTCATCTTTTAGCCAAGTATCACTTAAGTCTCCTTAATCCCATTTTCTCCCCTTATCCAAAATGTTAACCATTAATATTTGGGATATTGAATGGATTAACCGGTCTTTGGGTAAAAATGAAATCGATGTTTGGCCATAGAACATGTTAATGCTCCCCCTTAATTTAATAAGGGATAGTTGTAGTGCTTTAGTATGATATATTTTGAAAGATTTAGAATCTCGTGAGAAATTCTTGAAAAATTATCATACCTTAACACTACATCAAGCCATTAAAGCACAATATTCACAAATTTACATATTCACAATTAAAACCAATATAAAGTGGACCTGAAATGTACAACCCATTAAATAGATCGTTGCAGTAACTTGTGGTGCACTCCATATGGTCTACCACCAACGAACCTTTCTAAACTATTCATCAATCTACGTTCACTGAGCTTTTGATCGATCTTCTTGATAACATACTTCGCCATTTGCCGATAACCCTGATGCCAATCCTCAGTCATCTCTGGTAAAGTCCCACCCGAATTGAGATGATCCAACTTTCCTCTGACGTAGATGAGAGTCCCATCACTGTACTTATAAAGCTCACCCACCCTCATAAACTTCATTAATCCTCGACTGTTCAAGTAGAAAATCCCATAATTCGGAACAAAAATGCCGGTATAGGGACATCTGTTGACATGTTGAGGTAACACTTGATTCACTGGACGGGTTAGGTTAAGCTTCCTTTGGTAACTTTCAACTCCCAACTGAAGATCTTCAACTCGTTTCTTGATAACAACACTTCGTGTGAACATACGAAGTGCTGTATTCAAGACAATGAGGTCTTCACGAGGAATATGTGTGAGTTGATCACGGGTCATCAGAAGCAACATATCTTCGATATCCTCAAGGCGAATGATAGAAAAATCTCCCTGCTGGATTGTGTATTCTCTGTCATCCTCTCTTTTCAAACGAATCTCCGTCACATGATAATAGCCATTTTTGGCTTCAGTTTTCAGCCCTAAAATGCTGGAGATGCGGATATCGGATCTAACGTTGCTTCCTGAATTGGCTAAGCAGCAACCCCTGTACGCCCTTCGAACTCGTTCGTCCCAGTGTGATGCACCTATGACAGCATACATATCATAATTGCGATTTACCTTTGGGACCCAGAGTCGGTTTACCTTTTCCTCGATAAAGGGTATTGTCCCCCAGTTGGCAGCTTTCAGCAAGGTCAGGGATGTTGCATACGTTGATGACCCCTTCAGAAGATACACAAGATCATTGGTGACGAAGAAGTCAAGAGCAATCTGATTATCTTGAGAAGGATCAAGTGGAGGTGGAGCTCTTTCTGAGTCATGAAGACCTGGTCGTTGAACGGTGTTCAGAGCTTTCAGGATCTCATCAGCATAATACTCGAACTCCATTCGGGTTAACCTGGTTTTGGCGCGAAGTCTTTTATCCTTTAGAGCTCTCTTCACCAAAGACGGAGTAACCGAAGTCTTATACTTGTGAGCCAGAAATGCGCACAAGTCAATCGGACTACGGATACGGAGATATAGAACATCTCTGTCAGCGTCCGTGATTGGATCATATTGCGCTGCTGCCGTGATCCAAGCTTGTGGCGGTGCAGTCTCGTCAATCTCCAACGTGTCTGCCCAGTCCCTTGTGCTTGATTCAGGAACAATAGATTGTGGTTCTTGTTGTAGAGGAGTGGAAACGTGAGCATCTGCTGGTTCTGATTCAGGCATCTCGGCAGTGTCATGAACGGGTGAGTGTTGTGCAGCTTCATGTTCAGTTACCGATTCTGCAATCACATGAGCAACAACAACAGAGCTAACAGGGTTAGTGGTAACAGGTATAGTTACAGCGATAGATGTACCAGGAATCGATGACGCTGTAGTAGCATTCACATCGTGGCGCCACTTGGATCGTCTTGATTCCGTGGAGGAAGATTTTTCCTTTGCCGCTGCATCTTTCTTGGACTTGGTTCCAGACTTAGCAGGTTTCTTTGAGCTGGCAACCTTATCCCCCTTTTCAGGCTGTTTATCCCCATCATCATCCCCATCGCTATCCTCGTTGCTCCCCCTAGCACTCTCCTCATTCCCATCACCACCATCGTCGCCATCATCATCATCATCATCATCCTCATCATCATCACCATCATTGTCATCGTCATCATCCTTTTCTTCTTCTTCTTCTTCTTCACCTTCATCTTCACCAGTACCCTCTCCTTCTTCACTTTCTTCCCTTTCTTCCTCAGGCAGAATGTGGTATGGTACCACACTTCCAAACGTTTTAAATAACCTATCATCCTCCATGATAGCGTCATTCAGGGATTTGTAGAGAGCCTGTTGTATCCTAGATTTGTCAAACGATCCAAGTTCCCTCATACGAGCTTTGAGGATCTTCTTCAATTCAAAATCCGTCAAGTCATAAGCAATTTTGTATGCGGATTCAGAAGGATTGGATGACTTGATCATCAAATTATCAGCCGCGAGTATCTTCAATTCATCACGCAGTTTAGGCATAATAGATTCAACGGATTCTTTTACTCTCTCCTCAACAGAAGCTTCAAGTGCGTCTTTTTGCTCCTTGTATTTATCCCTCATCGCTTGAAGTCTAGTGATACGTGCAGCATGCTTATCAGCCTCAGCCTGCTTAACCTGAGCTAGTTCTTCTGCATGAGCTTTTCGCGTCAATTCCATTTCTGCAGCGAACTTAGCAAGCATCTCTTCTTGGGCTTTCCTAGATGCTTCTTCACTTTGAACTCGTCTATGTAGCTCTTGGCGAAGTTCATCCATCTCTCTTTTGTGATTATCCGTATGTTTATCCAACATTTCGGCCATCACCAATGCAGCCATTGTAGATGTTGCAGAGCTGCTCTGTGTTGATTGAAGAGGCTCGGTTGTGACCACGGTACTAAGGATGGGAGTTATTGGTGGTGGAAGGAATGGTGTTGAAGCCGGTCTGGTTGGTAAGGGTTGTATTGGTGGAGGTTGAGTTGCTAAAGGTTGAGTTACTAACGGTTGAGTAGACACCATGATTGTAGGAGTACCGGACTGCTTTTCAACACTTGCTGAAACAGGGATTGATGTCTCCTTCGAAGTAGAATACCGTTCAGGTGACCCAAACTCATCAATATCCTATGGCTCCTCGTACTCTTCTTCAATGTTTATCCTTGCACCTGAACCACTACCGCCCGTATCTTTCCTACTCCTTTCAATAGCTATCTTCATCATTTTCCTTTCAGCCTTGTCAAGAGTAGGATCAACAACATCTTCTTCATCACGTAGAGCTAACTCATCAGCCTTACCCTTTCCCTTCTTAACCTCAGTCTTCTTCTTCTTGGTTTCGGGTTCAGGTAAAGCAGTTGGTTGCTTGCGTTTACCTTTACTCTTGACCGTAGTAGACGAGTCTTCTCCAGTCTGAAGGTTTGCTTTTAGCTTCTTGATTTCTAGTTGCAGTAGTTTGTAATCAGCAGAACCTTTAATTCTATCCGTCAGAAGATAATCGGGAACAGGACCAGGAATCACACCACCAGAAGGTCCTTCATGCCTTAGATCTACAGTATGATCAGCCTCTTCAGTGTGATGACGACTTGCTGCACGCCTATCAATAGTAACATCATTCTTCATACAATAATTGATGATAAGCTTGATAAACCGAGGGTAAGCAAAGAAATTGGTCTTTAGCTTCTTGTTTTGGAAGAGTTGAAAGGTGAATTCTTCCCATAACAACAATGCATAATCTGCATTTGCGCCTTTATACATTCCATAAAAGATGTTCATAATAGGACTGCGCAAAGCATCATGCCCAGATGTTTTTGGTGTAAGACATCGACTAAGAATACCCAACATCGCTCTCCAAGGTTGTCCTACTTTAGCAGTGGTAAACTCAGACGCAACTCGTATGTCAGGACATCCAAGAGCATCGAACAGCTCCATGAGTTCATCATTGGTAGGATCCTTCGAAAATGACATACCTTTGGGTGTATCCCGAATGCCAAATATCTTACGGAAGTCTGAAACCTTAAGTGTCTGCTGCTTGTTGTCGAGAGTGAAGGTGATCTTGTTTGAAGTGATTTCCTTGGTCGCCCAGAACTCATACATATAATCATAAGGCACCGAGGCAGTACTTCTTAAGGCATTCTTGAAATGAGATTGATCAAGAATTTCTATGGTGACTTTGAAACCATGGTGAGTGGATTTAGAGACTTGCTTCAGCCGGTAATTGTTTGGTATGAACTTGAGGGTTCGTGCTTCGGCAATAGCTGCTGCTCTAGAGTCTTGGATAGCTTGTACTGTTGGATTAGTCATTGTATCTGCTTAAGATAAGACATGAAAGGTTGATGCACAAAAATATATAGATATGTATCATTATTACTTCTAAGCATAACACATTTCATAACATAATTCAACAAGTACTTATAGGCAAATACTATCAATCAAATTAATCCTTCATCCGGAACTTTCCTTCATTCGGAACTATTCATTCGAAAGTCCTTCATTCGGAAGTTCTTCATTCGGAAGTCTTTCATTCGGAAGTTCTTCATTCGGAACTTCTTCATTCGGAACTTCTTCATTCGGAACTTCTTCATTCGGAACTTCTTCATTCGGAACTTCTTCATTCGGAAGTTCTTCATTCGGAACTTCTTCATTCGGAACTTCCTTCATTCGGAACTTCTTCATTCGGAAGTTCTTCATTCGGAACTTCTTCATTCGGAAGTCCTTCATTCGGAACTTATTCATTCGGAAGTTCTTCATTCGGAACTTTTTCATTCGGAAGTCCTTCATTCGGAACTTCTTCATTCGGAAGTTCTTCATTCGGAACTTCCTTCATTCGGAAGTTCTTCATTCGGAACTTCCTTCATTCGGAAGTCCTTCATTCGGAACTTCCTTCATTCGGAAGTCCTTCATTCGGAACTTCCTTCATTCGGAAGTTCATTCGGAACTTTCCTTCATTCGGAAGTTTTTTCAGAAAAATTCCTTCATTCGGAAGTTTTGTTCAAAACTTCCTTCATTCGGAAGTTATTATCCATGTTCATCCGGAACTTCAAAACACAGCTTTTGAGGATTTAATCTATGCGCGTTTGTGAGTTCTAAGGCAATCTAAGGTAACCAACCACAATCTAAAGATATTCCGAGCATAATCCATCTAAAACCCTAATCAATTAACCCTTAAATTAACACAAACCCTAATTGGATTAAATCTGCTTAATAATGGATTAATTCAGTTGATTAGAAACGAATTTAAACAAGATAATACTTGGGTATTTACCTTTTAGATTGAATGGAACCGATTGAATGATTAAAACGCAAGTTTTGTAAGCTTGTGTGTGTGTTTAATGGCGGCAAGAAACAAGGAAGAAGATAAGCACTGAATGAAAAAACGGGGGGGGGGGGGTTTGGTTTGACTTAGGTCAATTTTTGACAAGTTTCACCAATTGTCACTTAAGTCGCTATTGTTTTCACTCATTTACCCTTTTTATTCCTTATCTTTGCATTTTTTCTTAAGCATTGTTAAATTTTGCCAACACGACTTAAGCATCTCAACCTATTAGCATATCTCCAAGATCTTAAAGCAATACCTATCACATTGAACGAGCACAAGTCGTTTTCTAAAGCAAAACCACTCATTTACCATTTAGCCATTAATTTTCCACCAACATTTTTGAAAATCGATTTAATGACGAAGATGATTTAATATTTTCTCGCCCTTAAACGATGACCCGTTTTCTATTTAAAGAGATGTAGTCATTGTTTAAAGAGTCAAATATTGATGAAAGCATTTCCAATTAGTATCTTGAAAAAGATTGATTCGTGGTGACAATAAGATTTCTCTTATTTTAACAAATTAATGCACTGAAACGTACATAAATTTGTGTTAGACCAAGTTATAAAGTAAACTTGATCCCTTTGCATGATTTGTCTTGTAAATCATGCCCGAGAAAATTAATTCCCGTTGTAAGCCAACGTTTTCCAAGGAAATACGTGACTTTAATATGAAAACCAGGTTGCAGTCTGAAATAACTACAAGCCATAATGGGCATGTTTTAAAAATGTAAAACTTTTATACGGACTCTATTTATGGCACCGTGTCAATATTGATCGACATTTCTAAGGCCGTAAATATTACCGTACTAAAAGACATGCCCGATTTAAAAAACGAAAAATATTTTTGGTTTTTCTTGATTTTATATTTTTTATGGTTTTTCTAGGTTTTATATTTTTTATGGTTTTTCTAGGTTTTATATTTTTATGGTTTTTGTTGGTTTTATATTTTTGTATTTTTCTTTTGTGGTTTATATATTTACTATAATATACATGATCACGAACAAAGGATACTCTGAATAGTTTACCACCACTATTCAGCTGATTCTTCTGCCAACTCTTTGAGAGTCGCTGGAGTAAATGATTTCATGCCAAGCTTGTCGATCAAAAACTCGATTCGTCCTCGATCTAAGGCTTTGGTGAACATATCCGCCAGCTGATACTCTGTAGTGACAAAATACAGCTCGATCACTCCGTTCTCCACCTGCTCCTTAATGAAATGGTAGCGAATGTCTATGTGCTTGGCCCGGGAGTGTTGAACATAGTTGCAGCAAAGGGCAATGGCGCTCTTGTTGTCACAATACATCGGGATTTTGTTGAATCCCAAACCGTAGTCAGTTAATTGTGATCTCATCCAAAGGACTTGAGCACAACAACCGGACATGGCGATGTATTCAGCCTCCGTGCTAGAAATTGCAGCGCTTTTCTGCCTTTTTGAAGACCAACTGATCAATATATCTCCAAGGAGTTGCACAGATCCAGAAGTGCTACGCCTCGTGTCTTGACATCCAGCATGATCGGCATCTGCGTATGATATTAAAGCAATAGAGGAATCTTTCGGATACCATAGACCACGATGAAGTGTTCCTTTTAGATACTGAAAGATCCTTTTAACAACATGTAGGTGCTTTTCGGTAGGCCGAGCCTGATACCGGGCACACATGCATACGGCAAATTGCAAATCAGGCCTGCTAGCAGTCAGATAGAGAAGGGTGCCGATCATCCCACGGTAAAGTTTTGGATCGACAATAGTCCCATTCCTATCTTCATCTAACTTGGATTTCTCCACCATTGGAGTGTCCACGGGGTCACAATTTTCAAAGTTATATTTCTTAAGAGATTCTAGAGCATATTTGGATTGATTAATAAAGATGCCTCTGGGATTCTGAGAAATTTGTAATCCTAAGAAAAATGAAATTTTTCCCATCATCGACATCTGAAAGCGTGTGGACATTATCTTCTCAAAGCGATTTGACAATTCTAAGTTAGTGGCAGCAAATATTATATCATCAACATAAATTTGTACCAGAATCATGTCATTGTCCTCCTTGAGAGTGAATAAAGTGGGGTCCACCTTGCCTTTAGAGAAGCCTTCCGAAATGAGATATGTTGAAAGGAGATCGTACCACGCGCGTGGAGCTTGTTTCAACCCATAGAGAGCCTTCTTAAGCTTGTACACATGATTAGGAAACTCCGTACTAACGAACCCATCCGTCTGACTAACATAGACTTCTTCCCGTAGTTCACCGTTCAAAAATGCCGTCTTCACATCCATTTGATAGACGATCATGTTCATATGAGCAGCATACGCAAGGAATAGTCTAATCGCCTCCAATCTTGCAACAGGAGCAAAAGATTCTTCAAAGTCTATACCCAAGGCTTGTTTATATCCTCTAGCAACCAATCTAGCCTTATTCTTTAATACTGCACCCATCTCATCAAGTTTAACCTTATAAACCCATAACAAAGTAAGGATGTTAACCTTGTCAGGGAGAGGAACTAATTCCCATACTTCAAGTCTTTGGAATTCATTTAGTTCCTCCTGCATGGGTTCAATCCAAGATGATCGAGTCATAGCCTGCTGCCAATTTTTAGGTTCAACTTCAGAGAGAAATGCATCAAAGTAGCAATAAAGTGCACTCTCTTGTAATTGATGGCGTGTAGAGACTGGTCGATCTAGATCTCCAATAACATTCCTAATAGGGTGATCTTTTGTCCATTTAGTGCTATGATTTTCAATCCTAGGTGGTCTGGAGTGAACAATCGAAGGAGCTTCTTCTGAGGTAGACGCGGCTGAAGGGTTTTCAGGAAACGGTATACCAAAGAAAGGAAGCTCTTTTAAGTGAGCATATTCCAAATCGTGATCAGTAGAATCCTCTTCCACATCATTAGGCATGAGTAGGGGTGACGATTCAGGTGTAGTTTGAGAATCACTTGGTAAAGGTGCATCCGGTTCAATGTTAATTGAAGATGCATCAGATAAAGTTTCATTAGCTTGAGCAACAACTTCAGGGATTGGAGCTATCACTGCAGGTGCTGGAACTTCATCATTTGGTGGATCAAAGAATTCATCAAACAACGGTTGAAACAGTTTATCCCACTCGGGCCTTGAAGGTGGTAAAAATGATGCAGAAGTAGGATTATTGGGAACTAATCCGGAACTAATAGCACCGGTTCCCATCTCATGAAGCGCGGGTTCAGAGCTGTGTTGCTCAAAAGCCATCGTTGTCAGCTCATCGAACTCTGCGTCCATAGTTTCTACAATCTTACCAAGAAGACGGTTGTAAATTCGGTATGCTTTCTTGGAGGGTGAGTAACCAATGAAAATACCTATATCGGCTTTCGGTTGAAGCTTGCCCAAGTTCTCACTATTAATGTTTGGATAACAAAGAGCACCAAACACATGAAAAAATGAAACATCGGGTTTACGATCATGTAGAAGATCATAAGGTGTTTTTCCATGGCGTTTCCGAATGATAGAACGGTTTTGGGTGAAACATGCAGTAGATATAGCTTCTGCCCACAAGAACAATGGAGCATTCACATAAATTAGCATAGTCCTAGCAGCTTCCATAAGCGTACGATTCCGTCTTTCAACGACACCGTTTTGTTGTGGAGTACGTGCAGCGGATGTTTCATGTGAAATACCAACTCCTTCATAGTAATCACGAAGAGTCTGGTTGACGAACTCTGTTCCATTGTCTGTACGAATACGGCGGACAGTAGTATTCAAACGTACCTGAATGAATTTCAGAAAAGTGATGATAGCCTTCGGTGCTTCATCCTTTGTACGTAGAAATCTAACCCATGTAAACCTGGAGAAATCATCCACAATAACCAGAATGAATTTCTTACCGCTCACACTTTCAGTTCTCATTGGCCCACAAAGATCCATATGCAAAAGATGAAGTTTTTCTTGATTGGTGTCTTCAGCTTTGGGCTTGTAAGATTTCTTGGTACTTTTCCCCCTTGAACACGCGGAACATAAATGGTCCTTGTGAAATTTAAGCTTTGGAAGACCACGAACTAATTCGTTTTTAGCGAGATGATTAATAGCATCAAAATTGAGATGAGATAATCTGCGATGCCATAACCAAGACTTGGTCTTAGATGCTTTAGAGAGAAGACATACTGGAGAGGCGGCCATCATGTCTTGTAGGGACAACGTATAAAGATTTGCACCACGAGAACCCTTCAACAAATCTTTTCCTTCCAAGTTGCGGATGAAACAAGTGTGTTGTCGAAAAGCAACCTCTAGGTTGGAATCACAAAACTGTCCTACTGAGAATAAATTATGACCAAGACCTTCTACATAGTATACCCGTGAAATCGTAACGTTTCCAATCTGATATTCACCATACCCCATTATCTTTGCAATATGATCATTCCTGAATTTAACCGTACCAAGAAACTTGCTGACGAAATTTCGGAACATCGAGCGATCTCCGGTCATATGCTTTGAACAACCGGAGTCCAAATACCACAGGATGATTTGGACCACCTGAAAATATCACCACACGAAGACAATGTAGAGGTATCGGAATCTGAATGTTCCTTGTTATTAGCAGGTACAGATTTAATAATCTTAGATTTGCTAACTTTAGGTTTCTTAGATTTCCTAGCCTTTTTCTTCCTAGTTGGTGGTGTAGATTCTAGTTGGCTTAAATCCTGAGGTATTTCTACACTGATAGGCACTATAGTGGGGGCTGACCTAATTAAAGGGCGCTGTTTCCATACTTGAGTGCGAGTGTTCCTAACTAAAGGACGCTCGGACCTAACCTCAATAGATGCATTCCTAGTTAAAGGGCACATTGTTCCATCTAATGTAAAGGTCCTACCAGTGGGACGCCATTGCCAGCCAACTTGGGCACGAGTTCTACATGTCGGCTTCCATTCAATATTATTCCTAATGGCATTCCTTTCATTCACATGATCAATAAGATACAAATCATGACGTTGGGAAAACATACATTCATTACAATTCCAACAATTCAAATTAGAATTCACGAATAGTTTAGGCTTCTGCACAGGCGCAGAGCTTTTAGTCTTAACATGATTCTTTTTATTTAAAACTGAACTAACATTCCTATGGTGAGCTTCTACTTTCTTCTTTTTGGCACTACTAGTGGAGGGCTTGATCTTATCTTTCTTGAGTGGCGATCCTTTAGCCTTAGTAGTCTCTTTTAATCCTGTAGAAGGCAAAGTGGGAACATTAGCAACAGATTTTAAAGGTGCCTTACTTGATGGTACCAATGACGGTTTTGCTCCTGGAGTCTTATTGAATGGTGTTACAGCAATGGGCCTATTAGTGAGTAGTGCAGAACCTGGTTTACCTATGTATTGCAAATATGCTAAGCAATATTGAACTCGCTTAATGTATTCATGAGCTGAGTAATAGTAGCTACTTGAGGGATCTAAGGCATAAAGATTGTCTAAGATATCCCTAACAAGATCTACATGCTTAATTGCATTCCTCATATAATCATCGTAGGTAACCGGGTTGTTCTTATGGAGTGGGTTCTTATAAAGCACTACTGACTTGGTTGTTGGAGCACTAGAGGACGGTGCAGAGTTGGTAGCTAAGTTATTAACAGCTTCTTGTCGGGTGAGAAGAAGTGTCTCCTTTAACTCGGCCAAAACCATGTTTTTATCAATGAGTAGGATGTTTAAATCAGAGATTTCCTCACATTTTTGGTTCAATTGTTCAACATAAGATTGTTGTTGTGCCGCATTAAAAGCGAAGCGTTCTTCTAGTGAACCATAAAGTTTGGACATTCCCTGTCTTGCACGATCCATCTCCCCTAGAATAGACGAAAGTCTAATTTCTAAGTCCAGGTTTTTAGACTCTGCAGCCTCTAGTTCCAATTTTAGTGTTTCATTTGATGACACGTCTATCTTCAATCTCATAATCTCTTCCTCTAATGCCTTAACTATTGCAATCATCTTGTCACTCGTCTCAACACCGTTTTCACAACTATTTGTTATCAAAAAATCCTCATTTTGCTGTTTTAATTCTAATGATATACAATGTTGTTCTAGTTGATTAAAGCGTTTTGAAAGTAAATTGTAAGAATCTTGTAGCTTTAAAAACTCAGCGTTAGATTCGTGACAAGAATGATTATTTACCTCATTTACAGTATCAGCAACATTTACAGAAAGATCACAAACATCATCACATATATGCACAGCATCACAATTAATCATAGCGGATGTAAGCTCATTCGAATAATTAACATTCACAGTTGTAAGCACATCACACGAGATTACTTCGGACAAGAATCGGTCATATTCGGATAAAATCTTTTCCTTTTCAATTAGTTGTAGTTCGTAAGCGGTGTCCATTTCATAAAACACTTTTTGAACTTCTCCAATTTCAAACTGAAGATTTTCCTTAAGAGATGCAAAACTTCCTTTTAGACTTTCGACAAACGGATTGATCTCATTTTTAAACACCTCGTTCATGTGTTCGAAAGCCCATTCTCCGGCGTTTAGGCCATTTGAAGTCGTACATTCCAAAATGACCTTGTCAAAATTAGTAAAGTATTGGTTAATCTCTTGCAAGTTTAACCATACAGTGCTAACAGGTGGAAGATTCTTTGGAATTTCCTTAGGACCTTCCATGTTGACAAGTGTAGGAAATGTACTAGGGCTTTCTTCCTCTAACATGTAGGTTGGTGCTGTGATGAGATCTTTGTCCATATGGAAGCGAACTCTAAAATCCGTTTTTGCAAGCTCCTTATTCATTTTAAAATAATCACACTCGGGATATTTTGCAGAATTGTATGACCGATCCTCATCAACTAGATCCTCACTTGTTCGATCATCGAGAAAAACAATCGGGTCTAAGGCCAATCCTAATTGAGTTGCATTATAAAGTCTTGGACTATGTCTTAAAGCTTGTTTTGCATACCTTGCGTTAGGGGGAAGGCCTTTTTGACGTGATAAGTTAAATTCTCTAAACGAAGCATCAAATAAGTGCACTAGTTGAGAAGCAGCGTATTGTCTTAAAAGCAAGTAATCTAGACTTCTAATCTTATTAGCAGCATTAATCTCCATTTCATTCTTCTTAGACTCGAGTAATTCAAAATCCGTTTGAAGTTTTTGAAAATTAGTGACCACTAACTCCTTTTCTTTAAGTTCATTAGAAAGATTTGCTCTTAAGTTTTCAATTTCTTGCAAATGACCCATTTGTTTGTTTCTAAAGTGATCATATTCGGGATTTGTTAGAACACTAGACGACGGTACTAATTCCAAGGTTTGAACCTTCTCAATGCTTAAGGCAAGCTCATCAGACAAATTCTTATTCTTAGCTAGGGTTTCTAAAAGTGCAGCATTCATTTGGCTAAGTAATGTAGCAGGAACCATGACCAAATCTTGTTGAGCAGGAGTATGCGTATTCGAAATGGCTCCCGGTTGTGATTCATTCAAAGTCTGGGACTCACATTGATATTACTATCATTGATTGTCTCCTCATTTGACAGACTCACCACCGAAGACTCATTCGAATCAGCAATCTCTTGCACAACTTGATGTGGTTGAATACTAGCATCAGTGGTATTATCAGTGGTATTATTAAGTACCTCAGATCTCTTTTCTGGCCCTAAGCTGGAGATAGTTGCCATGAGAGCAGCCTTTGCAGATTGAAATTCATCACAGTCTGAGTCATACGCATCGAGATCATCTGCTTGGTATGATGCATTCTGTGTGGTGACAGTGTCTTGTTCAGCAATCCTTGGATCAGCAAGAAATGCAAGCTCCTCTTCATCAAGTTCCCTTCCTTGTGCCTAAGCATTCACCAGATAGATCTTCTCTGCAAACCATTGTCCATCCCTTCTCCTCTTGGGTTTCTTGCAATCCCTGGACATGTGTCCTTCTTCCTTGCAGTTGTAGCATGTAATCATTCTCAACTTGCCTGTGGAATTAGCCCGTGGAGGATTGTTGACCATTGGAGCAGGAGCAGGATTGACCGTGCGAGCATTGGTGGTTGATGTAGTAGGTCTCCCCTAATAAGGTTTAATAGGTTGAACCATTACCCTGCCATTCTCAATAGTAGCTTGTTGGCGAGAATTGGATGAATTCCTCAACTGATTGTTGGTAGGAGCTGATCCCCTAAATCCTCGTTTGCTTAAAGTCCTTGTGAGATAAGCAGACATAGTGGTTAACACTTCAACTGGATCAGCTCCTTGTTTGAATACAGGAATGGGGACTTCCTCATCATCACAATACATTGCTTGGTCTTGTAGAGCTGCATAATCACTAGAAGGAATACTCATTTGATCAGGGTAGCTTGTTGGATATGTTGCATTCTCTTGATACGAATATAAAGACTGAGCATAAGGTGCAATGCTTGCTGGGTGAGGTTGTGTAGCATATTGTGATGAAGGTGCACTAAACCGATATTGTTGCTGATGTGAGGTGGGTGGTTGCGGTAAAATCGAGTATTGGGGAAAGGTTGGTGTCATGTAAGGTGATGGATGATATGCTTGATGTCCCAAAATATAAGGAGTGTTGTTGTGAGATAAGCTTGGTTGATTCGCCATCAAAGCTAATGAATCAGGGTACATACCTCGAGGCGAACGGTGCATGATCACATGTTTCTCATGCCGCTGAAGGAAAGCATAGAGTTGATCCAAATTGCACTTATGCAAATCCCTGGTTAACTTAACATCGGTAATATACTCACCCCATTCAGCTTGAGGTAAAGTATTCAAAAATTTGGTGTTAACCTGGAATGGAGCAATCACGAGATTGTATACATTCAGATCATTCATGAGAGTGGTGAATCTGAAGTAATAATCGTGAAGCGTTTCCCCTGGGTTGTACGTGAATCTATCAAACAGATCATACAACTGACATTCCCTTTCCTGTTTGGTGAGAGACGTACCTTGTAGCAACACCTTTAGACGTTCCCATAAATCTTTTGCCATAGTATACTGACTTACCATCCGATAGATATCATGTGGAAGAGCTTGGAGAATGGTTTGAAGAGCTTTTTCATCTGCATCTGCAACAAGTTGTTGAGCTGGAGTGAGTTCTTCAAATTCTCGTGGTCGAGTCACGTTGTTAACCACGATGGTACCATAGTCAAGTGGACCATTTAAAATTGACTTGACCATAAGCCTTCCATATACGGGTTTTCCCTTAAGGTAAGACATCATCCAGCCTTGCCAAGCTTCAAAAACTTCTTTGATGAGCATTGGCGGGCGATTATTCGTTCCCGTAATGACGGAAATATCCGTAAGTGATGTCATCTGAGGCATTACTGAATTCGGATTCATTTTGTTAACTTCAAAGAGACAAAGATTATCGGTTGATCGAGCAGTGAAGTAAAGCTTGTGAATTGTGTTGAGTTTTTGTTGTAAGAAACCAAGATTAAATCCTCTAAAAAATCGTCGAAAAAAACAAGTAAAATAACCCTTGATTCGGAACTTTTTGTTGATTCGGAAGTTTGATTCGGAAGATTTGGCTTGGAATACCTTGATTCGGAACTTTTGGTTCGGAAGTCTTGATCCGGAACTTTCCCTTGATCCGGAACTTTTCCCTTGATCCGGAACTTTCCTTGATCCGGAACTTTCTCCTTGATCCGGAACTTTCCTTGATCCGGAACTTTTGGTTCGGAACTTCGTTGATCCGGAACTTTCCTTGATCCGGAACTTTTGGTTCGGAACTTCCTTGATCCGGAACTTTTGTTGATCCGGAACTTTTCGTTCGGAACTTTTGGTTCGGAACTTTTGGTTCGGAACTTTTGGTTCGGAACTTTTGTTGATCCGGAACTTTTCGTTCGGAACTTTTGATCCGGAACTTTGGTTGATCCGGAACTTTTTGGTCCTGGTTCGGAACTTTGCTGGGTAATCAGAAACTTTGTTCGAGTATGAACAGTCGATCAAAAAGAAGATTTAAACCCAGATTTTTACCAAATAACCCCAAAAGTTTTGTGATTTCTACAATAATAAGTAAAAACTAATACTTATCTACTAATCCCAATCACAAAAACACCAAAAATCAAGATGAATCTTCTTAAAGAACACTAATACAATCAAAAACTAAAAAACCACACAAATCATTACCTTAAATCACCCCATAGCTCTTGATACCAAATGTAGAATCTTGATAACCTATGAATCTATGAAGTGGGTTGATGTTTTCTAGAGAGAGAAACTAGAGAGAGAAAGTGAGAGAGAACTATGTGAAATTTTATTAAATGGAAACACCAAGTGAACAACAACCAACCCCTTTCCAAGGAGGAAAGGGGTATTTATACTTCCAAGTCATATGTGTACTTGGGCCGGCCCATGACAAGCCCATGGACCGGTTCTTACTTAACTAAATAAGTAACTATTAACTACGAGCTATTACAACATTAATAAATATTATGGAGTGACCGATACTTCTAATATACGTAAAAACGTATTTCTAACAGCCTAGATTGTCAATTATGCTCAAGATGATCACATGACATCCAAATGGTCTAAAGAAGTCAATTAAAGGAGGTCTTCCATTGAACAGCTGATAAGGGGTCTTGTTGTGTGCCTTAACCACCAAGGCCCTGTTTTGGACATAACAACCAGTGGATACAACCTCAACCCAAAAGATAACTGGAAGTTTGGAATCAGACAACATGGTTCTTGCTGCTTCAATGAGTGTCCTATTCCTTCTTTCTGCAACTCTATTATGTTGAGGTGTTCTTGCAATGCTGAATTCCCTCTTGATTCCTTTGTTTGTGTAGAAAGTGTCCAGTTTCTGATTTCTGAATTCACCACCATTAGCTGATCTCATGGTCACTACCTTGATACTTTTTGATAGTTCAATCTGATTGATGAACCCAATGAGTACATCAGTTATGTCACTCTTTTCAAACAGAAAGAATGTCCATGTGAACCTTGAAAAACCATCAGTAATCACTAGGCAGTACCATTTCTTCTTTATGCTTGCCATAGAAGTAGGACCAAAAAGATCCATATGCAGTAGTTCTAATGGCTTGGTAGTGGACATACTTGTTTTTGATTTGCAAGATGCTCTATGTTGCTTCCCTTTCAGACAAGCAGCACAAGTATGATCATTAACAAAGGACTTGGAAGGAAGACCATGAACCAGATTATATTTCACCAGTTTGTTCATGTTCTTAAAATTAAGATGACCAAGTCTTCTATGCCATTTCTTACACTCATCAACTGAGGCTTTGGCAATGAAACAGGTTTCATTGTCTTGAAGAGAGATGTCTTTGAGATCAATGGTGTACATGTTCTTTGGTCTTGGTGTTCTGAGTACAATAGGAGTGTCTGGTGGTAAGACAAACTCCTTTCCTAACACCAGACATTCAGTGTCAGTAAACAAGACAAAATTCTTGTTATCAGTCATCTGTGACACACTGAATAGATTGTACTTGAGTTCTTTCACCAAGTAGACATTATCAAAGGTCATCCCATTGGTGACAATAGTTCCTTTTCCTGTTATTGTTCCATGCCCATCTCCAAAAGAAACACCATCATTGTCATGCAGGGGCACAAAGTTAGACAGAGAAGATTTTTGTCCAGTCATGCTTCTTGAGCATCCACTATCCCAATATGCTCTATCATCCCTTGTCTTCTTTGTCACCTGCAAAAGGAAAAACAAATTAGTTTTTCTCGGGGACCCAAGCCATTACAGACTTGAATCTACCTCGTGTATCAATGTAGGATAGCTTATCAAAAACTATAGATACATCATTAGACTGAGCACCCCTTTTGGGTACCCAAACCCAACGAGCTGAGGCTTTCACAGCTTTCCCCCATCTTCCCATGTTCCTAGAGGGCAAAACTTTGCTAGCAGGGGATACCCCAGATTTAGAAGGGGAATCCCTATGCTTAGCAGAGGGAACCCATCTTTTGTTTTTGCCTCTATTTATGTGTTGGTAAGGTCTAGGGACAAATCTATATGCATTATGAGGTGTTGGGTTGGTCATGGAAGTGCTGGCCTTGGGATGAACATCATTCACCTTTCTTAGAGCAGGAACAACATATTTGTCAGTAACCCTGTTTCTCAAGGCAGGGGCAACATACTTGGCAGGGGAAAAGGATTTTGCCCCTGCGTTTAGAAGAATGGCTTTAGGTTGCATATCCTTTAAAGGATTTGTAGCCACAACTTCCTTTGGTGCCTGGCATTCTTGATAAGTGTGATCAAAACTGCCACATGTGAAACAGGGCTTTGTATTTATCACAAAGTCTTCTCCTAATTGGTGAGACTTTTGGTCATTCCAATTTGTTTGATTACCTCTGACAGACCTATACATACCAGCATATTTAATGGTGGACTTAGAGGACTTTAATCTAGTTTTAGATTTGGGTGAACTACTCTTAGAACTAGAATCACTACCAAAAAGACCTTCTCTTGAAAAGAGAATAGGGTTATCAATTTTCCATTGTTTTAAAGCAATCTGTTCCTTTTCAAAGTCCCTAACAATACTAGTTTTCACTAGTGGCTCTTCTGTTTCAAGACTATTAGGTATGTAGGCACTCAAGTCAAATTCAATATCTTCCTGTTTTTGGAAACAAGAGAGACCAGTCCAAGACAAGTCTTTTCTAGGAAAAGGTGCATGAATATTGGCAGGAGGTGGTGGTATGGTAGCATGTTTATTTTTAATCCCAAAACCTGTTTTGTCCCTAGGAGATTGACCAATTTCAACTGCTTTAGTTAAGTCTTTGGAAGCTTTTCCAAAATTTTCAACAGTTTCATCATCTATCTTTTTATTAGATTTAAAAACTTCAAGTTCAGCAGTCAACTCCTTAATGGAATCATTATTTTCCTTAGCATCTCTCTCTAGGATCACAATGTGATCTCTATAATCACTTTCTCTTTGTTTAAACTCTCTTATGGTGGACTCTAACTGTTCTAAAGCACGTTTGTAATTATCAAGGTCATTGTCACAATTGATATAATTAATTTTTATCTTTCTTATTTGATTATTCAATGACTCAGTATTTTTCCTACAAGCTTTAGTGCAATATGAATCATCATATACCTCATTGTCTGAGCTGGAACTTGACATGGCCATAAGAGCAAACTCTTCCTCTTCTTCCTCAGCAACCATTGCTTGATTTCTTTCCACATTCTCTGTCATGGCACTCTAATCCCATCCACCTGCTCCATCTATCCCCTGTATGGCTACCATAGCTTTAGCACCAGTATCATCATCTCTGGTTTCCTTCCTATAGTTGTTCCTAGTCTTAGGTCCTCTGCATTCCCTAGCAAAATGAACCTTCTTGCCACAGTTGTAGCATTCAACCTTTGTTTTGTCAAACCCAGCCAAATCAGAGGGATTGATTGAGATCTTCTTCGCATACTTCTTGTAAAACCTGTTAGCTCTCATACTAAGCAGAGCCATGTTCCACTTGATATCCATCTCCTCCAGTCCTTGCTTACTGATTTGACTCAGATCTTCGTGTAACACAGTATATCCTTGTGACCCTTGGGATGCTATAAAAGCACAAGCAGTGTCAAGACTGAATGTTGCAGGCCTTTCTTCATCATAAGATGATCCAGACCTGGTAGCAGGGGAATAAGTAGCAGGGCCTACTTCGATTCCACTGCCTTTGGAGATTCCACTGCTTTGAGATATGAACGCCATGTTAGCAGGGGAATCAGTAGATCCACTTGAGTTGGTGGGAATTGTTCCTTTTGACTTCATTTCATTGACAACAGGTTCAAAAACTTTCAAGTTATTGTATATGTCATCAATGTTCTTGTTATCTAAGTCATCCTTATTCTGCCAAATAGCTTTGTAGACAAGCCATTCCTTCTAAAGGCTGTTAAGGAACATGGTATTCACCTGCTCTCTTGTCACTTCAATATCAAAGAACTCCAACTGAGCCACCATATCTTGAAGCCTATTGTAAATAGCGCCAATTGATTCATCACCAATTGCTTTGAAAGAAGCAAAATCATCAAGCATTTGATTCTTCTTCTTCTTCTTTGTGGCTTCATTTCCTCTAAAAGTTGTGCCTATGGCTTCCCATAGTTCCTTAGCTGTTTTGTACTTTCTGAATCTTAGTTGATGTCTATCAGGTAGAGCCAACAACAGTGAACTGTGAGCTCTGACATCATGCCTTCTGGCCAGTATTTCCTTATCACAAAGAGCAGCAGATTTCTTCTTGTCCTTACCTTTGGAACTTTCACCTTTCTCTTCTTCCTTGCCATCTTCAACCGCCATCATTTTGTTGAATTGATCACCAAACTCTATGATCTCCCAGAGAACATAGTGTTCCATTTTGAGGTATTCTTAGATTCTGAATTCCCATAGTTCAAAGTTTCCAGGATCCAGCATGGGTAATTTGAGGTTATTGTGGTTGTTGCTGTTTGAGGAAGAGTCTGAAGACATGGTTGAAATGAGGGTTTTGTTCTTGGTTTAGACAAAGTTTCTCAACAAGCTCTGATACCACTTGTTGATCCCAAACTCAGATGTTAAACCTTAATAGCTTGTTTAAGGGTTGTAATATAAAGAATAAATTTAATCTAACACTAGAGAAACTTTGCAAGGCAAAGTGTAACACCCCCAAATTTATACAACTCAGTTCAGCGGAAGACTAGTTGGTGTTACGGGATAGCACATTACTCACATCATAGACAACGCTTAAAAGTCGCGTCGTTTTAATAATAAAGAATTTCCATTCATAAATATCAAAGTTACATAGGTCCCAAGTCATTACATTTCATACAAAGTTTTACTAAGTATTTGAATGGAAAAATATTGTTTAAGTGCGGGCCATGAATTCTTGTCGTCTTCCCGAGAATTACCTTCAAGTACCTGAGATAAAACATGTTAAAAGAAAAGGTCAGCGATAACGCCGAGTGAATTCATAGAGTTTGATAAAATCCGTCAATATAATATCAGTATAAAATTATTACTGAAAATCATTTTGTACAAATCATTTTAATAGGCCGTAAAATAGCCAAAATCATTTTATACAAATTCTTATCGAAAATCATAATATAGGCATTTGCCTTAAAAATCATTATACGAATCATTGTCGTTAAAAACACCATACAATACGTTTTGCAATGTTATATAGATTAAATAAAAACCGTTATATGAATATGGTTATAAAAACCAAAACACGAACATAATATCAATAGTATGACCCTGTATTGCTAGTCAGGCAATACATCTTAATTCGAAGCGTCTAATAGTATTTCGTTAGTTTTGGATTATTATAAGCCGCATGACATTGTTACCTTACTAAACCAACAACGGGTAGCTAACCCGATACCAATTTTGCCCATCTAAAGTAGCGTGTCGTCACAAAGGTCACGCTATGGAAATCTTCTCATACATAAATTCGCTTACCAATCAATGTGGCACGACGGGGATCAACCGTCAAGGCACGAACTGGGGTGATCGTCCCCAAATAGTACTATCATATGCACAAGCGTCTACCAACTCCCGGTAGTTCACAATTCATGCTAATGGGACTTTTAGTGACATAACCTAACTTTAATAATCCATTTTATATCATCTATCGGGTCCTTTAATCAGTTATCGGGTCATACAATCGGGTCATTCAATCATTCGGGTCCAAATCAATAAACAAACAATCGGGAAAAATGGCGTCCTATTTTATAAAACTAACATGTTATCTCCCTCGCGGGTTTATAAAACATTTATAAAAACATTTAAAAGAGTGCGAGGCTATGAACTCACGTTGATGTGGGAAGGCGGGTTATCGACAATTCGGACGTACGGTACGTGCTTCAATCACGGAAACCTAGACAAATAATACTTGTCTTAGACTCATGTCCAATGACTTTAGAAAAATAACAATTATGTATACATATGATTATTATATATATATATGATGATCAAGTGGGTTTACATATTCTCGTTTACTCATTTTTGTGTTATATGTCGATAACTTTTATACTAGTTTACTAGTTTTACTTATTTACACGTTTTAAGTCCTATAAGCTTATTATAAGTTCTTTAGCTTGTTTTAATCCTTGTTATACTTATTTTATCAGTATGTATACTTTCCATGTTGGGCCCAAATGGGTTAAGCCCAATAAGTTCTTTTTACAAGTTTTTATCTTATTTATTCCAATTATTAGTCCAATATGCTTAATTGGCTCGTAAATGTCCGTATTTCTTATAGTTCGGGTTTTATCGGTTTTTACTTGTTATACATGTTTATATATCAGTATATAAGTTTTATAAAGTTTACATTAGACGGGTCCAACCATCTAAGTTTTATTTAATAAAAACGTTAATTTTACGGTATTAGCCGAAAAACTCGTAAAAATCATGTTTATAGTTTTATAACTTATAAAACTTAACAAATTACCATTTTTATAAAATGTCCACTTATTTACCATTGTACATATTTATATAAATGTATTATATAAGTTAGTGGTTTTAATTTATATTTTATACTATTAAATTTTGAGTGCTTATATAATAGTATTATACTTTAATTTCCAAAATCTGATTTTTATCTTCACTTTCACCAAAACTGCCATATCTAGAGTTATATATGGAGATAGAAGCTCAAATTTTTATCACATAAACTAAATGATATGTGCTACATTTAACTCTTCTATAGCTACTGTTGAATCATCCTCTAAGTATTTTCTAAAAATCGTCCAAAACAGTGAACTCAGATTTGTACCTTAAACTTGTTTTGATCATATATCACTCATTACAATGATTCCATTGCATGTCCAACTCTCACATGTGTACAAGACATATAGCTTACTGTAAATGGATTCTACTTCATCATTTTATCAGTCCATGACCTGTTTCTTTACTGTTTTATACAGCCATCACGTTTAAGCAAGATTTTAGCCTTGTTCTTTATAGTTTTTCACCTTTTTAATCATGTTTATCAACACCAAATCCCCACATAACATTTTTATCATCATATAATCATCATATACATATACAATAGAAAATAAAATACATGTTTACATAATCAAAATAATAAGAAGTTGAGGAGAACAATCTTTATACCACCATGATGATGTAGGTTGATCAAAACATGGATTTTGATGGAGAAACTTGTGATGCACCAAGACCATCTTCAAGATCACCAATCTTCATGAATACCTTGTGGAAAATCAGCCCTAATACTCCATGAAAACTCCTCCTTGGATGTTATAACTTGCACCAATCTTCATCTTTTTTAATGGAGATTAACATATGTTAATTATAACATATGTTTATGGTTAAATTTTGTGTGAATGGTGGTGTTTTGTGGAGAAATGGGATGGCATAGCAAGAGAGGAGGAGAGGAAATGGTTGTTTTGCATGGATGGAAATGAGGAGAGTGGTATGAGTTGTTGGTTTTGTGTAGTGGAATGCTTACAATGTAAGCTAAGCCATGTGTTAGCTAAATTGTTAAGGTTATGACACATCATAGATGTGTTGTAGCTTAATGTTGGCCGGTTTTGGGTGGGGGTGGGACAAGTGTCCCACTTGTCTCATCCCCATTTATTTACGGGTACTCCTCGATTCTAGTTTCCTCGATTTGCGTGCCCTCGGGTCGTTTTTCTAAAAACTTTTTTATAAATTATGAATCAACGTCATAAAACGAATCCAATAAAAATTGTTTTATCAAAAACGGAGTTCGAAAACGTAAATACGTAATCCTAGGGTTTCCGGTTTAGTCGTAAAGGACGTTAAAATAAAATCATAAGTCCTAATCTCTTCTCGTAAATTTGTGAGTTTATGAACCAACACAAATTTAAAACTCCAGAATAATATTCATGGACAAATTTATTTTCTGAACTGTCGGACTGTCACCAAAGACGGTGTATGTAAACGTAAGCACGTAACGTTGAATCCTCCGGTTTAAACGTAGTCGACGCTACTTCAAGACGTAAATCCAAATTTCTTCCCAAAATATATGTGAGTTCATATTATAACATTAAAATAATGTTTTTAAATAATATTCGAGAATAAAATATCACCCATAAACTGACGGATTGTCATAGCATTTACCCCTAAACAGGATCTTTGTCCTCAAAGATCATCTTACTACTCGCTTCTTATAGAGTTAAAGCCATGTGGGTATTTCCTCCACATTCGGTCTTTTCTCACAAGTGCAATTCATTATAATATGCGAGTTCTATCAAACATAACTACGGGAATAAGATCAGGCTTAATGTTGACTTACTTTCTCTATCCATGATGTTCACGGGTTTTTGATGAATGCAACTTTTCGCCGATCTAAGCTCTATTAAGAAGAATTCAGATTTTAACTTGATAGATATTCCATCAAGTTCGATATACGAAACATAATTCACGCAGTCTTTGGAGTCCTAGGGTAGATCCAACTTATATGCCTTTCAATCCCAACTTTTTCATCATCTCAATGGTCCCATACAATCGGGGACTTATATCCCATGATTTGTCAGATCATGAATTCATTTTTCCAAGGTTAAAAATTGTGGCATAACTTCGCTACCCATTTGGCACTTCAAGATCTACATTTCACATTCACATAACCTCTTGCCCACTACCGGCTGTCAATAATAAGATCCTAATTTCAACAATCATTTCAGATCTCGCGGGTCAGGTATTTTGCAAGGTTAGGTTCGCCATCATAGGAAACCTTAAACCTAAAAGACATGTCCAACTCACAGTGGGTGTATGTCGGGTGTCTTCATCTCAACTCCTGCTTACAGATGCTCTAATTTCTAAATCTTAACAAGATTCGATCTTGATCCTAATACGATAGTTATCGATGATAATATCTCCAAAGGAAAACGATTATACGGTCTATTACCAAAGGTCAATCATTCAAACATAAAACAGCACTTATATTACTTTGTATCGTTACTTTACCTCGTCCCTTCGATTTGGGGTGGTACATAGTACTCTCATCAAGATTCGTTCTCAATGACTTCTGAGCAAATCTCTAGAAATTCGATGCGAAGCGAGGATCTTGATAAGGATGTTCGATACAGGCACACTATGTTTACATAACTCTTTTGCATTTATCATTAACGGGAATGATATTAGCAGATTTGGTCAGTCTGTCGACGATGACCCAAATCGAATCAAATTCAGATGATGACCTTTGCAATAGCTAGACGTTTACTAATGCATGAGGCGATGTTTGCCTTCATAATTGCCATTAGTACAACTTCTTCAGACAAAGATACTTTTAGTCATAAATGACATAAATAGAATACTTATACTTACAAATTCCAACATAACTATATCTCACGATCCTCCATATTTAGACAATCACAAGTGGTCTGTTAAATATTTAACGCTATCGGCTTCTCAATTCTAATGGTTCACATTAGCCGTGAAACCTTTCAATATTTATATTATCCTTTTTTACAAACATTATTTATTTTTATATCGTTCGGCAATTTGTTTTGCACCTTCATTATTAAGGAACATGTCCTAATTGGTTCTGTATATTTTCTACATAATGTGTCAGTATTTACATTCATTTTTCCTGATGATATAATTATCATGTCCACAATTCAATCATATATTCTTTCTATATTATGCGTCAGTAATTACGTTCACCTTCCTGATGAAATAAATATCACAACCGTATTTATTCAAAATTCATTCTTCATATCTTTTATGTTTTAGTTTCGTCTTTACTATCATTTTTATCCGTTTTACTCAATCCGTCGTCTAAAGCGTCGTTAATTATTATAATTAATTAAATAATTATTAGTTAATTAATTTATTTTTTTTTGAAGCGTAAACGTAAAAGTTTTAAATTTCTTAGTTCGACCAATTATATAAAATGTTCAAAAATAAATTTGAATTTAATTAACACGATTTTTGTTGATTTATCGAAAATAATTAATAGGATTCGTAAATGTTCGAAAAACCTTTGTTTATACTTTGGTCAAAGTTTTCTTAATTTGAAAAGTAAAAATTATCGTTCAAATTTCAAGTTATGGTTTAAATGGGTTTTACTCAATCCTTCTTAAGTTATCTTGAGGTATACACAAATATTTACCCCTAAACAGAAGTTTAGTTAAATGTTTAGTGTATAAGGGAATAATCCCTTTAAAATCCTTTGTTAAAACATTTGTCCAAGCATATTTCCATTTCTTTTTGGTAAAATCCAAAGTCTTAAAAGGGCTCTTAATTTTTGAAGAGTCTATATGCATACATCTTACCATTATTAATCCAACGGTCATTTTATGTAAAGGATTAAGTTTTTAATCCCTAAGCGTTAATGGTTCTAATCTTTGAAAAGTCAATATAGCTTCCATTATCTATTAATCACATGGTTAAATCATGTAAAGATTTAAGTCTTTAATCACGTGTTAATTATTCAAGGTTCAGGTTTTCACTGTCCGGCTAATTCAGGGCAATCTATAATTAATTATTAACTCCTTCTTATTCTTATAAACAAACATATAGTTCTTAATGATCACGAGCATGAATTTATCACAATACAGCCTACACACGTGATTCACCAAATTTATGAATGCTACATGTGTATTAGTCAATCCAAACGACATCACGTGAAACTCATAATGTTCATTACAAGTTCTGGATGTAGTGATTGGAATACACAATCTTTTCCGCATATGCGAAGTTGATGATAACCATGCCGTGAATCAAATTTTTAAAACATACACTAGAACCTTGTAAATGATCGAACAAATCTTCCATTTCGAGTTATGGATATCGTTTTCGATTGTCAATTTACTCAGTCACGGTAATCTATAAATATAAGGAATGATAACACCATAGCTCTTCAGGATGACAGGCTTGGTATAATAAAATCTTTTTCCGACAACTCTCTCAGTTGTACGGTAATTCCTTTAATTTAGATGGTGCTGACGTACAGTGCACAAGCCACAGGTGCAGCACTGGGAATATAATCAATATCAATTTCAACTTGCCTTAATGGCGAAAGTCTAGGTAATTTACCAACAAATACCTACTAAAGTTTCAGATAACATAAAAATCTTTTAATAAATACATATTAGGTTCTTCTGGATTACAATATTTATGACTAATTCACAACCGTTCACGGTATAATTTCAAGTCTAAATGAAGGATATGGTCATCCATCAAGAATTATTTAGATCACTTTTGATAATCAACATCTTATCATTTAGGGGCATTCTACTCGAGTCCCCATCAATTAAGACAATGTCGTCATGTCATAATCAATCAATCCCTTTTACTGGCACTATCAACTTTCCAGTTTTATTGCCGTCGATAAGATGTGAACTTCTCAAAAGACTAATAATAACTCATAATCCTTCACAAGTTCAAGGATATACGGAGACACAACTATTATTAAAAGAGTAAGGTCAACGCATAATCTATGCGAGAGAATTTCAAATCAGATACAGACGAAAACATTTAACGAATATGAATATATCCCATGTTTTCATTAATTTGAGTACGCATTCGAAAGCTCCTCGGATTGTTACCCAGGTCATTCAAATGAAATCAAATCAAAAGAAATGATAAGAACGTCAATACTTCCAGTCGGGTATCAACACTCGGTAATCAGATACTTTTCCTAAGAATCTCACTACGGGAGAATTGGACAAGAAAGAATTGTCAATTGTCAGATAAGACAATTTCCACAAATGAATAAATTAGACTCAGAAGAATAAATAGTACGGGTACATATGTAGGTGTCCCTAACACTATGTCCCTATTTTTCACTTCTTGCAGATCTCATAAAATATAATCTTTCACAATCTTTAAAGAGAATGTAGTGTATATTAATCAGTTTTATGGTGACTACTAATCAGCCTTGCATAGTCCATTCCAAATTGTATGTAGGCGCGCAACTATATACAATTTCAAGATTAACGATGCAATACTCAGTTCGTCAAAATTTTATCATCATGTTTATAATAAAAACATTTTCATGCTTAATTCTTAAATAAGAATCAAGAATAAATTTACAAAGATTTTCTTTGTTATGGAAATAATTAAGTTTCCAAATCGTTTCTTAAACAACTTCATTTTGATATCAGTCACTTATAAATCTCACTTTGAATAATCCTTATTGTGATGAAAATTTAAATTTTCTCAAAGGATACTGTTTTATCTTTATAAAAACAATGAGTGATCTGCAAAGGAGTGATGAAAGCTTGTTCACCAAGAACTAACTACGATATGATAGGAAATGAGCTTAGCCAATTAATCATGAGGTTCATGACCTTGATGGCGCTCAAAACGATTAATCTACAACATAACTCAAACAGAGATGAGTACTTACTCAATGGTTGCATCACTAATGCGAACATAAGGATATAGCAATAAAAGATAGATATCATCGATACATGTAGAATTTAGTAATCAAAGGTAGTCTTTTCATTAATCACAAACAAGTCAAATTGTACTGTAACACATTATGTGTCACTATGTCATACAATTCCAATATCTCATCCTACCAACTGAAGTCTCAGTTAAGTTAGGGATTATTTTTAAAAGATACCTCAATGAATACTAATCTACAAGAGTCATTAGGTGTCCTGCCTGTCCCGGAAGATCCATCGGTCCCAATTCAGAAGAAGATTTCTTCAATTTATTTCTTGGACTCTGGGCATCCTCATTATTGGACAATGGCCTAGGAACAACCCTTAACACGAACCTACAGTCAATTAAAACCTTATAATTCAATCACAGATCTTAACGACTTATATTAACAATCTCATATTCCATACAGGTTAAGTTTTACTTTATTCAAGTTTCAACCAATTTTATACTCAATTCGATATCCTACTTCATTCTTGAAGGCCTACGAATTCTAAGGATTTGGTAAATGATGGACTAGATCTATGGATTTGGTGGAAGAGATGGGGAAGAAGGAGATTAGGTGTAGAGAGAGAAAGGAGAGGGAAGAAAAGTAGAGAGAGAAAGTGATTAGATTAATAATGGAATGTTAATGAATGAATGACCAACCCCCTCCTAACATGCTAGGAGGGGTATATATATAGCCCACCCTACATGTGGGCTATATGGACTATATTTACTTGGATCACGAGCTTAATACATTAATATATCGTTGGAGCGACCGATCCTTCATAAATACGTAAAAAACGTATTTCCAACAATCTCCCCCTAAGGGAGGTCGCTCCAAGTTACAAAGTTCTAAATATTCTATAGCTCGTGATCTATGCTAATAATGATGTGACCGAGACTTTCTTTGGGAAAACACATTTCCAACAATCTCCCCCTAAGGGAGGTCACACCATTTTACAAAATCTTAAACCTAGCATCTATGCTTGAGTCTTCGATCTTGTTCTTGTGAATATGCTTGATGTGATCTTTGACTTTAGTCTTGAGCATGTTTCCTTGCCTTGACCTTGTGCATTCATCAGTTGTGAAATTTGCCTCTTCGTGACTTCATGTTCCACATACTTATACTTTGAAATTCTTGAAAGCTTCAGAGTTTGATACAGCGGAAGACTTGACCTTCAGGCTTTCTTGAATTTGTTGAAGTACTAATTGTATGTAGTACAAGCATGTGGTGACGACTTCTTCTGGATTATACACCGCAATGCCACCTTCTTGTTACGCTGCATAAGACAGTTAGCAACAAACCATATACACGGATGAAATGGCCTTGAACATTTCATTCTAATTCGGTAGCATTTTACCTCCGGTCGGTGAAGACCGTTGGACGATATTAGATATCGTACCCGTGACGGATAGTTTCAATTAAGTAACTTCCTGACAGGATTTCGCGGGTAAACCCGTTCTCTTTACTCGACCGTCCAAAGCTGACTGCGAACGTAAAGAGTGAATCATTTGGATAATATTATCCGCATGATTTGAAGCCGTCAATTCATGTTCCTGGAACAAGTGAAGTTCAATTAAGAACCGCACCATCGTTGCTTTCCAGTTGTCACTAGCTTGATTCATATAGAATCTTGCAAGTTACCTACCAAGTGCTGTTTGATGTTAACACTAGAAGGATTTCCACTCGTCACTGTGATCAATAAAGAGTCACTCTGAGTGTTCTGGCAAGATCATATGATAATGCGTAGAGGCCTGGAACGTGTTTAAATTCATTTAAGAATTAAACCACTGTTGCTTTCCAGTTATCACAAGTTTGATTCATAAAGAATCGCACAAGTCACCTACCATGAGCTTTTTGATATTCGCTCAAGAAGGATTTCCATCTTCATTGTAAATACTTTCGTATTACTCGGATGTTCAGGCAAGATCATGAAGATTTTGCGTAGGACTCTTAAGAACTTTCTTACTTTTCACAGTGTGTGAAAAAGCAAGTAAATATGAAAGTGTGTCCTAATGAGATATTTGATGATCTCAAATGGCTCTAGACTCAATCGTGCATTTTGGATTTTTGTGATCGGAGGCTGGAGAGGAGTGCCACCTTTTCAATACCAATTTATTCGGAGTGAATAAATCAATAGATAATGTGTTGTCTCCGTGTGATTAAAACAAATATCTTTTAAGAGATATCTGAGTTAGCTGGGATGGGTTGTGCCTTGCATCACTGGGTCCATGATGTCTTTCTTCAATACCGAGAATCATTAGCAAAAATGACCTCAATAGCATATGTATTGACCCGGTTTCTGCCTAAAGTTGTAAGGAGGGCTTCTTTCTTTACACCCTTTATCTTTACAATTCTTTTTCATTCTTCAACCCCTTCAATGCTTACCAATACGTCATAACTAGCACCTTGTTGTGATTGTTCCAGTGCTAACTTAAGTACTTGGTCGGCATTCAGCTACGTTCACAATCTTTCTCCATCTTTCCTAAGGACTACTATTTCTAGCTATGGAATGTCCTTGGGAAGATTCCTCCGGTTCTAGAGAAATCATTGGACTTTAACCTATCCTACCATCCTTATGTCACCACAATCTTCATCGTCGTGAAATAAATGGGTTGCGGGTAAGTATAAATCACCATGAAATCCATTTTGAAGTGCAAATCCATTTTGCTCCCCCTTAACATATGCTACGATATTCGAAAACATTTCGCACATGTCGGGATGAGCTAACACGTTAATGAGGGTGTACTTGAAACGTAAATTAAATACCTTTTAAACACAAGTGTAAGGTATTTAACACGTGCAACGATCAATATATGATAATGAATTCACAAGATTAGCAATGTACGAGGTTGGACCTGAATAATGGAGAACAGCATATGAAAGAAGCACATGGTTCTTGTTCACGAATGTTGGTCACCTCGTCACGTCCCCGAGAAAATTAATTCCCGTTGTTGAGTCAAAGCTTTCCGGTGAAATGCTTGACTTGATTATGAAAAGCGGGTTGCTATCTGAAATAATAGCAAACCATTTGGAGCATGTTTTAAAAGTTTGAACTTCTGCTCGAACTTTATTTACAACCCCGTGTCATTATTGAATGACATTTCTAGGTTCGTAAATATTATCGATTCCAGAAGACATGCTCTTTTTATCAAAACATTTTTGAACACACAATTTTGAAAGATTTAGAAAAACCTTTTGAGAAATTCTCGAAAAATTGTGTTCAAAGTTTTGAAAAACAATTACTTGAGCTTAAGATGTTGAATATCTTATAAAACGAGCTCAAGTCCGAGAAGTTGTAAACTTCCCGTTGTTAAGGATAAGTTTATCATCGGCGATAAACTTTCCTTTTATCTGAAGAACGAGTCCTAAGCTGACATTTACTTAGAAGTCGTTTTCATGAGCTTGAAAACTTTGACTGTTTTAACGGAAAGCTCATGACCGAGAAAGGTGAATTTCTCGTTATGAGGAAAAGTTCTCTTATTTAAAAGATACACTTTCCTTTCTGAGCTTAAAACTTCGAATGTTTTAAGACAAGCTCATGACCGAGAAAATTGAATTTCTCGTTATGAGGATAAGCTTATCATTAATGATAAACTTTCCTTTATTTGAAGTTCGAGTTACAGTCTGACATTTAACTGTAAGTCATTGTGCATGAGCTCAAAAACTTCGAATGTTTTTATTATTAGCTCATGCCCGAGAAAAATTAATTTCTCGTTGTAAGGATAAGTTTATCATCGGCGATAAACTTTCCTGCCTTTGAAGAACGGGTTATAGACTGTCATTTATCTATAAGCCTTTGTGCATGAGCTTAAAAACCTCGAATGTTTTTAATTTTAGCTCATGCCCGAGAAAACTTAATTTCTCGTTGTAAGGATAAGTTTACCATCGGCGATAAACTTTCCTTTCTTTGAAGATCGAGTTATAGTCTGTGATGTGACTATAAGTCCTTTTTACACGAGCTTAATACCTTTGAATAGTTTTAACGGAAGCTCGTGTCCAAGAAAGATTAATTTCTCGTTTTGAGGATAAGTCATCATCGGGATGAACTTTCCTGTCTTTTGAGAGCGAGTTACAGTCTGTTATGTGACTGTAAGTCCTTGTTTGCAGCTTAACCATGAATCCCCTGAGACATTTGTTTCTCTGATATCTGCTTCTTCAGCAACCAAACTCTAAGAGTGTCCTTAGTTGAACGGTACACAACGATTGGACCGCTTCGTTCTTTTGGAACATCAACTTTGGTACCTGCAATCTCATTAGGAATTTGTATGCTTTGACGTGGGTTAGCAATATCAATTATAGAAGCACATGGGGGTTCACAGTTGGCTTTACTTGTGTCAGAGGCGACCTGAGTAGATGATTCACTTATCTTAGCTGGCAAACGTTTCCTTTTATAGAAAATCTTAAGTTTAGGCTTAAGTGAAGTATCATCCTTTGCAATTTCCTCCCTAGTAGTCTTCGTAGAATCAGAGACTATCCTAGTTAAAGGGCACTCGTTTCCTACAAGAGTAAAAGTTCTACCAGTGGGGCGCCAAACTTTACCAAAGGGTTTGATTTTAGCTATCCACTGGGACTTAATTCTAGCACGGGAGTTCACCTCATCAAGTAATTTCTTGACACAGGCATCATGATTTGCCGTAAAGACACATTTTCTACATGTTTTACAAGTAGCATATTTAATGTCTGAATAATTCCTAGATGATTGATCGATGCTCCTAGAAGATAGCAAGCTACAGTTAGCAGTGTTGGGTAATCTAGAAGGCATCTGACTAGGTTGGACATTGCTATCTCTTACATGTGTCTTTTGAATAGCTTCCCTTTGACCAGATTTATGGCAAACGTCATTTGAACTAGTTCTAGACGTGGTCTTGGTATTTTTAGGGAAACTAGAGGCAATCATATGATTTGGTCTTGCTAAAGCTGGAGTGATCACATTGGGCCTAGTTGCTGGAGTGACAGTTCTAGAAATATGAACCAAATCAACTTGGGAGGCAAACCGCGGTCTCGAGGATTGTGGTCGCTCGGATCTAAATGCAGTAGGTTGTCTGACAATCGGTTGTCTGACGAACTGATTTGTAGGCGGTTTCCCCAAAATTGATGGTTTTTCAAGCTTAGTGTCCACACTAGGTCCTCTATTTTTCCTTAACTCGTTTTTCAACGCAGCTAGAGCAAAGACCTTTTCCTGTACTTGGGCCTTTAAAGTCTCATTCTCTTTGAGCAAGTTATCTTGGGATGCCAACTTAGATTCAAGCAGTTGAATTTGTTTCAAAAGATTATCCTTTTCAGCTTTAGAATCTAGAACAGTTTGATCCAATTTTCTTTCAAGAACAACGTTTGATTTTTCAAGTTTTTCAAAGTATGTTTCAAATTTGACCGTTTTCTTAGAAAATTCAAGTTTGGCATCCTCAAGATCTTTTGATTGCCGAGCTATGATCGTTTCGAGCTCTTTAATCTCGGAATCAGAAGCAGACAATGAAGCAGTTATAATACAATTTTCATGATGTACTATAGCATTCTGAACAATCTCTCCCCCATTATGACTTACATCGGATGAATCAGAAGTGGTATTTCTATCACTCTTTTCCATCCCATGTTTGTCATAATTAGGTTTAGAATGCTCAATATGCGGCATGTCAGCAGCATATACATCATAACCAACATCACATTGTACCATGTTTGCAGGCTCTTCGTCATAAATGGGTAAGGTGTCATCAAGAGAAATCTCGTGAACATTCCCCGACGTGCCACTGGCATCATGTTGTCCGCCTGATTCTGTGCTCTTGGCATCGTTAGGCTCCAAGTTGCAATCGTATGACCAATTTCCTCTTGCATCGAAGAGTCTTGCACTCCATTATCATACCCTTGCTGAAGTCGAGATCTTTCATAAATCGAAGACGAGACCGATGACATGAGTTTCAAAATCGTATCACGGAAAACGCGAAGCTCGGTATGTGTATCTCGAAGAAATGATTGGCAAATCACTGAACTTTCAGGTTGGATGATATTGAATCGGAGGAAAGGCGTGAGTTGTGTCACAAGAGCCTTATATGCAAGTGCCGATGCAGAGTGATTAGAGTCTTTATTGTGGATTTGCTCTGCTAGTTGTGTCAAGATGGTGAACATCGATTCCATGAATATGTGACGATCTTGACCAAAGATTGTCACGAATTCGCTCCCTCCTTGAATCCGTGAAAGAGTAACTAGGTGATACTGAAGCATTTGAAATGAAGTTATACCACTTTCTCTAGCGTTGGCTTGCACTTGATGCAATTCTCCCGTGTTGGATGTCGAATTCAAGAAATCCATTGAAAATCGATGAACAATTACGTTACTGATTGATGAAAAATCCGTAGCCACTAAAAATAAATCCCGGCACTTTGACTCGTCACTGTTGACTTTAAATCCGGCCACAATAAACGTGAAATCCAACAAATATTTTTCCACGTTAACTTTTAGAATAACCGCCTCAACAATCCGTCGGCTAAATACTCCTTGTCACTATATCACGTCACTTTGTCCCGACTATAACGTAATATTATAAAATTTTTCAAAAATAAAGATTTAAAAAAATATGAATTGATAATCAAAATTAAAAAATATAATATCCAAAATAGAAATTAATAATCAAAAATATCCAAAATAACTAAAATATCCAAAATAAAAATATTCAAAATAAAAAAGGAAGAGAAATAAAATTTTAAAAGATAATAATAAAAAGAGAAAACTAAAAAAAAAAAAAAAACTGATTTGATTTAAAAAAAATCGGATATATCCGTCCAACAAAAAAAGGTTTTCTTAAATTAACAAATTTAAAAGATAATAACAAATTACTGAAATTAAAAAGGTTTTCTTGATATGTCCGTCCAACAAAAAAAACACGTGGCCCAGTAATAACAATCCCACCGCCCCACGCCGTTCTAGTTATCTCCGCCAGTCAACCCTCCTAGTTTTATCCGCCCAAAAACTTAATCTCTCTCTCACAAACTAATAAACATCCTCCGACTCTCACTTCTTCTCCAAAAAAAAAACTGAATCTGTGCCTCCTCTCCCAAATACTTCAACACCGCCGCAAATCTACTCCTCTAAACCTTCACCACTCAATCTAACAACACAATCTAATCGACGGACCCACGAAGGACTGATCAAGTTATGGCTTCAAGATCTTGCAAAAGGTCTCGGGTAGGTGTCTCTAATTTTAAGTTTTTGATGAGTCTCTCTCTCTACTGTAGTGTCCTTCTTGAGTGTGTCAGTTTGAGTGTGTCCGATCTATGAAAGTTTTTCTCTTTATTGAAACTGAGATCTTGTTTAAGATTTTGAGTCTTGAAACGGGTCTATGGGTGCTTTCTGTTTTTGGTATCGAGGCTGTTGTTGGTCAGGAATTAAGTCGAGTCAGGAGTGAGTGGTTGTTTGGACGTTGTACGAGGCTGGGTTAATGTTAGTCTGTTTTGGTTTGTGATTCGAGAGTTGGAAATCGAGAGTTGGGTTAACAGAAGGATTGTTAACAGAAGTTGTGGTGTGGGTGGAGGGTTTCGAGGGTGTTGGTTTGAGAGGGTGGGGAGGTGTCGAGGGTTGTGAGAGAATGGGTCGATGAGTTGTGGGTTTGGGTAAATCGAGAGTGTGATGTGGGTTTGATGAGTGTTGAGTGTGGGGTGAGTCGAGAGTTGGGATAGGAGGGTTTTGAGTGTGTGAGAGTCGAGGGAGATTTCGAGGGTGAAGTGGGTGGGTAATACGAGAGACGAGAGGGTTAAGGTCGAGGGTGTGAGTCTTGGTTTCTGTTTTTGTTTGAGTCGGTCGAGGGAGAGAGTGTTAAGTGTGTCGAGGGAGTCAAGGGAGTCTGTGGGTTGGGTTGCAAGTGTGATGTGTTTGTCCAAGCAGAGTTCGAGTCGAATGAGAGTCCTATTCGGAACTTTTCCTATTCGGAACATTTCCTATTCGGAACATTTCCTATTCGGAACATTTCCTATTCGGAACTTTTCCTATTCGGAACTTTTCCTATTCGGAACTTTTCCTATTCGGAACTTTTCCTATTCGGAACTTTTCCTATTCGGAACTTTTCCTATTCGGAACTTTTCCTATTCGGAACTTTTCCTATTCGGAACATTTCCTATTCGGAACTTTTTGTCTATGCGGAACTTTTTGTCTATGCGGAACTTTTTGTCTATTCGGAACTTTTTGTCTATGCGGAACTTTTTGTCTATGCGGAACTTTTTGTCTATGCGGAACTTTTTGTCTATTCGGAAAAAATCGGAAAGACGGAAATCAGACAACGGGATGGATCAAACCGGACGGATGACACTTGACAGATTTGGACTGAAAACTTTGGATCAAAAACTGATAACTATGGACTGATGACAGTATTGGACAAAAATAAAAGATGACAAACTGATAAAAACTGATTAATATAAAATTAATAAAAACTGATTAAAAAAAATGATTAAAAATGACTGATAAAAAAATGATTAAAAAAACTTGATTATTTTAAAAAAAAATTAATAAAACTAGATGATTTAAAAAGTGATAAAACTGATAATAAAAACTGTAAAACTGATAAAAAAATAAAATAGATAAAATTTATAAAAATTGATAAAAAAATAGATCGAATGATGAAAAGATAGATAGAAAATTAGAAAAGAAAGGATTTTTACCACCAAATCAAAAGATAAAAAAATGCAAATCCTAAGATTCAACCATGGCTCTTGATACCAATTGAAGGCCTACTAATTCTAAGGATTTGGTAAATGAAGGATTGGATCTATTGATTAATGGTGGAAATGGGGAAGGAGGAAGATGAAGTGTAGAGAGAGAAAGGAGAGGGAAGAAAAGTAGAGAGAGAAAGTAAGATTAGATTAATGAAAGTGTTAATGAATGAATGACCAACCCCCTCCTAACATGCTAGGAGGGGTATATATATAGCCCACCCTACATGTGGGCTATATGGACTATATTTACTTGGATCACGAGCTTAATACATTAATATATCGTTGGAGCGACCGATCCTTCATAAATACGTAAAAAACGTATTTCCAACAATTCTCCAATACTTCAACTTTATTCTTAGGCCTTAATAGGGCAATAAAAGCTCGATATGAATCCATACTTAATTTCCAATCCTATATCTTTTACAACAACAATTATCAAATGAGTCACTAGTATGAGGTGACTCACACATTCAATTAGACTTCTCGGAAAGGTATTAGTGGCATGAGGCTTTTGGGTAATGGTTCCAATGACAGCCTCAAGTGCAACATTCACCCTTTCGATTCTCAAATTTAAGAATTGGGTGACAACGAATCAGATGACATCCTTCCAGGTGGTAACGTTTTGTCAAACTCCACTCTATAAGGAAGATCGTCATGACATCGATATCAGTTTTAATCTTGCCAATTCTTTTTCAATATCATAATCAACTAATATCTACATTTCTACGAATATCAACCATTTGTTGGGATCATAAATATCCACAACTTGGTTTAGATCTAGGATAGCTAGAATTCCTACGAGAATAGCTTCGATTAATTTACTAGGGGATTTAGGGTTACTTGTGACAATCTACGTCGTATAAATACCTCGTATAAATATCAAAATAATCATCAAACAATCATGTAATAAAATTACATCATATATATATATAATCCAAGTTATATATATATATTAAAATAACACTTCTCAGTCTGGCCTTGTCGGTAACTTGGGAATTCTTCGGCACCGTTATAGTCAAAAGATTTTTAGACATTTTTAGAAAAATGTTTATAGTTAAAAGATTTTGAAAATTTTTATTCAAAACCTTCGTTTTAAAAAATCTTTCGTTCTCTATAACGAGAGCTCTGGTACCAAACTGTAACACCCCCAAATTTATACAACTCAGTTCAGCGGAAGACTAGTTGGTGTTATGGGATAGCACATTACTCACATCATAGACAACGCTTAAAAGTCGCGTCGTTTTAATAATAAAGAATTTCCATTCATAAATATCAAAGTTACATAGGTCCCAAGTCATTACATTTCATACAAAGTTTTACTAAGTATTTGAATGGAAAAATATTGTTTAAGTGCGGGCCATGAATTCTTGTCGTCTTCCCGAGAATTACCTTCAAGTACCTGAGATAAAACATGTTAAAAGAAAAGGTCAGCGATAACGCCGAGTGAATTCATAGAGTTTGATAAAATCCATCAATATAATATCAATATAAAATTATTACTGAAAATCATTTTGTACAAATCATTTTAATAGGCCATAAAATAGCCAAAATCATTTTATACAAATCCTTATCAAAAATCATAATATAGGCATTTGCCTTAAAAATCATTATACGAATCATTGTCGTTAAAAACACCATACAATACGTTTTGCAACGTTATATAGATTAAATAAAAACCGTTATATGAATATGGTTATAAAAACCGAAACACGAACATAATATCAATAGTATGACCATGTATTGCTAGTCAGGCAATACATCTTAATTCGAAGCGTCTAATAGTATTTCGTTAGTTTTGGATTATTATAAGCCGCATGACATTGTTACCTTACTAAACCAACAACGGGTAGCTAACCCGATACCAATTTTGCCCATTTAAAAGAGTGTGAGGCTATGAACTCACGTTGATGTGGGAAGGCGGGTTATCGACAATTCGGACGTACGGTACGTGCTTCAATCACGGAAACCTAGACAAATAATACTCGTCTTAGACTCATGTCCAATGACTTTATAAAAATAAAAATTATGTATACATATGATGATTATATATATAAATGATGATCAAGTGGGTTTACATATTCTCGTTTACTCATTTTTGTGTTATATGTCGATAACTTTTATACTAGTTTACTAGTTTTACTTATTTACACATTTTAAGTCCTATAAGCTTATTATAAGTTCTTTAGCTTGTTTTAATCCTTGTTATACTTATTTTATCAGTATGTATACTTTCCATGTTGGGCCCAAATGGGTTAAGCCCAATAAGTTCTTTGTACAAGTTTTTATCTTATTTATTCCAATTATTAGTCCAATATGCTTAATTGGCTCGTAAATGTCCGTATTTCTTATAGTTCGGGTTTTATCGGTTTTTACTTGTTATACATGTTTATATATCAGTATATAAGTTTTATAAAGTTTACATTAGACGGGTCCAACCATCTAAGTTTTATTTAATAAAAACGTTAATTTTACGGTATTAGCCGAAAAAGTCGTAAAAATCATGTTTATAGTTTTATAACTTATAAAACTTAACAAATTACCATTTTTATAAAATGTCCACTTATTTACCATTGTACATATTTATATAAATGTATTATATAAGTTAGTGGGTTTTAATTTATATTTTATACTATTAAATTTTGAGTGCTTATATAATAGTATTATACTTTAATTTCCAAAATCTGATTTTTATCTTCACTTTCACCAAAACTGCCATATCTAGAGTTCTATATGGAGATAGAAGCTCAAATTTTTATCACATAAACTACATGATATGTGCTACATTTAACTCGTCTATAGATACTGTTGAATCATCTTCTAAGTATTTTCTAAAAATCGTCAAAAACAGTGAACTCAGATTTGTACCTTAAACTTGTTTTGATCATATCTCACTCATGACAATGATTCCATTGCATGGCCAACTCTCACATGTGTACAAGACATATAGCTTACTGTAAATGGATTCTACTTCATCATTTTATCAGTCCATGACCTGTTTCTTTACTGTTTTATACAGCCATCACTTTTAAGCAAGATTTTAGCCTTGTTCTTTATAGTTTTTCACCTTTTTAATAATGTTTATCAACACCAAATCCCCACATAACATTTTTATCATCATATAATCATCATATAATCATCATATACATATACAATAGGAAATAAAATACATGTTTACATAATCAAAATAATAAGAAGTTGAGGAGAACAATCTTTATACCACCATGATGATGTAGGTTGATCAAAACATGGATTTTGATGGAGAAACTTGTGATGCACCAAGACCATCTTCAAGATCACCAATCTTCATGAATACCTTGTGGAAAATCAGCCCTACTACTCCATGAAAACTCCTCCTTGGATGTTATAACTTGCACCAATCTTCATCTTTTTGAATGGAGATTAACATATGTTAATTATAACATATGTTTATGGTTAAATTTTGTGTGAATGGTGGTGTTTTGTGGAGAAATGGGACGGTATAGCAAGAGAGGAGGAGAGGAAATGGTTGTTTTGCATGGATGGAAATGAGGAGAGTGGTATGAGTTGTTGGTTTTGTGTAGTGGAATGCTTATAATGTAAGCTAAGCCATGTGTTAGCTAAATTGTTAAGGTTATGACACATCATAGATGTGTTGTAGCTTAATGTTGGCCGGTTTTGGGTGGGGGTGGGACAAGTGTCCCACTTGTCTCATCCCCGTTTATTTACGGGTACTCCTCGATTCTAGTTTCCTCGATTTGCGTGCCCTCGGGTCGTTTTTCGAAAAACGTTTTTATAAATTATGAATCAACGTCATAAAACAAATCCAATAAAAATTGTTTCATCAAAAACGGAGTTCGAAAACGTAAATACGTAATCCTAGGGTTTCCGGTTTAGTCGTAAAGGACGTTAAAATAAAATCATAAGTCCTAATCTCTTCTCGTAAATTTGTGAGTTTATGAACCAACACAAATTTAAAACTCCAGAATAATATTCATGGACAAATTTATTTTCTGAACTGTCGGACTGTCACCAAAGACGGTGTATGTAAACGTAAGCACGTAACGTTGAATCCTCCGGTTTAAACGTAGTCGACGCTACTTCAAGACGTAAATCCAAATTTCTTCCCAAAAATATATGTGAGTTCATATTATAACATTAAAATAATGTTTTTAAATAATATTCGAGAATAAAATATCACTCATAAATTGACGGATTGTCACACAAAGTAACTAAACAAGATGCGGAATATAGTGTTTAGCACAAGAACAAAATGATTAAAGCAAACGTTGAACTTTAATATATCAAAGATATACGAATACCCAATAATGGTATTAGGGCTACAAAAACCTTAAAGTATGAAATGAAAGACAATAGAGAAAGACACACTTTGCATGATAACCTAGTGAGTCCTTTTATCGGCATAAGGACTCACGTACAAGATTACTACTAACAAACTTGGAAAGTATTAAGGAGTAGTAACAGAAACGCGCAAAAATCTATTCCAAGTTTATCTCTAGCGGCAGGGCCTTTGACTTCAGCAGGGGAACCAATCCCCCTGCCTTTGTTATTTGGCAGGAGGAACTTACTCTAGCATGGGGACGAATGACCAACTAGCAGGGGTAACAAATATACATAGATTTATTCCCAACAGGTTTTTGCTAAATGCTATCCTTTTTTAGTCATGGACATGGATGTTATGGTTATTAGTTAACAAAACCACTATTCCATGAAATGTGGAAGATTGAATAAACCAAAAAAGATATTGAAGATGATGTCTCGACTAAATCATTCATTGATGATTGGTCCAAAAGGAATTATTGTTCAAAAAACTTTACACAAATTCTACAAGAAATTGGAAGATATATTGAATTCTAAAATTAGTAGGCTTTGAATTCTTTTCACAGGATGTCCACCGACCAGTGGAATCACTACAAGTTCTGGATTGGTATATATGGAGCCCGACGAAGTGTTATAATTTAGGTAACTTTATAAAGGTGATCTTTGCTTATATATATTTATAAACTCAAATGATTTTCTTAACTGGGACTTCTCATTGAAGGGTTATTTTGGATACCATCTTTTTCGGATCGGACAACTGTTGTTGATGCTCGACAAAGTGGGAGTGGCATATCTGGCTCTTTCCTTTTTGTAGTAAGCATTAGTGCATTTCTATTTAGTTGAATCCTTTTTGATATTTTTTGACCTTTTTAATGTCTTTAAAACCATTAAAGGACGGTCAACCGTGAAGTAAATCTTGCCCAAGAGTTAACACCAAGATTCCCATAATAGGATTTATCCATCCTTGTATAAGAAAGATAATCCTCTATGTTGTGAAGGGCGTCGTACTTGCCATCTTGATAATTTAGAACAACACATTCATCAAGACTGTGTTACTCTACCACCTATGTTTTCCCAACTGACTACAATAACTATTTGACCTATTTGTTCATGTAAAAATTGACAGCAATGTAATTGGAATGTTGGGTTTTAGTAACATATAATACTCATTAGTTAGTAGTATGTAATTGTACTCTTTTAACCAATTTTAATAAAATGTTATTGAAATGTTGGGTTTTAGTAGACTAATTATTTTGAATTAGTGGAATTTTAATTATATTAACATTCTACTATGTTGGATTTTCAAGCAGTCAATCGCAGTCTATCGCTTGATATTGTAAGCTTCAAAATAATGTGCCAATATAAAATCGGTTACAGTTTCCATTAGTTACACTTGCATGATGCATGTTCTGAGTTTTGGTTTTTATTAAGGAATTATAATGGGTTGTGTTGAAATGTGAAATGATGATAATACTTTTCATCAAGAGGTACACTAATGTATTTTATTTCCTCAAGTATTATAGCTGATAGTTTTGTTCTATAACTATAAATGATGTTTAATATTGTTTAATTTGGGTCAAATTTTTTAGATTTACCCAACATGCTTCAGTAATATAATAAATATAATACATGGTAGATTGCAAGTAAAATACCATAAAAATATAGCAAGTTAAAAGAGAATTTTTCTTGATAAACCACTACATTCCCCTTTCATGACTACCTCAATAACCTTTTCTTCATCATCATAACACAAACTAACAGAGAACAATACCAACAAGAACTACACAAGGGTTTCCTGCCGAAAAAGTCAATAAATGCGCATCAAGAATTGCTGATACTTGTTATATGTTGTTTCATACGCACATGTTAAAATTTATCGCATGTTACGAGGGTTTTTAATCTCATTTTAACAATTTCATTTTTAGTTTCACGAAACACTTACCACAAAATCGATATTGCTAATTATACCCCAGTAGACCCGCCGCTAGGCATTTCTGCCGCTATGCGCGGGTATTCGTCTAGTTTTTAATTATGTTTGTATACTTGTAGATTGTGTAGCAATGTATGTAACTCGAAATTTCAAGTATTCTACAATTATAAGGCTGATATGCTTTATATGTAGTATAGATATAAATATACAAGTGTGTATTAATTATTATGTATTAATTAGTTTTAATATGAGTATTAAATTAATAAATTATGTTTATATGTTCTAATTGTTAACTCTAATTATGTTTGTATACTTGTACATTATGTACCAAACTACCAATGCATGCAACTTAAAATTTCAAGTATTCTAAAATTAAAAGGCTAATATGATTTATATGTAGTATAGATATACAAGTGTGTGTTAATTAATATGTAGTAATTAGCTTTAATATGATATTAAATTATGTTTATATGTTTTAATGATTAATTTCTAATTATGTTTGTATACTTCTACATTATGCAACAACGCAATAACTTGAAATTTCAAGTATTCTAAAATTAAAAAAAACTAATATGCTTTATATGTAGTGTAGATGTAGATATAGATGTGCTTTTGATTATTGTATATTGTGAATATAAAATTATATTTTTAACTTTTAATTAATAAGATGTATTAATTATATATTAATTAGTACTAATTAATTTTATTTTCAAGTGTGTATTAATTATTATATTATTAATTACTTTTAAATGAGTATTAATTTCTAATTATGTTTGTATACTTGTACATTATGTAAAAATGCATTTAACTTGAAATTTTAAGTATTAGATAATTAGAAGGCTAATATTCTTTATATGTAGTATACATATTGATAAATAAGAAAGTGCTTATAACATAAAACAAATATATGTTAAAAAAAATCAGGTGGATATTATTATATGCATTATAACTATTAATATATTATCATTATATATCACTTATTACTTTGCACCTTTGCATCATTTTTATTCAAAAAAATGGTCTCGATTATTATAAAAGACTGTTTTTTCTTTTGTGTTTAAGTTTATCGAAAAAACTCCTAAACTAATTTTAATCGGTTCTCAATAAGCTCTTACGATTTAGGTAAACAACATATATATGTTTTTGTAGATATGTGATTTTCATTTTTGTATAATATGAATATAAGTGTACTTTTAGTCATGAGGAATATTAATTATACTAATTAGTACTAATTAATTTTATTTTCAAGTGTGTATTAATTATTATGTACTATTAATTAGTTTTAATATGAATATTAAATTATGTTTATATGTTTTACTCTGTAATTGTTAATTTCTAATTATGTTTGTTGAAACTAGGATTTTATAAGTTTTGCAGTTAATGTTCGTTTTTCCTCGACTCGACTTGAATTGATTTCCGATTAACGTTTCAACTTATATTTGTTTTTGGTAAAATCTATTTTTGGTATTTTTAAACTAATTAGAAAACGATTAAAAACTACGTCTAATGTAAAAAGATTATTTTAAAAATAAAACTTAAATTCTAAATTGAAAACCAACTAATTTTAATTAAAACTATTTTAAAACAAAACTAATTTTAAACTAAAGACTTTTTAGATAAAAACAATTTTAAACTAAATTTATTTAAACTAATAAAAAACTATTTTGAAGTTACATTTAAAAACTAATTTTATATAAAATCTATATTAAATAAAATTTAAACTAGATTTTAAAAACAACTAAAATTTATAAAAGTAAATAAAATATTTTTTATTTTTATATTTTTTAAACTTTATAAAAGAAAACTTTTAATTAAAATTAATTAATTAAACTAAAACTTTGTATTAAAACTATTTAATTAAAACTGCTAGTCTAAAATTCCCTATATTAATTAAAAGGACAGAGATTAAACACAAGAATGAAGCTAGCAGAGTTGGTTGGGGCGCTGGGTAGTGATGCAAGGGGTCTGGGGTTCGAATCCCAGCAGACCCCTATTTTTAACTATTTATTTTTTTTATATTACTTTTTGAACTTTATACAGCTGAAATGTGTCTGTACTGATAGTACCATACAAAATCAAAAATCAGCAAGATCTCAAAATAACTAAACAAAACAGAATCCAGAATAGCAACTTCCATAAAACAGATTGAACATAAACTGAAAATTATAGATTAAGCAAGTAAACAAAAAAACTTAAAACAGATATTACTCAAACAAAATAAATAAGACTCTAAATATAAATAAGCAGAATCACAAACTGAGTAAGCCAAAAGCAGAAAAACTTAAAAGTCTAGATAAGCAAACCAAAAATAAGCTGAAACTTAACCTAATCGAATAAGCAGAAAGTAATAAGCTATAACTCCTAGTACTACTAGAATCAAAACAACCTAAGCAGAATCCTATAAACTAAACAAATCAAACAGTAGAAAAAAACATGAAAAGCAAATTAAACAGTAATATTTTCTAAAGCAAATCTAAACACCTCAAAAATCATAAGCAGACTAATAGATTAAAAACAAATAATAAACTAAACAAAATAATTAAAAGAGAAAATAGAAACCCGATGTCGAAAACCGTTGAGCCGAAGTATCGCGCTGAGCGAACTTTGTGAATTGAACGACTGTCACCCCCTCGAATCGCCTCTTCCGTTTCTCGAACATCAATCCCAAACGAACCAACAAATCCACACGAACCGAACAGTGCTTTTTATTTTTGATTTATTTATTTTTTTATTTATTTTTATTTTTTTTTATACGAATGAAAATAACAATATCAATGAACAGTATAACTTAAAAAATAAACCTTAAAGCAGATTAAATTAAACTTTGACTGAATTAAAATGAAACCAAAATAGACAGAATAAAAATTTTTCATTAATCAAATTCAATTACAAATTCTGAAATAAAAAATACAGGATTAAATCTAAACCTAATTTACTGAAAAATAAATCTAATTTAAATCTACTCCTAAAATTAATTAAAAAAAACTCGAAAATAAAAATAAAGCTTGAATAATTACAAGATGTGGGTGGGGGTTTTATAGGAAAACCCTAGGTGTGTTGAGGTGATGCTTGTTGAGCACGGAGAATCATCACGTCCGTTCAATCCATCTCTTTCTCTTTCTTCTTGATCATACGGCTGAGGTTTACATACCTTAACAAGGATTGCCAGCGTGGACAGGCTGTGCTAATAAGAAGGGAGATATGACACATAATTCGCCACGTTGGAGCCTTCTTCTCAATATCACGCGCTCATCTAACCCTGAATCGTCTGAAAATCAAGCGCGTGTCTTCTAATCGAACACTGGGTGGAAACCCCTAATTTCTAGGGATTTATTGATGGTGGCTGCGTATTTTCTCCATTCTTGTTTTTATTCTTCTTTCTTTGTTTTTCTTGTTTATAACGTTTGACCAAAATGAAGAGTAAATACTCTCTCTTTTCTTCCACCGGTTTTAGTTTCATGGGCTTGGATTGGACCCAAATCTTGAATCCGTCCCAACTTGTCCCAAAAAAGAAGAATTGGGCTTGGGCCGAAGTAGATACTTAAACCGAATATTGGCTAGTAATGGGCCTTCATTTGGGCTTTGATATTCTTAAATAGATATTTTAAATCCACTAATGGGATTTTGGGCCCAATACCCAAATGTGGGACCCACAAGTTCGATAACTTTGATAAATTAATTCCCCGAACAAAACGACTTGATTTTTGGCCTTTCAATCTTTACTTCAAAATTGTGTCGACTTTGCCGGTTTTCGTGGATTTCGGCACACTTTTGGTCTTTTGACTTTGTCTTCGTCTCTTTTTGGACTTTTCTTCAACATTTGACCGTGAAATCCCGTGTTTTCTCTTCTTTTGATCATTTGTACCTATTTAAACACAAGAACACAAAACCACGCGTAATTCCGACATTTACGACATTAAACACATGATTAGGTCTTGTTTTTCCTTGATTTTAGTGGCAAAAAGATAAGTGTTTACACACTTATTAAATCCCCTACACTTGACCATTGCAATGACCCCATGCAATGCATTATTTTAAAGCATAAAATTACATTTTTCTCATTATTAACCCATCTTGGCCTTTATTAAGATATATTATTACTACTATGATAAAGAGATAAAAACTTAAGAAGAAACAAAAGTTATAACAATTTATTAACTTGGAAATTATTTGATGGAAGAAACTCGTAAAGACATCTAAGACTTGAATTAGGGCTTAGGTGTCTTGAATATAAATCACCCTCAAGGTTCACGTTCCCCATACCAAGCATAAAAACGAGATCATTGTTATTATAAGTTAGCACAACTAACACTTACTCATGTGGTTTAGTTAATCACTTAGACCCCCTTATTCCTACGGTGTATCTCTTGTATTTTATTTTTGTCTTGAATGATCACGAGGATGCATTTTTGACTTATTTCGATAATTTATTTAGGCCGAAAACAAAGTGGGACGATTTAATCAATAGTTAGCTAAAGGACAAAATCTTTTAAAACTGCTTCTCGAAACCTCAAAAATTTCATATCTTGGCATAACTCGTTTCACGATTTGAGACCTTTCTCGGACCGATATTTGGCATGTACTTCAAACTTCAAATCTTGAGAGACGATCTTGAAATTATGGTCTTCTCTTCATTTTGGTATACATCTTCATAAGGAGTGAAAGATGCTTCAAACGTTGACCACGACTTCTTCATTTATCCTCTTCTTTATTTAGGATTTTGATATACAACGATCCGCCTCCTTTTCAGACTTGGATCTATTTATCCTCATACCTTGTTAGGGTCTTTTTGGATAGACTTCTCCATGATCTTTAGGGGAGTAATTGCTTCTCGTCGTGTGTCTTGATCCTTCATATTGATTTGGATTAATGATCTTCACATCATCTTAGGATCTTTAGCAAAAAGTGAATCCTCATGCCTTGTTAGGGCCTTTTTGGACTCGGGTATCCTCATGCCTTGTTAGGGCCTTTTTGGATAAGCCAATCTTCGCGTCCCGTTTCAATAAGTTATGCCTTGGCTATGAACTCTAATTAATACCGAGCAACTATTAAACGATCTTGTGCTAGAAGCTAAGTAACCTTTTAAATCGGACAACCTTATTTATTGCAAATATATTTATTAACAAGTGATGGGAGAAAAAGCTCATAACTAACTCACATAAGTTAATGAAAGAATACCGAACTTATAATTAACTCTTTCATCTCTCGTTCTCCATAATTTAAAATCTCAAGGAATGAGACTCGTGGATGCTTAGCCTAATAAACCAATTAAGGTCCATATGCTTAGACAAAACCCGGTTCATGTTGCGGATAGGGATTGTCATAGACGGGAGGGGGGAGAAAGTATTATAAGAGGAGAAGTACGAATTCGTTGAATTGCAAAATGGACAAAATCCAAATTGTGTATTGTCGATATTAAAACCACACCGCTCACAAATACACCATTGACATGTTTGAAAACCATGACATGGTCTCCCACACCGAACGCAAGACGAATCCATGAAGAATTATAAATAAGATGGGTTGAGAAAAAGAATTAAACACAATAGAGGATAAAGAAGAATATTTTTTGTATTTTTTTAGAAAAAATATATATACAAGAAAAATCGAAAGAAATCGAACTAAAAATTAACACTAATACGTAATATTTTTGGTGTAATACTTTTAGGAAAAAGTATTACTTTTGATTTTTACTTATTTTTTTTTGGTGCAATTCTTAGGAAAGAAATTGCTTTTGTGATTTTTTTAATTTTTTTTGTATTTTTAAATTTTTGATTTTTTTGTGTTTTTGATTTTCTTGCAAGAAAATTAACGTTCAAAAAGAACGGATCCCAAAATCCAAACGTCTGCACGAAAAATCGTCAATCGTACGAGCGAAGCGGCAGCGGCGCCATTTTGAAACTAGGATTTTATAAGTTTTGCAGTTAATGTTCGTTTTTCCTCGACTCGACTCGAATTGATTTCCGATTAACGTTTCAACTTATATTTGTTTTTGGTAAAATCTATTTTTGATATTTTTAAACAAATTAGAAAACGATTAAAAACTACGTCTAATGTAAAAAGATTATTTTAAAAATAAAACTTAAATTCTAAATTGAAAACCAACTAATTTTAATTAAAACTATTTTAAAACAAAACTAATTTTAAACCAAAGACTTTTTAGATTAAAACAATTTTAAACTAAATTTATTTAAACTAATAAAAAACTATTTTGAAGTTACATTTAAAAACTAATTTTATATAAAATCTATATTAAATAAAATTTAAACTAGATTTTAAAATCAATTAAAATTTATAAAAGTAAATAAAATATTTTTATTTTTATATTTTTTAAACTTTATAAAAGAAAACTTTTAATTAAAATTAATTAATTAAACTAAAACTTTGTATTAAAACTATTTAATTAAAACTGCTAGTCTAAAATTCCCTATATTAATTAAAAGGACAGAGATTAAACACAAGAATGAAGCTAGCAGAGTTGGTTGGGGCGCTGGGTAGTGATGCAAGGGGTCTGGGGTTCGAATCCCAGCAGACCCCTATTTTTAACTATTTATTTTTTTTTATATTACTTTTTGAACTTTATACAGCTGAAATGTGTCTGTACTGATAGTACCATACAAAATCAAAAATTAGCAAGATCTCAAAATAACTAAACAAAACAGAATCCAGAATAGCAACTTCCATAAAACAGATTGAACATAAACTGAAAATTATAGATTAAGCAAGTAAACAAAAAAACTTAAAACAGATATTACTCAAACAAAATAAATAAGACTCTAAATATAAATAAGCAGAATCACAAACTGAGTAAGCCAAAAGCAGAAAAACTTAAAAGTCTAGATAAGCAAACCAAAAATAAGCTGAAACTTAACCTAATCGAATAAGCAGAAAGTAATAAGCTATAACTCCTAGTACTACTAGAATCGAAACAACCTAAGCAGAATCCTATAAACTAAACAAATCAAACAGTAGAAAAAAACATGAAAAGCAAATTAAACAGTAATATTTTCTAAAGCAAATCTAAACACCTCAAAAATCATAAGCAGACTAATAGATTAAAAACAAATAATAAACTAAACAAAATAATTAAAAGAGAAAATAGAAACCCGATGTCGAAAACCGTGAGCCGAAGTATCGCGCTGAGCGAACTTTGTGAATCGAACGACTGTCACCCCCTTGAATCGCCTCTTCCGTTTCTCGAACATCAATCCAAAACGAACCAACAAATCCACACAAATCAAACAGTACTTTTTATTTTTGATTTATTTATTTATTATTTTTTTTATACGAATGAAAATAACAATATCAATGAACAGTATAACTTAAAAAATAAACCTTAAAGCAGATTAAATTAAACTTTGACTGAATTAAAATGAAACCAAAATAGACAGAATAAAAATTTTTCATTAATCAAATTCAATTACAAATTCTGAAATAAAAAATACAGGATTAAATCTAATCCTAATTTACTGAAAAATAAATCTAATTTAAATCTACTCCTAAAATTAATTAAAAAAAACTGGAAAATAAAAATAAAGCTTGAATAATTACAAGATGTGGGTGGGGGTTTTATAGGAAAACCCTAGGTGTGTTGAGGTGATGCTTGTTGAGCACGGAGAATCATCACGTCCGTTCAATCCATCTCTTTCTCTTTCTTCTTGATCATACGGCTGAGGTTTACATACCTTAACAAGGATTGCCAGCGTGGACAGGCTGTGCTAATAAGAAGGGAGATATGACACATAATTCGCCACGTTGGAGCCTTGTGCTCAATATCACGCGCTCATCTAACCCTGAATCTTCTGAAAATCAAGCGCGTGTCTTCTAATCGAACACTGGGTGGAAACCCCTAATTTCTAGGGATTTATTGATGGTGGCTGCGTATTTTCTCCATTCTTGTTTTTATTCTTCTTTCTTTGTTTTTCTTGTTTATAACGTTTGACCAAAATGAAGAGTAAATACTCTCTCTTTTCTTCCACCGGTTTTAGTTTCATGGGCTTGGATTGGACCCAAATCTTGAATCCATCCCAACTTGTGCCAAAAAAGAAGAATTGGGCTTGGGCCCGAAGTAGATACTTAAACCGAATATTGGCTAGTAATGGGCCTTCATTTGGTCTTTGATATTCTTAAATAAATATTTTAAATCCACTAATGGGATTTTGGGCCCAATACCCAAATGTGGGACCCACAAGTTCGATAACTTTGATAAATTAATTCCCCGAACAAAACGACTTGATTTTTGGCCTTTCAATCTTTACTTCAAAATTGTGTCGACTTTGCCGGTTTTCGTGGATTTCGGCACACTTTTGGTCTTTTGACTTTGTCTTCGTCTCTTTTTGGACTTTTCTTCAACATTTGACCGTGAAATCCCGTGTTTTCTCTTCTTTTGATCATTTGTACCTATTTAAACACAAGAACACAAAACCACGCGTAATTCCGACATTTACGACATTAAACACATGATTAGGTCTTGTTTTTCCTTGATTTTAGTGGCAAAAAGATAAGTGTTTACACACTTATTATTTGTATACATGTACATTATGCAATTAATTTCTAAATAAGTCTTAGCTGTTATTTCGTGAACCCTAAATATAAAAGCGTTAATAATAATGGTCGTTAGATCAATTTAATCAATAAGTTTGAGATATCATTTTACTCTAAACTGTTATTAGGTTCACACAGAATTTCACAAAGTCTCAAATACGAAAATGAGAACAACGACAAGAAGTTTCCTGATACGAATAAAGAAGATGATGAATACAGTGACAAGAAGTTTCCAGATACATAAGTAACACTTTGATTTTTCCAAAAATCTGCATCTCGTAATTCTTAAAGTTTCAGTCTTAGAACAATTTGGTATTAAATTATGTAGTTCTAACGCTTACAAAACACTTCACACCATTTTTGACACCTTTTGACAATTTGTATCAAATCTAAGCTATGAGAGACAAGTAGACAACACATGCACATTAATGACACACCTATATTATGCACATACAACAACATTACAAAAATATACTAAAGAATTTCAAGCAGTATACCATATATAAAACATGAAACTATCAAACTCTCCTAAGTATGAGTTACAAAACTATTAAAGTATCAAACTGTTCCAGCTATTCGATATATGTAAGCACAACACATATAAAGAACTTGAGATTGAACACATTTAAAATTGTTGATGGATATGAAAATTACCATGTGAGGCCTGGAGCGAATTCAATCTGACACCGGTTGGATCCATGATAGAAATTCAATAACTTTTCACGCACCATAGAATTATTTTCTCGAACATTCGAGTGAATTTTTCCAGGTTAAGTGAGTGTTTCAACAAACACTCAATAAAGGCTGATTCTCTTTGTCTTATAGTTTCCTTATCACGTACTAATATGATTTCTTTCACCCTAGAGCGCAAACAAGCTGGTGCCTCCAAAGGTAGTCCCTGATACACGTCAAAAAGCTGAAGCTTTTGACAAAAAACAAAAAAGTTATTTTCAAGTTTGATAGAAATTGTCTAAATTTTGAGATAAAAAACTAAAATAAGCTTCTCCTTTTCTTTTTCCTTTCTTATTCTTTCGTGTTAATTGATGATCTAATAACTGTATAGTTGCAAATAAACTTACACTCAAAAAGGTAATATGCTCAAGCTTAGGCATATTGTTTAAGTAATAGAACAAGTCATTCCAGCTTCCAGTATGTTTGATACCAATTACCACTTTAATCAAGTTAGGACATATTGGCACGTTAAAATCATCAACCTCGCCAATCTCATCTACCTCCTCAACCTCATCAATGTCATCAAACTCGTCAACCTCATCAACCTAAAGGAACTCCTATAGAAAAAAAACACTAACTATGATCACCCCACAGTCAATCACATTTTAAAAGGTTATTTGCTCAATTTAAGAATGTAATTAAGTTTTGATGGACAAGTAATAATACCCGTATAGCTGGAAAAGTCAATGTCAACACTTTGGCAGCTGAGATATATTTCACGATTTAAGCAACCGAAATGGAATAAGTATCAATGTGAGCTTCAACAAGAGACACGGGTTTCTTCGTAAAAGAGATTTCTCCACCACGTATGTAAAGGTATTCTAGTGTAGGAGCATCAATCGAAACCTTACACTCTTGTGCAGGAATATCATAATATAACCTTAAAAACATCAAAGATTTTGAAGAGATCTTTAGTGTCTCCAAATTATCCAAGAAGTTTCTCTCAAAAGACAATTCCTCTAAAACAGGGCAACCACTAATGAGATTCCCAACTGACTCACGACCACCGTGTAAGTAATCAATATTTACTAAACTTATTTTCTTCAAACACGGAAAAAAATACCTCATCTTTAGACGCATTTAACCGAAACTGGCCTTCCAAAAAACAAATACTCGATCAAATCCCCGATCTAAATCACGAATTGATCCATCCTCGATATTATATCATCATCTCTTTCGAAATTGAATCATCCCCATCTATAATTTATTAATATCAGGTAATATCATCAAGATCTTTTTTCTTTTTTTTTTTTGCTTATTTGATGTAAATAAGCTTATTTTTTAAGCTTATTTGACATGAATTTATATACTAGTTTAGATTTGATATGAATAAGATGATAGCTTTTTTTAGCTTATGAATTTATTCTTTTTCCGTTTATTTTGACGTGATTATGGATATGTTAGCTTATTTGATGTATTATAATTAAGCTTATTTGATGTGTTATAATTAAGCTTAATGTGAATAAGCTTATTAGGAGAGTTATATGAATAAGCATATGCACTAGAATAGAGTTATGTGAATAGAATTATAGATAGAGTTTATTGAAGTTATAGGATAAGAATAAGGCAAGTTATGTTAATAAGCTTATTAGTTGACTTATGTTAAAGTGTAGGCTATGCTTAACAGATACATCATATATGAAATATGAATGTATCATATATGATAATATGGTAATCTACTGGTGGGTAATTTAAAGTTAGTTGTGTATATATTATCATATATGATAATCTGGTTGAAAGTCAACTTCTATAATATATCATATATGATAATTTGGCTGAAAGTCAGCCTCTGTAATATACCATATTTGATACTCTGGTTGAAATTCAGCTTGTAATATATCATATTTGATAATCTGGTTGAAACTAAGACCAAATATTTTTATTTGTGCAGTGAAAGCCGTTTTCAATGCATTTTGAAGAACTTAATCATCTTAAGGCCAAAGAAGTGAACATAAGACAAGTGTCGAAAGAACAAACAACGACATGTGCATGAGATGACAAAAGACGAGTTTCGAGTTTGCAACCAAAGTGTTGATGCATGGAATCAAGATCCATTGTTTTAACCATTTGACTTGTTTATATTTTAGTAATTTGTGTATGACGTTGTAATTTTTTAACTTTGTAATGCTACAAAATCATTGAGTTTTTTGTTGAATATGAAAATGGTGAAACATCTTCGGATGTAACTTTGGATAATATTCCTATTTTGTTGATGTTTTTATCATTTTGAATCATAATTTTTTTTACCTTTTATTAGTATCATATATGATAGTGAAATATCATATATGATAATCCATGTAACTCTTAAATTATGCGATATATGATATTGCATTATCATATATAATACTCAAAAAAACATTGATAGTTTAAACAATGGGACTGCTGAATTCATGATTAAAACAAAGAGTATGTTGGATTCATGATTAAACACTTGTTCAGTAAATAAAAAAGAGTACTTTTGAAAGTAACATATATGATAATTCAAACAGAATGTATTTACCTATGATATCATATATGATAAACACTTATTCATAATCAAACAAAAAATAATAAAAGAATCTATTAAATTCATGATTAACACCAAAAATATTCTTATTATTGAAACTGCTCTTTTTCTTCTTTAATCAATTCTTCTTCATTTTCAACGAAATCTACTTTTTCTGGAACAACTTCCTCCTAAGCCACACCGAATTAGTGTTGATACTTAAAAATACTCGTGCACTTCCGTTATAATAAGTACCCTATCTACTTTGCTCTAGTCGGACAATTGCGATATCTCTCTCTTCTCGTTGTTGTGTTCACACATTCTGCATTTATACAAGACATGAAAATATTTCTAAGGTCAAGCTATATACAACATGTTAAAAGTGAAAAAGTCATGTACAATATCGTATATGATAGAAGATAGGTTTGAAGAGCTTTAAAATATTTGTGGAATACAAGTCTCGTTTTTTCTTGTAGCCTGTCAGAAATATCATATATATACCTCATATATCATATTTGATAAACTTATCATATATCACATATCATATAACGTAATCAAGTATGATAAATCAGGTATCAGATATGATACATCAAACTTAATTCAGGTTACATCAACAACTTAATTAAAATATCTCGCACTCACATAAGCTTATTATATATCATATTTGATACCTCATGAATCATATTTGATATGTCTATCATATATCATATATCATATATCATATATCTATCATATATGATAAGTAAGGTATCAAATATGAGAATTAAGATAAAATAAGAAGAAATGTTAAAATAAAGAGAATGAGAAGTAATAAATTGGATCAATTATTTTAAAAAGTTGTTAAAGGGCATTTTTGTCATATTATCTAGTTAAATGTGTTAGAATGCTTAAAACCCCATGGATATCAAGTTTATTCATCAGGTATTTATAAAGTATAAATCCTGGAAACCCTAATGGACCCGAACCCACAAGCCGGGTCGGGCCATATTTATTTGCTAATACTCTCCCGCAGTCCGAGCGGCGAAATCGCGAAAGCTCGGACTGAAGAAGTAAACAAGAAAAGAAAAACAAAACATAACATTAGTGCCATCCGATTCTTCTTCCTAAACTCCAACCACGCCGATACAAATACACAAAGCCTGCACAACATCCGATTCCTCTTCATAAACGTTAATTGTGTGGATTTATTTATTTATTTATTTATTTTTAATTGTTTTTTTTTGTTAGTCGAATCTAGGGTATCAAGCCCGAGACGACTTTTAGTTTTCGGTCGATAGATATAGGTTGAGTCTGCCGTGTTTCGCAGATAGATATACCTTGAGTCCACCGCGTTTTGGCGGATAGATATAGGTTGAGTCTGCCGTGTTTCGCAGATAGATATACCTTGAGTCCGCCGCGTTTCGGCCGATAGATATAGGTTGAGTCTGCCATGTTTCGTAGATAGATATAACTTGAGTCCGCTGCGTTTTGGCTGACAGATATAGGTTGAGTTTGTCGTGTTTCGCAAATGGATATACCTTGAGTCCGCCGTGTTTTGGTCGATATATATAGGTTGAGTCTGTCATCCTTGACAGTTGACAGATAGATATACCTTGAGTTTGCCACGTTTAACTTATTTATTAGTTCTTCTAAAGCTCCGTTCTTCTAAAATATGTTTTTATTATGTTTTGTTTTTCTTTTCTAGCTTACCTCTCTAGTCCGAGCTTTCGTGATTTCGCCGCTCAGACTGCGGGGGAGTATTAGTGGATATATATGGCCCGGCCCGGCTTGTGGGTTTAGGGTCCATTAGGGTTTCATATTTGTAATCACCGTTATAAATGGTGAATGAATAAAGCATAATAGACATGGGAGTTTACATTGTCTAACATGGTATCAGGCCATACTCCGGTCCTCAAAACCTAACACTATCAATAAAATAAAATAAAAAACACCGATGTCTAGTTCTTTCTAACCCTAAACTAAAATCTGCCGTCACTTTTTTTTCCTTTTTCCTAAACCAATCGTTCCTTGTTTCTTCTTTACTTTGTCACCAATTATGTCCACTATCATGGTGGAAAATAATAGGTCTACATATTCACACAGAATATAGATCTTTGTACTTCACTAGAAGAATTAAGACGTGAGAAAAAAAATGGTGACGGTTGCTTTTATTCCATTATTTCCTTATTCATGGTTTGTCTTTTTATTTGTGTTTTTTGTCTCCGCTGCATATTCGATTTAATAATCTTATAATTTTTAATCTTCCGCTCAACTCTACAAAATAACTTAACTCGTTTGTTTCATTTTCGTGTGTTGGTGATTTGTGCTAAAGTCACAAATCCACATAGTTGTCTATTTAGTTGGATGTTTGTGCAAAGGTCACAATACACAATTAGCGTTTATGAAGATGAATTAGATATAGTGTAGGGCTTTGTGCATGTTGTGTTGGTTTGGTTGGAATTTAAGAAGAAGAATCGACCTGCTATGTTGATGTCAAGATGATGTTATGTTAATGTTTTGTTATGTTATGTTTTTTTTTTCTTTTCTTCTTGTAACCTACTCTCATTCGAGCTTTCGCGATTTCGCCGCTCGAACTGCGGGGGAATATTAGGAGATAAATGACCCAAGACCGGTTTGTGGGTTGGGTCTATTAGGGTTTTACCACTATTTATAGTGGGTGAATAATAAATCATAACCATGGAGTTTAATCAATTCTAACAAAATGTTGTTAATTAGTCCCTAAAACTTAGGATCTATTAAAATTATGAAATGCATATATACTGCGCCATTTTGCTTTTCGGATTTATTTATTTATTCCTTGCTTATTAAAAAACAGATCGCCAGGTTCTCACTTTTAGAGACAGTCATCTCTATTTAGTTCAACTATTAAAGCAAGTACAAGAAGCTTCTTTTTACTTTTAATCATTAAATAGTACAAGATGCATTATGATAAAAAAAACCACATAGATTTTCATGTGCACGTTTTGTTCAGAATCCACATATGTATCGGCCAGGATTCATAACAAATCCATGCAATTATTGAGTTTTCCAATATATTAGATTAAAAGGTTCAGATGCATCAATATAGTACGAAATAATGCATCCATATTGTTGAATATAAGCTTTACTTAAGCTGTAAGGGTCAAAGTGTAAATTCTCCAAAGATAAAGGGGCTAAATGGACAAAAGATGAAAGTACTGGACTCAAGTGCAAGACCAAAGATAGGAACTATATAATCGTTTCCACCTACCTTCAATCATTTAGTTATTCAGTTTAGTGTGTGAGAAAAAGTGTGAAATCTGTTGTGAGCGTTCTTGATCTTGGTTGATCAAAGTTTGTTGTTATTTCTTTCTCGTTTGTAAAGATTGTGGCTATCTAAGCCTTTCATTGATATAAACTCTAAAAGTGAGCCAAGGGGAGGTTGGCTGGGTTCACTTACATAGCTGTGTTGTTGATTCTGGTTTTGATTTACAAGTTTTACATGGTATCAGAGCCAGGTTGCTCTGAATCGTGGTTATAAATCATTTTTAAAAAAAATTAGGGTTTTATAAATTTGGGGGTTTTGGTCTATATGTTTATATCGTGATCTGTTCTTTATAAATCAACGTTTCAATTGATTAGATTGGTCTTCTTGAAAGGTTAATTGATGTTTTAAAAATTAGGGTTTCAAATAAATTTGGGGTTTTTTAGTAATAATTGATTCTGATCTAATTGGTGACTTGTGGGATATTATATTGGGCTTAATTTGAGTTTTTTGGTAAACTGTATTGAAAAACCCTAAAAATCAGAAATTAGGGTTTTCTCAATCTTGGTAAGTAATTATTATTTTTGTAATTGTTTTATCTAACGTGCAGGTTTTTGGTTATTCCGCTGCGGTTATAGATAGATCATCTTGATCTATTGTGTTGTTGTTGATTGGGTTCTCTGGATAGTCTTAATCCAGAGTTCTTGCTTGGTTTGTTGCGCGTGCTACGTAACACCTCTCTCACTCTCTTCTAGTTTTAGGTTTTTATTTTTGTTTAGAGGGGTTTTTAGGTGTCGATGGGATTAAGTAGCTATTGGTGTTGATTGATTGAGATTTGTTGTGATAGTTGACTGTTACTTGTAGAGGAGATACAAGGAGTTTGTTTGTTTTATTTTTTGCTGGTTTTTTGTTTTCTAGACCACAATCAGGTCTCTACTCTTGGCCTACCACCTTGTGAGTGGTTTTGGAAGCCTGAGAACTGATTTTTGACTTGATTGTGTGTTCTTGTTGTTTGTGTTGTTTAGCTTCTTGTTTCTTTTAGTATGTTTGGTTCTCAATCACCCAAGGGTGATGGACCCAAGGGTGATGGACCTAAGGGTAATGGTGTTAAGAATGAGGCTGTTAAATTTGACTTATATGATCCACTTTATTTTTATCCACAAGACATTGGATCTCAGTTAATTACCTTCAAACTTGAAGGAACTGAGAATTATAAGGTCTGGGCTGCTGCTGTTCAGCTTGCTTTACAAACTAGAAATAAACTGGGTTTTATAAATGGAAAATGTGTTCAAGATACTAATGATGGTCCTGCTAGGGATCAATGGGATAGGTGTAATGCTGTGGTTCTTTCTTGGTTGCTTGGTTGTGTTTCACCAGACTTATATAAAGGGCAAATTTTTTCTAAATATGCTCAAGATGTTTGGGATGAGTTAGAAGAAACTTATAATAAACAAGATGGATCTGTCATATATAATATTCATCATAAAATATATACTTTAACTCAGTCTGGTATGACTTTGTCTGAATATTATCATGAATGCAATTCTTTGTGGAGACAGTTTGATGCTTTAGTTGATTTACCTGAGTGTACATGTGATGGATCTGAAGATCTTAAAGATCACAATCAACTTCTTAGGTTGATGCAGTTCCTGATGGGTCTTGATGATGATTTTAGTGTGGTTAGAAGTCAGATTTTAACATCAGATCCTATCCCTGATGTGAAATCTGCTTTTGCTACTCTTTCTAGAGATGAGTCACAGAGAACTAGTAAATCTACTAAATCTGGTCCAGCAGCCTTTGCTGCTAGGTTTGGTAATAATATAAACAACAACTGGAATACTTCTAGTAATAGTAATGCTAGAAGAAATGTCAGAAATAATAGTCTTGTTTGCAAAAATTGTAATATGACTGGACATACTATTGAAAGGTGTTTTGAGTTAATTGGATATCCTGCTGGTTTTAAAAGGAATAATGTTAATAATGTTCAAGGGTCTGATGTGAAAAAAGATGATCAGAGTAAGAGTAGTCCTCATACTCTTACTCAAGATCAGTATGAGAGATTAATGTCTTTGTTAAGTGGTACATGTAATGCTAGCAAGGCTTCTGCTAGTGTTACAGGTATTTTTAAAATCAATAATTGCAAGTTTAGTTTCTTTTCTTGTAGATTTTTTAATTATAATACCAATATTAGTACATATAGTACATATATTGGTTGGATTGTGGACTCTGGAGCTAGTCACATGTCGCATTTCTGAGAAACATTTGTTTAATATTTTAGATGTGTCACAGCTAAACATAACTGTAGCACATCCTAATGGAACTGTTGAACATGTTAAAAAACTTGGAAGTTATAAAATAAATGATAATTTGATTGCTAAAGATGTGTTGGTAGTTCCAGGCTACAATGTAAGTCTTTTGTCTGTGCATAAGTTGTCAAAAGAGAATTATGTCTTGGTTACTTTTGATGATACTAAGTGTTTAATTCAGGATCAACTCAAAAGTCCCTGATGGGGACTGGTAGTCAAAAAGATGGTCTTTATTATCTTGATGAAGGTAAGAATTTGTACAATAGTAAAGTTAAAAGATGTAATGTGTCTAATTTATTATGGCATAATAGACTTGGTCATCCTGGTGATCAAGTTCTTGTGATTTTAAAAGATAAACTTGATGGGATTAAAAGTGTTAGTTCTGGTCCTTGTGAAGTTTGTCATAAAGCTAAACAAATTAGAGAATCATTTAGTTTAAGTGAACATAAAAGTAACAAAGTTGGTTAGCTTGTTCATTTGGATGTGTGGGGTCCTTACAAGGTTGTTAGTAGAGAAGGTTTTAGATACTTTCTTACTGCTGTTGATGATTTCTCAAGGGCTGTATGGGTGTTTTTGATGAAAAATAAATCTGAAGTTTTTGATAATGTGAAAGAGTTTACTAAATTAATTAGAAATCAATTTGATAAATGTGTTAAGATTTTTAGAAGTGATAATGGAACTGAGTGTGTAAATAAAAGATTTGAAAGTTTTGTTAAAGAGAAAGGAATTTTTTATCAAACTACATGTGCTTATACACCTCAACAAAATGGAATAGCTGAGAGAAAACATAGACATTTGCTAAATACTGCTAGAGCCCTCATGTTTCAGGGGGGTTACCTTTGAACATGTGGACTGAGTCTATTGTAACCGCTACTTATTTGATTAACAGGTTACCATCTTCTGTGTTATCTGGTAGGAGTCCTTATGAGCTTGTGTATAATCTAAAACCTAATTCCTCCATTTAAGGGTGTTTGGCTGTTTGTGTTTTGCAAATGTTTTAAATGAAACTGATAAGTTTGGTTCCAGATCTGATAAATGTGTTTTAGTTGGTTATGCTTTTGATAAGAAAGGTTATAAATTGTTTAATTTGGATAAAAGAAGTTTTAGTTTTCAAGGGATGTAAAGTTTTATGAGACTGTTTTTCCATTTAAAAATGAGTCTTTGACTAAAGATTTTGTGTTTAGTGAATCTGGAATAAATGATTTAAATATTTTTGACAGTCAAAGTCCTAATGAACCCTATGATGAAGGGGGAGTTAGTGTAAGTGATAGTGTAAATGTTACACCTAGAAAAGATACTCTTAGTCCTAATGACAGCATTGTAGAAGATGTAGTTAGAAACAAAAATATTGTACATACTGAAGGAACGGATATGAAATCTAACTCAGATAGTACTTTTGCTTCTAATGAAAATTCTTCTAGTAGGAGGGTCAATGAAGGAAGTGAGTGTGCAACAGAACCTAGTTGTTCTGAGGGTACACAGAGTGCTTTAGATGATGAATTATATGATTCTGAGGGTGAAGGACTAGAGTCTTTTGGTAATATTTTTGGTTGGTCACCAGAACCAGCAGCTGAACATACTGTTAGGAGGACAAGTAGGAAGATTAATTTTCCTAATAATAAATATAAAGATTTTGTTTTGAACAAAGATGTTAAGTATAGTATTAATAAGGTTGTTGGTTATACAAACTTGAGTTATGATAATTTTGTTTTTTCTACTAGTCTTAACAAAATTCATGAACCTACTTCATATAATGAAGCCATTCTTGATAGTAGATGGGTTGATGCTATGAATCTTGAAATGGAAGCATTATATAGAAATAATACTTGGGTGATTGTTGATTTACCTGAAGGGAGAAAAGCTATAGACTGTAAATGTGTTTGGAAGGTTAAATACAAATCTGATGGTAAAGTTGAAAGATTTAAAGCTAGGCTTGTTGCTAAAGGTTTTAACCAAATAAAAGGCATAGACTATGAAGAAACTTTTTCACCTGTGGTTAAAATTGTTACTGTCAGATGTGTGTTAAGCCTAGCTGTTTGTAATAACTGGTCTATATTTCAACTTGATGTTAATAATGCTTTTCTGTATGGTGATCTTGAAGAGGATGTGTATATGAAAATGCCAGAAGGGTATAGTGATGAAAACAGTAACAAAGTATGCAAACTTGTTAAATCATTGTATGGACTAAAACAAGCTCCTAGAAAATAGAATGAAAAGTTGGTTTCAGTTTTGATTGAACATGGTTTTGTTCAAAGCAAAAATGATTTCTCCTTATTTGTTAAAAACCATAATGGGAAGATACTTGTTCTTTTAGTCTATATGATGATATTATTGTTACTGGAAATGATTTAGATGAAGTTAATAATTTCAATAAATTTTTGAGCTCTAAATTCCTTATTAAGGATTTAGGAAAGCTAAAATATTTTCTACGAATTGAAGTGATTGATATAGAAAATGGCATTTGTCTAACTCAAAGAAAATATTGTATAGAGTTATTAACTGAGTTTGGAATGCTAGGGTGTAAACCTTGTAGCACACCTATTGAGGTTAATCCCTCAGATAAAAAACTTAATGCTAAATTTGGTGATGATGAACCATTGAAAGAAGTTTCTGTCTATCAAAAATTAGTAGGCAAATTAATCTACCTTACTATGACTAGACCAGACTTGTCTTATGCTGTTCATTGTCTTAGTCAGATTATGCACAAACCTATGAAGTCTCATTTGAGATTGGCTTTTAGAGTGCTAAGATATTTGAAAAATGAACTTGGGCTAGGGATTACATTCAAAAAATGTGATAGTCAGAATTTGTTTGTGTTTGTTGATTATGACTGGGCTAAGTGCAAAGTTACTAGAAGGTCTTTAACTGGATTTTGTGTTTACTTGGGAACTAACTTAGTTTCATGGAAAAGTAAAAAACAAAGTGTGGTTTCAAGATCTTCTACTGAAGCTGAATATAGAGCCATGTGTAGTGTTTGTTGTGAGGCTATGTGGATTGCTAAAATTCTTACTGATCTGAACTAGGAGGTTGTCTTGCCTATAGATATGCATTGTGATAATAGTTCAGCTATTCAGATTTCTAACAATCCTGTACTTCATGAAAGAAGCAAACATTTTGAGATTGACATATATTTTTAAGGGAAAAAATATCAGCTGGATTTATTAAACCTGTAAAGGTTAAGTCTGAAGATAATACAACTAATGTTTTTACTAAAGGATTACTAATCACAGAACATAAAAAGTTTTGTGCAAAGCTTGGTTTGTTCAATGTGTTTCAGGTGTAAAGCTTATGGGGGAGTGTTGAATATAAGCTTTACTTAAGCTGCAAGGGTCAAAGTGTAAATTCTCCAAAGATGAAAGGGCTAAATGGACAAAAGATGAAAGTACTGGACTCAAGTGCAAGACCAAAGATAGGAGCTATATAATTGTTTCCACCTACCTTCAATCATTTAGTTATTCAGTTTAGTGTGTGAGAAAAAGTGTGAAATCTATTGTGAGCGTTCTTGATCTTGGTTGATCAAAGTTTGTTGTTATTTCTTTCTCGTTTGTAAAGATTGTGGCTATCTAAGCCTTTCATTTATATAAACTCTAAAAGTAAGCCAAGGGGAGGTTGGCTGGGTTCACTTACATAGCTATGTTGTTGATTCTGGTTTTGATTTACAAGTTTTTACACATATAAATAGATGCATCGTATGAATATGTGTTGAATACCGGGTTTACGTTGCATCGACACAATGACATGAGTTGATAAGTTGAAATTAGATGCATCGATATAGTACGAGATGCATCCTATAACTAGATGCATGGTATGAATGTGTGTTGAGTATAACCGGCCGGGCTGACGTTGCATCGACATAACAATAGGAGTCGATAATAGAAATTAGATGCGTCGCTTCTTTCAACATGTGTTGATGCGTCATTGAAACACATGACCGATTATATTGACACATGAGTATCGTACTGTCGCATTATTAGAATAATTAGATGCATGAAAACAGTCTCTAAAAGATGCATTTTAACGTCACAAAAATAATTAGATGCATGACATGTTCTGTATACAACGCATATATTTTTAACCGTGTTAACATCATGTACTAGTTTCTACGTAACTTGATTATATTAGTTTGCATCTAATTCTTAATACCCATCAACATTTACATTACGTAGTTATATGTAAATGCATGCCTTATTACATAAAAAGCTACGTTTGATGATTAAAAAAAACTACGTAATATGCGATACCGATGCATCGTCGATGAGATCAAGATATGACGGTTATGATGCAATAAGAAAATGGAAGCATGTAATGCAGAAACTAAAAGGGGATTAAATAGTTTCTCGGTTTTAATTAAAAAAAAGTTTAATTAGGTTTGTTTTAAAAATATTTTTTACTTGAAAACTAGTTTCATATTTGTTAGGTTTAATTCTAATGCATTAACAATGAAAAATAACAATGAAATGCAATGCAAGAATGTAAGTATAAGAAAAGAGTAAGGAAAGAGGGAAAGAAGCAACCTAATGAACGACACCAAGATTTATAGTGGTTCAGCAACGAAACTCTCTCTTCGTTCCTACTTCACTCCTCGAGTACATCTTACTCGAGATTTCCATTATATCCACAAGCTCCCTTCTTGGCGGAGAAAACCTTACAACGTCGCTTACATTATTTCCCGACACTAAGCTAAATGACGAGACCTAATCTTAGCTAGGACCAATCTACACACGCCGCCTACTTCACCATTTTCTGACACAAGGGTAGATGTCGAGTTCTAATCAAAAGCTACAACCAATCTTCGTCGCCTATCTTCTTTTCCGACACAAGGCTAGATATCGAGTTCTAATAACCAATCTTCACAACTCTTCACTTTGAAGTTAAGTGAGAACTCACAAGACACATACACACATCACTTTATAGTTTAGTGAGAATTAACACACAAGACTTATTACAACTCAATAAGACATATCCAAGTATACACATGTAACTAGGATCTACACAAGATAAATCCATGTTATGTAATTAGTCTTTATTAGCCTAAGTCGTGTCTAGGGGATAGTTATCAAGTTTCCTAATAGCATGTAGCAATAAATGTCGGTTGGTGGTGTCGCAGCCCAACCCGATCCGTAGGACTATGTAACAGTCGGTTCCCCTCATCTCTATAAAAGGAGGTGAGGGGGGACGAGATTCACAACGCTTCTTTATCAATAAAACTAATCGGGAAGATTAGGGATTTGTACCTTGTGTGTTCTTTTCTGTCGATGACTTCTTAGATCGTAGTTTCCGCATCTAGTGAACAGGTTGTAGTCGAAATTACTACAAGTGGTATCAGAGCTTGGTTCTTCGAGCGATGGTTATCTAGGATCGGTCGAAGGTGGTGGTGTTCAGGGATCGTGGACATCATCTAAGTGCAGTGGAGTTAGACTGAAAAGGGGTTCTTCTTATAAGTCCGATTGTTGAAGATCGAAGGTTTAGTGTTGTGGTGTTCTTGTCGCCATTGATACACAGAGAGAGGAAGAAGAAGGTAGTTGGTTTTTTTAAAAAGTCAACTGTGAGGAAAATTTAATACTACGAAGGTTAATAAAGTTTTGGGCCAAGTTTTGTTTTTATTAAAAGTCTTTTATTATCTTGGGGTTTAAAAGATTTATTGGGCCAAGAATTAAATTGGGTCATAAGTTGATAAAACTCTTTTATCAATTTGTTAAAAAGATTGGGCCAAGTTATTACTTCGTAGGGATTTTACATAAGGGGACTTCGTAATTCGTGATTGTGAGGGTTAATATATCACAAGGTTTAGCGAATTATCGACGGGGCTTTGACGGTTTATGATTGTGAGGTTTTTCACAAGGTTTAGCAAATCAACAAAGGGATAAAGAAGCGTTCAAGACTTGTCGAGGTTGCAAGATTTCTTAGGTGATTAGAAATCGGGTTTGCAAAATTAAAAGTACGATAAGAGTTACTTCAAAAGGCACCGGGTACTTTCTTGATTCAAGGATTTTCGATTTATTGGATAGGTTAATTTACAAGGTTCAGTCGATATTTGAGTAAGGAAGGGTTTTTCTTTTGAAGGGTTACTTGGTTTGATCGATTATTAAGATTTTTATCTTAGGGTTATATCGATAAAGCTAGGGTGTTTTACACACAGGATACTTTGCTAGATCGTGTTTTTGTGTAGGTAAATTCACAAAAGGTTAAGCGGTTAGCAAAGGGTTAAAATAAGATGACGCTGAGCAAATTTGACATCGAGAAATTCGATGGGAAGAATGACTTTGGGTTATGGCAGGTAAGGATGAAGGCTTTGCTGGAACATCTGGAATTAGATGCAGCATTGGAAGAATTACCCGCCACCACAATAGTGGCTTACGATAACCTCATTCAGAAAAAGGCTTACAGCGCATTGATCTTGTGTTTGGATGATCGGGTCCTACGGGAGATCACCAAGGAGACGACTGCATCGGGGATTTGGAAAAGTTAGAGACTTTATACATGACAAAGTCTTTAGCTAATCGTTTTTACTTGAAGAAAAAGTTATATACTTTTCAAATGCATCAAGGTAGGAGTCAGTCTGAACATATTGATGAGTTTCACAAGCTCGTAGGTGACTTAGCGGCTATAGATACTGCTATATCGGATGAGGATCAGTCATTATTATTACTCACATCTTTACCATCGTCTTACGATAATCTCGTGGAGACTTTGCTATATGGTCGGGATACTTTGAAGCTAGAAGACGTGCTCGTGACACTTAATTCTAAGGAACTTTAGAAGATGACGGAAGCAAAGGGTGATAGTGGTGAAGGGTTGTATGTGAGGGAGAGATCCGGTCAGAGAGATATGGAGCAGGGTGCAAATAGTTCGTGGTCAAGGTCACAAGGAAGGAGCAACAAACTCAGGTGTTATATATGTCAGTTTGAGGATCATTTGAAGAGGATTGTCCCAGGTATAATCACAAGAAATCTCAAGGTTTTGTCAAGAGTAAAGATCAGGTATCCGGTTCTGGAGTTGATGGGTATGACAATGCTGATGTTATGATGGCTATGAGTGTTGATGAACTTTTGGACTGGATCATGGATTCAGGGGGCTCATACCATATGACACACAGGAGAGATTACTTGGTTGGTTTTAAGGAGTATGACGGTGGTAATGTACTACTAGGTGATGGTAGATAATGCCGTGTATGAGGGACATGAAAGGTTCGAGTACGAATGAGGGATGGATCAACTTTCGTGTTGGACAACGTCAGGTATGTTCTGGAATTAAGACGAAACTTGATATCGCAGGGAACTCTTGAAAAAGAGGGTTTTACCATGAAGATGCAGTCGGGCAAGATCAAGGTTATTAAGGGTTCACTGGTGGTACTATCAGGAACCAGAAGGGCTAATTGCGTATATACCCTGAACGGTCAGGCTATGACCGAGAAGACAATGAAGGGTAGGAAGCAGTTAGGAAAATTTCAGACTGGGTGGAAGATCAAGACAGGTGATGTTCTTGATTCTTGTAATCAGAAGTCTACACAACAATGTATGAAGAGTGTGGTCGCCAAACATTTGGATGTTGCAGGGTTACAGCAGCAGAATGGGTTGGTTGAGAAGACAAACGTGACACTCTTGGATAAGGTACGTTGTTTTCTGATTAAGTCTGGTCTGTCCAAGGTTTTTTGGACAGAGGATACAACCATTTCTACATATCTAGATAATAGGTCACCATCAGCAGCGATTGGATTCAAGAAGACTATAGATATGTTTAGGGTTTTTGGTTGGCTTGTCAGTATTGAGCAAAGGATGCTTGAACCGGTTAAGTTCAAGTGCATATTCATGCGATACCGTAAAGGTATGAATGTTTATAAACTTTGGAGGTTAGATGACGTTACTTCAAAGGGAGTGCTTTACAGGAATATGGGTTTCAATGAAAGTGGGCAATACAAGAAAGCTTTCATTGGTTCTGGTGTATGTACAAGTTCAGTGCAAGTGTTGCAAGGAGTTGGGTTTGAGGTGGAATCTCGGAAGGATCATGCATTTGAGGTGGAACCTCGAGGGAATGTTGATCATGTATATGTTCCAAAGGAAGTACAAACTCAAGATTTGATATACTATCATCTAGCGCGTGATAGGGAGCAACACTTAGCACGGGAATTATTCAAGTATAGAGAAGACGGTAATAAGGCTGCTTTTGTAGTTGCTGCCGTGGAGAAGATATATGCACACGAGTCATTGAATTTCAATGATACAGTTGCTTGTGAGGTTCTTTCCAAGTGGATGGCTGGATTGAAAGAAGAAATGGATACTCGGTTAGATGTGTATGAGCTCAGCAACGGTTGCAGGAAAAGCAGTGACGACAGATATGGTTATTACTGGGAGTATACACCAGGTATGTTCATACGTCTATTTCTCTATATAGATTGTATGGTTTTTTCTTGCGGATGCAAGGCTGAGATCTCGGATACCAAGGGTTTGCTGGTTAAAGCAAAGGGAAATATACTTGGTATTAAGATCATCAGGAATCAGAGTGGCACTACTCTGAGGGTGTCACAGTCCAGGTTTTACAATGGAAAGTTAGTACAAACTTTGTTGAAGGTACACTCCATACTGTCGTTGGAGGATAGTCTATTAGGGGATTGTGATGTGAAAAAGAATAGTAAGTGGTCATATATATATGCAGTTGGAAGCCAGGAGTATCAGATGGTCTACACGAGACCCGACATAGCATCGGCATATGTGGGTATGTTGGATGGGTTTGATCGTGGATTACAGACAAACGTACAGGTTTTTGTGGATTTTGACTACACCATGGGTAGATCGATCACTGTCATGGGTAGATCAATCATAGGGTACGGGTTGCTGATACATGGATGTGCGAGGAGCTGGGAAGTTAAGTTGCAGCACAAGGAGGCTTTGTGGACAACTAATGCGGAGTATATGACACTTACGGAGGTTGTGAAAGGATCTATTTGGCTAAGGGGATTCTTGGAAGACTTAGGCGTGAAGCTTAACACTGTTGCAGTTAATTATGATAATCAAGGCGCGATTCAATTATCGCGGAATCATGTTTTTTATGATAGGACTAAGCACATCAATGTGCGTTATCACTTTATCAGAGAAGTCTTGGCGAAGACGGTTGAAGTTTTGAAGGTGAGTACTGAACACAATGTTGCGGATGCCTTGACGAAGGTGGTACCTGGACGCAAGTTACAACACTGCTTGGAGCTGCTGAGTGTTGGGATAGGCTAATATAAGCCTAAGGTGGAAATTGTTATGTCATTAGTCTTTATTAGCCTAAGGCGTGTCTAGGGGATAGTTATCAACTTTCCTAATAACATGTAGCAATAAAAGTCGGTTGGTGGTGTCACAACCCAACCCGACCCGTAGGACTATGTAACAGTCGGTTCCCCCTCATCTCTATAAAAGGAGGTGAGGGGGGACGAGATTCACAACGCTTCTTTATCAATAAAACTAATAGGGAAGATTAGGGATTCGTACCTTGTGTGTTCTTTTTCTGTCGATGAATTCTTAGATCGTAGTTTCCGCATTTAGTGACCAGGTTGTAGTCGAAATTACTACAATCCAAGTATACACATATACAAAGGATTTACACAAGACTAATCCAAGTATTCAAAAAATACATTGGATTAACACAACACATCCAAGTATACACAAATACATTGGATTTACACAAGACTCAAATATAAAATGATGAACATGACTAGATCTAAACGAGGATGATCTTCATCAAGGCTTCATCTTTAATCATATCAAAAATGTGTGAGTGATCTTCTATTTGGACAAGTAAAGAAGGGGATCAAGAGGATAATCATAAGTAAACATACTTAACAAATTAAGTGATCATTTACTAATGATTGAAGAACATAGAAAGAAGATAAGAGGCAGAAAGATTTATTCCAAAAAGGTTCTTGGAATATAAATATTTGATCCAGTATTTATAGGAGACAAAAATCAACGGCTAACTGGGCGCGGTTCCTTAATTAAGGTGCGGTTCAATATCGATATCGAACCTCATAGCTATTTGGGGAACCGCCCCAAGTAGACTTTAGTGGGGAAATATTATCCGAGGTAGATTTTACCTTCAAATGATATTCCTATGGTATTTTGAATATGCCATATTCAAATTTTCATTTTCTATTTCAATAAAACATTTTTTTAAAATAAAGTTTATTAAAATCTTTTGTCACATTTGTCAAAATGTGAGTTTTAAGGTTAAGCAGTTTCTATGATCACTAAACATGATTAAGATATGTTTGTGTAAGACTTAAATGATTATTACCTTGATTATAGTGTTTGTTGAATAATTCGTCTTTGGATTGTCTTGACGATAAATGTCTTTATACTTTATCGTGATTAAAACTAAGAAAGATTAATAATGTTTTTAGGCATTAGTGGCATTAACAAGTACAATTTACGTTTCTATCCTTATTTATTAGATAAAAACTCTTATTATTTACAAATTTGCCATCAATCATATATAGCCTTTGATCTTTTTATCAATGGTTCTCATTCCTTCTTATTCTTCTTATTTTTGTTAATCTTCTAACTGGATCTTTACTCTCAAATATGATATATCAAAGGTTAATTAACTAACATCAACACACATACAAATTACTAATAACACAGCTTATTAGCATGCTCATAAGCTTATTCATAATTCTGTATATTCAAATAATCTAATAATTCGTTAACATAAGCTAATAAGCTAGCTATAATTCAACAAAATAAATTCAAATCATCTAACTAACAAGCTTATTCATTACTCTCATCTAATTCAAAATCTAATAAATAAGGTTGTAAAATAAATAAACTTATATAGTGGACGGTGAAATGACGAATATACTTATGCAGTGTAAAATAGGGATTTATCAGCTATTGGATGGATGGAAGATAATGGGTGAGGATTAATCCCTTCATATCTTAAATAAGTTTGGTATCCAAATGAACTTAAATTATTTTTTATATATTAAGTTAAGAATAAATGTTGTATATAATATTAAACTTAGAAAACTATCTTTACATGTAATAATATTCATTTTTCGAAATTAAATTCAAAAAAACTCTCTTTTCACGTCTCACCTCATGTCACACTTTAAGTTGATGACTTGGCTTGTAACGTAGCGTGTAACGTCGCGTGAAGACCGCGCTTCAAATTTTCGCGTGCTTTAATGAGCCTTTTTGAACCATGGTTTTATCACTATTAAAAGTGTTTTAAGTTTTCTCATCCATTCACCTCATGGAATTCATGCAAGCTATTTCTTTGAGCCAATTGTAAGTTTTGTGGTAACAAAAGAAAATTTCTGATGGATCGATGGTTTTTCGGAGGATTACTTTGAAATCGGAATCATATAGCGTACTTATTAACACGTATAGATAGGTTACCAGTATTTAAGAACACGGAGTACAAGATTAAGCTTCGCATGTAGCCCTCGTGTGGAAAAGTTGGTCTGAATAGCCAAAATCCTGGTTTCGGTGTATCAGAATCCTTTTCATTTTCAAGTCATTTTGTAACTTAATTGTTTCTTCTTCAGGTTTAAATCGCGAACAATAATAGTTTTAGCAAGCTTCCGGAACTCTTGATCAAGATTTGCATAGAATCATACATTAACTGATATGGAGATCACAAACTACATAACAATGACTGAAAACCCTTTAGAAACCACAATCACAATGTGTCTTTCAGGCTTTAGGACCAAAATCTGCACTGAACTTTAGACAGACTTATGGATCTGGCGTAGGAGGCTAAGACCAGGCTGGGACTTTAGCCCGTATGCGCATTTCGAGTTGAAACAAACGACCATGAATAACCAACTTAACAATTTGCCAAAAAGCATCTTGTTGATTAAATTTAATCTTCAAGAAAGCCAACTAATTTAGTAACTAACATAAACAAACTACTGCAGTAGTAAATACAATCCAAAACCAAAAACATCAGCAGTTAATAAGGTTTCACAGTTCAAAACTATTCTGCAGAGAAAGTAAGAACTTACAGATTCATAAAACTTTTAACCGCTTCTAATCGAGTGTGCTACTATATATAAACAAAAAACCTGCTTCTGAAATCCCAAATGCATCTATTATGTTAAATCTACCTTCGAAATGACGCAACAGCCTTTAAGGACATCACAAAAGAACCAAGATTTATATATCTGTTAAAGTTTGATACTAATCATCTTATCTTTTTTACTTAACTTCATATAGCAGGGAAGAATGTGTCACTTTTCACTTTATATATGTCAAAGATTAGAGCTGAATATTCCATAGCATACTGTCGAGACTGATGAAGATCGGAAGGAGACAGGTCGGAAATCAATTTTTTTCGCGCCAGGCTGGAGATTCTGGATACAAAAAAAAATGAACACTATCTTAGGCTATAGAAAATAAGTCTCAAAATAAGGAAATGTAAATTTAATTCCAGATCATACCGTGATGCATCAACTGGACTACGTAAAAATACATGTTTCCGCGAAGTTTCTTGTTTATGCAAGGCACATATAGCATTCCAACAAAGCTGGTAATCTTTGGCAAATTCTATCACCATATCCCATTCGGTTTCCCATCTATCTTTGGGTAAGTCCATTGTAGAACTAATCTTGGCATTTTCATTATCTGAATCTGAACCGGAGCTGTCACAGAATGGACTTTTCGAATGAGTGGTCGGTTGAGTTCTCCTTGAGATTTTGTCAACATAATTAGCCTTTTTATGATCCTTTATAACTTCCTCTGAAACTTTTCTTCTTCTCAAAACTGAAATACATTTATCATCGTCGTCGTCATCTCTTTCAATTTCATCAGAGACACGTCTTCTTTTTGATATAGACACTTTCATTAAATCACGATCACCGTCGTCCTCGTCATCATCATCATCTATCTCGATGATCACTGGGAGCTTGGATTCTTTTTCCTTTTTGGGTTTGGGGTCTAGTATTTCTTTAAACCCTCGAGGTGGAGGTGGAGACGGTCTACTGCTTTCTGTCACAGATAAAAATTCATAAAACTTTAGTTTAAAGGGACACTATTTAGCCTTACTTATGTATAAATGAAAACTTAGGATATTGAAATGCGTCTAGTTTCTAAAACTAAAAGAGGTCTAAAGCAACAGAACCCAACTTACCGATTCTATAACACAACGTTAATTATTACTTCAAATAACCAGAAAACTAATTATGGCATGGAAACATAGACGAAAAACAGCAACATAACAAACAAAAGAGTAGAAATCCCTTTAACAGGTTGACGCTCAAATAACCACATCAACCTTTCCCAAAAGGGGACCACTCTACCCGGTTTGAGTTTGTGTGGCGGTATGCTCAAACCACGTTGACTAGTACACCAAAAGGTCAGAAACCATAGTCACCCACATAAAAAAGGTACAAGCCAGAATATTTAGTTTCCATAAGCCCACGTAAAAAAAGTACAAGCATTGGGTGTTTGTTTCGGCTTATGGCTAAACTGGTTTTAGGCTTATGTTTAGGAATAGCTTACTTTTCGTGACATTTTAAAACTTTTCGATTTATGTTTCATATAAGTTTTATTATGTCATAATGAATTTATACAAACCGAAAGTTTCAATATAAGCCACAAAAAGTGAGCTTATGAAACATAAGCGCAAAACCAAATAAGCCATAAGCCGAAACAACAAACACCGTGGCATGAAAAGCCCAAGAGTGATCATCTCCCAAACCGCTTAAACACACATTAATCTAGCTAATAACTACGATTACCATAAAAACAACAAATATAAATAAACATGAAAAAATATTATACCAGCAACAAGTTTTTTCGCCCTTTTTAACCTCCGAACCCATCAACTCCTTACTCAACTTCTCCAAACTCAAAACCCTAACATCCAAATCCAACCCATTTCTTTCACCTCAATTTTTAGCCCGCCATTTTCTTTTTCCAAATTTTTTATTTTTATATCTTTTTCCTTTAACAAAGAATTCACCTTCTTGTTTTCCTTCAAGATTCCATCTTTTTTATTTTCTAAAAACTGGGTTGTGTTTATTAAACAGGTTAGATGGATCAACTGAAACCGTGTAACATGTTTAACCGATCAACCCAAGTATATATACCGGTTAAATGGATGAGGTTCGGGTCATGTGTAAACAGGGGTTGACATAGTTACCCGATTACTTAAATGGGTTAGCTTTGGGTTGGGATTTTCTGACCCGCTAACCCGAACCCGACCTGAATTACCACCCCTAAGAGTGTTATCGGGTTGTCGTGTGTATGTGGTTAAGTTGAGTCGGGTTTTGAATTTTAAAAAGATGACCCGCAGCCCGACTCGATAAGAAATCGGGTTGTCGCCTTGTCGGGTCCGGGTGCTTATTGGGTCGGGTTAAGTTTGGTCAAGTGAGTCGGGTTGTCGGGCTATAAGATAAATTTTTCTTTAAACGTTCTTTGAATAAAATCATACGGAGTATATGATTTGAGATACGAATCATATGTGATCTTTCAAACGTGACTCAAGAAAAAAATCGAATAAAAGTTCGTCGAAAATATATACACATGATTTAATCATCGTCGCGATAGTATGTCGAATGAGATGTCGGTTGAGTTCTCGTTGGAATTTGGTCAACATAATTAGACTTGAAAGAAGTTTAACTACCGAACGACAAACCACTAAACTAAGTACAAGCAAACAAAAAGCTTGCCCCTATCATCACTAAAATGTGAAACGTCTAAGTTTAATTCCCATTTGTTGCAAACAACCCTCAAGTGGCCATATCAACCTTTCCAAAAAGGGGACCACACTACCCGGTTTGAGTTTGTGTAGCGGTATGGTCAAACCACGTGGACTAGTACACCAAAATGTCGCAAAACCAGTCACCCACATAAAAAAAAAGTACAAGACAGAAACTTACCATAAGCCCACGTATAAAAAAGTACAAGCATTGGGTGTTTGTTTCGGCTTACATAGCCGGCTTATGGCTAATTTGGTTTTGGGCTTATGTTTCATAATAGCTTACTTTTAGTGGCTTATTTAAAACTTTTTGGCTTATGTTTCATATAAGTTTATTATGTCATAATGAATTGATACAAACTGAAAAGTTTCAATATACGACTATATAATGGGCTATTTGTTTTAGCTTATATAACGTAAGCCCATTTTGGCTTATATAAAATAAGCCCCAATATGTGGCTTATTTGGAGACTTATGGGCTTATAACTTATATAAGCCCATAAGTCTTCAAATAAAAAATTGAGGTTTATAAAACATAAGTCGAAATATGGCTTATTTTCGGCTTATTAACATAAGCACCAATTTTGTGGCTTATTTTGAGAATTAGGGGCTCATATAAAAAGCTCAAGAGTGATCCACGCCCAAACCGCTTAAACACACATTAATCTAGCTAATAACTACAAATACCATTAAAAAGTTATAACTACAGATAAAATAAGTTCACTATACCATACTAATAAACTTATATAATGCAAAAAGTTTCAAAATAAGCCACAAAAAGTGAGGTTATGAAACATAAGCCCAAAGCCAAGCCGAAACAAACACGGCAGCATCAAAAGCTCAAGAGTGATCCTCGCCCTAAACACACATTAATCTAGCTAACTGCATAAACATGAAACAAACATGAAAAAACATTATACCATGAGAAACATCTTTTTTCGCCTTTTGGACTTCCGAAAAGCTCTCGGAACGCATCAACTCCTTACTGGCCTTCTCCAACTTCAAAACCCTAACACCCAAATCCAAATCCCTTTTTTTAAAACCCCCGATTTCACTCAGCTTCTTTTTCACCTCATTTTTCAGCCCATCGTTTTCTTTCTCCAAATTTTGAATTTTTACATCTTTTTCAGTTAACAAAGCATTCATCTCGTCGTTTTCTTTCACCAAAGACTCGATTTTTACGTCGTTTTTTGTTAACAGAGCATTGAGCTTCTTGTTTTGTTTCAAGATTTCGTCTTTTTCGTTTTCTAAAAAGTGGGTTTTGTTTAGCAGGTCTTGTTCACGGTTTGTGAGTAGTTTTGCCACGTTTTGGAAGTCGATGGATGAGAAGCATGTTTTGAGCTCGGAAATGAGGTCAGTTACTGTTGGAGATGGTGAAGCCATGACGTGGAAAACTAATTTTGAAAAATGGAAGTGCGAAGCTCCCACTTTATGAAAATATTGTGGAAAGCTTCTTGGGGAAGTTTCTTAAAAAAAAGTACTATTCTTGTTTGGCGTTATATACCGCTGTTATCGGGTCGGGTTATCGAGTTATTGTATGTATTTTTTAAGTATATCAGGTTCCGTTTGGTTCGTTGAATGTTTGTGATGTAATTATAATTTATGGAAGGAATTTTAATGTGAATGAATTGTAATTGGAATTGTTAAAATATCACATGTGTTTGATTGTCAAAATGTAATATAATTTGAGTACCAATTTAAAAACAATACCTAATTAAAAACATGGTTTAAAAAAAATTTACAAACACTATCTAGCAAAACAAAACTAAAATTTCAAACTGTTAAGTATAAAGGCTAATCACCATAAAAACAATTAAAAATAGAGATGGATCGAACTTAACCTTTTTTTATCCTCAAAACAATTAAGAACACTATCTAACCCCTTTATTACTAGTAGATATGAGCTGATTGATTGAAATTAAAAAAGTTAAGTTTGATAAAGGATTTGTTTAAAAAAGCTTAGTTGAATAAAAGAGAAGATTATATAAATGGATATACGAATGGAAAAAAAATGGGTAAGAAAAATACGAAAGAAGGATACGAAAGAGTCATGGGTTAATCTCACGGGTGAGTTTAAGGTGGCAAAACTCATTCTATGAACTTCATCAAAGCCACGCGTGGTTTTTACCAAAAAAAACCCGCTACTTGTCACTTACTCATCTCTGTGAGTTTACAAAAAGTGGGGCCTTCCTATTTTTTTTTTAAATTGATTGTGAGTGGGGATTTAATAGTGGGGTATTTAATGTGGTATATTTTATATAAAATGAGGGTGAGGTGAAGGTGAGTTTTTTTCCTTATAAACCTTGAAAGGTGAATTGTGAGTGAGTTGAGGTGGCGGTGAGTTTTTTGTGATACCACTCTCCCCAGCCTTATGAGTTAATCTCAGGGTAATTACTTTTTTGGAAAGTTCGGATTTGTCGCAGGTGAACTTCCGTAACAACTTTCAAATGTAAGTTATTGTGTGTATTCGAGTTGAATTGGGTTTTGAATTTTAAAAAATGACCAGCAATCCAACTCAATAAAAAAATTAGGTTGTCGTTTTGTCAGGTTCGAGTACTTATCTGGTTGGATTAAGTCGGGTTGTGAGGTTTAAGATAAACTTTTCTTTAAAGTTTTTGAATAAAATTATACTCACTTCGTTTATAATAATTGTCCATTTTGACTTTTTGATTTGACATTGATCATAAATATTTATCGTCAAAGTTTAATAACAAAGACTTTGAAAATTTCAAGTAGACACTTATTGTGAGACGGATATATTATATGATTTGTGATATAAATTATATATTGTTTTTTAGACGTGGTTTAGGAAAAAAATCAAACAAAAGTTCGTCGAAAATATATACATGTGTCTATATAAAATGATGATTTAATCCTCGTCGTTATGGTATGTTACGTTTTGCATAACGATTAACAATTTGTAAAAATATTTTAAAAAAATCAAAATAAAAGTTTTTTATTAACGACTAAAATTGATTCATTCAATCTACATTAAATATTGGATTTAAGTTAACTTTTGCCGGTTTTTATTCTTTTATGAAAAACCTGTTGCAATAACATGCGTCACCCTTGTTTTTCAAAAAAAAAAATTCAAATTTTTTTTTGTTAAACTGTAGATAAACGCTTGTGGACGAACGATATTCTCCTCAATTTGTTGTTAACTATATCTTTGATAAGATCTTTTTTAAACTTTTTTAAAACTATTAGTTTTTTTTTAAAAAAAATTAATTTAATAGTTCTGTTTGTTACAACAATTTTTAAGAGCTATTAGTTTTTTATTTTCACCAAGTAGCTCTTAAATAAAAAACTGATTCGTAAATTTTTTTATATTGTCAAGAGTTGTTAAGCTGTAAATTACTGATATACCTTCGAATTATATTATAATTTATTTAAATATGTCATTTTACATCTTAATTTTACAGTTAACAGCTGATATATCAAACACTTTTATTAAAAAGATACAACTTATAACTCTTGTTAACAGTTTTTTAGTAAACAGTTAAAAACTTACAGCTTATAGCTAATTTTGCCAAATGTAACATAAAAAAAGCTAAAAACACACTTTATTCGTCTTTGACCGAACTCTTTGAGTGGTATAACTATTACTTTTGTAGGTGTATGCGATGTTTCTCTAGACAATGCAACGTAAATAAGGCCATGCAAAAAAAATAACACCTATTTATAGTCATCCCAAAGATAAGGCAAACAAAGAATTGTGCCTCGTCCCTTTACATATACCATTTTCCAGATCGACATAATAACTTGACATCAAATGTTCAAGCGCAAGTAACGGGGGGACAATATAGTATCTACACAAAAAAAATATGTTAATAATAATAATAATAATCTAATATTAACAAAACAATAAATTGGCTACATGATCATCAAAAATTCTATTTTTAAACAACTTCTAAACGATAAATTAATAACTTCTATTATGTTAACGAGTGTGTTTGATAAGAGTTGTTTTGAAACTTTTTTAAAATTGTTTATTTTTTAAAAAAAATAATTTAATAATTCTGTTTCGTAAAACAATTTTTTTAAATTGTTGGTTTTTTATTTTAAACAAGTAACTCTTAAATAAAAAGTTTATTTATAAAGCTTTTTAATTGTCAAAAACTATTAAAATTGTAAATTACTGATATACCCTCGAACCATATAATTTATTTAAATATGTTTTTTTAAGTTATTTTACATTTTAATTTTACAGTACTAATATACCAAATACTTTTATTAAAAAAATATAGCTAATAGCTCATGTTAAGAGTTTTTTAATTAAAAACTTACAACTTATTAGCTACATGTTTACCAATCTTTACATTTTAGAGGAAGAATCTGAACATGAATGTTATCATGAATAAAAGTGGAAACAAAATTAATATTTAACTGTGATTAAATGATATTATTTGACAAGACATATCTAAAAATATGAGTTTATTAGTTGACATAAATATATCAAAAAAAATTCGAATACAGAGGTAGTAGACTAAATGTAGGAAATTATATTGATAGAATCAACTACTTTTGAAACAAAATAGAAGTTTGACCACCATAAATACTATATTAAAATGCTTACATATGATACAAGAATATAAACAACTACTCTTGCCGCCCGTATCTCTTCGTTGTATTTGTTAAGAACGACGACAAATGCATCAATGAAAGCATCATCGACATTAGGCTAGGCCATCACAACACATGCATCTTTTCCAACAACGTTATGTTATGTACCGTATGCTTCTTGTCCATATGCAATACAAGGACAAAGTAAACAAAACATAACCAATATCAAGTGAGATAGAGACCTGATAAGTTATTAGAAAGTAATAACAATATTTTAAAAAAACGTATGCATCTTTAAACAGTTAACAATATCTTAACGAAAATACACATTTTCAAGAATTCCCTTTATAGTTGTATATGAAACAAATTATTATACATAAATACGCTGTAACCAGTGTATCGTTTGAAAATAGATACCACAAATTTAACAAAAAAATCACAGCGAAATACACTACATAGTTAAAACTTTTTAGATCATTACATAAGCATATCAAATCATGCCATCATACTATATACGTATACTAATGTACACAACATCAGTTATTTTTTGAAGAAAAACATTTGAACCATCTTTTTTTAAAACATCAAATCGTTCATCAGCTCACAATATATGAATGTTTATCGTATATTTTACATTATTTTTTTCATTTTGAGTGTTAAGTTTGTAGAATAGATTAATACGTAGTATAATAATCTCATAAATTAACATATCAGTGTTTTTCTTTCCATCAAATCTTCTTCACAAGAAGTCTTCATTGTATGGTAAACAAAAATTAATGAAACTTCATATAAAAAGAGAAGATCATCAACCATGATTCTAAGACTAAATTTACCTTTAAATATTTAATAAACCGCTTGTCTCGATATATTCAACATTGATTAAGCATTCGAAGAACCCTTGTATCATGTGTCTTCAAACCACAACATTCTTTGCATTTTTAATACCAATGACAAATCAAACCCCCTTTTTCTTCTTAAACCAAAACAATCACACACCAAAACCTCCAGGGTAGCTTAAACCATCAACCGGAAACATCATTCTAACCATCTGTGATGGCGAAGATGGTGGCAATGGCAGCACCGGTGGCTGTGGTGGCAACAACCAATTTAGTTTAGAGAGAGAAGTGATGATGGTACGGGAGTAATAGTGAAAAGAAAGACCCCAATGTGTATTATGTAGGCAATAGAAAAACGTGTATTAGTTTAATGTGTGTGATTCTCTTCCTAATATAACTTCCGAAGATTGTCTATTCGTAAAACCATATAATTGATGTGTTTCAATTAGGGTGATGTTTCAAGAATTGATGGTCTTTCAAGATTTCCAGTTGTATAACATACTAACTTTAAGACCCGTCTAACGCCGGGGCTACTTTAAAGAGTAATTTTTGTAATATAAAAATAAACGGATGTTTATATTTAAAAAGGTGAAACAGGTTTTCGTAACAAATGAGTACAATAAAAGAAAGAACATGTAACATTCGTGGCCATACTAAAGTTTGTGACAATAATAAAAAAAGCTTTCAATCCGTTATTGTCTTCACGTATGACGTATGTGAGTCCCAATTGATTGAAAAGAAATTGGACATGTCGTTAACACCTGAAAGTTTAAAATTGAAAATTATTAGTATGAATATGTGAACGATAAGTAAGATTTAGATATAAATATATGAAATTTGTATACGTAAAAACAAAGTTTGTTAGCCATCAGAGCCTCGTCCAAATGGCTCTTGACACATATCAGCATGTATAAAAATTACTCATATTGACCCGTTTTACAAAAAAGCCCGACTCTTTACACAAAATCACTCATATCAACCGGTTTGACAAAATTACCTATATTGACTCTTACGCGTAATCGCCCATATCGACCCGTTAGACAAAAACTAATACAATTTCTTGAAAACAAAACCTGGTTGTGAATGAACCAATTCTCAAGTAAATGGGTAAAAAGTAAGAGCCATATAGAATAAGTGTAGTTTATAACAAAACCTGGTATGAGTATAATATAGCAATAGGTCATGAGAAGCCATATATAAGCATGGAAATATAAGCATGTACTATTTGACTTCTTTTTGTATTGTATGCAATGACATATATTGTAAAACCCGCATGCTTTTTCCATGAATAGTACCCATTAGATCGCACGTACTAGATTAAAAACCTTCCTTTTATAGCATGTTTACGTTCACGAAATAGAATTTTACGTATTACGTACGTGTTAGCGCACGATAAGTATTTATTACGTAGGAACACACGATAATTATTCAAATAATAATTATAATTATGAACGTAGTTTAATCACGAGATAATATTATTTACGTATATATATATTTATTATGAACACGAATAAATATATTATGTCACGATCGATAACTAAATAAATCACGTAAACTACGTAACACGTAAACACGAACATTTAACACGATTAATATTATTACGTATATTTAATTAACGCGACAAGTAATCACGTAAATAATATTTACGTTAAACACGTATAACGATAACTATGAAAATATACGACATATTAAATACATGATCACGCGTAACGTTTTAGCTAGTCGCGTATTAATTAAATAAAGAAGTAAAATGTTTTCGGGCCGTTTTAGACAAAGAAGAAAAAGGAAGGACTTGGGCTCAAAGCCCAACTGTATTGTTTGAGGCGTGCATACCAAAACAGACGAGGGGGTATTTTTATTTTTGGACAAACACAAAACATTCTAAAACCCTAAAATTAATTACAGCCGTATGTTTCTTTTTTGCCTCCTTTGCTGCCAACGGGTAACATCAAGAACCAAGGTATGTCATGCGTTTTCGGATTCAAGGGATCGTGATGATTCATGTTTTGTTACTCCTAAACCCTAAATAACATGTAAGAAAAACCTAATCTCAGTATTTATTTTTTTTAATGACCACGAATAAAATTGATTAGGGTCGGATCTATTTGTTTTTGGTTCGGCTTGCACCAAACCGAGAGTCAATGACTCTCGGTGGTGGGTTCCTTCGAGTCACAGCAAACCAAACGGCCAGAGGCCTTGTTCTTTTTCAGCCGCAACCCCTGCAGTCAGTAGGGGTGCGCTTGGCTTAACAGTGGGAACCGGCTACTGCCGGTGGTACCATCACCACTGCCAGTGGAAACTGGCAGTGAGGGGGCTGTTTGGTTTTGGGTTTATGGTCACTTAAGGGTGCGTTTGGCAGTCAGGTTAATAAGACACAATTAAAGGGCTGTTTGGTTTGGTTTATAGTTAAAATAACACGGGTTTTCACGGTTTGGTTTTCAACACGTTTTCATAAAATAATACACGGGTTCGGGGTATTATTTTACGAGGTTAATTAACTTAACATGTATATTAATTACGAGATAATTGGACTAATATCATGACTTATTAGTACGAGAGTGATTAAATTAATTAAACATGTATATAATTAATTTGATTTAAACCATGACTTAGGTTAATTATTTTACAAATAATACATAGCTAAACCTAAGTATTTTAATCATGGAAATTTTGACTAAGTAATTAATTAATTATTAAACCATGACCTATAATTAATTAATTCTCATGACTTAGGTTTATTATTATAAATTGATAATACATGATTTAACCTAAGTATTTTATTATTTAATTTACACTATAGTAATTAATTAATTATTAAACATGCCTATAATTAATTAATTATCATGACTTAGGTTATATATTAATATTAATACATGTTTTCAACCTAAGTATATTATACGCTTATTTTAATTAAATCATGTTATATTTAATTAAATACTTTTAACCTATAGTTTATTTAAATTACATGAAATAATTAATAAACTATACATTATAACCTCATGACTTAGAATATTAATCAGGAAACACTTAGCTTATATTATTAGCTTAATTAACCAGTTAATCTATTTATGAAAACTTTATATTTTTAGAAACTTATCTATTTTAAGCAGTAATTCTATTTTTGGTAACTTTCTATTTTTGGAAACTTTCTATTTTAGAAAACCTGCTATTTTTGGAAAGTTACATAATATTACACAACAAGTATAATAATACATGAAACACAAGAAATACTTAATCAGAATAGACAGAATATATGATAAACACAGTGTTAAGCTTAAAACAGTATAGCATGACATGAATGTATTAAATAAGCTAAGACATAATATAAGCCAGTTATGTATTCAGTAATCAGATACTTATACACGTATGTATTTATGTAGCATTAGTGATACCGGAGTAGGACTCTTTTCCGTTCGTCTTCTTCGTTCACTGGACATAAGGTACGGATTCCCGTCCTTTCAGTATGGACATTCTTTCCTTATTAGGATTCCCCGTATGCAGCCAACTGTTTTCCCGTAGTATAAGTTACGTGTTTGATTGCTTATGTTTAGTTAAGATTACCTATAGCCATATACATGCATGACCAGTTTCGCCTAGTTGTGGAGGTACCATAACCATAACATTAGAGGCACTGATGTTATGACTTCACCACGGCGGAGTGATTGCTCGTGGCGTCTCTTCAGCTTTTGGCCATTTATATTATATTTATCATGTGGGGCGTATGGGTGCATCTTAGTTACATGTTTTCAGTCAGGATTTAATGGTGAATGTGGTGTGTGCCTTGCATCCTTCACAAGGAGCTGATCCCTCCTACCCAGAACCAGTATATTAAATTAGAGGCAGCCCCTCTAATTTGCATGATGAGGTCACCCCTCCAAGTATTCATGCACGATGGATTTTCATGACCTATATTGGCTAATGGTAAAATACGTTAAACAGTTTTCATAAGATAAACATAAGGCTTTTCAAACTATAAAACCAGTTTTATGAACATGTTCCAGGTTTTCCAGGACTTATACATTTCCGCTGCTATTAAGTCTTTATCATGTATTTGTCATTCATACTATGTCTATATCCGTGCACTGAGCGTTTTGCTCAGCCGTTACTTTCCTTTCCATGTCCCAAAACGGCAGGTACTCAAGGACTAACTGGAGCATTTGGAGGACACGCATAGGATGGGAGCTACCTTAGATTCCTTCTCCTCTTGCCTTCATATTTATGCTTGTTTAGTCTTTCTTTTGTTCATTTACTTTATTTATGTTTTGGGCTTATGTTTAGGGACCGATGTTTGATTCCGGTTATCCCTATGGTCATGTAATGTTTTATACATTTATCCTTGTATGCTTTGATGACACGCCATAATTATGCGTGACATTCCATTATCAGAATGGGGTGTTACAATTATGGTATCAGAGCCCAAGGCTTCGACCTGTAGGCTCTAAAACTCGACCTGTGACTAGTGGGTAGTCACCAGGAGCTTCCTAAGCCAACGTTTGTTATTCCATGTATTGATGTTTTCAGCGCATTGTTGTTCCAACCATGATGTTTTCAACACCTTGAGGTTTTAACCTTGATGTTTTCATCGATATCGTTTTACTAATATGGATGGACAACCGCCATTCATATGTAGTTATGTGTCATTGTTTCATGCATAACGTTCCTCGTGAACTGTGGCTATGTGGACTGAACCCCAATAGTTCATAATTAGTCACATAAAAAAAAAATTCTGATAAGTTTTGACAGATGAGTTTCATTTATTTATGTTCCATGTATCATTGTTGCAGGGATTATGACTAAGTAATGGTTGGTACAGGACTGGCCCTATTTAGTCGCATGTGCTTTTATTGAAACTTTTAACTTTGGGACCGACCCATAGGCATCCCCTCGCCATGTCTTTTGTTTTGGAACCGACCCATAGGCGTTCCCTCGCACATATAAAGGTTTTAAGAACTACATTATGCATTCATGCACTGCTTTTCATGCACAAAATTTTTCTCATGATTTAAATTGGCATAAATTTTTTTCATGTCCCCTCATAGGTTATTATGTTTTTATGTCAAGTATGTTTTCATACTGTCATGGTTAACTTCAGTTTCATGCTGATTATGTTATACACTTCTTCGTGATAGATGGTTTCATGTTTCTTCATGATAATTCCGTCTTCATGTTGATTATGTTTTACGCCTCTTTTGTTATCTACGTTGTCCTGCAAGACATTGTTAGATTTCATTGAATCATGATTTCATGATAGTCATGGTTGGTTTTCATTGATCATGCTGTCAGGCAAATCATCGTTGAATTTTGTGTAACCACACTTTAACGTTTCCGTTTTAACCAAAATGATGTCTATGCTAATACTGTCAGGTTATCATGATGGTTTTTCTAACCATTTAACCGGTATACTTTCCTTAAATCATGACAAATGATCGACCTCATACCGATCATTTCATGTGCATTCAACGTGTACTCCATGTACCGTGTTCCATGTGTATTACACGTACCTAAATCCATGTGTATTTCACTTGCAATACTGCATGAGTATTCGCCAGTCGATTCTGAATCATCTCAGGCATATGTCCACTTACTAATACTCTACAAATTGCTGATGCCGCTCATAACTTGGAAATGTTACTAAAGGTTGATGTTGCTGACGTTCGGAGACGCTACGAGATGCGGATGCTGTTCACAACCTGGAGATCCTACAAGACGAAGACAAAGGCGTCGGAGCAAAGCAATTGGACGAGAAGATGCTTCACCATCAGACGATTCCCATCAATCATTATCCCTAATTCTTAGTTACGTGTCACACGTCATTCGGCTGTCATTTCAGCCATATGAGCGCAAACCGATATCAGCCGGCCACTCAGCTGAATAGTTACATGAATCACGGTCATGAGAATGACCATCATGGAACTGAAAGACAGGACGATAGTAACCACTACTATGACAGCAACTATCCTAGAAATCGCAACCGAAACTCTGGCCACGGACGTGATCAGAAATACAAAGATTAGTAGTCCAACTGATCTGCCAATTCTGGCATAATAACCTTATATTGTGGTTATATTTGTTTCACATCTCGAGACACATGTCAAGACATCAGTCAAGACACATGTCTCACGTATACCTCCTGAAGACACATGTCAAGACACCAGTCAAGACATGTGTCATGGTTATAGTTCCAAGACATGAGTCAAGACACATGACTCACGTCCAACTATGGAACATGTCTAAGAAATTCAGGGTACCCTCCAAGGGTATATCCATTTTGTTGTGCCATGTATTAATCAGGCCACAAGAATTTCAATACCATTATCTACGCATCAGTGAGAACTGTCACGTTGCTGATGTCACTTTCGTTTCTTCCAACATAGTTCATATATTCATGACCATGAAGGACGCCTTTCGTATTCCCACGCATACGAAGGTTTTCCTTCCGTTTAATGATGAGATCCAAGCTGCTAACGCATTTCCTCGGGCAGACACGGGATGAATTTTATCCTAATTATGGAGTACAAACAACACACCATGCTACGATTCATAATTATGTACAGTAATGTTCAGGCTCCTGAATACATTCAACTTGATTTTCCATCATGAAAATCTGTACAAATTATCTATGCTTTCCAAGCACGTGCTTTGTTAGCCATGATTGCTAAGATTTTCTAGCTGTCAGTAACACACGACTACTAAAGTCCTTTTACGCATAACCAACGGATTACTCCAAAATTTTTCCTTACAAAAGAACCTTCAAGGAGAAGGACGGTAACATAAGATTATGTGTCGACTACCGTCGATTTTAAACAAATCACCATTTACGACCGTTACTCTCCTCCATGTATTGACAAGATCGGATTCATGATCATGCTGCCAATAGTGACGGGTGGAAGAGCAGGACATATCTGTGACTACTATTCGTGCACGACTCTGTCATGCTAGATTTATGATTTTGATTTAGGCTCATCAATGCTCCAACAGCATTATGGACTTAATAAATTGAGTTTCCATGAACTCCTAAACAAGTTCATCAGCATTTTCATTGAGGATAACCATATCTGCACTATGTTGCAAACTCTTGACAAGAGAAATTTTACCAATATCAATTCTGTTTGATTACAGTGACACGCTAAATCACATGGATTTCTACGGTTAACCTTACTATGACTCAGCTTATGCGTAAAGGAGAGGACCCTACACTACATTAGGTGTTTTAGAAAATCCTACGCTAGAAGAAGTCTATATTCAGAGACTCAGAGTTTCGCAAACTCCTATGCATCAAGTTCGATGAAGCAAGATACAGTTACGTTCATATCTTCATACATGTCATACAAACAGGTTAAGATAGGACACCAACAGACTGGGATGTTTTCATCATATGAAATTATGAATCGAAAAGGGACAAGATCTCCATGGATTTTAGTTACCAGATTTCAGCAAACTCAGAAGAAGCATGATGCTATCTGGGTTATTGTCAACAGTTTGATCAAGTCTGCAGAATCCTTACATCCGTACGGATTTTAGAACCAACAGATTGATCGGACATGTTCCAGCCAAGGCTCATCCGACCACTTGGTAATCCCTCAGCTATCGGGTCAGACAAAGATTCGCAATTATGCTCCTTATTTACTTCAGGTCTTCATTCTAATTCCACGACTTGCTTTCGCGCTCGCGTTCATGACACTATTCACGTTCATGATCGTATCTGGGCTTAAGATTTTACGTTCATTTCGTTCTGGGAAGTTTTGCAAGAACTTGAGAGACCAGACCCAAGTTTAGTATAACTCTCCATCATCAGATAGACGTTTCACGTCATAATCCACGTCTCACCTTGTAGCGTTTGGCGTTACCGCCATTATATTCTATGATCACGATATGTTTCACATGTCATGTTCATTCCACGTTCCTCATATCATGATCAAGATATGTTACACGTATCATGGATCACGATATGTTTACTCATACTACACTCGCCATATCTCCACGTAGCATGTTCAAAATTTTTCACGTATCACGTTTAAAATTTTTCACGTACTACGTTTCTTTATGTCTCGCGCATCGTTTCTAATTATCAGTTAAGTCAGATTGTCTTGCATCGTAACGCTTCAGTTACCCTAGCACGTTAACTCTTATTTTCCTCGATCGAATTTAGGGGATCTACCTTCCGTCGATAACCAAGAATTTCTTCGTATTCCAAGTCAAGGTCAGGAGGACCAAGATTTATCATTAGTGCCAAGATCTTCTGAAGGAACCGTTCCAAGAGGGAGGCCACTTGGAAACGGACAAGTTCATCCGGACTTCTATCCGTTTTCTATCATCAATTAGATATGTCCTTTCCGTCACGTCACGTTCCATGTCCTTTCAAGACATGTCACGTTCCACGTTCCTTCGACCATGTCACCTGTATGTTCATTAATCTTACATACCCTCTCAGTTTGATTCGGGTATGTTTCTCTTTCAGTTACGTTATCTATAATTCGGGGACGAATTATTCTTTTTAGGGGGGAAGAGTTGTAAAACCCGCATGCTTTTACCATGAATAGTACCCATTAGATCGTACGTACTAGATTAAAAACCTTCCTTTTATAGCATGTTTACGTTCACGAAATAGAATTTTACGTATTACGTACGTGTTAGCACACGATAAGTATTTATTACGTGGGAACACACGATAATTATTCAAATAATAATTATAATCATGAACGTAGTTTAATCACGAGATAATATTATTTACGTATATATATATTTATTATGAACACGAATAAATATATTATGTCACGATCGATAACTAAATAAATCACGTAAACTACGTAACACGTAAACACGAACATTTAACACGATTAATATTATTATGTATATTTAATTAACGCGACAAGTAATCACGTAAATAATATTTACGTTAAACACGTATAACGATAACTATGAAAATATACGACGTATTAAATACATGATCACGCGTAACGTTTTAGCTAGTCGCGTATTAATTAAATAAAGAAGTAAAATGTTTTCGGGCCGTTTTAGACAAAGAAGAAAAAGGAAGGACTTGGGCTCAAAGCCCAAGTGTATTGTTTGAGGCGTGCATACCAAAACAGATGAGGGGGTATTTTTATTTTTGGACAAACACAAAACATTCTAAAACCCTAAAACTAATTACAGCAGTATGTTTCTTCTTTGCCTCCTTTGCTGCCGACGGGTAACATCAAGAACCAAGGGATGTCATGCGTTTTCGGATTCAAGGGATCGTGATGATTCATGTTTTGTTACTCCTAAACCCTAAATAACATGTAAGAAAACCCTAATCTCAGTATTTATTTATTTTTAATGACCACGAATAAAATTGATTAGGGTCGGATCTATTTGTTTTTGGTTCGGCTTGCACCAAACCGAGAGTCTATGACTCTCGGTGGTGGGTTCCTTCGAGTCGCAGCAAACCAAACGGCCAGAGGCCTTGTTCTTTTTCAGCTGCAACCCCTGCAGTCAGTAGGGGTGCGCTTGGCTTAACAGTGGGAACCGGCTACTGCCGGTGGCACCATCACCACTGCCAGTGGAAACTGGCAGTGAGGGGGCTGTTTAGTTTTGGGTTTATGGTCACTTAAGGGTGCGTTTGGCAGTCAGGTTAATAAGACACAATTAAAGGGCTGTTTGGTTTGGTTTATAGTTAAAATAACACGGGTTTTCACGGTTTAGTTTTCAACACGTTTTCATAAAATAATACACGGGTTCGGGGTATTATTTTACGAGGTTAATTAACTTAACATGTATATTAATTACGAGATAATTGGACTAATATCATGACTTATTAGTACGAGAGTGATTAAATTAATTAAACATGTATATAATTAATTTGATTTAAACCATGACTTAGGTTAATTATTTTACAAATAATACATAGCTAAACCTAAGTATTTTAATCATGGAAATTTTGACTAAGTAATTAATTAATTATTAAACCATGACTTATAATTAATTAATTCTCATGACTTAGGTTTATTATTATAAATTGATAATACATTATTTAACCTAAGTATTTTATTATTTAATTTACACTATAGTAATTAATTAATTATTAAACATGCCTATAATTAATTAATTATCATGACTTAAGTTATATTAATATTAATATTAATACATGTTTTCAACCTAAGTATACTATACGCGTATTTTAATTAAATCATGTTATATTTAATTTGTACTTTTAACCTATAGTTTATTTAAATTACATGAAATAATTAATAAACTATACATTATAACCTCATGACTTAGAATATTAATCAGGAAACACTTAGCTTATATTATTAGCTTAATTAACCAGTTAATCTATTTATGGAAACTTTATATTTTTAGAAACTTATCTATTTTAAACAGTAATTCAATTTTTGGTAACTTTCTATTTTTGGAAACTTTCTATTTTAGGAAACCTGCTATTTTTAGAAAGTTACTTAATATTACACAACAAGTATAATAATCCATGAAACACAAGAAATACTTAATCAGAATAGACAGAATATATGATAAACACAGTGTTAAGCTTAAAACAGTAAAACATGACATGAACATATTAAATAAGCTAAGACATAATATAAGCCAGTTATGTATTCAGTAATCAGATACTTATACACGTATGTATTTATGTAGCATTAGTGATACCGGAGTAGGACTCTTTTCCGTTCGTCTTCTTCGTTCACTGGACATAAGGTACGGATTCCCGTCCTTTCAGTATGGACATTCTTTCCTTATTAGGATTCCCCGTATCCAGCCAACTGTTTTCCCGTAGTATAAGTTACGTGTTTGATTGCTTATTTTTAGTTAAGATTACCTATAGCCATATACATGCATGACCAGTTTCACCTAGTTATGGAGGTACCATAACCATAACATTAGAGGCACTGATGTTATGACTTCACCACGGCGGAGTGATTGCTCGTGGCGTCCCTTCAGCTTTTGGCCATTTATATTATATTTATCATGTGGGGCGTATGGGTGCATCCTAGTTACATGTTTTCAGTCAGGATTTCATGGTGAATGTGGTGTGTGCCTTGCATCCTTCACAAGGAGTTGATCCCTCCTACCCAGAACCAGTATATTAAATTAGAGGCAGCCCCTCTAATTTGCATGATGAGGTCACCCCTCCAAGTATTCATGCACGGTAGATTTTCATGACCTATATTGGCTAATGGTAAAATACGTTAAACAGTTTTCATAAGATAAACATAAGGCTTTTCAAACTATAAAACCAGTTTTATGAACATGTTCCAGGTTTTCCAGGACTTATACATTTCCGCTGCTATTAAGTCTTTATCATGTATTTGTCATTCATACTATGTCTATATCCGTGCACTTAGCGTTTTGCTCAGCCGTTACTTTCCTTTCCATGTCCCAAAACGGAAGGTACTCAAGGACTAACTGGAGCATTTGGAGGACACGCATAGGATGGGAGCTACCTTAGATTCCTTCTCCTCTTGCCTTCATATTTATGCTTGTTTAGTCTTTCTTTTGTTCATTTACTTTATTTATGTTTTGGGCTTATGTTTGGGGACCGGTGTTTGATTCCGGTTATCCCTATGGTCATGTAATGTTTTATACATTTATCCTTGTATGCTTTGATGACACGCCATAATTACGCGTGACATTCCATTATCAGAATGGGGTGTTACATATATTTCCAAGGTTAACAAAAATACTTCCCCGTTCTCCACTTGAAGAACGGGTTACATAAGTATGTTTAGTTTCCACCCCTAAATCCTGACTCTTAGCATCTAGCATGTAGGACATATACTTGCATTTTGAATGCGCACATTTCCATGAACTCTAGATATGCATAAAAACTATGTAAATATTAATGTCATGTGCTAACATGGACATGAAAGTGATGAGTGTTAGTTCAAAAGCTTACTAGGTAAACTACAAACAAAGCTTGTTGAAAAAATCTTATTAGTTTTTATCTAAGGTAACATTTAGAAAAATATAAGTGGTTACAAAAACACAGCTTCCTACATTCTACATAGCGCATTTATTGAATGCATGAAGTGCTTACTAAGGAAAAGTTAGCTGATACGGGATCATGTCAAATTACTAATGAACATTTTCATATTAGACTCAGTCACTTGTGTGGAAAGTTTATCTCTTCATTTGACCCGTTTTACCCATAGAGAGATTACTCGTTTTTACCTTTTACATATCTGGTCAATTTTTACCCGTTCTAACCGCACAGAAATTCCCCATTTTGACTTTTTCAACCCCACCCACTTATTTAAAGCCGTACAAAATAGTTCAAATGCAATTGCAATTGCCTCAATAAAATATTATCAAAAGTAAATTAATGATTTAATAATAAAAAAATTTAGGTCTAATGAAACTTACATTGCCATGTATGTAACATTGCTTTCTTTTATAGAATCAACTGGCAATTTGGCCTGTAGCCTTCCTATATCATACTCCCCTGCATTGACTGAAAGTTATTGTACTTTGATGTAGCTTCATCTTCTTTGTATGTTTATAATTGATTTTCCTTTACTAAAATTATTTATAAAGCATTGAAATCAATGGTGTCGGATTGAGATTGATTCAGTCCCTCAAGTCTTTGCATGAGTGTTTTTTCTGCCTTTTGAGTTGATTCAGTTATCAATGTTGCGGTTAATGTAGTGGATACCTAAAATTTGGCAATAATATCTAGGGTACCATTTCTTGAGGTGATTCTGTTGCAATCTCAACAACCTTTAGTTTAAGCAAACAACTCCCAAAAACCTTGTACAACTTGAGTAAATATGAGATTATTTATGTTGTTTTCAAAAAACAAAAGCTATGGGGACAATAATTGAATGCTTATCTTAATCATCTAAATAATCTAAGCTTCTGAACAATAAAGCAACTTAATTACGAAAGGTAGTATGTTTTCACTGGTTAAAACTTAAAAGTAATTGTTCCGGATCAGACCAAATCAAATCGTAACCTCCACTCATCCAAAATTTCCTAAAAGCATAAAGAACATACTCACTTGGATGACCATTTTCATTGAAAATAAAGCATTGCAAACTAATCTCGTGTTGAAAAGATAATAGAAAAACCTATACAGTTAAGTACTTAGAAGGTATCAAAGCTTCTCTTACCGCATACCACTTTTGTAATACTTTCTGAATAAGAAAAAAATTTTAGAAATATGTCATTATTATTGATAGATGCTTCAGGTAGAAATAAATGAGTATGCTTTAACCTCAATATTTTTCCTATCTTCGTTTTAGCATCAATAGACAATTTAGTTACACTTCATTATGTATCTACCAACAGAAAAGAGAGTTTGGTTTATTTTTTTGGCAAACTGTGATATATTATTCCAGTAGGGTCAATTAGAAATGTTTTCATCATCAAAATGAAAATCATTAAGCCAAGCCCATATGCAGATCATTCTACTCTGTTAAGTTAGTTTAAAATCGGCTGACTATTTTTTTTCATCGGCTAAATCTATTGATACGATTCTTGATTGTTATTTGTTCTAACCCGGTTTAGCTGTATATGGAAATAAACATGCATTGGAGTATATATACCTGTCATTTATTTCAACTTCTGAATGCTACGAAAGACTGGACATTATGTGGCAAATGATGTTGTTCGCTGTCAAACCTAAGCACATGAAGCAGTTCACATATTTCATCTGGTAGTCCGGTACTATAAATTTATAAGCAGACACCGAGAGGAGATGCTTTCGTTGAAAGTAATGGATTCCCTGGTTGTTCAACCCCTTAATTTCCACGGTCTACTAATTATCAGAATATATGACATCGCATCCCTGTGTACGTGTTGGTTGCCACCCTACCAAATATCAAAATGAAAATCAATAAGCCAAGCCCATATGTAGATCATTCTACTCTGTTAAGTTAGTTTAAAACCGGCTGACTATTTTTTTCATCGGCTAAATCTATTGATACGATTCTTGATTGTTCCTAATTCTAACACGGTTGAGCTGTATATGGAAACAAACATGCATTGGAGTATATATACCTGTCGTTTATTTCAACTTCTGAATGTTACGAAAGACTCGACATTATGTGGCAAATGATGTTGTTCGTTGTTCACATGTAGCAGGTCACATATTTCATTCCGTAGTCCGGTACTATAAATTCATAAGCAGACACCAAGAGGAGCTGCTTTCGTTGAAAGTAATGGATTCCCTGGTTCTTCGACCACTTAAATTCCACACTGCACCAACATACAGAAGAGACCCGTTTTTTCGACTATCCAGTTGGGTCGAACAGGGTTTCAACCATTTATTTATAATCAAAAAGAGCTACTATTTCTTACTTTCAAAATTTGCACACCCAAAGTATGTGATTAGACGCATCTTACTATAAAACGTGTAAAATGCTTCAAGGCAAGGATTTTACTCACAGTAACTTTGTTGAATACCTGTGCATACAAAAAAACTCTACTAAATTTGTAGATATATGATGAGAAAAAAGGTTGGAAAATCCTATCGCAATGGTTCAAAAGTTTCTTTAGTTGGCTTGAGGTTTTTGAGTACATCAGGTAAGCAAATTAGAAAACCTGTATATTAAGAAAAATAAAAGCTTCATAAACAATAACATGTATCTTTTACATCGAACACAAAAGGAAACCTAATTTTGTTATTCCAACCTGTTCTTTTGTACTAAATCTTCCAATAATCATCTTATCACTAATTAAACCCTTTTGTAGCACCACTAGCTATCACCTTGACATCCAATCAAGCTTTGACAAAACATCAGTTGATACAAAATCAACTGATAAAGTCAATTTTCCTCAAATAATTTTTATGGTTTTTCTATGCTAATTAAAAATATTGGTAAGTACTTACATCAAACATATAAAATCAATAATAACGGATACTAATTACTGGATTTAAATGTATAAAATAATCAGCAAGAAACATAAAGATACTCAAATTGAATTGAGTTATTGGGTTTACATTATAAACATAAAAATAAATTTTAATTGAATTCAAACTTACATAAGTTATTCGGTCGATACATTGTAGATTGACATGTGGTCCTGCAAAATAAAAAGTAAGAGCAAAATCAGTTGAACCTATACCCATATAAAAAATATTTCGATATATAAAACATACAAATTATAAAAAAAATATACCGTTTTTCTAATTGAATTGATTTGATCAAAACATAAAAATCATTGAATAAATAAGATTATTATGATAAAAATCATTTTTTTTATTTTAGAGATTAATTCATCATGAGCAGTTTGTGCGTATTTTGGGGAGATATATATGTTTGAGGTGTTTTATGAATTAGATAAAAATTTTAAAAACTTACCAGAAAGCATCAGTGAAAGCTTTGTTTCTGCAAAAAAAAAATCAATAAATAAACAAAACTAATCTAAAGTAAAAAAACGTGTAAGGGAAGTACTGAGTATTGTTTTTCATACCTGCTTCTTTTATTACTACTCCCACCCCATTAGCAGCATCCCAAATCACATCCGAACCTATTAAATTAAATAGATGCAATCAGCAGCAGGTCAAGAAGAGGGATTATTTTTTTATTAATTTTCATTTAATTACATTTTTTTCATTGAATAAAGATCAAGAATAGTGATTATTTTCTGTTTAATCTTTATTCAATTACATTTTTTTCATTGAATGAAAATCAAAAAGAGGGGAGATTATTTTCTGGTTATATGTGCAGCACAAAGATTAGAGTTCCATATTGTTGCGCAAGCAATTAAATCAATGTTGTTGCATGAATGGACATAAATCCATTCAATTCTATGGCAGCATTACAAAAAATTGAGATTAAAAAGTGATTGTTTGTGCTTGATCTTCATTCAATTACATTTTTTTCATTGAATGAAGATCAAGAAAAGGGATTGTTTGTGCAGCACAATGATCAGCAATCCATATTGTTGTGCAAGCAATAAGATCAATGATGTTGCATGAATGAACCTAAATCCATTCAATTCTTGGCAGCATTACAAAGAAAGAGATTAAGAATAGAGTTTTTTTTATCTAAGAGATTGCACAAACATGGATGTCGAGCATTGTGAATTTTTGTGCTGCCAATATATTGTGGGGTGAGCTTATATAGGTTTTAGGTTTAGAGCTATTTTAGGGCAGCAGCGTCCCTTCTTAATATCAAAACGCGTATCCATTTAACTGCCATAAAAACTCTTCCAAAAATAGCTAATCTGTTTTGACTTACTTGAAATTCAAATTTTTTTGAATTTTTTATAAACAGACGCTCCATGTTTAGGAAACAAATTAGGAAATTGGTTAATGGCATGTGCATTAAAAAACTTGTACATTGGTGCCTAATTAGGAAACTAATTAAATTTTTCCTGCATCAAAAAACTTGTAAATTATTTTGGTTTATTATATAAAATAGATTCTCACATTAATTTTTTAACATTTCTTTAATTAGCGGCATTTTCAACATTCAACATTTGAAAGTAAATGTTTTATAATTTAGTATAAACTAGACGAGTACCCGCGCATAGCGGCGGAAATTGCCTAGCGGTAGATAATTAATGATATGTTATGACCTGGTGGTCGAACCGGTAACTCAATGACTCGAACGGGTTGACAGGATGGTCGAACCCGTGGCCCGGTGGTCGAACCTTGAATAGTAGTTATGTAGTCTGGTCGTTATTTGTTAGTGTCATGTAAAAACTCTGATAAAACTTGTTTTAGATCTCACGTGTCAAAAACTTTTTAAACTTCTAGTTATTGATGCAAAATGTTAGCAATATTTGACATATGTTCAGGAGCAAATTGCAATATGATATGGTCAATGTGGCGATTGTCCAAATTGAAATACTAACTGCTAAACAAAGATATTTGCATAACACTCCATAAGTGAAAGAGTGAAAGCCATCGTTAATTAGCCGAAGCAGGTTCTGAAAAACCGGGTTTGTTTAAGGACAATCTAGGTCGTGGAATGCTAGTCCTTTATCAGCGTTAGGCTCGGGTAAAGGAACAGTGTGACAACAAATGCTACACATCAACTACCATAAATAAATTAAAGAATTGAATTTAGAACACTTAGACCTGGAACCGTATGACCAAAGTACCAAACCATATGGAATGGAACCACAAGAAACTAATCAAACTGAACAAGGCAGAAAAAGCAATCAAAAAAGAGAACCACACTTAACTAACCATGAAATTTCACAAGATAATCAAACTGAACATGGCAGAAAATTAAAACCATCATAAAAAGATCATATACCATTAATTATATCAACCTGTACATTTTTCTTGCTATATAATATACATAAAAACAAATTCATTGCTTTACTTTGTGGCATACGACTTTCTTTTTTACTTGCGGATTAAACCGCCTAGTCCACTTCTTTTACAAAATCTACAAAATCATTGTTCTTATTATTAAACTTTTCATCTGAATCATCGGCTTCTTTCACATAACCGCTACACTCTTCTTCAGCCACATCACTCGTATCCTCTCTACAGTCATAATCACCCTTATCACCTCTAAACCTATATCTGATAAACCATCCTTCATCAGAATACCCCTCTTCAAAATTACTACCCGTATGATCACTTATATTTTCTTCGCCTCATCATTTGTATACTTCGAATAATCAGCCTAAAGACCACTAACATTTTCCGAATAATCAACCTCTTTAACATATTCGTAACACTCTTCTCAGCCTTGTCATTTATATCCTCTCTACGCGCCTTGACACCTCTAAAATTTTCCAAAGCAACCTTTAACATAATTTAGTATAAAAAGTAGCCTTAATGTTCCCTGAGTTGAAGGCTTTGAGAAGTCTCGATTTCCAACCATGTCTTAAAATCTAATATTAAAGACATTAACTAAGACAATAGTTTTAGCTTGTAATAAGGATGCTTACTGTGAATGTTGTGGATACAGGTTGTCCAAATCCTTTCAGCTTTTCAAAGACTTTACATACGAGCGCAAAGGTTAGAAGTTGCACAAGCTTCCAATCAGCAATGCATGCAACTACAATCTAGCAATCTGCACAAAGACCTTGCATAATCATACCTTTTTGTAAAACAAAATCCCAAAAATTTAATGAGAAAAGGACAGTTCAGATCTTACAGAAATTCTATTTTAGTGTCCCTATATGAAAAAGGAATTTTTATATATCACCAAAGACAAAAAAAACAGGTAAAATCATTTTGGCACTTACAAAGCAGCATATATTGCCATCTAATTCTGAATGCCTTTCACTTGAGGCTTTGCTAACCTATGAATGTGAGAGTACACCAACTTAGCTAAATAACTTTGTAAACCATAAATTATGACATCTTCTGAAACAGAAAAAAATAAAATCCTAGAAGGCCTAAACATACACCAGTTTGAATATCGGATCATAATTTACATTGGAAAACAAATCAATCAAAACATAAAGTTATATTACCATGAGACCATTTAAAATACTTGTCGAGGGTTGCATTGTGAGTGGTATGGATAGGGAAACTAACTGTTGTATGGTTTGTGTTGTTGTGGTTGCTCTCACTACAGTTATCAAGAAACTGGTTAGTGTTGCATATAAGCTTTGAAAATACACAATTTAGGAGAACTCGTCTTACCTTACCACCATGATCTTATGATTTCAGCCATATCATCAAAATAGACCTGATTCACTTTATTTATAGTTCTCTAAACCACATAACATCAGCCTACATATTAATCAACCACAAGTTACAACATAATCTACTCAGCGAGCACAAATAAGTAATGTATTACATATGAGCTTAATTTTTCTCCGTCACATTCTTGTTTCCAATATGCATTCGTCCAAATTAAATTTCAATCACGAATCACAAACATGAACCAACCTAAAACCACCTATAAATCTGTGTATGTTTTTTTTATTGGATTATTTGAATACTTAAGACAGATTAGCATACTCATTTGAGTCGCAAATTATCAACTAAAAAATTGATTATGCTTTTGCAGCTTATATTTCCATGAAAGTATGCAAGCAAAGGAGCCAACCACCCTGGTCGGTAACGAAACCAAAGATGAGACAAGCCCATAGACCGACTCGCATAAAATAATTTTCCTACAAATAATTGTCTTTGGGTGTACTTTAATTTCTTCTATTCAGTAACTATATCTTAAAAAACGTATAAAGCAAGATTTGGTTTACCCTCTACTGCAATCCCGCTTAGCTTCCATGCTAGTTCTTTTATTATTCAATCACCAACTTTAACATAAAATAGAACATACCCACTAACCTAAAACTAATAAAGAGATAAAATTAACCCTAACAAAAAAAGAAGATAATCACAATATCGTATGAAGTAATATTCCTAACGCGAGCAGACATAACAGCTTCAAAACCCACCAATTGACACCACATGACCCTGAGCTCGAATGTTCCTGCAAAAAGAGTGATACCATGTCACGCAAAACTGCTTATGTGCTTAAATAAAGAAAAGAACCAGTTAGCAATCCCAAACACCCTCCAAAACATGTTGCTTACCACTGATATTTTTAGTGCACCATCAAATGCCGTCTATTGCTGCTAATATAGGATTACCCAACGGTAAGTTACATTAGCCATATTCCATTAAGTGGTACTATGAACGGCTGAACCATTCTGGAGTAGTTAGGATCACGAAAACACCAAAATCGTCCTATTCGCAAGTTAATGGTCGACATCACATCATAAAAAGTGGATCTAAAGTATCAAAACAACAATATTTAAAAAGCTTTTTAATATCAAAATACATAATTATAACAAATAAAGAAAACCGAGAACCTCTAATTAAAAAAAATACTTACACATTTGAATTGAAAAAGCAATATTCTTTTTGTGATTCATACTTTTCTAAGAAAGATGAAATACCGGCGATTATGTGATGGTTATGGCAGATTAGGTTTATTGGTTATGTGATTCTTTTTTAATGAATATGTCCGAATTTTATGCAACTTCTTTTGTAAGTTTTGCAAAGTTTTACTTTGATACAACGGTATTACATTAAGTATTTTGTTTGAATAAAATAAATTCCATATATGCTGAACCATTTCTACATTCCAGGCAAATCAAAATGTATTCTTTCCTTTTTGTTATTCAATTTCAATATTCCAGGGTTTTGTTAACAAGTTTAAATTAAGAATTATTGAAAATTCAAGGTTTTTCAACTTTTGACATGAGACTTTTATAAGATAGTATAGATATAAATAATAGATATAGAAGATGTTTTGAACTTGCCTCGACTTGGCAGGGCAGTCGACCAACATCTCTCGAAATTACTTCTGCGTAGGTTGCAATGAGCATGACGCGTCAAGATACACGGGTTGCAGGCTGCGTAAGAAAAAAAAATTAATGTTCAAAATTAGACAATTTCCCGAGCATTTATTGTTTTTCTAACACAAAATGATATTCAAAATGAATTCCTTAATTCAAATCTTATTGGTTGTAGTTAAGTGAAATGGGAAAAATTGAGTCGAGGCACACTTAAAATCTATATTAGAAAAAACAACTTGTTTGAAAAATTGGTTAAAAATTATATAAATATTTTATTTATGCAACTATAAAAAAATTTATATGAAAAATATAAGAAAGTCTAAATGCATAATTCAAATTTATATGGTCATGAGTTCGACCATCAGGTTAACGGTTTGATCATCGGACCACCGATTCAACAACCGAAACACAGGTTTGAGAATTGGATCGCGAGTTCGACCATCGAATCAACACGATCAAATCACCAGATTATCCGTTTGATCAATAAATAAATTAACATCTCTTATATGTTGCTGGTACGCAGCGAACTAAACGCACCCATATGGCTGTTCTACAGTCCCAAACGCTCCTTTAACACGATCCTGCAGCTTATCAGCAGATCCAAACACCCCTTATCTGCTGTTAACAGCAGATCCAAACACCCCTGAGCTGATCTTCCGCCAAAACGAACACCCCTTACTGATCTACAGCAATGAAACTAGCACCCCCACTGGTGTTGCTACAACCAAAACGCCCCCACTGATGTCATTATGTTCGTACCGAATGCACAAATTGCCATAGGGCTGTTAAAGCTTGGATCTACTTATAAACGCCTTATTTCCTGATTTTGGCCCGGACTAAACACACCCTCTGTCCTCATTTGTCATCGAATCAGTACTCGTTTGAGTTGAGTTATTTTGCATCTTTTTTTTTACTTACAAGTAAATGGACTAATCTTAGTCATTTATTACCTAAAATTGAATCTCATGAAAAAAAAAACACGGAGGGGTCATTTTACCAAAAAGTTTAAAAGTTTCAAAAATAGGACGGAAGGACTAAAGTTGTAAATTTTCGGAACTGATTTTTGTCGATGGTGATATTTCACTAATGAAAAAGATAATGAAATATTACTAGTGATAACACAATGAAATATCACCAGTGATATTTAATAAATATAGTTATAATGTAATATCACCAGTCATATATTATTATTTTATGACTAGTGACAGGGGCGGACCCAAAACACTAAGCCATCAGGTGCACAAATTTGTTTTTACGTAACACACATATTTGGTACCGGGTTCATTTTGAATAAATCAAGATTTTTAGCTAAAACTTACACTACGTGACAAACTGCCATCGGGTTCCCGTGAACCTCGGAACCCCCTGGGTCCACCTCTGACTAGTGATATTGTCTTTTTCGATAGTGAAATATCACTATTTATAAAACTCAGAACAAAAAATTTACAACTTGTCTCTTCGTTTGATTTTTAAAACTTTTAAACTTTTTGAAAAAAAAAATCTTTTCACGTTTTTTTTTAAATTATGTTAATCTTTCACTTTTATATCAAACCAATATATATGGTGAGGATTTATGGCTCTGTTTGTGAGGAAAAGTAAAATTACAATTAAACTTTTGTCATACTCGTATAGCTACATAATAATTATTATTAGAGATGGCAACGGGGCCGGGTTTGCGGGGAATGGTTGCTACCATCCCCATCCTCAAAGTTAAATATCTATCCTCATCCCCGTCCTCATCCCCATCGGGGATTACAAACTACATACCATCCCCATCCCCAGCGGGGAACGGGAATCCCCAATGGGGAATCGGGAATTTTTTCCCCGTTACACAATTAGCATTTAAACTATGTTTCAAATGACGCAACCATTACGAATAACAAATACGGTAATATCAAACAACATTAACGAGATTAACATTCATGCGATCATGCTCAGTATTAATAATAACAAAATTAACACACAAAAGCTCATCCTAGAAGGTTAGTGTCAAAGGAGATATTAACCATCGATTGATAGTGTTCCAAATATCTAATAGATATTTGAAACATACAAGATATATAAATATATATGTAGAATAAAGATATTCGGGGGCGGGTTCGGGGACGGGTTTGGAGAACCAAGGGTATTACCATCCCCGCCTCCATACCCGCTTTTTACTAACGGGGAATCCCCACCCCCATCCCCATACCCGGTCAACTCGGGGAATTCCCGGTCAAATCGGGTTCGAGTATCGGATTCTCCGTCAGGTTCGGAGTTTTTTGCCATCTCTAATTATTATGTGAATCATTTATTTTATATTCTTTTTTATTCATTGAACTTACCTTTTCTACTATTGGAATACCGAGTACGGGTTGAGGAGTAATACACAAATCTACATTACATATAAACTAGACGGATATCCGCGCATAGCGGCGGAACTGCCTAGCGGGTAACCATATGTGAGTTGATAAGGTGATCGAACTGGTAACTCGGTGAATCGACATGGTTAACCCGGTGATCGAACCCGTAACCCGCTGACTCGATCAAGTTGACCCGATGGTCAAACTCGCGACCCGCTAACCTGACCGGGTTGACTCTGTTGTGAAACCCATAAACCGATGACTCAACTAAATTAATCAGGTAATCGATCACGTGATCAGTGGACTAATACAATTATTTCGTATTCTATCATTTATACACATTTAAACACATTCAATGTTTTCCTTGTTTAAATATTCAACATTTCTATAATTAACACATTTATTAACTAATTCATTCTAAAAAATTTAGATTTCAAATATTTTAGCTTTCCAAAAATAGGAATATTAAAAACTTCAATAATTTCCATCAATATTTTAGCTTTCCGAAAATAACAATATTAAGAATTTCAATAATTTCAATACATGCATAGCTCTTTACTATATTAGTATTGACATCACGAATAATTATGAAACATATTCGTACCTTACATATAAATAATATGTAAGAAATACATTATTTGTAATTACTTTATCCGGTAGCATCATAATAATGTGTTACGAAATGAAGGTGCAACTATCTTTTCATGAAGCTACTTGCCAAATCAGTTTTGGATTTTACAGGCAGCGTCATTAACATTATATCTACTCTACACTTAATATCAGTTTTTTTTTGCCATTTCAACATGATTGAAAGGCATCGAGTTTGAGATAATTATCACTAAGATTTATAGTTTCACTATCATCATCTAGCTTATGTGATGAGCCCGTGAAAAAAATATTAAATCACGACGTGGAGGAGGAGGAGGAGGATCTAGCTGAAAAAAACAAAACAATTCAATGAATTAACATCATGCAGCATCATTATAATGCAATGAAGGTGACAAAGAAACACACCTCAAGAATATCAGCAACATCCCTTTCATTCGTCTTCGAAACCTCAAGAATATCAGCAACATCCCTTTCATTCGTCTTCGCCATGTGTGTGGTTTATATAGCCCTTAAAATTTATATACGAAGGAACAATGTGCAGCTTCAAAGGAACCATGTGTGTGGTTTATATAGCCCTTAAAATTTTAAGTTTCAGAATATTTGAGATTCAAATTGTTTCAAACATTTCCCGCCTCTTAGAATTGTATACTTTCAGAATATTTAAGTTTCAGAATATTTAAGTTTCAGAATTGTATACTTTCCTTATGTACCTTATGTTTTGTCAAAGGATATTAACTATGATTGATTACAGTTAATGGTTTCTATAGCCCTTCCACATTTTCCCGAAATACAAGTAGAAAGAGTTGAACCTGTGGTGTTTTTCATAGTTGCCATATATAAAGTTTTTCAACTTTTCAACATTCAACATTTTCTATACACCCTTTATAGGGTATATAGATAAGGGTAAATAGCATAGAAAGGTACTCAACTTTTTTTTTTCTCAATGTAAGGTATCAATCTTTTTTCTTGTTGCAATGTTGGGATAATTAACGAAATTAAAAACGACCGTTTACTTTATAATTGCATCGTTAGTCCTTTATATTGGCGACACTTTCTAATAAACTCAAAATTAATTATTTTATAGTTTTCGACCATTTTCTACGTTTTTCGTATAATTTTTACAGTTTCATCCATTTTTTACACTTCTCGTCAGTTTTTTGACGTTTTTGTTTTTTTTTACCATTTTTGACCGAAAACGATAAAAATCAGACGAAAAAGGCAGATAACAGTCTAAAATTATAAAAAAACGGATTTTGAGATTATTATAAAGTGTCGTTAATATAAAGGACTAACGGTGCAATAACAAAGTAAACGATCGTTGTTAATTTCGTTAATTATCCCAACATTGCAACAAGAAAAAAGATCGATACCTTAAATTGAGAAAAAAAAAGTTGAGTACCTTTAATTGAATTTAGACCAAAGATGAGTACCTTTTTATGCAATTTGCCCTATAAATAATTTAGTCTTTCCAATTATAACATGCTAAAACATTTAACTTGGACAATCAAAACAAGCTAAGAACACTTATTATAGTTGTTTTTAAAAGGTTTATAAAATTGTGAAAAAATTTATCATTTTATTAAGGGTTTTTCTAACATATGCCCTCATGCATAATGTTTATCAAATACAGTACAAACTTTTCTTTTATATCTAAAAATATATTTAATTCACATTAGATATATTTAAAATTTACCATAAATATGTGGAATAAAAAATCTAACATTTTAGACCTTTTTAAAATTTAATGCATTTGAGTTAATGAGATTTTTCTAAAAATTAATACAAGTTTAACCATAGTAGAGAAATGTTTATAACATAAAAATTTTTATAAATTAATGTTTTAAAATTTATCATAATGAATACCATAAGAGAATTAATAATTCATTAAAATTACAATATTTAAAATCTCACAATTTAATACTTTATTAATTAATACATATTAAATAATACATTTGAAAATAAAAATAATTAATATTAATTAATACGAAATATACAATTAATGCATTTATTTATTTAAAAATACAATTATATATTCATTTTGTATAACATTTATAAACATATATCTACAATAACCCTCCAAAAACAATTTCAACCGGGAACACGCTATCGGTTCAGTTAGAAAATAAAAGCCGTCCAAAAATAAACCGGTTGAACTTTATAAAAATGAGTGAAATAGGTTTGATTGAAATCATTTTCTTTTATTCATCGATTAATCAAAGAGTATCTGACAATCACATTGCACGAGTACATACTAGTTTCATGTAAATAAAAAAAGGTAGGAGAGTAATACGAAAATTTTCATGTAACCGGGCACAAACATTGTTTTTTCTTCAAAAATATAAAAAAACTGAGAAGAAATATTGATAGTTGGTAAGTGAACAATCTAGTGTGTTTTTGCGTTTGGCATAACACTAACATAAACACATACCAACAACAAATATTCAATCTCAACCTGTGTGACGAATACTAAATAAGATATATAAACAAGCCAAAGTTTGTTTCTTCAACCGATGTGGGACTTTAAACTTACAATTGCAGTATGGATACAAAACTAATTTCATATGCATTCAGCGAGTTGAATGAGCACGTCGATTATCGGAAAATGTACAAAGACCTATTTGTCCTGGTGTATGCTAATTGGGCATGATAAGTGTACCGTTGATTACGAAGTCGTTGGGATCTTATGTCGTGAGAACAAAGTGAAGATATACTTGTTCAAAACTCGAAATTGTAAAAATATCAATGTTTTTCATCATATATGTCCCAACGGTTCTCGTTTTAATACGATTTCAAGATAATTAAGGATACTGAATCTATACCTCTAGAATAAACAGATTTGTAAATGGCTATGACTGGTTCTGAAATATGGTAGCACCCTTAACTGGCTTCTTGCTGCGTCATCTGATACGCCAGGAAGATGCATTTGACGTTGTCTGAATTGCAGTTCACTCATCGCCTAGGAACTATGTTGTCACAGTCAACCTTAGCACCTATCCGTAACAAATATGGATCATTTCTAACTATGTACAGCAAATTTACAGATAAAGGGCAGCAACAGGCACATAACCAAAAACAGAAGTGGTAAAATTTGACTTCAAATCCATGACCAGCTTGTTCACTAGTACTGTATTAGAAAAGAAATAGGGTGACACTGGACGTGAAATGCGGCCTTAGGTATATATACCAGTGGCCTGACCACTCGGTCACTTGGCCAAAAGTACTTGTTTCTAAACGAAACTGAACGACTCAACACAAGGAACAACAACAAGAGAGCTCTCATAATGTTTATAGGCATAATAATAAAAGTACAGAAACTTTTGGTGTTGTTATCAAACACAGAACTATTTCAACCCGTTTACCTGGCAATGGGTCGATATGAGCTGTACTTTATCTCCGTACAAATTAGTAAAACTTTTAAGGCTCGGTTTTGGGATGTAGGTTATCTCCAACAGTACAGTTTCGACCCATTCACCCGCATGGGGTCAATCAGTCTTGACCTGCAATAAAAAAGAACACTTTTCTTGAACCATTATTCAATCACCCGAACCACCCATTGCTCTACCTTCAGTGAACTAGAAAGTTTTATGATGATCTGAAGATATATCGGGTTCTAGCCACTCAAAGTTTCATCCATCGTGCTGCTATATACTATAGATGGGTTCGAAATCCTAAATAACCTAGACTATGCCTTCAAGATGATGCAATAACCTCAAGAAACATTACTAGAAACTATGATTTACAGATATTCCAGAATCGACTTTCAAAATAGACGGCCTTTTTTTGTTAACATCTTGGAGGGAAGAAAGGGTCAGCGTTCTCTTGGTATACTTTGAAGAGCTCGGCTGAGTAGGTTCCAGCAAACATTCGACATTGGTCCAGCTCAAAACGGCCCAACTCCGAAGGTGTTTTCTTTAGCTTTCTTTCAGGATCCCCATCAGTAAGCAATTCTGCCAATCGGTTGATTCTAGATACAAAAAAGAACAAACATAATCTCAATCTTAAATATACACCAAAGACGAAATGTTTGCAGATTTGGAATTGGAAATTTAACAGCAACCTGTTTAGAACGTACCGTGGTAAAAGATAAGCACCAACGTAGATGTTTTGTCTGTGTAGAGCGCACACAGCATTCATACATAACTCGTAACTTTTACCAAATTCAATTATCATCTCAGCTTCTGTTTCCCAGCGTTCTGTATGTTTCTCTGTAACTTTCACTTTATTTAACGGCTGTCCTCCAGTTGGTCTAACGTTAGCAATAGCATGATCGTTGCTTTGAAGTTCCTTTGACGCATATTTTCTTCTCAATATCGATACACATCTTTCTTCGTCACTGTCATCCTCTACTATGACATTACTTGAACACCGTTTTCTCTTTAACGCCAAGACATCCGTTTGATCATTTTCATCTTTATCTTCGGCATCATCTATCTGGATTATATCAGGAAGCTTTTGGTTGGTTCTTTTTTGGGATTCCCCCTTTTCACTAGAAATCTGTTTTCTACGGGTCTCTGTGACAGATAAAAGTATAACATCAGATTTACGTTTGCAGTTTTGCAGTCATTATTTGGCATTTCTTAATACAGACGACATTCATATAAAGCTCGTTACTCTTACCAGATTCTATTTGCATGCCAGCTGATCTCTGTCTTTCTTTTTGCTTATCCACGATGGGCTCATAGGTTTCCTTGATTTTCTCTTCATCAGAATCTGAATCCAAGAACGGACTTGCTGAATGAGATGTCATCTGTTGAATTCCAGTTTGGATTACGGGCAATGTTGTTGTTGTTATTCCAGTTGGAATTTTGTTAGCCTGGTTATTGTTACTCTCGCTGATTTCCTTTGTGACCAGCTTCTTTTTAATCAAGGTTGAAATAAATCTATCATCGTCGCCATCTTCATCATCGTCGTCTATTTGAATAGTCTCCGGAAACTTCTCATCAAATCCTTGTTTCGACTCCTCTTTTTCACTAGACATGTGTTGTTTACTGGTTTCTGCAACACATCCTGTAAAATAAGATTCAGGTTTGCACATCAGTAACTGCAATTTCTTTTTACAAATGCGCATTCTGGCGATTAAACATTTCAAGCACTAATTTAGGTATTGAGCAACATAACAAGAGGTGCCGATAGGCTATCATCACACAAACAAATACTTCAAATAACTAGAAACATAGTTACGGCATGATCTGTAAGCAAAAGACAGCAATGCAGAACACGAGTTTAACAAATTGATGCACATCAAACTATTTTCCACAGCTAATCAAACTTACGAAACTACTAATATACCTCACAGTTTGATTTTCTTCTGTACCCAAAATAATTTACTAAGGGGGTGTTTGGATTTGCATTTCCAAAATCGTTACATGTTATTCAACACTCATAATCATATAATTAACTATAATAATACACGGGCAGCAATGTACTATCCCTTTTGTCACAACTAGTATTAAAGTAATAGCGAATAAGGTATATAAAAATCAGTTAACCCACCCCTTAAACATACACTTTTTTTCTTAACATGGTTTCTAACATTTTCGCACCAAACCACCACACAAACTCAGATAAAGGCTCTCCTTCGTTCGGGAAGGATTCCATGGTCATTCTAGGGCTATTTGCAGCAAGCAGGATTTGAACTCGAGACATGCCACATTTCATAGTCACAAGGGTTTTACCAACTTGGCTAACATTAATAATCTTGTATAGCGTGCGGGCTTATGACTTACTTGGTTTTCGGCTCACTTTTTTGGCTTATTTTGAAACTTTCCGGGTTATATAAGTTAATTTGTCATAAGGAAGTTATATAAGCCGAAAAGTTTCAAAAATATCCTCAAAAAGTGAGCTTATGAAACAAAAGCCCAAAACCAAATAAGTGCAATAAGCTGACTAGTGACTATATAATCCGAAACAAACACCCTAACAAAAACATAAATTTGGGGCTTATGTAATATAAGCCGAAATTTGGCTTATTTTCGGCTTATTTTTCATAAGCTCCAATTTTGTGGCTTATTTTTCATAAGCTTCAATTTTGTGGTTTATTTTTCATAAGCTCCAATTTTGTGGCTTATTTTTCATAAGCTCCAATTCTGTGGCTTACTTTTCATAAGCTCCAATTTTGTGGCTTATTTTTCATAAGCTCCAATTCTGTGGCTTATTTTGAGACTTATGGGCTTTAAATAAGTTTATTATATCATAATATACTTACATAAGCCCATAAGTCTTCAAATAAGCCACAAATTTGTGGCTCATTTTGAGACTTATAGGCTTATATAAGTTTATCATATCATATTAAAGTTATATAATCCCATAAGTCTCCAAATAAGCTACAAACTTTTGGCTTATGAAATATAAGCCGAAACGGGCTTATGTTTCATAAACCTAAACAAACACCCCCGAAAAGATTAAAAAAAAGCCTCAAAAAGTGAGCTTATGAAACATAAGCCCAAAACCAAATAAGCGCCATAAGCTCACTAGTGACTATATAATCCGAAACAAACACCCTAACAAAAACATAAATTTGGGGCTTATGTAATATAAGCCGAAATTTTGCTTATTTTTCATAAGCTCCAATTTTGTTGCTTATTTTTCATAAGCTCTAATTTTGTGGCTTATTTTGAGACTTATGGGCTTAAATAAGTATATTATATCATAATATACTTACATAAGCCCATAAGTCTCCAAATAAGCCACAAATTTGTGGCTTATGAAATATAAGCCGAAACGGGCTTATCTCTCATAAGCCTAAACAAACACCACCCCCTTACGAAACACAAACCCAAAACCAAATAAGCCATAAGCCGTCCTTATAATCCGAAACAAAAACATAGCAAAAACACTATACCAACAACATTCTTATTCTTCTTCGCCAAATTCACCGCAAAATCGACCGAACCCGCCAACTCCTTCCCCAGCTTCTCCAAACCCGAAACCCTAACATCATAATCCAAAACCATCTTCTCATAAACCCGAACCTTGTTCAAACACACACCATTCACCTTCTTCAACTCCATAACCTCATCTCCCAGCCCTGCATTCTCCTTCTCCAAAATTTTAACCTTTTTATCCCGTTTCTTTACCAACTCACTCAGCTTCTTGTTCTCCTTTTCAAGCACTTGGGTGTGTTTTATAAGGTCAAGATTCTGCGTTTTCAACCGTTTTTCGTTGTTAACAAGTGTTTTGGTCACGTTTTGGGTGTCTAGTGACACCATTGATGATTTCAGCTTTGTGATGAGCTCGTTTAGTCCTGAAGATGGAGATTCTGAAGCCATGGTTTTTTGTTTTGTTTTTTTTTTTTTGCTGAAAATGGAAAGAAAAAAAGTGGGTGAGAAATGGAGAAGACGAGGGTTTTAGCTAAATATGGAAACAGAGTAAAACATAGTCCATATTACTATTTATTTTTAATTTTTCAAATTAATAGTCCGGTTTAAAAATAAGGGTTTTGCTAACAAACACCCATAGGGTGGTTTTTATACATTCCATAATTGCAAATATTTCCAAATTTGAACTATTTATTTTTATAAATGTATTATTATAACATATATAATTAAGGTAAGTAACTTTTAATATGATATATATTAATTAGTAAGTATATTAAACATGGTATATTTGAGATTCATAATTGTTGATATTTTAATTATGGAATGTAAAAAAACCACCCTGTGGGTGGTGGTTAGCAAAACCCTAAAAATAAATAAGAAATATAAATTAAGTTTATCATATTATTCTTATTTGAGGATATTATTATAAACAATAAACAGGTTGTAAAATAATGTTTTTATTAAACTGCGTGTTTTTTTCGATAAACTATTATTATAGGACGGATGGAGTAGTATCTTTGTAAAGATATGGAATTTATTATTTAGTACATGTAGGAAACTAGGAATCAAGTATTGGGTTTTGATCGAACAGGACCGGATAAAATTAAACTAGATCAAAAATTGAAATGGTTCAAACTCTCGAGTCAAAGACCGAAACGACATAGTATTTTCTGGGTCGGTTTGTCTTACATTTATGATCTGGTCTGATTTTATTAGGCATTTTGTAAAACCTATTACATATTATTGATATTTTGTGAAATTTCTTTTGTTATTAATATATTAAATTGAAAAAATAGGTAATATTAAGGTGGCAGACAGATAACATAACATGTGTCACCTAACAGTCTTATAATATTTATGATCTTACATAAGAGTGAATATTTTGGACCATCGACTGAACAGGGTTGAACCATATAAATTTTTGTCTGAAATTTTGGATCATTTTGATTTTCGGTCCTGTCGATTCGATCCAGTTTTGTTCGGTCTTACATTTTGCGTGTCTAGTGAGACCACAAATGATTTGAGCTTTGTGATGAGCTCGTTTAGTCCTGAAGATGGAGATTCTGAAGCCATGGTTTTTGTTTTTTTGCTAAAAATGGAAAGAAAAAAAAGTGGGTGAAAAATGGAGGGGATGAGGGTTTTAGCTAAATATAGAAACAGAGTAAAACCCTGAAATGAATGAAGAAATGTTTTTTAGGTGGTGGCATTAATAATACCCTCTCCATACCAAAATTATTGTCCACTTTTCATTTTTCATTTTTCAATTGTTTCAAAATTATTTTTCATTTCTAAAAATAGATAAAGAATTTAGTTTGAGTTTACAATGTTACTCTCACATGTGGTTATTATTACAAATATTAAAAAGTTTTAAATTAATTAGTTAAAGGTAAAACTGTTATTCTGCAAAAATTATAAGAAAATAAACTGTAATAATTATGTTTTTCTTAAACTGTGGAATTCTTGTCTGGTAACAATAATTTTTGGGACTAATAGAATAGTATCTTTCGAAAGATATGGAATTTATTACTTAAGTACATGCAGGAAACTAGGAATCAAGTATCGGGTTTTGATCAAACCGGACTGGTTAAAATGGAATCAGATCAATAATCGAAATGGTTCAAAATCGTAAATTAAAGACCGGACCGACATAGTATGTTTTGGGTCAGTCTGTTTTAGATTTATGGTTTGATCTGATTTTATTAAGCATTTGTAAAACCTATTACATATTTTGATATATTTGTAAAAAAAATTAGTTATTCATATATTTAATAAAAAAACATGTTACGTTAAGGTGGGAGACATATAACATGTGTTATCCGTCTCGACATCACCCAACACTCTTATAATATTTATGTTCTTACATAGGATGAATATTTTAGACCATCGACTGGACAAGATTAGACCGTATAATTTTCGGTCAGAGATTTTGGACCATTTTGATTCTTGGTCCAGTCGATTCGATCCAGTTTTATTCGGTCTTACATTTTGCGTGTCTAGTGAGACCACAAATGATTTGAGCTTTGTGATGTGCTGGTTTAGTCCTGAAGATGGAGATTCAAAAGTTATGATTTTGTTTTTTTTCTAAAATTGGAAAGAAAAAAAGTGGGTGAGAATGGAAGAGATGGGGGTTTTAGCTAAATATCAAAACAGAGTAAAACTTGATTAAGACATGTTTTTTAGGTGGCATTAATAATACTATCTTTGTAAAGATATTTAATTTATTATTTAGTACCACTAGGAATCAAGTATCGGGTTATGATCGGACTGGACTGGTTGAAATTGAACTAGATCAAGAATTGAAATAGTTCAAAATTTTGAATCAAAAATCGGACCGACGTAGTACGTTCTGGGTCGGTCGGTTTGTCTTAGATTTATGATCTGGCCTGATTTTATTAAGCATTTGTAAAACCTGTTACATATTTTTTTTAGTTATTTATATATTTAATTGTAAAATAGGTAATGTTAAGGTGGCAGACAAATAACATGTGTTGTCCGTCTCGACAGACAAATAACATGTGTTGTCCGTCTCGACGTCACTCAACACTCTTATAATATTTATGATCTTTCACATGGATGAATATTTTGGACCATCAACCGGACAGAATTGAACCGTATAATTTCAGTCCAAAATTTTAGACCATTTCGGTCTTCGGTCCAGTCGATCTGATCAGATCCTGTTCGATCTTATATTTTCCGTGTCTAGTGATACCATGGATGATTTGAGCTTTGCGATGAGCTGATTTAGTCCTGAAGATGGAGATTCTGAAGCCATGCTTTTTTGTTTCTTTTTTTGCTGAAAATGGAAAAAAAATGGGTGAGAAATGAAGATGATGATGGTTTTAGCTAAATATGGAATTAGAGTAAAACCTGAAATGAATCAAAAAAGTGTTTTTTTTAAGTAGCATTAATAATAGTATCTTTGTAAAGATATGGAATTTATTATTTAGTACATGTTGGATACTAGGAATCAAGTATTGGTTCTGATCGGACCGGCTCACTTAAAATTAAACTAGATCAAGAATTTAAATGATTCAAAATGTTGAATCAAAAACCGGACCGATATAGTATGTTTCGGGTGGGTCTGTCTTAGATTTATGATTTGGTCTGATTTTATTAAGCATTTGTAAAACCTATTACATATTATTGATATTTTTGTGAAATTTCTTTTTAGTTAGTAATATATTTAATTGAAAAAACAGGTAATGTTATAACATGTGTTATCCGTCTCGACGTCACCCAACACTCTTATAAGATTTGTGATCTTACATAGGGATGAATATTTTGGACCATCGACCGGACAGAATTGGACCATATAATTTGAGTCTAGGATTTTGAACAATATTAGTCTTCGGTTCGGTCTATTCGATCCGGTCCTGTTCGATCTTACATTTTGTGTGTCTAGTGAGACCATGGATGATTTGAGCTTTGTGATGAGCTGGTTTAGTCCCGAAGATGGAGATTTAGAAGCGATGTTTTTGTTTTTTTTGCTAAAAATAGAAAAAAAAAGTGGGTGAGAAATGAACGTGATGAGGGTTTTAGCTAAAAATGAAAACATGGTAAAACTCTGAAATTAATGAAGAAATGTTTTTTTAGGTGGCATTAATAATAGTATCTTTGTAAAGATATGGAATTTATTACTTTATTAAATGTGATGGACGTTTGAGTATATCTTATAAAACTGGTTTTGAGGGGTTTTGAAAAGCGTGCAGTACCTAAATAGAAAAATTATTTCAAGGACTCATTTTCTTAATCAAATAAGGTTGGTAAGTAGGGGGTGAAAATGAGTCAAATCTCTAGTGAAAAGTTTTGATTGTTAAAAAACTTGAACGAGTTTAAGCTTAAATGAATTCGAGCTCAAGTTCGAACTTAAGTTGTAGTTTGTTTATTAAACGAGCTTGAATCTAGTTGCAACTCGTTTATTAAACGAGCTTGAGTATAAGTTGCAGGTTGTTTATTAAACGAGCTCGAGCTCGAATTTTACGTACAAAACTCGTTTAAGCTCGTGAGCTTAATATTTTATATACGAGTTTATTAATGAACTTACTAGCAAGCTTATTAACGAGGTTAAATTAGATATATTCCAGCGAAGCTTGAGTCAAAATTTATTATTACATTGCCAAATCGTTTAAACAAGCGGACCTTGAGCCGAGCCCGAGCCTTTATAACATATCACAAGCTGAGACGAAACTAAATAATAAGGCTTGAAACGAGCCGAGCTCAAACTCTGACACACTCGGCCTCGGCTCGGCTCATTTCCACCCTTAGTGGTAACATAAAACCCACCCTCCACCTCGTTTCCACCTCATATTTTACCAACTCACCAAAAACTCACCTTATCACTATCATAAGAAACAAAAATCTCACATCCACCTTATATCTCATATATATACAAAAATATCTCATATGTTAACCAAAACCCAACGTTGTATAACCGTGTTTTGAAAATATAAAATCTCTTCACCAGTTTTTGAATCATAATTGTTGAATCGGTAAGGTTCAACAGAGTTTCAAAAAATTGTGTTTAATCCTAAATCTTCAAACTTTTATTATTTTTCGTTAATCTATGTTGGAAATATAGTTCAATTGTGGGTTAGTTCATACTGGTGAATAGGGAAGGAGGTACGGAGTGTACACCCATAAGTCCCTGAACACCCTGACTCGTATTGTGGTTAAAGTTTGTTCAGCATCGCTGATGATCTTCAGAGAGTATAACTCTGGACTGAAGGTATTCATCAGGGAGTAACTCCACTGAAGACTAGTCTTCTGTGTTTACTCATCAGCAAGTCTTCTTCAGTACTGAAGGCTTCAGCGGTAACACCCTTCAGTGTTTGCTGATGCTTCAGTGGGACTGAAGAATAGACAAATACTGGAGCTGAACTTGTACACTTGTAACGGTGTTTGACCCATTCAAGTGGAGTTAATGACCACGTTTAATTGGTCTTGTAACCAATTTCCTGATATTATGAAGCACATTAAGAGGAGATTAACTGGCCGTTAATTCCTCTTAATTCCATTGACTAGGGTTTGAGTGCTACACCTATAAATAGGTGATCATGACTTACATGAAGAGATAGACAAAACATAAACACATAACAACAAAAGGGTTAGAGATTTGTGCCTAAATCACTAACTGCATTTGGTCTTATCCCAAGTAAGTATTCGTGATACTCAGGCATTAGGGTCAAATAGTTTACTTTGGAAAGTGATTACACGATTTCAAGTGATATCTGGTAACCATTGTTTTGGTACGTAGCTAGGTTTGATTATCTTACCCTGGTTGGGACGAAGTAAACTCCAACAATAAGTAAACTAATTTGTATAATCAATGGCGGCTGCTATGAAGCATATGGTGGCTAACTTATCCAAGTTGGATAAGTTTGAAGGGGTGGATTTCAGAAGATAGCAAAAGAAGATGCACTTTCTTCTTTCTACCATGAGCGTGGTGTATGTGCTGACTACTCACATTCTTGATGGTGGTGATGATGCTACTTTGGAGGAACTGAGGAAAAGGAGCAAATGGGAGAATGACGACTATGTGTGTCGAGGTATTATTCTCAATGGTATGTCTGATTCCTTATTTGATATTTACCAAAATTATGAATCTGGTAAAGAACTATGGGATTCCTTGGAAGCCAAATATATGGCTGAGGATGCATCAAGTAAGAAGTTCCTTGTGAGTGATTTCACAAATTACAAAATGACTGATTCAAGACCAGTCATGGAACAATACAATGAACTTCTTAGAATACTTGGTAGATTTACACAACATAAAATGAACATGGATGAGACCATTCAGGTCTCTTGTGTCATTGACAAATTACATCCTTCTTGGAAAGATTTCAAGCATGCCTTGAAACATAAGAAGGAGGAATTAACACTTGTTGAGTTGGGCAGTCATTTGCGCATTGAGAAATCCCTCAGGGTGCATGAAAGTGACAAGCCAAAGAGCAACAATGTTGCTGGTTCATCAGTTGTCAATATGGTGGAGCATAACAACTCCATCAAGTACAATGACAACAAGGGCAAACGTAAGCATCAGGATAACACCAAAGCAAATCCTAACAAGAAGTCATCAGTGGCTTGTTGGAAGTGTGGGAAACCTGGACACTTCAAAAGGGATTGCAAAGGTGTTGGTACTGGCAGCAAAGCTAGTGATCAGGCATAAATGGTTCAGTGATTGGTTCTAACAACACAACATTGAAAGGTCGGAATATGTTTAATAAATCTCTCCATATTTATTATGGTGCATATGTATCTGAAGCTTATTTTGTGCAAGATGATGATGTTGCGTGGTGGGTTGATTCTGGAGCAACTGTTCATGTGTGTAAAGATAGATGTTGGTTCAAGACTTATGAGTCACTGAATGATGGATCTATTATTCACATGGGAAATGAATCAACATCCCTAGTGCATGGACGTGGTTGTGTAGATCTTAAGTTTAGTTCTGGAAAGATTGTTTCCTTGTTTAATGTTTTGCATGTTCCTAATATTAGGAAGAATTTGGTTTCTAGTAGTGTTTTGAATAATTGTGGTTATAAACAAGTGATTGAATCTAATAAATTTGTTTTATCAAAACATGGTGTGTTTATTGGTTTTGGTTATTTAAGCAATCAAATATTCAGGCTTAATATTGAAACAACCACCAGTATTAACTCAGTTAATGCTAGTAGTGCAAATATTTGTTCAGCCTCAATGTCCACCAGTAAGCTGAAGGATTCTTCACTATGGCATGCTAGACTGGGCCATGTCTACTTTAAGAGGATGCAAAATATGTCTAAGGATGGGTTAATCCCAGTATTTGACATGGACACTGAAAAGTGTCAGACTTGCATGCTGAACAAAATAACTAAGAAACCATTTCAAGATGTAAAACGTGAAACTGAAGTTTTGGAGCTAATCCATAGTGATCTATGTGATTTGCATGCTACTCCCTCATTAAGGAATAAGAACTACTTGGTAACATTTATTAATGATGCTTCTAGGTTTTGCTATGTTTACTTGTTACATACTAAGGATGAAGCATTAAATAAATTTAAAATATTTAAAACTGAAGTTGAATTACAACAAGGAGCCCAAATCAAAATTTAGGACTGATAGGGGAGGTGAGTACATGGATGCTCAGTATTTTCAGTCTGTTGGTATTATCCATGAAACGACTGCTCCCTATACCCCTCAATGGATACAAGTGAGAAACTGATGCCTAACAATGGTCAGGTTGTCTCCCAACTTGAGTATTATAGGGTGATTGGTTGCTTGATGTATGCCATGACTAGTACTAGACCTGACATTGCGTTTGCTATGGGTAAACTTAGTAGGTATACTAGTAATCCTAGTACTCAGCATTGGAAAGCAATTCAGAGAGTACTGAAGTATTTGAAAGGAACAATGGATTATTGTTTGTCATATACTGGATATCCTTCAGTGTTGGAAGGTTACACTGATGCAAGTTGGATCAGCAATACCGAGGATAATTCATCCACCAGTGGTTGGGTATTACTTCTTGGTGGTGGTGCAATTTCTTGGGCATCCAAGAAACAAACTTGCATTACTAGTTCTACCATGGAACCTGAGTTTGTGGCTCTAACAGCTGCTGGTAAAGAAGCTGAATGGTTGAGAAACTTGCTTCTTGAGATTCCATTATGGGTCAAACCTATGGCACCCATTTCTATCCGTTGTGATAGTGCAGCTACATTGGCTAAGGCATATAACCAAATGTACAATGGTAAGTCTAGACACCTAGGTATTAGACATAGCATGAGTCGTGAACTAATCATGAATGGGGTGATTTCAATAGAGTTTGTGAGGTCTCAACAAAATCTAGATGATCATTTGACGAAAGGATTGGCTAGAGACTTGGTAATAAAATATGTTGAATGGATGTGTTTAAAAGTCCACTCTAGTCACTGAATGCTAGGACACCCAACTCCCTCTTGAGGAAACTTGGGAGTTGAGTTCAATGTGGAAAGTTGAACATTCAGGGGACTAAAGCACATGTATACCATCCCAAGGATGTGCTTGTACCTGCTGAAGGAGGATGAAGTTATAAACTTCTCAATGGTTAAAGTCTTTGAAAAAGTGCTGAAGCAGGAGCATGATCTAAAGAGGAACCACCTATGTAAGTGTTGAGGTTTCGCCGCCTTAGGGAGCATGGACTTGGCTCTTACAACATTTATTAATTTGGATATGGACAAATGGCTAGTAGTGTCAAGAGTTGTTATGTATTTGAAAACTTGTGTGTATTTTATCTTCAGGTATTCAAAGTAGTTGAATGGTTCAATTCTTAGAACACCCTGATTCTCGAATGTTTGAAGTATTGTACTAAGATGGAAATTCTATCCTTAGGATATTTTCATTTATGCACTAGTTTTGTTAATGTTAATTTTCATGCAAAAGGAATTGTACTATATTGGGGAGGATTGTTGGAAATATAGTTCAATTGTGGGCTAGTTCATAATGGTGAATGGGGAAGGAGGTACGAAGTGTACACCCATAAGTCCCTGAACACCCTGACTCATATTGTGGTTAAAGTTTGTTCAGCATCGAGGATGATCTTCAGAGAGTATAACTCTGGACTGAAGGTATTTTATCAGGGAGTAACTCCACTGAAGACTAGTCTTCAGTGTTTACTCATCAGCAAGTCTTCTTCAGTACTGAAGGCTTCAGCGGTAACACCCTTCAGTGTTTGCTGATGCTTCAGTGGGAATGAAGAATAGACAAATGTTGGAGCTGAACTTGTACACTTGTAATGGTCTTTGACCCATTCAAGTGGAGTTAATGACCACGTTTAATTGGTCTTGTAACCATTTTCCTGGTATTATGGAGCACATTAAGAGGAGATTAATTGGCCTTAATTCCTCTTAATTCCATTGACTAGGGTTTGAGTGTTACACCTATAAATAGGTGATCATGACTTGCATGAAGAGATAGACAAAACATAAACACATAACAATAAAAGGGTTAGAGATTTGTGCCTAAATCACTAACTGCATTTCGTCTTATCCCAAGTAAGTATTCGTGATACTCAGGCATTAGGGTCGAATAGTTTACTTTGGAAAGTGATTACACGATTCCAAGTGATATCCGGTAACCATTGTTTTGGTACGGAGTTAGGTTTGTTATCTTACCCTGGTTGGGACGAAGTAAACTCCAACAATCTATACACTTTTTGTACCACAACAACTATTGACCGCTATAAAACCCCGGTGCTATATACGGGTACTTGTCTAGTAAAGTTTAAAAGATTTAAAATATAAGGGGTATTGTTTATTTTCTAAAGTTACTAAAATATGAATTATCATAAGCTTTACGTAACACCACTAATTTTTTTAATTTCATCATTAACGTTTTATTAATTACTCATCTATTAAGGTTTTTATTTTTCATAAATTTAATATCTATACTTTTAGTATTTTTTTTCTTCATCATTTTCGTCCACCAACTTTTCACCTTTTTAAACAAGTTTGAGCCAAGTTCAAAATAAATTGATTTTTATTAATTTTAAAAATCTAAAGGAATGACAAAAGTTATTTTCGATCCTTATTTTACATATCAAATGATCAATTCTAGCCATTCATTAATTAAGATTAAAAAACACGAGATAGCTATTTTTGCTAAAATGTCTAAAAGTTGTAAAAAAATGGCGGAGAGACTAGAGTAGTAAATATGACGAAAAATGGTTATCGCTAGTTATATTTTACTAGTGATATAAGTAATGAAATATAATTAGTGATAAAATAATAAAATAGCATTAGTGATAGAATAATGAAATATCACTATATTTCATAAACATAGTTACGGTGTAATATAATTAGTGATATTTTATTGTTTTTATTAGCGAAATATCGCTATTCATAAATTAATATTTTGTCATATTTACAACTTTAATCCTTCTATTTACAATATAACTTCTCTTATAATAAAATATTTATTTTAAAAAATTTATTCCAATTAAATAAAAAATTAATTTTTAAAACATATAAAATCTGAGAAAGGCTTTAATATATAAAAGATTTTTATTACAGTACACAAATTGTAACTCCCCCGTTAACCGCGTTCACCAGTTTTTTCAAATTATTCGATCAAACCAAATGCAAATTAAATCTGAATCAAATTTTGCGTATGGATGTTTTGTCTTCTTCTTCCTTTCAACCCCTGGTATTTATTTTTCTTATGTTTTTTTTTCTTATATATATAATAATCACATTTAATTAATTATGATCATAATCATGCCTTCAATTTTCATATATTCGTGTTTTACCTAATTACCTTCTCATTTTTTTTTATGGAACCAAATTTGAATGTCAGAACTTTTGTTTATAATCATGATTCATGCATCAATGCATGCAAATGTATATATGTTTATTTTGTTCTTGGCCAAAATGAACACAATACCTATCACCTATGCAACATCAATCTATAAAAAAAGCATTAATTTTTGATATCTTATGATCAAGGACGGAATCGAGGGTTCTCGCAGGGTTTTCGAAAACTTTATAGATTTTTGCAATATATTGTTAATATTTGAAAAAAAAAACATCGATTTTTCTTAAATGTATGTAAAATGCATCGAATCCATTAAAATATGTATCTATTATTAAGCTTCAAAATTTATTATGCACCCGATGATATTTAGTCATGTTCCGTCCCTTGTGTGAAGTGATGGAAAGTATTATGGCTCAAATGAATGTTATAGTTTTGCAACATATCTTATTCTTCTAATTAAGAGGCCACGCTGTGGTTGATTATCAACATGTTATAGGGCCAAAGTGATGCCTATAACTTTCATATAACGGGTGTTAGTTGTATCCCTCATTTGTGTTATAGGTGTCATCGTCATTTGCTTCACATTCATTATCTGTTTTATTAGTGACCGGGCATTGTGTGATGTGTTCTACGAATGTGATTAGAGAGGTGTTTATGTTATAAGAGTGTTATATGGTACAAATTGATGTGACGCCGCCTATAATAGTTATGAGGTGCAACTGCCCTGCACTTTAAGATGATCATGACACAATATCCTTCTTAGAACTTATTTACCTCTTGGCTTTCATCGTGTAGGAGATATGTAACTAGGTTTTTTTTCTTTCGTAAATTACTATATATATGGTGGCTCGTTTACTTGCAGTAGTCATTGTTTTGTGTGTGTAAAATAGTTTGATGTGACTAAAACTCGTATCTTCTGAAAATTTCAGATTTCGAGTTTCTTGCTTCTGCTTAAGAGGGGGTGCGGTGGGCATAGGAATGGCTAAGTTTAGGTGGAACGAGTCCATGAACACGTTCCGGGATCATATTGATCCAGGAAAGGAAGAGCAACTAAAAGAGATCATAGTAGGTAACTATCTCTATCCAAAATAGCAGATATTCTTCGAAAATGACAAGGTGTGAAACTCGATCATCGCAAGTTTAAAGCACATATTTAAGCACATCTAGATTAAGAGTATCAAGTAGCCTGTTACGCTTTTTAAGCTGATTGTATTCTGATATTTCCATAACGTATTCACTTCAAAATGCAATGCCAAACACTTGTTTCCTTGTAGATATGATTCTCTTAGAGCTATGTCTTACACATTAATTGATCACGAAAGTTTGAAAGTCTGACAAAAACTCGTGTTTATTTTTCTGCAGAAACGGATAATAAAGTTGAGAGAATTGTGAAGCTTGTTAGGGGTGCAAACTCTGGTAAGAGAGAAGCAAAGCAAAAGAAAAAGGCCGAAGCTATTAGCTTGATTGAAGATTTTCATAAACAATTCCAATCGATATGCGCTTTGTATGAAGACTTAAGGGAAGGGGTAAAGAGGAATTGCAATAAGGACGAAGATAAAGAAGACAACGAGTCTGCTACTTCATCATCGTGTTCATTAAGCATGGAGTCATCATCATTTCTATCTCCCCGATCGAAAACACCAAGTCTTGATCAACCAAAGGTGACAACAGATGGACAAAGTATGAAATCTGAGACTTCGTGTTATTCTTTAGAAGATACAAGCGAATCTGTAAAAGAAGCCTTTCTTGTTGAACCTTATTCACGAGATAAATTGGGTGAAAGAGACAAGAAATACCAGAATATTGATAAGATTAAGCTGTTAGAAGACAGAGTTGCTACTTTGAAGCTCGAGCTCAAAGCCTTAAACTGTCAAAATCCGGAATATGAAGTGGAATACAAGGGTAGACATGATGACTTTCACAGAAGAACTAAACGAAATCCAGGGTTTCGGTATCATGTTTCTGATATAGAAACGGCATTTAAAGAACAGGAAGGTTATGTTATGAAAAAACTAGACGACTGTGAGAAGATTCTCAAGGGTAAAATTGAACAATCCATGGATCGAGTCCTATGTTTGCAGATTGAAGTGGAGTCTTTACGGTCTCAAAATTTGCTGAACAACAAAGAGAACGAACTCGAGTCATTGAGGAATCAGAATAAAGAATCAGAAATGGAGATAAATAGTTTGCAACAACGAGTACAAGATTTGGAGGATAAGATCTCAGCTATAAGCGAAGAAGTTCGTTTATCAAAAAATGAAAACGAGATACAAAGAGAAACAATTTCTCAGCTTCAGGAAAAACTGCAAGAAAAACAGGATCAAATTACGACACTTGAGTCAAAAACTGAGGGTGTCAAGAGCGACTTATCAAACAAGATAAAATCACTCGAGCAAAAATTCAAATCATTGGAAATTGATAAAAGAGAACTTGAAGAAAAAAATGATGTTTTAGCAGCAACACTCGAGCAAAGGGACATGTTGGTGAGCAAAATAAACCATGACGCGAAATCAAGCTTCCGAACCACAGTGAAGAAAATGGGCGAGATGGTGGATGAATTTAGAAAAAAATCCGAGGATAGTATCCGTATTTTGAGCCGAAGAATCCGCGTAGCAGAGCAACTTCACAATGAAACCAGAGAATGGCACAAGAAAACACAAGAGAAGCACGAGCAAGATAAAAAAGACAACGAGTCAGCATTCCGTAGTATAAAGATCATAACGTCGATGGTGAGTGATGCGTTAAGTGCTTCAGAGACACTTGGACTTAGATTCAACGAGTGTTGTGAAGATTTCACAAATCGCGTCTCAAAAGTGTCCTGTGAAATTAATTTCGTGAAAGATTGGTCGAAAATTAAGAACGATAACATGGCAAAGCTAAAAGATGATTTTGATGCACTTGTAGTTGAGTTAGATGTTAAAGAAGAGGAAATACTTGGGTCCAGGCAAAAAGTGTTGAAACTAGAAAGCAAAATGAGGGATTTAAAGAAGATTGTCAAGGAAAATGATGAAGCCTTGATTGTTTTGAAAGAGGAGAAAAGGGAAGCCATTAGACAATTGTGTGTGTGGATCGATTATCATCGCAGCCAATCCGATTCTCTCAGAAAAGCCTTTTGCGACCTTGTTGCTAGAAACCGAAGACCAACGTAACCAGTGGACGTTGGCTGTATCAGTTTCATATTCAGGAATCAGGACTTGTTACTTGGTTGTAATAGTTAGAGTTTGTGTATTACATTGAAGGTTTAAACACATAGTTTGGTCAACTAGCCACAGTCGCTGCATGAGTCACTTATTCCCCCTGGAACGACAGCCAACTGTGAGCCGGTTCAAGTTAGCGGTTATGAACCTTTTTGCACCTAAGATAGTTTGGTCGATCGACTGTTATCTTAACAGAGTTAGGCCAGGTAGGAATCAATTCGGTTTTCTGAACAGTTTTATTTGGTTTTGAAATCTATTTCAAAACCATAAAAAGTAAACAGATACAGCAAAACAATAACCAAAGATAACGAAAATTGAAAACTGTGTAGTTTAAAAACCAGTATCGTTATCATAAATACTGACTAAACAGCTCATGTAGCAACTACGAGGCATTGAGAGCCTCGGCTCTATGAAATATCATTATTGGGTGGTGTTGGTATGGCTTAAATGACAACACCGAAACCACAGCAGAAACAACAAAGTGGGTCTGTTTTGGAGTCGATTCTATCAACACTAATGAGTTCTAAATCTCTTCATGTTATCAGTGAGGGATACTGAAAGAGTGAAGAGAACAAAAAAATTTATGACATCCATAGTTTTTACCTCCTACTTTCTCTTCTGCGCGCAAAAATAGCATGAATACTAGACATTATTTTTAGGACCATCTTTCTAATCAGATATCCTCATCTCTACCCCAAGTAGATCCTTTACCACTTCGTACGAGACAAACGCAATGGCTATTGATGGAACCACCTGTTCGACAAATTAAACTTGCTTTAGACACTTCATAACAGCCAAGTGTGATTATATGAAAATATATATACTTAAAAATAACTCATACTCACCTTCACCGAGTTAGGGACCAAACCCTTGTACAATGCCCCGAAACCCTCGTGACGAACGGTTTTCCTGAATGCGTCAACCATTCCAGTGTACTCGAGTGATGACTTGCCATCTGCTGTAACAACTGAACCTGCATGTTTCCAACCAACCATTTGCATTCTTCGGCGGATGACATCAAGAGGATAAGCAACTGTTTGGCCAACAGTTCCAGCTGCAGCCCCACATGCGAGCTTCGTTGTGACACTCAACTCAGTGTCCTCAACTAGCCCAAATGGTCTTGATTTAACTAACCAGTCTTTTAAAGATTCATACACCGCAAAATTAAGACCCACGTATGGTACCTACAAGTACACATAAAGTTAAAGGTGGCACAATAGCTTAGGGTTATAACGGGTAGGAAAATATGTTCATGGTCCGGTTAGGTGACCCAAAACACTTTTTGTCCAAAGCTACCCACCTGTCTTTTGTATAGCAAAAGGTCAACATCAAGAATTAATACCTCTCTTATCCAAAAACAAACGCAACAACGTCCTTTACGAATGTCCCCAAATAACTCCTCATCTACCCCTATAGCAGCTTTTCTATAACATTACTTTATGATAAGAGCAGAAACTTATATTAAACCAAGTCAAGTAATCGAGTCAAATGTTGCGGTTATTTTGAGTGAGGGTGAATAACTCAAATCAACCTATGCAATACTGATCTACACTTGTATCTAACTGTACATCGTTACTAGTAGCAACTGGCAACCTAAAAATCTAGAGGATATACACATTCAATTTTTTACTTACAACGCCAATGACAGAAGGAAGCCATCCTTTATATAATGCACGTGGACCTTCTTCACGCAGTACAGTTCTAAGAGCATGTGCAATTCCCCGATATTGGCTGGAAGATTTATCAGTCTGCAAACATTGAGGCATTTGTAATTTGTGTAATATCAAAAATAGGGTATTCAATAATCAATATCTATAAAATCTTGAATACCTGCACAGTAATCCGACCTCGAACCAAATCCATTGGGTAGGTAGCCGACATGGCAATTATTCCAGCACAAGCACCAGCTCCAAGACGTAAGAGAGGGGTGAGTTCAGCATCCTCTGGAAAATAGATATAAAACATCATCACCTATAGTTTCAAGCCTAATCATATGTTTGTTTATTTATTTGATGTAAGATTATAAAAAATAATGTACCATTTCCAGGTTGCTGCCGGTAGAGCCATAAAATTCCCCTGTTCATGACAATGCATAAGAACGTTAAGTCACGGTCTATGGACGTACTTTATTAACACGAAATTTCTATTCAGAGTACATATTATCACTTCCAGTTTCCAATGTAATAGATGAGGTCAAAATCAGTATTGTGCACTAACGTAGCAGTTGATATAAACTAAAACAAAACATCGACCTGTGACCTGAAAAAGAGGTGCTGGAGTGAAATGTATATCTGCAGAAACGGTTAACTATAAATATAAGAAGTGAACTTACTTTGATGCCTGCTCGTAACTAAAGAATTTGACAGCAGAGTTTGGGACAATACGAGCACAGTTAGTTCCATTGCCTTTAAACAATCCTCGAAAACCCTCTGTTCTATATATATACTTTAACCCCTGGATAGTACCGTTGTATTTGATTGCATGTGGATTTTGAACCTGCATATAAAGCAAATCAAGTGCGTTAAGTATATCATTACCATGTGTCCATGTATGTTTTACTGCACATTCTAGACATTAGGAGTATATGATATGAACCTGTCCCATACTAGGCTCGTATCGGTTCATAAGTCCAAGTGTAGAACTCACTCCAAAAAGCTAGCTTTTTGGAGTGAGTTCTACACTTAGCATTATAAGTGATATGAACTCATCAGCTTAGCCTAAGTGAGGGAGGTTCGTATGGAACCGACATCAAGCTTGCGGGTCAGGTTCCGTTCTTTCTCTCTGACCCCGGTTCGACCTAAAAGCTAGGCTAACCGCATTGCATTCCTTAAGTGGTTTCTAGTACGGAGTAATTGGTTTATAATGTCTAGGTGTCCCCTCCTCAAACAAGCTAGCTTTTTGAGTGAGCTATACACAGTGGACTTATGAACCGATATGAGCCTAGTATGGGATAGGTTCGTATCAGTATAAGATCAAAATGTCAATTTTTTAGATTTTAGTTATAAGGTAGTTTGTGAGATGAATGACGATTATCGATTTAACTCGTTCTTAGGAACAAAATAAAGCAAATAGATATATGACCTACCTGAAGAAGAATTTTCAATCGTTCTAGAGGAGCCACAGCAGTTCGTGATCTGAAACAAAAAAACATAACAAAATAAACAATATTGCAGGGAATAGCCAGTTACAGAGAAACTATAATCCATTTAAACTAAGATTTCAGATTTCTCGTGTCCAAATTTTAAACATCGGCGTGATGTGAGCTCAACTCATAAAACTATAATCCTTATATTCACTTAAGGCTTGGGTCCATAGTCATCTCAATTCCCGATTTCCTGTCCCTTAAGGCTTGGTCCATGTCAAACCAACTCACATTTGTTGCACCAGACAGCAGTCCCGCAAGGCCCTACTATAATTGGTGTCTGAGGTCATAAACTATATTGGTCCTTTGCATTACGACACAAGCTGACAGGATCTATAACTATACTTTCTTGATTCTTCTTACGGTTGTAATGAAAGGCCCAAAAGATAGTGCATTAACACTTCGATAGGACATTAGGCAACTACTTATACCGAGATCATAATACCCACATGCTTACGAGTTATGTCTCCTTCACCCAGTGATACCCGACTCTTTTTATAACATTAATGGCGGTCACAATCTCGTACAGATGTACTATACCATCAGATCACAGATTAAAGAAATCTATACCAAAACAACTTCTTTACAAATACATCATAATAGTACATCACTAAACCGCAAATAACCCGTGGATAATATTTCCTAACTATATATAACAAACCAAAAGAATATACATTTCCAACTTCCAAACGAAAAAACAAGCATTTCATTACTCCGGGTTCGTCTAACTAAATCGAACTTCGAGAATTAGACTTTCTTTAATCTCTGTGGATTCAAGCCATTTTTGCTCTTACTCTCAAAATCAAACCAATAAAAATCGGATCTTTACCATTTAGCCACTTTCATTACCCCAAAATCCGTATTTTAATAGATTTTCATACTTTAGCATCTCATGACTGTTTCGTCTTAGTAAGTCAACTTCCAGAATCCAAAAGTTATCCAAAAAGTCACTATCTTTTGATGCTTAATTTCAACATCAAACCAATAAAAATTGAATTTTTACCATTTCAAATACTTTTTTAAACAAAAACAAAAACCCATTTTTTAACACTACCATATTTCAGCTTATTTTTGGGCTTATAAGCTTCTCTGATTTCGTCTTATGTTTCATAAGCTAATTTTTTTCTGGCTTAAACTGAAACTTGTCAGCTTATATAAGCTTGTTATATCACAACAAGCTTAAGGGTGCTTGTTTCGGCTTATATAGCCAGCTTATGGCCTATTTGGTTTTGGGTTTATGTTTCATAAGATCACTTTTTGTGGCTTATTTTGAATATATAAGTTTATTAGGACCTAATAAACTTATCTAAGCCACAAAAAGTGAGCTTATGAAACATAAACCGGAAAACCAAATAAGCCATAAGCCGGCTATATACACCGAAAAAAATTTCAAAAGAAACACCAGCTTATCAATCAGCAACATAAGAATCATACAAAATAAGCAAATCCCTTTAAAGGGTGTCTCTGTCTAAGCTTATTTTGAGCTTATAATCTTATTTGTTGACTTATCTTGACTAAAACACACAAATCTATAAGCTTGTTATATAGTACAGTCTTAAACTTATGTAAGCCAAAAAAAAGTGAGGTTATGAAACATAAGCCCAAAACCAAATAAGCCATAAGCCCAAAACCAAATAAGCCATAAGCCCAAAACCAAACTTATCAGTCAGTAACATAAGTATCATATAAAATAAGCAAATCCCTTTAAAGTTAAAGGGTGTCTCTGTCTAAGCTTATTTTTTTAGCTTATAATCTTACTTTTCGACTTATTGACTAGAACACACAAATCAAGAATCATCATCATGAGCTTAAAATAAGCAAATCCATTTAAAGGGGTTGTCTAATTAAGCTTATTTTAGGACTTATGAGCTTATCTTTCGACTTATCATGACAAGAACACACAAATCAAGAATCATCATCATGAGCTTAAAATAAGCAAATCCATTTAAAGGGGTTGTCTAATTAAGCTTATTTTAGGACTTATGAGCTTATCTTTCGACTTATCATGACAAGAACACACAAATCAAGAATCATCATCATGAGCTTAAAATAAGCAAATCCCTTAAAAGTGGGTGTCTATTTAAGCTTATTTTACAGCTTATGAGCTTATTCAAATCAAGAACCAACATCATGATGATGAGCATAAACATAAAAAGAATGCATCTTTAGTGACAGAAATGAAAAAAAAAAAAGAGTGGAATAATTACTTACACTCCACCAGCGACACCACCAGCGACGAGTGACTTAGCGATGGTGAGCAAAGCATGACGAGAAGGAGCCTTAACAGTAACAGCAACACCTTCTGTCGCTATCTTATTCGCTTCTTCTGCTAGATTTGCAATCGTTGCACTTGTTTTACCAACCACATCTTCTGACGCCATCTTTTTTTTATATTTCTGTCACTAAATCCACCGTCGCTAATAAAGTTAGTAACGAAAGGTGATCTCAGTGAGTGAGTTTAGTGGGTGGGTGGTGGTGGCTAGATTATAAAATGAAATATATATAGTGTATGTTATTTGTTGGGAAAATATTTATATATATGTATGGTTGTGATTTTATTTAATTATTTAATTTATTTATTTGTGGAGTTAATGATTGATGTGATCTGTGATGAAATGTTTTTTTTTTTAATGTTCAAGGGACAAAGGTTAGCTAGCCCAAATATGTCAGCTTTTTTTTCACGGTACTAGTTTTTTTCACCGCATTCGTTTTTATTGGTAATACTGAGTCGTAGGAAAAGTGATGTTGTAGGAGTAAAAAATGGTATAAGGGGTCCATATATACCGACTTTAATAATTAAAAGAAAAAAAATTGACAAAACACCATGGCGTCAAGCCGACGGCGCAGAGGGACGAAGCCCTCTGCGGTCGTCTTTTCCTGTGTGGTGGCCATGGCGCCAAGCCATGGCACCGGACTCCCTCTGCTCTAATTTGGTTGGTTGTGTTTTTTTTAATATTACTGTCATGGATATTTACGTAATGCGATGTCGGGTATTTAACGTTTATTCTTTTAAAAAATTTGTTATTTTTTTCGTAAAAAAATTATATTTTATATTATTATTTAGAGATGTTCTAAATTAATTGTCCATTTTCAAAAATATATAAGGAATGCTGGTTAAGTTTATCATATCATCCTTTAAATGAATATAAAAATTGTAAATTAATTAGTTAAGAGTAATATCATTGTGTAAAAAGTAAGAGACAGAAAGCTCAAAAGTTAATGTTTTTATTAAACTACGTTTTTTTATCAGCGAATAATAATTATGAGACAGATGGAGTATGTTTTTATATACCAAGTTCGTTTTTAAATTAAACTTAAATTTGTAAAAAATTAAATTAATACTTTTTTTGTCCTAATTTATTTGTCGCCTATTGACTTTTTTAAAAAAATTTCGTTCAACTTTAACTTTAAATTAATGTCGTTGTGTTATACTTATAATACTTGGTGTAAAATATATGTATGGATTGAGTTTTAGATGTATTTTTATTTAGTGTACTTTTCATCAAATATTACATAGCACAAAAATAATAATTTAAGGTCAAAATTTAGTAGAAAAGACTTCAAAAATTAATAGGGGACTAATAAATTATGATGAGGGAGTATAAAATAAGCTTACTAAAAAAATAATAAAAATATATTAAAGTGATAGTTAAATTAAATAGCACAAAAAAATTTAAAAATAAAATAAAATTAGATTATAAAAAATTAAATAAAAAAAAGTTAGCGGCGTAGCTTGTTGCCCGTTTGCCTTCTCCTAATATGTAAATTATAATTATTTATACCAAAAAAAAGTAATACATGAAAAGATATATAATTTAAAGTAAAAGCTTTTTTAAATAATTCGTAATAAAATATGATTTAATAGATTAAGTTTAACTTTCTTATCTCAATTTTTGTTTTGGAGTTTGATTTTGTATTTTAAATATGAGATGAAGATCGGAGTTAAAGTTGGTTTAGGCAATGTTTTAAAACCCGGGTCAACCCGGTTTTCTAAAAAAAAATATTTTTTTTATATTTTTAATAATTAAAAAAATTATACTTATAAAAACCATAAAAACTTACGTATATTAAAAATATAAATTGTTTACCAACCAATATAATATGTAAAAATAAAATTTCGTCACAAATACGTAAAATTAAATTTTTTTTTCTAAAAAAAAACCGAGAAATTCGAAACCCGGCCGGGTCTTGAGAACCAGGTTGACCCGGGTCACCCCAAACCCGCCGGGTCAAGCCGGGTTTTGAAAATATAAAACCCGGGTCAATATGACCCGTTTTTTCGGCAGGAACCGGTTCAACCGGTTAACCCGGCCGGGTCGACCCGGGTCTGAAAACATTGGGTTTAGGATAGTATGGTATCGTTGTGACTTTACTTATTTATTTATGGAGTTAATGATTGATGTGATTTTGAAATTTTCTTTTTTGTAATGTTTAAGGGCCAAAGGGTAGCTACTAGCTAGCCCAAATATTGATGAAAGATCCATAAGTTTGGTTGGTTGTGTTTTTTTTTTATAAAGTTTGGTTTAGGGTAGGTGGGATTTCATAATTGACAAGTACCCATAATTCACAATAATTTACTAGACCAGGGTTTAAAATAGCCCCTTAGACGTCGTAAAAGTGTGAGATTTGACATTACGTATATATTTGATTGTTGGTTTTAGGTGTAACGTGAGATAATGCTTACTTTTGTCAAGCACACTCAAAGATATCAATTTTGATTTATTTGTAAAAGTGTGAAATATCAACTCTTAAATAATTTATTTTTTTTTGAGTTTACTATTGTTAACTGTTAAGTATCTTGTTAAGGTCGTAGAGACTTTTATTTAGTTTTGTTTATCAACTCCCATATAAACTTTCTTCAAACTATTTTATGGATAGTAAAAGAGGAAGGTACCACGGCGAGCCTTACCTCGTTGATCCGACGTGTAGGTTCGTCGTGTCTCGTCGAGCTTAGTCGCCACACCCACCCCCTTTCGCCGTTGGGATTTCGTTTTTGCGAAATGTTGATGACGAGAAAGATGTGGGCCCTTTCTTTTTCTTTTTTTTCTTCACCTTTCTTCTTTCTTCTTATTTACAGTGTGGATTGTTTGTGTGTGTGTTTTCTGGTGGTAACAGAGAAGAAGAAGAGAATAAGAAGGTGGATAAGGTGAAGAAGAAGAAGCTGGATACGGTGAGGGGTTTTTTTTTTTTTTGTGGATATGTTTTTTTAGTTTATATTATTTATTTTTTTGTTAAAATTTTTTTATTTTTGTAACTTTTTAAAATGTTTCTAGTTTAGTTTTGTATTTTTATTTTTTTAATGTATTTTTATTTAAATATTTGTAATTTTAACTTTAATAAAATAAAATTTAATTTGTATGAAAATGAAAATAAATAAATAAAAGATAGTGGTGGGGCCGAAGTGATGAGAGGTTGGGTGTGTTGTAAGTGAAAGGATATTTTTGTTAGTTGTGTTGGTGTAATGTGACGCTGAGTTGACAGGTGACTAAAAATTTTAAAAGATGTCTTAGTTGTGATACCTTCCTGTCTAACATTGTAATTATTAGGTTTTTGATGTTATCTTGATGTCACTATCGGAGTGGAGGTTTTTGGTTTTGTATTTCGAGGCCCACCTAGCTTTGGATGACAATTGTTTGTCTCATCTCATAAAGAAAAGTGCGACTTGTCATTCTAACTTCGTGCTTCTTATGAATCACATATATCGTATGTGACATTAATTTTACCATCGAACAAAGCATCTTAGAGAGAAATACAAAAACAACCGAAAAAGCCAGGTCAAAGATTAAGTTTTATGATAATCAACATGTTTGATCGACAAACATGATACCTGCGTAATGCAACGACGGATACCCGATAACTATTTTAACAACTAAATTAATGTTAAAATGTAAAAAAAATAAATTAAAATAAATTAAATTATTAAAAATGAATAAAAAAATATAAACATATCAAAACAGATGTTGAATTGAATAGAACAAAATTTTAGAAAATATAATAAAATTATATTATTGAAAAAAAAAATGAATTGAAAGATATATCAATTTAAAAATAAAATTGGTTTTTTAATTTATACTACATTCTCTCCTCCATAAATACACAAAAATTAAGTAGTACAACTAAAACAACATGATTTACATCCTTTTAATGCACCAACTCAAATATGATTTAAGTAATACAAGTTCAAAAGCCAAATATGCAACTATTTTAGCATACAATAATTATTAAAAAAAATCATTACCATCACTTTTCTAAAATTAATTTTAATTAATACATGTTATAAATCATATGTTACATATTAATTAATATATTAAACACCTTAATTAATAATATGTCAAAAATACCCCTAAATTGAATAATACATCTTAGAAAAAAATTCACGTTTGGTCCCTATCGTTTACACCAAACATCAAGACTGATCCCTATTTTAAATTAAGTCCGCAGATAGTCCCTATCCTATGCATTTTGGATCAATAATGGTCCCTATCTTGGATGGGGATTAGTTTTCTCCGTTAAGTTCAATGAAGAGAGAGGTATTTTGGACTTTTCCATATTATACATTAATAAAACATAGTATTTCTTTTTTTCTTTTTAATATTTTTCTTTTCTTTTTTATATTTATCTCTCTCTCTTTTAAATCCGGATCTCTCTCTCTCAAACCAAAACCTATATCTATTCCACAATAAAAGAGCCCAGAAACCCAAAACCCCAATCCCATTCATCACAGACCTTAAACGAGATTCATATCTGGGCTTTTTCTTAAAAATTTGATTTTAAGAAAGCTCTTTGAAGGTACTAGTTATAAGATGTGTGGATCCATAAAAAATGAATATGGTTTGATGCAGTTACGCTATATGTAGATTCTAAATAAAATCTGAAAACTCAACACACAAATGATTATTAAGGTGGATCAAGATAACACTGAGTATCATGGATGATTGAGTATCATCCTTATTCTGTACAGCTTCGTACCAAGTTAACTCGAATCAAACAACAGTTGTCTTGTCATCTTTATTACTTTTCTCACTACTGGTATAACGACAACCATGACGCCTAGGCTTCTCAGGATCATTGTTGTCAGAATCACTCGACTCTATGAACAGACCTCTAAGACATCTCCTTCGAACAGTACTCTTCTTCAACGGGTTAACATTGACTTTGACTTTATTCACATCAAACTTTCTATACTTTCGCGTTCGTTTCTTTTTACAAGAAGATCCTAGATGAACACGAGGGTTTCTTTCAGACTTGATGTTTGGTGTAAACGATAGGGACCAAACGTGAAATTGTTTCTACATCTTATTATACATATTTTACAATTATTAAAACACAAACAAAAACTTCATATAACTTACAAGTTTGTGGTACATATGGTTTTAAAATTGGACCAGATCAACGGGTTTAATCGAAAACTGTAGAAAACCGGCCGAAAGCTATGCAAATAAGCGAACCAGGCCTGATGGAAATCATTTTTTTTATCCTTCTCCGAATAATCACATGGTACTCGCCGCTACATCACGCGGGTACACTGCTACTAAGTCATTATAAATGGTTGTTAAAAAATGGATGGTTAAGATTGCACATTAAGTTTTGATAAAAAAAAATGTTCTAATTGTTGAGATTTGATATGTTGAACTTAATTTTTTATTCTTAGTTAGGTTTGAATTTAGAATGTGTATATTCGTCTTTTTATATAGTAGTATATATAAATATTGTAGGCAAACTGTAAATTTTGTCCCTTAACTTTACGAAAATGAAAAATATGCTACTGAATGGAAAGTTCGAGCAATTTTGCCATTATACTTTGCCTTTCCATGCAAAAAACAAGCTGAGTCGATATATTATAATTTTCGCAACTTAACCCAAGTTAACTCCCTTACGTGCTATGCACGTGAAAGTATTTTCGTAATTTCCGATTGTTTGCATCCGAATTACTTTTCCCACCTTTCGTTTCATGCGAAACACGTCCCCGAAAGGTTTTTGCCGTCATGAAAACCATAAGACGATAATGGTCGTTTGACACTTCAATTCAGGGAGTTTCAAAATGAATTTACCGTAGTATGATGTTCATGATTGGGTATTATCGTTTGATATAGACGATTCCGATTTCCGACTAACTTTCTTCATCCGTCCCTACAACAACTAACATAATGTTGCCAGAACCACCACCACCAAACACATAGTTGCATCGAAAAATCCAATTGTTGATAACACAAATGATAATTGTGATGAAAATCCGATTAGAAGCACCACCACCGAAAACCATAGTTTCAACGCAAAACACAATTGTTGATAACCACAATATTAATAATTGTGATGAAAATCCGGTTAGGACAACCACCACCACCGAAACCATTGTTCCATTACAAACCCCATTGTTAATAATTCGAATGCAAAAACGGTTAGGATAATACCAGGACTCGTTGGTATTGTTCAAGCTGCCAAAATCCGTAAATTAGCGGATAGCCGGGAATGTGCCCAGGAGGTCGTGATGTCCATACAAGAGTATATTAAGAAAGTTATTGAGGATGTTGGAGAGGGTGAAGATTTTAGTCGTGTCTCGTGGGTTAGCACGGTAGAGTTTGTGAATTTTAATAGGGATATTGTAAGTGGGTGTTTAGGCAATGTCAAGAACTTTTTTAACAATGGGAAACATGATAAGTGACTGCGATAATCAAGTCTTGTACTCCGAATACTTTGGGTGATCTAACAATAACGATGAAAGACCTTTCGGGTCTCTTTCTAGTGTAATTCATCACAAAGTCCTTGTCGTATAGGATCTTAAAAAAGATATTACTTTAGGAGTTGCTTTGATTCTTTTAATATCTCGGTGTTCACTCCGAAACCATCCGTCCATTATCTTAATATTACTAAAAAACCTAGTTAAGATTTTTAGGAATGACACATTTATTGGAAATGGTAATGTAAGTTGAGTGTAAGTGGTAATGTATGTTGAGTATCATTTGTTGCTTGTTGTTTTACTTGTTCTAGGTTGTAGTTGCTTGTTGTGTTCATGTTTATAAACTCAATGTTTAGTATGAAAATCTCGGAATTTACCATATCAAGACAAAATTGTATGTTGATTGCTTTGTTGCTACTTAAGGGCAGTTTGGATCATTGGTTAGCAACCAAGCTTTGATACCCCTTATGATATGTCTTTATACACCCCTCATGTTGAGCAGTATCTAAGTTACATACCCCTTAAGGCCTTAAGACATTAGGTGTTATATATTCTTATTGGTCAGATGAACTTTTAAACACAACACTTGATTTGATTTATTTGATTTATAGTATATATATATGAATCTCCCAACAATATACATTATCACAATCAGAAGTGTTAATGCAACCGATGTCTAAAACCATTATTTGTAATAACTAATTTATCTTAGTTTTAATCATGACAAAGTGTAAAACATTTATCATCAAAGATAACTGGGTAAGACAAATTATTTAACGAACACTATCATTAAGCTAATAATCATTTAAGTCTTACAAAAACATACGTTATACATGTTTAGTGATCATTAAAAGCGATTAGCCTTAAAAAAACTCACATTTATTCAAATGTGACAAAATATTTTTAAGAAATTGTTTTATTAAAATGAAGAATGGAAATTTGAATTTAGCATATTCTAAATGGCCAAAAAATATTCTTTTTGGATATGGTTTTCACCAGATGGGATTTACTCACTAAAGGACAAAAAGGAGCGGACTCTAGAGCCCGCAGATCAATATAGGTCCCCGCGATTCCTTATCAATAACGAACGCCAACCTATTTATTGAACCGCGCTCTGAGAGCCGTTGGACCTTGTCTCCTTAAATAGTGGATCATTTCTCCATTTTCTAATGAACCTTTTTGGACAACTTTCTGCTTCTAATCTTTTTTCTATATTCTGATCATTAGTAAATGATACGTGTTAAGTATGTTTACTTATGATTATCCTCTTGATCCCCTTCTTTATATGTCCAAAGAGAAGATCACTCACGCATTTGTGATGTTATAAAAGATGAAGCCTTGATGATGATCATCCTTTCTTAGTTCTAGTCATGTTCATCATATTTGTTCATTTGAGTTTTGTATAGATCTACGTTATATGTGTATACTGATACACAGATTTTACTAGTTGAAAGTTCGTTTCTCGGTATCTCCTCGAATTGATTCACGGTTCTAAGTGGAATGATTTGTTCTTGGTTAATAAAGAGATATTGGTTTGTTTATATATTTTAAACTAATAGCAAATAAACATAAGTGGCGTTGAGTAAATTATAAGCTTTGAAAGATTAAACTAAATTGACGAGTTAAAAATAAAAGCTTGAAAACGTAAAGAAAGGATTAGAAAAATACTTTGAAAACTTAACTAAATTAAAACTTAAAACTTTATAAAACTTTAAAACTTAGTGCATCGGAATATAAGAAATGCAAAGCTGTCGGAATGTCAAAATCATAACCATCGGAATACAATTAAAATGATCCATCTGAATGTTTCAAGTGAAGGTCCGTCGGAATCTCAAGTACACTTCTATCGGAATATGGTCTATCGCAAAGTGCATCTATCGGAATGTGCCAGATCGGAAAGTCAGATCGGAATGATAAAAACTAAAAATGGGCAGAGTTTCGACTCAAAAAAAGACCTTAGTCCCGTCGGAATGTGCGATCGCAATGAGCGATCGCAATCCCAGATCGGAATAAGGGGAAGAAGTCAACCGATCGCAAAGTAGAACCCACACTTGGGTTATTGCGATACAAATCAGGAAACCATCGGAATATGTATAAACCCTTATATTGCGATGGAAACCAAATCAATCCGAGAATGATAATAAGCTGAAACTTCGATAAGCACTTACAATAAGCTATTTTAACCGGGACTTAAACACTTCAAAAAGGTTAAATTGGACAACTTTTGAAGACGACAAATCATAAACTTTATAAACAAAACTTTTGAATGACTAAACCTTTTTAATAATCCGAAAAGTAAAAAAGCTAAAGCATGAAATAAGCTAATAAGCATAAAGAGCTTATAGCCTAAACCAATTAAAAGCTTAAAAAGTGGTAAAAAGATTGATCTTTTAACTACTTAAACATGAAACGAAACCAAACCGTAAGGATTGTAGTTTTCGAATTAAAGTCAAAATGAAACCAAGAAATGTAGGAAGAGATTAAAGAACACAAACTTAAACTTAAACTTTTAATTAAGAAACTTAAAATACAAAGATTAATGAAAAGCTTAAAATTTGAAGGATGAAAACAAGTAAAAATTTAGTGAGAGAAAGTTGGGAACTTTCTCTCTCTAAAACTAGAGAGAATTGAAAAATGAAAAGCTAAAACTAAGACTAACTCCCCCAAATTTGTGAAGTAAAGTCCTATTTATAGGCGTGTGATGGTGGGATTTGTGGATGGGCTTTGTATTTGGGCTTCTTATCTTCTTTCTTCTTTAGTCTTTACGTTTCTTCAAATAAACGTTTCCGACTTTGGATTTTGAGAAGTGTCGGTGAATAATTCTAACTCGTCTTATAATCTTTTATTTAATAGACTCGAGTTCTTCGACATATATGAATCTTCCATCTTTGGCCCTTTTCTTCGATAAATCTTCAAATAAGCACAATGACTTCAAATCCTTTGCATCTCTTGGACAATAGACTTCGTCTTGAGTCTTTTTCTTAGATAAAACCCGTGCAATCCCATGTTTTCTTCAATATTCATCCGGTTGGCTCTGAAAACACAATAAACACAAAAACCACGCATAATTCCAAACAAATGATATTAAATACGTGTTTTGGTCTTGTTTTAGCCAGAATTAAATGGAAAAAGGATGGGTGTTTACACACCTATCAAATCCCCTACACTTAACCATTGCCATGCCCTCATGCAATGCTTAGTGACAAAGCAAATTTACACTTTTCTCATAATCGATCAACCTTGGCCTTATTAAAATATTACTGAACAAAAACTAAAGTACTAAGAGAAATTAAAACTTTAAAGTAATTAAAAGGATAGAAAACCATTTTCACTCGAAGATAGCTACATGGAGATAACTTGCAGAGAGATCAAGGACTTACATTAGGGCTTCGGTGCTGCGAAAATTTATCATCCTCAAGTTTCACGTTCCCCAAACTAAGCTTAAAAACGAGATCATTGTTATTATAAGTTAGCAAATCAAGCACTTACACACATGGCTTAATTATATGCTTAAACTCCTTTATTCCTAGGTGTATCTCTTATATTTTATTTTTATCTTAGAATGATCATGAAGATGCCCTTTCTGGACTTATTCCGATAGTTTATTTAGGCTGAAAGCAAAGTAGGACGATTTGATCAATAGTTAGCTAAAGGACAAAATCTCTTAAAACTGTTTCTCGGGATATCAAAAAGTTCATATCTTGGCATAACTTGGTTCACGATTTGAGACCTTTCTCGGGTCGATATTTGGCATGTACTTCATACTTCATATCTTGAGAGACGTTCTTGAGATAATGGTCTTCTCTTCGTTAATAGAGTTCTTCACTTGGAGTATTTTTTAGGGGTACTCCAACTTTGTTGACCACGACTTCATCATTATTTCTTCAATCGCTAATTGGGATTTTGAGATACAACGATCCACCTCCTTTTCGGACTTGGATCTATTTATCCTCATACCTTGTTAGGGTCTTTTCGGATAGACTTCTCCATGATCTTTATGGGAGTTGATTGCTTTTCGTCGTGAGTCTTGATCCTTCATATTGATTTTGGGAATAATGCTTTTCACATCACTTTGGATCTTCAGCAATAAATTGGAATCCTCATGCCTTGTTAGGGCCTTTTCGGACTCGCCAATCTTCGCGCCCCGCTTCATAAGTTATGCCTTGGCTATGAACTCTTATCATTACCGAGGAACTTTTAAACGATCTTGGGCTAGAAGCTAAGTAACTTTTCAAATCGTACGACCTTACTTATTGCAGATAAATTATTAGCAAGTGATGGGAGAATAGGCAGATAATTACACCAAGTGAGCTTGCACAAGAATACCGGCTTATAATTGACTCTATCATTTCTCGTTCTCCACAATTTAAAATCTCAAGTAATGAGACTCGTGGATGCTTAGCCTAATAAACCAATTAAGGTCTATATGGTTAAGGATACTAGCTAGAATAAACTTGGATAAGTCTATTCGGGTTGAGTCAAAATAATCGCAACGGGCCTAATATGTCAAAGATTTCAAAACTAGCTACACCACTTTATTAATACTTTTGACTTTATTGCGGGGTATATACATATGAAAGCAACGATAAAAATTTTAAAAATTACAACTATATGGCCAAAGTTAATAAAAAATTTGAAAAATGAAGAAAAATATGATTTTCTGGTTAAATGAAGGCATTTTCATGGAAAAGTCCACTTAAAACTTCGATAGAAGTCCCCCCTACACTTAAGATAAACATTGTCCTCAATGTTTAAGCATGTGGGAAAAATCTCCCATACACTTATGACATTGTGCACGTTGGTTAAATCAAGCTAAGGAAGAGACGACTAAAGTGATCAATTTCAAATGTGAGTATGAAGAAAATTGAATCACGATAGTTGAGAGATAGAACCGGATTTCGGATAGCACGGGAGCACGATTCTTCAAAGGTTCCAAAAGTGCATTCATCCCTGTAATCACATCACCATACAAACACAAAGCACCTATAGAGGCCCCCCTACACTTAGGAGGTTAAACGGAAAAGGATAGATACTCGGGCTGCCTCCCGAGGAGCGCTTGTTTTTGATAACCGAGTCACGAGCCTGACTCGACCCAAAATTAGTTCATGGGGAACGTGGTGAGGGATGGAATCATCTCCTGAGAGATGTCCTCACCAAAGTACAACTTTACTCGTTGGCCATTCACCTTAAAATTCGGTCCATTAGGTTGAGCGAGCTCGAGAGTACCATATGGAAAAATTTGGGCAATGGTGAATGGGCCGGACCAACGAGATTTAAGCTTGCCCGAAAAGATTTTCAACCGAGAGTTAAAGAGTAAAAATTTGTCTCCAACTTGGAACTCTCGGTTTTTAATCTTGGAGTCGTGAATGAGCTTAGTCTGTTCCTTATAGATCAAAGAATTTTCATAAGCCTCATTCCGGAGTTCATTCAGCTCATTGAGTTGGATCTTGCGTAGGTCACCGGCTTTGTTGATATCAAAATTAGTCCACTTCAAGGCCCAGTAAGCCTTGTGCTCCAACTCAATGGGGAGGTGGCATGCTTTCCCGTACACGAGACGATATGGTGTACAACCAATCGGAGTCTTGTATGCGGTACGAAAAGCCCACAAAGCATCATCAAGTTTATCAGCCCATGAGGCACGATGCTCCCCTACGGTTCTTTCAAGAATTCACTTTAATCTTCGGTTAGAGATTTCAGCCTGGCCATTAGTTTGTGGGTGGTATGCGGTGGAAATACGATGATTTACACCATACTTAGCCATGACTCTAGCAAATTGATCATTGCAAAAATGAGTCCCGCGATCACTAATAATGGTACGAGGCACACCGAATCTAGCGAAAAGCGACTTCAAAAAGTTACAAACTACCCTTGCGTCATTAGTAGGTAAAGCTTTAGCTTCAACCCACTTTGAAACGTAGTCAACGGCTACAAGGATGTATTTGTTTCCTTTAGAGGAAGGGAATGGACCCATAAAGTCGATACCCCAAACATCAAAGATTTCACATTCTTGAATAAAATTCTGAGGCATCTCGTCTTTATGTGTGATCTTGCCTTGTTTTTGGCAAGCATCACATCTTTTAACCATCTCGTGAGCATCACGGTAAATGGTGGGCCAATAAAATCCGGAGTCAAACACTTTTTTGGCGGTGTAGTTGGGACCAAAGTGACCACCGGTGGGTCCTTTGTGGCAAGCGTCAAGGATTTCTAAAGCTGCCGGTCCATCAACACATCGGCGAATAATCAAATCAGCATATTGTTTGAATAGATACGGGTCATCCCAAAAGTAAGTCTTAATGTCTTTGAAGAACTTCTTCTTTTGTTGGGATGTTAGCCCGTCAACGAGAATTCCACCCGCCAAGTAGTTTGCAATGTCTGCAAACCACGGGGTTTCATCGGAAGTCGAGTTGATAGACATTAAGGTCTCCAGGGGAAAAGAGTCATTGATCTCTTTGTTCGGATGTTCCCCTTGGTAAGGATCCTCAAGTCTACTGAGATGATCCGCGGCTAGGTTTTCAGCTCCTTTCTTATCGCGAATTTCGATTTTAAATTCTTGGAGTAGCAAAACCCAGCGAAGAAGTCTTGGTTTGGAATCTTGTTTAGTCAACAAGTACTTCAACGCGGAATGATCGGTATAAACGATTGTGGTGGAAAGGACAAGATAGGGGCGGAAATTTTCAAAGGCATAAACAACAGCTAAAAGCTCTTTTTCGGTTGTCGTGTAATGCAATTGAGCCCCAGACATTGTCTTGCTAGCGTAATGGATTGGTTGGAAGTGTTTATTCACTCTTTGGCCCAAAACCGCTCCAATAGCATAGTCACTAGCATCGTACATCAACTCAAAGGGAAGCTCCCAATTAGGGGTAACCAAGACAGGTGCCTTAGTAATCTTATCCTTAAGCAAGTTGAAGGCTTCAAGACACTCTTTGGAAAAGATAAAAGGAGTATCTTTTTCCAAGAGGTGGGTCATCGGGCGAGCGATTTTAGAAAAATCTTTGATAAAACGACGGTAGAAGCCCGCATGACCGAGAAAACTTCTCACACCCTTCACGGTTGAAGGTGGAGGCAACTTAGCGATAAAATCGACTTTAGCACGGTCTACTTTAAGACCGGCTTTGGAGATCTTGTGTCCTAGCACGATGCCCTCTTTTACCATGAAATGGCATTTTTCCCAATTAAGAACAAGACGAGTGTCTTCACACCGCTTAAGCATACGTTCTAAATTGGCAAGGCAAGCAGAGAAAGAATCGCCATAGACCGAGAAATCATCCATGAATACTTCCATAGTGTCTTCCACCATGTCATGGAAGATAGCCATCATACACCTTTGGAACGTCCCGGGAGCATTGCATAAACCAAAAGGCATGCGTTTGTAGGCGAATGTTCCGTAGGGACAAGTGAATGTGGTCTTTTCTTGGTCCTTGGGATCGATGGGAATTTGAAAATACCCGGAGAAACCGTCTAAGAAGCAGTAATAGTCATTACCAGCTAGACGCTCAAGCATTTGATCCATGAAAGGAAGAGGAAAGTGGTCTTTTCTCGTGGCATTATTGAGCTTGCGATAATCAATACAAACTCTCCACCCAGTAACGAGACGAGTGGGAATCAACTCGTTGTGTTCATTGGAAACAACGGTTATTCCGCCCTTCTTGGGCACACAATGGACGGGACTTACCCACGGCGAATCCGAAATAGGGTAAATCAAGCCGGCATCTAGAAGTTTGATAACCTCTTGTTTGATGACGTCATGAATGCGAGGATTAACCCTTCTTTGGCTCTAGATTGCGGGTTTAAAGTCATCTTCCATGAGAATCTTGTGAGTACAAAAGTTCGGATCAATTCCGCAGATGTCGGAAATTTTCCAAGCAGTTGCCTTCTTATGATCTTTAAGCACGGCGATGAGGCGAGATTTCTCTTCTTCTTTCAAGTCCTTCGCAATGATGACGGGCGACTTCTTATCTTCTTCAAGGAACACGTACTCGAGGTGGGGCGGCAACTCCTTAAGTTCTAAATCTGGAGGATTTTCAATTGGAGGCGTTTTCAAAGTCGGAGCATCGATAGCAATAACCGTGGGAGATGGTGGAGAAAGATTGTGACACCCTAGGCAAATCCCACATCGGCTGTGGCCAGGAGAGATCCATGGTTCATAAGATAACATTCGCCTTCTCATGACACAACGCGTTTTGTGGTCTACTACAAGTGGGGTTCTTAGGAACTGGCAGTTAAGCGTGCTCATGTCAGAGTAGTACTGGGTTGGGTGGCCAACCGGGAAGTACTTACAAGAGGGCCACAAAGCAAATCCGTGAGCCTGCGGGTAAAGCGGACAATATTGTGGTCTGAGTAGGCGGGATGTTACAAGTGGTATCAGAGACACTCCTGAGCCGTTCGGGATGGTGGGGCAAACCTCATCGAGGACGATGAGTCCCAAAGGGGGGGTGATTGTGACACCCTAGGCAAATCCCACATCGGCTGTGGCCAGGAGAGATCCATGGTTCATAAGATAACATTCGCCTTCTCATGACACAACGTGTTTTGTGGTCTACTGCAAGTGGGGTTCTTAGGAACTGGCAGTTAAGCGTGCTCATGTCAGAGTAGTACTGGGTTGGGTGACCAACCGGGAAGTACTTACAAGAGGGCCACAAAGCAAATCCGTGAGCCTGCGGGTAAAGCGGACAATATTGTGGTCTGAGTAGGCGGGATGTTACAAAGATTGTCTTCTTTAAGAAGGTTCTCAATGAGGCGGAGATCTTCATCCCAATTGGTGGTAGAATCGTCATTAGCTAAGTTCATATCTCCCATGGTGGCTTCCAAATCTTTCTAAAGGAAATCACTTTCTCCAAATAGAGATAGTGAGGAATCAATCGAGGAAACGGTCTCAACATTGGGAAGAGAGGTAGGAATACTTTTACAAGCATCTTTGAAGTGTTCTTCACAGGCCTCATCAAGAACGTCAATACAATTAACACTCTCGTATGAATAAGGCTGTTTAGACAACTTTCCCATGTTGAAGACAATTTTATCGTCACCCACTCTCATGATAAGCTCACCAGCTTCAACATCGATGAGAGTGCGACCGGTCCTCAAGAATGGACGACCAACGATCAATGGCACATGAGGGTCCATGTCGTAGTCAACGACAACGAAATCGGCAGGAAAAGTGAATTTGTCGACTCCTACAAAGACGTCTTCGGCTATCCCCATTGGATAAGCAACCGTACGGTTAGCTAATTCCAAAGTCATTTTGGTGGGGACTAGCTCAGGGAGAGATAATTGCTTCCAAACGCTTAGAGGCATTAGATTAATACTGGCACCTAGATCGGCTAGGGCCATGCAATTCTCTACACCCGGGAAGTTACAAGGGATTAAGAAGCGACCCGGATCACCAAGCTTGGTTGGCAATTTCCTTAAGAGCATTGCAGAGCAATTCTCATTAAGTTGGGTGTTAGCAATATCAAGAAGCTTCTCCTTGTCGCTAAGAAGATCTTTGAACATTTTCGCGTACTTGGGCATGTGAGCGAGAGCCTCAGCGAAGGAGATGTTGAAATTCAATTGTTTAAACATTTTGAGAAAGTTCGAAACCTGAATATCATCCTTGCTTTTGAGCTTCTCTTTCCTCAACCTTGAGGGATAAGGTATATCGGAAGAAGAGGAAGGCTTTGGAAGAATAGGATCACTCACATCCTTGGGTGGAGGAGGGGTAGAAGTAAGAGGTGGAGAAATTGGGGAAGTAGAAGGATGAGGAATAGGAGCAGGTGACTCGTTCTCCTTAGTCACAATCACCGGTGGAGGTATAGGAAGCTCGTGTTCCTTAGTACCTTTGCCACTGCGAGTGGTGATTGCTTTCATCTCCCCTCTTGGATTCGCAACGGTGTTACTCGGAAGAGTACCCGAAGAAGAGGGTTGATTACCTTGGAAGAAACTAGCCATCATGTTCCTTAAGTCATTCGTTTGACTATCCAAAGTGTTTCTCATATCAGCTCGCAGATCGTTCCCTTGTTTCACTAGGTCTGCTTTCAAGTTGAGCACTTCCCGTTGGAGATTGTCCACGATCACATCATTAGTCCTCATATAGGTTCCAATATCTTGGTGTAATGCGGTGGGTTGGTTGGGAGGAGCATTGTATGCGGGTGGTTGATAAGCAGGTTGCTGGTAAACTTGGTTGTTTCTTTGAGGTGGATATGGTTGTTTGTGAGGTGGTATGTATGGTGTACGAGGTTGTTGTTGTTGTTGAGGAGGGCGAGTGAGGTTTTGTTGTTGGTTTGGGTTGTTAGGAGGAAAACCGGGTGGTGAGAGATAGTTGTTTGAGCGGTAGCTAAGCAAGTTGCGGTCACCTTGAGGACGAGCTTGATAAGCGGCCGGAGGATAGGTACCGTATTCTGCATTCACATTCTCAGAAGGGTAGTCTTGGGTGGTGGTGCAAGTGGTGTAAGAGTGAGGGCCCCCGCATATCTCACATGGTTGGCTAACAACATTGACTTGAGCGTTTTTGGCATTGATGCTGTTGGTGTTGCTAGCGGTTTGGGTCGCAAGCGATTCAAGAAGCGCAGTGATTTTGTCAAGTCGCTTGTCGCTGTCACTAGTACTAGCACTAGCGACATTGGTCCGAACACTCTTGGTTTGCACACGAGACTTATTCTCAATGATATCCCAAGCGGCATTGGAAGTCTTAACCAAAATATTACCCCCCGAGGCACTGTTTAGTGAATCTTGGTCATTCATGCTTAAACCATTATAAAAGGTATTAATTTGGTGCACTTTGGTAAAACCATGTTGTGGGCATTTTCTCAAAAGATCTTTGAAACGATCCCAAGATTCACTAAAAGACTCATCGTACTTTTGTTCAAAATTAATGATTTCATTCCGCAAAGCGGTAGTACGAGAGGGTGGGAAAAAGTAGTTTATAAACTTGGTCTCCAAATCCGTCCACGTCAGAATACTTTGTGGCGGTTCCTTAGCAAGCCAATGTCGGGCTTGTCCCTCTAAAGAAAAGGGAAAAAGTTGTAAACGGATAACCTCTTGTGGAACACCATTGAATTTGACCGTATTCGTGAGTTGCAAGAATCTCTTGATATGGTCATGTGTATCATCAATGGTACGCCCCAAGAATGGTTGAGCGGAGACCATCTGGATAAAACCGGATTTGAGCTCAAAGTTGTTGGCTGCAATCGCGGGTATGACAATTGGATCATTGTTGCCATCTACATGTGCTTGCAGAAGTTTAATCATCGGGCGATTATCCGGTAGAGGCTCATTGTTGTTGTTGTTATTATTGTTGTTGAACGGTGGATTGTTATTGTTATTATTGTTTTGAGGTGGGTTATTGTTGTTGTTTTGTACATCGGCCATGTTTAAGTCTTCGAGAGGCTCGGGCTCTTGATAAGACGTTGATCGTGTACGCATGCACCTGCAAAAGAACTAACAAGGCGAAAACAAAGCAAAAATATTTTTGGTTTTTATGTTTTTTAATTTTTAGGATTTTTGAAAATTTTATATATTTTTAGGGTTTTTGAAAGTTTTTATGAAAAAGTAACGTTCACGGTGAACGGATCCCAAAATCCAAGTTCTCACAAAAAACTGTTGATCTTAACGAGAAGAGCCGGCAGCGGCGCCATTTGATACACAGATTTTACTAGTTGAAAGTTCGTTTCTCGGTATCTCCTCGAATTGATTCACGGTTCTAAGTTGAATGATTTGTTCTTGGTTAATAAAGAGGTGTTGGTTTGTTTATCTATATTAAACTAATAGCAAATAAACATAAGTTGCGTTGAGTAAATTATAAGCTTTGAAAGATTAAACTAAATTGACGAGTTAAAAATAAAAGCTTGAAAACGTAAAGAAAGGATTAGAAAAATACTTTGAAAACTTAACTAAATTAAAACTTAAAACTTTATAAAACTTTAAAACTTAGTGCATCGGAATATAAGAAATGCAAAGCTATCGGAATGTCAAAATCATAACCATCGGAATACAATTAAAATGGTCCATCGGAATCTCAAGTACACTTCTATCGGAATATGGTCTATCGCAAAGTGCATCTATCGGAATGTGCCAGATCGGAAAGTCAGATCGGAATGATGTAAACTAAAAATGGGCAGAGTTTCGACTCAAAAAAAGACCTTAGTCCCGTCGGAATGTGCGATCGCAATGAGCGATCGCAATCCCAGATCGGAATAAGGGGAAGAAGTCAACCGATCGCAAAGTAGAACCCACACTTGGGTTATTGCGATACAAATCAGGAAACCGTTGGAATATGTATAAACCCTTATATTGCGATGGAAACCAAATCAATCCGAGAATGATAATAAGCTGAAACTTCGATAAGCACTTACAATAAGCTATTTTAACCGGGACTTAAACACTTCAAAAAGGTTAAATTGGACAACTTTTGAAGACGACAAATCATAAACTTTATAAACAAAACTTTTGAATGACTAAACCTTTTTAATAATCCGAAAAGTAAAAAGCTAAAGCATGAAATAAGCTAATAAGCATAAAGAGCTTATAGCCTAAACCAATTAAAAGCTTAAAAAGTGGTAAAAAGATTGATCTTTTAACTACTTAAACATGAAACGAAACCAAACCGTAAGGATTGTAGTTTTCGGATTAAAGGCAAAATGAAACCAAGAAATGTAGGAAGAGATTAAAGAACACAAACTTAAACTTAAACTTTTAATTAAGAAACTTAAAATACAAAGATTAATGAAAAGCTTAAAATTTGAAGGATGAAAACAATGAAAAATTTAGTGAGAGAAAGTTGGGAACTTTCTCTCTCTAAAACTAGAGAGAATTGAAAAATGAAAAGCTAAAACTAAGACTAACTCCCCCAAATTTGTGAAGTAAAGTCCTATTTATAGCCGTGTGATGGTGGGCTTTGTGGATGGGCTTTGTATCTGGGATTCTTATATTCTTTCTTCTTTAGTCTTTACATTTCTTCAAATAAACGTTTCCGACTTTGGATTTTGAGAAGTGTCGGTGAATAATTCTAACTCGTCTTATAATCTTTTATTTAATAGACTCGAGTTCTTCGACATATATGAATCTTCCATCTTTGGCCCTTTTCTTCGATAAATCTTCAAATAAGCACAATGACTTCAAATCCTTTGCATCTCTTGGACAATAGACTTCGTCTTGATTCTTTTTCTTCGATAAAACCCGTGCAATCCCATGTTTTCTTCAATATTCATCCGGTGGACTCTGAAAACACAATAAACACAAAAACCACGCATAATTCCAAACAAATGATATTAAATACGTGTTTTGGTCTTGTTTTAGCCAGAATTAAGTGGAAAAAGGATGGGTGTTTACACACCTTTCATATACTTGGATTAGTCTTGTGTAAATCCAATGTATATGTGTATACTTGGATAAGTATGTGTAGATCCAAGGTATATGGTATACTTGGATTAGTCTTGTGTAGATCCAACGTATATGTGTATTCTTGGATAAGTCTTGTGTATTAGTTCTCACTAAACTTTAAAGTGATGCAGTTGCTAGTGTCTTGTGTGTTAGTTCTCATTAAACTACAAAGTGATGTAATTGTGAGTATGAGTTATAAAGCCTTAATTTATTACAAAAAATATTGTATCTTAAAAAGCCATGTACATAAAAAAAGAGCTTGTAAAAGGATAGTTATAAGGTTTTGTTATTGCGATTTGGAGGTGATTATTTGATTATCACGTTTTTCTTACAGAAAATTTTATTAAAAAGAAAATTTGGCAAAGAGCTAAAAACAAAAAAAAATAAAAAAAAAATACAAAGGGTGTTGCAACCAATCGTTCCAAATTAGAACTAATAAAGTTTTAATTTTAACCAAATGAAAGAAATAAACGAATATTATCAAAGATGCCGCTTTTCCTCATAGAGCAAGAGTTAAAAACGATATTGTTCCAGTACTTCCAAATAAACTAGCATGTGGTTGCAACTATCATTTCCATCTTCACTTTATTAGCTTTGTGGTTTGCGAATTATCGATCCAAGACATAACTTCACGTTTTAAAACCGCGAACAAATAACTTTGAGGGTTTGGATGAAAGAAATCAAAAATTACTTATTTGTGTTTGTATAATCATAATGAAGTTACGAATAACTTGGCAATTAAGTTGAGGTTTTGAGTAACAATAAATTATTTGACAAATTACAAAAATACTTTCTAATCTTATTTTTTTTATTAACAACAGTGTATATTTTAGATCTTAAGATTTTAAAATATTTAATTTGTTAAAAACTAAAATTAATAATTATTTAATTATAATGATATCAAACAAATAACTAAATCCAAAAAATATTTTTTTAAATAATATTTTGTTACAATTGATTATCTGAGTATTTATTTTTAAAACAGTTATTTTAAATAGCTTTCAAGACGCACGTAGCTAGAAAAGCTATGGCCACGACTATGTTTGATAAGAGATTTTTTAAAACTTTTTTAGAACTTTTAGTTTTTTTTGTTAAAAAAATTCTAATAGATCTGTTTGGTATAACAATTTTTAAGAGCTGTTAGTTTTTTATTTTCACCAAATAGTTCTTAAATAAAAAGTTGATTTATAAAGTTTTTTAAATTTTCAAGAGCTGTTAAAGCTGCAGATTATTGATATACTCTCCAACTATATTATAATTTATTTAAATATGTCTTTTTAAGTCATTTTGCGTTTTAATTTTACAGTTAACAGCTGATATACATAACACTTTTATTAAAAAAATACAGTTTATAACTCTTGTTAACAGCTTCTTAGTAAACAGTTAACAACTTACACTTAACAACTTCCAGTTAACAACTTATCACTTACAACTAATTTTGTCAAACGCAACCCACGTCTCTCCATCTCATAAAGAAAATTGACGGGGTCAACCCTAGATTGGCGGGTCATCAGAAAGCGGTCTACCCTTTGCAACGAACCTTGTTTTTCTTTCTATATGAACTGGGTTTTCTTGTTTTAACTGATCGGAAATTTGGACTGCAACCATCTTGGCGGACTCATTGGACAGTTCTTTGGACTTGTTGGCTTACGTTTCCCTTTTTGCTCTTTAATAAAATGTCCAATCCATCTTATAATATATAAAAAAAATTTAACCTTCTAATTTTGATCATTATTTCATGTCATACAATTTTTTTTGTTAAATACCACTTATCTTATAAGTATTTTACAAATACACAAGACAAAACTTGAACTTACACCTTCTCATTCGGCAAAAACTCACATATCATTAGAGAGAGTAGTATATTTTTGTAGTTTGGTTAAATTGCACGTTTGATCTGTTGAGTTTTAAAATTATAAATATTATCCGTGTGAAAAACCTTAGGATTCGTTTTGGTCCTTTAGTAAACGAATATGACCAAAACACTCTCGTTTGTACAAAAAGTTAAAGCATGAAAACGAGAATATTTTAGTAATTTCAAGTTACAAAAGGACCAAACCCCAAAGTCTCTCCCACGTACGTTTTTTGTAATTTTAAAACTCGATGACTAAATGTGCAATTTGATCAAACCACAAAAACTATTTTTACAATTTTCTCTATCATAAAATACCACTAAAGTGATGGTAAAGGTAAAATAACAAATTTGTTATTATATACGTAAAAGGTTAAAAAAAGTTTCCTATTAGTATTTATAAATAATTTACAGGTAAAAAGGTATGCTCTCAGTAATTTTAGATAATGATCGTCATTGAAATCAAAGTTGAAACTAGGACACAGTTGAACCAAGTGCATATACGAATAAAAAACGCAATTCTTTTAAAGCCACATGCATTTAAGATAAATCGAGATGCTTTAAAAAAATCAATATTATGCCGCAACATAGGAGTGAACACAAAAACTGAAAAATCGAAAAACCGAAAACTTTGCATCGAAAAAACTGAACCATTTAAAAACCCGATGTAAACGTTTTTTAGTTTTCTGAATGTTTGAAGCGGTTTTTGATTGCATACAAAAAATCGAACCGAAAAAATCGTCTCGCTCTACTATTAAATATCTTTTAAATTTTACAAAAGTATTTATATGCTGATAAAAAACATTAATGACAAATAATACTACTATATGTTTGATTATAAATCATGAACCAATTTTGTTTCCCATCCTTGGTGGAATAAGTATACGAACATACAAAGTCAAAGTGTATAATTTTATGTGTGCTTTGTACAAATTTTTGGACCTCAAACAAAAACATGTGAAACTAAAGTTTGTATACATGTAGGTTTGTTTAAAACGATCTTAGTCAACACCTTGATATACTTACGAACACTTTTACGCCATCAATAAATACATTAATAAATACAACCTAAGGAAAGGTTTGATATGATAATCGGAATCACTATAAGTATGTGTTTGATTTAAAGGTAGAATATGAATGAGAATAAATGTTGGTATCATATTGAACTATATTGTTTGGTTAAAGTATAGATACGAATCAGTTTTTCATTAATGTCTTCAACCGTATCTTAAAAATCATTTGTTCATTTATATCATTTTGCTCATCCTATTTTTTTCTTTAATTCCAATCTTATAAAAACATCAAGAGTATCAAATAAGATAAACCCACAATCAAGACAATAACATAAGATATTTCATATCATCAGGAGTAGATAAAAAGCATTAAAGAAGATAAACCTACAATTAATTATCTTTTCCTTTGATCTCCAATAATTGGCTTTTGGGAAATGCAACAAACAAGTAAATACACATTATGAAACAAGTTTCTATATCACGAAGGAGCAGTAGATAGAAGAGTAGAAGTATGACTTGTTGTAATCTAAATTTAATTAGGTGTTATGGGAATATTATTGAAAGACACCCGCTTTTTCTATGATTTTATGGGTATACTCACACATTTTCATTTCGATAATGATAGGCTATTATTAACCAAACAGATATATCATAGTTGATTCCATTCTTTTGATTCCATACGCAGTACCAAACAGGCTCTAAGTACCTAACTATGACTATGACAAATGACAAATAACAATCATCTTATGCCTAATACATATATTAATCTTTTTTTTTATTTGCACATAGACTAAAATATTACTCCCTTCATTCCTAAGAGAAATGTTCATTATTAACTTTTGAATTTAAAAAAAAAAAAAATTTTAAATTATTTTGTTTGTGTTATGTATTATTTGATATAAAATATATGATTAGATTGAGTTTTAAATGTATTTTTGTTTGTCTGATTTTTATTAAATATTACATAAAACAAACAAAATAATTAAGGTCAAACTTGAAAAAAAATGACTATCAAAATGAATAATAGACATTCATTTAAGAACAGAATAAGTATACGTTAACACTATGTAGTAAATGAAAGTAACAGAAATATTTTTTTTTAAAATTGGAAGAAAACACTGTAAACTACTTATTTTTATAAAGGATAAAAGGTATAACATACCATCTTATTTATCAAATTGTGTCGACTTTAAACATTTACTATTTAATCTCGTGATTTTATCATTTTACTTTTAAATTTGTTTCGAAGTTACCAATTTGGTAACTTGTTACCGACACGTTGGCACGGTATTATACACGTCATTATTATTTTTGTTTTAGTTCGGCCACGTATGATTTCCACTTTCTATATACCAACTATTTTTTTAACTATATATACCAGCTCGTTGACTTGACAAAAAAAACACATACTAGTTCATTTTTTCCTTCTCTTTATCCCGATTCAATTCACCCACAATCTGAACATCCAAAAAAATTACGTGAACCTTAAATTGCTGGTAATTTAATTCTAAATCTGGAACTACAACCGAATCACTCAAACTACAAAACCTAGATTCAGATTAGGTAGGTTGTGTGGCAGGTGACAAAGATGATTGCAGACGGTGGTTGTGGTATTGTTTTGATGTATCTGATTGTGGGTAATTTAAAGTGGGTCATGAGCAATTGAATTCAATTACCAAACTTAAATTAATACGAAGTACGAAATGATGTATCTGATTTTTTGATGTATCTGATTGTTTGCGTAATTGAATTACCAAACTTAAGGTTGTTTGATGTATCCGATTTTTAGATTAGATAATTTAAGTTTGATATATACAATTTTTTTATTAGGAGTTGTTTGATGTATTTGATTTATAATTGAGATGATAATGATTAATTAATACTTGTAGATAAGATTAAGATGCTGATGATTTATTTATAATAGGAAAATGAAAATATAAATTGAAAATAAGTTGTTGGAGGATATTTGAGTCATTCATACAAGGCTAAAATTGGATTTTTTATACTGACGTAGAATATAAAATTTATTAAATAATGACGTGTAAATGTAGCAGGTAATATAGGTAATATTATTACAAAACAAACAAGTTCATTGGTAAAGTCAGGAGATAAAAAAGTAAGTGTTTAAAATCGGCATCTTTTGAAAAGTACGTTGGTATTTTATGGTTTTTACCTTTTTATAAATACATGATTATAACACATATGGTTAAAGTAAGTAAGTTTTAATATGGTATACATTAATTAGTAAGTATGTTAAACATGGTATATTTGAGATTCATTAATTATTAAGTTTTTAATTATGAAATATTTAAAAACCACTCATATAAGGTGGTGGTTAGCAAAACCCATAATATTAACTTGGGTTATTATACAAAGAAGTTACTAAAGTTTACTAAAAATTTGTCCTAAGGTAATATAGTTTTATTTTGTGCTTTCGGGTTACCTGAAGTCCACGGGTTGGTTAATTAGGTTACCCAACAATGATATAAGTTACACTTATGTTACTCCATGGAAGGGTAACCGGATGATGACTTGCTATGTTGTCCACATCAGCAAACACATTGATATAAGTTACACTTATGTTACTACACATTGATATAAGTTACACTTATGTTACTCGATGTTCTTAGCTTCTTGTAAGATCTTGTAGGATGGAATCATGTGCGTACCTTTTCTATTTCTTCAACAAATGAAAATCTTTATATATCCCGAGTTCCTGACAAGTTGACTATCATATGTAATACAAGAATTTGGCCGTTTATTTTAACCTTACCACGTAGGATTGTGACCTGCTATCTCAAGTTTTAATATAGCGGGTAACATAAACAACCGGTCATGTGAACTTGAGTAACTTAGAAACACAAAATGAAAGTTCAGTGATTTATGACAATTTTTTTGTAAAGTTTAGTAACATCTTTGTATATTAACCCTATTAACTTTCCTTTCATTTCATTTTCTTTTTTAGTAATACTTAAAAGTAGCAACATCTTACGTTTCATTTTTATTTTCTTTCATTTTCCTTTTAAACGTTAACTCGAGAATAGAATAAAAATGATCATATTTACATGTGTAAGTAAAAGAAATATTACCTGTGTCTTTGTGATAATAAAATATCATATTTTGTGTAAGAGAAATATAGACTATAACTAAATCCAGTCAAATCAATTTGTTGAACTGATTTTAAGGGGAGTTTGGTAAAAGGGTAAAAGAATACGATGCATGCTTAATATAAGTTGCGGTGGTGATTGGAGACGGTGGTAACAACGACTAGGATGATAGTTAGGTGTTGTTTATTTATTAAGAGGCTCTGAATTTGAATCTGAACCGCACATGTGAATCTGAATCTGAGACGTAAATGTCTGAATCTGAATATAACAAGACTGTTTGTTTTTACGTCTGGTTGTTTTAAATGTAAATCATTTTCAGTTTATAACGTGCTTCACGGTGATCATATCGAGAGAAATTCATCACTTAAACGCTCTTTTTGAATAATGAGTAGTGAAGAAATAATAGATAAGGGCAAAGAAGAAGATTTGAACACTGAATCAAACACTTCAATTTAATAAAAACAAGTTCGAATCAAAAGATTAAACAGTCACCACAGCTACACTGGTGTGACTCTATTATCTAAATGATAATAGTCTTACAAGAACAAGAACAAAAAATAAATAAACATGATCTAGGTTACATATTTTGAGAGAGAGTATTTTGATGAAAACACACACACATGAAAACCCAGATAAAGTGACAAAATGAGGAGCGTCTCCTCTTTATCCCCAAAAGCCAAAAATGAGACGTTGCGTCTCATGTACGCTTGGCTTAATTGCCAAGTAGTGCTCCAAGTTTCCACTTGTCCAGATAAAGCCATCCACCTCATTATGCACTCATCACTCCAAGTCCAAAGTGTAACTGCAAAAGGGAAAAGTTACACAATAAGTCCTTTAGGTTAGCAAATGGTATCTGATTAGGTCCAAATATTTTAATATCCCCCCTTAATCAGATACCCCATATAGATTAACCATGCCAAGTTTTTCAACAAGAGCATTGTGTTGCAATGTATCCAGTCCCTTTGTGAGGATATCTGCTATTTGATTAGCAGAATCCACCTTACAAGTCTTAACAACACCACTTAAAATTTTTTCCCTTACAAAATGTAAGTCAATTTCTAAGTGTTTAGTTCTTTCACGAAAAACTGGATTAGCAGCTATCTTAATAGCTGAGTTACTATCACAGTACAAAGTAACAGGTAAAAGATTTTCAAATTTTAAGTCTTTCAAAATCTTTAAAATCCAAATGACTTCACTGGTAACTGAAGCAAGAGCTCTATACTCTGCTTCAGTAGAGGATTTGGAGAGAGTGTTTTGCTTTTTACTCTTCCAAGAAACAAGATTGTTATTAACAAAAACACAATAGCCAGTAACTGATCTCCTAGTAACAACACACTTAGCCCAATCAGCATCAGAATAAGCATTTAGAAACATACCAGAAGTCTTCTTAATGTGAATGCCCAAACCTGGAGAACCTTTAAGATATCTTAATATCCTAAAAGCAGTTTTAAGATGAGATCTCAAAGGGGAGTGCATGAATTGACTTAGGCAGTGAACTGCATAAGATATGTCAGGCCTGGTATTCGTTAAGTAAATAAGCTTACCCATCAACTTCTGATAATCAACAATATTATCAAGCAAGGGGTCATCAATAGTGGGCTCATTAGATATGGTAAGTTTGGTAACCAAGGGAGTGCTAGCAGGTTTACAAGCCAGCATACCATATTCAGAAAGAAGATCCAACACATACTTTCTTTGATTTAAGCAAATGCCACAGTTAGTATCAACAACCTCAATTCCCAAAAAATATTTCAACTTCCCCAAGTCTTTAATTATAAACTTAGTTTTCAGAAATATTTTAAATTTTTCAATTTCAGCAGTATTGTTCCCAGTAATGATGATATCATCAACATACACAAGTAAGGCAAGAAAAGTGTTACCTAGAGACTTAGTGTATAAAGAATAGTCAGATTTGCTTTGAACAAAACCATTTTCACTCAACACAACAGTAAGCTTAGCATTCCATTGCCTGGGAGCTTGTTTAAGCCCATACAATGACTTTTTGAGTCTACAAACCATGTTGTCACCACCACAAAGATATCCTTGTGGTGGTTTCATGTAAATAGTTTCATCAAGATCACCATAAAGGAAAGCATTATTAATGTCAAGTTGGAACACAGGCCAGGAATTCACAATAGCAATATTAAGCAAACATCTAACAGTAACCATCTTGACAACAGGGGCAAAAGTTTCATCAAAGTCAATACCTTCCTTTTGGCCAAAGCCTTGGGCAACAACCCTAGCCTTGTATCTTTCTATTTCACCACTAGACTTAAACTTAAGTTTCCAAACCCACTTACTACCTAAGGCCTTTCTACCCTTTGGTAATTCAACAATATCCCAAGTGTCATTCTCAAGAAGGGCTGCAAGCTCAGAGTTCATAGCATCAACCCAATAAGGGTTTTGAGAAGCTTCAAAAAAATTCTTTGGCTCACTGTTTTTGTTAAGTTGGGTGACAAAACAGAAGTTTTCATGATTAAGTCTAAAATACCCTACAAATTTTTCAAGACCATATTTAACCTTGTAATTAACAACAAAATCATTGTAGTTTTTTGGAAAAACAGAAGGTCTGGTAGACCTTCTAACACCCTGAGTAGGAGCACTTGGATTTTGATTCAAGTGACCTTCAGACTCATTATTTTCATCAAGTGTTGCTGCCTCCTCTTCCAACCTAGCTTCAATATCCTCACTGTTATGAGCATCATCTCCAATATTTGGAGAATCAACAGTGTCCATATTGTTCCCAAGGTTGGGAGAGTGGCTACCCTCACTTTGTGACTCATGGTCACTATTATGACTACTTGTTACTCTCTCATCATCATTAGGTAGCTCAGGGTTATCTAAATCAAAAAAGTTTAGCACATTTTTATCTTGACCAAGACTAAGGACATTAGACTCATTATGCTTGTTTTTTGAGACAGAATCCTTAAAAGGAAATATAGACTCAAAAAAACTCACATCTCTAGAGACAATAAACTGATTCCTATCAAGACTAAAAAGCCTGTAACCCTTCTGAGAATTAGAATAACCCATCATAACACATTTTTCAGACCTATTAGACAATTTATCATGACTATTCAAGATAGTAGCAAAGCATAAACAGCCAAACATTCTGATAAGAGAGAGATTAGGACAAGTATTGTAAATCATTTCATAAGGGGACTTTCCATTTAACACATAAGAGGGTAATCTGTTAATGAGAAAAGTAGCAGTTAGAATGCATTCAGACCAAAATTTCAAAGGAATTCCCCTCTGAAACATAAGACACCTAACCACATTCAAGAGGTGTCTATGTTTCCTTTCAGCCACCCCATTTTGCTGTGGGGAATAAGCACATGAAGTCTGATGTAGGATGCCATTGTTGTTACAAAACTTATTAAAAGTTTGATTAACAAATTCAGTACCATTGTCACTTCTAAAGACTTTAATGTTTCTTTTAAACTGATTTTTAATCATTTTATGAAAAACATCTAAAAAAGTAACAACTTCATCCTTGGACTTAATGAGATATACCCAAACAGCTCTGGTAAAATCATCCACAATGGTCAAAAAATATCTATGGCCAGTGTGACATGTCACCTTATAAGGACCCCATAAATCAAGATGAACAATGTCCCCCAAGTACTTAGTCTTATGGTCACTTAAAGGAAAGGGCTTCCTGGATTGTTTAGCCCTTTGAAAAACTTCATAATAGTCATACTTATCATGTTTATCAAGTTTCAAAGTGGCTTTTAAGATATCTAAAGCAGGGTCACCAGGATGGCCAAGTCTACAATGCCAATCATAATAAGATAAAGAACAAATAGGGACAGTTTGACTAGCATTACACTTAGTACCTTTAGTATCTAAGTAGTATAAACCACCACATTGATTACCAATCCCTATAATGTTTTTCAGATTCAAATCCTGATTCAAAAAAAGGCATTTATTTTCATCAGAAACCACAAACATCTTGTTATCCTTGGCTAATTTATGCACAGATATTAAAGTAACACAATACTCAGGAATAACCAACACATCAAACAAGACAAGACCATTTCCCAGTTTCAGATTTCCAATCTTAGATATGAAAGCTTCAGTCCCATTAGGATGACTGACTTTAATTTTTAAGTGAGAAATATCAAACACATTGTCCAGTTCTTTTTCATCATTAGTCATATGTTGGTTAGCCCCAGAGTCAACCACTTTCCCATGTTGAGTAACTTTAGAATGAATATTAGAACAAAAAAAGTTACTAAAGTTATCATTGAAGGCTTTACTGGAATTTAGGTAAGTACCTGCCATATTGGCTTGCACACCCTTCTCACTCCCATTATTCTCTTTGATAAGAGAGAGTAAAGCAGAAAGTTGTTAATTAGAAAAAACAGAGTTGGGATTAGTCCCCACAGAATTGTTAGAAACATTTTTTCCTTTAGAGTTTTGGCCAGGTCTCTTTTTTCCAAAATCAGCAGGGTACCCAATGAGTCTAAAACATCTATCAATAGTATGCCCATTGTACCCACAATTTTCACAAATCACTTCAGAATTCACATTAGGTCTGTAGGTGTTCCCATTGGGCCTATAGGTATTCCCATTGGGCACATTAGGTCTAGGGTTACTATTGTAGTTGGGGTTAGCATTGAAGTTAGGTCTAAAGCCACCAGAGTTATTACTCTGATTTCTTTGAACTACATTTCTGGTGGGCCCATTAGTAAAGAAAGCAGATGTCTGATTCCTTTGGGAGGAACTAGACACATTGCCAGAGGCAACTCTGTGAGACTCCTCACTAGAGATAATAGCATAAGCCCCTTTGACATCAGGTAAAGACTCCCTAGAAAGAATAGAACTTCTAATAGTCATGTAAGAGTCATCAAGACCCATTAAGAATTGCATTAATTTCAACAGACTATTATGGTTCTTAAATTCACTAGTAGCAGAACACACACAATTAGGAAGCTCAACCATAGCATCATATTGTTTCCACAAAGCATTCAAAGTATGATAATAATCAGACAAATTTGAGCCATTTTGTTTCAAAGTGTTTATCTTATGATGCAAGTTAAATATCACAGACCCATCAACCTTATGATAGGTTTCTTTCAAATCATTCCAAACATGCTCAGCTTTCTTAGAAAAAATTTGACCAAGAAACAATTCATCAGAAATAGAATTAAGAATCCATCCTAACACAACAGCATTGACTCTGTCCCATTGTCTTCCTAACACATCATTAGTTAGGGATCTTTTACAAGATCCATTAATGAAACCAGTTTTATTTTTTCCTTCCAATGCCAAAAGCATAGCATTAGACCAGATTTGATAATTCTCAGTTCCTTTAAGTTTAATAGAAATCACAGTCAATGTGGCAGAGTCATTTGGTTGAAGATGCAAAGGGTCACTAATATCAAGCTTACTTATCAACGTGACAACAGATTCTTCCCCAATCTGGTCATCTTGTTGTTCAATGTCTGTGTCACCATGAACACTAGTCATAGTGAAGAACCACAGAAACTAAACTCCCAAAAAATGAACTTAATCAAAGTCAACAAAGTTCCCAGGCTTCCAAACCACTCAAGGGTGGCAGGTCAAGGGCAAGACAGTGATTAAGGATCCAAATAACCAAAATACCCCAACAATCAAAAGCAAGAACAGCAAAAAAGAGAGTATCAAAATATGAGAGAGTATAAACACAGATAACACCCAAAAAACAGGTATGAACGAATAAATAAGCAAGTAACCAAATAATCAAATAAGAAGAGAGAGCAGAGGTGTTACAATGCATAAACCAAAAGCACAATCGATATGTTTCTTCTAGATTCACTTAGTCTAGAGGAAACAGAACCTCCTCACCAAACCCTAATTTAAGAAAAATTAGGGAAAAGTGCAACCACCGACAGATCTATGAAATAGATCTAATATATAACATCCCTGCACCAAGAACAAAGTTAAAACATATATAATATAAAAAACCCCCAAATATTTTGAAACCTTAAAATTAAAAAATCGATTTTAGGATGAATAAAAAACAATGAGAGCAAAATCTTTTTAAATCTGACTATCTCAATAGCAGATCTATCCAAAAAACGTTTCAATTTTAAAAACCCCCAAAAATATTTTGAAACCCTAAAATATTTCCAACGATTTCAGAGAACCATGGCTCTGATACCATGAAGAAATAATAGATAAGGGCAAAGAAGAAGATTTGAACACTGAATCAAACACTTCAATTTAATAAAAACAAGTTCGAATCAAAAGATTAAACAGTCACCACAGCTACACTGGTGTGACTCTATTATCTAAATGATAATAGTCTTACAAGAACAAGAACAAAAAATAAATAAACATGATATGGGTTACATATTTTGAGAGAGAGTATTTTGATGAAAACACACACACATGAAAACCTAGATAAAGTGACAAAATGAGGAGCGTCTCCTCTTTATCCCCAAAAGCCAAAAATGAGACGTTGCGTCTCATGTACGCTTGGCTTAATTGCCAAGTAGTGCTCCAAGTTTCCACTTGTCCAGATAAAGCCCTCCACCTCATTATGCACTCATCACTCCAAGTCCAAAGTGTAACTGCAAAAGGGAAAAGTTACACAATAAGTCCTTTAGGTTAGCAAATGGTATCTAATTAGGTCCAAATATTGTAATAAGTAGTAAGCAAGTAGTAACACAAGAACGTAAAATATACAAAGTAACTAGCAACTACTATCGTAAAACAAGAAAATAAAATATGCAAAGTTGTTGCTTTGAATTAGCAACTACTACAGT